>OX344806.1:3017500-4465000 GCA_947034925.1 Eudemis profundana | reverse complement strand
AAGTTTGTGATATTCAATAGTAGGTATATATTTCATTTCAACCTCGGAAGACTGCGTCTCAATGTCGAAATATGTTAGGTTTCAACAATTCATTAAAACTCAGTGTTCTAGACAAGTGCGGGGGCGGCTAAGCTCTCGTACGATATGATGAAAGCTGTAGGCATTTATTATGTCATTCTGTGGTAAAATAATCTTCATATTGGGCGTTGTCGCTCGAATACCCCGCTACGTAGAATATTGTATACTGTAACCTTTGGCATATTAATATTTTAGATTCAGGGTATATGTGAGGTATTTTTTTATGTAATAAGCAGAAAACGAGCGGACGAGCTGCCTGACGGAAAGCATTCATCGTCGACCATGAGGGGGGCTGTCTGGTTGCATAACAACTATTGTCATATTATTAATTGTCATAACAGTTTAAGCATAAAGTTGATGCTCATATATTTTTTTTGGCATAAATTGTCCTATGGCATAATTGTTCCGTGTCATAATTATACGGAGTCATAATTGGTTTAACCATAATGTAAATTGTCATACATTTATTTAGTCATAATATTGATGATTATAAGTCGTTTTTGCAATAATTGTAAATTTCATACATTTATTAAGCCATAACATTGATGATTATAAGTGGTTTTAATAATAATTGTAAATTACATACATTTATCAAGCCATAATATTGATGATTATAATATAATCGTATTGCATAAATGTTGATAATGGACTTGCGATGGTTCTTCAAAAAAGAAACGATTTATATTATTGAAGTATTTTTAATTTCTACTCATTACACAATATTAGTGACCTCACACAGAACCAAATCGCTGCCAGAAAAGTAGGTTAGGTTAGATTAGAACTGTTATCTCACACATAACCGAATCGCTGCCAGAAAAGTAGGTTAGGTTAGGTTAGAACTGTTATCGCACACATAACCGAATCGCTGCCAGAAAAGTAGGTTAGGTTAGAACTGTGACCTCACACAAAACCAAATCGCTGCCAGAAAAGTAGGTTAGGTTAGGTTAGAACTGTGACCTCACACAGAACCAAATCGCTGCCAGAAAAGTAGGTTAGGTTAGGTTAGAACTGTGACCTCACACAGAACCAAATCGCTGCCAGAAAAGTAGGTTAGGTTAGGTTAGAACTGTTATCTCACACATAACCGCATCGCTGTCAGAAAAGTATATTAGGTTAGAACTGTGACGCAACATAAAAGAGAACTTTTAAAAAAACTTTTAAGATTAGGTTTATGCGTTTAGCAATTTATGCTTTTACTTAGTATGGTTAAAGTGTTGTATGCGCAACCTATTTATGCGTTTAGCATTTTATGCATTTACTTAGTATGGTTAATATGTTGTATGAGCAATCCATGTATGCCAATTATAAAGTATGCTTGAATAAATGTATGCATATCAACTATATGCCCATTACACAGTATGTGCATAAACATTATGATTAGAATCGATATGCGCATAAATGTATGACTATTTACAGTTATGCGTAATGATGAGTATGACGAATCCTCCTATGCGTATCAAAAATATGACCTTAAACTTTATGCAACCCGACCCCTACCCCGACCATGAATATCTACAGTGTTAAAGGGATTCCTATGTTTTCGCAGTTTTCATTTGTCCGAAATCTGAATACACTGTTCGTTTAATAGTTATCTTACAGATACCACAGACTTTCAGAATAAACATCGAAAAAATATAAGTGTGTTATACAGGTAAAAAAACTTAAGTGTGTTATACAGGCTGTTTTTGGGGTCATGCAGCAGGAGTGAACGGGGTACTGGGGAGGGTCACACTGAGCAACTTTCACTATAATTCGCGAAAAAAATCTCCTAATTAAGAGTTAATTCGTAGTTAAGTATCAATTAACTCATAATTAGGAGACGTTCCATTTCTGAAAAGGGATGCCCCTTTAACCATATAAATTCCGTATGCAACAAGTTCTTTAGTTAAGTTTTTTCCCACCTATATCTCTCATGAACACCGTCTGTTTGCTGCCAACTAAGAGAAAAAATATATGAAATAGACATTTCAAATTAGACTTATCAATAAGTAATTTATCTAACTGATTATATAATGAGAGGCTTGAAAACGCGAAAAAATCACTGAAATCACAAACTGGCTTAATCAAATTGAGTGTATTATGTGACCCAGTAATTTCACGTATACTTTACTAATAAATATGGCTTTTGATGTTTAATTTAACATGGCCTAGGTACATTCAGTCTAGGTTATGTTTATTAATCAGCAATTACTGAAGGCTCATTCAAAGGCTACCATTTTCATAGTAATGAGGGCGCTATACTTATGCCATATCAAAGTAATTACAGTTTAGTTATCTTCTTAGTAAGTATAAAATTAGAAAATACCCGCAATCTCGTTCGAGAGAAATTTACCTATTTTTGCGCTTTTGGGGTAAATTCGAACATGGGGTAATTCCGATGATTAAGAATTTCTACTCATCCACGCAAATTAATACCAGGTGTTGCCTGTTCTAGGAGCAAATAATTAAAACGTAGATTGTGCTCCTCAAACTGACAATATTTCTAGAGCGACATTTAAAAATAATTTATGTTTTCATTTTTAGTACACTTCAAAGTTTATTTGAAACCGCAATTTATTGCGATGTTTTTTTTTATGTTTGTAGCTTGACAAGCGACATCAATTAGACTGATGTTAACGTACTTACATTGAAAATACTATTTAATTTGTATGAAAAAGATAAAATTTATAAATTTCATAATTTTTAAGAGTTGTTGAACAATTAATTGTTTTGTGAGTAGAATCTATGTTTTCATTATTTGCTCCTGTTACAGGCAGCACCCGGTATATGGTACTCTAACTCACTAATATGATACTATGACACGCCGAAATGATTCGACTAATAAATAGTACATCTCAAAATCGTGCGTGGTTTTGTAGAAATCCTAAATTCTCGGAATTACCTTACGTTCGAATTTACTCCACAGTAGGTACCATGAGGTGAAATGGAAATCATTTAAAGGTGAAATAGTTTATTTTTATAATCATCTTCTTTTTGTAAGGTTATCTAGTAAATATTAGGGGACAATCTTACACAAATCGAACTAGCCCCATAGTAAGCTCAATACGGCTTGTGTTATGGATACTAACTACTAGCTCATCACACAAATAATTGCCCTTACCGGGATTCGAACCCAGGACCTCCTGCTTCGTAGGTAGGGTCACTACCAACTAAGCTAAAGCGGTCGTCAAAGTGTGTAGTGTCCAACCGAAACTAGTTTTCACGGCCGAAACCGAAACATTCATATAAGGTCATGTTGTCGTGGGAAGAAAAAAAAAACTCAAACACAATCAGTCAGTCTTCAATTTTAAATAACATAAAGGTAATAATTTAGTCTGTGACATCTGAAGTAATCATTAATATAACATATTATGACTTTGGAAAAATGCTTTTGGAAATAAAGACCGTCCGACCACAGCGTGAAACCCCTCATATTTTACGGTTTACCAAGGACCATTAAAACATGAGGACTATCATTCTCCATACAAAAAGCTGTTCCCCGATATTTACAACGCCATCTATGTGTAAGCTTGGTATAAAATTTATAATTATTTACAATTATTCAACTTTGCAAGCGTGACACAGTATTTAACCTACCTACCTAGTTGTTAAGTTTATTTTGTATTATGTGATATGTATGTTAGATTGTAAGGTTATCTATGGGCCTTTGATGCCTGAAATAAATAAATTATTATTAAAAGTTAGAATTTATTTATTATTAGCTGTTTACGAACTAATTGTTACTGTACTATGTATCTTTGTTCAATTATAACATCGTTAAATGATTATTTTTTTAGCGCCATCTAGTTTTTGCCTGGATATCCCCTTGCGGTCGGGGTACGATCCAAAGTATGGAGAATGATAGTCCTCTTGTTTTAATGGGCCTTGAGTTTACTAAGCCGAAAACCGTTTTTTAGCCGAAACTAGATCGAAACCGAAAGTTTGGTCAGACTCTAGTTATCTTTTATTCGACACCGTCTAAGTCACTTGACAGAGACTTAGATTGAGACCCCGGGGCTTAATCAGTCCCTTTGCAATCAGATGAACTCAAATGAAGTGATTTGACGAATAATTATTACATTAGAGAGTAAAAGTAAAATGTTTTATTCATTTGGGATGGCCAGGTGAACTGTTAAAATTAATGTTGTTAAATAGTTAATGGGCATTTCTCCAGAAATATGTCTGCGGTCACCTCATTCATCTGGGCTTTTTTCATACTAAATGTATGGAGACAGATGAATGAGTCGCAGACATATTTCTGGAGAAATGCCCTCTGTGATTTTCCTTTCGTCGTTTCTTACTAAGGTAAACGCAGGTATTAACGCCACATCGAAAATCAGCAGGTAACACCGACCCATTTATGTACTTTGAAATATTCCGTTTCCTAAAGCTTTACACACGTTTGTTCATTAAGCATCATATTCGCTTACCTTAGTGTGCGTAACAGTGCCAAAAAGAGATAAAACACGCCTGTTTCTGTGGGAGCAGCGCGGATGCAGGTCGTGCCATACTGGCCCTTGTTCGTTCAAGTAAGCATGTAAGTTTTCTTAAGACATTTTATACAAATAATTAAATCTTTTACTTAATGGTGTTGTATTAAATATATTAATTTAAGTGTTAATTCTTGATTGCGTAACAATTATGCGTAACAACGGTATGCGTTGTCAAAATAGGAAGATTTACTGTATACGTTGTAATATAGTAAATCTAATTTAACCATATTTTTTTAATGATTTAATTAAAAAGTAATAGTTTTCAGAGTTTTCTCTTTACTTGTAGTAATAATAAGACGGTATTACTTGCCAAATTACATAGTTCTAGATCAACGGAAAGTGCAGCATAAACGGCCGTAGGTATCTTTTTTTCACGTTTACTTAGAAGTTTGATTTAAGGGACTTTAAGGGACGGTAAACTTGAGTATATTGGGTTTAATTTCAACTCGATACATCCACGCAATCCCGAGATAAAGGGTGATGACGGACGGACAGACAGACAGACAGATATACAGACACACAGACAGACGGACAACAAAGTGATCTTATAAGGATTCAGTTTTTTCCTTTTGAGGTACGGACCCCTAAAAAAACATACTGATACTGATTGAGAACCATCTTTCTTTTGAAATTCGGTTAATAATACGGTCGGCTAAAGTGAAAACACAAAAGAGTGCCACTTATTGATGTCAATAATAAATGGACGCAAATTCCTGCATAAGTTTTTGCTGTAAGACGTTTTACGGACCTAAAAAATTAATAACGAAACGACCAATTTTAGGGAGAAAATTGCATCGAGTTTCGATAAAAGGCAATATTGGTTGATAATCATGAAATTGGTGGAGACGAATGTTTTTAGGATAAAAGGCCAATTTTGTCCTTTCAGTGTTTTATCGCACCTAATTATTAATGTTAATATTTTCGTTACAACTTGTAGTCGTTGATGGAAAAGAAACTCTTTGAAAATAATTTAAAATTTATTCATTTCATACTAATATACGAGTTTTTTTTTTCACTATTTAATCTGCCATCGGCCACCTAGGCCATTATCAGATCAGGTCAGATCAGATCAGAGCTAATATACCTACGAGTATGAACATTTCTTTATGAACGGCCGTGGCGTGTATTCAGCGTTAATTTATTTAGTGTTGTGAATAACGCTCATTTCGAGGCTTAAAGACTCGAACCCTAAAGACTCCCGATGCTTAAGACTCGAATGACGAAAAGACAATTTCTTGCATTCATATGCATTAAATAAGCCAACACGATTCTCAAATATAATCGAGTCTTAAGCCTCGGGAGTCTTTAGGGTTCGAGTCTATAAGCCTCGAAATGAGCGTTATTCACGACACTATGTCTATTTCAATCATCATCATCATCCCTCTGCTGGGCACATGCCTATTCTCATAGATGAGAGTGAATGTCTATTTCAATGCAGTTCTTTTATTTATTTGTATACCACAATCTTATACATAAAGCGTTCAAATATAAAATAGTAACCATCGCTAAAATGAGTCAATTTTGGTTTAATGATTATGAAGGGCGGGCGGGTGAAAATGGCCTTCCTGGCCTGGGGGAGACGTGAAATTTTGTACTTACCATGGGGGGTAATAAAGAAAGCCTCATATCGCATATTTATCGTCAAATATTTACCTGCGATATGAGACTTTCTTTGTTTCACCACCTAGATGAGTAATGTACTATTGTCTCACATATTGAAACAGCTAATGGAGGGAGTGTCACTACTTTCCTTTCCTTATACTTTGGTAAAACCGATCTCAGTATGAGATTGGTTTTACCAAAGTATAAGGAAAGGAAAGTAGTGACACTCCGTCCTTTTAAGCCAGGTTTATATTTATCTGACGTGACGTGTTGTGAGGCATCGTTTGTACTGGAGTGTTGTCACATCACAACCCACTAGTGTGGACGTTACCACACTAAATGTATGAAACCGATTCCAATCTGATGCGTTGTACGTAACACAACACGACAGATAGATGTGAATGCGGCTTTAGGAGCACGCGATAGGTACGACGTATTCGAAGTCGAGGCGCAGGCAAAGTATAAAGACAACCAACGACTTCGGCCGTTTAGGAGTGCGCGACACGTATTTACACAGACGCACGACGCGCGTCTGTGTGAGTGAACGCCATACTGTGGCATGCTCGCGCATGCTCAAATCCTTGTCTGTGGTGCGTCCGTACACGGCACGCACACATGCGCGCTCCAGATGTACCTTTTGTAGGAAGAAAAACTACTTCGTCAGTCGGTTTTCTTCTCATTCGGACACACTGCAGTACGCGTGTGCGTGTACGATACATTTCGCGGGAGCGCGCGACCGCGGCGACGGGGTGATCTCAACTGGAGCATTGCTACGCAATCCTAAAAGTTTGCTTGTAGTGCGGTGCGTTCGTACACGGCGCTGCAAGCGACGCGAAGTACTTTTTGTCTGAAAAAATATTACTGCTATTATATTGTGGTTTTGCTCTAATTATACTGCCTGTCCTTACATTCACAACTATTACTCATCATCATCATTCGCTTGCCCTTATCCCATTCATTTGGGGTCGGCGTCATGTCTTCTCCTTCCATACCTCTCTTTCATCCGTCATCTTAGCGTTTACATAGACAAATATTACTGCTGATAACAAAATAATGTTCTATGTTTAACGTAGAGTTTCAACTATAATGCCATAGTTGAAACTTATTTAAGAGCCTTTAAGGCTTAGTATTCTCCTCCTAACGTAAAAGGACGTATGTGACTAGCAGAACAGACGTCTTTCTACAAAACAGTTAGAATAAAGGGTGTTATCAAATTTTACGGCACTTTTATAGGTACTCGAGAATTGAAACACATTTTAAGTGGTGTAATAAATTACACGCGTAAATAGATAAAATAAATTACAATTAACAATCCCGTGTGTTTCTTTTCATTTAAATTGAATGAATAATAAAATAAGGATTAGGAAGATAATGGAATTTCTAAGTGCCTCTTAGTTGTGAAATACATCCAGTTTTTGTGACTTTCAGAGATCGTATTTAATTTAAAAATTTAAAGTACCGAGGTCAGGGTTTCCCAATCTTTTTCAGCCCGTACTTACAAGTTTAGTACTTCGTCACGGCGCCCTACCCTAGTTCACTCAAAATGGGTATTGTTGCTTTGTAAGTATAATACCCGCGAATATTTGTGGTTTTAGATAATGATAAAAGATTGACTCACGGCGCCCCTCTTTACTTTCTACACTTTGGGAACCCCTGACCTAGGTATTAAGGTTAAAGAACACATTACAGCACGGCACCGGAACTACATTAAAACAACACCTCCTCACCTCATTGCCTACAATACGCAAGCGTGTAACCGTGCAACGGAAGCGAATCGGCACGTCCGAGCCACTCCGAGCTGTCATCGCGTTTACGGATGGCCGGCAGCGGGTAGTCCCCTATTAGGCATAATTTAAAACTTCTATTATGAAAACGCATAACAGTCTAGATATACGATGATTGAGCATACCGCTTAAATAGCATAATAATAAAAACGCATACAAGTTAATTGGCATACCGATTGAATTGGCATACCTGAAATTCGCATAATATTGTTAGATACACCAAACACATAAAATTATGCATTCAGTACAAATGAGCGTTCTTGAAACATAAATCCAAGTTTATACAAGTTTCTCACTGAATCCCAAGCTTTTGGGTTTTTCTTACTACTACTTAGGTAGTAAATACTGGCTGAATCGAACTGCTACCTGAAAACTAGGTTAGGTTCGAAGTGCGACCCTTACAGAAACGAATCGCTTCCAGAAAAGTAGGTTAGGTTAGGTTTGAAATGTAACCCTGACAGAAAAGGAAATCCCAACGGCCGATTAGGCGTTTTAAAATATACTTTTTAATATTTATAAAAAAATATGTTATACTTAGTCATTGTTATGCGTATTAATGGTATGCGAATTAAAATATGCGTTTTAAAATATACATTTTAATATTATGTGAATATACAATTATGCGAACAACGGTATGCGTTGTCAAAATAGGAAGATTTACTGTATGCGTTTTAATTACCGCGAGGCGGCAGCTCGCTATGATACCACAGTATAATAGCAGTAATTTTTCTTCCTACAAAAGCTACATCGCGCGCTTGAATGTGTGCGCGCCGTGTACGAACGCACTACAAACGAAGACACAGTTAAGTGACCATCAGTAGACCTTAATACATTGTAATAAGGGTGACAAGTGGTCAGTTAGCAGTGTCTTCGATTGTACAATCGGGCTCGGATACCAGTATTTTCTCCATACAAAAGTACTTTTTCTATTTCGTTTATTATTTCATCTTTTAATCGGACTAATAAATTCGAAGTCATTTTAAATACATGATTGAGCCCTACATAAAAAGCATAAAATAAATCAAAATATTTGGCTATTTTGGGGTTTTTGCAAAATATCAGTTCCAAGCCCTGGATCCGATTGACACCAGCTATCAACATCGTTAGATTTCTTAGACATGATATAAAATATCAACTAGGTACAGGTAGGTACCTAGGAAAAAAGAACGTGAATAATTCAGCTTGCAAGATTTGATCCCAGCCAACAGACAAATCGTCTGCTGACAAGCAAAAGTCACTAAGTAACATATACCTACTTAAAGTAAAGCTCGTATTTCAGTATTGATTTACTAATTAGTTACGACCTTTTGAAGAGCAGCGACAGATGTTTTTGTGACTTTTGCTTGTCAGCAGACGAAATACAAACAACGTTGCGGCTTAATAAAAAGCTTCTAATAAACACCTGCAATTCTCGCAATTGTATAATTTGGTGGGGCGCTGCTTTAACTAGGGTTGTCACCTTTTTTTTGTAGAAAAATAGTATTTTTCTATTTTTTTTTAAATATAGCACTTTAGGGAAAACTAGAAGAAAATTTGTCTACATCATGTTTAAACATTGTTTATCTTTACACGCATATTTCTTGTTGCTCTGCACTTTGGCATGAAGGGGTGCGTTTAGTTCAGAAATTCGTAACGCGAACGCGGCGCTACGTAGGTAGGTACGGTCGGTGCGTTCCATTTTAGCCGAAGTTTATACAAAAAAGTGAAACAGTGGAAATGGCAACGAATATATAGTATTTTTGCGTACTGTAGTAATTGACTGAATCAGGCGTTACTTTGCGGAAGACCATGTTAATTTAAACAAAAATATTGCTTTGCTGTTCCGCGATATGATAGCATGTTAGATAATTAGTGCTAGGCCGTTATAATTTCTCCATGCACTTACATACAAAACGAAAAAACATGAAGCCAAAAATATAAAGCTTGACACGTGTGTCGCCTCTCTACGAGGCATCCTCAGGAAAAGCTGGAGATGATGACCGTCCGGCGACCGCTGACAGCAATATTTTTGTTTTAATTAGTATTATAGTACAAAGAGTCGAAATATAGTAGGTACTACATAGTACGGGTGGCAACCCTGTGCCTAACCTACATCAATCTAGTCTGCGTTACGTTCACCTTCCCTAAATTACATTAATTATTCGCGACAACGAAGCCTCATTACATTAATCTGACTTGACGTAATTCACAACTGCTGTTTGACCTTTTGGTTTACTTGGTTTGTTGTTTGGGGAAATGTGTCGATGAAATGTCTAAGTAGACTTTGAGTAAGATTTTTTTCTGTGGTCACACGGGTAGGGTTAGGCTAGTGACGAGTTACTTGCGAGTTGGGCATTTCTCCAGAAATATGTCTGCGGTCACCTCATTCATCTGGCCCTTTTTCATACTAAATGTATAGAGACAGATGAATGAGCCGCAGACATATTTCTGGAGAAATGCCCAGTTAGCCTCTCTCTAACTCAGGGGTGGACAAATTTTCTTCATTGGGGCAAATACATTAAGAATTATAGCAAAAGTTTATTTTGTTTTAAAATCTATACTACTAGACCAATATAATACAGTAGGTATGTAAACTTACGAGAGGCACATATTTAAACCCGTGTAAGTTTAGGTGAGAAATAAAGTTGTGGTAGATAACTTATTGAAATAAAAGCTCTTTTTAAAATTCGGTTACAAAATGAACAACCAAATGTTGCGAAGTTGTAAAAAATGTCCGAATACGTAAATTTAAAAAAATCTTTTCAAAGTTTTCCACACCTACGCAAACTGCTTTCTTATTTATTGGCAGCCAAAGTTATACCGTTAAAATGATAGCTCTAACCGATACTTGGCAGCCAACCAGTTGGCTCAGTGATGCCATTCGAAAAAGCTGTGCCCTAAAAAAAATTGATGAGATTCCGTTCCATATGTAAGGAAAAGGTTGAGAAAAAGCTTAAGTAGACTATACATTTATTAACCCTATATTTTTGAATTCAACATGCTACTAGTATTATGAATGTAAGTAAACGTTTGGGGCTATGTGTGGAGGTTTGGATGTTTATATTTTTGTTGCTAAATAACGTGGTAACGATTGAACGGATTGTGATAAAAAAGGCATAGACCAAGTTCTGGATTACTGCATGTGCATATACCAGTACTTAAGGCGTCATATAGAATACCTTATATCGCAGTAAGCGTAAGCCATGGATAAAAACGATAATTTAATTAATTAAAAGAAACCTGTAACAAACACGTTCAAATCGACCCACGAGTTTGTAATTAGTGCATTTCCAACAAAACGCAACAGTTTCTTTGTGACAATTACTAACTAAGTTACTTAAGAAACTGTTTATTTCATTACGGCGAGGTTTCGTTTTATCATCGTATCAAAATGAAAGCTTTGTTATTATTAGGCATAAGGGTGAAGCCAGACGAGCGTAATTTTGTGAGTTGCGAGCTGCGTAACTTCAGCTGCGGAAATTCTCAACAATAGGGATGTTGACTAAATGTTGAATTTTACAACATAATACGAGGGTGGTATGATAAGTAGTGAGCATACCCATGAACATTTTTTTTTTATTATTTTTTTATCTTTATTTTTCAACGTAGTCCCCTTTCAAGTTTTTGCCCTTTTCCCAACGCGTCTCCAACTTCTTTAAGCCCTCCAAAAAAGATGTCTTCGGAAACTCTGCAAAATACTCATCCGTGGCCTCTATGACCTCTTCATTTGACATGAAGCGTTTGCCTCCGAGCCAAGATTTCATGTTTGGGAACAGGAAGAAATCACACGGAGCCAAATCCGGGGAATAAGGAGCGTGCGGCAGTATTTTGTAACCCAATTGATCCAGTTTGGCCTTGACGATGTGAGATGAATGGACCGGAGCATTATCCTGGTGAAACAGCACTTTTTTGCGGGCTAAACGGGGCCGTTTTTCTTTAATTCTTCATCAAATCGAGACAATAAATCAGAGTAATATTGCCCCGTGATCGTTTTTCCCTTCGCTAAATAGTCTATGTGGATAATTCCTTGGGAATCCCAAAAAACGGTCGCCATCACCTTCCCGGCCGACGGAACCGTTTTTGCTTTCTTTGGAGCACTTTCGCCGGGACAAGTCCATTGCTTCGATTGTTGTTTTGTTTCGGGAGTATAGTGGTGGATCCACGTTTCGTCCACGGTAACGTAACGCATAAAGAAGTCCTACGGATTACGTTTTAATAGTGCCAAACACTCTTTGGACGTAGCCACACGATTCTGCTTGTTTTCTTCAGTTAGCAAACGCGGTACCCATCGGGCCGATAACTTCCTCATGCCCAAATGTTTATGAACGATATTTTGTACACGCTCCAGTGATAAGCCACATACCTCAGCTACCTCCCTCAACTTCAGTCTACGATCGTTCATCAACATATCACGGACTTTATTGATGGTTTCCTCCGTGGTAACTTCAATTGGACGTCCTGGGCGGGCCTCATCACAGACAGATGTTCTTCCATTTCTGAACTCGTTATACCACCGCTTAATTGTGGCAATCGTAGGTGAAACATCGCCATACACGCTATCTAACTCATTTTTTATTTCATCACGCGTTTTACCTTCAAAAACAGAAAGCGAATCACTGATCGATATTGTTCTTTTTCCATTTTACACAAAAAAATGCCACTTATACTGTTTAAAAAGCTATAATTCATGAATTAATTGACGGAATCATTTGAAACTGTCAATTTTCCCGCGTCCAAGATGGCGGCTGTAGGTAATGACATTTTTAATATTCAGCCATACCGCATTGATTCAAGGCTCATTACTTATCATACCACCCTCGTATAGTCACATGGATTGGAAAATACTAAATTATCATAACACAAAAGAAATAAACAAAAATGAATAAAAATATAAAGTTATGAGACCACAAACTTTAAAAAAAAACGATATTTTTTTATCGTCTTAAATAAAAATTAGTCTTTTTCGGAATGCTTAAATAACACTGAAAAAATAAATGTATGACAACTATGTGCTTAAACGCACTTTTTCGTGCTCAAAATGGCAAAATGCTATTTTTTCATACAGACTTAGTATTAGTACAGCGACGGAACGGATGACGTCATAAGTTCCTAACGTTTCGTATAGAGCGTTTTCAATGCTCAGTGCGATCTGCTACTTTTGATTACAATTTGTGGCTGTTAACTTATACAAATTTATTAGGTGTCATATAGATATTTGTTCCTCACTAATAGTAGAATCGATTTACGACAGAAAAAAAATCGAGTCAACAGGCGAATTCATTTTGACGACTCATTTTGCGTCGCCGTGTGAACCAAACAGGAGTTTTTAATGGATCGAATGTAGCAGAAATTACGCGACTCACAACTCAAAAAATTACGCTCGTCTGGCTTCACCCTAACTATTTGTATAATAAAAACGTTCGCTTAAGAATCAGTTTTTAATAAAAAAATATAGTGAACCTAGTTGTAGACAAGAATCGGTTTTTTGTTTTTGCGAGACCGAGAGCTAATAGTACATTGTGTATCAAGGGCGGTAAGTAAGGAATTACAAACGAGTGTTTGTTACAAGGCCGAGGCGAAGCCGAGGGCTTTAATAACACGAGTTTGTAATTCCTTTACCGCCCGTGGCACACACAATGTTTTTCATCACACTTGTGAGGAAATCTGATTAAAATAACCTTACTAAACCTAAATAAAATTGTAAAACTGACAGTGACATTATCCATAGACAATACGAATTCACGTCACGTTCGGAAACCATAGCGGCAAATACTTAAAATGGTTGATTTTATTTTTGCAAAATACTGAAATGCACTATTTAAACATTTAATTAATGTTACAGAAATATGTGTTTACATGTATTTGCAATAACAGTTCTCTTTAAATAAATATTTCAGTAATAAAAGTTAAAAAAGTACGTTGGCGTTTCCTTTGAACATGACAAATAAGAGTAAAACAGAACCAGCGTTTCTAATTTAAAAAGAAAACCATTACGCCCTAGGGCGTAATAGGTAATTTACGGCCCGCAAAACCTACGTGTAATGACACCATTTTCGAGCAAGTGTGATGAAAATTTAGTTTGAAGTGTCGTTACATCCAGTCGCAGTTTCTTAAAGAAACTGTGTTTGGCTATGGCAGGTAAGTAACGTAGTAATATTACTCCGTTTTCTTATATGAAATTGTTTCGTGAAACTGTTTCAGAAAAGCGTCCCGCTCTATTTATAAATAACAACAAGAAATACGCCCAACTTCGGTGGTAAAACTTTGTCATAATAGACAATAGCCCTAAATTTAAGTCAAGTTTACATTGAAAATCGGCGGTAACGTATTCGTGCCAGAAAGACGACCACCAACCACGATCTACAGTCATTCTCACTAAGTATGAATGCGTCTAATTACCGCGTCTCCATACATTTAGTATGAAAACAGCGTCGCGGTAATTAGGTGACCGCAGACATACTTCGTGAGAATGGCCGTGAAAAGGTTCTAAAGTAATTTTCTCATGGACTCACTGTGTATTTGTGTAAAACGACCACGCCCGAACAAAAATTGAGGTACTTAATTTTTACCACAAAAAGGGCACGGTCATTTATAAGGCGTGTTATTCATAAAATAATTCATGATTTTAGACAGCTCGCAAGTGTAAATAACGTAAGTCTGTCTGAAAACAACCGCGAATAAAATATGAGATGAAAAAAAAAACTTTAGCGCTCGCATTGAATATAAAACCTTTTAAGCTTACAAATATTTAAACGCGAAAACAAAATCCAGCGTCAGTCAGGATTAAGTGATTTTTACTGATTGTATGTAAATATTTACACTCAACTTTTGACTTTATGAAATATTCGATGATATGTTTAGCCTATACTCCTCCTCACGACGAATGATGATCCCTATGGCAGTTCTTTCTCCATACTATTGTAATGGAGACGTTGTCACTTTTAAATGTTTGTAGACAATGTTTGGAACTATAGCACGTAATTTTGTGTAGAAATATTACATTTAAGTAATATATGAAACAAGTAAGAGTTATATTTCATTTTCGTATTTAGGTGTACGAATACAAGTGGAGAAAATGAACTGTCATAGGGATCATGATTCAACGTGCGGCGTATAGTGGGAGGGACGCCACCTACGAAGCTATGGATCGCGGGTTCCAATTTTGGTATGGGTACGTCGTTTGTGTGATAAGTATTTGGTCCTTTTGCTGCAAAAACCACTCATCTGCATTTAGTAGAGTTTTAAGAGCAACGCAGATTTGTTTTTTTCGCAACTCTATTTAATACAGATAGGCGGTTTTTGGAATAAGGGTACCTACGATTTGTTCCTTAGTCATGGATTTATATTTCTTTAAGTATGCATTTATCTATATAAGTATGTGGATTGTACCCCTAATACAGTCAGAATCAAATAGTCTGTAAGTCTATCATCCAAAGCGACATATATATCGACACACACCTTTATGCCTATAGTAATAACTGTGTAGTATTGCAATATAGCGCTTTGGATGTTACAGACTTTTTTATGTTGTACAAGCATTGTAGGTATACTTTGCCAATAGGTCGATTTATGTCACATGTCCTTTAATATTTATTTATTGATATGTTGTGGCGTATTTTTACTTCATTAATATTAAGTCAAGGTCAAGAAAAATGAATGAGAGGCATCATTTCCTTGTTTTACTACAGGCGTTCTGCTATAGGGTCATTCCACGTCAGAGTGTAACGTAAGTTACCAATTATTAGTGTGTTTCTTTATTGATGGTGCACATTCAGGTGTCAATATATCTAGGGATTAAGGTTATACTTATCTAGATTAAAATTAATACTTAAATTTTCGCCATAAATAAATAAACGCGCGATGAAATGGTAACCTCTGTTACATTTTCATGGAATTGCCCTATACGTGTAGGTACTTAAACAGATTTGTATTTGCATAGGTGATAACGATGTCATAACTGTTTCCCGACTTTTGACAACCGCAGGGCAAAACTCGTACCCTTTATCAAATAACGACGCATCTGCAAAATGACGACTTTTCAGGATATGTATGTATTTGTAGTTCGTATGATTTGTATGACTTTTGAGCAGTAAAAAAACTTTTGACGTAAAGTCACATGCGTCGTTATTTGACCAAGGGTACGAATAGGGTACTTTCCTGACAGATTAAATCGGTTACGTTTTATGATGTGTCAAAATGCTCAGATAGTACGAAGTTTGTATGGAAGTGTGAAAAGTGAAATGACGTCATTTTATTCAAACATCAAATCATCTTCTTATTTATAGTTGTTGATCTTTTAAAAATCGTTTATATTGACTACAGGCAAATAACCTATTGTTTGGGGCTCAAGTTTGTATAATGTTACCTAGACAGTTTATTTTTGTTTTTTACGCAGATTCTGGCAACATCTCGACCGAGTCCGCGTTCTGCGCCCTGATGGCTCCTTCTCCGCTTCTGGAGCTGAGCAGCATCTTCTTTTTCTTCGTGCCGGGAATACTGATCCTCTGCCTCTACGTCAGGATGGGTCTGCATATCAGGTAAACTAGCTCATTCATTTTTCTTTATCTGGGCATTTTTATTTTAAAATATATGGTTAGGCGAAACTTACGCTATATTTAAATACCTGTAACCTGTCAGATGGAGTTTGACTATAATCATCAGTTTTGTGACGAATGTAAACTGCTAGTTAAGAGAACTTCTATCTATATTCATAAAACAAAGTCGGGATTGTAACACATTTCGTCAGTACTTAAAAAAAAAACAAGGTACTTAAGTGTATATGAAGTTCGTATGTAACTTTTGACGTTTTTCTCTACGACGTTAGTTAGATACGAGTTTTTTTCGAAGTAGTGACGATTTATAAACTCGAGTACGGGTGGACCGTGTTTTACGATTTTTTTATTTTTTGGGTTTGTCTCTGTCACGAAAACATCTAAAAAAATTAAAATTCTAAGGCGGAACGAAGTGTGCCGGGACAGCTAATCCTAATAAAATTGAAAAATTATAATTTTTAAATTTTTCTCTTCTAATAATATTCTTTTTCTTCTTCTTAGTCATATACTCTTGGCAGAGTAGTCGTGGTCATGGGGGTCGTAGCACGGCCTTTTTGACTGTCTCCCGCCATCTCTCCCTCGCCGACGCATTTCTCGCGCACAGATTTAGGGATGATTCTGTTAGGGCTTCCACTTGATCCATCCATCGCAAAGGAGAGCGTCCTCTGGATCTCGAGCCATTACCTCTACCCTCTAATAATATACTAGAAAACAATTTCCTACCCTCAAAATGCACCAGTTCTTACCGAAAACCACTAAGGAACTCTTTACTGGGATATAAAGGTATCCTATGTTTCAATTCAGGACTGGGTAGACTTGCCTGCCAAATTTCATCTCAACCAAGGACCATTAAAACAAGAGGACTGTCATTCTCCATACTTTGGATCGTAACGGTCGGGTTACTAGGGGATTTCTGGGCAAAAACTAGATGGCACTAAAAAACTAAACATATAACGATGTTATGATTGAACAAAGAAACATAGTAGGTATAGTAACAATTAGTTCGTAAACAGCTAATAATAAATAAATTCTAACATTTAAATACTGTGTCACGTTTGTAAAGTTAAATAATTGTAAATAATATAATTCCTATACCAAGCTTATACATAGATGGCGTTGTAAATTCGGGGAACAGCTTTTTGTACGGAGAATGACAGTCCTCTTGTTTTAATGGTCCTTGATCTCAACACATTTAGTTGTTACCGCGTCTTTTAGTAACAAACATCCAAACCTTCAAAACTCCAAACATCTAAACATCCACACATATCAGTTGAATTTCAAATAGAATGTTACAGATACAGTGACCGTCCACATTTTATAAAAAGTATTTTTCGCATAGCAAACCCAACCAACGTGTTTGTCTGTTTGTAGAAATGAGGATTTTATGTTTACATTTGAATGCATTCTATTCCGTGAGTTTAAATTGAAATATTTAAACAAGCACGCTTTGCTTTTAATCCAGTTCGTTTCTACATACTTTTAACTCTAGATTAAATTCGGATAAAACTTCATATTTAGTCTAAGATCCCAGTATAGAACGACCTTCACCGAGCTGGTTAATGGATGAAAAGTATTTTATATTGAATTAAATATGTTAATAAATATATTGCAAGTGGGTTGCCTAAAAAAATTCAGTCCAGAATATGATTAATTAAAAGTTAAAAAAATTTTTTTTTTTTTAATTTTCACCGTTTTGTTTAATAGACAAATGACATACCAATCAAAAGTATTAAGCCTATAGAATATGCAAACGTTGGGTTGCCTATATTTTTCCCGTCATAACTTTTGGGTTGCCAGGCATAAACAGGTACATCATATTAGTAATTTGCACTGGTCTGGTTAATGAATAAACTTTATGCCAAAATAAAGATAATTTTATTACGAACACGATGATATAGGGTTGCCTGCGAAAAATCAGTCCTGAATTCCGGTTGCCGAGTTTTAAAAAGTCAAAGCCCTTCAATCCCGGTTGCGTTAAGTTTGCACCTGGTTGGTATGTGATGCCAAGGAAACCAGGTGCAAACTTAGCTCAACCGGTTAATATGAAAAATTTAGGATGAAGTCGGCACGGGTACATCGATATTAGTGATTTGCACTGGTCTGGTTAATGAATAAACTTTATGCCAAAATAAAGACTATTTTATTACGAACACGGTGGTATAGAGTTGCCTGCGAAAAATCAGTCCTGAATTGCGGTTGTCGAGTTTTAAAAAGTCAAAGACCTTCAATCCCGGTTGCGTTAAGTTTTCACTTGGTTGGTATGTGATGCCAAGGAAACCAGGTGCAAACTTAGCTCAACCGGTTAATACGAAAAATTTAGAATGAAGTCGGCACGGGTACATCGATACGATATTAGTGATTTGCACTGGTCTGGTTAATGAATAAACTTTATGCCAAAATAAAGACTATTTTATTACGAACACGGTGGTATAGAGTTGCCTGCGAAAAATCAGTCCTGAAGTGCGGTTGTCGAGTTTTAAAAAGTCAAAGCCCTTCAATCCCGGTTGCGTTAAGTTTGCACCTGGTTGGTATGTGATGCCAAGGAAACCAGGTGCAAACTTAGTTCAACCGGTTAATATGAAAAATTTAGGATGAAGTCGGCACGGGTACATCGATATTACAATAAAGGCAGCATTTTACAATAAAGGAAAAGTAAAACCTTTTAAGCTATTTTCAAAAAATGAAACGTATCAAACTGTATTTGCGTCATTAACAGATAAAGCCGATATTTACATTAATAAAAAAATGGACACCGTTCAAGAATTTACTGCCAGTATGTATGGCATCAAGAACTGTACCAAAGTGAATGATGCGAGATATCGCATTTTTCATAAAAATTACTCTTCTAAAGAAGATAGCGAAGAGTTTGTAAAAAAAAATAAAAAGTTTTGACTCCAACACTATGCCACCATGCTGGATGTCACTGAAACAAAAAAAAATTACGAACTATCTTTGTCAATTCCATGTGGCTTAATGCCACGGACCCTGTATGCGTTAAACTTCAGCCTGATAACTGCGGTTGGATTTTAGATGAATATTTAAAACCAACAGGGTTTATTGGAGATCAAACACTTTTAGCGGTAGAAGATATTTCAGAAACAACAGAAAAAGAAAGCGACGACGAAGAATGTTCCAAAGTTGAACATCTAAATTTTACTTCCGATGAATCAGACGCGGAATAATGTTTAATAACAGAAAAGATTATAAATTTAAAAACTACTGTATGTATGTTAATGTTACAATAAAATTTTGTATATAGGCGTTTTTATTTTTTAGTTTATCTTGTCCAAAACAATGACCGCTAAGGTGTCCCAGATTTTGCGAAAATCCAAACCGAGTAACGCATACCCTCTAATTATGTTTTGTATGTGCTAAAATGCCCCTAAACCAAAAATTAGCTTATTCTGTGTATGGGGACCCGTGCCGACTTCATC
Organism: Eudemis profundana; assembly: GCA_947034925.1. Classification (NCBI taxonomy): domain Eukaryota; kingdom Metazoa; phylum Arthropoda; class Insecta; order Lepidoptera; family Tortricidae; genus Eudemis; species Eudemis profundana. The sequence continues at coordinate 4,445,099 of OX344806.1, read as the reverse complement.
CTAAATTTTTCATATTAACCGGTTGAGCTAAGTTTGCACCTGGTTTCCTTGGCATCACATACCAACCAAGTGAAAACTTAACGCAACCGGGATTGAAGGTCTTTGACTTTTTAAAACTCGACAACCGCAATTCAGGACAGATTTTTCGCAGGCAACTCTATACCACCGTGTTCGTAATGAAATAGTCTTTATTTTGGCATAAAGTTTATTCATTAAACAGACCAGTGCAAATCACTAATATCGATGTACCCGTGCCGACTTCATCCTAAATTTTTCATATTAACCGGTGGAGCTAAGTTTGCACCTGGTTTCCTTGGCATCACATACCAACCAGGTGCAAACTTAACGCAACCGGGATTGAAGGGCTTTGACTTTTTAAAACTCGACAACCGCACTTCAGGACTGATTTTTCGCAGGCAACTCTATACCACCGTGTTCGCAATAAAATAGTCTTTATTTTGGCATAAAGTTTATTCATTAACCAGACCAGTGCAAATCACTAATATCGATGTACCCGTGCCGACTTCATCCTAAATTTTTCATATTAACCGGTTGAGCTAAGTTTGCACCTGGTTTCCTTGGCATCACATACCAACCAGGTGCAAACTTAACGCAACCGGGATTGAAGGTCTTTGACTTTTTAAAACTCGACAACCGCACTTCAGGACTGATTTTTCGCAGGCAACCCTATATGATCGTGTTCGTAATAAAATTATCTTTATTTTGGCATAAAGTTTATTCATTAACCAGACCAGTGCAAATTTCTAATATGATGTACCTGTTTATGCCTGGCAACCCAAAAGTTATGACGGGAAAAATATAAGCAACCCAACGTTCGCATATTCTATAGGCTTCATACTTTTGATTGGTATGTCATTTGTCTATTAAACAAAACGGTGAAAAGTAAAAAAAAAAAATGTTTTTTAATTTTAAATTAATCGTATTCTGGACTGAATTTTTTTAGGCAACCCACTTGCAATATATTTATTATCATATTTAATTTAATATAAAGTACTTTTCATCCATTAACCAGCTCGGTGAAGGTCGTTCTATACTGGGATCCTCTACTAATTGTAATTTTAGGAGTATTTCGGGTTTTTTACATGATGAAACTCTTACTGTTCGTGAAATTGAAAAACCTTTATAGAAATGGGAATCATTTTCATTTGGGAAAAGTATTTTGATTGGAAAAAACGCGACTAAATCAGTTAGTAAAAATTGATATATCCGTTTTTCTCGCAATGGTAAGTATACTCAACATCGAAAACAAAAAAATCCTGTCATGCTATTTTCATTTATTTTTACGATTTGTTTTAATAAAACAGTAATTTATATCCAAACCTATCCTTACCGTATCAATTAATAACTCAGGTGCAGGTATTTTGATTTTTAGAGGTAAGGTGAAGTTGAGACTACCACTAACCGCTAGATGCAAGTTCGAAATAAATTTGGAAAAAATATTATTTCTTATAATATTAATTTAACTACCGATGGTACAAGTTTTTGAAGATGTCTGCTTGACATTTTTGTGTATTTATAACAAATTAGAAGAAAACTCAACATTCTATAGGGTTACGAATATGCATGTTGAGTATTCTCAACATTGCGAAACATTCTACAATCTACTCTGGACCAAACTTGTTGAGTATTCTCAACATTGCGAAGTTAAGGTTATAAATTATAATATTTGCAGCACAATAAAATGTTCACTATCACCGACTAAAGCACCTTTTTTGTCATTCAATTTCTGTTTTTAAACTAACTGTACACATAGGTAAAGGTCATATTTGCTAGATGTGTTTCTTTTCGTTTACTTACTCGTTGAAACGGGATTATAGCGGTCAATTTAAGTTATGGTACTAAATATTGTCAGAAAATACTGATTCTTCTGTCAGCAACAAAGAAATACGAACAAGTATGGTACAAACATTACACTGGCACTCTTTGGTATGAGTTCATAATCACGTTTCATGCCATCTTAGTTCAGACAATGAAGCTTGATCTGGCAATATTGTAGGAGTATAATATACCTAAACATTTATATATTCCATATATATAGATTAATTTAATGTTATTATTGCCATCTGATTCTGCCATAAACTAAACAAGTGAATTATTTATGTGTTTCTTACCAAAAAATATAAAAATCAAGGTAAAATTGACTCTAAATAGTCAAACAAAGTTGTTAGACATATCAATTAAACTATGACTAACCTTCGCAGCTTTATAGCAAAGTTTTGAGCATTCCAACAAGTAAAATTGCTGTATAAGGCTTGTTCAATAGATTTATAGATTTAAAACAACCAAAAATTTGCAGTAATTTCTGATCATAATGATCTTAAGTTCACTAAAACACTTTGTAAGGGCCTTCCAGTTTTTCAGCGAAGTGCTACAGAAGAAAGTTGACAACAAATTAAACAAGATGCAGACTGAGACAGTTCTGCGGATCATAATTAAGAAAATCGAGGTTTTTAACATGGTTAACTAGTATAAAATGCAATAATATGAGGCACGTTGCTAGACTGGGCTGATACAGACTTGAGGAGTTGAACTGGGGAAACGGGACTAGAGAGGTTGAAGACTAACCTGAAGAGGACATTTAGGGAAAGAAACCGTTGGGGAGAGTTCGTGATCATCAGAAACCATTGATAACTTACATAGACACATTTATTGCAAGGGTAGTGCTCATTATCCTGTAATAAATGGCACAAAAAGAGGAGAAATCGCTTCAGTAAACTTTTTATCAAAGTTATTTGCACAAAACATACGTTGAAATTATTTGTAGTGTGAAAGAAATTAGTTATACTCTATTTACGACATTTAATTAAATAAAATTATTTAAAAGAAAGTAGTATTTTTATATGAACTTAAATCCCTACAAAATGCGCAGTGTTGAATATGCTCAACGTCTATTAAGTTAACTGAATTGTTCAATGTTGGGCAATGTTGAGTATTCTCAACATATATTTTCTAAAAAAATATTTATGTATGATTTTTTTTATTATTTTTCTCAGCCTCATGAGACCCCTAATTACGCATTTCAATGCCTAGAATAAAAGAAAATTAGAAAAAAATATCTTGAGCGTTAAAGGGATATGACTGAATGGCTAAATGCTACTAGTATGAATTAAAGGATTTTTTTTATGTGAAATACCTGATATGATGGAAATCAGTCATCGTCGCCAATGGATATTTGCAACACCTATATGTTGCCAACTTTTGAAGGCCCTGTTTACTGGCTTCTTGAAGAGCACCTTTAAAAAAAATAAAACCGGTCAAGTGAGAGTCGAACTCGCGCACCGAGTGTTCCGTACAAACTAGTACGTAGATACGTGAATGTAGTTCAAGAAAAACTGTATGACGGGACAAACTAAATTTTTTGAAAAAACTGTTGTCCCCATACATCAACATAGGTCGCGGTTAGTTTAGTAGCAGCAAATAAGTTTGTGTTACGATTTTTGTGAATTTCTAAAAAACTATGCAAGTTAGGAAAACATTAATATTTTTCATGTAATATTTAAGATGATATTAATAATTGGTAATTATTACAGATTTTTCTGTCCAGTAACTTCGGAGATAATCCGTACCTTTGTATTTTTTTTAACATTTTTCGTCCTAACTAAATCAAAAAGTACATAATTACGAAAAAAATAAAAATAAATTTAGAATGGAAGAATTAAGCGAATTAATTACAAAAAAATAAAAATAAATGTAGAATGTACGAATTAAGCCCTTTAGTTAAATAGGTACCAGTGGCGTGGCGTCAAATATATTCTTAGTGAAGCCGGAGCAGATTTGGATGGCTTTTTCTTCAGGAGTAGTAGATACTCCGGTTATATTATTGTAAAAAAAAGGTAAGCCGGTGGGAATCGGGTTCTATGGACGCCACGCCAGTTATAGGTACCCCACTTGATATAATAGCCTAACTTTAAATTTTCAACCTTCCATTTCGGCCCCCTTTATAAGAAAGTAAAAAAGGTATAAGATTTGTTTTTATAGCCAGTAGGCTCGGGTTAGCGATTTTTAAAACTATTCCAAATGTCAAATCGATAGCAGCAGTAGTTCCTGAGATATCTGGCTGTGACAGACGCCAAAAATTAACGAAGTTCCATACATCGTCGGCTTCAAAGTCGCTACTAAAACCCTTATTGGCAAAAGGTAAGTTGGTTTTCTGAAAGCGTCTAAAATAAGTAACGTTTCAATTTTTTTTCGCGCAGTCATTTATTTCTGGTCTCGGAAACACTCGTGAATGTGAAAGTCACGGGGGGAACATTTATAAAAGTTGCTGCCTCGAAAACAAAGTGTCATAGTGTCGGTCATTAATCACGTTAATAAGAAGATTAGGAGATGATTGGAGTCGTCTGGCTCTCCATACAAAAAAGAAAAAACCGGTCAAGTGCGAGTCGGACTCGCGCACCGAGGGTTCCGCACATACTTGTCAGTAGAGTATATGTGGATAATTTTCAAGATAAACTGTATGACAATTTTAACTTTGCTCTGGAAAAACTGTTGACCATACACCGATACATCGACATTATGTCGCGGTTAGTTTAGTAGGAGCAAATAAGTTTGTCTGATTATTTTTGCGAATTTCTAAAAAACGCTGCAAGTTAGGAAAACCGGTTTATTTCTCCTGTAATATTTAGGATGATATTAATAATTGGTAATTATTTCAGATTTTTCTGTTCATAAGGGTTCCTTTTTTACCATTTTAGTACGGAACCCTAAAAACCGTACAAGCGCGAGTCGGACTCCCCCACAGGGTTCCGTACAAATACTTTAAATAAAGATTATATTTTTTATGATCTAATTACAAATGTATAGTGTTCAGATTTTTCCCTATCCATGTAAGATGGTATTACCTGCCAAATTTCATAGTTACTAGCTCAACGGTACCCTATAAATTTTGGTATACTGTGTTGTAAGCAGGTTGTAAGTAATGTCAGGTTAGAGCCGCCGCGCCGCCACCTTAAACATCTTCTTTCAGTGTACCTTTCATATACTTAGTGTGAAAGTGACAGGTGATTCTCTGTTGCGTGATAAGAAAAGAGGCGGGTAGCCTATCTTGCTGCGGCTTCGCTTGTTGTGAGACAGAACTAGGGCGTGCAGTACCGGGAAATTTAGGCTGTGTATCCTACCGGAACTGTGCGGGGATGCGTTGCGAGGGATGTGTTTGTCATGAACCAATAGAAACACTTCATTTACCTATCCTCGCTTAGCTCAGCTCTGGTGGAAACAGCTCAGCGGAGCGAGGTTTTTGTACATACAAAAGAAGGGAAAGATGTGTGCGAAGAATGTGTGCAAGGAATATGTTGCGAGGGATGTGTTGCGAGGCGGCGTCCGGCTGGCGGACGCGGGCTCAGTCACTTGAAAGTTAGTTACTCAGTTATTTGAAAAGAGCCCGCTACATATCCTCGCTACGCATCCCCGCACCGCTTAGCTAGGGTAAGTGCTCCAGTGAATGAACAAATCCAGTGAACGAACAAAATGCATGTTTTTTTCGTAAAATAAGATTTCTGTACCTTTCTACCACGCGTGATATTTTTTATTCGGTTAGCAACATAATTTGACAAGTTCTGGTAGCACTTACTTCAACTCATACGCATCAGTGTTGAAATGGCAGCGATGTAATGTGGGCATGCGGCTACTGTTAGTTTTTTATATGGAGGTGTAATAAGGGTTAAGGTAAGCTGCGTTGTGTCTATTGTGTTACTGCGTGTGTCCCATGTGTCTGCCATGTACAGTGCGTGTTTTTTTAAGTCGTGAGGATATGATCGTGCTATTAATGTATAGTTTAATGTGATTTACTTTCAAATAGTGGCTCTTAATCCAGTGTTCTATAACTAGAAATCAAAACGGCTTAAATCCAATGAACGAACGGGGGGGTTCCTTCACTGGAATCGCGTGATTTATTGTTTGTTCAATATCTGACGTTTTAGTAGTAGTTATAAGATTTTGTTTTCTGTGACTTTGATAGAAATGTGCTGTCTGACAAAAGGCCAGTGTTCGAACATAACTTTAAATTCAATTTTTATTAGTTTATTCACTGGTCTGAGTTGACCAGTGAATGAACTACCGCAATGACAGTTAGTTCATTAATTAGTTTCCAAAAACCAGTGAATGAACTACAACATTTTTTCTGTATTTTTCTTGTTTTATTTGTATTTTTGTATTTGTCTTTATTGCGATAAACGGTTTCACCATGCAACAATTTATAACACAGTACAAGTCACTTAAAAATACTCTTAAATTACGGTACAGTCTAAAATTCATAAAAAATACTACAAACAGAAACACAGTAGGCATATAAATAACAGATTAACGTTAAATATTGTTATCAATTATCATTCAACAGTCAAATATTTTACCAAAATACTCATCCAAATTATAGAAAGGTCTGTTTTTTAAATATAATTTTAGCCTGCAAGTAAATTCCTTAATATTATCAGATTCCTTTATAGATTTGTCAAGATGATTGAAAATTTTAATAGCTAGGTAGTTTATACTATTCCTAAAGAGCGCAGATCGTGGTGTTGGCAGAGCGAGGTCCAGACTCCTCCGCGAAGGATACCTATTAGCTTGGTTCACGGTCTTAAAGGTACATAAGTTTTTAAAAACATAAATACAGATTTGATAGATGTACAGCGCTGTCACAGTGTAAATATGGTTTTCAACAAAGAGATGTCTATGTGTAATAGGAAAATACCCCTCTATCAGTCTAATGCATTTCTTTTGTAGGAGTAGAACTTTATTGGCTCCACTACTATTGCCCCATACCTCTATTCCATATCGAATTATGCTTTCAGCACATGCAAAATACATAGTCTTAAGTAAAGAATGGTTACTAATCTTTGATAGTGTTTTTAAGGAGTAACAGGCACTAGCTATTTTTTTTCGTTACACTATCTATGTGATCATGCCACCTTAAGGTGGGTTCCAAGACAACACCTAGGAATCTAATAGAATCGGATCTACATATAGGCAAATCTAAATCATAGTTAACAGAGGTAGTCGAACATCCAAAATTCATATAACAACTCTTATCATAATTTAATTTTAGCCTATTTGCGTCAAACCATTCAGTTAGTTCTTTCCAACCAAGGCTTGTTAATTCACAGAGTTCATTACAGTCTTTAGCTTTAAAAATAAGGCTGGTGTCATCGGCATATAGATATGGTTGGTTTAGAACATGGAAACTTCAAAAAATATATACAAAAGATTCCAATATGACCAAGAATGTTTTTTGTATTTTTATACCAAAATAAAGCATTATTTTTAAGGTAGTTCATTCATTGGTTTCATTTGTTCATTTACTAGAATTGTATGTACATTCACTGGTGATTTTCCGTTTTCTCCCCTACAGCTTGCTATAATTTAAAACTGTGCAGCACTACTGCAAAATAAAAGTGATTTGAGAAAACTAGAATAGTTGTTTACTCCATAGGAACAGTAATATTTGAATTTAATTATTGCTATCTGCCATAAATATATTTTTAAAGTTGAAAATTTCTTTAAGTGTTCATTCACTGGAGCACTTACCCTACCTCGCACATCTTTGGTGGAAACATTCACACCGTTCCACATCCTCGTTACACAGCCTCGCACCGCTTAGCTACCTCGCATAGATCCGGTGGAAACGCAGCCTTAAGTAGGCGAGCACTGGGAATTCCCGGTACTGGGATACTAAAATTTCCCGGTACCTACTGCACGCCCTAGACTGAACAAGACAATGAAACGTATGACGAAAAGTGGATGGCTAGTATTTGTTCTGCAACATTTAAAGATACGTGTCACAGTTGTGCTACAGGGACAATAAGAAATGGTTAAGTGGTTTAGCTTATTTATAAAGCCTGCACGTGGAGTTTTCTTCACCAATCTGGAGAAGGACCAAAGTGTATTCGGACTGTCGCACAGAAACTCCCTTACGGATTCAGGGGGGTAATGTTTAGAAGTTTCCGGAATGATTAATAAACACAACGGACGTAAACAGTCCCACTCAGAAGAGAATAAAATAACAAAATACCAGTAAAAATAAAGTAGGTAACAAAAACGTTATGAATGCACGAGCACGTTTTTACTTGAAAAAACCTGATGCGGTGCGAAAAATACCGCGCATTAAAATGCATCATTAATTGCTTATTGTTACTGTCGGAAACAACTCTGTACAAACAGCAACACAGTTAACTATACACTTCAAAAATGGGAAATACTGCAAGAAAGAGAATCACACTTGAAGGCGTCGTGTTATGCATGTGTGCGTGTGTTTATGAGTATAAATTGGCTATTATTCAAAAGAGTTTTGAAACAATAATTTTTCTTTTATGGCTGATCCAACGTCATTATTGACCTTAATGCCACATTATTGAATTCATGGAAAATAATGAATGAATAATGAATATAAATTACATTATATTGGTGCATCATATCAAAAATATGAAGCAGCAATAAAAACATTAGCAATATAATTAGTTTATTTCATCCCAACGTTCGTCTGAAAGCTAAATCATAATTTTGACAAATTCACCTGTCTTGTTGAAATAAAACCTTTATTTACTGTATGGAAAAAAAAACTTTGCCCAAACAACTACAATGACAAAGTTCAAAGGCACATTACACATACGCAAACGTTATTTGATTTGAAGTTGACATAATACAAATATATATATCTCTTTCAATCGTTATCATTTTCTCTCTGCTCTGTCTTTAAGGGGCAGTTAAGTGTGTTGCTGTTTGTACATATACTTCGTTAATTATGCATGTATAATCAATCAATCTGTAATTTAGTAAACAATCACACAGGAGAGAATCCTATTGGAATATTGTAAGAATCATTTAGTTATAAGTACCTTTTATTGTTTGATTATGATTATACGTGTATTTTATATTTTTATATTTATTGTCTTTGTGAATTATACCATAGTTGACGACCCTAGAGCGATCGCCGAGCGTAGGTATGAAAAGTGAAGTACATACATGTGGTTGACTTCCGTACCTATACACCGTGGGCCCGTATAACCCGACCAACTTTAACCATAGATTCTAACAACTATTAGAAGTAAAAAAAGTTATGTGACGTATAGTCGATTAACGCTTACTTTCCGAGATATTCATTATTTTAAAATAAAAACTCCCAAGTGTGTAACAAGCCCTAATAAATGTGACTAAGATACTTTTACTCATTTTTTAAAATTCTTTAACTAAACAGCATTTAACCTTCGCAGTATTAGATGGTAAGCGATTACAAAGCCAAAATATTGACCTTTCGTTTCCATTTTAGCTTATTTTTTTCCTTTTTAATAACTTTTCCTCCAGTAAGGACATGTTTATAACGAGGGACTGAATTTATTGATTTGTTTTGTTCCATAACACTATTAATGTAAAATGACAAAATTCGACCTATGTTGATATAACGTTATTTACTTGTAATACCATCAGGAATACGTGGTTAAAGTTGGTCGGGTTGTACGGGCCCACGGTGTATATTTTGTGCATATTGTCAGAACGTGACGAATGCTTTATCCTTTATTTATCGCGTGACAAAGCGTAGCATCATAAGCCTACAGATTTCGATCGCGACGAACTCGCCGCGACAAGTTTTGTATGAAAACACGCTCGGAAATCGCCAGTGTGATAAGGCCCTAAACGGCCGAAGTTGGACTATTTGTTCGTCTTTATACTTTGTATATACGGCCTACTGTTGGGCTTAGATGAGCTGTAGTCCCCACACTGGCCCAGTGCGTTTTTAAAGTTAAATGAACCCTACGACTAGACTAGGTATAATAGTATTTTAAGAAACAGTTGTATAAGTAGGTTCAAAAAATACGAATGTAATGGCGTGAGTTGTGATACGAGCTGCAGCGGTGGCGAGTATCGCAAATAGAGATGCCATGAGCGTTTTTTGACTTAATTATACAACGTTGCATACAATACTTTTTTTACGACTAGGTTTTAAAATATAAAATTAAACATAGCTCGCAAACAAGGCAAATATGACATATGACTGACAGTATGTGTCTATGGTAAACTTTTTTTTAAATTGACTTATACTCGCTAGTGTCATGCAGTGACGATATTAAAAATACTTTTTTTATGTTGGCATCAATGAATTTAGTTCGGAAAGTTTTGTTTTTCTTAAAAACCGTAGGAATTTAATTTTTTGTTAAGTTGGTAGTTGTGCATTTTTATCGTAAAGTTAGAATTGAGCGCTGTCTGAGTTTGTGGCTGCTAGCAGTATCGTTTTGCGACTATAACGACACTAGTGCTGTTATGAGGAATAGAGTATAGACTTCTCTGAACTCATATTATGTATGTTCTTATATTAGTGTTCGTGACCAAGTAAAAGACAGATAAAAGTACAGGAGTAGAAAAAAAGGCAAAAGCTATACCAATTCAGACTGGTGTTGACTAGTTAGTGCATATTGCGGGCGCAGATTGCAATTCTCATAAGACTTTATTGCGTCCCACGCGCCATTGGAGAATTTCGGGATTGGATTGGTCTATCTATTATCTTCAGCTTGAACAGACATACCAGGGATTTTGTGGAAGCGGTTTATCCGAGTGAGATGCGGATGTGGATATTTCAAAACTTACATCCGCAATTGCGGTTGCAGATGTAGATATTTAATTCTACTATACATGGTCCTACATTGTACGTGATACAAATGTGGTCTATTCTTCAGAAATATGTCTGCGGTCACCTTATTCATCTGGCCCTTTTTCATACTAAATGTATGGAGACAGAGGAATGAGTCGCATACATGTTTCTGAAGCAATTCCGGCTCAGTTAACGACAAAGAACAAAATGCACGAATTGAGTGATTGCTTTTGCTAGTTTGCCATCAGAATAAAGAAATTAAAATCTCGCCGTGTGGTCGACCATCGTGACTTCACGCTTACCTGACCTGTTAGTTTTTATGACAAATAACTTCAATAATGTGCTGACACATTTTATTCCTGCATTTCATTCATAAATTATCGGCCTATATAAGATAAAAGGTAAGTGTTCACTACAAAATCAAATTCAAACTTTTTTCTCTTAACTTTCTAAGTAGGGAAACCCCAATAAGTACCAGCCAGTCTAGTCAGTTATGATGGTTTTTGTAAACATTCCTTCAATTAAAACAGTGATATTAATTAATTACCGGCATATTAAGACGCGGCGCGTCTTAATATGCCGGTATATTTGTTATATGCACAAATTTCTAAGTTTCTTAGTCCCTCCTGAGCTAGAAACCTATTTTGATGGGCCCCACGTTGGGCGCCAAATGTGATGGAGTGGGTTAGGTCGCCTAGGCTACCTCTCCATACATATCCCTCAGTCCAGACGGGACTCTCGAGGGTTTCCTGACTAGCTCAGGGATAGGAGGGACTTAACTAAGGAGCGGAATACAAACAGTAGATTGACTATATAATTGCGGGTCTTTTATGCCCTTTATTAATAATGAAACTGTGGGCTACTCACACTTAAATATAATATTTAATAATATTTACACTTATAATAAATACCTAACACTAAATATTTACACTTATATTTATTTATATACAATTATTATATTTACACATATTTATTATAAACTAATTACACATATACAATAATAAAAACAAAACATAATTTCACAGATGTACACATTGTTTACATTTCATCCGTCAATAAATATTGACGTGCCAACTGGTCGAGTGCAGTGAAGCCGCGCAATGCAAACCCGTTCCGTTAGCTCCACTGTAGGAATCGTTGTGTAGTCTTCGGGTGAAGTAATATAAACGTCCACTTTACTCCAATGTATATAATGTCTATAATCGTACAACACAGAAGGATAGCCAAAGTCTGAAGATAGTCACAATGAATAGAACAGCACGGAAAGAAGATAGAAGTTAGAAATACAATATAACGATAGAAATAAGCGAAAGCGATGCGAAATCGTAATTAGCGATGCGGTCAAGAGCGACATGCATTTAGCGTCAGAATCACAGTTCGACTGGCGAGCGCGGCGCGGCGCGGGCGCAGTCAGGCCGCGCGCATGCGCGGTCGACGCCGCGCTAACGGAACGGGTTTGCATTGCGCGGCTTCACTGCACTCGACCAGTTGGCACGTCAATATTTATTGACGGATGAAATGTAAACAATGTGTACATGTGTGAAATTATGTTTTGTTTTTATTATTGTATATGTGTAATTAGTTTATAATAAATATGTGTAAATATAAATAACTGTGTAAATATAATAATTGTATATAAATAAATATAAGTGTAAATATTTAGTGTTAGGTATTTATTATAAGTGTAAATATTATTAAATATTATATTTAAGTGTGAGTAGCCCACAAAACCTTATTCTAGCGGCTCTAGGTGCTCCTAACAATTGAGCTGTGCCCTAATTATTTGGCGGACGTCCTGAGGGGACGGGTATGCGGGTTTATTCCCGGTTACTCCGGAGTCCTAGGCGTTGGGCCGAGGCAAGTCGCGGATACGAGCACGCTGCGCCAGCCGTCCCGTCTAGGAGTCGGGAACGAGACTCCGGGAGTCTGGAAGAGTCCCTAGGGACCAATTTCCTGAAGCGTTATGGTACCAGTGCAAGTCGCGGATACGAGCACGCTGCGCCGGTACCTCCCGCCTAGGGATCGGTTGCCCACCGCTGGGAAGCTGGGACCTCGCAAGTCGCGGATACGAGCGCGCTGCGGGAAGCTTCTTCCCAGAGGGGGGGAAGACTCTGGAAACGCGAATCGCGGATACGAGCACGCCGCGTTTGACCAGAGGGGAACGCTCCCAGCCGTCCGTTACCGAGGGCAGCGGAGAACGTTCTGCCCGTTGTATGGCGCGGGGCTTGCTTTTAAGCTTTCCGTTGTAAATGTCGGTAGTGGGGGTTGCCGGCTCGCAGTCGGTGGCCGGCCGTTGCGCGACGCGGCAGCTCTATGCGCGCGCGCTGCGCCGTGCCGCGGTGCGCTTGTGTGCGCCTGCGGTGACGTCATCGCGGCGTCACAAGATGACTTCAACAACACGAGACCCAGCAGAGGGTTTAGCACCAGGTAGATGAGTTTAAAAAACATGAGTTGTATCACGTTCAATGTAACACTTTGTATAAATGTGACAGTTTGTGAAGAGGTTTTGATGTTTGTTACTAAACAACGCGGTAACAACATGGATTGAGATCAAATTTGACATGCAAGTAGACCAAGTCCTGAATTGGCTATTTGACAACAACTTTTCTCTATGATATATAATATCTCTATGATAGAAAGACTTCTCAATAATATAAATATTAGTGAAAAAACCACTTCAATATCATAAAAACTCACCAAGATACTATAATGTTAAAGGCACATTTTTAGACTTTCCCAAAAGCGTGCCATAAAATACGTTTGTGCCATACATATCCAGTCGATTTGTATGAAAACGGCTGGATATGGCACAATCGTATTCTCACCCGGCGAAATACCTAATTGAAAATCGTTTTAATCACGATCCTCAAAGCAGTGCAGCAGTGTCGCCAATGCGAATAATGTCCGCTAAATCTCCCACGCTGTACCAGGGACAGAGTGCAATACTCCTCGGTTTAATGAGAAACCTCAGATGTACAAACATGTGTAAGTGTAAATTAAATGAGCCAGATAGTTCTTCCTTTGATGACCGTGTGTAAAGCACAAGCTGTATACATATAAGGCTGCGTTTCCACCAGAGATGTGCGAGGCAGCGGAGCGGTGTGCGAGTAAAAAAATCACCAATGGGCGATTCCATTATAACGGGTGCAACATTTTGACTCATTCAAGGCCTCTTCCTAATAAAACGAAAAACATTTTTCATAAAAATATTATTTTAAGGATCACTTTTTAACCCCTTTTCTATAGATTTGTGTATAAGAATTTAAAATAAATGTTTAAATAGCCACAAGAGAGGGTTTAAGTGCTACTGCGGGTGCAACCAAATCGGCCCACCTCTCCGGATCATAGTATAAAAACAGTAATTTCTTTTAATTGTCAAATAATTAAAATGTTTTGCCTATTTATATCGAAAGACAATAAACAATCAACTATAGAAACATAAAAAAAAGTATTAAAAACAAAAACTATCAATAAATTATTCACTGTTAAAACGATCGCGGGTGCAACATCGTATGATTCGCAGCTGGTCCTAAATCTTAGAATGCTAAGGTTTTCAATCGCGTTAACATCCTTAATATGAAGTTAAGTCCATAACAATTAATTTAAGACCTCACCCTACACGATGGTATCAAAAAAAGTAACAAATATTGGGACTTGCAAATTGATCGCAAGGTTCGTCTCTAGCGGAATCGCCCTAATGCCACAGTATATATAATAGCAGTAATTTTTCTACAGTCTAAGTAACGTAAACCGTTACATAACCTTCGTTATAGAAACTAAACCTAAAAACATAATAATTTATATACAAATAATAATTAAAATAAAACAGTATTCTAATCCTTAATAATAGCACTTACCTAAATAATAACTATTTACACTTAAATTAACAGATTAATACATGTATAACTAACTTACACTATAATAAGTTAGTCATACATTTTGTCGCGACACTAAATTCCATGGCGAACTGTACTCGGCGCGCATTCCTATTGTTCGGAACCAGCTTGCAAGGCGCTCTCGCCCGCCCGCGCCCGTCACCCGCTGTGGTCATGCATGCCGCGGCCGCTCTCACAAAGATTTGGCTATCAACGCAGGCGCACGTTCGCTCGTCTCAGCGTCTTCATACGTCGCGCCCGCGCAACTACATTTCGATTGATCGAATATTTAATTGTAACTTTTTCCGAGTGGAGTACTCGCTAATTTGTTTAAAATCAGGGTAAACCCCTATATTGGGGTGCTACCGTACGGTTAGCGAACTTCTGACGCTCATCACCACCACCATCCCTGGTACTGCCGGCTGACGTCCCTCAGCCAAAAAAATCACCAATGGGCGATTCCATTATAACGGGTGCAACATTTTGACTCATTCAAGGCCTCTTCCTAATAAAACGAAAAACATTTTTCATAAAAATATTATTTTAAGGATCACTTTTTAACCCCTTTTCTATAGATTTGTGTATAAGAATTTAAAATAAATGTTTAAATAGCCACAAGAGAGGGTTTAAGTGCTACTGCGGGTGCAACCAAATCGGCCCACCTCTCCGGATCATAGTATAAAAACAGTAATTTCTTTTAATTGTCAAATAATTAAAATGTTTTGCCTATTTATATCGAAAGACAATAAACAATCAACTATAGAAACATAAAAAAAAGTATTAAAAACAAAAACTATCAATAAATTATTCACTGTTAAAACGATCGCGGGTGCAACATCGTATGATTCGCAGCGGGTCCTAAATCTTAGAATGCTAAGGTTTTCAATCGCGTTAACATCCTTAATATGAAGTTAAGTCCATAACAATTAATTTAAGACCTCACCCTACACGATGGTATCAAAAAAAGTAACAAATATTGGGACTTGCAAATTGATCGCAAGGTTCGTCTCTAGCGGAATCGCCCTAATGCCACAGTATATATAATAGCAGTAATTTTTCTTCCTACTAGACATGCGCGAAACAGTGCCTCAAAAAGTAATGCTATATCACATCACTTTTCCGAAAACGTAATGTCACACTGAGGTATCACATCACTCCAAACATCACCCGTACATAGTCGATGACGATACGCAGTAGCGCGGGCGCGCGTGAGATACCAACATCACAGCTATCACCTACATCACGCAGCGCGTGTTCTCTGGAGTCTAGGGCGTCTTTTGAAACTATTACGCGCGCTTCACTCGGTCCTCGCTCTCACTCGCGCTCGGGCAATGTTATTTAGAGTGATCTTTGATTTCTCGGAGTAATGCGTAATGCAACATCACGCGTTCGAGTGATGTCTCATTTGTGATATTACGCGCATTACTTACACATGTCTACTTCCTACAAAAGGTACATCGCGCGCTTGTAGGTATTTGTGCGCGCCGTGAACGAACGCACAACAAGCAAAGATTTAAGATTGCGTAAGAATGCTCCAGTATGGATCGCACTCACACAGAGGCGCGATCGCGCGTCTGTGTAAATACGTGTCGCGCGCTCCAAAACGGCCGAAGTTGGACTAATTTACTTGTCCGTCCGTACTGCCAATGCCGGGAGGCCAATGAGAGAGGCATACCGCTCTGTCATCGCACACAGCTCTAATGTAAACGCAGCCTAAATTCCATTGGTTAATATTAGCCTTATCCATTCCGCTCCAGTGAACGAGCAGCCTAAAGAGAGCTTAGTCTAGTCTAGACATGTTTTAGCCTTAGCTAATTTTAATTTTCATTCATGCGTCTCAACTCAAATTAAGCTCCTCTGCGAACCATAACGTAATAAATCACAGATTATTCCTATTCCAATGAAATTTCAACCTTGATACGTCCTAATAAGGTTTATAATCATTTTCAAAGTGCTAAGTCTGGTCGCAGACACTCATATAGGTACAGGTCCAGGTAAGTCCTTTCAAGAGGGACGGCTGGAGTGTTTTGTAACTAATATGTTTAAGGTTGTCCTCACTGTAGCACCAACTCTTGAATTCTTCTGAAGTCGACTTTATATAGCATTACTTTGAGTTTAATTTTGTCAAACGATAGTGTGCGGCTTAGGACATTTTGGCTTGTATGAGTTCTACATTTCATTAAGTAGGTTATGCTTGCAGATTAATTTTGTAATGGGTTTGATAAATTGAGATTGAAAGGGATACTATTTATTTAAATTCAATTTAACTAAAACCTATTTTGTCATCAACATGTATTTTGTCTTTGCTCGCTATGCTTGCTCGTGCAAATTATCTGTTTACCTTTAGTACAACGGTGATATGCGACTCTTTGACACGCAACAAATGCTACCTATTTCTTTCAACTCAATATAGCGTGACAGTGACAGGTGATGATCTGTCGCGCGAGAAACGACGTCGCGACTATTTATGCTAGACAGCCTGATCAGTTTAGTTACTCCAAGACGTCTGAACCGATTTGCTCAATTATTTTTACGTCACACCCGGCCATAAAGTGGCAATTACCGCACGCTACGCATGTGGAAAATCCCACTTCCTGGCTGGGGGAGACGTAAAATTTTGTACATACCACGGGTGGTAATAAAGAAAGCCTCAGATCGCATATTTATCGCCCTTGCCTTCGGCTCGGGCGTCAAATATCTGCGATTTGAGACATTGTTTGTTTTACCGCCCTAGGTAAGTAATGTACTATTATGTGAGCACACTTTTCAGTCGGGCCGATTGCAACCAAGCAGGTCAGAATCTGCTGATGGGATCCTGGAAAAATCGAAGGAACTCTTGCATTGTAGGCACACATTATTTTATAATAGTAGCTCGTGCATACCTACTTATTTTATTTTGGAATGGTTCGGCCACCTAGTCCGACCCTCTCAAGGTGGTCCGGGCCAAGCGACCTTGTTCGATGCCAGGGAACGCCACGTCCCCCACCTGGTTCGATTTTTGCACCAGTCAGTAAGGCTTGCAAGTTTGTCGGGCTTAAAAAAAAGGAATGGTTCGTTTAAAATCTATTATTTTTTCTTTTAATTTTGTATTCATTTTAGTCCCCCTTCCCCTGTATAATAATCTACTATTGTGTTAGGTTAGGCAATCAGACCAAATAATAAATAAATATTAGGGGACAATCTTACACAAATCGAACTAGCCCCATAGTAAGCTCAATAAGGCTTGTGTTATGGATACTAGACGACGATATATTTAATAGATACAAATACTTAAATACATAGAAAACATCCATGACTCAGGAACAAATATTCGTGCTCATCACACAAATAATATCGTGTAGTTTTGAAAATGGGCACAGGGCTTCCTTAGGCTGTTAAGATAAAGGCACTAAAAATCCCGAGGTCTGGGGGCTGAGCTAAAGAACCTATAATACCTTTGACGACCGGTTTAGCCTAGTGGTTAGTGACTGTGCCTAAGAAGCTAACGGTCCTGGGTTCGAATCCCGGTAAGAGCAAATATTATTTGTGTGATGATATTTCTTTCTGAGTCTTGGATGTATTTAAGTATTCGTATTTATTAAATGTGACGTTCCGCAGGAAAAGGTACCTTATGGAGGGTCGGCACTTACGTCGTGTAGCATCAAATTAATATAGGAGTGCCGTTAATAACAGCGTAAGCGCCTACCCGCCATAAGGTACCTTTACCTGCGGAACGTCACAAATATATCGTCTAGTATCTATAACACAAGCCTTATTGAGCTTACTATCCTGGGACTAGTTCGATTTGTGTAAGTGTGTGCCGTTATCCTCAATTTTCTTATGCTTTATCCTGTAGAAAGAAGAAAAAAAGAAGAAGAAAGACATTTTATTTGCCATATATGAGTATGTAGTAGGTACATTCCTATTATAAGCGGGTTACACAGTGTTGGGCACTCATGACTAATATCGTCAATCAGAATAAAAAATCGTGAGAATAAATCATTTCAGTTTCAACCAGAATAAATTTGAAATGATTAAATCACTTCAGTTTCAATCAGATTAAATTTGAAATGATTAAATCACTTAAGATTTATTCTCACTCAAAAATTTGAGTAAAACTAATTTAATCACCAATCAAATAAATTCAATCATGATTTTTTTAGTTAAAATGAATTCCTCTGATTGATTTATTTATCGAAATTGAAATTGTTATCCCGTCTATAGGCTTAGTAAGTAATGTAGTAGCAATATCTTGTATTTCGTGTTCCACTATTCACTCACTCCTGCACACAGGCATCACATCAGCAAGCTGAACTGAACTGATGATGGAACATGGAAGTGGGCTCGTTTTAATGAGTTCTATGCATTTTTAACCGACTTTCAAATGAAGGACGGTTCTCTATTCGTCTATATGTTTTTATTTTTATTTTATTTTTTATATTTGTTACGCGATTACTCGAAGACGGCTGGACCGATGTGGAAAATTCTTTTTTTGTTTGAAAGGGTATACTTCCGAGGTGGTCCCATTGCAACCAAATCAGGATCTGATGATGAGATCTTGGAGAAACCGAGGGAACTCTTAAAATATTAGAGGCACACATATAGCGATCTTGGTATTTTTCTTAGTTTCTCGTGCATTTCTTATTAGAAATAAGTTTCCAGTCTTAACCGACTTCAAAACAAAGAGCAATTTTTATGTAGGTTAGTTCCCCGATTAATTTAAAACAGCTAGACCGATTTGGAAAAATGTTACCTCCTTCATAATTGTAAGAAAAACTACTTTATTTCTTCTCTAAAAACTAAGTTGTACACAGAGATGCGCAAAATGTAATCGACTAACGATTAACGATTGAGATTAACAGAATTAATTGCGACGGACGATTGAAAACGACGACTGATCAATCTTAGTTGTATAGAGTGCAACTAGTTTAGTTGCAACTAAATTAGCTGCCGATTGATTTCGGTCAACTAAACTTTTTAATCGACTTATTAGTTAGACTATTTTGCCGCAAATAATGTTAGAAGCAAATTGAACGGAAAACAACATGCAGATGTTTCATTCAATAGAAGTAGAACGTGTTATTTTTAGAAGATTCGTCGGCACTTCTGCCGCCATAACGCAAAAGGGCACATCTAACATTTTTTTCGACACTGAGTTCTATACATATTAGGAATCAGTAAATTTCATTCAAGCGTTTCAAATTAAACTTGTATACATAATTTTAGCTCAATCGGTTGAAGATATCTGCTTCAATATAAGTTGCAAGATTCCACCCAAACCAACATAGTTAGAACGTACGCATACGAGTACCTACAATGTACATACCTACTCGTCGTAGTTACATATTGCAAGTTATCTATATTGCAAGTTAAATAAAAAATGCAAAAACGAGCGACTACGTAGTTTTATTTAATATAGATTTAACCGTGAAATTTAGTCGATTGAAACTAAAACTAATTTAATTGTTAGTCGACCATTCTCACAACTAATTTAATCGCAACTAAATTAATCGCCATTAAAAAATGACGATTGATATTTTGAATCGATCTCTGGTTGTACAATCAATATTTTTTAGTGTTGTACTAAATAATAAAGACATTTTAAATTATACACGTCACGCTTGTTAAAATCACGAAAAGTTAAGGCCTGTTTATAACAAATCAAATGAGCCCAAACTCGCGGGGTTTACTAAAACCCTTCAAAGAGTACCATTACCCAGCACCTGGCTCCATCGTCAGACCACCACCATAGAGTGTAATGCATACGAGTATAACTCTTTACAACAAATAAAATGACCCCAAACTTGACAGATTCACTAAAATTACCACTGCCCACGTCCTGGATCCATCACTAGACCATCACCACAGGATTTAATGCATAGGACTCTTTACAACAAATCAAATAAGCCCAAACTCGAGGGGTTTACTAAGACTCTACGAAGGGTTCCACTACCCACCTCCTGGCTGGCTGACCATCGCCGTATAGTGTAATGTATACTATACTATGTATAGAACCCTTTACCACAAGCGAAATGAATCCATACTTGAATTGAAGGTCTTACCAATAGCCATTGAAGAGTTCCACTACCTACCTCCTGGTTCCATTCATCATCAGATAATCTCGAAGCTACCTAATTACTATGCCATAGGTTGTGTGTCATATTTATTCATGGTTAAAAAAACTGAACATTAAAAGTATGAGAAATAGTTCAAATTACATGTGCAATCAGTGAACTAAATGTATAAGAAGAATAAAATCAATCTTATTCTAAATATTAATAAGTCAACTAAAACGTTAGTTTAACTAATAGTCTGTCGGAATAAATTAATCAAAATTTGATTTGTCATTTAGAATAAAAATGAAATGATTTAATAATTTTAAATCAAATCAGAATAAAAATGAAATGATTTAATCATTTTAAATCAAATCAGAATAACTTGCTCATGATTTTCAATCTTACTCAAATATTTTGATTGAGAATAAAATTTGGAATTTTATTCTTATTCTTAGTCAACTAAATTTTTGCCCAACTCTTACAAGACATTAATTAATATACATTTTTAGAGCATAAGATATAACGGTGGCTCTCACACTAGGCTGGGCCTGTGTCGTGAGAACCCATAGTCCTCAAATTAAACATTAGTGTACGCCGTACATATGTAAAAACGAATCCTTTTATTTTGTTTTAGGACAACCAAGGTGTCAGAGAAGACTAAGATGGGTCTGCTGAACGGCCAGGTGCACGGAGAGACCCGCCAGGCCAAATCCAGGAAAGCTATCATCAGGATGCTGGGTAAGTCAATTGAAATAAAAAAATAAGATAAGCGCTGCGTGTTCGCATTCGCGAATATTCGCAGTATTTTCGATATTCGCATTCGTATTCGTATTCGCACGAATCTTTGCAAATATAACGCGAATATTTTCGGTGCATTTTATATACGTAAAAGTAAGGAAAAAAGAAACTAAAACCTAGCAAAGTTCGACTCGAGCTTAGGAACAAGTGATTCAATACTCGCGGTTACTCAAGTGAGGGTATTTTACTATTCGCCGAAATGAAAATAAGAAATCGGTTTTTATCACTGGTTTGACTTTTTCTGTCGCATTCATAGTCAAATTAAATTTACGAAATTTTCTAAAATCTTACTTACATCTTTTATTGCAAAATTAAATTAAAAGGTAATCATAATTTGAAATTAAGGATCAAATTTTCACTAATTATTCATTTCGTTTATTTCTAGTAGCATAAAATAATATAACCAATATTCGTATTCGCATTCGCGAATATCAACGTCAAATATCCTTATTCGCGAATGTTCAAAAACCTATATTTGATACATCCCTAGTAAAGGAAGTAGTTCAAATATTGACCCTTTAAGGCGAACATTGACTTTCAACATTTTTTTCTTCCAAAATGAAGTGCGAAATCGTAAAACTTATGCTGTCAAGTTATTCCTTTAAATCTTGAGAATTTGAATAAATCACAACCATAATTATATTTGTAACACATTGTGAACTTTAATGCAACTGGGGGCCCCGAATCAAGGCTCGGAACCGGTATGTTGCAAATACCCCGAAATAGCCCAATATTTTGAATTATTTTATGCTTTTTATGTAGAGCTCAATCATGTATTTAAGTAATGACTTCGTATTAAAGAACGGAAAACATACCGGTATTGTTGTATGGAGAAATTACCGGTATCCGAGCCCTGCTCCAATTTATTATGTGCCCGAGGCTCCGGGCATGGCCTGAAACGGCCAAAAGAATGTTATCTGACTATGGTAATGTTATGAATATTGAGCATACTGGTTACTTTAATATTTATGCCCTTATTACAATTCCCAGGGGCAGTAATGATAACTGTTAACCATAACATTACTGCATGAAGAATAGTGTGTTCTGTGTGTTGCGTGTAACATATCTAAATGCGTATAATAAAATTGTACCTAGCCGAAAGAAAAGAGTGTGAAAAAGAAGAGAGAGCGTAGCGTAGTGCACGTACCACGTACTTTTCTTTTCTTTCAACATTTCTTTGGAACATTGGAAGTTTGTTTATATTTGTCACAATATATCGATAGATAATAAGCTTTTAAGTGCATATTCAAAGGAAACATAGCAGGATACATAATTATGCATTTTAAACGAGTCGATGATAATGTAAGGTTTGGTTGCTACTGGAAATGTCACAAACCAAAGAATGATGGCATACAAAAATTTACTTCATTTTGTAAGATTAACATGGATACATCTCTCTTTGTAGTTGACTGTACAGGTATATAGATTATGATCCCGGTTAAGATATAGGATACTTTTTACCCGAATTATTTCACCTCCGCGAACGCAGTTTCAAAATCAAAATTGTTTATTTCTGCAAGTAGGCCCTCGAGGGCTGTTTAGTGTCTGATTCTATTCTTTTCTTTTGACACTTCGGGTAATGACCTTCTGGTGAGAAGAAACACCGGAAGAAACTCACCGGTTTCTCTTTTCGAGTACCTATTACAATAATTATGACATTAATACATTACATTAAACTTAAAACTACATTTTTAGAGATGTAAACGGTCTCTAGGTGTCAAAATAAGATAAATAAAATAAATAGACTAGTCAAATTATCGGAGATGTAATGACTCTGTCGTCAAAATATTTTGTTTCAGACATCTTCTAGCCTACGAATATTTTTTATTATTACAACAAAACTAAGATATTAAAAAGTGGAGTCTAAATCTAGACTAATTCTAAGTATCAAAACTTCTAGTTATCAATATTTCTTCCATAGGCTTTTTTATCGTAAAAGCTGTTATTTGACCGTGGCTGCGGTATAAATATTCAGCAAAAGTGTCTGCAGTAAGTATAAATATTCAGCAAACGTGTAGTTTAATATTCATATCCTTATTACAATTCGTATGGGTCATAAAATAGTATATTACTACAGAGGCCGGGAAGTGAGGGGTTGCCGGTCGAGTACATATAGATGTCGGGTTGCCAGATTGAATTACCCTATTATCGGGAACAGGCAACAATATGTCGGGATTTTGAGACTTTGGTCGGGAGATGCCCCGCGCGCTATAAAATTTAAAAAAAAAAAATTTTCGCTGGCAGGACCACCTTGAGTGGATCGGACTAAGTTTTAAAATGAAGTCGTTTGTCGGGAGATTTTCTTCTTTGTCGGGAGGACATACAAAAAATCGGGAGAATCCCGCCAATTCCCGACCACCTGGCAACCTTATATAGATGGCCGAGCGAACGCAAGGCCAAATAGTTACGAGGCTGGCAACCCCATTTCACCCTGAGGTATGTATAGTGCTTTTCTCAAATATGCATTGAAATAAATTAAAAACACTCCAAAAAAAAATTTTTTTCTAGAGACACTAAAAATAAAGTTGACAAAAAATAGAATTACAGAATGAATCATTTTCAATTTCCTTTACAAAAACTGTTTCAGTATACATGTTTCCCGTGAATATTTAGATGAAATATTTTAAATGTATATTCTTGCAGTTAAGTTTGCAATTTAAACTTATTGATAATTGTTTATAATGTGTTTGACGATTTTATATAAATAAAACTGGAAAATATAGCAAAAATCGTTGATTGTTTTTTTAATGGCTGAACGCCGTGATGCCGTGTCACAAATGAATGTGGAATGGAAACTAAAATAAAAGAAATTGCCGGCAGGCCGGAAATGTTGTATGAAATTCCATTACATGCCAATGCCAAGTGTCAAGCCGCACCGGAAACTAGGTACTTTGCGGCCTATTATTAGGCACGTAATGTCAACATTTCATTGCGTGTTTGAGAAAATAAATTTTATCCAAAACATTATTGTTCGAGTAAAAGATGATATATCATTTGAAAGTCAAGGGTGCTTTTACGTCGTTTGGCTAACGACATCTCGTACGGGAAACGGGTGCCCTTAATGCCCTTCCACATCCGGGATGGGATAGGACTAGATATAAAATGTGGTGGAAAATATAGCAAGACATACATACATATCACGGGACATCTTACACAAATCGATAATTGCAAGTGTGATAAGGCCCTTATGTATCTATGTAAACACTTTATTGCACAAAATAAGACAAAGTACAGGGTTACAAAATTAAGATATATGTACAAAGGCGAACTTATCCCTTTGAGGGACCTCTTCCAGTTAACCTTTGAGCAGTTGAGTATGGATACTAGACGACGATATACATACTTATTTAGATACATACATACTTAAATAGATAGAAAATATCCATGACTCAGGAACAACTCTCGCTAGAGATGTTGTGTATTCTTTACAACAGCAACATTAAGGTGATTCGAGTCGGTCATTTTTTCATACAAAAACGGCATCAGTGTTTGAATTGGGTTTAAATTTATAGATTGTTACATTTTGTCTGCGTGAAATGACATGAGAAATCGCAAAAAGCTAGAAAAGTATACATTTTATACGCGATTGACGGATACGTTCTGAATCACCCTACAGATTCAGGGCTATTCTCGGAATGTAGTGGTATTTAAATTGCCCGTAAAGTATGTTGCCCTAAGCATAAATATGTAGGTACATTTGAAGCATATTATTGTTTTATGCAGAACACCTGTTTGTCACGTAAAAGTATTAAAGATTCTGATTGATCTGTAAACATCATAGGGATCAGATCTGTGCTCAAAGAAAAGGCAATGTATCGGGTATTATGTATGCTAATATTTACATACCTATTTCTTTATCCTTATTCCGTTCAAATCTTAGAGCAATACGGAAAGGTGCGTCCACATTCCCATCTCGTCCTCATTCTCAATTCGTCCTCATTTCTAACTCGTCCCAAGCAAAATGCATGGCTTTGTACAACCTTGCAGAGAACGAGTAGGGATGAGGACGAGTTGGGAATGTGGACGAGATGAGATTGTGGACGAAATGGGAATGTGGACAAAGTTAACCGGAGGGCCGCTCCCATATCTGGCCTGTGACTTAAAGAACAATGGCGAAAACCAGTTTAGTGTGTTGTGCGTCCATACACTTAATTTAGATTTGGCCACAATCACGTTAGAGGAGCGTTCAGGTTTTACTCTAAATCAAAAAGATTCCGACACTCTTCTTACGAGCAACATTTACTTACCTTAATATTACCAACCTTATCCATTTAGGACCTAGGATTTGTCATTAGAAAAGACAGTTTTTATACAAGATTCATCTCGAAGGTAGAAACGTGTTAGTCAAAGTCAAAGTACTTTTATTCTTCAGTTTAGGCATATTAGAATGCACCTATGAACTAACTGCTTAGGTCAACTCTGGAACAGCAGACTGTATGCTTCCATGTTCAAATTTTACTGGCCAACAAATCTACAGGGTGTTACATTGAACGTAATACAAATTAAGCAATTCCGGCTCAGTTAACGACAGTGAACAAAAAGCACGAATTGAGTTATTAAAATACGTCTTAATTAACTTTTGCTAGTTTGCTAACAGAATAAAGAAATTAAAATCTTGTCGTGTGGTCACCCATCATGACGTCATGCTTGCCTGACCTGTTTGTTTTTTTTTTATGACATAACTTTAATAATGTATCTGTCTAGATAAGATATTCACTACAAAATTATGTGGAAACTTTTTTCTCTTAACTCTCTAAGTAGGGTAACCACCACGAGGAGACCAAAGAAACATGAATAATAAAAAGATATATACATTTGTAATATACAAAAACGAGTATATATATATACATGATTTGAGGGAAGTAAATTTAAAATTAAAACTAAAATTAATAAACTAAATCCTACATTAAAAATAAAAGAAAACATTACAAACTAAGATTTGGCCCCCTCGGCAGAGTGCCCATCACGCAGGCAGCATTCCCGCGCTGTATCGCTATGGCGAGTCTTTGCGCGAGAAAGCTGCCCGCACGAGGGTCCCCCGTTGCCTCCCTCAGGCGCTTACTAAGCGCCCTGTGCAGACCACGCGCACCCTGACCCCACGGACCGACCCATAATAAAAACAGTGGTAAGTACATAAATATTCTGAACTTTAAAGATAGCACGGAGTTACGTGCAACGACTGCCGGAATTAAATCAAAAGCCAAAGTTTAGCACGTAATTAGAGTCGTACGAAGGGTTAATTTCTATAAATTATCGTTAATTTGCTAAACCCTTCGTATGTAAAAGCTACGAAGCAAAATAATGTCCTAAATATGCCGTTATATGGTACATTTACCTTATCAATTAATTAAGATGACTTTAACAACACGAGGCCTAGCAGAGGGTTTTAGTATCAGGGAGATGAATTCAAAAAACCTGAATTGTATTACGTTCAATGTAACATCCTGTATACCCCTCATCTGTCTATCCTGCAAAAATATTACTTTCAAAGGGATACTCGATGTGGGCAGGACTGCGGGCAAAACTCATTCACATGTCGCGCAGAGGATCCATTCATACAATGAAAGTATGTCAAGTTTGCTGTTATTTCAGGTGGGAAGCATAATGTACATTGCCGTTGCTACAAGTATGTATAAGGGTGTTCTTAAAAAGTACTTATTTTTCTATTCTTGATGCTTCAAAAGTAATTCTTATTTATGAAGACTTAAGGTTGAAATTGGGAATTGGTTGAAATAAGGAAAACATTAGTACAATTGATTATACCACCTCCATACATAATTTGCTAGTAGTTTTTCTTGGAAACATGACCCGGAGTTCTAGAAACTTAGAAAGTTCAGTTTACCTACAATTGTATAATAGTAACGAGTTAACGATTGAAAAATCAGCGTTATTTTTGCCGTACAGTCAGCAATAACATATGATGAAACGGGGCATGCAAAAATATCTGACACTCCTCTGTTACTATAGCAATAAGGCCGAGTTTCATCAATTTCATCATATATTTTTGCCGGTGACTGCATGTACCAAGTAGATTTTTCTTGTTTAGGAAGATTTGGTACACCTTAATAAATTATAATAATAAATAAACAAATGCTAATTTTTCTAGTAGCATTTTGCTCAAAATCTGCTAAAATTATGCTAAAACTTGATAAATTCTGTTAAAAAATGTGCTAACTAAAAAAAGCATTATTCTTTCAAATTTAACGTACTGTGATATTTGTGATTATTACAGCTTTACAATAATCCTTTTTGTGGTCCATACTAAACTTTCAGCAAAAAAATTGCTTAAGATATGTAGTAAAATTAAGAATGTCAATGTGTTAATCGACATTTTTTTTATAGTACAATCAAATTTACTTTTTTACTAGGTACAGCATACAAGCAATCATAGTAAAATAATGTTAAAAATGAAAGTGGCAAAAATTTAAGCTTTCATTACACGTTTATTACCACTTAGATAGTTAAAGTTATATTATTGTCAACCATGCAATCGAAGGTTATTTTACAAACTTATGTCATCCATCACCAACTTGAATGTTTCTAAATTTTATCTGTGCATTTGTCACCAACAGGTAACATTTCTATTATTTACAAAATTATGCCAAAAATTATGCTAACTGCTAAATGTATTTTTTTTTCTGCTAAACCAGTCCAAATTATGCTAAATTTAGCACTGAAACTGCTAAATTGGCTACACTGAACGGTAGGGTTAGTTTTTTGTAGCTGTAATTATATTCATGTTTTTCTTTACTTGCGAACAATGGGCGTGTCAGATTATAGCTTGCCAACTTCGTTGGCGACACTCACCTGTGTGCTTTTTGTTATGTGCAGCCGTAACTACTTACACAAATTACCGCCAACACGAACGGGGGCCTCCGGAGGCAGTCTCCGTCGGTCACCGTTCGTGTTGGCGGTAGCATGTGTAAGTAGTTACGGCTACACAGAGCAAAAAGCACACAGGTGAGTGTCACCAACGACGTTCCCAAGCTATAGCTTACATTTTTCGTAGGCATTGAACACTAAACGTAATTTTTCTGTAGATGTTACGAAAATTGTGATTTTTTGAAAAACTAGAGCCAAATTTGAAAAATGTTTGGAGAGAGAAAAGCTTATTCAAACATCGACCCACAAAAACACTGTTAGAGTTATTATTCAGCTATGGAATGGCCTGATAAAGTTTTGCTTTTGATTGATGGCTTACCTCCGTAGCCTTGGCAAACCATAACACTTTTGTTTGATAAATAATATTGATACCACCACAATTCTATCAATCTACCAGATGTTCTAATAATTACTACAGCAATATTGATGTTCAGGGGTCGGACAAAAAGTGCCGATGACGTAAAAATGACGTACCTAATCTTGCAAACAGGATGATGCTTGTGTTTAAACTTCCGTGTGACATGTAGTAATGAAGTAACAAAATAATCGTAAATAAATCCATGGAATTAATAATACAGGTGTAGTGAATAAAATAAATTTCACGAAACTTGTTACCATAAGGTACGATTATTTAAAATTAATTAGGATAAATCTGTGGGAACCTCAGATAAATAGGTTAAATACTCGTTACCTTCGTTGGTATATCTTGATTACAGCAAGAGCAGTATACGTGTTTGTCACGTACCTCCAAAAACGGAAAATCGCCACAATATTGAAGTAAAGATGACATTTTACAGCGTTTTTTTATACATTAGTAAAATATAAATAATAGCTAAATATAATCGTGAAGATACAATAGCTAAACAATAACGAAGTCAATTTATTGTTCGTCTGATTGAGAATGTGACAGTCAAAAACGTACCTACTTACTCATTTCAAGTGGCGATATCGTTTAATAAAGAGGTTGATAAATGATAAGTGATAATTGTGTATGAAAATCAAAAATACTATTTGAAATCATCCTATAAGTGGTTTGACGTCATCCGCACTTTTTGTCCGACCCCTGTTGATGTTATTTTAATGTGATTCACTAGCGAGGGCGGCATTACTAAAAATTAGGTAATCGGTCATCCCAGCCTAAACTCCGTTTTGATAATTTACAAGCAAAAAGTACTAAAATGTTTTTTCACATTTTAATACAATTACAGGAATAATAAAAGTAAAAGATTAAAATGAATCTACCCTTCTTAAAACTTTTCAAAATCTGTATAGAAAGAAACATCTAGAAAAAAAACCATTTCGTTGTATATATATAGGTAATAAATTCACTGAAACTAAATTGCATGGCTGGCAGGCATCTTTAAATTGTAAATGCAGCAGATTTTTCAATATCCGTCAAGATTCCAGGCAGATCTTATTTCCTAGTTAAACGAAGACTACCAACGTTGAATGGTTTTGACGCAATAGTTTACTGCACATCAACCGCAGTAATATATAAATACGAACAAAATTAGCGTCTAGACACTAAAAAACCACGTAAAAAAACTAATATAGTTACTTAATTTGTAGAAATCATAAAATATTAATATTTTCCAAAATTACGCGAAAGCAATTTGATTTGAAATGAAATGAAACTTGATAATATGAAATCTGAATCAGGTGCCAATTTAAGGATTACGCAACCCCAATCCTGTAATCATTCTTTCAATAAATCCAGCAGGCACGAGGGACCAAATGCCTTTAAGCGTTAGGATTGTGTTTAGGGTTCCGTAGTCAAACAGAGCACAGCACCTATAGGGAACGTGCACGATCTATAGGTGGCAGCACTAAACGACAAAAGAGACACGGGCGGACAATAAAGGAAACTATCGCCCTTGTCAAATCAAGCTGTCAATGTCAATGATAATATGTAAGTGACAATGTCAAATATAGTAAGTCGTAGCTACACTTGACGTTAATCGTCCTTCAACGCGATAAATTAACGTTATTAACGTCGTTTTAGTCAATGTGGCCCAGCATGAGAGGGTAAATGATTTAGATTAGCACCAGTTGGCAGCATCTATAATAGCAGTAATCTTTCTTCCTACATAAGGTATATCACGCGCTTGAATGTGTGCTCGCCGTGTACGAACGCACTACAAGCAAAGAAATAAGAATGCGTAAGTATGCTCCAGTGCGGATCGCACTCACACAGATGAGGTAGACTTGAAATTTTCACTGAAGTCTGAATGTGTATTTATATTGCCGCTATAACAAACAATAATAAATAAGTACCCCTTCGTGTACGGATCTGACTAGAACTTGGCCGGTTTTTTTTTAAATACAGCGTCTTTAGAAATACCTTCCATTATTTAGGGGAGTCCTAGGTGAAGTGTCTACATATATATACGTATACAAATAATAAAATCGTAGAAAGACTTGAAAATTCACCTGAGATATTTAATTTTAGTACTTCCCAAAAATCATTTCCTTCGTAATAATTGTGTAAACATTTTGACTATCACAATGTACTAAACTTTATGTAAATGAAAGACTTGTGTGTGCGAAGTGCGTACATTAAAGATTTTTTTTAAAAGAACTGTTGAATAAGTAAGAGATATTACGTAAAAAATATGTTTGTGTTGTGACAAGGACCATTAAAACAAGAGGACTGTCATTCTCCATACTTTGGATTGTAACCTGACCGCTAGGGGATTTCCGGGCAAAAACTAGATGGCTCTAAAAAACTAAACATTTAACGATGTTATAATTGAACAAAGAAACATAGTATAGTAACAATTAGTTCGTAAACAGCTAATAATAAATAAATTCTAACATTTAAATACTGTGTCACGTTTGCAAAGTTGAATAATTGTAAATAATATGTTCTTTTACCAAGCTTATACATAGATGGCGTTGTAAATTCGGGGAACAGCTTTTTGTATGGAGAATGACAGTCCTCTTGTTTTAATGGTCCTTGGTTTGTAATATTTGTGAGTTTGCCTGTTTGTTTTTGCGCGCATCACGCAAAAATGACCGGACCGATTTTGTGTACAGGCAGGTTATGATAGCGGTTAACACATTAGATACTTATTATTCGACCAAGTACAAGTAAAAAAGTGACATTTAACTTATTCACCTCTGCGGACGAAGTCGCGAGCGCCCTCTAGTTTTGAGTTGGACGTTACTGATGTTACCTAATTGTGACGTTACAAAGTAAAAGGTCTGACTTTGTCGCTTGTCATAAAGACGCATTAACAATTTGACACGTTACTCTTTATTTGCCTAATTTCATAGTTCTAGGTCAACGGAAGGTACCCTATGAATTTTGGTTTCCTTGAGAGTACCCTAACTGACGCGTAGCGTCAAGTTTCCGAAAGTTGACGAGTCATCTTTATTAAGAGGTTTAAAGAATGACATAATGAAAAAATGATAAACTGCTGAATTTTTTAGAGTACCTAAGCGATCTTGTTAATTTAATTTACGTCACACTGGCCATAAAGTGGCAATTACCATCCGCTACGCGTGCGGAAAGTCTCACTTCGTGGCCTCGGGGTGACGTAAAATTTTGTAACTTACCACGGGCGGTAATAAAGAAAGCCTCAGATCGCATATTTATCGTCCTTGCCCTCGGGCGTCAAATACCTGCGATCCGAGACATTCTTTGTTTTACCGCCTAGGTACCAAGTAATGTACTGTTCTGTTTGTAAGTGACGATGAAGTTTATGACGTAGCATGCATATAGCATAGCCTAGGCGAACCGATCAAACCAGAAAACAATAATGTAATAAATAATGTCTCACACTCTGGAACGGTCGAATCAACTCGCCGTGATGTCGCCCCGGTCTGGCTCCACCGGAAGACCAGCGCCGGCTCTAGAGTCGGCATTATGCTGAGGTGGGACCTTTTTGTGGCAGCGAGATTTTTATTTTTTCTTGTGTTTTCTTGTTTTTTATGTTTTTCTCTACTATGTAACCTTTGCTGTCATAAATAAATGTATTTTCTTTCTCTCTTTCTTTCCTAGACACCTATTCCACTTTCAACTGAAGAGCCACTTGTTATTATCTATAACAGCGGTCGGCAACCTCTTAGCAGCCAAGGGCCACATAAGTAGGTAGCTAACGAAATTGACGCGGGCCGCACCATGTCAATAATTGGTGAGTTTATAAAATTCTGAATATATCGACCTTTACGTACAAAATAGCCAGGGCAGCTCGCGGGCCGCAAGTGAGCGGTTCACGGGCCGCTGGTTGCCGCCCGCTGATCTATACAATAAACATATAATAAAATCCTAGCCAGACTATGGTTGCGTGCACATCACGCAAAGATTACCAGTCCGATTTCAATGAAATTTGGTATACAGGTGATTATCCGACTTATGCCACCGTGAATGAAGTTGTGGGCGGAGCCATTAGTTTTAGAATGGAATTACGAGGAAGTTAGTAATATAAAGGACCATTAAAACATGAGGGCTGTCATTCTCGAGCATTTCTCCAGAAATATGTCTGCGGTCACCTCATTCATCTGGCCTTTTTTCATACTAAATGTATGGAGACAGATGAATGAGTCGCAGACATATTTCTGGAGAAATGCTCTCTCCATACTTTGGATCGTGCCCCGACCGCAAGGGCATATCCAGGCAAAAACTAGATGGCACTAAAAAACTTAACATTTAACGATGTTATAATTGAACAAAGAAACATAATACAGTAGAGTAGTATAGTAACAATTAGTTCGTAAACAGCTAATAATAAATAAATTCTAACATTTAAATACTGTGTCACGCTTGCAAAGTTGAATAATTGTAAATAATATAATTCTATTTCTAGCTTATACATAGATGGCGTTGTAAATATCGGGGAACAGCTTTTTGTATGGAGAATGACAGTCCTCATGTTTTAATGGTCCTTGGTAATATAATGGATTTCTGTTTTGTGTTAGAACACGTGGAGAGTGAAATATCTGGTTATATTACTGTGCGAGTGATTTTAAGCAATGACTAGGTAGCTCGTAAAGCAAAGTACAAAGACAAACAAGTAGTCCAACTTCGGCCGTTTTGGAGCGCGCGATACGTATTTACACAGACGCACGATCGCGCGTCTGTGTGAGTGCGATCCATACTGGAGCATTGTTGCGCATTCTTAAATCTTTGCTTCTAGTGTGTTCGTACACGGCGCGCACACGTTCAAGCGCGCGATGTACCTTTTGTAGGAAAAAAAAATACCGTGTGATACCCCGGTTTACGCGACCTCGCTTTACACGGATTCGCTATACGCGCATTTCAAATTTTCGCGCTATAGCGCCCCGCTTTACGCGCTCGCCCGAATCGGTCAAATTTAAAAACAGGATGGCGGGGTGGCGTGAGGTATTTAGGCAAATCACTGAGATTTATGTCGTGTCAAAGTTAGTTATTCAATATTTTCTTCGTTTTTCTTTGACCCCGTTATACGCGAATTTCGCACAACGCGATATTCTCCAACACGCATCCCTCGCGTAAAGCGGGGTATTACTGTATTATACTGTGGTAAAAGGGGGAAAACGTTCGCATAAGACTTCCTACATTCTTGTTTCGTAAACATCCCAACGCGGCCGACGCAATCACACTCGTCTGTAACCCTGAATCCTAAACGAAATCATCTAACTTTTTTAATCTACTTTCCAGAGTTTTATTGAAATGCTTGCGAAGCCGTCTACCGTAATTGTTTAAAAATGTTTATCTCAAACACTCTTAGGGATTCGCATCACAAAAGGAAGAAAACGGAACTCTTATAGGCTCACTCGTGTGTTTGTCTGTCTGTCACAGCCAATTTGCTCCGAAAGTACTGGACCGATTGAGTTTGGTGGAACTTTGGTATATAAGTATAATTAAGATCGATTACCCAAAGACGGGCATGTAAAGCAAAGGGGGGATTTTGGGGGTAAACTAGAAAAAAAAGTTAGCAAACTTTATCGTGTGACTTATTAAATGAAAGGGCGGCTCGATGTGAGAATCTCAAATATATTTCTTTGTAATTTTTATATGAATAGTTTTGAAGTTATCTAAGAAAATAGGATCTGTATTATACTGGGTGAAATTTATAACGTGAATCATGATAATAAAACCTGAAAAAAAAAACAACTCTCTGATACATTTTGGTCTCCCGACTCATGACTTTTTTTATTAAACAGCAGATTTTTTTGTAACGTATATTATGCATACCCCTCAAATATTTTACTACTCAAATATACTGGTAAATAAAATTTCAGCTCTCTGTGATGATGGGAACGCGTGTCGACTTGGCTTCAAAGTTTGTACAGAGATTTGCTTTCTGGGACACCCTACTATAGGTAAATAATAATAAAAACATTTAGTCAGCATCACGGAAAACAATACCTATTATACCTAACCTACTAGAAATACTTATTATTTCGACGATGCACAGTGTTTTAAGATCGCTTGGGACCAGACATTTGTAACAAATATCGAATATCAATGTAGTAAGTTGTAATAACACAAATTGCAAAAGAAACCCCATGTCAAATACTGTGCGTTTTGGAGAAAAACAATGTCAAAGTTGCTACTTCGGAGGCTGTATAAAATCGGAAAAATACGTTTTTTTCTTTGTATATCAAAATTAAAGGCAACAAGTTGTAACCACATTTTGACACGTACAATTATGTATTGTTTAAGCCAGCGGTCGGCAACCTTTTAGCAGCCAAGGGCCACATAGTAGGTAACGAAATTGACGCGGGCCGCACTTTGTGAATAATTTGTGACTTAATACGATTCTGAACATTACGATCTTTACGTACAAAATAGCCAGGGAGGCTCGCGGGCCGCAAGTGAGAGGTTCGCGGGCCACATGCGGCCCGCGGGCCGCGGGTTGCCGACCGCTGGTTTAAGCTTTACGACAGATGTGAATTATGAGTAGGAACACAAAACTTCGCGAAAAATTTCATTTTAGTTTTTAATTTTAAATTTTAAATTTTCGTAGTTTCCGCTTACAATTTTTTTCACAAATGGTAGCTGACCTTATAATCTATCTGTCATAAAAAAAATCGGCCATGTAGTGTATGGATCCGCGAAATTATCCATGATTGAAAACTTATTCTCTGCGCCTACACAATTACTATAGCAAAAGTACTATCTAATACTAGTTTGCTATTAAAGTTTTGTGTATCTATCATATTTTTTATTTGTTATTACAACTTACTACATTGATATTCGATATTCGTTACAAATGTCTGGTCACAAGCGATCTTAAAACACTGTGCGATGTATAAAATCAGATGCCATTATTAACGCCATAACTAGGTACCTGTAATTTACCATGAAACTCAATTTGTACCCAATGAGAATTTTATTTTTGTCGACAACAATAGCGGTTGGCGTGGCGACCAGAAAGAGCGCGCTATATGAGATATCAAATGAAATGAAATGAATGTAATGAAATGATTTATTTGCATAACATTATGTTCAATTGAACGCTTCTTAACGCGGACATATTAGAATCCCGCTTCGACAAAATTACCCTGGCAACAAATGTCAAGTTGAAATTCCCTCGAAAATTCCTTATCGTGTGGAATTCATTTCGAGAACGCCGCTAGCAAATAAATTACAGCAGCGAAAAGTTTCTTATATGTTGCAAATTAAATAATCACAATTACCTACATGAAGTAGGTCGTAATTCTGTCTGAAGGTTGAGTGCTTAAGTTACATTTCCCTGAATAGGTACGGAATCATTAGAATTCGTTTCATAAAGGTAATTCGAGTCGGTCGGTTATTCATACGTACAAACAATAACCACATTTTTTACTAAAAAAAACCCGACCGCGGTGCACTTTGAAACTGCATAAAATCCGCCATTTTGTTTATTTTAACGAACTTCGTACCCAGTGACACTCGCACCATCAAGACGAATCTAATGATGTATCATTTATCAAAATCGGATGTGCCGTTGAGTAGTTACGAGCGGACACAGGAACGGACATACATACATACATACAGGTCAAACACATAACCCTCCTTTGGGCTTGGCCGCAGTCGGGTAAAACGAGGGTCATCATTCGCTTCCACCAGTCATGGTTAAAATGTGTTGTATATTATAATTTGATATTTTGTCCGCGTGTAACAATAACAACATGCGAAGTCTCAAAAAACGAAAACAAACGAGCAATCGAAGATAGGTCACCGTCATCTGTTAGTATTAATTTTGGCGTCTTGAGAGTTTCATGGCTTTTGACGCTGACAAAATGTCTCAAGCTGTAAAATAAAGCACCTATAATTTTTTATATAAGGTGCTAACAAATTAGCTACCGATATTTTAAGACAAGATACTTTACGTTACAATAATGCGGATGCTATTTTTTTCATACAGACTTAGTACAGCGACGGAGCAGATGACGTCATAAGTTCCTACCGTTTTGTATAGAGCGTTTTCAATGCTCAGTACGATCTGCTACTTTTGATTACAATTTGTGGCTGTTATACAAATATATTAGTTGTCATATAGATATTTGTTCCTCACAAATAGTAGAATCGATTTACGACAGAAAAAAAATCGAGTCAACAGGCGAATTAACATTAAGTAGAAATTAAGAAAACTTTTCATATAGTTTTTTGGTTTTCATTTACCGAATAAAATAAATAAATTAAAATTCTACTCAAACCTAATCATACTGTTAATTTAACTGACAAAAACATTTTCTGTCAAGTGGACGTAGTTTCTGTTAAGTGGCCAGTTCATTAATATTGAAAAATTAGTAACCATAAGATAATCAAAGTGGTATTAATCACTGATTATTGTTTACCTCATTAACAGGGTGCTTTACGTACAAACTTACTTCCCTAATTTTCTCCAAAAAACATACCTACATAATTTGTTTATTGTTTTATACAGAAAGCGGCTTTTACCGAACGCGTAGCGTGCGGAAAGTCACTTTTTCTACTCCTGTACTGTTATCTGTCTTTTACTTGGTCACGAACACTAATATAAGAACATTACATAATATGAGTTCAGAGAAGTCTATACTCTATTCCCCATAACAGCACTAGTGTTGTTATAGTCACTTTACGTTATTGCTAGCAGCCACAGACTTCTAAATCTAGGTTAAACTTAGGTCAAGGATTAAGCGCTCAATTTTAACTTTACGGTAAAAATGCACAGCTACCAACTTAACAAACAATTAAATTCCTACGGGTTTTAAGAAAAACAAAACTTTCCGAACTAAATTCATTGATGCCAACATATAAAAAGTATTTTTAATTTAAGTATATTTTAAATTAAAAAAAAAGTTTACCATAGGCACATACTGTCAGTCAAACGTCATATTTGCCTTGTTTCCAGGTAATGATTAATTTTGTATTTTATAATTTAAAACCTCGTCGTAGAAAAAGTATTGCATGCAACGTTGTATAATTAAGTCAAAAAACGCTCATTGCGTCTCTATTTGCGATACTCGCCGCATTCGCGGCTCGTATCGCAATCGCAACTCACGCAATTCGCATTTTTTGAACCCACTTATACAACTGTTGCATAAAATACTATTATGGCCAGGTGTGGCATAAAATAATTTTGTACATATTTATTTAGTGGTTTATCTATCCTTGTCTATTGTCACCTCATCGTGTGGTGTCGGTGTGGTGCGGGCGCGCGCCCATGAACACGCTGCGCGGGGATAATATCCGCGCGCCGAGTCCCACGACGCGGCGTCCTCTCATAGCTCAATTGGCGGTAATTAACTAATTACAGCACTAGTGCGGTAATGTAAAGTAAAAAGCACTTGTATGTAATAAGCTCCGTTCCGCGCATAAGAAGCAGGAGATAAGAGCGACTTTATGAGCAAGTGTGTTGAAAAATAAATTACTTCCTTTGATCTTGTTTACGAACAAATTTTTCTCTCGTGGGCGGCATCAAAGGAGTTATTTTTAATAGGGATTTCAGTCTAAGCTGTAATTGAATAGATATTTTTTTACCTTTATTTAATAAAATAAAAATATAGGAAAAAATAATCCCCCACGCAAATTCACTTAGTCTCAAACTAAGCATGCTTGGATCAATGAACGGAAGGATAGTCGCCAGCAGGAATATATGGGGCGCAAAAATATCCGATATGTATGACATTATTCCTACAGCAATTAATTAGGTGGTACCAGATATTTTTGCGTCATATCCTCAAATTGCTGGAGGCTGTATTTTGTATATCGGATAACGATCTATATGTCGCAGAGATAATACTATAAAAACAGTGATTTGATCAAATCCGTCAGGGAGATGATGAACTCCCGGGAGATGTTAAAATAATGGTGCGTTGGGTCCTTTCCCTAGCGAAATTCAGTGATTTGATCAACTCTCCAACCCTTTATAGGGAAATGAAAAAAATGGCCACTGGACTTTCTCATTTCCCTTAGAGATTTCATCAAATCCCTAAACTGTTTCAGGGAAAAGATAAAACGAGTTATTTAACTTTCAAACTTATTGAGAAACGGAGAGGTGCACAAAGAGAGGATTTTCTAAATTAATCTCAAAAGGGTTGAAACGGGTGATGAAAGTTTGTATGGAAAAGTCGGGATTTCGTGCAGATGAAGTAGCGAGGAAGAGTCTAATTACTTATATTTAAAAATTTAAAAAGAAACATCATCAAATTTCAATTTTATTTCCATTTTTCAGAACTTTTCAATCTTCCTCCTAACGTTTCGTATCCTTTACAGTAGGTTAATTCGGTGTCTCTATTAACAAAGGAAGTAAGTTCGCAAAATGTGTCACTAGAGTGAAAAGTTTATCTCTCAATGATATGTCTCATTGTTTTAGGTCAGTAGTTCCACGGTAGACGGTAATTTTTGTTCCGATAAAAGGTACATCGGGAACGCGCATGTGTGCGCGCCGTGTGCGCGCCGTGTGCGGACGCACCACAGACAAGCATCGGCGCGTGCTTAGTCAGGGCTGAGCTCTCGACGCAAGCGGTCGAACGTTCAAAATGTCTGAGGACGAAGCAAAGTATAGAAGACGTATATACTGCAGTGTGTTCGGATGTTTGAAGAATAATGCGCAAAATCCAGAATTGTCATATTTCTGCATTCCTAAGGATCCCGAAAGGTGTGTATTTTATTAGTACCTATATAAATGTTATATTTTAAGTCGTTTATAGAATGTTTGATAGTTTTGTGATCAAACTATACCAATTAAATAGAGTAGATAATTATTTTGTTTGACAGTGATGAGTAAAATTAACAGATTTTTTAAACGTGTACTAATTAAATAGTAGTTGATTCTATTGAACATAAAATGCCTTAAACACGAGAGTGGTTTTATGAAACGAGCCGAAATATTGTTGCGTTACTTACATGTACACATACCAATACTAATTTAATTTATTTAAACTATTATACTTAATAACATTAACATCAGATGTGTGCGGTCAGATACTTTCATATTGAAATAAGTAACTTTTACTAGGTTGACCTCGAACGATTGTTCGTTCGATCGAGGTCAACCTAATAAAAGTTACGTTCGTAGTAAGTAGGTATTTTACAGAACCGACGAGCGGCAGCCCTGTGCCTTAGGCACGCTCTGGTGTCGCGCGCTCCTAAACGGCGAAGACGAACTACTTGGTTGTCTTTATACTTTGGTAGCTCCGCGGTGTGTCAACCAGGGATCGGAAACCGTTCCGAGTAGAATACCGGTTTTGTTCATTGACCCGAGAACGGAAAGGTTCTGGTTTTTGTTTGTGATCACCGGTTAAAGAACCGTTCTTTTGCGATACCGTTTTTTACTAAGTTCCGTTTCTGTGGAACGAAATTAAACGTTTTTCTCGTTGCGTAACAAGATAGAACGAGTTGCTATTTCTAATTTTACCTTGAGTTTGCCTGCGGGATATTTTGTTTTTCGGTATGCTGCGCACAATGATTTTGTATTTTTTGCTTTTGTGCGTTGCTTAGGTTGTTGTGTTGTTTTGTTACGGATTCATTCGGATTATAAAAGTAGTTTCGGACAATTAACCATTTTTCGTAGATAATTTAATTTAGTTAGCAAGTGTCTAGCGCGATGTATTTGGTATATGGTATACATATAACGAGATTAATTACACTCACGGTCAATTAATTCGGGTCATTTTCTAAGGACAATTATAATAGGAAATGACCAGAATTCATTGTTCGTGAGTGTATTTAATTATTTGTAGGTATAATTTTAATTTATATTACCGAGTGAAAAACAAGCATTCTGTCGACCTGATAGAACAAATTAACGTTCAAACTGTTCAAAGCAAAAGATTACACATGGGTGGTCAGTCAGGGGACTAAGATGTAGTGTCTGATGCACTGTTATACCTAATACATACTTATATTTAATTTGGATAAATTTAATGATTAGAGGCAGGTACATTTGTTTCGTCTTGACGAGTACTCTGAACCGAAATAATATCCAGGTTCTGATGATGGAGCCGGAATGTGGCCATGGGAACTCCGTAATAAAACGTCGGAACCCCATCGTGTTTGAGCTCATTTATTTTGTCTTGACGAGTACTCTGAACCAGAATGATATCCAGGGTCTGATGATGGAGCCGGAAGGTGGGCATGGGAACTCCGTAATAAAACGTCGGAACCCCATCGTGTTTGGGCTCATTTGTTTTGTCTTGACGAGTACTCTGAATCGAAATGATATCCAGGGTCTGATGATGGAGCCGGAAGGTGGGCAAGGGAACTCCGTAATAAAGCGACGGAACCCCATCGTGTTTGAGCTCATTTATTTTGTCTTGACGAGTACTCGGAACCAGAATGATATCCAGATGCTGATGATGGAGCCGGAAGGTGAGCATGGGAACTCCGTAATAAAACGTCGGAACCCCATCGTGTTTGGGCTCATTTGTTTTGTCTTGACGAGTACTCTGAACCGAAATGATATCCAGGGTCTGATGATGGAGCCGGAAGGTGGGCATGGGAACTCCGTAATAAAGCGTCGGAACCCCATCGTGTTTGGGCTCATTTGTTTTGTCTTGAAAAATACTCTGAACCGAAATGATATCCAGGGTCTGATGATGGAGCCGGAAGGAAGGCATGGGAACTCCGTAATAAAGCGTCGGAACCCCATCGTGTTTGGGCTCATTTGTTTTATCTTGACGAATACTCTGAACCGAAATGATATCCAGGGTCTGATGATGGAGCCGGAAGGTGGGCATGGGAACTCCGTAATTAAACGTCGGAACCCCATCGTGTTTGGGCTCATTTGTTTTGTCTTGACGAGTACTCTAAAGTGAAATGATATCCAGGGTCTGATGATGGAGCCGGAAGGTGGCCATGGGAACTCCGTAATAAAATGTCGGAACCCCTTCGTGTTTGGGCTCATTTGTTTTGTCTTGACGAGTACTCTAAAGTGAGATGATATCCAGGGTCTGACGATGGAGCCCAAACACGATGGGGTTCCGACGCTTTATTACGGAGTTCCCTTGCCCACCTTCCGGCTCCATCATCAGACCCTGGATATCATTTCGGTTCAGAGTACTCGTCAAGACAAAACAAATGAGCCCAAACACGATGGGGTTCTGACGTTTTATTACGGAGTTCCCATGCCCACCTTCCGGCTCCATCATCAGACCCTGGATATCATTCTGGTTCAGAGTACTCGTCAAGACAAAATAAATGAGCTCAAACACGATGGGGTTCCGACGTTTTATTACGGAGTTCCCATGGCCACATTCCGGCTCCATCATCAGAACCTGGATATTATTTCGGTTCAGAGTACTCGTCAAGACGAAATAAATGTACTTGCCTCTAATCATTAAATTTATCCAAATTAAATATAAGTATGTATTAGGTAGGTATACCAGTGCATCAGACACTACATCTTTGTCCCTAGACTGACTTTTGCTTTGAAGAGTTTGAACGTTAATTAAACAAAAATATCAATAACGCGGTAATAATATAAGTAACGCCTGACTCAATCAATCAGTTTGATTGAACGTTTTTTTTTTTTTTTGACAGTGACTTCTTTATTGAAAGAAAGTACAGTAAACTAACAAATACATAGAAGATAAAATTTAAATTTCCTAAAACGAAATAAACCTAAAAACTAAATTAAACTACCTAAATTAAAATACCTAAAATACAATAAAAATATTGTAAAAAGAAGAACGTTATTTGTGTTATTTAATTTTGCATTCAGTTTGTTCTGTCAGGTAGACAGAATGCTTGTTTGTCACTCGGTAGTATAGAAATACCTGCAAATAATTAATCTAGTTAAAAAATTACTATGTATCATCTTTAAAAACTTAATATCACAAAACAAACAATATTATAATAAAGAGCGCGCGCGCTTCAACACTCAGAATTTAAACTTTCCCGACAAAAATTGAAAATAAATACATCGCGCTATGCGACGCGCTACAAAACACGGAATTTGACCTTGTAAATGCCGGCGCACATCGTCACCACCCCTGCGAGCCTCTCGGCGAGCTCGGCTCGTCGAGAATACCGGTTTTTATTCTCATCAGGAACGTTATCATTTCGTTCTTCATCACTTAGCGATCACCGAAATATTCCGTTCCGTTCCATCAAAATACCGGTTGTAGCACGAACGGAGTAAAATAACGGTATTTCAACGAAATAAAACGGTAATTCGATACCGGTTCCGATCCCTGGTGTCAACAGTTCACTAGCTCTTATAGCTCAGTAGCTCCAAATCCGAATACTTCCGAACGAAGTGCATTTAGGTATACGGTGACAAGACAGGGACGAAAAGTTCGTGTTTATCGTGTTTTCTTGCAGCTCACGGCTCAATAGAGCTACTTCAGAATGAGTGAGCGAGTGAGTTGAAATATATACCTACTGACAATGAGTTGTTTGAATCAGAACTGAGCTAGTGAGCCGGTGAGCTAGACCATCTGATATAGCTCTTTTGAATCACTCACTGGCGAGCTACAAAAGGTCGCAAGTCTCATAGTAGCACTTACGCCTCTGCTTTTGGCTCATATCTGACTTATTCCCTTTCTTACTAGAGGCACTGATTTCTCACTCTCTCCATCAATCTGCTCCGTAATGTAATTCGACCCGTGAAATAGTACATTATGTATAGGTAGTTTCACGAGAGTTGAGGCCACGCACACAACAACACTGTCATGTAATGACAGCGGGATTTTGAAATTACTGTTCTTTTCTCGTACCGATAGCAGGAAGACCAAAAAGTTTGCTTAAACTATTATAGTTTAAACAAAGGCTATATAATAGCCTTGTGTTTATTTACTCACTCATTCATTTCATTCATTCACTTTTTTTGCAGTGAGTACCTACTTCATGTAGCTGTGTGTAATCATTCACCTCAATTCTCGTGAAACTACCTATAGTTGAGAGTCAAAATATGTCAGTCCGCTCGTCGCTTTGTCTTTGACGGACTACGGCGGCATGACCTCCAACTACGAGATGTTATTAATAATTCAGAGGTCAAATTATATTAGGATTCGATTGACGGCAAAGTTGTAAATTAAATTACCCTACAGCAATTTACTCCGCGACTACAAATAGTTCAAAATACCCTAATATTATAGGTACTGCAGTGTCAAAAAAAGAATCGGACAAAAAATTTCAATTATTTTTAAGAACTTTATCTACACACTTCATAGCGGTATCAAATAGGTAATCATTACATGATATGTTGTTTGTTGTGTGCGTGACCTCAATGCTGCCGATACATAAACTTACATTTGAAGATTGCAATTTTCTTTCATGAAGTAAGATAATAGTTTTATACAAAAGGTTGTTTTTACCTCCACCATCCAACTCCATTGTTGTTCTAACTTTCTTGAGCAGACATCCGACATAAAGAGTCTTAGGAATAGTTTTTATTGTTGTACAAAATAAAGCATATTATCTATTCAGGTTTCAGGAATTGAAGACACTTGTATACGAGTATTTAGAGTTCAACAATTTTGTATTGAAAAATTCAATATTTATTTTAATAAGTAGACCGGATTCGAAGTAGCGATCTCAATATTAATATGGATATGACTATTGCAATTTGTTAAATACATGTCATGCTGGTTATATAAAAGGTCTTAACTTTTACTGTGCATTGTGCAGAAGAAATATTAAAATAAACTATTTCAAAAATTAAAAAACGATATTTTTATTTATTATCACCATAATTTTTGCCCAATATTTAAGAAAGCTTCCATAAAGGTTTTTACTTTTTTGTTCCGATAAGTTACATTATTTTTTTTGTGTAGAAAAAATTATAAATTATACCAGTCATATCCATATTAACATTGAGATCGCTACTTCAAATCCGGTCTCTATTAATAAGTATACCTTTCCACTTGAACTACTTTATGCCATCTTAGGGTGATTCGAGTCTGTTGGTTTTCCATACAAACATAAAGT
Organism: Eudemis profundana; assembly: GCA_947034925.1. NCBI lineage: Eukaryota > Metazoa > Arthropoda > Insecta > Lepidoptera > Tortricidae > Eudemis > Eudemis profundana. Next base: position 4,400,588 of record OX344806.1, on the reverse strand, counting down.
ATAAAGGACTCGAACGACAGTTTAGTTAGAAAAAGGTTTTACCACAGGTTAGAGAATATAAACAGATATTTCATTGTTGCGCGTTTCCATACCGAAAACAAGAATTCCCACGCTCGCGCCGAAATAATATACCCCCACCACCACAGCCTCAGTACGGTAAACTTCGCACAGTACAGTACGTTCTCGCACAGGTTTCGGCGGCGGCGTTCGGCCGGCATCATCGGCGTTTGTGTACTGTCAGGAAATTATATTGTGCCACTAGTTTGGTTATAAATAAAAAATAATAATAATAATAATTTATTTCTGTAAGTAGGCCCTCAAGGGCTTTTTTACATGTCTCATCTCTAATTCTTTTCTTTTGTTGTATAATAATAAATAAATAATAAACCACCACCTTGGAACCAGATTGATGTGTGCAAGACTGACCCAGATAGTTATTTCAGTAGGTATGTAGACATCAGTAGCGTGGCGTCCAAAGAACTCGATTCCTACCAGCTTGCCTAATATTAGGCATTCGAGCACCTTATTCTACAGCTCTCAAAAGAAATCTGCGCCCGCTTAACCAAGGATATCTTTTACGCCACGCCTCTGGTAGACGTATTTTGTAATAAAAGGAAGAATTATTGCAAAGTACCATGATTAAATAATCCTCTAGTTTCTCCATGCCATATACACGGTGGGAGGGACTATACCGACATACTTTAGCCATGAATTCCTGGTGGTGTGACGAGTAAAAAAAGTTATGTGATGTATAGTCGAAAAACGCTTACTTTCAGAGATATTCATAATTTTTTAAATGAAAACTCCCAAGTGTGTAACAAGCCCTAATAAATGTGACTAAGATAGTTTTACTATTTTTTTTAAATCCTTTAACTAAACAGCAATTAAGATTCGCAGTATTTGATGGTAAGCGACTACGAGGCCAAAAAATTGACCTTTCGTTTCCATTTTAGCTTTTTTTTCTTTTTGATAACTTTTCCTCCAGTAAGGACATGTTTATAACGAGGGGCTGAATTTACTGATTTATTTTGTTCCATAAAACTATTAATGTAAAATGACAATATTCGACCTATGTTGATATAACATTATTTACTCGTCACACCACCAGGAATTCATGGCTAAAGTATGTCGGTATAGTCCCTCCCACCCTGTATATATATTTTAATAAAACCTTTTTTCGACCTCTGCGAACTTAGCGTAGTCCGACTATATTACTTATTCTGTGCTTGTAGTGCGTTCGTACACGGCACACATGCAAGCGGCGCGATGTACCTTTTATCTGAACACATATTACTGGTATTATACTATGGAAATAGTCAAAAAGTCAAAAGTGAGAGCGCTTGAAACGCCAGTAGCCAATACCCAGTAAGAGATGCTCTTGATTATATTATAAACTAGCGATCCGCCCCGGCTTCGCACCAGTGTTGGCAAAAATGTAATCCCAATTAACAATTAACGATTAACGATTGATCTGTTAATTGCAATTAACCATTAACGATTACTGAAAAGTAATGGTTAATTGCAATTAACCATTACGTAATTGTTAATCGTTAATCGTTAATTGAGATTAACAATTGATTTAGCTACGCATCATAAGTAGGCAAGACATCTTTTTGAAAAATAGGAACAGCAGAGCTCACATCCACTTAGATATGTCTTAAATGATGATCAGGGTCTGATGATGGAGCCGGGAGGTGGCCATGGGAACTCCGTAATAAAACGTCGGAACCCCATCGTGTTTGGGCTCATTTGTTTCGTCTTGACGAGTACTCTGTACCGAAACGATATCCAGGGTCTGATGATGGAGCCGGAAGGTGGCCATGGGAACTCCGTAATAAAACGTCAGAAGCCTATCGTGCTTGGGCTCAATTGTTTTGTCTTGACGAGTTCTCTGAACCGAAATAATATTCAGGGTCTGATGATGGAGCCGGAAGGTGGCCATGGGAACTCCGTAATAAAACGTCGGAAACCCATCGTGTTTGGGCTCATTTGTTTTGTCTTGACGAGTACTCCGAACCGAAATGATATCCAGGGTCTGATGATGGAGCCGGAAGGTGGCCATGGGAACTCCGTAATAAAACGTCGAAACCCCATCGTGCTTGGGCTCATTTGTTTTGTCTTGACGAGTACTCTGAACCGAAATGATATCGAGGGTCTGATGATGGAGCCGGGAGGTGGCCATGGGAACTCCGTAATAAAACGTCGGAACCCCATCGTGTTTGGGCTCATTTGTTTTGGCTTAACGAGTTCTCTGAACCGAAATAATATCCAGGGTCTGATGATGGAGCCGGAAGGTGGCCATGGGAACTCCGTAATAAAACGTCGGAAACCCATCGTGTTTGGGCTCATTTGTTTTGTCTTGACGAGTACTCCGAACCGAAATGATATCCAGGTTCTGATGATGGAGCCGGAAGGTGGCCATGGGAACTCCGTAATAAAACGTCGGAAACCCATCGTGTTTGGGCTCATTTGTTTTGTCTTGACGAGTACTCCGAACCGAAATGATATCGAGGGTCTGATGATGGAGCCGGAAGGTGCCCATGGGAACTTCGTATTAAAACGTCGGAACCCCATCGTGTTTGGGCTCATTTGTTTCGTCTTGACGAGTACTCTGTACCGAAACGATATCCAGGGTCTGATGATGGAGCCGGAAGGTGGCCATGGGAACTCCGTAATAAAACGTCAGAAGCCTATCGTGTTTGGGCTCAATTGTTTTGTCTTGACTAGTACTCCGAACCGAAATGATATCCAGGTTCTGATGATGGAGCCGGAAGGTGGCCATGGGAACTCCGTAATAAAACGTCGGAAACCCATCGTGTTTGGGCTCATTTGTTTTGTTTTGACGAGTACTCCGAACCGAAATGATATCCAGGGTCTGATGATGGAGCCGGAAGGTGGCCATGGGAACTCCGTAATAAAACGTCGGAAACCCATCGTGTTTGGGCTCATTTGTTTTGTCTTGACGAGTACTCCGAACCGAAATGATATCCAGGGTCTGATGATGGAGCCGGAAGGTGGCCATGGGAACTCCGTAATAAAACGTCGAAACCCCATCGTGCTTGGGCTCATTTGTTTTGTCTTGACGAGTACTCTGAACCGAAATGATATCGAGGGTCTGATGATGGAGCCGGAAGGTGCCCATGGGAACTCCGTAATAAAACGTCGAAACCCCATCGTGCTTGGGCTCATTTGTTTTGTCTTGACGAGTACTCTGAACCGAAATGATATCGAGGGTCTGATGATGGAGCCGGGAGGTGGCCATGGGAACTCCGTAATAAAACGTCGGAACCCCATCGTGTTTGGGCTCATTTGTTTCGTCTTGACGAGTACTCTGTACCGAAACGATATCCAGGGTCTGATGATGGAGCCGGAAGGTGGCCATGGGAACTCCGTAATAAAACGTCAGAAGCCTATCGTGTTTGGGCTCAATTGTTTTGTCTTGACGAGTTCTCTGAACCGAAATAATATTCAGGGTCTGATGATGGAGCCGGAAGGTGGCCATGGGAACTCCGTAATAAAACGTCGGAAACCCATCGTGTTTGGGCTCATTTGTTTTGTCTTGACGAGTACTCCGAACCGAAATGATATCCAGGGTCTGATGATGGAGCCGGAAGGTGGCCATGGGAACTCCGTAATAAAACGTCGAAACCCCATCGTGCTTGGGCTCATTTGTTTTGTCTTGACGAGTACTCTGAACCGAAATGATATCGAGGGTCTGATGATGGAGCCGGAAGGTGCCCATGGGAACTTCGTATTAAAACGTCGGAACCCCATCGTGTTTGGGCTCATTTGTTTTGGCTTAACGAGTTCTCTGAACCGAAATAATATCCAGGGTCTGATGATGGAGCCGGAAGGTGGCCATGGGAACTCCGTAATAAAACGTCGGAAACCCATCGTGTTTGGGCTCATTTGTTTTGTCTTGACGAGTACTCCGAACCGAAATGATATCGAGGGTCTGATGATGGAGCCGGAAGGTGCCCATGGGAACTTCGTATTAAAACGTCGGAACCCCATCGTGTTTGGGCTCATTTGTTTTGGCTTAACGAGTTCTCTGAACCGAAATAATATCCAGGGTCTGATGATGGAGCCGGAAGGTGGCCATGGGAACTCCGTAATAAAACGTCGGAAACCCATCGTGTTTGGGCTCATTTGTTTTGTCTTGACGAGTACTCCGAACCGAAATGATATCCAGGTTCTGATGATGGAGCCGGAAGGTGGCCATGGGAACTCCGTAATAAAACGTCGGAAACCCATCGTGTTTGGGCTCATTTGTTTTGTCTTGACGAGTACTCCGAACCGAAATGATATCCAGGGTCTGATGATGGAGCCGGAAGGTGGCCATGGGAACTCCGTAATAAAACGTCAGAAGCCTATCGTGTTTGGGCTCATTTGTTTTGTCTTGACGAGTACTCTGAACCGAAATGACATCCAGGGTCTGATGATGGAGCCAGAATGTGGCCATGGGAACTTCATAATAAAACGTCGCAACCCCATCGTGTTTGGGCTCATTTGTTTCGTCTTGACGAGTACTCTGTACCGAAACGATATCCAGGGTCTGATGATGGAGCCGGAAGGTGGCTATGGGAACTCCGTAATGAAACGTCGGAACCCCATCGTGTTTGGGCTCATTTGTTTTGTCTTGACGAGTACTCTGAACTGAAATGATATCCAGGGTCTGATGATGGAGCCGGAAGGTGGCCATGGGAACTCCGTAATAAAACGTCGCAACCCCATCGTGTTTGGGCTCATTTGTTTCGTCTTGACGAGTTCTCTGAACCGAAATGATATCCAGGGTCTGATGATGGAGCCGAAAGGTGGCCATAGGAACTTCGTAATAAAACGTCGGAACGCCATCGTGTTTGGGCTAAGTTGTTTCGTCTTGACCAGTACTCTGACCAACTCGTCAAGACGAAACAAATAAGCCCAAACACGATGGGGTTCCGACGTTTTATTATCAGAATGTGCGTTATCAGAATGTGCTTCCAAGTTCGAGTTGGTCAATGACAGGTTAATGAAATTGGAATTAACATCCGCGCTTCCTTGTAAATGCTTCAAGTCTGCGTTACCGGTACCTGACTGCGACAAAACAGGAATCAGTCAGAAGCCTAGACGGAAAGGAAAGCTGAACAGGACTGAGCCTCCACCTATGGCTACGGATGAAGTTACAAGAGACACCGATACCAGTATCCGGGCATTGCATAGCGACGACAGACAACCGGATCTACAGTCCCGTGGGCCTCTCCCAGCGTCTTCCCACGGGGAATGCTCCAAGGTGTACGTGAAACCTAATTCCGGACACACCTCGGCGGGTGCAGAGGAATCTGACGTGAGTATCGTGGCGTCACAAGGAGACGTCGCGCCGTCGTCCGGCGCAACTCCCCGCGAAGAGTCACAGGGAGACCCCTTTTCTACAGCTGACGAGGACCGGGACGAGGCTTCGGCGGGGAAATGGCAGGAGGTAAGCAAGCGGAAAAGGCGTTTCACCTCTGTACGTTGTACTGCTGGACCAGATGCTACTCCACTTAGGGCGGTAGAGTACCGTAATTCATCCATCTTTGGAATATGATTTCTGGAGCGGATGAAATACGCGCTTATATGCAATCTTTTAGCCCCGAAAGTACCTGTACGGTCGAAGAATTGAAGCCAAAGGGCGAATATAAGTCGTATAAAATTGGGGTTCCGCCGACTCTATATGAGAAATATTTATCTGCTGCTGTTTGGCCAGCCAATGCCCGTGTTAAGCCGTGGTTATTTCGGAACACACAAGACGGTGCGGCGGCAAGGAGACAGCAACAATAAAAGGAAGTCTGGTCCAAAAACATCGTTGGAATTAATTTACCAGAACGTCAGGGGCCTCAACACGAAGCTAACGTTCTTCAGGCTAAACCTTCTTCAACTGGAATGTGATATAATAGCTGTAACCGAGTCTTTTTTAACGGATGCCATTGACGACGGCGAGCTGGTATGCGGCGAGTGGAGCGTGGTGCGCCGGGACCGCGCCACGGGTGCGCGCGGTGGTGGCGTGTTGTTCGCGGCGCGCCCGGGGCTCGTGTTGCGACGGCGTCGTGATTTTGAGACTCCGCTCGGAGAGGACTTGTGGGTTTCTTGTACCAGCAAAGACGTTACCTGCCATTTATGTGTTGTTTACATACCTCCGAGTGCCTCGGATGAAGTGTATATGGCTTGGTTTCAGGCTGTGGAAAAGGTGTTAATGACCTTAAATGGTGTAATAATTATAACTGGAGACTTAAACTTGAACCCTCAGTCTACTTCTCAAAATATTTTATGTTATTATGCATACTTTTTATCTGTTTGTGGCTTGATTGAGACGAATGCGGTAGTGAATGCGTATGGTGGAAAGCTAGATGTGGTGCTGGTATCAGAGCAAATCGGCGGGGTTTGTGTACTTGAGCAGGATGGGGGCGGCCTCGTGTCGCGACGAGACGCTTACCATCCGCCGTTGGACATTTTGATCCCTTTGGATACAGTCCAACGACAGGCTCCCGCGGAGAAAATTGACCCTTGTAACCTTAATTCGCAACTGGACTGGAATTTTGCAAGGGGAAACTACGAGCTTTTATATAAACTTGTATCAGAAGCTAACTGGCAGCATGTTCTAGAGTCTCAGGAGGTTGAAATAGCTGTAGATTTTTTTTACAGCATTATATACGGTATCTTTGACATATCTATCCCGAAGAAAAGCCGTTGCAAAAGGAGTACTAGACGTTATCCTGTTTGGTTCACTGCAGATCTGATTAAGGATATAGCACGTAAGGCTGGTCTTCATCGTAAGTGGAAAGCTACCAAAGATGTGGGAGTGTATAGCATGTTTTCTAAACTCAGGGCTGATATAAAGGCGCGTTTATCTTCTGCTTACGATGCATACTTACAAGACATCCAATACAAACTGAAAACCAATCCTCGTGCTTTTTGGCAACACGTTGATAGTCTCAAGTCCAAAGGGGGGTTTGTTTCGCAGGTAACCTTCGAAGGGCGACAGTTTGTCGGACCTGAGACAGCCCAAGCGTTTTCTAATTTCTTTTCAAGCGTATTCTTACCTGATATCCCTCGTCTTAGTTGTAACTTCCAGAAGGGTTCCAGCCAAAAACTATCAGCTAGTTATATTTCTTTGAATCAGATCACTATGCAAGAATTGGAGGTGGCCATTAAGCACCTGAAGCCACACAGCGCGCTGGGACCTGATAATGTGCCTGCATATGTTATTAAGGGATGTGCAGAGTATTTGAAAACGCCTATACTCTTTATGTTCAATTTGGCTCTCTCCACTGATACATACCCTCGCCAGTGGAAGTCTACGCGAGTAAGGCCTATCCCAAAGTCGAGTGATACTAAGAACGTAGAGAACTATAGGCCTATTGCAATTCTGTCAACGCTTGCCAAATTGTTTGAGTCCATACTCCACCGAGTACTGGCTGCCCAGGTAAAGCCATACTTGTGTGACTCACAGCATGGCTTCAGAGAGAACCGCTCGGTGAACACTAATCTTTTGATTTTAACCAACCTCATATCCGAACATTTGGACAAAGCCATTCAGGTGGATGTCATCTATTTTGATTTTCGTAAGGCTTTTGATCGCGTGGATAACGACGTGCTGCTTCAAAAGCTCGATAACATTGGTTTCGCTCCAAAGCTGCTGCAATTTTTCGCGAGTTATCTACGTGATCGTCAGCAATATGTGCATCATGGCCATTTCATTTCGGCTCCGTACCACACACGATCGGGCGTTAGCCAAGGATCGATATTGGGCCCTTTCTTATTCGGCGTGATGGTTAATGACCTTGAATTGGTAGTTAAGAATGCAAGATGTCTCCTCTATGCCGACGATCTTAAATTGGTGTATGGGGTAGAGCATCCTGATGACTGTGTGTCACTACAAAAGGACGTTGACGCAGTATTTCGGTGGAGTGTGGATAATAAGCTCTACTTCAATTTATCCAAGTGCTGCGTGTGCACTTTCAGTCGTGCGAGTACTCCAATACATGTCCAATACGTTCTGGGGGCAGAACCTATTAATAGAGTCTTCTCCGTAAAGGATCTTGGAGTATTATTTGACACTCGTCTGACATTCCACGACCATATTAGAGCACTCGCGGAAAATGCATATCGCAGACTAGGATTTGTTATTCGTAATGTAAGAGATTTTCAAGATCCCGGATCGGTTAAAATACTGTATAATGCATTAGTGAGAAGCAAGTTGGAGGCCTCCGCGATGGTGTGGAACCCTCACGAATCGACGTACGTGTTACTGTTGGAGAAAGTCCAAAAGGCTTTTCTGCGAATGCTGTACAAAAAAATCTACGGCTATTACCCTTTCTTATACCCCACAAAATTTTTACTTGGGAGTCTTGGATTTAATTCCTTGGAAGTCCGGCGCAACCTTAGCTTACTCATGGTTGCATGTCGCGTCCTCCGCGGTGATTCCAGTTGTCCAGAATTAGTGGAGCAACTAGTAAGGTTTTATGTTCCGGATATCCCTAGGATTCCCTTACGACCACGTACGCGTGTGCTCTTGGCAGTGCCTCCAGCCCGCACAGCATCTCACCGGAACTCACCGTTCCTTCGCGCCCTTGCACAACTCAACGCGCTCTTGATATCCGCACCGGAGTGTGACTTACTTGCATGGCGATGGGCGGCTGTGTGTCAGGAGTGCTTGAGATTCTGCGAGATGATGGATGACAGGCCCTCTAGTGTGTAATGTTATTCTTTTCTTTTATTGTGTAATGTTCAAATTGTAAATCCTGAATTTCACAGTGCAATAGTTACCTGTAATGCTGTGTAATTAATTTGTAAAATAAAATAAAAAAAATAAAAATTACGGAGTTCCCATGGCCACCTTCCGGCTCCATCATCAGACCCTGGATATCATTTCGGTTGAGTTCTCGTCAAGACAAAACAAATGACCCCAAACACGAAGGGGTTCCGTCGTTTCATTACGGTGTTCCCATGGCCACCTTCCGGCTCCATCGTCAGACCCTGGATATCATTTCGGTTCGGAGTACTCGTCAAGACAAAACAAATGAGCCCAAACACGATGGGTTTCCGACGTTTTATTACGGAGTTCCCATGGCCACCTTCCGGCTCCATCATCAGAACCTGGATATCATTTCGGTTCGGAGTACTCGTCAAGACAAAACAAATGAGCCCAAACACGATGGGTTTCCGACGTTTTATTACGGAGTTCCCATGGCCACCTTCCGGCTCCATCATCAGACCCTGGATATTATTTCGGTTCAGAGAACTCGTTAAGCCAAAACAAATGAGCCCAAACACGATGGGGTTCCGACGTTTTAATACGAAGTTCCCATGGGCACCTTCCGGCTCCATCATCAGACCCTCGATATCATTTCGGTTCGGAGTACTCGTCAAGACAAAACAAATGAGCCCAAACACGATGGGTTTCCGACGTTTTAATACGAAGTTCCCATGGGCACCTTCCGGCTCCATCATCAGACCCTCGATATCATTTCGGTTCGGAGTACTCGTCAAGACAAAACAAATGAGCCCAAACACGATGGGTTTCCGACGTTTTATTACGGAGTTCCCATGGCCACCTTCCGGCTCCATCATCAGACCCTGGATATTATTTCGGTTCAGAGAACTCGTTAAGCCAAAACAAATGAGCCCAAACACGATGGGGTTCCGACGTTTTATTACGGAGTTCCCATGGGCACCTTCCGGCTCCATCATCAGACCCTCGATATTATTTCGGTTCAGAGAACTCGTTAAGCCAAAACAAATGAGCCCAAACACGATGGGGTTCCGACGTTTTAATACGAAGTTCCCATGGGCACCTTCCGGCTCCATCATCAGACCCTCGATATCATTTCGGTTCGGAGTACTCGTCAAGACAAAACAAATGAGCCCAAACACGATGGGTTTCCGACGTTTTATTACGAAGTTCCCATGGCCACCTTCCGGCTCCATCATCAGACCCTGGATATTATTTCGGTTCAGAGAACTCGTTAAGCCAAAACAAATGAGCCCAAACACGATGGGGTTCCGACGTTTTATTACGGAGTTCCCATGGCCACCTTCCGGCTCCATCATCAGACCCTGGATATTATTTCGGTTCAGAGAACTCGTTAAGCCAAAACAAATGAGCCCAAACACGATGGGGTTCCGACGTTTTAATACGAAGTTCCCATGGGCACCTTCCGGCTCCATCATCAGACCCTGGATATCATTTCGGTTCAGAGTACTCGTCAAGACAAAACAAATGAGCCCAAACACGATGAGGTTCCGACGTTTTATTACGGCGTTCCCATGGCCACCTTCCGGCTCCATCATCAGACCCTGGATATCGTTTCGGTACAGAGTACTCGTCAAGACGAAACAAATGAGCCCAAACACGATGGGGTTGCGACGTTTTATTATGAAGTTCCCATGGCCACATTCCGGCTCCATCATCAGACCCTGGATATCATTTCGGTTCAGAGTACTCGTCAAGACAAAACAAATGAGCCTAAACACGATGGGGTTCCGACGTTTTATTACGGAGTTCCCATGGCCACCTTCCGGCTCCATCATCAGACCCTGGATATCATTTCGGTTCGGAGTACTCGTCAAGACAAAACAAATGAGCCCAAACACGATGGCGTTCCGACGTTTTATTACGGAGTTCCCATGGCCACCTTCCGGCTCCATCATCAGACCCTGGATATCATTTCGGTTCAGAGTACTCGTTAAGACAAAACAAATGAGCCCAAACACGATGGGGTTCCAACGTTTTATTACGGAGTTCCCATGGCCACCTTCCGGCTCCATCATCAGACCCTGGATATCATTTCGGTTCAGAGTACTCGTCAAGACAAAACAAATGAGCCCAAACACGATGGGGTTGCGACGTTTTATTATCAAGTTCCCATGTCCACATTCCGGCTCCATCATCGGACCCTGGATATCATCTTGGTTCCGAGTACTCGTCAAGGCGAAAGAAATGAGCCCAAACACGATGGGGTTCTGACGTTTTATTACAGAGTTCCCATGGCCACCTTCCGGCTCCATCATCTGACCCTGGATACCATTTCGGTTCAGAGTACTCGTCAATACGAAACTAATGAGCCCAAACACGATGGGGTTCCGACGTTTTATTACGAAGTTCCCATGGCCACCTTCCGGCTCCGTCATCAGACCCTGGAGACCTTTTATGAAAACATTGAAAGGCACCCTCGATATAACCGTCATACCAAAGTAATTGAAGCTATGGTTAATTGGGATTAACAATTACAGTAATTGCAATTAACAATTAACTCGTTAATCCCAATTAAAGTAATTGGAATTAACGAGTTAATGGAATACAAATGTATTCATTACAAATGTAATGGGATTGATAATCCAATTACATTTGTATTGAATTAATGCCAACACTGCTTCGCACGGTGTTTCTCTATTATATTATGCATGTATTATACATATAAACCTTCCTCTTTAATCACTCTATCTATTAAAAAAACCGCATCAAAATCCGTTGCGTAGTTTTAAAGATTTAAGCATACATAGGGACAGAGAAAGCGACTTTGTTTTATGCTATGTAGTGAGTAGTGATGATTGTTGAAGTAGGTATAAATGGGAAATTATAAGGTGCATATGCACGCAAATACGGTTTGATTAATCAGTGATCGCATCCAAGCACAAACATCTGAAACCGGGACAAAAACTCAATTAAAAATTCTTTGAAACCTCGACGGATAAACTGCGAAAATGCAATGTTATTCGAAATCATGATGAGAATTTGCGAGCGTCGTAATTAAACTGGAGTTCGTAGTAAATACATTGACATGATTTTTTAATCGACTCAAAAAAGGGAGATAAATAAACATCTGTATCAACCTACTATTTTCATGGCAGTGTAGGTACAGTAATAACGTATTAGGTACCGTAAAATGGGGTGAGAAGGGATTGCGAGGACAGTTGGGTTACGAATGGAGAGAGTAGGGATGACAGAGGGGTGAGGAAAACAATGGATCTGTGGAGCTATTGCGCGCCTAAAACGAAACACACAAACATGGAAACAAACGACTTCCTAGATCGAATAACGGCCATGGGTGGCGATAAGATGCTGCCAAGGCACATATTCCGAAGGAACTTCAAGGTTCAAATACCAACAAGGGCAGAATGGGCTGAAGGTCGCACACCACCAACTGATGACAGCAGCGACAATATATGGTACACAGACGGATCCAAAATGGACTCCGGTACGGGAGCAGGCGTACATGCAATAGACTACAATGTCAGTATTAAGATGGGAGGTTATGCTACTGTCTTCCAAGCGGAGACATATGCAATAATCGCCTGTGCCCAGGAGAATATAGATAGGCATACCAAGGGGAAAAACATCTATATACTCAGCGACAGTCAAGCGGCACTTAAAGCACTTACGGCGCCGAAAGTGGACTCTAGACTGGTATACAATGGCATCCAAGCCCTGAACAAACTTGGAAGGCATAACAAAGTGAAACTAACGTGGATCCCAGGGCACGAAGGCTTCATCGGCAACGAAAAAGCAGATGAACTAGCCAGAAAGGGCTCGGAGGGCACACTCATTGGGCCGGAACCATATGTGGGTCTCTCACAGGGGACCATAACAACAGCCATAAAGGACCACGCCAAACACCAACACCAACTAGAGTGGAAGAACATGGCGGGCCTGAGGCACTCGAAGCTCTTTATGGAAAGAGTCAACACACGCTGGACAAACAAACTAAGAAAGTACAGCAGAAGACAGCTCAGAATCATAACGGGGGTGTTTACAGGTCACTTCGGGGTCAAAGGACTCCTGAACAAGATGGGACTATCAGACAATGCTGAATGCAGAATGTGCGGCGAGGAAGCAGAGACAATGAAACACATACTGTGCGAATGTCATGCCCTCGCCAGAACTAGAATGAAGGAATTTGGCACTGGCTACCCAGAGCCAGATGAATTCCAGGCACTACCAATGGGGTCCATCATCCGATTTATGGAGATGGTGGAACAGGCCATGGCGTAGATGCGGTAAGGGGTAATTACACAAAAGATCCCATTGGGTCGAAGTGTATCCGCAAGGACCCCTGTTACCAAGATAAGATAAGATAAGAGGGGTGAGGTGGTTTTTAAAGCTTCAGGCTGGGGTAATTGATGGGTTCCGGGCTGGGGTGAATCTACCAGCGTCTTAGAAAGTATGACGTCTAGTGAGTAACGATCAAGCTATGGCGTCAAAAACTCTGTTAGACAAAAAACTATGGTAGTCAAAAACCTATGGTAGCCGAGTGGTTCGGACTTGCCATTCGCCTTTCAAGCAGTCCTAGCACATACCTATGAGTTTCTCGGAACTTATGTACGAAATATTATTAGACTAGCTGTGCCCCGCGGTGTTACACGCGGTTTAAACATAGCCTATGTCTTAATCCAGGGTGTCAGCTAACTCCATACCAAATTTTATTAAAATCGCTCCAACCGTTTAGACGTGAAGAAGTAACAAACATACACACTCACACACTCACAAACTTTCCCCTTTATAATATTAGTGTGATATTTACCATTAGGCTTAATACGCGAAAAAAATCAATGGTGTATGTGAAGTCCCCAATCCGCAGTGGGTCGGTCTCGTCTATGAGACTAGGCCTGTGCCCAGCAGTGGGACGTATATACAGCCTTAACTGCGCCCTTGTTTTTTTTTAGATTTTATACGTACCCTGCCTGATCTGGCGACACTGTTGCACTCGTAGTGGAGAATCGGCCATTAACGGTTTTATGTAACTTCAATCAAATGAAATGTTAACAGGGAACGTGAACTAGTTGAAAAGCCATTTAAGTTCTGCTCTTGAAGTTTTTATTTTTAGCTAAAATATGAACATAATTGTATAAAACGGTACTGAGTTAGAAGGAAATCAGAGGAGGTCGAAAGTTTCAACATTATATTTTACGCCCCAGTAATAAGCAAGTTTGAAACTGGCCTCGGAATCAGTATTCATAACGATGAAGTCTAGATAATTACAGAGACTTCCGGTTTCTTCGTTTTAATTAGTTACTAAGGCCGTTCTACACGGTCGGGAAACAGTCTAAAAAAGCTGATCGCCAGTGTTCTATACGTAGCTTTGATCCCCAATTACTCGAAGACGGCTGGACCTATTTGAGAATTTTTCTTTTGTTTGAAGGAGTATAGCTAGGGTAGCCTATGGAGACTTGCAACACCAGGATCATTACGTGCGTGCTGCCGCGGTTTTTCCCTCCTTTCTTGAAAAACCCCATTCTGTAAACTCCTGGAAAAATCGTTTAGCAGTGTATCGCACCCTTTAAGCTGTCTTGACAAATAAATGGGGGCCATTTTTAATTAACGCCATAAAAGTGATGTCATATAATACTTAACTCCTGGACCTGAATCGCATGCGAATACGTGTCGGGCGCTCCTAAAGATTCATTCCACTTTCCAGCCAGGGGAAATAAATTATTATATTCACCCAAAAGTTCTCTCTCTCGTCACCACAGAAATATATTGACATAGAAGGAAATAGTTCGTCGCTTTGTACAGCGATCAAATCAAAACATTTTATTTTGCAAACCGTGCAAATCAAGCGTGTAACGTTATTCGCTTGGCGTTTGACGCCAAAAGTGTAATTTAGTGACGGAAAACATAAATTTCATTTCATTTGGTGGTATTTGAACCACTAATTATACCATTATTTTCAGATTTTCAAATCGGATAATAATAGTGACGGCAACTGAAGTAAACGGCGTGCAAAGTAGGTCGCCGCCACTTCTTTTTTCTGCCCTCCGGCCGGAAAGCGTCACCTGGGCTAAACGAAGATTAAAACCCAACATTGCTATGTGACTTTACACAGCGGTCGTGAGGCCTATTATCACATACGCCTCAGCCGTCTGGTGTAATAAAACCAACCAAAAGACAACTATCCAAAAATTAAGCAGCCTTCAACGCACCGCTTGCATAACCGCAACTGAAGCCTTATCCTCTACACTGGGGGCAGCCTTGGATGCACTGCTGAACCTAATACCACTGTACCTGCAAGTGCAGAAAGAGGCGGAGCAGTATATCTATAGAATCTGCACCCAAACGAGGACTACATGGCGTTCACAAACACTGACCAAACTTAAGGTCTCAGTGTTTGAAAACAACATCCTATGCATGCCCACCGATCATATGAATGCTGTATGTAACTTCACAAAAATATACTCAGTGGAAATACCATCTAGAGACGAATGGGCAGATGAACACACGTCCTTCGAAGAGGGCAGCCTAATCTGGTTCACAGATGGCTCTAAAAAAGGTGATGACGTAGAATGTGGAGTCTATGGACAAAGGCCAAAACTCAAGCTAAGCGTCAGCATGGGGAAAGAGGCCTCAATCTTTCAAGCGGAGGTTTTCGCCATTAACAAATGTGCGAAGATCATCCTCGAAAAGAACCTAAGACATCGACACATCTACATCAACTCGGACAGCCAAGCTGCTCTGTTGGCACTAGATTCACTAGAGTCAAATTCCAAACTTGTCCAGAACTGTAAGGACAACCTGAACATCCTGGCCCCATCCAACAAAGTTACACTTAGATGGGTACCAGGGCACTCCGATATACACGGAAACGACCAAGCAGACGAACTTGCAAGGAAAGGGGCCGACACACCCCACGTCAGCCCGGAACCGTTTTGCGGCACCACAAAACAAAAAGCATACTCTCTGCTACACAACCTGTACAAAGGTAGGGCAATCGAGCTGTGGAAGTCTGTAAAAGGACAAAGGCACTCGAAAACCCAAATTGAAGGGTTCAACAACAAGAAATCTACAGAGCTATTATCACTCAAAAGATTTAAAACTTGCTCAGTGACCAGAATCCTCACTGGCCACTGCAAACTGAACAAACATCTGTTTCAAATGGGTATGAAACAGGATCCAGCGTGCAAGTTCTACCAAGAGTCAGAGGAGACTGCCATGCACATCCTCTGCTCATGCGGACCACTCATGCGCAAAAGAAGTATCCATCTAGGGCGACATATTCTGTTACCGGAAGAGATACAACTACTCACTGCCCATAGAATCTGGAATTTCTTAGATTCAACGGGCCTTTGCAGTGAAATCTAACAAAAGGGCTGCCACAATAGATCAGCAATGGTCGAAGCGGCACATAAAAGGCCCAAAACCCATCAATAATAATAATAAACGAAGATGCCGCTCTCTGGCTCCATTGAACAGAAAAAATATTTACAAACAAACCTTGGCCAGGCCAGTAAAGAAAAAAGCTTCATATCAAATGTTTGTCGTCCTCCGCTTCGCCTCAGCCTTCAATTACATGTGATCTGAGACATTTCTTACTTTACTGGCCTCGGTATGTATTACTATTAGCACCCTTTTTCCGTTTACCCCGATATATTACTGTGCTCGTCACATTCGTACATACATATAATGTCACGAACATGACCCGATTTCTTGTCACCGTGACATGTATACCGTAATGTAGCAACCTTAGTACGCGCCGCCTAACGAGGTGCCTTTCGGTAACAAGCGAGGGTGTCATGTGAGAAATGCCAACGAGTGTCGCGCCACAGATTATCAAATAGTTAACGCGAACAGATACGACGCACAATACGAGAGTAAAAAACCGGTCAAAGGCGAGTCGGACTCGCTCACCGGGTTCCGTACAAATTTGCAGGTACATAAAGTACCGTAAACCGGGGTTACATTGATTTGCGGGTCGACTTTGAGAACAAATTCCATCCACTACAAAAGTGTTTAAAAATAATCCCAATTTGACAACCTATAATTGCGCACGATGCCTGGGAATTTATGGGTCGGGGTGTCTTTAATCACCTATACGTGGTGAAATTAATCAAAAAACAATCTTCAATGGTTGACTTGTTTTGTACCGAATCTCTTTATTTGTGTCTCTAATAGTCTATTTCAGTTTAATCGACCGTGTTACTTACACTAAATAAGTAACATTTTCTTACGTTATTTTGTTATAATTTGATTTTTAAAAAAAGCTGATTATGTCTATGATTAAAAGGTATTTGAAGGTAAAGAGGTACTTAATACCTGTATAAGTAAAATTTCTATGTTGTTGTTACTAGTAAGGAATCTAATAAAATGCTTAAAGTTATTCAATTGTATCATTTGGTATTTATGGTATCAAAGTAAACCCCACACATTAAAAAAAAATATGTCTTAAAAAGTACTAGACCGATTTTTAATTTTTTACGGGATTTTTAGGGGGTTAACTTTAAATTATCAATAAAAAAGTAGGGTTTCAAAGTAACCCCATTCTCAATAGAACTTTGATAGCCTACTTTTTATTTTTTTTGTATTTTGCAGGCTGGAAGAAGAGAAAACACCGATTATTATATTTTAATTTAACATTTTTAACGCGTATTAGAATCGTCAAAAAATGGTGTAAAACTTCAAAATTGATCAAAGTAACCTCGGTTTACGGTACCCTATAAATTTTGATTCCCTTAGTAAAGTCTATAGTTTTTATGATTTTATAACTAATGTATAGTTTCAGATTTTTCGCTATTACTTGCCAAATTTCATAGTTCTAGGTCAACGGAAAGTACACTATAAATGTTGGTTCCCTTGAGAGAGTCGAAATGTAGGTACGTTTTTTGAATGATAAGTTGATAAGTATTATTTTTCATTCACAAGTGTGTTGTAGAACGTCGTATGACATATTCCTGCACCTATAGATTACAGGAAAACCTATAAGATATCTGTGCAGTAAAGTATAAGTGTGTTATTTTGTTTTGAACCTACGGAACCCTCTCCACGCGAGTCTAACTCGCACTTGTCCGGTTCTTTGTATAGTGATCAACGTCCTAATGTAGGTATCTAACTTTAGTTCATTGACATTTTAAGATATTAAATATTGGTATTCTTGTAGTAATTTGTAGGTATTCGTCAAGTACTTACAGTTCTAATCCTTTCTTTATAAGAGGCCGTTTTGTAAAAAATATGATATATTACCTATTTACAATTGTTTCATAAGGTAATTCGATAATAAAAATTAGGTACAAATAAAATATAACTACTTACTAATCTAAACTTAACTAAAAAATTAAACTAATCTTACGAAAATAAATCTAAATTAAAACTAAAAATAATCTAAAAAAATTGGGCCCCCTTGGCATGGTGCCGGAAATGCTGGCAGCGTTTCCTCGCTGTATGGCGATACTGAATTCGCTGCGCGAGGAAGCTGCCTGCATTTTGGTCACCGGTGTAGTCGACCAGCCTTTTGGACAAGTTTTGACTAGAGCATGTGCGCTGGGACCCCACGGGCCCAGGGTCTCGACGCCGACTGGCATAAAAATGTATAGGCTCCAGGAAAGTCCCGGTGTGTGGCGATGGATAGGCACGGAGCCAGTCGCCGGATTCCCTGGCGCCTGACGCCAGTATTCTGGCACGTTCGGAACCTGCGCTACGGCTCAGGAGGTTGTAGAAGGAAATTTTGCACATTGTGTCGTCCCAGCTCCTTTGAGAATTTGGATGGGGTGGAAAATCCATTTCCGGGCAAGCAGCTGACCAAGCATTTTTGGCCTCTGCCAGGTCAGCTATCTCATAGTTTGAGGGGAGACCTCGAAGGATTTTGCCTATGAGACTAGCTGAGCTGTGGACAGAGGACAAAAAAGCAGGCAGAGAAACACTAGTAATTTTACGTATCCCTAGCCCACCGTGCCGGATGGGGAGGGATGCTTGGGTCCAGGACTGTTCGCTGAGCTGTATGTTTAATATAGACTCCACGTTACAATTATATTATTAGTATAAAAAAGCCGAGTTTGTTATGTTAATGGGATGGACTATATCTATAGTTTCCAATAACTATACCCCTTGATTCTGGTGAGCGACGCTTGTCGTTTCAGAATTCAAATTGCAAACGTGACAGACGCGTCAAGATTGGCAATTTGTGTATTTCTCACGTCGCGGGGAATATTTTTTATATAAGGGAAATACGCAAATTGATCCGATAACACAATGGTATAGTAGGTAAATGATACAGCTTATCTTGTATGTATTTTTACATAAAAAATGTGTATGAAATGAAATGTCATCGACTACATTTAGTACTTATAGTGTATAGTACAAATACTGTAACTTCTACTTTGACGACACATTTAGCTCGGTGGGAGTGCCACCGCTTACGAAGCTAGAGGTCCCGGGTTCAAATCCTGGTAAGGGCAAATATTTGTGTGATGAGCACGAGTATTTGTTCTTGAGTCATGGATGTTTTCTATCTATTTAAGTATGCATTTATCTATATAAGTATGTATATCGTCGTCTAGTACCCATAGTACAAGCATTGCTTAGTTTGGGACTAGCTCGATTTGTATAAGATTGTCCCTGTACTTACCTTTATTCGACAAATAAACTTCATGGTTATGACTCTGATCTTGGAAATGATAGGATAGTTTTACCCTGGACATCTTCCCTTAATGGGGTCGAAATGGGAGAGTAATTTGTATAGGGAATCAATAATTATAGATTTAACTAAAACTGACAGCTTCCACGCACAGCGCATTAGTATTGCCATACAGCGAAGAAACGCTGCCAGCATCTTTGGCACCATGCCACGGGGGCCCTTTTTAGCTATAATTTAATAGGTAGGTAGTGTTAGCTTCAGTCTTAGTTTTAGTATGATTATTTTAGTGTTGGATAATTAATTGTTATTGTTATTTAATTGTTTATTTAAGTAGTTATTGAATAAATTTCTCTAAATACAGTAAAACTCTAATTTTACGTAGTAGTGGTTAGTAGGTAATTCACTAGTTTGATGTCTGATTAAGCCTCGTGCTTGTTAATAATGTATGCTAGATATAACTATGGGTGAATCAACTTTTTTTTGCTTTATGCAAAGATTGCCCTTTCTCCTTATTTGTTCCCCTTTTGCATGTTTTAACATGATTTAAATGGAACAAGATCTTACATCTAGAGATAGATTAGGTAAAAATAAAACTCGGCTTTAACAAATAAGTAGCGTGACCCAGCGGACGAACCCTTATTTTCATACAAAAGTGGAGGACAGCTATGTCCGCTGGGTCACTGCTTATAAAAAAGTTATAATAAACAAATTATAATAAAATATATTTGCATTACGTAGCTTTATTATCTATCTTTTAAATGAGCGAAATGATGATGTTGAGAATGAGTTGATGAATGATGATGATTTATGAATTTATTCAAAAAATATCCGAATAAAGATTTCCTTTCAATTTAACTCGGAGAAGGTGAAATTTTGTTGACAAAGAAAAGTTGATTCACCCCTATACTAAGTATAACTTGTGTACATAATATATTATCACAGTTTTGCACCACCTACTTTCCTGCTATTTCTTGCGTTACCTATTTCCGCTACCCAAAGGTTGTCTGGAAGAAATCGCTTCCTAGCAATAAGACCGCCTGTTGTCTACCATTAGTTTTTAATATCTTGCTTATTTAAGGATCTCTGTAAGTCTTTTGGTGTGCAATACAGATTATTGTATTGTATAAAATCCTACTATATAATATTATAAATTTCTATC
Organism: Eudemis profundana; assembly: GCA_947034925.1. Classification (NCBI taxonomy): domain Eukaryota; kingdom Metazoa; phylum Arthropoda; class Insecta; order Lepidoptera; family Tortricidae; genus Eudemis; species Eudemis profundana. Next base: position 4,380,071 of record OX344806.1, on the reverse strand, counting down.
CAAACGTATTCACAAACTTTCACAAGTTTGTGAATATGTTCGAATGTTTGTTACAAAATAACACGGTGACAAACGAATCGATTGAAATGAAATTTGGCATACAAGTAGATCATGTCCTGGATTCAAACATAGGATACTTTATATCCCGGTAAAGCGTTCCCTTGGGATTATAATGGGAACTAACGCGAGCGAAGCCGCGGGTAAACACTATTTACAAATATTGCAACGCCGGAGTCCACCTCCTATAAGGATTATGTTCCTATCCGTCTATTCATTGCAACCGTACTGCAATGAATGAAGGAAAATTAATTATCTTTCCATAATAAAATATTAATTTTAATAGGTACTCGCCGGTGACAAGCGAATAAATTAAATTAACTTGAATGTCGCTTGTTGGAAAAGAGGAATTGCTACAGTAATAAATAAGAGGAATTTCTACATCGTGCAGCGTATAAATTTACGTAAAAAGCTAGACAAATACAAGTTATGATGCAAACAGACAGTTGGGTAGTACAATAAATGTTCATATTTAGTTTAGAAACTGAGTAGTGAAACTGTTTTTAAACAATGTTTTCTTCAAATAAAAATATTGCTTTGTTAATCTGCTTGTGCTCGTCCGTTATAATGAGGGTGTTTAGAAATCATAAACCCACTAGCTGGCAGCAGGGGCTGCCAAATAGACCTTTCGCCACTCTGCTGCCAGCTGGTGGATTTCTGATTTCCAAATACCCTCAATACTTGCGTATTTTTTAATGCATTCACATGCAAAATAAAAAAAAAAACATGCAAATAAATATAAAAAACCTTCACCAAAAATACAAAACTCGACATGCGTTTCCCCTCTACGAGGCATCCTCAGGAGAAGCTCGAGATGTTGACAGTCCGGCGTCCATTGATGGCTCATTCCATGAATGCATGAAAAAATATACACAAGTAACTATAAGGTTGAAGCCAGACTAGCGTTATTTTTTGAGTTGTGAGTCGCGTCAGGTGCACTTCACTCGATCGTCAGCGTAGCCGATCCGGTCGCCGGTAACCAAAACGTCACAGTTTCACAATATAATTATCGTGACAGCACGCAAACGCCGTGTCGTGACGACTTACAGCCGGCACAGGTGAACAAGACCTTCGGTAGTGACTTTTGTTGTGCCAAAAACATATTTTTGGCGCAACAAAAGCCAATAGCCCTTCACTTACCTTCCTCGTGAAGAAGCATAGCATAATTCCAGCCCTCGGGGTCTCGACCCGGGGCATTATTACGGGAATAAACATTACACATTAACTATGATAGGCGACTGTCATTAGTGACATTAGTTTTGACGTCTGTCAGTGCCATAGATAGGCACTGACACTTATAGCGTTTAGTTCGTTCGTGATGTCTTGGGTTTATGTGAATAACAGGTCGTTTTTGTGTCGCTCCGAGCGGTTTTCAACCGTAGACTCGAACACGCCGAGAACTAAACGCGCTGTCGAGTGACAGGGAGAAAAAAGCTCTTTTCCTGTCAGGCTCCGAGGCGACGAGTCGGAACCGCGTGCCTTGGAAGGTTATTTTCTGAGTCTGGAGTTTTGGCTGTTGGCGGCCTGTGCCGCCGATTGCATATTTGGTCGTACGTGATTTGCTAACCATCCGGCCCGCGTCGGATCGCGGCCCGGAACAGGACACCGCTCCCGGCCCGGTCGCGCACGCCGCGTGGCCGAGGACGCCGGGGCACCGTGCGACGCGATGAAGCCGTAGGAGCTTCGCCTCTTCCTCCGTAGGCCCGGGATTTTGACGAGCGGTCTCGGTACGCCGTTCCATCGGCGCGACGCCAAGGAGGTTACGTCGACGCTCGTCCATCATAGCCGCCACAGCGCGCGGCAGAGGGCTCGCTCAGAGCCCCCCTCGTAGGCCTGGGGTTCATCGGAGACGGCCCCAGTGACGCCAGGAGAAGGCGATTCCCGTCGGCGCCGTGGGGCGCCCCTCGCGGCATAGCGCCTGCCTCGCGCCTGCCCCGCGCTCGTTAGACCACGACGCCGACCCGGCTCGCCTCCCTCTGGCATAAAGCCAGAGCATCACATCTCCATCGCTGCGGAGCACTTCCCTGACGGCGTGAGTCTCGCGCGACTAGATTAGCCGCGCCGAGGGCTCCGCCGCCCTTCTTGCTTACCGAGCGCGCCAGCCTACGGTTCGGCGACGCCCGTGACACACCACGAGCTGCGCAGCGAGTCTTCATCCTGTCACCGATACGTATGTGAGTGTGCGAACGTTAATTTTCTCGCAGGGGGCCCCTAAAGTAACGTTAAATTCACCATCAGTGCGCGGAGTGCGTTTACCCTTAAGTTTAGCGTTTAGAGTGCCTTCAGCACTATAATCCGCAGTCATGTCGCGCTACCCCTGAATAAACAGTTTGTAACTTTACTCAATATTTTCTGGCTTTCTCCACCAAACACATCAACCCCAAAGGACGGTCCTTGAAACAAAAGGCCAGTGCCTAACGACCGATACCTATCCCGGCATTCATAGAACGACAAGGTCTGCAGCGAGTAGAAAAGAGTAATACCTGTAACTTGTAATTTACAACAACAATCCATATAATAATCCATACTTTATTTTTTTTTTTTCTTTTTTTTTATTCGCTACAGCCGTTGATGCCGGCCGAACGCCGCAAGCGAAAACTATGCGAGAACGTATTGTACTCTGCGAAGTTTCCGTGCTGTAGCTGTGGCGGTGGGAATTCCCACGCTCGCGTGAAAACAATAGACTTCGACACGAGCGTGGGAATTCTTGTTTTTTGTATGGAAACGCGCGACACTGAAATATCTGTTTATATTCTCTAATCTGTGGTCGCGTAATTTCGCTTGCGTAATTTCTGCTACATTCGGTTTCATACAAAACTCCTGTTTGGTGCACACGGCGACGCAAAATGAGTTGTCAAAATGCATTGTTGAGAATTTCTGCAGCTGAAATTACGCAGCTCACGACTAACAAAGTCACGCTCGTGTGGCTTCATCCTAACTGGCTAGGACTAATTGACTAACACGTAATCAGTGGCGTAGGGAGGGTGGTGCAGGCAGGGGACGTGGAGGAGGGGGGGAGGGGGGGGGGGGGCTAAACTAAATTTAATACCATCAGTTCAAATGCAAACATGGTGCAATAAAAAAATAAGCTCGTAGTATGAAAACAGCGTCGCGGTAATTAGGTGACCGCTGACATACTTCGTGAGAATGGCCGCTATGAATGAATGAATGAATGAACGTTTATTTCAGACAATTGTCCATACATGGTTAGTGTTACAAGTAATCTTATGACTAGTGTTAGTAAGAGAAATACAAACAAACGAAAACAGTAGGTATAGGTAGTGCCGAGGAGGGCCGAGGTGAATTTTAAGCTGTACGCACACAGCTGTGCGTACAGTTTAAAAATCCCGCTGCCATTACATGACATGTTGTTGTGTGCGTGTCCTCAACTCTGACGGAACCCCCCATATTAGATAGCCGCTGCATGCAGTTGCATCCAGCGGGTGAACATAGGCGAGTCATCGCGCTCAGCAAACACATTCAGGATACCGTTAGGGCCACCGCGCAGGCGTCGCATAAGTGAAGCGCATCTTTTGCGCATTATCGCCGCAAAGCTGTCAACATGCGCCTCCGCGAACATACCGGAGGCACTGCAAAATCGCGGTAACCCCATCAATACCCGGAACGCGTTGTTGTATTGAACACGAAGGCCGTTGTATGCCCTTTGCGTGAAGCCGGTCCACAGGCTGCACGTGTAGAAAGATTGGCAGTACGCTTTAAAGAGTGTAATTTTAACTGGTACTGTACAGCGCGCAAACCTGCGGGCCAGCATGTTGCATCGGACAGCCAGCGACCTCCGCTCCCTCTCTATATCTAAGTCATCACTTAGATCGTCTGTGACCCAGTGACCCAGGTACTTGAATTTTGTGACTACCTTTAAAGGAGTACCATTGAGTGTTATAATTGGTACAGTCGGATAGGTTTTCCTGCCAGCTTTAAAAATAATCACTTCACTCTTTTTGGAATTATACCTGAGTCCATGGGTCTCAGCGTACGATTCACATATTTTTGTCAACGTCCTCATTGCGTCAACGGAAGGGCCGAGCAGGACCATGTCATCTGCGTAACTAAGATTATTGACAGCAACTCCGTCGATGTGACATCCAGCGTAGGTACTGCTCAGCTCCACAATGAGTTGGTTGACATACAGATTAAATAGTCTGGGGGATGACAATCCACCTTGTCGTACCCCGCATTCTAGTTTATATTCATTTGATAATGATTGGCCCCATCTTACAGAATTACTCTGATTACTGTACCAGTATTCAAACAAAGCTATGACTTCGTGAGGCACACTTCACACAGGCTATCCGCCCCGGATGTCACTGAGAAACAAAGGGGCGCAGTTTGGACGCGTTTTTTTTTAAAGCCTGACTAACTCGCAACCCTAGTGGGCGTAGCGATAGTATGATCGGGTGGCCGGCCGTGGCGTTCCCTGGGATCGAACCAGGTCGGTAGCCGGACCACCCCGAGTGGATCGGACTGGAGGCCTGCCCTGGGCGCCGTTTTGCTACTGCACGTTATCATATCGCGGATTAGCAAAGCGATATTTTGTTTTTTCTACTCCTGTACTCACTTTATGTTATTGCTAGCAGCCACAGACTTCTAAATCTAGGTTAAACTTAGGTCAAGGATTAAGCGCTCAATTTTAACTTTACGGTAAAAATGCACAACTACCAACTTAACAAACAATTAAATTCTTACGGTTTTTAAGAAAAACAAAACTTTCCGAACTAAATTCATTGATGCCAACATATAAAAAGTAATTTAATTTAAGTATATTTTAAATTAAAAAAAAAGTTTACCATAGACACATACTGTCAGTCAAGTCAATCGTCATATTTGCCTTGTTTCCAGGTTATGATTAATTTTGTATTTTATAATTTAAAACCTCGTCGTAGAAAAAGTATTGTATGCAACGTTGTATAAGTGGGTTCAAAAAATGCTCATTGCGTCTCTATTTGCGATACTCGCGGCATTCGCGGCTCGTATCGCAACTCACGCAATTCGCATTTTTTGAACCCACTTATACAACTGTTGCATAAAGTACTATTAATTAACATGGATTTCCGCAAAGTAACGCCTGATTTAATCAATGTTTTCTTATTTAAAAGTTTAAAGTGATTCGAGTCGTCCGGTTCTCCATGCAGATAAATAGGGGTTCCATATTTAAACCACTTTAACGATGTCGATTTTGATTGAAATTTTTACTTATTAGTTTATTTTTGTTTGCTTTTCTATATTTTCTATTTATTTAATATATAACTCAATCGATTTCATAGCTCAAAGCGTTTTGTTCTGCGCAAAACAACATAAGAAATTTCTAAAAGCTTTAGTGTGTCTGTTTGTCTTGTTTTTCTTCTCTACGGGTCGAATTTCTCAACCTATTCTCATAAAATTTTGTGAGCAGGTTTGATACTTTATATAGAATTTGAATCCCTTAGTAAAGTAAATTTTTTCATGATTTAATTAAAAATGTATAGTTTTCAGATTTTTCCTCCTATACTTGTTGTATAAAACGGTATTACTTGCCAATTTTCATAGTTCTAGGTCAACGGAAAGTACCCTTTGAATTATGATTTTCTTGAGAATGTCGAAATGTACGTTTGCTGCGGCGTAAACGGTCGTATCTTTTTTTTCACGTTAACTTGCTTGAGTATATGGTTCAAATTTCGACTCGGTAGGCACGCGTTCCCGAGATAAAGGGTTTTGACAGACGGACAACAAAGTGATCTTATAAGGGTTCCGTTTTTTCCTTTTGAGGTACGGAACCCTAAAAAAAGCTCACAGAGCCATTAGTTTCGAATGATGCTGCTAATAGATGGTCGTAGTGATTTTTTTAGACTTCTCGTGTTATTTTGAGCACCCGTGGGTACCCGTGGGTACGAGTTACCCGACAAACTTTAACCACGTATTCCTGATGGTATTACAAGTAAATAACGTTATATCAACATAGGTCGAATTTTGTCATTTTACAATAATAGTCTTATGGAACAAAATAAATCAGTAAATTCAGCTCCTCGTTATAAACATGTCCTTACTGGAGGAAAAGTTATCAAAAAGAAAAAAAAAGCTAAAATGGAAACGAACGGTAATTTTTTTGACCTCGTAGTCGCTTACCATCAAATACTGCGAATGTTAATTGCTGTTTAGGTACTTAAAGGATTTAAAAAAATTAGTAAAAGTATCTTATCTTTTTTATTTTGTTGTCATTTTGTTTAATTCTTCCGATTTTAGTGAAAATTGGTAATTACATAGTGTCAGCCTTCTGTGTAAGAAAAAAATATTTTCCCGATATGTTCTACAAACTTTGTATGAAATCTTCCACTGAGTAACAAAAAAGATATGGAATTTTCGTAACTCATTGGAAGTTTTCATACAAAGTTTGTAGGACATATCGGGAAAATGAGTCATTTTCCAAAAAAATTTACATAGTTAAGGGCCTAATAAAAACAAAATCACGATCGCTTCCTCTGTGTTACGAAAGTTAGGCATACAAACTATATGGGTAACTTTCGTAGCACAGAGGAATAAATTAAGTTTTGTTTTAATTAAATCCCTTAATTGTGTACAATTTTTTTGAAAATGACTCAAATATGTTTTTCTAAAATTACAACAAAATTAAAAATGGCCCTAAAATGGGTTGTTCATTTTCGCTTTGTTCGAATAAAGAACCGGATGGTCCAAAACCCCTGAAATTACATTTTTAAAACCCTGATATCTACAAAAGAATACGTGCTTAATTAATAATGAACTTTTTTTTTTTTTTTTATTCACGATAGGTAAGCATTTGATAATGTCTACAAATTTTCATTAAACGTAAAGGACGAATCATCTCAAGGGGCTTAAGACCTTTGAAACGTGTGCTAATTTATTTTATTTTATCATTGGAGAAATCTACAGAATGTTATAATTAATTTTTAAGTATCAAGACAATCTGCAAAATTATTTAGCACTCGGCATTCAACCTATTTCAAATATTACGACATGAACAAGACAGGCAAATTCAACATTCTAATTATTCCCTTCCAAACAATGCCTGTCAAACTACACAGACCTAATCTTGAGCAGAGAAATAATGAAAATAGGATGGAGCGGAATAACGCTCCGCAGGGCTTTTGTAACCAACCGACTCGTAACACAGAATATTACTTAATATTCCAAAAAATTAAACAAAGATATTCCTTTCTATAGCTTGGCAACTTCGTTTGTGACACTCACATGTGTGCTTTTTGTTATGTGCAGCCGTAACTACTTACACAAGTTACCGCCAACATGTTGGTTCAAAAAGCACACATGTGAGTGTCACCAACGAAGGTGCCAAGCTATAGGTATTTAACGTCAAAGGTGTCAGGTGCAATCACAAACTATTTGGTAATATTACAGCCAGAGTAAAGAACAAAAGTAACAATTTAGTTTGTTTGAGCGCGCAAAACGTAAAAACTATCGGGCCGATTTTCATGAAATTTGCAGGGGCGTATTTTGAAATTTAGCGCCCGGGCACAGAATAAGTAATAATACTTTGTACAGAAGTCGCACTTTCTAACAAAAGTTCGAGTCACGAAAATGCGCCGAATCTTACCTTCTCGCTCTAACTCATAACGCGCGCTCTTTCTGGTCGCCACGCCCACAGCTAGGGTTGTCGACAAAAATAAAATAATTATTATAGCTTGAATTTTCTTAGTGAATTAGAGGTAGTAAAAAACGAACTCTCAAGCGGGTTCCCTATTTCATTCATAAAACTTTGTATTGTACAATGTACAATCAGACAGCTCAGTGGTTCCAAATAAAATCGACTCAACTTAAAGGATGAAAAAGCTCACAGTGTGAATCAAACACGTGCTCGTTTCTTTATCCGTTTTCTCGCAAAATCTTGGACGAAATCTCTTTGGGAAGTTTTGATTGAAGTTATCCCGTTTCGTTTGAGGTGATTGAAGAAGGCTTCGGCCTTAAGGCAACTGAGTTTTTTTGCAAATACCTTTGTTGCACTGATTTTGTAAGAATTGTAGGAGTTTTGTGGGGTATTTTCGCGATTGTTTTTTCTTTCGCCAGCATTGCCGGCCGTGTTAAGTAAGATAAGCAAGCATGTGATATTTTTTCGCGTTTGCTTTAAGGCCGCGGACGTTAGATTTTTTTTGCATTTACAAAGTTGACCCTATAGTAAAATTTTTTCAAAATCATGGTTAGTTTGAGATTTAATTATCTTGTATCACGTAAAAGATTTCACCTTGTATAAAAGGTCGCAACTTATTGCAAAAAGTGTCATGTCGGACGTCAGCGGAATTCTAAACGGTGGGATAAAATTATATATTTTTCCAGTAAATTTACACACACACTGACAGTCAGACGAGCCAATTGGATTTAGCTTTCGGCGTCTTGACACTTTATAAAATGATAGTGAAAATATGATGTAGTACGGGAGGAAGAAGTTGTTTCTCTTTGTCATAGAAAATGTACGGTTTTGGAAATCTAAGTATGGCATGTGACTATGTGATAGTCGTAACCCATTGTTCTACGTAAGTATTTAGATAAAAGTAAGTATACTTAAATGATTCTGGCATATTTAGCTACCACTATACCAAATATTATTGAAATGGGCTATTTAACTGTACACGAAATTTGTTAAAACAACTTATACAGTGTGGGAAATGTTCATGGGCTTTGGAGGGAAGTTTCCCTCTAGGGCCTTAAATCCTTCAGTTAGGTCACTTTACTTAAAGGGCACATTAATTTATTTTTAAAAAGAAACAAAACTGCATTCTTTTTTTTTCTTAAATTCGCTTTTTTACCCGGGAATCAAGCCAGCTAAAAAAAAAACACTCGCTATCTTATTTCACCTGACCAAGATTAACATGTTTCAATCAGAAGACCAAACAGAAGGCGGAGAACAGAGTATGGTGGCGATTACTCCACCGGCAAGAGCGTAGCTCTTACGTTTAATGATGATGATTTTATTCCACTAATCTATAGCATTATTGTTCAGGATAAAACCCCTCTAATAAATACTGATGTGCAAGTTGCGGAAACTTTCCAAAAAATATTTTTGATATAACTTAAAAACATTTAAAAAGTCTTATTAGGTGTTTTTAAGTTATATGAAAAAAAAATTTTGGAAAGTTTCCGCAACTTGCACATCAGTACTAATAAATATTTGGTCTTAGAAATAAAAAAATATTGTGAAATCTTCTCATACAAAAGACAAGCGAATTTTAGAAAATCGTTGAATGCAGTTTTGTTCCTTTTCAATTCAACGCAAAATAAGGAAATATGTTGAAGTTTTGAGTTCGATACCTAAAGTGTAACTTGTTTTATGAGCTTTCAAAGTTGGGTGGGAAAGTCCATTTTAAAAGTATGAAAATATTAAAAACTATTAATAACATTGAATAGCCCATAAAATGTACGGTAACTTTGTCATGAAACGGTTAGGATAAACGGAAATTTTAACATAGCTGCATGACAAATTCATCATTTCCCCATAATCCCCATACAAAGTATAATCGTGTGACGTCGCAACGCAAGCTTTAGTATGAAGCGTTTTTTGAGAAAGTCTACAAATGTGATTTTAACATGTTTGTATTTCTGTGAGTTTTTATGATGTTGAAAAAAAATTCACTTATATTTCTTTCTATTAAAAATATTCTATTGATATTTGCATGCTGTCTGGTAGGTGATGATAGTTTTACGATCCACCGAACACCGATTATTACGATCCTATTGGCCAGGCTGCAGCCCACGTCTCCAATTTCACTCTGTATAAACTGCAACTTGGCACTTGAAAATTATGGGCAACCTTATCTTGGCAGCAAACTGCACGCCTTGTTGGCATTTTCTCGTAATGAGGTAATATATCAAGTGAAATAAGCGTTTACGGAGCTCGCAACGTGTTTCACAAATAAAATAATACCCAAGGGATATAGAGCATATCATTGTACTATCTAGTATTCATAATTAATTTTTCTTTGCAATAAAAATCGCATTTTGTGTAACTTACGTACAGTAAGTCAAGAAAGTGCTTTACCACTGTTCGACTTTATTGAGTGGTATTCGACTATTCGAGTTCAAAATTGGTAGACCACTTTTTTGCTTCCTGTACTGTTGTTTTTAACGGTTCTAAATTCGTCGGATTTAGCATTTAAAAGCTCTTTAATTTGATATATAACTTGATACAATCCAATGAGTTTTATTTTTTAGTCCTCGACTTTATCGAATACCATGGACACCCTATTGAATTTTAGTTTTAGAACCTGTTAGGCACTTAAACTGGAAAGCTCGAGTGAAGCGAGTCAGAATAAAAAAAAGGCCGTATCTCTTTTGTATGGTGTGTCTCTTATGTCGTTTTGTGTTGGAGGACCGTACCGGCTTCAGGCAGTACTCGACGTCGCTGTTCAATTTTTGTTCGTGGCATGTTCAGCGAACGCAATTAAGGCGATTCAAGTCACAGGTTCACTTTACAAACGAAAAAGAAGTTAACAATACACGAGAACGGCATGAAAGGTAATGTGTTTCATTTTATATCTTCATATATTTTGTCTCCGAAAAACCACGTGAGAAGTTTGAAAGAACAGTTACAAAACTTACAAAATACAGCACAACACCTTTTATGTAGCCTTCGCCGTGTCCCACTGCTGGACAAAGGCCTCTTCTTGTGATTTCTACAACTCCCTATTTGATGCCTCCCCAATGACCCAGTCATTTCGAACATTCGAGGTCGCAAAAAATCGCACAACGCTAAATATATTGGGATGTTGTTAGGATACATATAAGTAGTTTAAACTCGATTTTGCAGTTTCGAAAAAGTTGTGCTAAATTTATGGTGCTCGAAAAACACCGAAATTTTCGGTCATTTTTCAGATTTTGGTCTGTATCTTCTAAAAATCAGATTTTTGGATTAAATTGTCTATGACACTATTAAAGAAGATAAAATTCCCTACAATATGACTTTACCATCAACTCTGCATGTTCAGAAAATGTTGAGATATAGCACTTCAAAAAATTGCAAATTTTCCTTAAAAGTTCGAAATTGCACTTTCAGCTACCTCTCAAGCTGAATAGCAGCTGAAATACTGATCTTACAATGACAATTAGATGTATGAAGTTATAGAGCAATTATTGAGCTTTATTTTAAGTATAATTTGAACCCTGTACTTGCGATAATTCTCTTGTTATCGAAAGAAAACCAAATCATTAGAGAACTCAGATTTCTCAGGAAAGAGTGCTCCTAAAGCAAATTGTTAGTATATTGCGCAGTTATTCATAGGAAGTTTTAAAAATGACTTTATATTTCTAAACATCATTCATTTAAAAAGTTCTGAGGGGCCATGATGATCGCGTACATCGCACATTATGTAAATGACAAAAGCATCGTCACATTTACATACGTGCGTAAATTCGAGAGTGTTGAATACTTTATTATTTATTTATACTGTGATATGTGCAACCATCATATGCCCGCTAAATTAGTCTTAAATACACATTATATGATCTTGGTCATAAAATGTGAAAATCAACGTGTACAGGACACCACGTAAATTCGTATTTATTGTAATAAGTTACAACTTAGAAGTGAGTATGTAGTTCCTATTGGAACATTCCATGAAAACATATTTTTTTGTCGCTTACGTAATGCTATGGTAGCAAACCCTAATATTCTTTTAGTTACTACTAAGAAACACTACCAATCTTAAAGCCAAGTCTTGATATTACCATACCGATATTCAGATTTTAATTTTACCTGTATAAAGTATTGAAAAGGTAGTGTCCCTGACGTAACGTTTCCGTGGAATGCTCCTACGGTGTTTGCGATAACACCTTTTTGAGCCGAGGAAAACTTTGACTCGGCTTCCCGTTTCTTAACTATTACCCCACTCATAAGGATCTCATGTGGGGCTCCTTGTCCACCCAAATTTGTATGATGGACTTTGGCACTGTTAGAAGATCGTACACGTATTTTGTAACATTAGGTTGGTCATCTTGCCTACGTTACGCATATTGTTAGCTTATCTAGCATATAATTTACGTATTACACACAACTGTTGGCTACATCCTACCCATCACGATTCAGCATAGGCATACGATACGGCCCCTACTCCTTCTTCCTGCCATGCGAACAGTAATTAGGAGCTTCTCCAGACTATCCGGACCTGACCTGACCAGATGCCCGAAGAAGCTTTGGACACGTTGTGTACAGATTGTGGAGTCCCGTTTTGATGTTGAGCTCGTCGAGAATAGACTCATTAGACGAGTACATAGTAGAAGACAAGCTAATAATAGTAAAAATCCATACAAACTTACTTATAATATTATCTCGACTTTGTTATGCAATAAGCCCCTGCTTGACTACTTAGCCATGAACATGATTTTGACGACACTTTTCTAGGTGTAATTCAGAAGAATACGACCATTTAGCCAATTGCGTAAAAGCAAGCCTAATATTATAAGTACCTACTTGCACAAAATAGGAGCATAATTAGACGCGGAAAACTAGTAGGTGTAAACGTATAACCACGTAAACCTACCGGTTGCGTGACGTTTCGTTGACAAACTGAATCTAATGTTTTATGTCATCGAAGACAACTTTTTGCCGGATTCCGTAAAATGTCAGCAATTCAAGGGTAACTACATAGCCACTCTTTAGTGTAAGTTATTGCGATAAATACTAATTTACATTGCGTCCTGTAATTCTATCACTGGAGCCGAGAACTCGCCATCACTTTACGTTGATTTTCACATTTTATGACTAAGATCTTACGATGTGTATCTAAGACTAATTTAGCGGGCATATGATGGTTACGCATATCACAGTATAATTAAATAATAAAGTATTTAACACACTCGAATTTACGCACGTATGTAAAAGTAAATGTCACGATGCTTTTATCATTTACATAATGTGCGATGTACGCGATCATCATGGTCTCTCAGAACTTTTTAAATGATGGATGTTTAGAAATATAAAGTCATTTTTAAAACTTCCTATGAATAACTGCGCAATATACTAACAATTTGCTTTAGGAGCACTCTTTCCTGAGAAATCTGAGTTCTCTAATGATTTGTTTTTTTTTCGATAACAAGAGAATTATCGCAAGTACAGGGTTCAAATTATACTTAAAATAAAGCTCAATAATTGCTCTATAACTTTATACATCTAATTGTCATTGTAAGATCAGTATTTCAGCTGCTATTCAGCTTGAGACGTAGCTGAAAGTGCAATTTCGAACTTTTAAGGAAAATTTGCAATTTTTTGAAGTGCTATATCTCAACATTTTCTAAACATGCAGAGTTGATGTTACACTCATATTGTAGGGAATTTTATCTTCTTTAATAGTGTCATAGACAATTTTATCCAAAAATCCGGTGTTTAGAAGGTACAGACCAAAATCTGAAAAATGACCGAAAATTTCGGTGTTTTGCGACCACCATACATTTAGCACAACTTTTTCGAAACTGCAAAATCGAGTTTACACTATTTATATGTATCCTAACAACATCCCAACATATTCAACGTTGTGCGATTATTTGCGACCTCACCCAGATTTTTATGTTCGCCACGACGGGGGTACAAGCCAGTCGCTAAGGAATGCGTCCAAGTCGTCGCGCCATCTCCGTCTCGGCCTGCCCCGCCTGCGTCGCCCGGTGGTCGCCCGTCTTGCGGCACCCACTACTTGGTGGCTATACTAGCCCACCTCTCCGGGTGCATGCGGCAGACGTGGCCGGCCCAATCCCACTTGAGCTTGGCAGCCTTAGCTCCAACATCTCTCGTATTATGTTTGAGAACATGAAAAAAAATAAGTGATGAAAAACATTTTAAATTACCACTTTGAATATACATATTAGGTTTGTTACTTTCAATTCTCGTAAGAAATAGCTAACGGCATATGTTTTTGTATGCGAGATGTGTTTGTGAGAAACGTTACACAAGTTAACGAGTAGATAAACATGGCGTTGTTTGTTTGATTTGTAAATGTTTGGCCTGAACGTGCTATCTGCCAAGTCGAGCAAAACAAGGGCACGGGCGGGCGTACCCATCCTTTTCTCGAAGCAACCTCCTGTAATTTTGCGCTGGCTAAAGCTAGAAGTATTTCAGTCAGTTTGAACTTGTAGTTTAAAAACTATTTGTACGTCAAAGTTCTTTAGTTTTGTCACTGACTCACTGAAGACGTCATAATTCTAAGGTACTTCTAGCAGACCAGCAAGCTCCAAAGTTTAAACATAATTAGTTCTTAGCCTATAAAATCATACAAAGCCTAAAAATATTGCAATTTAAGTCACCTTTCAAAGTTTTACGAACTGCATTAAGTAAGTAATTCTATACAAATACAAGCTTGGCATAAAAGCAAAGACCTTAAAATAAATAGCCGGACTGAGGCTCGCCAACAGAGAACTGAAGCCATTTCTAATGCGCCGGCTGCTTGTACCTACTTACTAGGGAATACAAACCGGTTAACCGGTTAACCGAAAAACCGGTTAACCGCCTGTATTTGGCAACGGTTAATAACCGGTTATCGAGCCCAGAAACCGGTTTTTAACCGAAATGTAAAAAACTGTAGTAAATTGACAAAAATTCTGTAATTTTACCGTATTCCTTTCCGATTACTCATTTGTTTTACTCTGCGAGTTCAGAAACCTTTAAAAATCAATCACATTGGTACTTTTACTATGTTCCTTTAAGGTTTTCTGCAGATTGAAGCGATTTGAACATTACACACTAATTTACACACATTACTTGTATTAATTAACAAACTGTCATCATCTTACTTTTTTCCTTTACGTTTTTTCTTCTTACCTGTAGTTTTTTTTCATTAGTAAGTGGAGTTTTCTATAGTCAACAGTCAAGTCAGCCTGATTCAATCAATTATAGTTAATAGTCTACATCTTTTCCTTGTGTCCCTTTTAGGTCTTAACGTCTGATTCGTAACGGGTTCGACAAATTAAGAGTTTTTTTTTATATAATTCCAATCGTACTTTATTTATAAACACCACCATAGGAAACACCAGAGTCACAAAAGATTTATACCAAAGACAATTTTTTTCCACAAATTTTCAGATAATCGTAAAAATCAACTAAAGCTAACGCCGGAAATCACTGCCAAATTGATGTCAAAAACTTGATACTTTGTGGCAAAACCTGCGTAAAACTGATTCCCTACGCAACCTGTTCACCTATATTACTTATACCATTTCCGAAAGAAAATTTCTTCACTTTGTCTATAATATGATGGGAATGTAGAAGTGTCTGCAAATATCTGGTGTAGCAGGTACTTTAGCAAAGTAATGTTCGCAACTGAGTGTTGGTTACCATTCGATAAAGCAATTTTACGTCAATAATACCATACCTACCACTAATATTATTGATGTGTGTGACAATGTTTGGAGGTTTAGATGTTCGGATGTTTCTTACTTAATAACGCAGTATCAACTGAATGGATTGAGATGAAATTTGGCATGGAAGTAGACTAAGTCCTGGATAAGGATTTCCCTTGATATAATAACGGGAATAACGCAGGTGAAGCTACGGGTATAAGCTAACAAAAAATGGCTCACAGTTTTAGTTAAATAATACGCTTTTCCAGCATTGATTTGACTGTAGTTGGGGTTGAGCCACGATGATAAAGAGCAAGAGAAAATTGAACTTAAAAACTTGATCCAACGAAGTCTAGCAGTATTGACATATTGAACAGTATTGGGTTCTGTGGCCAAGGGAGTTGCCATCTATGAGAACACGTGTTACACATGTACCCACCTTGATGCAAATACTTTACAGCTTTGACGATCGAGCGAGAATAGACGGTGTTAAGTTAAAAAAAACCTGTTAAACAAAAGTCAAAGTAGATGGCAAAATTGAAGGAACTTGCTGGGTGCCCTGGTGGTCGAAGACCAGAGGCACTGGGTTAGATTCCTGGTCTGGACCATAGGAGAGCGCCATTTAATTTTTCTATGCATTTTGATTTCTTCGATTTTATGTAACACAAAAATGTGGTGTAATTTACCCGCATTAAAAAACTAATAAAAAAAACATCATGTTCATTTCATATTGTAAATCTAGATAGTGAATCCGTTTCAAAACAGGCTTTACTTTTTATTTTCCGTCTGGCTAAATTATCACGATATACTGTCAGTAAAGTTCCCATTATTATTGTTTGTTATTTAAGTTGATTTTGTTTAATAATCGACTAAGCAATACTTTAAAGTAGTTCTTATTGTCATACACTCACAAAAACCACAAAAATGGACGAAAATAAATTAACCGGTTTTTTCGGCATCACATCGGTTAATAACCGGTTAAAAAATTTGGCCGGTTATTGCATTCCCTAATCAAGACGAATCTAATGATGTATCATTTATCAAAATCGGTTGTGCCGTTGAGTAGTTACGAGCGGACATAGGAACGGACATACATACATACATACATACATACAGGTCAAACACATAACCCTCCTTTGGGCTTCGCCGCAGTCGGGTAAAAACTAGGAAAATAAACGCGTCAGCGACCGAAGCTAGTCTTGTTTACATATATTGTAAAACACTTGTCGCTACAGTCACATAGTTGTCCAGTTTAATGAAAAAAGGGAAAATCAATTTGGCGAATTCCTTGTACGTTAAACAAATACGAGTACGATGGGACCGACAGAGTTTTTCACTAATACCCTTGCCCGACCTTGTTAGCTCGCCATACAACTCGCCAAACAACAGTAGTGTCAGCATTTCGTCATTACTTAAAAAAAAAACACGTATCTGATACTGACTCCAGGTAAAAACGTAGTAAGTGTATATGAAGGTCGTATGTATGTATGTCCGTTCCTGTGTCCGCTCGTAACTACTCAACGGCACATCCGATTTTGATAAATGATACATCATTAGATTCGTCTTGATGGTGCGAGTGTCACTGGGTATGAAGTTCGTTAAAATAAACAAAGTGCACCGCGGTCGGGTTTTTTTTTAGTAAAAATGTGGTTATTCTCTACAATATATTTAGATACGAGTTTTTTCAAAGTAGAGACAATTTGGGTAAGGTCCAGAAGCGTTTTAAGGCGGAGGCAAAAAAAATTAAAGAACATAGGGCGTCGTTTGAGGGATAGGAGCTGTGAATCCCTGGCTAGTTTTTACCTAGTTAGATATATCTCTGGCCATGTAGCGGGACATTGCGGCTGGCATATATGGCACTTTTGGACCGGGTGATATGTTTTTTTTTTATGACGAAGCCTGTTGCGGATTTCCTTGTATTTACTTTGACAAAGGTTGATGTGGATATTTGCTATGATGAGAATTTTGATAAAACCTGCGTTGTGGATATTTGTAGTTGTTTTTATAAATACATACATGTGACAGTTATTTTGACTGTTTGTACTAAACCGATTGTCCAAACTATTATGACAACGAAAGCTATTTTTGACTATGCCGTCCTAATTCAAAAGTACGGATCTCGGTTTCATAGGTATTGAGAAACAAGCAATTTTAGTTTCGGAAATGGCATGATTTTGGTGATGAGCTAAATTTCATACTTTTAGGAAAATTTAATAAACTAAGATTTCTTTTTGACAATTTCTTATGAGCCATTGATATATTTTAATATCAAAAATAATGTCAAAAAGCGAAATTTGTTTTTTTGGACATGCGTCCTTTTAAATAAGAACGGCAGTATAGTTACATGATGCAGGTCTACATTCAATAATTAATAAATTGATACGCATATACCTATTTACACGAGGGGATAATGCAAAGTTTGGACCATAGTTAGCATTGGTCTAATGAAACCTGAGTTTACGGTTCTGTATATTGGGGTTTGCGATAAAAAGTACCTATTTGTATTGTTGCCCTACTGTATTCTGTCTGTGTATTAGCGTACTAAACGTTTCCAGAACATTTTTGCGGTACCTAATTATTCCGACGCCGCACGAGTTTCGCACATCAATGGATTCATAGGCTAGCAAACATTAGCGGGTATTTACTTAGGTACCTAGACATTATTTTAATAGAAATGAGAGTCTAACAGGTTTGTTTTAGTGTTTTATGATTGTTTTAGGGTTCTCTACCTCAAAAGGAAAAACGGAACCCTTATAGGATCACTTTGTTGTCCGTTTGTCTGTCTGTCAAGAGCCTTTATCTCGGGAGCACGTGGAGGTACCGTGTTGAAATGAAAATAAGTCCATATACTCAGGTCTACGGTCCCTTAGGGCTCGTCCAGAAATTATGTGATCAAATTTGGCCTATTTTTGACCCCCCCCCCCCCCCCCCTGGTGTTATTTGGTGATTGTAACGCTAACCCCCCCCCCCCCCCCCCCATCCAAGATTACGTGTAATTTTTTGAAAGTTATTATTGATGTTTTAAAGTTGATAAATGATTTCGGTTTGTTTTTGGCTTTCCCGTTGTGTAAAAAAATTACACGTCATGTCTTCTCGGACCCCTCCCCCCCTCCCCCATCGTGATTATTGGTGATATTTTCTGCCCCTGGGGTCGATCACGCCTGAATCATCCTGTATATATTTTGTCCCTATGTAAGGCAGGACGCGTTTCTTCCCTATCGCAATCCTTAGGGAGAGAGGAGATAAAATAAAATAAAGTGCCGCGCAAGTTTACGCACCTTTTAGACCCAGTGTAAAGAGGTTTTATGGCTCTGAATATACGCGAAGTCAAGCGTGAACTAAGCTTTATTCGATCGGGTAACAACAGTATACACAGATGGATCCCTTTGAGTTAGCATAATTTTATTACCCCGAATGTTCTATTTGTCCCAATACTGTTTACACATAAAATTTGTTATTTTACAGGATAGTTATAAAATAAACCTAACCTAACCAATGCTTTCAAAAGTAAGGACCGGCCCGGCCCATCCGAACAGTTCGGAACTATTTTCCCCGTAACAAAAAATGCAGCTATAAAGACCAGCTGCGCAGTGCACGCGCCGCGTGTCGCACTGCCGGCCGGTACTGATTTGGCGGTATTTTTACCGCCAAAGCGTTGGTACCATCTGCGCGCTCGCTTTGCCCTGTCCTTTGTATACGTCAATGAACCTAACCTATTCTAAGTGATCTACGTAAAATATTTTCCAAAGTAGTTTCCGTAAAAGTTGGAGAAAAAATTTATGCGTAATAAAATTCGGTCTAACAATACTTTCGGACAAATGAAACGTATGCCGAATAGAAGGAACCCGCACAGATTTTTATTACCTAAATAGAAAAAATCTGCCCTTTCTTTTCTTCTACTTTTATTACTTCATCATATTCCACTGATATGAATAAATTGTTGATACGTATATTATTATACTACCTCTCACTTGTACTTAAAAGTAATCTTGTGTCTTATCGATATAAAACGATGGAACACAAAAATAAAAGATTGGTACTACGAGTAATATGTAGTACCCTTCCCTACTGAAAATCACATCATCTTTTTAAATGATAATAAAAATAATGTCTATTTCATACTAATACTAATGTCTATTACGTTAAATTTTTCTTTGTATTTGGTCTTCTATAATCATTTCAAAAACTGTTTTATTCTTTTTTATTACTTCGCACCGTTAGAATGAAAGTAACCTAATTCAAAATGTTTAACAATTGAGTTAAAACCATTTTGAATCGTTTTGAGATTGAAACTAAACTATCAAAAATTTTGAATTAGGTCGCTTTCATTCTAACGGTGCGACTTGTTCTTTCGTTATCTATTTTTATTTCGTTACTTCTTTAGGAAAAATTATAATGTAAAGCAGAATTTGGCTATGATTTTATTATATTTATAGATAGATATAATGAGGGTGTTTAGAAATCATAAACCCACCAGCTGGCAGCAGGGTGGCGAAAGGTCTTTTTGACAGTAGACGTCAAGATCCACCAATCACACCACCTGATTTTGACATCTACTGCCAAATAGACCTTTCGCCACCCTGCTGCCAGCTGGTGGATTTCTGATTTCTAAATACCCTCATTGGAAGATAGATGATGTATAATAAGGTGCTAACCAATTAGCTACCGATATTTTTACAGTTGTTAGTCCTCGGCCCTCTGATTATATTTAAGTATAAAACATCTTTTTTAGAGAAAACTGGAGAAAAAATTGCTACGTCAAAATATGTCATGCTATTTGTTGTCTGGTTGTGTTGGTTGCAAATCAATCAGGGTGATTATTTTTAGACAGAATTATAATTTATTTTATTTGTTTGGTAAATGAAAACCTAAAAATTATATGAAAAGTTTTCTTAATTTCTAGTTAATGTTAATTATTATTAACGTAAAAAATATTCTCTTAAAATATCGGTACCTAATTTGTTAGCACCTTATATATGTAGAGCATAGACGTATACACACGATAAGTGGTAATGCCAGAAAGGACACACAATGTTGGCTTCATCACGTCACCTTTTGGGCTTAAGAGCGTTCGCTGAAGTACCAATAAAGCCGAAGTATCGTCCGAGCAGCCAATTGGATTTTTTTCTGTATCCACCTGCATACAAGTGCTATAGGCGCGTTTATAGCCAGATATTGCGTCGGAATTGCGACTTTTTATAGTCCTTATGTTCGTTTGGGTTTATAGTCGGTTTAGCGAGGTACATGTGTGGGAAACTATCGGAGGTCGTAAAAAGTTCATATCATAGGTGGAGATTGGGCAGGGTGCTAGTTTGGGATGCTACTTGCGTCGACATATTGGCTCCCTCCCACCACAACGGAACCAGTGCCCAACGAGGTGCGGCGGCCAAAGCGGCCGAAAAATTAAAAAGCCATAAGTACAAGGTTCTCGGCTCTGAATATATTTTTATGCCAGTCGGCGTCGAGACCCTGGGCCCGTGGGATCCCAGCGCACATGCCCTTTTCAATGATCTATCCTAAAGGGTGGTCAACTGCAACGGCGACCGAAATGCTGGCAATTTTATGCCCAAGCTGATACAGAGACGCTTCACGTACGCTCAGTCAGTAATAGCTATTATTTTTAAGTTTCTATCGTCGTGAACATAAATGATAAAGCAGCCGTCATGTTTTCACCCGTCGAATTTTGTTGATTGCTCAATTTTCTCTCGTATACTTAAATCGTTTCCACGCCAACTTATAAAGAAATAAAGTATTTCCAGTAAATACATCGATTTTAGCACATGAACCTTATACAATACAATATAGTCATCAGGAATAACATGTATGAAACGGGGCATGCAAAAATATCTGACACCACTCTATTATTACTGTAGCCTAATATCGTCGTGTCAGATATTTATGCGTGCTGAGTTTCATCATATATTATTGCCGATGACTGTACAATATGTATAAATATAGGTACCTATTTTGCTACACATACAAAAAAACGCAAATGACAAGAGGTACCAGTGGCGTGGCGTAAAAGATATCCTTGGGAAAGCCGGTGCAGATTTGGCGTACATTTTCCTTAAGAGCTGTAGAATAACGTGCTCAAATGCCTGATATTAGACAAGCCGGTAGGAATCGAGTTCTTTAGACGCCACGCTACTAAGAGGTACATAATCATAACAAAAAAGTTTAAAACGATACATAACAGGCGTTCTTAACGCTAATATTTTTACTTAGAAAAATATCGCGCATTGAAGTGTTTAAATCCGCCATTTTTTTAACCAATTTTACGGACTCGCGTTATCATGACGAATCTAATGGTGTATTATATCAAAATCGGGTGTGTCGTTGAGTAGTTACAAGTGGACATAGGAACGTACATACATACACGTCAAACACATAACCCTCCTTTGGGGCCTCGCCGTAGTCGGGTATAAACGATCTTTTCTAGAAACCTTTAACCTTAAGGTTAAGATAGGTTAAGATTGTATGTAAGGTCACCTACGTAATTGAGTCTATGCAAATGCGTATTTTAGATTTCATTAAATCCGAACGCTTTAAAATTATTTCTACCGTACCTACCTGTAGTATGCTCTGTACTTTAAATGTAGGAGTTCACATTCACAAAGTACAGGGTTGCAAAATAAAGGTACACATACAAAGGTGAACTAGGTTGTCTGGAAGAGAAGAGAAAAATCTGGAATGTTAACCATATGCTTCCTTCCTTGTTTCAGCGGCGGTGGTGGTGGCGTTCTTCGTGTGCTGGGCCCCGTTTCACATCCAACGCTTGTTCTACATATACGGCTACACCCACCCGCAGTTCCAGGTCATCAATGAACATCTCTTCAACGTCGCCGGCGCACTCTACTACGTCTCTGCTACCGTCAACCCGATATTGTACAACGTGATGAGTGGCAGGTCAGTTTTAGAGAATCTATTGGCTTTTAGGGTTCCGTATATCAAAAGGAAAAACTGAACCCTTGGATCACTTTGTTGTCCGTCTGTCTGTCTATCAAGACCCTTTATCTCGGGAACACGTGGAGGTATCGAGTTGAAAATAGAACCATATACTCAGATCTACAATACAGTGAAGCTGTGGAAAAATCGAACTTCTAAGTTGACACTGTCAAGGGAATCAAAATTTATAGGGTACTTTAATATTAATTATGTACATACCAAGCCACTGTTAATTGCACTCGCAATCCAGAGAGGTAATGCCGCCAGCGTAATGGGGACCATGCCGCAGACCGAATTGCTTGTAGGGGTATTCTTTTTGTAATTTTCCTTTTTTGTATATAGCTTAACTCGTTTTTAGGTATATTTAGGTTTTAGTTTATAGTTTATTCTTTACTTTTGTTTGTTTTATTACCGTTGATGAAATAGTTTTTTAAGTTTAGTTATAATAAATAAACTGTTAATTGACCACCCGACTTTTGGTTTTAAACATAAGGCAGCCGCCATCTCCGGCCGCCTGACGCCACGGGTCCCGGCATTTTTTATCGAAATTGGGATGGTGACTGCTATTTTTTTTTCAAGTTTGCTGCAAGATTGCTACAATGTAAGATATTTCTATGAAAATACTGATCCGAGTTAATGGGGTGAGAACGTGCAATAAGTACGTTTCTTGTTAAAAGCTTGTATTAGCTGAAGTGTCGGGTATCAGCGTCGGAAACAATTAGTTAGAATCTGCGTGCTTCTATATTTAGATTCAAGGTGAACATAAGGGGGAAGATATTTACGAAGTAAAAATAATCTTGCGGGTTTGAAAAAATTATAAGTAAATAAATAAGTGTAGCTACTATGCAATACTTGTACTGTGGGTACTAGACGGCAACACATACATACTTTAATAGGAAGTTAGGTAACATCCATGACTCAAGAATGAATACACGTGCTCGTCATGCAAATATTTGTCCTTGGGTACCTAGAATTTTCTTTTCGATAGATCAACAATATCTCTCGGAACAGTCGGAACTTTCGCACATACCTACCTAAACAATCTATGCATATATTCCCCCTCTTGTAACTGGATTCCGTTTATTTCATAGAACCGAAAAAGCCTATAAAAAGGGTTCTTTCTACGAAAAGTATCTATTGTCTACAGCTTAGAGGGAAATGTAAGCTACGTCATTTCCATTTTTTACAAGGCAATATAAAAGTAGATTTAGTGGCACCTAAGGACTTGGATAACACGGAATATAAGGTGTTATTAGACTGTCTAAACACTCATTTCACGCCGAAGAGGAGTACTTTTGCGGAACGTTACACATTTTACAAAGCGGAGCAACGTCCAGGTGAAGAGTTGACAGATTGGGCTGCACGAGTGCGAAACCTTGCGCAATACTGTGGGTTTAAGAATGAGCTCGATACCGCTTTGCGTGACAGATTTGTCTTAGGGTTGGAAAATATAAGAGAGAAGGAGAAATTGTTCGCCGAGAGTATTGATAAGCTAACGTTTAATAAAGCGTTGGAGTTAGCGCAAAGTGTTCGTTGTGCGAGGTTAGCACTACAAACAACACAACCGACGGTGCCCGAAACTCCAGTGTTCACCGTGCATGCATCGCGTCCGCAACGAAATCCCGGAACGAGTATTGCATGTTGTGAGGTTTGCGGTTACAAGAACCATACTAAAGAACAGTGTCGTTTCAGTAATTATACGTGTCAAAAATGCAAACAAAAAGGACATTTAAAGCGAATGTGCAAGTCAAAAGTGCGCCGGAATAATTTTATAGCGGAGGGCGAGGATGACATTGTGCAAGGTGAGAGTGTTTACAATATTATAACTGTTAATGGCGAACCGATGCAACAGATGGTCGCGATAGCGGGCGAGCCTATTAGATGTGAAGTTGATAGTGGTAGTGCGGTGTCAATTTTGCCTCAAGAAGTTTATAATAGGTATTTCTCAAAGTTCGAGTTAAAATCGTCATTGATCGTATTGAAATGTTATAATAATAGTAAATTACCACCAAAAGGAACCGTTACCTTACCCGTCATGTACGAAGGTTTAACTAGACAAATAGTTTTTTTTGTTATCGAAGCCGGTGATAAGCGTCCTACCTTACTGGGGAGGGATTTTTTAAGTTCGTTTAAGTTACAAATATGTAGTTCGAGCGTTAATAACTTAGAAGAGATTGACTTGGAATCTAAAATATTGACCAAGTATTCAAAGTTGTTTTCCGATGAACTGGGTCGATTTAATAGGTATAAGGTAACTTTAAAGGTTAAACCGAATGTCCCCTTGCAGTTTTTCAAGCCCCGCCCAGTACCGTTGCCATTAAAAGCTAAAATAGAAACGGAAATTCAACGTTTGGTCGATTTAGGAGTACTCGAGAAGGTGGATCATGCCGATGTAGCCACCCCGATAGTACCGGTTTTGCGTCCGGATGGGAATATTAGGCTTTGTGGAGATTATTCAGTAACGTTAAATAAAGCGTTATACGTAGATAATTACCCAGTTCCTCGAATTGAGGATTTATTTGCTAAATTGTATGGGGGAGAGGAATTCTCAAAACTTGACCTTTCGAGGGCATATAATCAGCTGGAACTGGACGAGTCACGAAACTTGACCTGCATTAACACTCACAAAGGTCTCTATAGATATAATCGCTTAGTTTTTGGCTTAACCAACGCCCCCTATCTGTTTCAACAGACACTAGAAAGCTTACTGGGGGACATCGACGGGGTCTGTATATTTATTGACGACATATTGGTGACCGGAGAAAATCGAGATATTCATATTCAAAGATTAGAACAGGTGTTGAAAAGACTCGAAGACGCAGGTCTGCGTTTGAAACGAGAGAAATGTGATTTATTCAAAAAATCCGTGGAATATCTCGGGTTTATTATTGACAAACATGGGTTACATAAGTCGTCAAAGAAAGTAGAGGCTATTTTGCGTTGTGAGCGTCCGAAAAATGCTAGTGAGTTGAAGTCTTTTCTCGGCCTCATCAATTACTACAGGTGTTTCGTACCTAACACTTCGGGTATTCTTAAGCCTTTGAATTCGCTTTTAAAAAAAGACGTTAAATGGCAATGGACTGAAGAGCAGGATAGGGCATTTAACAACATTAAACAGGAGATGGCTTCGGAGCGGGTGTTGGCGCACTACAACCCCGCGTTGATGACCATAGTCACGGCCGATGCGGGCCCCGAGGGTTTAGGAGCGGTTTTGTCTCAGACGCAACTCTCTGGCGAGGAGCGCGTCGTCGCTTACGCATCTCGATCATTGTCAAAAGCGGAATCTAACTACGCGCAAATACAAAAGGAATCGGCGGCCATTGTATTTGCGGTGAAAAAGTTTCACCACTATTTATATGGTCGGGTGGTGCCATTCATTCTACGGACAGACCACCAACCCCTGGTCACAATTTTTGGTGATAAAAAAGGTATACCCGAAATGGCGGCTAATCGTTTACAGCGGTACGCGTTATTTTTGTCTAGTTACAATTTTAAAATTGAGTACATTAAAAGTGAAGATAACGTCGCGGATTTCCTGTCACGTTCGATAGCCAGCTATTCGTCGGAAGAAGAAAGCATTCCACCTGCACTATTAGATACATGTCTGTACATTAATTACTTTACGGATAGTATGCTCAGACCGGTTTCGTTATCAGATGTGAAGGCAGCGACCTCGGTTGATGATATTCTTAAGGAGGTTAGGTATTATAGCTTAAGGGGGTGGCCAAGAAATATGTCGAAAATGGATGAAAAACTAAAACCGTACTATAATTGTAGGTTTGAGCTTCATGTCGAAGACGGTTGTATTTTAAGGGGCCATAAGTTAATAATTCCACAGAAATTTCGTGAACAAATGTTAGATGAGTTACATAGTTCACATTTCGGTGTCGTCAAAACTAAGATAGAAGCCAGATCACGCATGTGGTGGCCAGATATCGACAAACATATTGAACAAAAAATAGGTTCTTGTACCATTTGTAGTACGATGCGGGCCGCTCCGCCTCGCTCCCCGCTCGCAGTGTGGACATACCCAAAGCGCCCATGGAACCGTGTACACATGGATATGTTTTCGATAGAAGGCAAACAATTTTTAGCTATTATCGATGCACATTCGAAATGGGTTGAATGTTTTCCTATGCTGTCGACGGATACGAAAGCAGTTATTGACAGGTTGGAGGAGGTCAACAGTAGGTTTGGGGCTATGATTGTTTTGGTAACCGATAATGCGGCAAACTTTTGTTCAAAAGATTTTGAAACATTTTGTTCCGTAAATGGAATAAAGCATATAACCAGCCCTCCTTATCACCCGCAATCTAACGGGCAAGCCGAAAATACAGTCCGCGTTTTGAAACGAGGTATAAAGATAATTTTGTCGACTAGGAGCGCGGAACCGATAAACAGGCGTATGTGTAAATTATTATTTAATCTGAGAAACTCCGTTCATTGCACAACCGGTTTTTCGCCCGCACAGCTGATGCTCGGCCGCCCGCTCCGCTGCCGCCTCGATCTGTTGCATTCGGCGGACACCATTGATAGTGATTTTACACATAACTACGATGAGTCACACTCGCTCTCACCGTCTATGTCATTATCGTCCCAAGCTAATGAAAATGTTTCTTCTAAACAGATCTCACAAGCTAAGAGTTTCGGAGGACGGCGGAAGTTATGTCTGGAGGAAGGGGATAAGGTGTTAGTTAAGCATATTTATCATAATGGCTCGAAACATGTATGGAAGAAAGGGTGCATAAAAAAGTTGATAGGTACTCGATTGTATTTAGTTCATATAGGGGATTTAAATCTAACTGTTAAGAAACATATTGACCAATTGTTGCTGTATAAAGGCAGTGAAACATTACATACAAATAATTATAATGGAGAAGTATCTTATCCGGAAATAACCATAGGCAACTCGAGCTATCCGGAAGAAGGCGATTCGCGACATATAGTGTCCGATGGCTGTGACTCGAATATACTCGAGACCGGAAATGAGTCGGAGGATACCGGTCAACCATTGGGGACGAATGCATCTGTAAGCAGGGCTACGTCTAATGATGACGTGTTTTTGGATTGTGAGGCGGATGGTACTGAGACGACTGTCGACCCGACCGATCCGACACACAGTCGTAATCGTAACCCTCGATGTTCGCGAAATCCTAATCCAGTATATAAGTAACTAAATGTATTTAGTTTAAGTAATTCCTTATTATTATAAGAAGTTTAATTACTAAAGGTGGAGGGATTGTTATATTTGCATATGGCGGGTACATGTAACGTGAGTCAGTCTGTATCTGAACATTAAACGGAGCACACATTGTTTTGCGTATTTGGGTGTTTTATTGAGATCCATCGTAGAAAACACAACAGTACTATTTTACCTGGTGGCTTGGCACACCTTATAAATAATTAAAAACCGGACAAGTGCGAGTCGGACTCGCCCACCGAGGGTTCCGTACAAATTTGTAAGTACATACTTGTATATAAAAGTACCCTATAAACTTTGATTCCCTTAGTGAAGTCTATTTTTTTATGATTTAATTAGAAATTTATAGTTTTCAGATTTTTCCCTATGCTTGTAGTATAAGACGGTATTACTTGCCAAATTTCATAGTTCTAGGTCGACGGAAAGTACCCTTTGAATTTTGATTTTCTTGAGAGTGTCGATATTTACCCGGCCGTATCTTTTTTTCACGCTAACTTAGAAGTTTGATTTTTACAGCTTCAAGGGACCATATACCTCAGGCTTATGATGTTACGCTTTGTCACGCGATAAATAAATGATAAAGCATCCGTCACTCTCACACGCTATTTGTCAGAACGTGACGGGTATTTATCATTTATTTATCGCGTGACAAAGCGTAGCATCATACGCCTACTGAGTTGGTTGTAATTTCAACTCGATAACTCCACGCGTTCCTGAGATAAAGAGTCTTGACAGACGGATGGCAAAGTGATCTTATAAGGGTTCCGTTTTTTCCTTTTCAGGTACGGAACCCTAAAAATAAAAAATAAAACACACATTGTGTACTCAGAGACTCCGAAGGAGTGATGAATGCTTCCTCTTGCGTGATTGGTGTTATTTTTGGCTGTAACGACAGCTTTCGGGATTGAAGGGTGCTATTTGAGCCATTTGTTACTCGAGACGTTCATTTGTTCGGGAGACGCCGACGCGACAAATTGTCGCTCTGAAAAAACACATAGACTAACTGGAGACTTCTTGCGATCTATTATAAAAACCACAGGAATATATCGAAATAGTTCATCGATTTTTGTGGCAAGCGTGTAACGATTTTCGCTTGGCGCATGACGCCAAAAGTGTAATTTAGTGACGGGCATTTCTTCAGAAATATGTCTGCGGTCACCTCATTCATCTGGCCCTTTTTCATACTAAATGTATGGAGACAGATGAATGAGTCGCAGACATATTTCTGAAGAATAGCCTGACGGAGAACATAAATTTTCCATTTCATTTGGTGGTGTTTGAACAATGAATTATACCATTATTATCAGATTTTCAAATCTGATAATGATATTGACGGAAACTGAAGTTGACGGCGTGTTACAAAACATGAAAAAAATATGTTAAATTTGTTTCTATCCACTGGTTTAGACTATTACCACCAAATTAATTTAGTGGTAACAGCTGGATTTTTTTTCCCATCTGTTGCCACTAAAACCACATATTTAGTGGTAACGGGCGGGAAAAAAATCCCAGCTGTTACCACGAAATCAATTTGGTGGTAACAGGTGGGAATACCCCAGAAGTACGTACATAGTTGTATGTAAAATGTCCTTTCCACATGAATAAATAGTTATGAGCGTCCAAGACATCATACATCATGTGTTATTAGTGTGTGTTTTATAATTTAGTTCTGTCCGTCCGTCCATCCGTCCATCCGTATGTCACAGGCATTTTACTCAAAACCTATATGGCGTACATGAATGAAATTTGGAATGTAGGTGTGTTTTATAAGCCACTAGGAAAGGTACTGTCCGGCTCCGATTTGATTTATTTTGGTATATGTTAGAGAGTAGGTAGGTATTCTAAAATAATAGACTTAAACGATTCGGAGGAGACCCAGCGTTTGAATATTGGAGATATATAATTTGGCTTTATGTATTTTGAACCGTATGTATTATCAGCTGTATAGATTATAAACGTGATTAATTTTGATCGTATATATTTTAAACTTATGATCAGGCATCGGAAATTCGGATGCTTTTATACCTAAAATTAGCATGATTCCGGAAAAAGTAATGCAAATATGGAATCAGCTTCTTAAAAATTTGATTTTAATAATGTAAGTTCCCGGATTCCGCGATCATACAAAACGTCATATTAATGTAGTATCTCGCGAATATGTTTGGCTTATGGCTATTTTAACCGTTCAAAAAACGAGTACATGAAAAATAACTGCAGATAGTTCATTTAAATATATAAATAATAATAACCTGCTCGCGTCGGTGAACTGGCTACGCTTCGGTGATCTCTTCGGGGAAACTGAAGGTTTTGTCTGTGCAAGTGCGGACGAAGTTATGATGACGAACAACTACCGGAGATATATCCTGAAGGACGGTACGGCCGACATCTGTCGGGCATGCCGCCGTCCCGGAGAGTCTATCAGGCATATTATCTCCGGTTGTTCCCATCTAGCTAACGGCGAGTACTTGCACAGACATAATCAAGTAGCCAGGATCATTCA
This sequence comes from Eudemis profundana, assembly GCA_947034925.1. Classification (NCBI taxonomy): domain Eukaryota; kingdom Metazoa; phylum Arthropoda; class Insecta; order Lepidoptera; family Tortricidae; genus Eudemis; species Eudemis profundana. Next base: position 4,350,069 of record OX344806.1, on the reverse strand, counting down.
CCAAAAACTTGCTGTTCGATATGGTCTTGTGGGGTCTGAGGTGCCGTACTATAAGTACGCACCAACGCCGGTTCTCGAAAATGGTCGTGCCACGCTCTATTGGGATCGATCTATCATCACGGACAGGACTATTGTAGCCAATAAGCCTGATATCGTGCTGATAGATCGATCCAAGCGCCGTGCAGTGCTCGTCGACATCACCATCCCCCATGACGAGAACCTCGTGAAGGCCGAGAAGGACAAGCTCAGCAAGTACCTTGACTTGGCTCACGAGGTTACCGCCATGTGGGATGTTGATTCAACAATCATTGTTCCGATAGTCGTTTCGGCGAACGGGCTTATAGCGAAGAGTCTCGATCACCATCTCAAGAGACTCTCGCTAGATGGCTGGATCAAGGGTCAGATACAGAAGGCGGTACTTCTGGACACGGCGCGCATCGTCAGGAGGTTCCTCTCTCTGCGGCCCTAGCCACCGGTAGCTTGGGCCCCGCCCCGCTGCCGGCGGCACCCTAGGTTAGGTTTTTTATAATGTGTTTATACTTTGTAATTTCATTTTGTATTTTACTAAGAAAATAAAGATATACCGAAATAATAATAAATAATAAATAAATATTAGGAAACAATCTTACACAAATCGAACTAGCCCCATAGTAAGCTCAATAAGGCTTGTGTTATGGATACTGGACGAAGATATATTTAATAGATACAAATACTTAAATACATAGAAAACATCCATGACTCAGGAACAAATATTCGTGCTCATCACACAAATAAATGCCCTTATAAATAGGCAGTATGTGTTTATGTTAGCATAATAAGTTAATTTAGAAATCCAGGGAAATTGAATAATAAAGGCATTAAGTCCGCCATTTGTACTTTTTTTGTATTGTGCAATAAAGTTTAAAATAAATAAATAAATAATAAAATTAAATTGTGTCCGCCTCCATACAACTCAACATCGACACTGACGGCACAGTTTAGTATAGAAGCATCCGAGTTTCCGATGCCTGCTTATGATAAATGATGTTATAAATTCCGTACCTTCTGCAATTTGACTGTATGTATTTTGATCGTGTGCAAACCGACCGTATTGACACATGTTAAAATGTTATACGGTCGACAGTTCAGATATTTTGCTACGTAACCATTAATTTCATAAAATAATCCTGTAATAGCTTCTGTCCCGTCTCTATGTTATATTTCAGTAACCTTGAAATGTATTGTTACGGGTATTAATAAGTATCTCTTCAACTAAAGGTTAATCTCTCTTTAGTTATTAACAGAGGCCGTTGTCCTTCGATTTATTATTAGCTTCCATTGTCTGGCAATTTCGAATTTAATCATAATGCGTGTATCATTCTTTAACGACTCATAATCCTATGTCTTGAATTTACGAGAGTATTTTCTGAGAGGTTCAGAGGTTAGTTTGCAAAATTTGTATAAAACTTAAAGATCCTCTATACCTCGTTTTCTTAAAAGTATATACTACGATATCGGAGTAACATACATCGTTATTAGCCTATGAAGTCATGCAAAATCTAAAAAGATAGCAAATTCAATACAAACTGCCTAAGTAAGTTTGTAATTCTATACAAATACAGGCGATTACAACGTTACTTTTGTAGTTGAAATGGGAAATAGAATGGATTGGTCCATTCTATTTCCCATGTAATTAATAACGGAAGACGAAGTGGGATCCCATCAAAAACATGATATGTAGGGTCAGGAAGGGTACAGTTGCTCGGAGGGAGCAGTCGCTCGAATGCACTATGCTGGAAAGGGAAAAAGCTTTATACCTGTCCTCTACGTCAATGAGAAGCGTTCGACATGCGATTGTGTACGAACTAGTCCGCGAGCCGCTCTGGTGCCGTACGGTTGCGTAATGACGTGTTCATTTTTTTACCCGGCCGAATTTACATTTTCACGTAAGTTTCACCTCGTTTTTTATCCAAACTGTGTGAGATTCTTAATTACTGTTGTTTTTGTCGAAAAGTGTATCTAATCTACTTAGTATTGACTGATAATTCAATGCTATAGGTCTATGCATTTGTCTCTAGTTTGATCTTGATTCCAAAATGGCGTCAAGGTCAACAGTAGCTCGTTTCCGAAAGGTACACATTGGCTCGCTCGAGCCACTGTACGTATGAACTTAAAATAATACCGACAAAATTAAATTTCATAAAAGTCGAATATAATATTGTTGTTAATTGTTCTTGTACGTATGAACTTATAAAAATAATACCGGCAAAATTTAATTTGAAGTAACGTGTAGTAGCCACTGTGTATCATTATAATTACAAGTTCTGCACGATCCATCCAAGCCATTGTGTACTACTATAGGTACACAATTGCTCTAACAGTACACGGTGGCTCGAGCGTCTGTGTACTGTTAAAGCACCTGTGTACTAGGGGGGTCTAGTCACTGTGTACCTATAGTAGTACACTGTCGCTCGATTCCCATTTTAAAAAAAAAGGTCTATCTCTTTTTCGGTGAAAGCAACTGGAAATCTATATACCTACTACATATAAAACTTAAATAATGAACGCTGCTTAGCGCTTACTCAAAATATTTCAGGCACTTATACTTTTCATGTTATAGCCCGTTGAAAAAAATCCTAGCAACTGTACCCTCCCTGACCCTAAAAAGATGCAAGTCTCGCAATGCAGTTCTTTTATAACAAAAAAAAATCGAGATGTAATATTAAACCAAGTGAGTCCCGGGGGGGGGGGGTTAGCAGAACTCTATTTCCACCGACTTGCCTTTTATCTGATATCTAGAGTTCTGTTTTTGTAAGCAAGTTCGATTATTATACTTATACAGGATGGTCCAAAACATGACGTCCAAAGAAAAAAATTAGATAGCATGCATCTAGGGCTATCAGAATATACCCCATGTATGTTAGCCGATTTTTTGTAGTTTTCGAGTTATTAATTTTTTAACGTTTTTTTTAAGAATTCTTCGGGTGTGCACTTCAAGTCATGTAACTTTTTTTTGGTAGGTTATTTTTGCGTTTTTATTTTTGTGATATTATTCTTACTAACTGTACTTTCTCTCATACAATATTTAGCTTCCTAACTTTTAGTTAAGTTACACAAAACGATATCAAAAGTGAAAGTTTTCTGTTCAAGTAAGTCACAGTGAAATTTTCGCACTAGATTTAAAATTTAAAAAACTGGTTTCAAAGAATTTATGTAATTTTAAAAACTGTATGAGACGCTAAGCTTTCAAGAAAATACAAAAAAAAGGGTACTTGATTGGTCAATATTTGCTGAGACCGCCCTGCAAAGGTACTGAGGTGGTAAGTTCTCAAATTAATAATTTGACTTAATAAAATCAATATGCCTATTTTGTTATTCTTAAAGCTAAAATAAGACAGAAAATACCACAAATCAATTTAAATTATTATTTTAGTTGGCTTGCATCAATCTAGACTGACCTTACAAACGGTCTCGTGGGTCGGTTTATTAGATAAGGGTAATTTACCTGTTCTAGACCCCTTTGCCGATTTCTAATAATTATTATTAATTTGGTATTTTGTGACGTCATTTGTCGCCACGACAACAATTGACTGATGCGATAGTGTCATTAGTCGTTCACTGCTATCACCCGATTCGCATGTGTTACTGCTGCTCTCGTTACGTTTCACCTCCAAACTCTTTGCGCTTTGTTAACTGGACTCCGATTGATTTGCCTTACGACCGACCTGTGCTTGTGTTTTGGACTCCTGAACTTTGCCTAGTGATTTGGATTTTGTGTAGCGTCATGGATTATACTCTTAGTGAGTATGCAGAGATGCACTATTATTATGGTGTAGCTCAGGGAAATGGTCATTTAGCTGCAAGGCTTTACCAAGACCAACTGGAACGCCGTGGAGAGGTACGGGAACATTACCCGGACCATAGGGTATTCATAAATACCCACACAACTTTGATGGCAGGACGCATTCCTGGACGTCAACCTCTTGAAAGAGCACCCAGAGTGGATCCGGATAGAAGGGACGAAGTCTTAGCAGAAATCGAAAGAGACCCCTCTACGAGTTCAAGGAGGATTACTCATGCGACGGGAATACCTCGTACTTCGGTCCTAAGAATACTGGAATCAGGTGAGTTGATTTTATTTTACTATGTTAATCAGACATCAAAAGATTTAATTATTAGTTCTAAATTACTTAGAGTTATTTTACACCTTATGTTATTTTGTTTTTTACAGAGGGATACCACGCTTACCATATTCAGCGTGTTCAGAAGTTGCACGAGGCAGATTACGAGAGACGTGTAGAGTTTTGCCAAACTATGCTGCGAAGATCCGAAGAAGACCCAAATTTTTTTGATAAAATATTATGGACAGATGAGTCGAGATTCGAAAGGACTGGAGTTTTTAACATGCACAATTATCACAGCTGGGCTATTGAGAACCCCCACCTAGGAAGAGGCTCGAATTTTCAAATCAGATTTAGTGTGAACATGTGGTCAGGCATTGTGAATGGCCAATTAATTGGGCCTTTTGAATTGCCCGCAAGATTAGGTGGCGCCGAATATTTGAACTTTTTACAAAATGAATTGAATGGATTGCTGGATGACGTCAACCTGGAAATAAGAAGAGAAATGATTTTTCAAAATGATGGAGCTCCCTGCCACTATTCCAGACAAGTAAGAGATCACCTGAATGCAACCTTTCGCAACAGATGGATTGGTCGTGGCGGACCAATTCCTTGGCCTGCGCGTTCGCCAGATTTGAATCCCATAGACTTTTTCGTTTGGGGATATTACAAGGAACTGGTTTACGCAAGGGATTCAAATTCTGAAGCAGAGCTAAGAGAAAAATTAAGAGAAAGCGAAAGGACAATAAGAGAAAACGTAAATGCATTCAGGGCCTTAAAAGCTAATTTTTTAAGGCGGTGTAGATTGTGCGTTGAGGTAGGCGGCCGTACATTTGAAAATCTTTTATAAAATAATTATTTTAAACTTACATTTGTGTTTCTTTGCTTTATAAAATCCATTTGTTTATTAATTCATTTACATCATCTATTGATATGAAACTAGCAAAGGGGGCTAGAGCAGGTACAAATAGTCCCTTTGTTATTTACTACTACTGGCTCACCCTCAGGGCCCTATGTAAGGACAGTCTAGATTGATGCAAGCCAACTAAAATAATAATTTAAATTGATTTGTGGTATTTTCTGTCTTATTTTAGCTTTAAGAATAACAAAATAGGCATATTGATTTTATTAAGTCAAATTATTAATTTGAGAACTTACCACCTCAGTACCTTTGCAGGGCGGTCTCAGCAAATATTGACCAATCAAGTACCCTTTTTTTTGTATTTTCTTGAAAGCTTAGCGTCTCATACAGTTTTTAAAATTACATAAATTCTTTGAAACCAGTTTTTTAAATTTTAAATCTAGTGCGAAAATTTCACTGTGACTTACTTGAACAGAAAACTTTCACTTTTGATATCGTTTTGTGTAACTTAACTAAAAGTTAGGAAGCTAAATATTGTATGAGAGAAAGTACAGTTAGTAAGAATAATATCACAAAAATAAAAACGCAAAAATAACCTACCAAAAAAAAGTTACATGACTTGAAGTGCACACCCGAAGAATTCTTAAAAAAAACGTTAAAAAATTAATAACTCGAAAACTACAAAAAATCGGCTAACATACATGGGGTATATTCTGATAGCCCTAGATGCATGCTATCTAATTTTTTTCTTTGGACGTCATGTTTTGGACCACCCTGTAGATTTTTTGGCGGTTCAGTCTTTGGATTTTTTTCAAATGGTGCAGCCATATCATAATCATAGCTGTTGAATGACTCCCGAGGTCTACCGTGCCCTGAGCCACTAATGTAGTATTTGTTTGTGTCTAAGAGTCTGTCTCAGTTCAGCGTTTAACCATCAACATTATTTTTTATAAAAATAATATTTGAGACCAAATCCTGATAATACATAGTAACAGAAATGTAAAAAGTGTTCTGCGCATTTCACATCGACCCCTTAGCTTGTATTGTTTAGCCGCTAACCTCAAGCTACACTTTAGCTAGGGTTGCCAGATTGAATTACCCTATTATCGGGAGCAGGAAACAATATGTCGAGATTTTGAGACTTTGGTCGGGAGATGCCCCGCGCGCTCGACCCTGCCTGAAGCCTGAAAGAGCAGAAATTTTCGCTGTCCGGATCACCTTGAGTGCATCGGACTAAGTTTTTAAATGACGTCGTTTGTCGGGAGATTTTCTTCTTTGTCGGGAGTCGGGAGGACATACAAGAATCCCGCCAATTCGCGACCATCTGGCAACCCTAACTTTAGCGCAGGGTTTTTCAAACTATTTCATGGCCCCTTTTGTATGAGAAAATATTTCACGACCCCCTATCCTCTACGATTTCTAACCTCAATTTTATTCCGATACACTTTTGAGCGTTTTTTTTTCCTTTTTGCCTGAGTTTTGGGTCATTCTCAAAAAATCATGTCCGTAGTTAGGGCTTTATAAAACAACCTCTTAATATTGTTCCTTTGTGTAACGAAACTTACCATACCATTTATATGGTTAACTTTGGTTACACAAAAGAACAAGATTAAGAGGTTGCTTTATAAAGCCCTAACAACGGACATCATTTTTTGAGAATGACCCTTTTCTCGACCCTTGCGAACCCCTTCTAGAAGCTCTGCGACCCCCCGGCGGGTCGCGACCCACACTTTGAAAAACACTGCTTAGCGCGTTCTGGCGGGTACAATACCCCCAGATCCATTAAAAAAACTTGCTAATCGATATTTTTTCCACGACCTAAGTCATAGAGGTCGAGCAAGTGCCTAAAATTTCAAAAACTAATTTATTCCACGACATTTCCCTTTGATCCTAAATTCTCGGCCGCCTTATCTCGCCTGGAGGCACTTCGAAAAGTTTCCTAAAAAATAAATTGACATTTCAACCTACAATGTGCTGTAAATCATTTAAGCTTAGGTTTAGGCGTTGAGCGGACTCTTAAAGTAACTAATTCCGCTAATCCTTTTTTTTTTATAAAACCACGACAAGATGACATTTCCAACTAGTAGCGTAAGGCTGTGTTTTCACCAGAGTTTTGCGAGGAATAAATCCACCAATGCCGGGCCGCGCTGGACGAAGCTATAGTTCGTACCTACTGGATAACAATAGACTCTAGAGGCAGGGATTCCAAATATTTTCTGTGTTTTCATGTTTTGTGTGTGTTCCTTGGCGTCTTCTTTCTTATCAAGTATGACTTTTGGAAGCGCCGCTAGTTTTTCCAAGGTTAGGTTTTTAAGCCCTTCTGGCATGTATGTAAACATCTTTACACATTAGGCTCATCTGGCAACGCTAATTTTGAATTTGTATTTTAAAGTGGGTAGGTTTGCAGGAAATTTATGATTTCCTCAGTCTACCCGCGACCACGAACGCTGAAAAGGGTTACGAAACGTCGGCACTTAAAATTTTGTAATATACGCGATTTAATCCGTTTAAGTTGTTTTATTACTATGATTTTCTGTAGTTGTAATATTTGTGATAATATTAATTTGATGTAAATTGTAAGACAGTTTGTAAATCATAGAATAAACGTTCACTTCTTCTTCTTTCGCGATGTTCGAGTGACAACGCACGCTAGAGCAAACGCCTATTTCACTGCCCCACAGAATCGAACGAATTGGATTTGAACGTTACAAATAAGTATTCACCAATTACTTAGGAATAGCAAACTATAACAGAAACAGTATACAATTAAAATAACATACGAATGAAACATAACCTATTTGATAGTACAATATACAAATGACAGCTCTGATTATCGAGCAGAGGTGTCTCATATCTTGAATGTTGCTTATCTCTGGCTCTTTGGGTATTTTATACGGACACTTTTTAGGGTTCCGTAGCCAAAATGGCAAAAACGGAACCCTTATAGTTTCGTCATGTCCGTCCGTCTGTCTGTCCGTATGTCACAGGCATTTTATTCAGAAACTACTTGATGGATATTGATGAAATTTGGAATATAGGTGTGTTTTATGAGCCGCTACTTAGTTTGGTATATAAATAATTAAAATAAATATTTTTAGGGTGGGCACTCCACACATGTTAAAGACAGTAAAAAAAATTTTTTCAGCAAATATCAACGCGTGGTACATAGTTCAACAGCTCTTTAAAACACACTATAAGGTTCCTAAGTAATGTTTTTGATTAAGTGAATGTATTTGGAAATAATCGCTCCGAAAGTTGTGTAAATTGTGTCCCCCCCCCCTCTAGTTTCTAAACCGTGCGTCCGAAAAATATGAAAAAAATCACGAAGGTAACGCTTAATTAATACTTTCAACGAAAATTATTTTCAACTAGATCGAATGTACCGTTTTTGAGTTATTGCCGATAAACTGCGCTTCTCAACAAAAGGACGTAATTGCTATGAAGGTATGCTCTTTTGTTGTTGTACTTTTTTTACATCGTATTTTTAGCTTATAGTTACGGCTATGGAACCCTACACTGAGCATGGTCCGACATGCTCTTGGCCAGTTATTTATTTTCAGCCAATCAAAAAGTATGGATATCGTCAATATTTTATTTTTGAGCAACTACTTTAGAAATGCCATTTATTGAATGTCAACCTAAAACCGGCAGCGTTTTCCAAAAAAAATACCGGGGTAGCTACTTTCTCAAAATATGGACTTGTGAGGTTTTTTTGGCTCAGAATCGTTAGTACTTTCGAACCTTATACGTAAAAAAAGTGTCCCAATTTTTTTTCCATTACGTCACCATTTTGCATAGTGTTTGTATGAACGTGTGACGTAGTGGAAAGGCAAAAATCCCATACAAATTTTGGGACACATTTTTTTACGTATAAGGTTCGAATGTACTAACGATTCTGAGCCAGAAAAACCTCAAAAGTCCATATTTTGAGAAAGTAGCTACCCCGGCTGCAGTGGAGACCGCGTACAGGTAAACGCAGTGTGGGACGCCCCCCGGCTAGATGGAGCGACGATCTGCGCAGGGCGGCTGGCAGCAACTGGATGAGTATAGCTGATGATCGAGCAAAGTGGCGCGTCTTGGGAGAGGCCTACGTCCAGCAGTGGACTGCCGCAGGCTGATGATGAGGTGAGGTGAGCTACCCCGGTATTTTTTTTGGAAAACGCTCAGGCACATTGATTGGTGGATTTTTTCCTCGCTCCGCTACCTCGCACAGCTCTGGTGGAAACGCAGCTTAGGTTTGGCTGAGGAGTCTTAGCGAAGTTAATAGTTTCTTTGGAAAATCTCCTTCCAGTAGGGTAGTCAGAATTTCAACTCTAATCTCGATCTATGTATAATTTGACCCGTAAACTGGTAATATCAATTGAGAGTATAGTCAAATACGGGCTCAAAGCTTGTCTTTTTATATATTTTGGTGTTCCACATACAGGCCATGTTTCTAATATTGCATAGGGCAAGGAATTTGATTAATGTATTATTTCGTACCTTGTCATAGTGACATTGATATGGAATCTCTAACGGCTTTCATATTGATTTTCACTGTGACAAGGGACGAAATGGTACATAAATCAATTTCCTTGACTGTACCTTGTTAGGCTGTGTTTCCACCAGAGCTGTGCGAGGTAGCGGAGCGGTGTGCGAGGACAAATCCCACCAATCAACGTGCCTAGCCTCGCTCAGCGCGGCCCGGCATTGGTGGATTTTTCCTCGCACACCGCTCTCCACTACCTCGCACAGCTCTGGTGGAAACGCAGCCTTAAGAGGAAACAGTAAGGTGGAGAGAATTGAAAATTAGGTATTTGTAAAATGTGTCGCTGTCCCGCACTGCCCGCCTCTCCCGCGCAGAGCGCGATAGAGACAACTGCAGCTTACGGACCGAAAATACCTTTTAAAATTTCATGAAAACAACGTTTCGTAGTCCCCTGATTTCTTCCCCAAAATTTAACCTATTTAACTAATTTTTTCATTAAACATTAAAGAAAGGCTTTGGCCGTGTTCCTGTGTTTTCCTTTTTAGGGTTCCGTAGCCAAAATGGCAAAAACGGAACCCTTATAGTTTCGTCATGTCCGTCCGTCTGTCTGTCTGTCTGTCTGTCTGTCTGTCCGTATGTCACAGGCATTTTACTCAGAAACTACATGATGGATATTGATGAAATTTGGAATATAGGTGTCTTTTATGAGCCGCTACTTAGTTTGATATATAAATAATTAAAATAAATGTTTTTAGGGGGGGCACTCCATACATGTTAAAGACAGTAAACAAAATTTTTTTCAGCAAATATCAACGTGTGGTACATAGTTCGACAGCTCTTTAAAAAACACTATAAGGTTCCTAAGTAATGTTTTTGATTAAGTGAATGTATTTGGAAATAATCGCTCTGAAAGTTGTGTAAATTGTGTCCCCCCCCCCCCTCTATTTTCTAAACCGTGCGTCCGAAAAATATGAAAAAAATCACGAAGGTAACGCTTAATTAATACTTTCAACGAAAATTATTTTTAACAAGATGGAATGTACCGTTTTTGAGTTATTGCCGATAAACTGCGCTTCTCAACAAAAGGACGTAATTGCTATGAAGATACGCTCTTTTGTTGTTGTACTTTTTTTACATCGTATTTTTTACCTTATAGTTACGTTACGGCTATGGAACCCTACACTGAGCATGGTCCGACATGCTTCTTGGCCAGTTATTTTTTAATAATCTAGTCAAATTTGTTTTCTGGATGTGTGAACACAGCGGAAAATCTGGCATTTTTTTTAGGTTTTTGAAGGTTAATATCTCTTTTGAGAATCAATTTATCGTAAAAAGGAAAACATAGGAATATTATCAATTGTAGCCATAGATTTTTGGACAAAAAATTATTGCTCTACTGGCATTATCCAGGGAGGAAACAGGGGACTACGTTTGTATGGAAAAACTGCCCTCCTGTTTCCTCCTAAGGAAGGACGTAAATGAAAATAATGCTCAGCAAAGCAAATTTAAGTGTCCACGCTTCCATAACTCGCTACTTAGAGGCGTATGCACAGACTAAAAAATGCTAAAAAAAAATTGCTTAAATGCTACTTGTTAATTTTGATGTCAAATGTATCCCCGCCTAACTTTACCTTCATCTTACGCAATTTTATTATCTCAGACTCCAGTGACCTCACAGCTCGAGTAATTCGATTACGTCCTGGGATTTCATCAAAAAATCCTATTTCAATTTTAGTGTCGGGTCTTTGACGAGCTTCTCGTGATCTTGGATTGAAATTGTTAGTAAATTAATTTCTGAACTTGAGAAGGAAACTGAGAAGTGAAGTTAGAAACCACCGGGTTTATACACTTTGCCAATTTTCCCCTCAGTCACGCAAACGTCACATTTCGACCATAATTCATTAGGATAAGGTCGAAAAATGTAAACATATTTACGTCATAAAGTGGTAATGCTACGCATGCGGAAAATTCCTTTTCCTGGCCTGGGGAGACGTAAAATTTTACGCAAAACACGAAGTAATAAAGAAATCCTCAGATTGTATATTTATCGCCCTTGCCTTGGGCTCAGACGTCAAATATCTGCTATCTGAGACGATCTTTGTTTTACCTCCCTAGGTATAAGTAATGTACTATTTTGGCATCGACTGTATGCGTATACGTTATGCAGCAATTTTGTACGTAGGAATTTTGATTTTCAAAATTTTGTTACGCACCCGACTAAACAATGTAAAATCTAGACAAATTGTGTTGTATATACCTTGGCGTCGTTTGTCTATCATCGCTACCAAGAATTCGCTTTCTGCATAAATATGCAGGCCATTTAAATAAATGAATTTGCCTGTCTCCGCCGCTGGTACATGCCTCGGGAGATCCCAGAGCTGGCGCTTACCTCTCGCAAAGAAGCTTAGCTTTAGCTGTCCAGAGAGGTAATGCCGCCAGCGTAATGGATGAAGATGACAGTATGCTATACGATATTGGACCTTATGTGGGTTGGAAATTAAATTCCTTGACTGTACTTGGATTATAAATATATAAGTAATCCAAGCATACATAACTACGCAAGGCAAGTTTCGTATGCTTGGATTATATGTATACTTTATAATCCAAGTACATATACGAAGCTTGCCTCTGGTCGCTTCCTGCATAACTTCGGTCAATTTCTCTCGAGGTCAACATAGGTATAGGTACATAAATTTCACCCAAGCCAATCAACTTGTCTAATTAACGCATCGCATCGTGAATCGCGTGTCATGCTTTAATAAAAGGGAGGGAAATGTCAGGACCGACTGTAAATTACCAATTTCGTTTTTGTGGCTTTCGGCATTCGTATACGTGATGGCGGTCGGTAGCCGAAAAACAGTCCTACGTAACCTTTTAGTGTTGACAGACTTCGATATATTAATTTTTATTAAGCGACGGCATTCGCTATTCGGTAATAATCACATTTTTACTTAAAAAGACCCGACCGCGGTGCACTTTAAAAGTGCATCAAATCTGCCATTTTGTTTATTTTAACGAACTCCATACCCAGTGACACCACGACGAATCTAATGATGTGTAATTCATCAAAATCGGTTGTGCCGTTGAGTAGTTACATACATGAATACATATACATACAGGTCAAACACATAACCATCCTTTTGGGCTTCGCCGCGGTCGGGTAAAATACCCCTTTCTTTTTGGCACTACCAGTATCCCGTAATAGTATAACTTGCACATTTTTACCTCAGGGCGATTTGCTAGCGAGTTGCGAGCGTGTTTTCGTTCGCTCGCCGCGACAAGTTTTGTATGAAAACACGCTCGCAACTGGCAAGTGTAGTAAGGCTCTAACTCGAACTTGTTAACTGGGTAGCGATTCGGAAAGTATATTAAGATAACTTTGGGTAATGATTGGAAGTAAGGCTTTGCTGGGATTAGGCTAAGCTTTCGTGTATCCGTGCCCGCTCGAGCGTTTTACTGGTAAAAGCATTATGGCGACTAAAGCTGCTTTACTATAAAAACCCCTATACGCGCCTAATGTAGCGATGTTAGTCGGAATTTCCAAAGAGCAAGAATATTTTCTTCGTGAATTATGGGAATATTGGAATATTTGCTTCAGCACAAATTATCGTGCCGTTATCCTCAATTTTCTTATACTATCAAGGAAAGTGAATGTTTAGATAAATAAGCCCTAATGTCGCCTAATTTTATGAGATCAATGGCCTTAGATAGGCATATTTTCTTTACATAATTTGGCATTAGAATTGTAATACGATAAATTTAAGGATAATCCCGAAAAGTACAGACACGAAAAAACATGAATCAAATGTTGAAATAAGAAAGATAAACAATTTATTTTCACAAGAAGACGAGCGGACATAATTACAAGCTTTTATTTAACTTGCAATGTATGTAACTATGTTTGTTCGGGTGGAATCTTGCAAAGCAACTCAATTTTTAAGCAGATATCTTAAACCGATTATGCTGAAATTTTGCAAAAATATGTAATTCAGATGACAATGCAATATTAAGTATTATGACATGGTGCTGATCTGATGATGCCCCATGGTAGCCATCATCTAAATTACATATGATAAAGTCACCGTGTTTGGGTTCATTTGATTAGTTGTGACGTGCAGTTATACAAAAAAGGGCAGTCGGCAATAAAAATTTGTCTCAAAAACATTTTTGGTAGAAATGTATTTTGACTCCTGACGACTAACTGTTATTATATTAGGGACAATGTTGACGACGAAATCATGAATTAGCTTGTAGGGTTTTCAGTCCGTCCTTTTCCCTACTCACTCACTCAAAAAAACGCACTATGCAACCTCACTTATTTCACGCTGTTAAACGCTAGAAGTTTTAGTCACGATCTTTACCTAAAGTATAATTTACCTATTCTGGGGTGCAGGGGTGAGAGTCCAGAGTAAATCCCCCCCAGGAACAAAAACGTGCCGAAACAGCCCATTGTAACGTGACGTCACGAGACAAAAGTTGTTTGGAGAAATCAAGAACATTGTTCTGCGACTATGTTAAAACTTGCGTTTATCATGACGGTTTCATAACAAATGTTACCATACATTTTATAGGTTGTTTAATGGTATTAATAGTTTTCAATATTTTTATACATAACTCAAAACTTTAACATATTTCCTTATTTTGCTTATTTCAACAGGATCTTATATAATTTTTACAAATTTCGTGTACAGTCAAGTACCCAATTATGAAAGTTAGAAGAGCATTTCTGAGAAATGTACCTACTACGTGGACTAACCTAACCTAAATAACCAATATTGGCAAAAAGAACCCTTAGGATATTTACTAATAAACAATCCGGTGACGAGTATTCGGTGTTTGAAGTGAAACATTTAATAGGATTATGAAAATCTTAAATATATTATTCAAACACTTATAATTTTTCAATTATCATTTCAAATTTTCCAAGGCGACGACCCAGCCTTCATTAGCATCATCATATCAGCCGAAAGACGTCCACTGCTGGACATAGGCCTTCCCCAAGAATCAGGGGCGTATTTTGAAATTTAGCGCCCCGGGCCAATAAGTTTCGCCGCCCAGAAGTAAAAGTTGGTTGAATAGCGCCCAAACCAAAACAAAATACAATCGGCCAGGGGCGGTTATGCCACCCCTGGCGGATTGGCACCCCGGGCCATGGCCCGGATGGCCCTAGCCTAGGGTAAATACGCCCCTGCCAAGGATCTCCACTACTGCCGGCGTTGTGCTGCTCGCGTCCAGCGGTTTCCTGCGACTTTGTCTTCCAGTGCGTAGTGACCACTGGAAGAACTTTAACGCCCCAACGGTCATCAGTTCTGCGACCAATGTGCCCCGCCCATTGCCACTTAAGACCCAGCCTTAGAATTTTTTTTTTCATCCGAGACTATGTCAACAGTATTGATAATATCAACCAGATGAGATACACACATGAAAATTATAACACGCCTCGTTTTTCGTCGGGGGTGAAAAAGATATCTGTGAACTGACAATTATGCGAACAGATTATCCGGACAAATATTTTATTCTAGAACGAAGGGAACCACTGGAATTTTGTCAGTTCTGTCAGTTGACTTCATCGTACTCTAGCCCAGTAAGGATAGAGTAGGGTTTCATATTCCTAGCAACTGATCGCAGGACAAGCAACCCAAGCTGGTAGTGAAGCATTAAAAAAAATTACTTGAAAATTTTCAATGAAAGATTAAATGATATGTCGCAGTCAACTAGTTTAATTAGCCATTTGGTTAACTGCCTAGCCTTTTCACTATACGGCGATATTAACGGCCTGGATGAAGTTTAGCCTTTGCGTCAATGCATCAATTAACGATATGGCTGGCCAATGCTTAGGTCGTTCATTTAGTAGGGTAACTATGAAAATGGGCTTTGATTAGGTTTTTCTTTCTAAACAACTATGACCCGCCAGCAGGTCGACGAAGCCCCGCTGTGCGGGACTTCTATTTCTGCTCTGAGAACAAACTAACCTAAAAAAAGGAGTTTGTTTCGTTGCCTTTTTCCATGCCCGGCTTCGCCCCCCGAGCCCCCCTTGTAGCGGCCTCCGCCCCCCGGCCCCCCGTGTGAGATCAGGTTCTAGGACAGAATAGATTTATACAACTAAAATTTGACGGACTCGGCTAGGCGGGTTATTTAATGTTGTCGAACGAAAGTAGTTTGCCTAGCCGTTTGATAGATTTTTTTTTATATAAAATAAAAAATTGTAATAAGACTTTTAGATATTTTTAAGTTATATAAAAAAATATTTTTTGCCAAGTTTCCGCAACTTGCACATCAGTAGTTTCGACCATGAATACATATCGCGCGTTCCTAAGCGGCCGAAGTTTGACAACTGGCCTATCTTTATACTTTGACAATATTCCTATAAGCAGGTAGGTAGGTAAATATTAAGAAACAATATAAAATGATAAAACATGGAGGAACGTTAAATTAAAGATAAATAATAGCCAATTCAACAAGCATGTCTAAAGTTTAGAGATTGTTAAAGGTATCGCGATATTTGATAAAGACCTACTTAGACGCCGGTTTTCACGGCGACATTTTGCGAAATACGTGTTTAAATTTGTAAAGTTTCGAGATTGTAGGAATTTTTCATTACGACTACGTCTCTTAGTCGTAGTTTTAAACGGGACTGGGTATTTGAATACTGGCTTTTTGAGAAATTATCTGCATATTAGACCACGATATATATTCATAGATGTAGGATAAATAGATATTCAAATAGATAGAAAACAGCCGAATCTGGAATAAATATTTTTCATCCTGAAATTGTGTTGTTCAAAGTCAAATAATTTATTTGTGAAAATAGGTTTATAGGTGTAACATTGAAGTTATAATTATGTACCACTATGTTTCGCCACAGGGCATAGTACACATATTTTTTTTCGAGAAGTTGTTTCATTCGTTATGTGTTAATATCGAAGTGACAGACGAGTTTTATGTACGCGTGTGTGCCTATGTACGTTGCGCAGATCCCCCTTAAACTCCCGCAAGAAATGGCAAACAGTTTGAAAAATGTCCTATGGTGTGGTGACCTTTGACGACACGTTTAGCTCAGTGGGAGTGCCCCCCCTACGAAGCTAGAGGTCCCGGGTTCAAATCCTGGGAAGGTCAAATATTTGTGTGATGACCACGAGTATTTGTTTCTGAGTCATGGATGTTTTCTATCTATTTAAGTATGTATTTATCTATACATATAAGTATGTGTATCGTCGTCTAGTATCCTAGTACAAGCATTGCTTAGTTTGATTCGTGTAAGATTATCCCCCGATTCATGTTGCTCTAAGGCAGAACTTCCCAACCAGAGGGGCACACCCCCCTTGGGGAGCGTAGAGAAATGTCATGGGGGGGGGGGGGCTTATTTTTGTTGAGGGGTTCATGAAAATATTATTTTTGGTTCGGGGAGGCTCGGCGAAATAAAGGTCGGGAAACCCTGTTCTAAGGGTTGAAATGACATTTGTCGAGCCAGGAGACTTAGGTTCCATTATCGGCCATTAATTGATTAGTTACATTATTAATTACACGTCTATTACTTTGCCCGCAGAGTGGCCACCACGTGCGATCCAATCACCCAGTAAAATTGACGTGTGCGTGCTCCAACTTAGCCTTCAGAATTTCCGCGTCAATGACTACAACGTAACGTAACTGTGGCAACGCCAGCGTCAATTGGTCAACAGAGTTCGGTAGAAATCGTGATTGCCGAGTATTCCCGATGTCTTCCTCTTACGAGTCCTAGTTGCACAACATGCTAAATTAAGAATAGTGACAAGCAAGTGGCTCAACATTCCCCTATGGTGACTCTGTAGCTTGGCAACTTCGTTGGTGACACTCCCATGGTCCGCGTGGAGGGCGGGGGACGATGACGTATTGAGCACCGCTACACACGATGCGAATTACGTACGGATATGGCTGCCGATATCCCTAAAGGCAGATTTTTTGCAGCTAAATTAACTGCACGCCGACTGCAAGCGGACTGCGAAGTTGGTTTACAATTTTGATGCAGTTATTTCACCTGGAAAAGAACTGCCTTCCAACTGCACTTTTGCAGCCAGAAAACAATTTTTAAAATAGGTGGTATATACATTTACATTATGTGCAATTTGTTTGGCTCCACATCCAATAACTTTTCCAACCCGTAGACTCATCTTTGGGTAGTTATCTCGTGTGCTTCTTGTTATGTGTAGCCGTAGTTATGTACACAAGTTACCGCCAACAGCACCGGCGGCCGACTACTGCGCTCTTGTCAGGCGGCCCCCACCGCGCGCATCCCTCATAACACCCCCGCTGTCTCCCCGCCCCCGTCGCCCACGGACCATGGGAGTGTCACGAACGAGATTGCCAAGATATACCTACAAAATACATGACCCGTTTACTAAACGACCTAGATTTTACCCGGAGATCCACGTGGAATCTTAACGCATTTAGTAAGTATTTACATTTTCTTTAGAGCTATTTAAACGTGGGATCGTATTTATCTTGATAATACAGGAGTTAAACCTGAATAGCTTTGAAGAGAGCTTGCGGTTTAGTTCTAGGAAATTCATAGTTGACAACGTAGCGTTCACAAAAGCAACTTCAACTAACTATAACTTCAGCGCAACTATACTTGCTTACTCGCCGGCGGTGGGCGGTGGGACCAGTGCCTTATGCGATTTATCTGTAGCTTTGTGTATAAAGTGCTGAGTGCGCTTCTCGTAATTCTCGTAAGTCACGCAAACGTCACGTCGCAGTCGTAAATAAACAAGAAATACGAGTATATGGTTCGCCAGCTTGCTTTACAGCGAAATAAAAATTATTTTTCATCGCAATTGCTCGAAAATGGTGTTGTTACACGTAGGTTTTGCGGGCCGTAAATGACCAATTACGCCCTAGGGCGTAATTTTTTTTTTTAAATTTGAATACGCTGTTTCTGTTTTACTTTTATTTGTCATGCTCAAGGGAAACGCCAACTTACTTTTTAACTTTTATCACTGAAATATTTATTTAAAAGCGCACGGGCGGCTGCTGAGCAGGCTATTTCATAAATGAAAAGTGCTCGTGATTCTGAGTAAAATGGTATAAGATACACTATGATCAGACAAAAAAGTAAAAGGTAGGTACATATTTTCTGCGATTGACCCACATACGAGATTTTTTTTTTACCTGACTACGGCGTAACACAAAGAGATATTTAGCTCATTTGACTCCCACGAACGATGTTACGGGCATCTTATAAATCTTATAATACTACTAGTCCTACTAATATTATAAATGTGAAAGTTTGTGAAGATATTGAGATATTTGGATATTTGTTACTAACTACCGGGGTAACAACTGGACGGATTGAACTGAAAATTGGCATGCAAGTAGACCAAGTCCTGGATTGAAACATAGGATACTTTATATCCCGGTAAAGTTCCCTTGGGACAGTAACGGGAACAACGCGGGCGAAGCCGCGGGTAAATACTATAAAGTACGAAAGTAAAAGATGAAAACGATATGTTGCTGTAGTGAAGGACAGACAAAGAAACGAAAAAGTAATAAAATGAAATTGGACGATCAGCGAACGTTATCAATATATCTTACTGTCACTGTCACTAAGAAAAATGTCTTCATAAAATTTGCATAAATGTTCGTAGTGTGAAGGAAAATGGAAATAAGATTTTTATGGTTCAGTTTCTCAAAAGGTTTTTTATTAAAATATTTATAGAATCTCTTTGTAGTCTGTCCGTCTATCTGCCTCCATGCTTCTCAGTTACGCATAAAGAAGTAAAATAAAATAAAGAAATAAAAAAGTTTATTTCTGCAAGTAGGCGCCCTCAAGGGCTCTTTTACAAGTCTTGATTCTAAATATGTATTATTTCTTTTGGCGCTTCGGGTACTGACCTTCTGGTGAGAAGAAGCGCCGGAAGAAACTCATCAGTTTCTCTTTTAAAAAATGTTTAAATATAACAACAGGTATGACATTATTACATTCGAATACGTTACAATAAACTTAAAATTACATTTTCAGAGATGTAAAAGTTCTCTAGGCGTCAAAACAAGACAATTAGCCTGTTGAGTCGATTTTTTTTCTGTCCTAAATCGATTCTACTATTTCTGAGGAACAAATATCTATATGACACCTAATACATTGGTATAAGTATAACAGCCACAAATTGTAATCAAAAGTAGCAGATCGGACTGAGCATTGAAAACGCTCTATACAAAACGGTATGACATTATGACGTCATCCGTTGCATCGCTGTAATAAGTCTGTATGAAAAAAATAGCATTTTGCCATTTTGAGCACGAAGAAGTGCGTTTAAGCACATAGTTGTCATACATTTATTTTTTCAGTGTTATTTAAGCATTCCGAAATTGACTTTAATTTTTCTTTAAGACCATAAAAAAATATCGTTTTTTTAAACTTTTCGGGGTCATAAGTTTATATTTTTATACATTTTTTGTTTATTTCGTTTGTGTTATGATAATTTAGTATTTTCCAATTCATGTGATTATATTATGTTGTAAAATTCAACATTAGTCAACTTCCCCCTATTAGTTAACAGAAAAAAAAATATAGATGTCACGTTGATATTATTATTAAATACTAAGTACGCACTACAGCAATCACCTGAAGATACTTTTCTTGTTCTCAGGTTCTCAAAAATTTTCGTGATAGTAGTAGCAAAACATACTAGCCATACAAAACATATTTGCCACCAGACAGTTCCATCTCCTTTTTACCCCGATCCCATCATCAGATCAGTTCAATGGTGCCATACTATTGCATTCAACTTAGATAAGTACCTAAGTCAAATTTCAGTGGATTCGGATAGCAGTAAGTGGCGCCATTCGCATTTTTTGAGCCTACCTACTTATACAACTTTTGCATAAAATACCATTATGCAACAGTTGTATAAGTAGGCTCAAAAAATGTGAATGGTGCGGTTTGCGGCCGATGCTCATCCAGGCACTTAACTAAATGGCGCCGTTTAATGAAAAGGCTAGGCAGCTAACCAAATGGCTAATTAAGCTAGTTAGCGGCGACATAATAATTGAAGAATTCCCAAGATTTTTCCAAGATCCCATCATCAAAGCTAGTGCATTTGGGACTACCTGGGAGGTATCCAATTAAAACAAGAAAAAAAAACTCCAAATCGGTCCAGCCGTTTTTGAGTACCTAATTTTAAAGCATACATTAAAAATAACCCTTACCTATATTACTTTGCCTTCTCATATTACTTTATTTAGGACAAGTTCAGGCAAAATGAAACACACACCTGTATCACAATTGCTAGACTAAATCAATGTCAATTTTGGGAGCTTACGTGGCTTAACGACCCACCGAGACTTAATCCCTTTTAGATCTCGATTGCTGCATCTAAATGCGTTATTTGACCTAAACCTAAACTAACATGGGTGGTTTGCAATTGAAGCTAACAGTTCTACACATATGTGTTCTGTGACAATTGGAATAGTTTCGCCAAAAGGGTTAAATATTTACTTCGGAGGGTTAGCTTGAAGTGTTTGCTCGCTCTTCTTGTTCATTCAAAGAAGGAAAAAACCTACTTAGAGGCACATTTACACCTACATACAATTTGACACGTAAACTCAAAATTTTCAAAAAGAAAATCAAAATTCAAAGTAATTTATTTCTGCAAGTATTGTCAAGGGCTCTTTTGCATGTCTGATTCTGTTCTTGTTTCTTTTGGCGTTTCGGGTAGTGACGTTCTGGTGAGAAAAAGTGCCGGAAGAAACTCACCAGTTTCACTTTTCAAAAATATTAAGTACTAGCTTATGCCCGCGACTTCGTCTGCGGTGTAAATTATAATTAGGCAATTAGTCTTCATAAATAGTTTCTGATATTTGTCAATAAACTTGGTAAGCATTTACCACAAAAATCAATTCCTTTGTGATCAGATTATTTTCAAAAAATGTAATTCACTTCTTAAACCACCTGTTACTTAACACAATCTACTAATTGAAGAGTACAAAGTTTGGAATCATTGTCATTACTCTTCTAATATATGCTACCTACGTCCCATAACAAACTTTCAACCACTACTCAACTCGTTTTGGACTTAAACTTTAATAAATATTGAAATGATTTCAGTTCTATTCAGTTCAATCAGTTTTAGATTTCCTACTTCGAAAATCGTATGGTCCCTATACAAAATTTAAACCCCCGTTATACCCCTTTTAGGAATTAATTTCGAGAAACGATGACATTAGCTTTCTTTACTCTTATTGAAAGGTCTATGTACGAAGTCTCAGATCTCTTACTTCGTTAGTATCGTTAAGCCAGTTAAATTAAGGTGCCATTTTTGCTCTTATAATCTAGCTTTTTTTCTGAAGGTTTTAAGAAAACCGAGGCATTTTCCTAATGCGTTTTCTAGAAATATAATAAACTATTGTACTTGCTCGTAAAATAGGAATTTTAATATACAGACCCATTATAGTGAGATACGTCATTGTTCTAGCGTACGAAATCTAGATTACCCAGTGCCTGCCTTTTAAAATTAACTAATTAACGTCTGGGCGCTTAGTACCCACTCACTATTGTAATACTCTGTTCTAATTAGAAATTGTACAATTAGCATCTTAAATAACACTGATGAACTGTACTGACATAAAGTACTTTTCATTTTTTCCTGGGCTATTTTACAGATTTGAGTTTATTTGTATGCCCTAATATCGAATATGACGCTATTTTTCTTAGGTACAGCTTTCAGCTCAGTTTTTAAATAACATTCAACTATCGTCCATCGTCCTCTCAGTTTTTTGTGGTATTTTGAAGAATATCGCAATCTTTTATAAAACTACAAAAAGTCAAAAACTAATACAATGGAACTAGTATTTTTCCCTTAACCAAGATTATTATAGTATTTTATGCAACAGTTGTATAAGAAGGTTCAAAAAATGCGAATTGCGTGAGTTGCGATACGAGCCGCGAATGCGGCGAGTATCGCAAATAGAGACGCAATGAGCGTTTTTTGACTTAATTATACAACGTTGCATACAATACTTTTTCTACGACTAGGTTAAAATATAAAATACAAGGACGTCACGCGTGTCTCGTCCGGTCTCTCCGAGTGTGTACAGCCGGCATGACAGTTGTGTCTATGGTAAACTTTTTTTTGATATGGCTGGTGACACGATGTGACGATAATTAAAATACTTTTTTTTATGTTGGCATCAATTAATTTAATTCGGAAAGTTTTGTTTTTCTTATGAATCGTAGGAATTTAATTGTTTGTTAAGTTGGTAGTTGTGATTTTTTATCGTGAAGTTAGAACTGAGCGCTTAATCCTTGACCTAAGTTTAACCTAGATTTAGAAGTCTGTGGATGCTAGCACTAGCAATAACGTAAAGTGACTATAACGACACTAGTGCTGTTATGGGGAATAGAGTATAGACTTCTCTGAACTTATATTATGTATGTTCTTATATTAGTGTTCGTGACCAAGTAAAAGACAGATAACAGTACAGGAGTAGAAAAAAGTATAAAGACGAACAAATAGTCCCAATCCCTAATCGGCCGTTTTGGAGCGCTTGATTTAAGCTATACATATAGGATATCTACACAGTATAATAGCAGTAATTTTACTTCCTACAAAAGGTACATCGCGCGCTTGAATGTGTGCGCGCCGTGTACGAACGCACTACAAGCAAAGAAATAAGAATGCGTAAGAATGCTCCAGTATGGATCGCACTCACCAGACGTGTTATCGCGCGTCTGTGCGAATACGTGTCGCGCGCTCCTCAACGGCCGAAGTAGGACTACTTGGTCTTTATACTTTGTCATTGTCAATAATGTCAGTCTCTGGAAGAACATTCCTGGTTTTCTTGTACCATGGCGGCGGCGAGCGACAGCGGCCAGCGGTGGCAGTAGGTGGGAGCGAGAGAGCATGCTTTGATCTTCTGCCAGACGTATAATGTCACTCCGCGATTCTGTTGCGCGGTATAGTATATTACGTACCTCTTCTCTTCTTCGTCGTATTCTCATGGCTGAGGGACGTGACGGCTGCGGGAACGCTTCACCAACGCTCTCCAAGCTGCACGATTTTGGGCATGATGAATGCTAGCCTGTAATGTGGCTCCAGTTGCAGATGTAATTGTGTCCGTCCATCGCATAGGCATACGGCCCCTACTCCTTTTTCCTGCCATGCGACCAGTATTATTACGTAACTAGGGTGGTAATGCAAAGAAAGCAATAAAATACCTTCCTTTATTTTACCACCCTAGTTGTGTAATGTACTATTCTGTGCTTCCGCTCCCGCCTATGGCCGCCGCGTGCCGCTACCGTTCCGCCGATGCCGTGGCGGGATATTAGGCATACGATACACGTGACTTGTCTTTAAAGAGCCGAAAGATATATATACGTCTACGTGCCACTGTCTCCGTCCCAAATAAAAGTCCAATCGTATTTACTGAGACGTGACATAGTACCTCTATTCGACAGTTAGATAGATGTAATACAGAAACTAGGTAATGTGTTACATCCTAACCTAAACGATTTAGATGCCGTCAACCGTAAGTGAATGAAACAGCATTTATGCCACAACTAGCCATAAAGTGGCTTTTACCGCACGCTACGCGTACGGAAAAAGCCGCTTTCTAGCCAAGTGTAGACATAAACATACGACAAGTATAAAAAGTATAAAGTATAAGTGTAGACATAGACATGTTTGGGGCTTACTGTCAGGCGTTCTACACAAGTCAGCTGTGGTATCAGTACACTAAGCGTGCGTTCAACAGGCTCAGAGTCCAATATAACAACGCTTTTCGTGCGATGCTATAAGGCTACCGTGGCGGTGTAGTGCGTCTGGCATGTTCGCTTTGAACAGAGTTGATGACTTTTTCGCCATAATACGCAAGAGACATTGGTCATTTGTCAGAAGGGTGAGCGAATCGTCTAACTACATAATTACGGCGTGTTCCACGTGTTACTTTAAGAGTGAGGTGTCAGTTATGAAGTGGTAGACTTACTGTTAGTGTTAGTAGACAATACAAATTAATGGCTTTAATTATTTATTAATGTATTTAATTGTACATGTAATGTGATTAAATTTTAATTTTTATTGTAATTGTAATTGATTTAATTTAATTTATTGTAATTTTGATATTTGTTTAATTAATTGTTGTAATTGTGATATAATTTGTACCAATGGGTTTATACCTAAATAAATACACATTTATTATTATTATTATAAAATGATGTACACAACACGGGAGGTAATGAAGAAAGCCCTTGATCGCATATTTACGTCCCTCGCTGGCAGCTCGGGCCGCAAACATCTGCGATCTCGGCCTTTCTTTGTTTTACCACCCTAGTTGTGTAATGTACTATTCTAGTTATGGTCTTTAATTTTTGAGCATATTTCCTAGCACGTGTGTGAGTCTAATCCGTACTGGAGCATTCTTAAAACTTTGCTTGTGTGCGTTCGTACACGGCGCGCACACATTCAAGCGCTCGATGTACCTTTTGTACGAAGAAACATTACTGCCATTATACTTTGACACAGCCCAACATACTACAAGCAAAGTTTTAAGAATGCGTAAGAATGCTCCATGATTGATCGCACTCTCACAGACGTGCTATCGCGCGTCGTAAAACGTGTCGCGCGCTCCTAAATAAACGGCCAAAGTTGAACTACTTGTTTGTCTTTATACTTTGGCCAAGGACCATTAAAACTAGAGGACTGTCATTCTCCATACTTTGGATTGTAACCCGATCGCTAGGGGATTTCCAGGCAAAAACTAGATGGCTCTAAAAAACTAAACATTTAACGATGTTGTAATTGAACAAAGAAACATAGTATAGTAACAATTAATTCGTAAACAGCTAATAATAAATAAATTCTAACATTTAAATACTGTGTCACGTTTGCAAAGTTGAATAATTGTAAATAATATAATGCTTTTACCAAGCTTATACATAGATGGCGTTGTAAATTCGGGGTACAGCTTTTTGTATGGAGAATGACAGTCCTCTTGTTTTAACGGTCCTTGCTTTGGCTGTGTTATCGATTTCACCCAGATACGGACCTATTCATGCGGAAGCACACTGGATAGCTGAAATTGTAACAAACCCTTTAATTTTTCCCCTATAGAATAGAATAGAATAGAATAGAATAGAATAATTTATTAAACAACGTATTATACAACAATGACATTTAAAGACTAAGATATACAATTAGAGAGTTGAACCTATATGCCTGAACTAGGATTCCCTGTATCTCAGGCAAAAGGGACTATCAAACATTTGTATTTAATACTAAATATTTACATACTAAATATGCAGTTTAATACAATTCAAATCTTATTAACTAGTATTACGTTTAATCAATGTGACATGCTAGCATCTGCGTCGTGTATCTACTGAATGATTTCGATTCTACAATTCGGCTCCGTTAATTGGGCCGTATCACTCCGGCCTTGTTTTAAATCGTTCCAATTTGACTCCAGTGAATTTCTGCTTCATCAATTGGAAAATCGATTGACAATTGCAGTCGTCCGTGATTTATCATGCAAGTAAGCACAGTTAATTTCCGTCTATCAATCTGTATTTTGTGCAGCGTTGTGACTTTTCCAATCAAGCTATTTCTCTCTAAAGTACCAATTTATGATCTCCTTGGATAAGGGATGGTAAACTACGTTGTTTTTGATATACGAGTATTACACCTTATTCAGTGGGATCTTTTATGATGTTCAAAAGTACTGCCTTTACGAATACCGGCCTTTTTGATGAATGGAATGAATGGATTGGAATGTAATAATAATAAATAAAGGAAGACCACTTACAGTCGAGTTCATAAATATATGAGCATTCTCAAGGCTTCAATAATAAATGTACATTGAAAGATACATATTCATCTGAACAGATTTATCAATCAAAAATATATACACGTTTTACCTGCCATAAGCAACTGAAAATTGATAAAATATCTGTACCTATTATTTACGGGTAAATAATAGACAAGTTGGTGGAAATCGAGTTTTGACCCCCCCCCCCCCCCTCCCGGTTGGTTTAATAACATCTTAAAACTTTTTTGTTGCAGAAGAACTGTATTACACTTTCAACTTTTTACATGTAATGTTTCTGATGGGATCTCATTTCTTTTTATAAGTGGTATTTCTTTATTTATTACATTTCAATCCATTCTTTTCAATTTGAAATGCAAAACTAACAACAAACTTATGTGTGCAGTTGTGACTGAAATTGCAATATTTTTATGTTTTGTAGGACTTGATAGCCTAAAAACTAACTATGTTTAAAATTTGGAGCTTGTGGGTCTGCTAGAAGTACCTTAGAATTATGATGAACAGTCAGTGAATCAGTGAGCCAGTCAGTGACAAAACTAAGGAACTTTGACGTATAATAGTTCTTAAACTACACGTTCAAATGGAATGTTATTGAGAATATACTTAAGTCTTATTGTGCCCTATATATATCCCTGAACATTCAGGGTTCTAACTTTAGCCAGCATAAAATTACAGGAGGTTGAAAATGGCCTGAATGGCTTCGAGAAAAGGTACGGACGTGCCTTTGTTTTGCTCGACTTGGCGGGGGCACTGCCGTGCCCCCAGATAAAATTAATAACAAGAAAAATCCTTGCTATTGTATGAACGATTTTGACAACTTCAAATATAAACGTGACTGTAGGCAACATATATTTTTTTAATTCAGCATGGGAGTGCAATAACGAAAAAGGTTTTTTCAATCGATACAATATATTTATAGTCAGTGATGGCAAACTCTTTTAGCTTTTAAAACTAATGGACTGCATCGAAAAATCTAATCATTTTTTACTTGGAATAAGAGCTCGTATTTATGTCCATGGAAAAAAATTAACTCAAGTATTTGTACAATTTTTATCTATTCGTTAAAACGGTTACAATGCAATGCAATACCACCTGCTTGAAATCAGTTTAGGAAATGAAATTTGTTGATAGAGATAAACTTCGACACCGACTGACAAATCAAATCAAATCAAATTTCTTTATTGCACTCATG
The DNA here is from genome assembly GCA_947034925.1 of Eudemis profundana. Taxonomy (NCBI): domain Eukaryota; kingdom Metazoa; phylum Arthropoda; class Insecta; order Lepidoptera; family Tortricidae; genus Eudemis; species Eudemis profundana. The sequence continues at coordinate 4,322,656 of OX344806.1, read as the reverse complement.
TTAGTATAAGGCTCTTAAAGTAGGTTATTACAGTTAAACATGAACCCTGTCAGGGCATAGCAATTTATCTTTTTAAGTTTTATTAGCTTAGCGGCCAGAAGTTTTAGGAGTAGGTTTTATACAATCTAGGCATTCTTTTGACACCTAGAATCAGCTGTTGTCGATAAATGCCGCCCTTTTGTTTACACCGACAGGATACTCTACACTCACACAAACAACGACGGTTTGATCAACATTTTATTAGTTTTCAAATGGATTTATTTAGAATATTTCTTATTTTTTCGGTATTTTTTTCTTATTGGCGGACTCAGAAGGAAAAGTACTATCGAACTATTATTTTCAAATACAGAAAGTGATCACCGCCGGAGACATGGGCGGCTGAAATTTGTATGAAAATTCTCTGAAACGTTCCTCCTTAACCATTTAATCCTCTTGCTCAGCGAGATTAGCTCGCTCAATACCTTGTTGGTTGGGTCGTGACTTCGCATTTCAATAACGGGAATACATGATGCTAATTTTCTATGTTCAGTGTTTGTGTCACTGTGCGTATGTTGTGTCGCCGTTTAACTGTAAGAGCGCGACTACGCTAAGTTTGCAGAGATTAAAAAAATGAGTTATAAAAAAAATAGCAAAACAGAATAAGGTATGGATTTTGTATGGCGGACGTGTACTTTGAAGTCATAGTCCATATTTACTAAAATACATACTCCAGGGTTGTGAAATTATTGAATACAGTTTTAATCTTTAATTATTTTTAGATATTATCTTCAAAAATAACATTGAAAATAATAGCAATTTCAGATTCAGATCGAACTCGTAAAAATCCATGAAAAATAAAGACGTTAACGGAGTGAAATTCCGCAAAAATCACCATTTTTGGATAATAATATTTTTATGATGGATTAGCGGATATTGCTAATACCTACAGCCAGGTATTATGAAGAATAGTACTTATACTATGTAAATGAAATAAGTGTCAAATATCGAAAAACACCTATTTCTATTATTTAAATTACAGTGACCCGAATTCTTTGACCGCGAGTGAATAAATTTAATCGTTGAGCGATTTTAAACATCCAAGAAGTTTTATTATTTTCCATCCTACACCAAATACCTGATCAGCTTACGATAGAGTATTATATTATTCATGCCGAGCCCTTGTATTAGCTTAGTATTCAAGGTAATCTGGGTTTAATTGACTTATTAAGCAGGTATAAATCAAGATTAATTAGTACCTGGATTACTCATTAATTCGTCTGCTAGACTATTAATCCTTGGATTACTATTACGAGTTACTTACCTGAATCGAGAATGTTTAATTAACTATATGTATAGATAACTATAAATCACGTTGTGTGTTTAACTTTGCTCATGCAAAGCTTGCTATAATACTGGAAATTAATAATAATCTCTAACTTTCTCAAACTATGAAATACAGCTACATTAGCTTAATTGTCTGGCAAGTTACCCACTTACTTACTCGACTTTATATCACGCGTGAGCATTTATAATAAAACTTTTATTCAACTGGTCTAACACGATGAACTTATATTAAATACATTATGTAAGTATGTAAATTATCTTAGTAAATCCGAAGCAGATTTGGATTACTTTTTCTTCAGGACTAGTAGATATCCATGAAATCGGTATACAGTTTTTTTTTATTATTATTATTAGGGAACAATCTTACACGAATCGAACTAGCCCCATAGTAAGCTCAATAAGGCTTGTGTTATAGATACTAGACGACGATATATTTAATACAAATACTTAAATACATAGAAAAAATCCCGGAGCAAATATTCGTGCTCATCACACAAATAAATGCCCTTACCGGGATTCGAACCCAGGACCTCTTGCTTCGTGGGCAGGGTCACTACCAACTAAGCTAAAGCGGTCGTCGGAAAGAAAAAGTTAGATTACGATCACGGTTAAAATATTGTAGGTTAGTTTCTATCCGAATATCCGACTTATTTCACCTCCGGGAATGAAGTTCCGGGCGGAAGCACTAGTATTATAAACTACCTGTCCCGGCGAACTTCGTTTTATTTTTATTTAGATGTTTTAATAGTTATTCTGTTATTCGGGCAGACTAGGGAACACAATACCCGGCAAATATGAAACCCGGGTATTACCCGTCTCTAAATAAAGTCAGTTACCCGGGTTTTCGGGTACCCGGATTGCATTACCTACAATAAACTTGCCGGCATTGCCGACCGTGTTAAGTAAGATATGCAAGCATATGATGTTCTTTCGTGTTTGCTTCAAGGCGGCCGACGTTAGATTTTATTTATTACCTTTAAAATAAAACCAGATATGAATAGTTTTTACTAATTTGTAGGTTTTTAACCCGGGTTTTGAGTCACAATGCCCGGGTTTTAACCTACTCTAAATAACCCGGGTTGCATTCCCTAGAGGAGACACAAACCCAAAAAAACAAAAATCATAAAAATCGGTCCACCCGTTCTCGAGTTATAATAGTACATTACACAACTAGGGTGGTAATATAAAGAAAGGCCGAGATCGCAGATGTTTGCGGCCCGAGCTGCAAGCGAGGGACTTAATATGCAATCGAGGGCTTTCTTTATTACCTCCCGTGTTGTGTACATCATTTTATGTCTACACTTGGCCAGAAAGTGGCTTTTTCCGTACGCGCAGCGTGCGGAAAAAGCCACTTTATGCCACACCTGGCACGTACGGAAAAAGCCGCTTTCTGGCCAAGTGTAGACATAAAATAATGTACACAACACGGGAGCTAATAAAGAAAGCCCTCGATCGCATATTTACGTCCTATTATGGCCTGGCGTGGCATAAATGGTGTAACAAACCTGATAAACAAATGTATAAAGATAGATATTATAACAAAATCGTAGTGAGAACATTCTGTCACAGGGCTTTGAACAATCTGTCATCTGATTTGACAAGGTATATTCCAGTTAAGATATTGGTTGTGTACATGTCCACTTAAGATAAGAAACAGTTGAAATTAGCGTCATAAATAGTACATTACACAACTAGGGTGGTGGTAATACACAGAAAGGCTGAGATCGCAGATGTTTGCGGCCCGAGCTGCAAGCGAGGGACGTAAATGTGCGATCGAGGCCTTTGTTTATTACCGCCCGTGTTGTGTACATAATTTTTATGGCCAGGTGTGGCATAAAAACGTTTTCATAGGTAACAAAATAGTCAAAAATTATTCAACCTGAAGTAACGTTAAAAACTAGTCGCAATTTATATTTTTTCTTACTTTCTCAGAAAAATGTATTTAAGTACTCAGTTACGCCTACGCTTTAACTTTAAAAAAATTATAACTTATAACACAATTTATTCTGATTTTGAGGGGTCGTGAGGTTAAAATTAGGCTAGGGTGCACGAAAATTTCATGTTATTTCATTTCACAAGCGTAAATTGAACCCTAAAGTTGAACTATTTCGGTTATTAAATTAAAATACATACTACCAAAGCAGAGGTTATATTGATAAAATTAATAAAAGGGAATTTATAACGAAAAAGTTTTTCCAGACATTAAGACGCTGTCAACAGCAAAATGCCCTTGAGGATTCAGGATTTTGGCCCATCCCCTAGCCCCGCCTAATTGCTCCCAGCGCTATTCACAAGTGAGCGGCGAGAAGCGTAACTGTTTGCATTCGGCTTGCGATCGCGATCGAAATAAACACGCCTGCCGGTAGATGGCGTTATTGGCGTTAAACTCCTGTAGGTTTCCCATAGAGCGCAGAATAAAATAGACAGGGCGTCGTTAAAATAATATAGTTGGTTTTTAATTTATTTTCATAATTAAAGCGTGAACAGATAGAATGAAATTTGGATATGTAATACGTAAATAAGTAATGAAAACTTTCAAACACATTTAATGAATTTTGGATATGTAATATAAGTAGTTAAGATTTATTAGAAAAAAATACAGTATTTTTGTAAGTAGTAATACGATTATATTGAATTAAAATATACAGCACTTCCTTTATGTTTTTCTTGACGACCTGCAATGTAAGGTCATCGAGAAAAACATAAAGGTAAGGTAAGGTTACAAATAAATCAATCGATTTTCGATTTGACAGTATAAGGTATTTATACTTAGTATCCGTAACCTGGTATCCCATCAAAAACATTCTGTAAAAAACTAGCCAAGTCTCGATGGAGCTGCTTGTTTATCTCTAAAAAGTAATGAAATCTAGACACAATCGTGTCAAGTTTAAGGTACCTTACTGCGATTTCTTTATTATTATACTTAATGTTGTGTGACTTGGCCGTTGAACATTCTTTATTCGTTATAGTAGGTACAAGTCAACAAAGAAACTTTGTAATCGCATGTATTTGTATAGGATTACAAACTTATGTGTGCAGTTGCAATATTTGGAGGTTTTTTAGGACTTGATAGGCTAAAAACTAACTATGTTTAAAATTTCAGCTCTCTGAGTTTATGGGAAGTACTAGTTCTATTCTGATGATCATGAGTCAGTGAGTGTCTGTCGTAAATGCGAAACTTTGCTTTCGCTTAACTTCGGAACTAAATGACCTACAGACTTGACATTTTAGATTTTAAGTATGTGATTATAGCTTACTGGATGACGAAAATTTCTGCGTTCTGGTCTTATCTAGAGGTTTTCAAATAGGGGCCTGAAAATGCGGCGAAATGGTTCCAGTAAAGGATGGTACGGCAGTGTTTGCTTCGCGCTCGACTTGGCGGGGCCACTGCCGTGCCCCCAGATATGTACCATGCAACTCCGAGTACCTTTAGTAGCTAATGATAATGTATGTTACGTAGGTAATTAAATTAAATGAGATTGAATATAATATACAATATAATAAATACTTAGTACAAATACCTTATACTGTCAAATCGAAAATTGATTGGTTTATTTGTAAACCTTACTAACTGACGTGCCCGAAAAATTACCCTGGAGTGCGGTGTATGATAATACATACATACATATATACATACATACATACATACATACATACATACATACATACATACATACATACATACATACATACTGTTCAACCTATTTAGAGTTCTAAGCATTTCTTAATGGTACATAAAAAAAAGTGAGTTGTCAGTCAAAATAAAGTCAATGTTTTATACACAATCGTTTTCTTGCAAATACAATAAAAATTAGTTATCGAAGTAAACACATACATACATACATACATACATAAATAAATAAATAAATAAATAATAAATAAATATTAGGGGACAATCTTACACAAATCGAACTAGCCCCATAGTAAGCTCAATAAGGCTTGTGTTATGGATACTAGACGACGATATATTTAATAGATACAAATACATAAATACATAGAAAACATCCATGACTCAGGAACAAATATTCGTGCTCATCACACAAATAAATGCCCTTACTGGGATTCGAACCCAGGACCTCTTGCTTCGTAGGCAGGGTCACTCCCAACTAAGCTAAAGCGGTCGTCAATACATACATACATACATACATACATACATACATACATACATACATACATACATACACACATACACACACACACACACACACACACACACACACACACACACACACACACACACACACACACACACACACACACACACACACTTACATACATACATACATACATACATACATACATACATACACCTTAGGCCTTCATGCACAGGGTTTCGCACACAGGCGCTGCCGGGTGTGGGCGCAGCCCTGAGCTTGCCTAATGCATTAGGCAAGGAAGAATAATAATTACGTCAAAATAAAATCGCGGAGTGAGACATGCCTGCTTCGGCTCGTTTCCTAAAACCACACTCGTGTATTGATGCCTCCCATAATACATAACTATTACCGTCGACTCCAAAACTTTATAGATCTATGCAAACAAAACGTTTCTCGATGGGCGTAGCCAAAACCGCATCTGAAGAAGCGTTGAAATGTGGACCTTATATCCAGTGACATAAGGTCCACATTTCAACGCTATGAAGGTGTAAAACTGAATGAGTATTCATTTGGACAGGCCAGTGGCTATTGCGGTGATCATACATTTAACACACTTAACTAAATATTTACACTTCTTATATTATAACTTTGATTTATATAAGTACGTATACAGTATTTTAGATTTTTAACACAAGGTTACACAAATTTTTGCGATGTTTTCGATGCGCAAACGAGAAGCATAGGTCCGTCTAGCACGGCGCGTCAGCGCACACTGTCTATTTGTATCGGAGTAAATGAGAGCCTACTGTCACTGTTTCTGGGCAGCCGGGTCTTAGAAGATAATAATAAATAAAAATTGAAATAAAAAAAAGTGTGGACTATTTGTGAAATGTGACTCGTTAGCGGTTTAGGTATGAATATGTTGACTTCATGTTTTTATTTGCAGACCCATACGTTAAAAAAATAAAGACATAGAACCGTTTAATGATGACTTTAAGACCAATCTTTGCAATTTTTTTCTATCGAGCCGATTTCGTGAAATTATGTATCGCGTCCGTCCACGGTCTTCGAAATATGATGAATATTAACATATATTTTTTTTGATGTGCTAGAACAAATGGTTTTTCTTAAAAAACTGCTTAAATAACATCAATTTCAACAAAAGTAGGTCTTGTCAGCCTCTTAATGTCGGCGGCCCTTGGTGCGTGCTTATTTTAATTCCCACTGAATTGTAATAATTCAATCAAATATAATCTTAGTTTCGTTACAATACAATTTCAGAATTAAATCACGACCGTATCATATCGGCTCATTTTTTGTGCGCATTATACTAAACATACATTTTCTATCGACTGTAGTACGAGAGATTCATCAAAGGAATATTATGTCTTTTTATGGTTTGATTAAGGACGTAGCCTCGCTTATAGGTAACTGAAGCACCTGTAGTGCGCCGGTCGCTTAACGGTGGTTGTTCAGGTCAATGTATGCGGGCTGCGCATAGGCTACAACGCTTGTTGATGCGTGCGTGCGGCTCGTAAGTACAAAGTGACTGGCTCACTAGAGACGCTCCAGTTATCTGTTAGTGGGCTACTTCCGGCTATTAATTTTAAGGCCCTTGAGTGTAGTCATCACAATTTTATTTTAAGAATGTATTCATATCATGAGCAATGTCATCCATGAAAGACCATTTCTGTACCTCAGAAGCATAACGCTGTAAGTCCTATTGTTTTCCATACTTACTTACAGTGTTATGCTTCTCAGGCACCTACGGATTTAATCTGGTCAAAAAAAATCGGAGCTTAACCTAACAAACGATTCAGCGTGTGTGGACGCACCGTGACGGATGGCTTCTCTATCGGGTGACGTCACAAGCCGCGCCTCTGAAATCCCCGCGTTTGTTCCAGTCGTAAAGGATTAGGGGAATCTGATACTGAAACGACAAGGGATACTGTCCTCCCAAAAAACAAAGAGTGTTTATATGCCATGAGGCTGTGTGGAGATAAGCCTTTTTGTACCCTAGCGCGGCCGAATGGCGAAAATGAAACTGGTCGTGTCTGGATTTAAGTTGGACAGATTTTCTTATTTACTTTTCAGCGATTCAGTGAATTTATGTACTTTTGGTTATTTAGGCTATTACGTATCTTCTTTTTTATTGAAAAAATACTGTTGTGCTGTTCAACGGTAAAATTCTGTTATAGTTAAGATTACACTTCAGATTAAATGCTAGAAGGCTTTTTTTAGGATTGGGTGATATACTGGATCGCGCTGTGCGAATGTGCGAAATTTTATTTGTCATTGCGGAAAAAAACCCGCGTAAACCTATAATCTAAACCTACACCAGTGTGCTTAAAAAAAACGTAAAGAAGTGCTGTAATTTTGGGACCCTCAAGTTCTGATTCCACATGGAGACTTATTACAAATATTTGTTGCAGGTACCGCGTAGCGTTTCAAGAAACTCTCCTCTGCCGCAAGGTCCGTCGAGACTCCCGCTTCATCAACATGGACCACACCAGCGCCTCCAGCAAGGCCTCGCAGTACCGCAAGCGCGAGTCCCGCATAGCCTTCGTCAGCAAGGTACACCCAGAATAGTATTACGGTTTCTTACGTCGCTTCATCAACATGGACCATACCAGGGCCTACATGAATGCCTCAAAATCCCGCAAGCGCGAGTCCCGCATAGCCTTCGTCAGCAAGGTACACCCAGAATAGTATTACGACTTCTTACGTCGCCTCATCAACATGGACCATACCAGGGCCTACACCAATGCCTTACAATACCGCAAGCGCGAGTCCCGCATAGCCTTCATCAGCAAGGTACACTCAGAATAGTACTACGGCTTCTTATCCCGTCTCATCAACATGGACCACACCAGCGTCTACACCAATGCGTCACAATACCGCAAGCGCGAGTCTCGCACAGCCTTCGTCAGCAAGGTACACCCAGAATAGTATTACGGCTTCTTATGTCGATCATCTAAATAGGGTACTTTCCTGACAGATCAAATCAGTTACTTTTTATGAAGTGTCAAAACGCTCACATAGTATGAAGTCTGTATGGAAAAAAGTAAAATGACGTCATTTCACTCAAACATCAAATCATCTTCTTATTTTTAGTTTTTGGTCTTTTAAAAATCGTTTATAAGGCGAAATAGGTGATGTTTCGTTATTTTTGCAAATTTTCGAAAGCAGATTTAAAGGCTTGCGTGAAGTTATTTATATTGACTGCAGGCAAATACCCTAGTGCTTGGGCTCATTAGATTAGTTTCAACGAACAGTTTGGGTTATACAAAAAAAGTACAGTCGGTAATAAAAGCTAGTCTCAAAAAAAACATTTTTTGACAGAAAGTTATTGACTATTACAATAAAAACATTTTTTTTCTAGGTGGACTACGTCAAGGAAGACCCGGCGCCATTTTGTGATGACAACGGCGACGTCAAAATGGAAGACAGTACCGTATTCTACTTCTACGACGACAAACAGGACGCCACTCAAATAGACAGTTGTATGTAAGGTGTCTGTACCTATACGATAGTTACCTACAGGGTTTTGTAAGTTAAGCTTTTCGGGTCACACTTAGAGCGTTTCAACCGCCTGATTCTGACAACAGTAATACTATACCTACTACTAAACCTAGTGGTACTATATCGACTTTCCTGATAGATCAAATTACAAACGTCAAAAAAAATCATCAAATTTTCATTTTGCCGTTTACTTTTTGCTCTGAGACTATTTTGGGATTTTTGAAAAAGTCATCATCCTATACCCATTGAATTAGATTAGGTTTGTTTTATAGCAATCCCTAGGAAAAAAAGCGGTTTCTATGAAAATTGCCTATGAAATGATATACTTAGGTATGTTGATATGAAATGAAATATTCTATAAAACGTTGGTCGGAGATAAAGTTTAAAACCAGTTGAATCGCTCCAAAAATAACCCATTCTGTAGTTTTTCTACGATGATTCTTCAAATAATTATAAGGTTAGGCTAACTTTTTTGCTTAAGTAACCTAATTAATTAATGTATTTTTGTATTAGTGTTAAGATCACTCACATTGTACAAAAGACGAGACATCCACTCGACATGTATTGTTTCGGGAGCATTCGGCAATCACGTCACGAGTATTCGCGAACGCCGCCCGGCGACTACCTACGACTATAACTTGGCAACTTCGTTGGTAACACTCACCATGTGTGTTTTTTGTTATGTGCAGCCGTAACTACTTATAAAAGTTACCGCCAACACGAACGGCTGCCTGCGGAGGCTGCCTCCGTCGGTCGTCATTCGTGTTGGCGGTAACATGTGTAAGTAGTTACGGCTGCACATAACAAAAAGCACACATGTGAGTGTCACCAATGAAGTTGCCAAGCTATAGCAGCCCTGTTTGAGCAGCATGCATGTTTGTGTGTAGCATGTTTGAGCCTCACTGACAGGGTTAACGAGCGCGCAGACGGTTCCAACGCGTTAGTCCTAAAAATCAGTTTTAGGACCAACGCGGCAGTGGGACGCGCAGCGCACTGCAGCCGAAAGTTATAAAAATGCCTAATTGCGTGGTAGAAGGCTCCATTTACTGTTACGGGGAATATAGACCCGGGTGGATTTTGGTCCGCGACATTTGCATGCCATACATTTAGTTTGGCATACAAATGTCGCAGCCGAAAATCGACCCACCCGAACTGTACGGATCGCCCTATCCTTACTTTTGAAATCATTGGTCTCACGGTAGTTTTCTAAGTAAAATAGTGTTAAGATGATGTTAATATATACTTATAACATTTTAAGTTGTAGCTTCGTGAAACAGGCCACAGGAAGTGAGATTTTCTCTCCACGTCGCGTGCGGAAAATAATCAATTTACGGCCTAGAGTGACGTAAAAATAATTTAAATGTGCATAATTCTCAAGTTGCACCAAATGTAAATACAACTATCAAATTATTAATAATTGATGTGCATGTTTGTATGTGTACTTTCCGAACTATTAAATGATTAGTAAATTGAATGTTAAAAATAAATACGATCTAAGCAAATGTGACTTGTATTTATTTTTTTATGCGAATTAATACATCAAAATCTTACAATGTGATGCTAGAAGGCATTACTAAAAGCGTCCCAACCACTCTGACATTTGTGGGTGTGGGGCCCATGATTATTGCAAAATCTTCAGATTTTCATGTCCATTACTAACTTAGTATAGTAAATTGAGATCAGACCAGATCGCGCGGGTCACCTATGCGCTGGACTGGTCAAGTGAAAGCCGCTGTAGGAAACCGCATATCTGATTGTGCCTGACAGTCTGACAACAGGGAGAGATGGCGGAAGATCGTGCGGAAAGCTGTGTCTGCCTCTACCACTGATGTGGACGCTTCAGTGTGACCAGACAGAGAAGAAGAAGATAGTAAATTGAGATATTGTAGGCTTGAAATTTCATTGAAAGCCGGGGATGCGTGAGGGAGAAGGCAATAGTGACTTAACGAGCTTTATCTTAGAGCCTTATCACACAGGCGATTTGCGAGCGAGTTGCGAGCGTGTTTTCATATAGATTTCGATCGCAGCGAACTCGCCGCGAGCACGCCGCGACAAGTTTTGTGTGAAAACACGCTCGCAACTTGCTCGCAAATCGCCAGTGTGATTTTTTTATTTAAAGCCTGACTAACTCGCAACCCTAGTGGTCGTAGCGATAGTATGACCGGGTGGTCGGCCGTGGCGTTTCCTGGGGTCGAACCAGGTCGCTAGCCGGACCACCCCGAGTGAATCGGACTGGGGGGCCAGTGTGATAAGGCCCTTACCTGCATATCAGACATACCTCGGACCAGTCGGATTCCAGTTATGTTGACGCCTTTAACAGACTGTATAGCTTGTCTGAATAAATACATTGAAGCGAGGACATTAAAATAAATAGCCGGACGGAGCCGCACGCACACGTCAACTAGTTTTTTCCTACTGTGAGCAGCACGTACACATAAGTAGCCGGCTTATTGGACATGCTTCAATTCTTTGTTAGCGAGGCTCCGTCCGGCTATTTATTTTAAGGTATGCATCGAAGGCATGTTTACAAAAACAACATAATTGACTAGACTGGTAGACACTTACAGAGAAACATCTTTAATGACAGTAGGTGTCAACACTGTCAACCAATTTAGTTAGTTAAGTTATTTTTATAAAACATCCCTTCTTTTATACTATTATAGCTCTTTTAGTTATTTTGTAACGTCTAACTAAACCTTTAATTCCTACCACAAAAACACAGATAGTCACAGTGGTTGAAACGCTCGCAGAAAACTCCTAGCTACAGATATATTTTTTACTATAAATAAAAACTATTACAATTAAGTACATGTGATGTAAGTACTTGTGATTGATACTTGTCAGATAAATAAATGAATGTTTAAAATGAATACTTTAAAATATTTGAATCCTCCAATCCCTCCTTTGCGTCGCGCAGTTGGGTAACGGAAAAAGCCGCTTTCTAGCCAAGTGTAGACATAAAATTATGTACACAACACGGGAGGTACGAGGGGTGATTGGAAAGTTCACGGCCTAAATATGAAATCAAATCCAAAGATTTTATTTAATATTTTTATTTCTCTACGTAGTCCCCGTCGAGCTCTTTGCACTTGTTCCATCTGGATTTCAAAGCCATTATACCACTTTTGAAGAAACTTTCCTCCAGGCCTTCAAAATAGGTGTCCATTTCAGCTTGGACCTCGTCGTTGGTAAAAAAATTCTTACCGCACATGTGTTTTTTTAAGTTTGGAAATAGATGGAAGTCCGATGGTGCCTAATCAGGCGAATAGGGTGGGTGGGGCAATAATTCAAACCCACAGTTGTGAATTTCTGCCATCGATTTTATTGACGTGTGCACACGTGCATTGTCCTGGTGAAAGAGAACTTTTTTTTGTCAACAATCCAGGTCTTTTTACTTTCAGATTTTCTCGTAATCGGCGTAAAAGGTCGCAATAGTAGTCCGAGTTTATAGTGGTACCTTACTGGAGATAGTCAACCATTATTACTCCCTTTGCGTCCCAGAAGACTGAGAAGACTGATGCCATGACTTTATTCGCCGACAAAATGGCCTTTGCCTTTTTGGGAGGCGGAGATCCAGCACGAACCCACTGCTTTGATTGCTGTTTAGTCTCGGGCGTGTAGTGATGGACCCATGTCTCATCCATAGTAACATATCTGTCCAAAAAGTCTTGAGGATCAGCTTCAAACAAGTCGAGACAGTCGCGTGAAATTGTTAGACGAGTGATTTTTTGTTCCACTGAAAGGAGCTTCGGAACCCATCTCGCCCACACCTTCGAAAAACCTAATTCGTTGACTATAATGTTTTGGGTTCTTTCATAGGAGATGCCTACGATGTCAGCTATTTCTCTTACTTTTAATCGTCGGTCTTGCATTATCATCTCGCATATAATTGCCACATTATGTGGATTGGTCGCAGTGGTTGGTCTCCCGGGGCGAGGGTTATCTTTGATATTGACTCGTCCCCGCTTGAATTCAGCTGCCCACTTTTTTACTGTCGTATATGATGGAGAGGATTGCCCCAATGTACACTGCATATCGTCAAAAATTTGTTTTGGAGTCAATCCTTTTTTATGAAGATATTTAATTACAGCACGTTGCTCCAAATTGTCCGTAATGAAAAATCTGTTGACTCTTATTTTTAAATCAGACGTATAATTTATTTTTACAATGTCTTACAATTGAAATTTCGCGGGATAAGAACAACCTTAGTACATAATCAATGGTTATGTACTAAGGCGAACTTATCCCTGTAAGGTGTCTTTTCCAGCTAACCTTTGAGCAAATGAGAGAGAATAATTAAATATAAATTTGAACAAAATAATTTCCACTTGAAATTAGCAGGTTATTGTGTAGAATGAACGAAACTCGCGCTCTCGCTCTTTTCTATTCGGTATAACTCACGATTCATAAGTGATAGCGCGACGATTTTTGCACACACTCAAAGAGTTTATTTAAAATTTAAATAATAGGATAATTCCGTATACCGGTCTCAGCTCGTGCAAAGCCATGCAAAAATATAAGTATAATCGGAAATAGGAGGAGGGCAATAGGCACTTTCTAAAAATAGACAGTTGATTTCATTAGGAAAAAGGATAATGAAAAGGTAAATGTAAGGCCGTATCTTAGACTTAAGACGAAACAGTAAGGTCGAGAGAATTGAAAATTAGGTATTTGTAAAATGTGTCGCTATCCCGCACTGCCCGCCTCTCACCCGCAGAGCGCGATAGAGACAACTGCAGCTTGGACCGAAAATACTTTTTAAAATTTCATGAAAACAACGTTTCGTAGTCCCCTGATTTCTTCCCCAAAACTTAACCTATTTAACTAATTTTTTTATTAAACATAAAGAAAGGCTTTGGCCGTGTTCCTATGTTTTCCTTTTTTTTTAATAATCTAGTCAAATTTGTTTTCTGGATGTATGAACACAGCGAAAAATCTGGCATTTTTTTTAGGTTTTTGAAGGTTAATATCTCTTTTGAGAATCAATTTATCGTAAAAAGGAAAACATAGGAACATATCAATAGTAGCCATAGATTTTAGGACAAAAAAATATTGCTCAACTGGAATTATCCAGGGAGGAAACAGGGGACTACGTTTGTATGGAAAAACTGCCCTCCTGTTTCCTCTTAAGGTCTCTGCCCACTACACCGTATCATACCATGACCGTACTATGAACGTACCCGGCACAGTAGGTATGACAAATGCTGGTCGGTAACGGAACCTGCTAGTGGGCATAGCCTCGTACTTTTTAATACAAATAATATTTATGCCACACCTGGCCATAAAGTGACTTTTTCCGGACGCTGCGCGTACGGAAAAAGCCGCTTTCTGGCCAAGTCTTAGACACAAAATGATGTACACAACACGGGAGGTAATAAAGAAAGCCCTCGATCGCATATTTACGTTCCTCGCTTGCAGCTCGGGCCGCAAGCTTCTGCGATCTCGGCCTTTCTTTGTATTACCACCCTAGTTATGTAATGTACTATTGCCTGACACGTTAATAGTACTGTCATGGTATGATAGGTACGGTGTAGTGGGCAGAGATCTTTAGGGCATTTCTCCAGAAATATGTCTGCGGTCACCTCATTCATCTGGCCCTTTTTCATTCTAGGGCATTTCTCCAGAAATATGTCTGCGGTCACCTCATTCATCTGGCCCTTTTTCATACTAAATGTTAGGAGCCAGATGAATGAGTCGCAGACATATTTCTGGAGAAATGCCCTCTAAATGTATGGAGACAGATGAATGAGTCGCAGACATATTTCTGGAGAAATGCCCTTTACCCCAACGGCTGAACTGTCCGTTCTACGGCAAATATCGGGTATAATACATTAAATGAGGTTAATTTAAATGTAAAATACCTGAAATTAGCTAATTTATATACTATCGAAGTACGCACCCAGCGGGATGGATAAATCCGCGAGGATTTATTGCTACGGCAGCCATTTACAGAATCTGGAATACGTTGATTAGAACGGTATAACTTCCTTCCTCGAGCATAAATGCACGTAGTTTAGGGAAAAGGATCCAACCCATAAAAAGTAATCAGTGAAATTTCAACCTTTATATTAGGGTGGTCCTTATTTTGTCGATTTTTTTAGTTCTTGCGGGACACCCCTTCATTTTATTTTAGTTAGAGCATAAAAAACATGACTGATTATTTTTAGATTTTTTCATCACACTTGCTCGAAAATGGTGTCATTACACGTAGGTTTTGCGGGCCGTAAATGACCTATTACGCCCTAGGGCATAACGGTTTTCTTTTTAAATTTGAAACGCTGGTTCTGTTTTACTCTTATTTGTCATGTTCAAAGGAAACGCCAACTTACTTTTTTAACTTTTATTACTGAAATATTTATTTAAAGAGAACTGTTATTGCAAATACATGAACACAAAGTTTATGAAGATGTTGGGAAAGTTTGGTACTTAATAAATAGGTAACAATTGAGATTGAGTTGCTTGGCACACAAATAGAGTAAGTCCTGTATTGAAACAAATGATGCCTAATTACTATCGTGGTAAGGAGTTTCGAAATCTCAAGGAAAGAAAGCACATGCTATCTAAAAAACACTGGACAAGTGCGAGTCGGACTCGCCCACCGAGAGTTCCGTACAAATTTGTAGGTACATATGTCACCGGCAACTAGCTTAATTAGCTAGTTGGTTAGCTGCCTAGCCTTTTCATTAAAATTTTGGATTAGGCTTGTTAGTCAGATTGTGTCCCTTTGAGCAGAAATAGAAGCCCCGCGCAGCCCCGCTGCCCCGCCAGGCAGCTTTGGCGGGTCATAGTTTAGTGAAAATGCTAGGCAGTTAACCAACTGGCTAATTAAACCAGTTGGCTGTGACACATATATTAAAGTCAAAGTCTTTATTTGCATTAATTGCGGGAAATAAATTGTCAATATAATTAATGGGACAGCACAATTTGCCAGTGCAAAAAAGGGTGCAGGGAAACGCAAAAATATTTTAAAACTATTACAATTGGTTATAGTCCGTGTTATTAGAATAATAAAAGAGAAAAGAATAATAAACACGCAATGAATTACCCAATTACTAAATCATTAACATTCAATTTCATTGTATTGTATTACATAAAGTACCTTATAAATTTTGATTCCCTTAGTAAAGTCTAATTTTTTAATGATTTCATTAAAAATGTATAGTTTTCAGATTTTTCCCTTTACTTGTAGTATAAGGTGGTATTCCTTGCCAAATTTCATAGTTCTAGGTCAACGGAAAGGACCCTTCGAATTATACCTAACGAGATAACTTTATTTGAATTTCCAGGTAACTTCAAATGGCCATAATTGGTGAATTCGGGATATGAATTCTTTTATTCCATGAGGTTCTAATACAAAAAAAACTGCTTTTGTACTGTGGTAAGGGGCCTCCGGTCTGCTAGGGTAAACACATGTGGCGCTACAGGAGGCGCTGAGGAGAAATACTTGTGATATAGCGGAGTCCCGTCCTTTAGTCCATCTAATAGTGATTCCAATTCCTGGCAACAGGCGAAACTGTGCATAAAATAACAAACCCGCGTTCACATTGCTCAGACGTAAACTCGTTAAAAATGGATATAATCTCAGATAAGAACGTGTAGAAAAACTTCCACTTGGAAAATATTAATTAAAGTATGAAAACAGATTTCGTGCCGTCTCTTGGAGCCGGACAATGCCCCTAGCAGACGTTGCTTAAAGTTTAAACGTTACTTAAGTTAATTAAACTTTCCAAGACAACAGTTTCAACAACGCTGGGTCTGTGGTTGGGTGGGGATTCCAATACTGCTGCCATAACGCAAAAGGGCACATCTAACGTTTTTTTTCGACATTAAGATGATTACATATTTGGAATCCGTAAATTTCGCTGATCCCGAATATGTATATAACTCAGTGTCGAAAAAAATGTTAGTTATGCCCTTTTGAGTTATGGCGGCAGAATACCGCAGCCTATCCTTCAACCTCGGTACGCCGACACGTTTTCAACACAATACATATTCAATAGACTAGGCTTCCATGGACATATAGAGATAAATAGTGTAGGGGAGATGGATTATGGTTATCCCACGGGGTGTTTATCACAATTGCCATTTAAGGATCATTCACGATCACCACTCACCCACACCCACGATCACCACTGGATCACGATCATCACCGATCCAGCAGTGGACGACTTGTGGCTGAAATTATTATGATGATGATGAAAATTAGCACCTATACAGGGTGGGAGGTACTTTAGCCATCAATTCCTGGTGGTGTGACGAGTAAAAAAAAGTTATGTGATACATAGTCGAAAAACGCTTACTTTCAGAGATATTCATTATTCTTTAAATGAAAACTCCCAAGTGACTAAGACAGTATTTGATGGTAAGCGACTACGAGGCAAAAAATTGACCTTTCGTTTCCATTTTAGCTTTTTTTTTCTTTTTGATAACTTTTCCTCGAGTAAGGACATGTTTATAACGAGTGGCTGAATTTACTGATTTATTTTGTTCCATAAGACTATTAATGTAAAATGACAATATTCGACCCATGTTGATATTACATTATTTACTCGTCACACCACCAGGAATTCATGGCTAACGTATGTCGGTATAGTCCCTCCCACCCTGTATATCACATCCCATTGCCACGACAAATAAGTATTTAAATGCACTCTGACTTAATGACTTTAAAGGCTCGGCATTCGTATTATCATCGTTATTAATTAATAATTCAAATATCTCACTGTCAACTAAATCATTTTGCCGATACGATACCGATATTTGTAGTAAATTATCGGCGATTCCGATACCGATATCTTAGCTAACTAATGAAGTATGAATTTCAGATTTATTATTTGTATGTCCTTATTATACCTAAAACTTGGCTATTTAACAGAGAGTCAACCTTGAAGGTGTAAAGTAAATAGTACATTACACAACTAGGGCGGTAATACAAAGAAAGGCCGAGATCGCAGAAGTATGGCCCGAGCTGCAAGCGAGGGACGTAAATATGCGATCGAGGGCTTTCTTTATTACCTCCCGCGTTGTGTACATAATTTTATGTCTACACTTGGCCAGAAAGCGGCTTTTTCCGTACGTGGTATAAAATAAATAAATTGTCAACACAAAATTATTATTTTTACCCGACTGCGGCGAAGCCCAAAGGAGGGTAATGTGTTTGACCTGTATGTATGTATGTCCGTTCCTGTGTCCGCTCGTAACTACTCAACGGCACAACCGATTTTGATAAATGATACATCATTGGATTCGTCTTGATGGCGCGAGGGTCACTGGGTATGAAGTTCGTTAAAATAAACAAAATGGCGGATTTTATGCACTTTTACAGTGCACCGCGGTCGGGTTTTATTTAGTAAAAATATTTTTTATTATGAACCAAATATATAATTAACATAGTAATTATTATTGCACAAGGTAATAGACCAACATATAAATTAAGTCAGTAATTGAAATTACTTTTTGCAGTTTTCTTTCATACAACAAATTTTTTTCGCGCTCTTCAAATATCGGTTATGTATAATCGGCGATACCGATATATCGGTATCGGTATAGTTACATCCCTAACCAATATGCATGAAAAACAAAGCTGGACCGTGTTGTTCATAAAATTTTAACGCTCGATAAAATTTACTGAGTATTATGTAGTCCCGCTCCCGATCTCTGTTTACTTTGGACCTATAAAGTCGGCAACAAAATTTTACGCACTACGCGTTACCATTTACGAAATACAACTTCAATATTTGAGTGAAAACCGAACAAGGAGCATTCCATCAACATATTTCGTAAGGGACACCACCATTTTAATACTTCCGAGAAATAAATTCAGTAAGATAATTATCAGCATTGTAATATCATAACTCAGCTTTAAGATTGGTAGTGTTTCTTAGCAGCTAATACGTTTTATTAGGGTAGCTGCCATAACATTTCGTAAGGGACAAAAGTTGATGTTTTCATGGAATGCTCCACAAATGCAAGTCGAACTCGCCCACCTAGGGTTCCGTACAAAGTATTCCCTTAGTAAAGACTACATTTTTTTATGATTTAATTACAAATGTATAGTTTTCAGATTTTACCTTACCTGTAGTATAAGACGGGATTACTCGTACTTGCCAAAGGAGATTGCCGACTTTTGGTATCAATATCGTCATTAAATTGTGTCACAACCAAAACGATACCAAAAACTTAGTTTTTTTTTTAAACTAACTTCGAAATCTGGAAATCAATCTCAATTTCCTATGGATCCCCGAATACAATTTTAATGGGATTTAGTGATTAGGGGAGGCAGTTTCTTGTTCTTTAAGGTACAGTCGGTTTCGTGTTGACACAATGACTTTTTCATCACACTTGCTCGTAAAGGGTGTTATAACACGCGCGCTTATAGCGCAGCTCGAGCCGATTTACTCCCCGTGGGTTACAAAAATCTATAACTCCCACGGGAGGAAAAAGTGTATGAAAATCTATAACTCCCACGGGGGTTATGAGTTTAGTTTTAAAAGTCGTACGTCATTTCAGACTAAGGAGGTTTCGAATCAGCCAAGGCTATTTCACATCTTCAAAACTTGGCTACAAAACCAATTTTAGTGTAAATAAAACTTATATGGTATATTTTACTATTATTTCCGTAGTTTTTGCGATTATTTTAATGCAATTAAATTAATTTAGTTTAAAATTTTATTTTGAAAATCGGTACAATCTGGCGACATTGCCTGTCAAGTTTAAAAACTAAACGCAGTTCTTAGCATTATCTGTGGAAGACTATATTGAAAAAGTTGACAGTTGAAGTTGTCTCTTAGCGGGTGCGTTTAGTTTATTTCATTTTTATGTTTTATTTTATTTTTCCTCGCAAATGTGATGAAAAACATTGTGTGTATCACGGGCAGTAAGAAGATTACAAACTCGAGTCATTAAAAGCCCTCCGCCTACGGCGTCGGGCTTCTAATAGACTCTCGTCAGTAATCCCCTTCTTACTACCCTCGGTGCACAATGTACTATTGATTTGGTACGAGACGCGTCGGCAATGTCCTTTTGTACACCTGCGGATAAAACATAGTGAGAAATACCATATATCCTTCCATCTCTGTAATGTACTTATGTTTAACAAAATAAATTTATCTTTATCTTTAGAAATTCTGTCTTCTGAGATAAGTACCTGAAAATACAACCGACTAGAGAACCTCGGAGAGAGAAGTAGTATTCCTCTAAGTTTGCGAATTATTTAGGCGATTCATAAAAAGTTTATTTTCTCGTCGACAAGAACCTTTGGACTCAAGCCAAGCAGTGGGCATCATGTTCAGTCGACGAGGCTAATATGTTTACATTTTTCGACCTTATTTCAGTGGAACAAGGTCAAAAAGTGTAAACATATTTGTGTCATCGACTGTCCCATAAATCAAACGCCATTGCGACACTTTATCGGTGCCGATAAATTGTCACTCGTTTACCGAGTTGCTTACAATTACGATTCAAGTTCCCTTTCATAAAATGAAACAATATTTTTCTTTGTTCGCGTAAAGAGAACGAAATAATGAATAATGAACGGCGCGTCCCTTCACGACATCACGACTATGGATGTAATGTAACTATACGTACCTACTTATGAAACATCGTCGAGATGAATAAATGATATTTTCAAGTGCGATTAAGTCCTGTTTTGTGTCATCACCTCGGCCCGTAGTCGTTCAGAGCTGGATATAGTTGTATTGAATAATCACATCACACTAATATTATAAATGTGAAAAATTGTAAAGATGTTTGGATGTTTGTTACTAAGAAACGGGGTAACAACTGGATGGATTGAGCTGAAATTTGGCATGCAAATAGATGAAGCCCTGATATAATACCAACAAATTTTAATACTACTACTTTATTACTGCGTTAGTTTCTAGGTATATCATTGTGTGGTCTTACTTACTAAATTACTTATGCTATCTCTTAAGTATTCTTGCACAATACAATATAGGTGTATTAGGTGTGCTTATAACATTCCAATCCAATCCATCAGATTCTAAAGTAGTGACCATGGGACCACCCGGATGACCCATTGAAAAAGGTTATTATTCGGTTTCCACATTCAATTCTAAAGATTCGAAATATTTCCATTCAACTTTCCGTGGCGCGCGATAGCACGTCCGTGTGAGTGCGATCCACACTGGAATGCTCTAATGCCTAAGAATGCTCTTGCGCATTCTTATTTCTTTGCTTGTAGTGCGTTCGTACACGGCGCGCACACATACAAGCGCGCGATGTACCTTATGTAGGAAGAAAAACCGGCCAAGTGCGAGTCGGACTCGCGCACCGAGGGTTCCGTACAAACTCATAAGTAGATTCATGAATAGTTCAAGAAAAACTATATGGCGATTAGTTTAGTAGGAGCAAATAAGTATGTGTTAAGATTTTTGCAAATTTCTCAAAAACAGTGCAAGTTAGGAAAACCGTTATATTTTTCCTGTAATATATAGGATGACATTAATAATTGGTAATTATTACAGATTTTTCTGTTCAGTAACTTCGAAGATAATAGGGGGGGAACGGTATTTTTTTTAACGTTTTTCGCCATAAATCAAAAACTACTTATTTAAAAAAAAATATAAAAATACTGTTTTAATCTACAAATTAAGCCCTTTCATTTGATACCTCACTCGATATAATAGCCCTACTTTCAATTTGCAAAGTTTCATTACGGACCCCTTTAAAAAAAAAGTAAAAAAGTTACAAGATTTTTTTTACATCCTATAAGCTCGGGTTAGCGGTTCTTAACACTATTCCAAATTTCAAGTCGATAGCATCAGTAGATCCTGAGATATCTTGCTGTGACAGACGGACAGACAGACAGACAGACAGACAGACAGACAGACAGACAGAGTCGCACCATAAGGGTTCCTTTTTTACCATTTTGGTACGGAACCCTAAAAATGACTGCTATTAAACTGTGGCTCCACGGTTGAATCGCATCCGCAGTGCAGTACTTGGATGCACTTCTGCGTAAAACGCTGTTTGCTCCGCCTACGCAGAGCATAAAGCAGAACTTTACGAGTATGACACGTGAAAATAAAAGTGTTACGGTTTACGATGGAAAATCTATACCCAGGAAAACAATGGAACACCATCCGAACTTAATATCCTACTAATATTATAAATGTGAAAGTTTGTGAAGATGTTTAGATAGTGTAATTTTGTTCCATTTGGCGTCGAGACCCTTGCTGGTCCGTGGGGCCCTGGCGCTTTAAGTCTCTTCAATCCGTTGTCGAAGAAACTCACAGAAACCATGAGGGACGGAAAAGCTGGCAGCTTCCTCGCTCAACGCATCATTCACAATCCAGCGATGAAATGCTGCCAGCATCTTCGGTACCATGCCGCAGGGGCCATTTTTAGATTTATTTTAATTTTAGTTTATAGTATATTTAATTTTAATTTAGTCTTAGTTACTTGTATTGTTATTGATGCAGATGTTTCGATGCAATTTTCGCGCTTCACGGTGTCAGTGTGCAAACAAAGATGCGGTTGTGTACGTAGGGATTTTTTTGCTTGTACATAAAATACACAATGCAGACTGGCCAGACTGGGTAACGAAGTTATGAGACGAGATTGTCTAAAAACACGTTTATCGCTTATTGAATTAACCTGTATTTAATCATTTTGTGGCGCACACATAAACATTATCCATTCACTCGTTCAATCCATTCGTGCCAGCTCTTGTGAATCGACCTGTATAATACGTGAATGGATTGAGATGAAATTTGTTATACAACTAGACCTCTTGGTCCTGTATTGTCTTTATATCCCGGTAGGAAGCTCCCTTGGGATAATAAAGGGAATGATGCAGGCGAAGCCACGGATAAATGCTAGTATTATTATAAACGCGAGTGAAACTCTGTCTGCCTGTCTGTTACCTTTTATTGGAAATGTAATGTTACTAACACTGTGATCAGTGTGATCCAACTTGGTCGAAATAAATAACTATTATTATTATGTTTGTATGTCTTACCCGGTGTCCCTGACCTGCCCTAGCTAGGAAGTGGACTTTTCTCTCCAGCCGGCATGCTGACGCCTAGGGTGATAGGTCCTTAATATACTTTTAAAGCAACAGCCGATTTCCATTAAAACTTAGCTTAAATTAAACCAAAGTCTTAGTACTGGTGTTGAAATAGGTTCCGTTTGGTAACTACAACGTCACAGACAGACACGCAAATGACGTGAAGAGTTGGAGGATAAAACTTTGAATGAGGGCGTATACATAGTTCAAAATCTACAGTAGGCTAACGCCCGTGGTGACATAGTTATGGTAATAGAGCGGTGAGTGCTGGTAGATGCTTGATATATTCACAGAATGCGTATTTGACGCTATAACAACAAATACGTAATGAAAACTAAATAAATTTAAAAATAAAAAGGATAAAACGTGTTTTGGCGTCTTTTGCTCGACGGTGGTATAGGTCCATTCCATACCGTCGTGAGCGAATCCAACTCGCGCTTGGCCGATTTTTTTACTTACGCTGCGTCGGGTGCCCGATTGGCTTAAACCGCCTCTTGTAAAATGGTAGGTGTTGGTAAATAGTGGTACAGGTCGCGTCACGTAAAAATAACGCTGGTTGTCAAGCTGCGCATTAGGCCATTTATCGATCTATTTGGTGGTATGAGGTGCGACGCGGGGGGGCGGGTTAATCGAACCGCGCCGCGAGCAAAAGGCTAGTTTAAAAGTAAAACAATAAACATAGTACTTTCGTGCGCGAGTGTAACAATGCGCAAACACACCCCCTCTACTTTCTTCCAGCGTTCTTTTTACGTGACGCGACCTGTAGTACTGGTAGTAGACACATTTAGCTTAGTGGGAGTGCCCGCCTACGGAGCTGGAGGTCCCGGGTTCAAATCCTGATAAGGGTAAATATTTGTGAGTGATGATTGAGTATTTGTTCCAGGGACATGAATGTTTTCTATCTTTTTAAGTATGAAAAATAAATAAATATCGGGGGACAATCTTGCACCAATCGAGCTAGACAAACTAAGCAATGCTTGTACTATGGGTACTAGACAACGATATACGTACTTATATAGATAAATACATACTTAAATAGATAGAAAACATCCATGACTCAGGAACAAATACACGTGCTCATCACACAAATATTTGCCCTTACCAGTATTTGAACCCGGGACCTCTAGCTTCGTAGGCGGTGGCACTCCCACTGAGCTAAACGTGTCGTCAATAAAATCAATGTAATGTATTCAATATTTATCTATATCTATCGTCGTATGTATATAGTCGTCTAGTAACCATAGTACAAGCATTGTTGCTTAGTTTGAGACTAGCTCGATTTGTGTAACACTGTTGTGCGTTTACGCTTCATCAACGTCCTTTGAGCAGCGGTTTTGGTTGCAGCTTCATAGAACATTTGAGTCTCAAATTCGTACGGACTCGTCCAGCGCGGCCCGGCATTGGAGGATTGTTTCCTCGCACAACTCTGGCAAACTATAAAAAACCGGTCAAGTGCGAGTCGGACTCGCGCACCGAGGGTTCCGTATAAACTAATAAGTTGACCAACCTTACGACTAACAGCAACCCTGCCTTAAACCCGCTTTAGCTCTATTCAACCAGGAAAAATCTTAACAGCGCGATGCAGCGTATGCTACAGCGACATCTATTGATACTAAATAGCGCGTAAATTTTACTTGTAATTTAAATTGAAGGGTGGATTTCACAGCGTTTCAAATGCCGTCATCACCAATCCCGAAATTTCGACGATTCACTTTAAGAATGTATCCCATTCTTTTGATAAAATCAGAAAATAGTACCTACTATTTTCACGTTTTGATCAAAAATTATGTAATTTTTAAAAAGATGTCATCATAATATCGGGATTGGTGATGACGGCGGTTGAAACGCTCTGAAATCCACCCTTAAACGTTACTTTTTGTTATTGGCTGATTGAAATAATTGTTTGTCAACTAAGTTAGTTCTCATGTATCACTTTTAGCCACAAGCTACCTTATTTTAGATTTGTGTCCCTAGATGGCGCTAGTGGTATTTCATTTTTATACTCCTATTATAGAGTTTTTAATAATTATTGTTACTTTATGTTTTTTTCCCGATGCCTGATGAGTGATCATTGTATTTAATAGACATTTTTTATATAATCTGAAATAAATCATCGCTTAGTTTTGCTACTCTCCGCTAGATGGCTCTCGTAGGGAGGGTAGAACTAATGTTAAGATTTTTGTAAATTTTTAAAAAGTATTCAAGTTAGGAAGAGAAAATATAACGGTCTTCCTAATAATAATAATAATCCTAATAAGTAGATACATGAATAGTTCAAGAAAAACTGTATGGCGATTAGTTTAGTAGGAGCAAATAAGTATGTGTTATGATTTTTGCAAATTTCTCAAAAACGGTGCAAGTGAGGAAAACCGTTATATTTTTCCTGTAATATTTAGGACGACATTAATAATTGGTAATTATGACACATTTTTCTGATCAGTAACTTCGGAGATAATAGGGGGGGAATGGTATTTTCTTAAACTTTTTTCGCCATAAATCAAAAACTATTTATTTACAAAAAAAAAAAAATATGGCATTTTAATCTACAAATTAAGCTCTTTCATTTGATACCCCACTCGATATACAAGCCCTACTTTCAATTTTGAAAATCCCATTACGGAGCCCTTTAAAAAAAAAGTAAAAAAGGTACAAGATTTTTTTTATGTCCAATAAGCTCGGGTTAGCTACTTTTAACACTATTCCAAATTTCAAACCGATAGCAGCAGTAGTTCCTGAGATATCTGGCTGTGACAGACGGACAGACAGACAGACAGACAGACAGACAGACAGACAGACAGACAGACAGACAGACAGAGTCGCACCATAAGGGTTCCTTTTTTACCATTTTGGTACGGAACCCTAAAAACGAACAACGTAGTCCAACTTCAGCCCTTTAGGATCGCGCGACACGTATTCACACAGACGCGCTGTAGCACGTCTGTGTGAGTGCGATCCACACTGGAACATTCTTATGCATTCATATTTCTTTGCTTGTAGTGCGTTCGTATACGGCGCGCACACATTCAAGCGCGCGATGTGCCTTTTGTAGGAAGAGAAATTACTGCTCTGGCCTTGGTGGAAACGAACTGTAATCGTCTTCGTCAGCCTACTGCATGTTCCGTAAACTATAACGTTAGGTACGAAGTAAATTCGTCATTAGAATCTCTTAATTAATTTCTGTTTAATTTCCGAATAATGTCAAACTTCGGAGTGAGTCTTGATTTAGAACAATCGCGCTGATAATTAACCTAAAAAAACCTCTAAACTTGCCTATTGAGATCAATTAATATTATTTAGTATGTAAAAGAAATGTATTCAATAACTTATACACATATTTAACGACACAAGGTAATATACTGCTTTTTAGCTACACTGTCAAATGTCGCAAATATTTTACGATAGCTAGAACAACTATAAATGATTAACTGTCCCTTAGTTTTTATTTCCAGTCTTTACGATACCGTAATTCATCGTCTATTGCACTAGTTTCATTAGTTTTATCAGTGCTAAGGTCCTAGTGTTTGACAGGGCTGATGCCAAATAGTTGACACCCTTAGAGCAACACGGAAAAGAGGCGTCATAAGGCACTTGTCCGGCACACAAATTTCTGCCATATTTGGCGAGGGGGGAACTAGGTAACGCACACTTACTTACACACGCGTACATGAAAAATCGTTCTTCACTACGAAACTAACACGTAACAAATAGAACAACACATTGACCAATGCACATTCACAAAGATAAATTTAGCATTGCAATAGTGTAACTGACGTGACGCACAACATTGATAAGTTTAGCAGAACACCATGGCAACGCGAGGTTGCTTGTTTGTCAACTAGTAAACAAACTTCAAATAATGTCAAATCAGATTTATGTATTATTTATGTTTTAAAGGAAGTAAATAATTATAATGTGAATATAAATACCTTAGATGTGAAAGGAAACACCATCTCTTTGTACGTTTGACGTGTTAGATCTGTTTTTGCAGCGAATTACGGAACAATTCGGCATATTCACGAAGATCTCTTCAGGTGAATTACTAGATTTAGTTTGACGACTAATCCAATTGCAACTAGTTTTATAAAACGAATATGATCACTGGCGCAAATTGATTGGCAGAGGGGAAATACTAAGTAAGGCCACTCTACTCTCTACGAAGTCCGTGTTGCTCTAAGTTGACACCATGCTGTTTCTCTATTGCTAATGTTTTAACATATATGATGGCAACTACTTACTTATCCCAGTTTTTGCAGCGAATTACGGAACAATTCGGCATAATCACGAAGATCTCTTCAGGTGAGTTACTAGATTTAGTTTGACGACTAATCTAATTGCAACTAGTTTTCGGCCATTCTCACGAAGTATGACTGCGTCTAATGACCGCGTCTCCATACATTTAGTATGAAAACGGTGTCGCGGTAATTAGGTGACCGCAGACACACTTCGTGAGAATGGCCGTTTTATAAAACGAACATGATCACTGGCGCAAATTGCTTGACAGAGGGGAAATACTAAGGAAGGTCACTCTACTTTCTACGAAGTCCGTGTTGCTCTAAGTTGACACCATGCTGTTTCTCTATTGCTAATGTTTTAATATATGACGAGGAAGGCCTTCAACCATTACCTTTGGGTTCCGGTTCACCAATGGTCCACTAATTATCCAATAATTCAGTATCCGCACCAGTTTGAGTATTGGTGTATTGCTCTCCATGTCTCTCTTTACACAATCTAAATGTCGCGTCGATAATAAGCTAAAAGTTACACTTACACGATAAATTCGCAGAGACCAGCACAATTCCTTTAGTTTCCAAAGAAGACTGACAATCCATACGTCAACGTCATATTTCCTCCTTTTAATCTAAACTGCCTGCATTACTCAAAAAGGATCTAATACTAGATGGTCAGTCATAACTAGCGCCCTCTCTGCGACTTTATCCAAGCCAATAATTAGATATTTTTGGTTAATGTAACGTTGTTATTTTATCACGATACGACACATATCGATACCTTTAGACTCAAAGGGCGTAAGCTCCATTAGAACCTACGGCTTTTACGCCCTTTGAGTCTAAAGGTATCGATATATGATGGCATCTACTTACTTATCCCAGTGGTTGCCGGGTAACATTTCCCACATATGTACAAAAACATATATCAATGCAAAGCGGATGTCGCTTAGGTCACTTTACGAGTGACCGTGAGGTTTCCGGCACATATTTGACTTTCAGGGACTCGTCGCTTTATTGCGTTAGTTTGCGAATAGTGTAGTTTCATTGCCAGTGTGGCGAAGTATAAAGGCGAACAAGTAGTCCATCTTGGGTCGTTTAGGAGCGCGCGACACGTATTCACACGAACGCGCGATAGCACGTCTGTGTGAGTGCGATCCATACTGGAGCATTCTTACGCATTCTTATTTCTTTGCTTGTAGTGCGTTCGTACACGGCGCGCACACATTCAAGCGTGCGATGTACCTTTTGTAGGAAAAAAAAAACTGTATTATTCTGTGTTGCCAGTGTGGGATGTTAAAACTGGGATTAGCAAACAGCATAGCCAATTTTGAGGTTATTATATTACAGTGACCAAGTGAAAGCTGCGCCAGGCAGTCTGCCAACAGGGAGAGATGGCGGGAGATCGCGCGGAAACCTGTGTCTGCCTCTACCACCGATGTGGACGCCTCAGTGTAACCACGACCGTTCTGCCAAGAGCGAAACGACAGAGAAGAAGATATTACAGTGAAACGAAATCCTGTGTCACTGGAAATTGAACACTTCGCTTTTTAACCTCCGACGCAAAAACGACGGGGTGTTATAAGTTTGACGTGTCTGTGTGTGTAAATGTGTAAATGTCCTTGTGCCATCGTAGCTCCCAAACGGATGATCCGATTTTAATGCTTTTTTTTTTGTTTGAAAGGTATATCAGTCGAGAGTGTTCTTAGCTATGTTTGGTGGAAATCGGTTCAGGTCTTCAAGGTCATCAGGTCGTTTGTTATGTTTGGTCGGGGGTTTTTTAAATTTTTAATTTAGGTTAGGTTAGTTTATCCTTAATAGGTATATTAGGTATGCGTTTGGCCTTAGTCTTACCTGATGGAAAACGGGGAAAAGGTGGATGAAACACGCTTACCCAGCGCATCATTCGAAACTAAAACGTTATTAGTTTTTAATTTGCTTCTTAAGACTCCTTGTCCGCGGCTAAAAGTACCTTATGGATATTGTCGCTTAAGCCCTTCTATCTTGATGTCCTATAGTAACGGAGTCGGATACGATGCAAGCGACAATATCTATAAGGTACCTTTACCCGCGGAACGTCACATATTATTTCTAAACTAGCATTTACCAGCGGCTTCGCCCGCGTTGTTTCCGTTCCTGTCCCAAAGGAACTCTTTAACGGGAAATAAAGTACGAGGGCTGGTTGAAAAGAATCCGAAACGACAATAAAAAAAAAAGAAATAAAACAAAATATTACTAGAAACGTCATTTGCAGTCTTTTACGATCTCAATACATGTAATTTTAGGAAATAATAGTTGTTTGTTTAAAAAATATTCAGCTTTATAGTGAGACAGTTTTCATTTTCATGAAAATGGAGAAAACTTCACTTTAGCACTATCCACTCTTGGGTGGCAGAATTCAAACGAGGACGAACGAGCTGCAATGACGCTCCCCGTAGCGGAAGACCAAATGAGGTAACTACCCCAGAAATGGTCAGTAAAATAAAAAATATCGTATTAGAAGACCGTCGATTAAAACTCAGGGAGATAGCCCAAATTGTGAACATCTCATCTGAACGCGTTTTGAACATATTACATGAGCATTTGTTTATGAAAAAGCTTTGTGCCAGATGGGTGCCGCGGCTTTTGAACGACGAGCAAAAGAAACAAAGAGTGAATGTTTCAAAGGAGTGTTTGAAACTTTTTAGACGGAATCCCAATGAATTTCTTCGTCGATTTATAACAGTTGATGAGACCTGGATCCACCACTACACGCCGGAGACCAAAGAGCAGTCTAAACAGTGGACTAAAAGCGGCGAACCCGCACCAAAGAAGGCGAAGACGACATTATCGGCAGGCAAGGTTATGGCAACCGTATTTTGGGATGCTAGAGGTGTCATCTATGTGGATTACCTTGAAAAGGGGAAAACAATAAATGGCCCATACTATGCAAACTTGTTGCAAAAGTTGAGTGACGTAGTGAAACAAGAAAGACCCCACTTGAATAGGAAAAAAATATTGTTCCACCACGATAATGCACCGGTCCACACTGCAAAAGTTGCGATGGCAAAAATTAAAGAGTTACGCCTCGAATTACTGCCCCACCCGCCATATTCGCCAGATTTGGCCCCCTGCGACTTCCATCCGTTTCCAAATTTGAAAAAATGGCTAGGAGGGCAGAAATTTTCGTCCAACACTGAAGTGATTGACGCCGTTAACGGCTATTTTGAAGGACTTGACAGTTTTTTTTATAAAAATGGAATAATGGCCCTGGAGAAGCGTTGGTCTAAGTGTATTGAGCTAGGAGGAACATATGTAGAAAAATAAATTAAATTTATTCAAATATCTCTTTTTTCTCCTCTTCATTCCGGATACTTATCAATCAGCCCTCGTATTCTATGTTTCAATCCAGGACCACTAGGCTTGTGATGCTACAATTTGGCACGCGATAAATAAGTGATAAAGCATTCGTCACGTTCTAACTAATGGTGTGTGAGAGTGACGAATGCTATATTACTTATTTATCGCGTGACAAAGCGTAGCATCATAAGCCTAACAGGTCTACTTGCATTACAAATTTCATCTCAATCCATCCAGTTGTTACCTCGTTATTTAGTAACAAAAATCCAAACATCTAAGCATCCAACCAAAATCTAATCTTCACAAACTTTCATTTATAATTTGTAATATTAGTACGATATGTCCCACAGACAAAATGTATCAAGAAATTAAACCAATTTCAAGTAAAATTGATGTTGTAAACATGAATACGAGTATTTAACGCTTTCTTCATTTTTATGGAGCATTGATTCGATTTTTATATAAAAATAACATTATTACGTAATTCCCATGTTTTAGACGTAAACCTAATTAAACACAGGATACGCCTTAGGTATTAATTATAAAATATATTTGGTAACCTAGTGTTTCAGAAAACATATTGAATAATGGATATGTATTAAACTACGTTAATTATCCCACCAAATTTTTAATTACGGAAAGTCGCTGGATATAAATACGCTGCACGTTTGTTTAAATTCCACGAAATAAGTGAGTAAAGTAATGAATAAGAGTATACCAACTAGTAAATTAAAAGTTTACAACAACCGAGTGCAACTAATTATTATTGATGAAATTTATTATTTATATTAGCATTTACCCATGGCTTCGCCCGCGTTATTCCCGTTAATGTCCCAGGGGAACCCTTTACCGGGATATAAAGTATTCTATGTTTCAATCCAGGACTTGGTCTGCTTGCATGCTAAATTTCATCTCAATACATCCAGTTACTACTACCCCGTTATTTAGTAACAAGCATCCAAACATTCAAACCTCCAAACATCTAAACATCCAAACATCTTCACAATAAGATTTTCGATAAAATTAACAAACCAATGATATTAAAACTAAAATTATAATACATATAATACAGTAAGATAAAATAATGAGTTATAACATAAACTATATATTCCTTAAACTAAATTAAGGCTATTATATATATATATATATATATATATATATATTTCCTTAACGGTGAAATATTGCTGTTGAAAGTTGCAGACTTATTTCTGAAAGAAATGTTACCGCATAACTTTCACGTAAATTTCATGTAACATTTCAGTAACTTCTGACATCAGTAAACCGGATACAGATCGGAAAATTTGACAATAATTGTCGATAGCCGAGTGGCCAAGGGGTTATTGTAATGTAACCGATTGTTACATAACGTACGGTTAGGTGGGAGTTCAAATGCACGTGAAGCAAAGCATGTCTTTTCCTTTTTTTAATTATTTATTTTTGTTTTTTTTTACTTGATATGTGTATAAGTCATCAAATTTTATTTTGCTGTCTCAAGGTTGTATTTAAAAAAAACATTGCTATAATACTAAACTAATGTATGTGTGCCAAATATGAATATATATGGTGATATAGTTTGTAACCAAATTGTCTCTGTTGTGACAGACGAACGGACAGACGGACACTGAAGTCATCCTATAAGGATTCCGTTTTTTTGTAAAAAGAATAAAATACTAGCGTCGCAGATACACAAAATAAAATAGTTATTTTTTCAATATTTACGACTTTATTGCTTACAAACGTCAAATAAATTTAAATTGCGAACGGGAAATTTACGTCTGAAAAGCGCAGAAACTTACATGTAATTGAAGTGAAACTTTCATAGGAAAAATAATGTAATTGAAGTGAAACTTTCATAGGAAAAATAATGTAATTGAAGTGAAACTTTCATAGGAAACTTACATATAATTTAAGTGAAACTTTCACTTTGGTAACTTACAAGCTGTCCGTCACTAGTCACACGGAATTAGTATTAGTTATTAGATATTTTAATGTAAAATTGTGTTTATATGTTTCTCTTTGTTATTCTGTACTGTTTAAGTTCTGTAACTGTTCTGTGTTCAGTGTGGCAATAAATGTTACTTATTCTTAATAAAGTAAATAAAGGCTATCAATTTAATAAAAAGTATTATAATCAGTTCACAAATTGCCCTCCATCATCTTTCTACTGATGATATTTTCTTAAAAAGCAGTCACATGCATGCATCCTTGAATATATTCTCGAAATTAATCAAAATATCGCGTAACATACACACAAAAACCCCTCCGTTATAAGTTGGCTAAAGAAAGCAACGTCACCTTAACCGGAATGAACACAATTTAATCAGACCTAATACTCCGTTTGAAATTTCTTAGTTTGTATCATGCTGTCTCATCCAGCCAACATTCTTTTTCAGGAGAGCAACAGGGACGGGACGTTACGAATTCTGAATTTTGAACTTCGGGGTAAACGGCTCCCCCGAAGCTTTTTATCTAAAGATAACTCACTTGTAATGTTGCCGGAAGAAAGTCTATGTTAATAAGAAAAGGCAAACCACCACACGTCTTGCATTAAGTAGGATAAAATAAGGGGTAATTGGAATAAGAAGCTTTTCCCGTGGAAAACAGAATTATTTCAACCTCAATTGCCGCAAGGACAAAAAGGTTTACGCAAACTAGCCGTTTTGTTACGAGTAAAATAATTGCGAGACTAATCTTGGCTTAACTTTTGCTTTTGATTGGATATTTTAAGTTACAATTTTGTCGGTGGAGTAGTCTCCAATCACAGAAATACAATACAATACTATTTATTGCACACCAAAAAGCGATCTCTTCCAGACAACCTTTGAAAATAAAAAATATATCGATATAGAAGGAAACAGTTCGTCGATTTGTATAGGGTATTTGACAACAATCAAAATAAATTCATTAACTCTAACCAGCAAATTACGCTTCCAAAACAGCCCGGATAAAATCATTCAAACTTATTTTCGTGCCATCAACGATTTTACAATGACGAAAACTAAAAATAAGGCACCATGTTGAGCATGACGTCACAAGATAGTATTTCATACTAAACTGCATACTTTCGGAGCGTTTTGACACTTCATAAAAAGAAGCTGATTTGAACTGTCATCAAGTAGCCTATTAATTATACCACTATTATCAGATTTGATATAAAATCTGTGATAATAATATTGACGGCACGAGTGTAATTTAGGTAAAAGTTTACTTTAGTAATGGAAAACGTAAAATTTCCATTCATTTGATGGTATCTGAACAATTAATTATACCATTATTAAAATAAAAATAAAATTCATTTATTTCGGACGGATTTTTAATTTTTTAAATTTGATAATAATATTGACGGCAACTGAAGTTAACGGCGTGCAAAGTAGGTCGCCGCCACTTATTTTTAGCAAGTGTGCCTCCAATCGTGGCCGCTGTACGCCAGCTTCTTGACATTTTGGTAAGACACGACATCAGTTTTTTCCTCCACTTGATCTATGTAGCTGCGTCTAGGTCTTTCCTCTTCTTCCCTCTATCTTCCCTTCCAGAATGGTTTTAAAGAAGTTTTGTCTTATAAAATGCTCAGTCGTGAATATTTTAGTAGCAACATTTTGTATGCATGAAATATAGTTTTTTTGTCAGAAACTGCGTTTTTCTCCTAAATAACGCAGTTTCAGACAAAACTCAGGCAATATTGTGTCGGAATACAAGAATACTAGAACGAATGAACAATTAATTATACCTACATTGAATGGTATAATTAATTGTTCAAATACCACCAAATGAAATGGAAAATTTATGTTTTGTATCACTAAATTACACTTTTGGCGTCAAACGCCAAGCAAAAAACGTTACACGTTTAATTCCCATACAAATCGACGAACTATTTCCTTTTATCTCGATATATTTCCGTGGTCTGTCTGTCCGTCCGTCCGTTTGTCTGTCAAGATCCTTTATCTCAGGGACGCGTAGATGTATAGAGTTGAAAATCAAAGCAATTACTCAGGTCTACAGTCCCTTGATGCTGTGAAAAAAAACTTCTAAGTTAACGTAAAAAAAGATACGGCCGTTTATGACGTAAAAATTCCCTTGAGAGTATCGATTTCGATACACGTATTTCGATTATATACTTACACATTAGAACTAAATAAAACAACATCAATCTATTTTCATTGTGTAAGTAAAGGGATTAAATTGTTACTTTCCTTCCGTTTTAAAATATGGCTCAAAATCCAATACTCGAGTTCATCACAAAATTATTTGCTCGTATTTGAGCATATTGTACACAAACTCTTTGAACGGCTTGGAACTATAATAAGATACATTTAAAAAAAAATAGTTCCCAAGTCTGAACATCCGAAGTGCTGTAAATTGTAGCTTGTTGCCCTGACAGTAGGGTATCCCCGGGGACTACACTCGGTCCTAAAGAATTCCTCTTGTAAGGTTGGTGTCTGACCACCTTGCGGATAACTTTACAATTTAAATGTTGTTATTTTTTAGGGTTTCGTACCGGACTAACATACTGATTCAAAGTGTGGAAAGGGTCGGTGTTTCGTTTAAATTTTAAGTAATCCGGACACTTTTATGAGGAGAGTTTATTTAATAATTTAACTTGTATATGGGTTTTTACCTGAAAGGAGAGACAAAAATAAAAAACAGGTCAACATTACTAAAACTAGATTAATATTAAATATCTAAAAATGTGAAATTTTATGGCCATTATAGGCCTTTTAGGGTACTATTTGGGTACTATTTTTTGAGAAGCTTCATGCGTTTCCAAAAACGAAGCCGTTCCAGAGATACCAACGGTGTACGCCAGCTTGACACCCGGTAGCGTACACCGTGAACAGGCCTTATATTTCAGAAAGTTTAAGGGTACTATTTTTATCACCTAGGTATTTCGTTGGCACTATTTGGGTACTATTTTTTGGCTGCATCAGATTCTGAATATCTTTACGGTGTACGCTACCTTGACGGACACCTAAAAACGACCCCTGCGGCATGGTACCGATGATGCTGGCAACATTTCCTCGCTGGATTGTGAGGCTGATGCGGTAAGCAAGGAAGCTGCCAGCTCTTTGGTCCCTCGTGGCATCTGTGAGTTTCTTTTTACCTGAAATAAATCATATTATTTTATTTATATATAAACATCTTCTGGGCGCACCCATTCCATTGTAGGCTCAATCAATGCTTACCATTAAAGTCAAAGTACTTTATTCCTTAATTTAGGCATATTAAAATGCACTTATGAATGTCAACAAGATTTCTCATCAAGCTTAATTGGAGTCCTCTTGAGTTCAATCCACGATTCAAAGACTCCAATCAATACGTAAAAAAAAACACCTCGCCGCAACGGGTGCGGTTATTTGGCTCCACGGAGAGCCATTGTTATTCTCATCACGGATCAAATTATATTACGGGACGACATTGATGGCTAAGTTCTGATTATCGTGCTGCGCAGATACCTTTCGCTATAATTAACATCACTTTTTCACGTCGGAGTTCAGAGGAGAAAATTTGGAATGTTCGCAATTAAAACTATGACAATAGTATTGAGACGATCACCTATAGCTTGGCAAGTTCGTTGGTGACACTCCCATGGTCCGCGCGGGGGGCGAGGGTCGATGACGTATTGAGCACCGCTACACACGAATTACGATACGGATATGTCTGCCGATATCCCTAAAGGCTGAAGCAGTGTTTCGGTGTTTTCTGTCTGCAAGAGTAATTTGAATGCAGATAGTTAGCTATAGATATGCTTATAGTTAGTTGTTGTTAAAAAGTGAAATAATAAACCAAAGAACGGATAAAAAATACCGGTATCCGACCCCTGCACACATGCAAGCGGAGTGATGTACCTTTTGTCGGAAGATAAATTACTGCGTTTATACCTTGTGCCTTAGAAGCGAAAACGAATGTGGATAATAAAGCCATGATATGATACCTTACACTCTAAGGCATTCGTGACTTTACTATCCACATTTACGATGTAATCATACGTAAAGTGTCGTTTAAAGACGGTACCTAAACCTTTCAAAAAGCAAATAGTAAAAAAGTAATCTTTATGACGCATAAAAAAAATTAAATAAGTATATTACGTTGAATCGTCAGCTCGTATGGACCCTTTCCTCAAGATGTTTCTTTGAAGATTATATCGACTTATGGAACATTAAAGGCAAATGCCCTAGCGTGCTACGCGTACGTTACGGGAAAAGCCGCTTTCTGGCCAAGTGTAAACATAAAATTATATACACAACACGGGAGGTAATAAAGAAAGCCCTCGATCGTATATTTACGTCCCTCGCTTGCAGCTTGGGCCGCAAACATCTGCGATCTCGGCCTTTCTTTGTTTTACCACCCTAGTTGTGTAATGTACAATTTCAACACGCTTATAAAATGGCTCTTATTTCATGGTTCTTACGCGCGGAACGCAGTTTATTACACACAACACAATACTTTACATTACCGCACTAGTGCACCGCAAAATGACCAATGAGAGCACGCTGTGGGGCTCGGCCGGCGGTTATTATAGAATCACTTATCCGTCTAATAATGCTTACTTTCCGGCCTCTACAATAATGTAGAATCGTAAACTGCACGTCAAAAGAGCCTAAACACGGTGGATTTATCTTACGTAATTTAGACGATCCTATGGTCACCTTCCGACTCCATCATCAGATCAACTTCATGCCATAACAATATTGCATTTTGCCCTTGTTTACATGTCCTTGCAAAATTGCAGCTTATACCGGAATTCCGGTATTGGTCCTTACAAGTAATACCGGTATAGCAAATCCTAACACAGATAGATAAACAGAGAGACCGGGACAGGTGAAACTAAATAAAAACTTGTAAAAAGGAACGCCATGCTAGCCCTGGTAGGACTATAAACACCCTAAAGGGTAAACCTCGCCAGCTGCGTTTTCCCGATCCTTAAGAGTCTTTTCCGGGAATAGAAAAGCTGGGACTTTTCCATCCGTTACTAAGTTTCCTAAAATCCCGTGACGATCTAAAGACTCGAAAGAGCGTTTCGCTTTCTTATTCAGATATTCGTGAATATACAGGCCGGAACGGAACGAGGGATTTCAAATGTGGCATTGTTTAGACATTGTACATTATTTTCTCCAAATAATAGTATATTACACAACTAGGGTGGTAATATAAAGAAAGGCCGAGATCGCAGATGTTTGCGGCCCGGGCCGCAGGGGAGACAACTGTTAAGTCCTTAAACTGTGGTAGAGGCGTGGTTTAATATTTTTGGCGATTAAAGTATAGTAGTAGTATTCAGCAAAGCGGCAATAAAGGTACCATGTAGGTATATTAAAACCGTAACTATTTACATAGTCCGAAATAATTTTGTTAATATAACCTACATATGCAACACTAGCGCCTATTTAGCACATTTCGACGGACACTTTTCGATACACAGAGACGATTATCCTTACCTCTACCATCCACAGCCACCAAGATTATCTTTATAAACCAAGATGTTCAAACTCGTTTTAAATCATAGAAAATGAGTTTCTATCAAAAAATGTTTTCAAACAAACTTTTATTGCCGATTGTACCTACTTCTTGCAAACTGCACGTTAAAACTAATCAAATGAGCCCAAACACGGTTAATTTATCTTGTGTGATTTAGATGATCCTATACTACCATCCGGCTTCATCATCAGGTCAGCTTCATGTCATCATAATATTGCATGGTCATCTAATTTACATATCTTTGCGAAATTTCTGAATCGGAATCCGGGAAGTGGGTCAAAGACTCGCAGGATTTGATTACAGACACACAGACAGACACCGGGACAGGTTAAACTAAATAAAAGCTCGTAGGTACAATAGCCTTAATTGAATAGCGTTTACAAGTCTAAGGCACCTTAACATCACAACCCCTTTATAGGCAAAAAACTTAACTAAAGTAGGGGAGGGTGAGGTATAATGATCCCCTTAAGGGAAAAACTTTATCTGTGGCCAAAGTTGAAGAGAAAAACGCAAGATTTCAATTGTTGAGAGTAATGAGTTTACTTATCTTTGTAACTGCATACCTATTTTGCATGATATGTATGTAGTTTTTTTGTATTAGAGGTTTTTGTAAAAGTTTAGTAAGGGATCATTTTATACATCCCTGTGTATAAAATGATCCCTTACTAAACTAAGTTATTTATATACTACCCTAAGTTATTTAGTATGTGTGAAATAAAACACCCAGCTATTTATTTTAGTCATATGTATTGTTCATAACAATAAAATTATGTAAGCGAGTTATACATAACTCTTGAAGTCTTTTAGTTAGTAGGGATAATTTTACCCCAAGCACCAAATTCCAAGATATCGATCAAAATATAACCTTCAAATGCCACGTGCGGTATTCAAACATGGACATGGCTTTAATATAGCCAATTGCTATTAAAACCCGCCAGTAAAACAACATTTCAATAAACATGAACATGTAAAAAGTAATGAAAGTTCAAAAACAGGCTTATCTTAGATCAGACTCGTACTTTTTAATTATTTTTCAATAAAATCACGCTAAGTGCTCATACCGCCATGACACTCGGAGAGGCAACTGGCAGGGGTGCGGGGATGACGTTTGTTGCGTATTTGAATAGATGGCGTTAGTTGTCACTTGTATACGACTGGGGATCATTTGACCCCATGGGATCGTTTTACCTCACTCTCCCCTACCTTTTGCATGTAGTAGTAACCTGTCCGTATAGACAGTTTGACGTTCCATTTACTACATGCAATAGGTGCTTTAGGCCCCATCTAGACGGGGCGCGAACTCGTATATGCAACTTTGATTAAGTACATTGCGGGCTACCCCGTACTTCTAGCACAACTGTGACGCGCGACTCTTTTTCGGGCGACAAGTACTACCTATCCTTTTCCATTCAATATAGTGTGACAGTGACAGGTTGTGCTCTGTCGCGTGACAAGCGAAGTCGCGGCTAGTTGAGCTGGCTCGGCTGGTACGATGACGTTTCATCGATTAATCGCCGCAATGAAATGCAAATCGCATACGAGTTCTCGCCCCGTCTAAATGGGGCCTAAAGCACCTATTGCATGTAGTAGCGTACGGAATTTATATGGAACTTATGTCCTTTTTCTAAAATGGAACGTCAAACTGTCTATACGGACAGGTTACTACTACATGCAAAAGGTACTTTGGTTAGGTTTTTTATCTATAGGTAACTGAACTACAACGTAAGTGTCCTTGAACCTCGTTTGATATTGGGTATGCCCATTTTGTAAATCGTTATTATTTTGTATTATAAATATTTTTTCCAGACTAACTGTTATCGAGCCAATTACTAAATTGGCTCGATAACGATATGACCTCAGATGGGAATGACCAAAAAAGTACCGTTAGGGCCTTATCAGCTCGCGATTTGCGAGCGAGTTAGAAGCGAAGTTCCATACAAATGTATGAATTCGGATCTTTAAAAATCTTTAAAAGACGCATAGACGCAGTTACCCCGGTTATACTAATAAAATTAGTGAGATAGGATGGGATTTATAATATTAGTAGGATATCATTGACCCTTGAACACGAGATACCTTTCTACGCACTTCACTCAAAATGGTACAGTCAGCGTGAAATAGTAGCAGTCAAAGCGCCATATACAGGCTGATTCGGTGACGTAAATAGGACCAATCCTACGGACAGGGCCGCGCCGCCCCTGTGTGCGAAGTGTGCAACGCACACAGGCGCCAAGGCAATAGGGGCGCAGGAATTCGAAACAAGACGACAATAAAGAGGTGCTTCATAGGTTTGCACACAGGCGCTGCCGGGGGTCGGCGCGGGCCTGCCTACGGATTCAGTAAATGTCAATGGATGGTTCAGTATCATTTTTCAGTGAAACAATCACACCTTTTTCCTTTTTTATGCCAGACCTGGCCATAAAGTGACTTTTCCCGCACGCTGCGCATACGGAAAAAGCCGCTTTCTGGCCAAGTGTACACATAAAATAATGTACACAACATGGGAGGTAAGGTAATAGAGAAAGCCCTCGATCGCATATTTACGTCCCTCGCTTGCAGCTCAAGTCGCAAACATCTGCGATCTCGGCCTTTCTTTGTTTTACCACCCTAGTTGGGTAATGTATTATAAACTTGGTTTTCAATTTACTGAATCTGTAGGGTTGATCCCGCTCAAGCCCTCCGAATCATCCTGTATAAATATGTATGTATGTAAACACTTTATTGCACATAAAATTATATATTTAATTATATCGTTGATTAAATGGAAAAGCGACACAAGTCGAAATGACTCTTTTTTACAGGGGAGCAAATTAAAGCTTTTAAAATATTTTTTTGTTATATTCATGTTATTTACTACATGAATATATACATGTGTTATATATCAAAATGTAGGTATTTAAATTCTCTTTCGATATGTATTTTGACTTTAATGTAAATTAACTCGTAGAATCTTTTATTAGCACATAAGTCCGTTTTGCATAAAAAAAATGAGACAACCAAGGTCAGTTTTTTTTACAGAAAATGGCCACAAATAGGGAAAAAAATGCTTTAATTGTACTTTATAGTTACGAAAATTGTGTAATAATCAGAAAACGTGCAATCTTAACTACAACAAATAAAACAAAACTTATTTTTTTGTCGCTAAACTTTAAAACTTTAAGCTAATAAACTTTAAAACTTAATAAAATTACTAATTAACATGTGAGATCTAATAAGTCTTTTAAACATAAGAGTTAACACATGACCACACGGTTATGGCACCAGAAATCAAAGGGGGCAAATGCT
This sequence comes from Eudemis profundana, assembly GCA_947034925.1. NCBI lineage: Eukaryota > Metazoa > Arthropoda > Insecta > Lepidoptera > Tortricidae > Eudemis > Eudemis profundana. The sequence goes on along the minus strand of OX344806.1, from coordinate 4,281,368 downwards.
TCTCAACTTCCTCGAAAGAGAGGGACCGTTTATGATGAACTAATTCTTCAAAAATCAGCCCCAAAGGAAGTGGACGTGGCAAAGCCTGGATGGTGTCACAACAAATGAGATCGACTTCATCGTGGCGGATAAAAGGCGCATTTTCAGCGATGTCTTAATGCTCGCCAGGGTGAAAACCGGAAGTGATCACCGACTTGTTCGAGGCACTCTGAATATCGATTTCAAACGCGAGAGAGTCCGCCTGATGAAGTGCAGGCTCCAACCAAATCTGCTCCAAACCGCTGAAGGATGCAAAGTTTTCCAGATAAATCTGGAAAACCGATTCGCTGCCTTGGAAACTCCAAGTCACGTCAACTTTGTCAGAACACCGGACTCTAAACAAGACAATAACGAAACTGGTACGACGCAACCTCCGAGCTTTCAACACGCTCTTGATTAAAAAAGTAATTGAGCAGAACCGGAGGTCGACAGTATTCGTCCAGTCACTCGAAAGAAGCCACCTGACGAAGTTGACCATGCGCACGGGGACAGTGTTCACTTCATACCGGAGATTCTCTCGCAAGTTAAGGACTTCTACAGCCAGCTTTACGCCTCGCACGCACCACGACCTGACTCAAAGGATGAATATCCCAGATCCACCCTCATACGCCACTTTACAGAGGACCTGCCTGAGATCAGCCAAGACGAGGTCGTGTTGGTCCTTAGGCAGCTTAAAAATGGAAAGCTCCTGGGGAGGATGGTATCACGACTAAACTCCTGAAGCCGGGAAGTACCCCCATACTGAGGGAGCTTCAGGAGTTATTTAATACTGTCCTCTTCAATGGGAGAAATCCGCAAGCGTGGAACAGAAGCGTGGTCGTTCTGTTTTTCAAGAAAGGGGATACAATACAACCTTGTTGAAAAACTATCCACCCATAACGCTTCTGAGCTACGTATATAAGCTGTTCTCAAGAGTCATTACGAACCGCCTCGCACGAAGAATGGACGAGTTCCAGCCTCCAGAGCGTGCCGGGTTTCGAAATGGTTATGGCACTATAGGCCACATTCACACAGTGCGGCAGATTATACAGAAGACCGTATAGTATAATTCCCTGTGTCTAGTCTTCGTGGACTATGAAAAGGCCTTTGACTCAATCGAAACTTAGTCTGTTCAAGAGTCTGCTGGTTCACCAATTTAAAGTCGCTCAGCGAGCTATGGAAAGAGCTATGCTAAGAGATCCCTAAGAGATACGCCAGTGCCATAGCTCAGCGAATCAGCAACCTAAAGTGGCAGTGGGCTGGGCATATCTGTCGTAGAGCCGACGACAACTGGCGCATACGAGGTCTAGAGTGCGGGCCGCGAATCGGAAAATATAGTGTAGGGCGCCCTGTAACAAGGTGACGACATTCGAAGGCCAGTAGGTGGTGACTGAAGGAGGAGGTATCAAGTTTGTTAATCGTTCTTCTAAATCGAAATCAGAACGTGTGTTAGTGACATTTTCGTTGATCACCATTCCTAAAACTACTACTTTTCGCCCTGCTATCCATTCTGTTAGAACAAAACTGTAAAACCATTAGTGACTGACTTTCTAAACATATTGTGGAATAAATGAATATCAAACAAAATCTTTTAATAGTCAAATTAACCCATTGAAGTTAATGATTTCAGTTTTGTATATAACGGATTTGTGTGTGCACTATTAAATTTATCATGCAAAACAAACACATCACAAATAAATTCGTTTTTATGTACAGCCATATCATTTATTTTAGTAAAAAAAGTCACTCATCTATGCATTATGGCATTATTGGATTAAAATAATTATCGTCAAATAGAAATGTGTTTTAATCAAAGCGGTCGTAAACATAAATACGGCAGCTTTGCTTTTAAAAATGTTCAATTTAAGTGTACATTTTACAATCAAAATTGGCACATTTTGTAATATGACCCCTTTGTATATAAAATAATACAATATTAACATTGATTTTAAAATCAACACAGTCACAAGCCCAACTACGGCAGCTTTGCTTATAAAAATGTTAAATTCAAGTCTATATTTTAAAATCAAAACTGCCACATTTTGTAATATGGCTCCTTTGTATATACAAAAATACAACACCTTCATGTTTTTTTTTATTCAAGACTGCAACATTTAGAAATATGGCACTTTTATATATAAATTATTTATGAAAATGGGAACTTTTTTTGTTTTATGGCCCTTTTTCACCAAACTGACGTGCGATTGGGTCGACTGGCAAGTCGCAACAAAAAATATGGCGGTTTAGCACTGAAGTTAGCTACGAAGTCATGTTAATGCAAAACGGGCACTTGCGTATTTTAGTCATTTCAAACGATAAATCCACAGATGTCTTTGTGTCATGCAATAGTATTGGTGTTTATAATGTCGTTTTTGCAATAAAACTGATTTTGACTTTTTTTGATTTGTGTCGCTTTTGCATTTAATCAACGATATATTATTATATTTTTTATTTTGTTTTTATTTTTTCATTGTATAATTTGATTTATTCCATTTAACTGACGATCTCGTTTTAAATTCTTATAACTTGACATGCAATGCAATTTATAATGTAATTTTAAAATGAGAAATAAATAATCTAATCTAATCTAATCATACAGAAACAGGTAACTTGTAACACATCTTTAGTACTATAGGCACAGATACGTGTTACGATTTATGTGGATGCTTCCGACTAGGGATGTAACGATACATAGTTTTGCCGATACGATACCGATACCGATATATATTAGTACCTAAATATCGGCGATACCGATACCGATACCGATATTTTAGCTAAATAATGAAGTATGAACTTCAGATATTTGTATGTCCTTATTCTACCTAAAACTTGGCTATATTTAACAGAGAGTCAACCTTGAAAGTGTAAAGTAAAAATATTAGAAAAATATAGATTGTCAACACAAAATTCAAATTTATTTTTTAAAAAAACCAAATATTTAATTAACATAGTAATTGTCATTGCACAAGGTAATAGACTAATACATAAAATAAATCAGTAATTGAAATAACTTTTTGCAGATTTTTTTTCATACAGCAAATTCTTTTCGCGTTCTTCAAATATCGGTTGTATATTATCGGCGATACCGATATATCGGTATCGGTATCGTTACATCCCTACTTCCGACTATTGCCTATTGGCCTTTGTACATAACCATTGATTTCTGCATGGCTTTTGTATAATTTTGTGTGCAATAAAGTGTTTACATACATACATACTATTTGACGTGCACTGTTATTACACTGTACCAATCTATATATTACGGTACCGTGTGGTCACCATTCCTCCATTATTTTCGTTGCCGGTTTAAAATAGCCCGCACTTTTTATCTTCACTGCCGTACTTTATTCCGCACTAACAACATTCGTTTCAAACGCGACATACGTGTTATATACGTTAAATATATATATTTTTTAAACATGTCTACTTTCGAAGAATTTGCAAATTTTTGCTATGCACATTGTCTTTCAAATTTCACGTCCAACTTTACTTTATGTACTGAAGAGCATTACGTGGACTGTGTCATGTACCCAAAAAGGATACTCGATTTAGAATACCTAGTGCCAGTGACTGTTGTATTGCTATTAATATTTTTGAGCGGGCTTTTGGGCAATTTGAGTGTCTGCACCGTTATACTGAAGCACCCAAATATGCGTTCAGACACGAATGTGTATCTCTTCAGCTTGGCTGTCAGCGATGTTCTTCTACTGGTGTTTGGTAAGATAAAATTTACTTTTATAAATCATCGCACTAGCATTTTCCCGCAGCTTCGCCCGCGTTGTTCCCGTTACTGTCCCAAATGTTAGATACTCTTTATTCAGGTTTTGTATGGTAACACTAATATAGGCCGTACTTGAGTAAAATGTCTTACTTTTAATGTTAAAATGCGCGGAAAACATTTGACTGAAGCCGCCATTATTCAGATTTGGTCTTTGTTAAAAACATAGTTGGTTAATAAAAATAATGAAAAGTTGATAACTGAGCTAGTGTTTTCTTTAAATTAGAAGCCCACCTTTATCACAAAGGAACTCTTTACCGGGATATAAAGTATCCTATGTTTCAATCCAGTACTTGGTTTACTTACATGCTAAATTTCAGCTTGATCCATCCGGTTGTTACCCCGTTTAATAACGATACCTAATGGTAACAAACATCCAAACATCTTCACAAACTTTGACATTTATAATATTAGTGGGACTTGTTCGCAAAGGTTTCTAACCGGCCAGTACTGCGCCAAGGAGGTTTGCCGCGTTACAGACTAGAGAATGCCCGCAACTATGTTCGCAAGGTGAAATAAGTCTATGTGTTAATCGGGTTATAGTTTTGCACCACCTACTTTCCTATTATTTCTTGCGTCATCTCCGCTACCCAAAGTTGCCTGGAAGAGATCGCTTCCTAGCGATAGGACCGCCTGTTGTCTATCATTAGTTTTCAGTATCTTGTTTATTTAAGGATCTCTGTATTTTCTTTTGGTGTGCAATAAAGAGTATTGTATTGTATTGTTATAATCTACCTGCATACCATATTTCGTGGAAATTGGTCCGGTAGTTTCGCCGATTTTTTTTTTAATTATATAAGATCCAGTTAAAATAAGCAAAGTTAAAGTTGTGAATTCGATACCTGAATTGTAACTTTTTTAAACTATTAAAAGTTGGGTGGGAATGTCCATTTTAAAGGTATGAAAATATTGAAAACTATTAATACTATTTAATAACCCTTAAGCGTTTTTGAGAAAGTCTAAAATGTGATTTTAACATTGTTGTATCTCGGTGAGTTTGTAAGATATTGGCATAGATTTTTAATGAATGCTTCTATTATTGTGACATTTTTTCGTAACAAGTCACAGAAAAAAACGTCAACCGCCCGCAACGGCTGCGTTTTTCCCATCACTATCTCAAGGGAACTCTTCATCTATATTTCAGTCTAAGACGTGGCCTACTTGTGTACCAAATTTCATAATTTAATCCACCTAATTGTAAATGTTATTTAGTAACACACAGCTACACATCTTCACACACACATTTATTCATAATTTAGCTGAATGTAAATCAATGTAGGTAGTATATGTATTATATTTAGAATAAAATGTAATGAAATCGTAGGAGGGCTATATTTGTGACGATTCCTATGACGATTCCCATGAAACTTAGTTTACAATGTATACTAGTAGTCATATTATCCAATTTTTTTTATTTATTTTTTTTATTTATTAAGGTCTACCAACAGTTATTACATCTAACACATTTAAAATATACAGCTAATAGATACATGAAGTGATGTATAACTACTTACAGGTAAACACAGCATGCTTAATAGGAAATAGAAGTACACTACTAACTAACAGTTAAACATTAAAGTATATCAATACAACAATATTAAAGACTATTTAATGACTTACGGAACCTGGGCAATGAATCAAAGTAAACATCACAGTAGTCACTGTGGGGTGCGTAACGATGGCTATAAAAATTTTTGGTATAATATTAGTCGCAATAACGCTCATTTGATATAATTATTAAATCATATAACAACACTTAATATATTTACATATGACATAATTATTATTTCTTATAATGATCATTTGATAGAATAACATTTAATATAGCATTCTTTAAGTATAATGCTTATTTCCTATAATGAACTTATGGTATAACGTTATTTTCATATAAAATACAATTGGCATAACCATTATTGATATAATGTATCAAAAAGTAGGTTAGGTTAGGTTTGAACTGCGTCTCCCAACAAAAACGAACTGCTATCAAAAAGTAGGTTAGGTTAGAACTGCGTCCCCTACCAAAACGAATGGCTATCAAAAAGTAGGTTAGGTTAGGTTTGAACTGCGTCCCCCAACAAAAACGAACTGCTATCAAAAAGTAGGTTAGGTTAGTAAATTATAAGGGCACAGAAGAAAAAGGGGGGACGGGGGGGCGAAGCCCCCCACAAGGGGGGCTCGGGGGGCGAAGCCCCCCGCATTAAAAAAAACTCAAACCATAAGTTCAATTAGGTTAGGTTAGGTTAGGGTTCGAACTGCGTCCCCCAACAAAAACGAACTGCTATCAAAAAGTAGGTTAGGTTAGGTTTGAACTGCGTCCCCCAACAAAAACGAACTGCTATCAAAAAGTAGGTTAGGTTAGGTTTAGGTCACAGGCGTTACAATTTCAAATATATAAATGGTAATAAAGATTTATATACCTATTATACCTCTTGATTGTTATATATTATGATTTGTATATAAAATGAGCGTTATACCATATAATCGTTATAAGAAATAAGCGTTATACCGAACGTTAAATATACGAAATAAATGTATATATTTTAAAATTATACCAAACGTTTATTATACACAATGAGTGATTATACCCTTTGAAATTATATCAAATGTTGATATATCGATAGAAAATATATTAAATATTTTTATATCGATCATTACACACCCGTCACTGTGCTTATTGAGTAGTCTACTAAGACGAGGGATGGGGGAATTGGCGCCAAGGACGGTTTTCCTGAAAATCCAATTTAGGTACAACTCGTACTTTCAATCACTACATAGTATAAAACAAAGTCGCTTTCTCTGTCCCTATGTCCCTATGTATGCTTAAATCTTTAAAACTACGCAACGGATTTTGATGCAGTTTTTTTTAATAGATAGAGTGATTGAAGAGGAAGGTTTATATGTATAATACATGCATAATATAATAGAGAAACACCGTGCGAAGCCGGGGCGGGTCGCTAGTGTAGGTAAAATAAACGTAATAAAAAAAGCAAGTACCTATTTGAACATTGGTCACACAACTTTCCGCACGATCTAGACACGCGGCAGCGTGTCTAGCCAAGTTCAAGCAAAACTGGCTAGCCAGCGCCGAGTGTATGTAAAGCTACAAAAACCACTACTTTTTGAGCAAGTGTATCAAAAAGGAATTTTATTCGCATTCGGAAACATTTCACTCGTGGATCGGTATCAAGTGCGCTATTAAATTCCACGTTTTAGAGATGCATTGAAAACTTTGAATTTCCGTCCGGCTGAACTCCTAGAGGGACATATATTTTTCATTTCTGTCTTCAATAGGAATATACATTTGCTAAACGCAGTAGGGTTGGATGCATATACAGGGTGATTCGGGAGACGTGAGGGCTGGAGAGTTCTACCAGCGTTTCTCACTACTAGAGATTGCAAACCGGACTGATTTTCCGGAACCGGTAAAACAAAACAAATTAATAGGTACTATTTGCTTCCTACAGTCATTCTTTCAGACTAAATAAAAAAAATGCTGAATTAATCAATGATTATTAAGTCTGAAAGCATGACCGTAGGAAACAAATAGTATTAATTTATTTTGCTTTACTGTACCAGGTCCGGATCCGGTGACTTTTGCCGGATCCGGTAGCTACCAAAAATCACCGGATCCGGTCCGGTGGATTGCAATCCCTACTCACTACCCTGGTCGCATTTTTGATTATTCTTTTGGCCTTGTAGCCTCGGGTTACCGTTTTTGATTATTTTGTAGAATACCAGTACCTCTAGAAAATAACAGAAAATAGTAATCCGGGCCTTCAGAGAAATAGTCAAAAATGCAACCAGGAAAGTGAGAACGGTTGAAACTAGGGCTTGGAACCGGTATTTTGCAAAAACCCCGAAATTGCCCAATCTTTTGAATTATTTTATGCTTTTTATGTAGAGCTCAATAATGTATTTAAGTCATGATTTCGTATTTTTAGATTGTCCGGTTAAAAAACGAAATAATAAACCAAAGAACGAAAAGAACAGGAAGAATACCGGTATTTTTGTATGGAGCAAATACCGGTTTCCGAGCCCTGGTTGAAACGCTAGTAGAACTACCCGTGAGCAGTAGGCTTATGATGCTACACTTTGTCACGCGATAAATAAATGATAAAGCATCCATCCCGTTCTGACAATATGTGTGTTAGAGTGACGGATGCTTTATCATTTATTTATCACGCGACAAAGCGTAGCATCTTAAGCCTACAGATCAACTCTACGGATTCAATAAATTATAAGCTGCCCGTGAATATATGCTACACCGGAGAATCTGTGCCGCTTTTCATTCAATATGTATAGTGCGGAATAGGCAATGCAATCTCGAACCGAGATTGGTGATTCGAGATCTAGTGGGAAAAATCTGATCGAGATTGGGTGTTTTGAGATCTCGACCGTCAGACTCTCGAGATCGAGATTAATCTCGACGAGATCGAGATTTAACAAAGCAATTAAACTGAGGTTTTTGATCAAACTTGCCTAAGAATTCAGTATATAACAACCTATTCTTGACAAGCGCCGAGCAATTTACAAGAAAAAATAGGGTAAACAAGCAAAAATCTTGTGTTAAACATTCACCCGATTCTTTCACACAGAGCGCGCTACTGCGCTCAAATACCGTCGGTTAAAACCGGCCGCACAAATTATCACAGACTTTGTAACAGTTATCTAGAAAACATTAATGAGCTCAAAATAATTCATACGCGTCAATCGTTAAATCTCGTTCGAGATCTCGAAAATATTCATCGAGATATCGCGAGATAGAGATTGCATTCGCTAGAGCGAAAGTGAGTGATAAGTCGTGTCGCCAAGCGAACTCGAATGAAGCGTGATAAAACAAAATCAATATCAAGATGAATGGACACGTACAAAGACCAACTTCTTTACGATATTGTGAACCACGATTGGCTGGATTTCAATGGTAGGGTGCCATAGCTTGTAGACAAACACAGAGAGTAAGGACCGTAGAGAATTAGAGAATAGTACCCCTGAGAAGCAATTAACGAAGAACGTCAATGAGTACCGCTCTCAGTGACAAATTCCATGAATGGACGATAAATTGCTACCATTAATCGCCCGCCCCTAATTAAACCCTTTAATTCGATGTTTAAAAGTTGGGAACTTGGGAGCTCTCAATGGGCCACGCAAATTGAGTTTGAGAAACCCGTGTAACGTGGAATACTAACCTGAAATGTGATCTGTTTATTTTACTTCACACTTTCCTTACTGTAATTCGCGCGTATCTATTTTTTGATTTTATACAATCGTACTTTATTGCACATAAAAAAAAATTACAATACAAACTTATAGCTAAAGAGCGATCTCTTCCAGACATCCTTTGGGTATAGTATAGTATTCCTGATTGTATTACAAGTAAATAACGTTAAATGAACATAGGTCGAATTTTGTAATTTTACATTAATAGTCTTATGGAACAAAATAAATCAGTAAATTCAACCCCTCGTTATAAACATGTCCTTACTAGAGGAAAAGTTATCAAAAAGATAAAAAAAAGCTGAAATGGAAACGAACGGTAATTTTTTGGCCTCGCAGTCGCTTACCATCAAATACTGCGAAGGTTTATTGCTGTTTAGTTAAAGGATTTAAAAACAATTGTAAAACTATCTTAGTCACTTTAATTAGGGCTTGTTACACACTTGGGAGTTTTCATTTAAAAAATAATGAATATCTCTGAAAGTAAGCGTTTTTCGACTATACATCACATAACTTTTTTTACTCCTAATAGTTGTTAGAATCTATAGTTAAAGTTTGTCGGGTTACTCGTACCCACGGTGTATAGGTAATTTCACGAGAGTTGAGGCCACGCACACAACAACACTATCGTGTAATGATAGCGGGATTTTGAAATTACTGTTCTTTTCGTACCGATTGCAGGTTCAACAGTGTATTGCAAGATAGACCAAAAAGTTTCTTTCAACTATAGCCTTGTGTTTACTTACTAACTCATTCATTTCATTAATTCACTTTTTCTGCACTTCATGTAGCTGTGTGTGTAATCATTCACCTCAACTGTCGTGAAACTACGTATACCTAACGTGAATAACTGATGCATGCTTGAGCTTACCGCTCGCACTAAAAAAGTCGGATATCAAATTCGAGATCAAAAATGTAAACAAACAACTGTCAATATCAAAGTGATCTTCCAGGGATATAAAATATTTTCTATCTATAGCTTGGCAACTTCGTTGGTGACACTCACATGTGTGCTTTTTGTTATGTGCAGCCGTAACTACTTACACAAGTTACCGCCAACATGAACGGCTGCCTGCGGAGGCTGCCTCCGTCGGTCGCCGTTCGTGTTAGCGGTAACGTGTGTAAATAGTTACGGCTGCACATAACAAAAAGCACACATGTGAGTGTCACCAACGAAGTTGCCAAGCTATAATGCATGTTTTATATATGAATTTTATTTTGTACTTAAGCATACGTATGCTTTTCAGTAACAGATATTGGGTGGAAGACTAGGACATTTATAGTCTAGATAAATCAAAACTCACATGCATCTGCTACAAATTTTGAACCACCCTCATTTGTTTTTTTTTCACGTGCTTTTTATTCGGCCGTTTTACAACTAGCCAGTATATTGTTAAGTAAAAAAGGTTTAGTCTAAAAAACGATTATACTCATTAAACAACACGCACAAATAGAAAACTTAAGAAACAAAAAGCAAAATGCAACGAAATACAATTATACATGGAAAGAAATTTAAAAATGTATCAATGACTCGCGAATATTTGATAATAATATTAAAAATAAACTGTTGTTTTAATTACATACCAAATGTTTAAAACTTCTTACCATTACCAGTAGTATAAATTTAAATTCCATATAATTTTTTAAACACCACAAATACGTTATAAAAAAATATTAATTCGCTATATAACTAAGTAACATATTTTTAAATATCCATACAACAGTGTTTACCTGTGAATATTTTATTTTTTATAATTTTTTCAATGATTTTAGACTTACCACCACTAGCGTTTATTTTTTTAATGGTGGCAACCCACTTGTTTACATTTTTGATTTCGATTTCGATATCGCGACTTTAGTAGCTCGCGCCATTACGAGTTCCACCACAAGCACCTACAAGCACCATATTTCAATCGTCATTCAAATTGGTGCAGTGTCTGTCTGTCGGCTCAGATCAGTTTATACTGGCTGTATACTTAAGCGTATAGACGCCGAAATTCCCAACTTTAAACCGATTTTAATCGAGTTCTGGGGTTATTTATCCGACAGTCATGGAAGTTTTAACGAACGCCAATTTGCGATGGTATCTCAGAAATTTATCGAGCTTTAGGAAAACAGATCAATGAGATGTTAACCTAGTTCAATAAACAAAAATTTGGGACTCAGACTACAATAAGTCGCGCACATATAGGTATTATTTTACTGTCCATGCCGTAAATTTATAGAACTCACTCACTACGAGTGTCCGAAAAGCAATCACAATCATCACAGAAGTTAAAAAAGCTATGGCTCTCGGCCTAGTTTCAGTACTTCGGTGATTTTAGTCCAGTTCATATATATTTGTTTGAACCGGACTAAAATCACCGAACTACTGAAACTAGGCCTGGCTCTCACACTGCTGACGAAAAAGGATTTTTTTCTTTTACTGATATGGTTGAATACTTAAATGTGTGTATATTTAGTAGTATATGTTTATACATGTTAGATTATATCTAATATGTATATAAATCATTGGTAATGTATTTATGTTAGGTTATCATGTGTATTCAAAATTTTCCCTATTTTCCCCGTGTAATTAAATGAATTAAGTTTGTTAGTTTATCTTCTGTGGTATTAGTTATTCTTTCCTATTTGCTCAAAGGTTAGCTGGAAGACACCCCTTACATGGATAATTTCGCTTTTGTAAATAACCATTGATTTTTGTACTGCTTCTGTATGATATGATTTTATGCATAATGCAAAAGCAAGAGCAAAAATTTTCCTTACATGCGATGAGTCTGCCTACCAGTGGCATGGCGTCCAAAGAACTCTATTCCTACCGGATTGCCTAATATCAGAAATTCGACCGCCTTATCTACAGCTCTTAAGGAAAATGTACGCCAAATCTGCACCGGCTTGCCCAAGGATATCTTTTACGCCACGCCACTGATGCCTATACATATATCCAATGATAACGGCGACCTAGAACTAAGTAAATTTACATTACTACTTACGAGTACAGTAAACTTGGGTTTTTATGATCCAATGCACTCAACTATGGTTCAAATTTTGGAGTAGGTATCCCCTTGCGTACATGCCGCGCCAATTTTGGTTAAGTCGTGTGAATCACGAGCAAGACGAGTATGAATATAGGTACAGATCGATTCACAAGAGCTGGCACGAATGGATTGAACAAAAGTAATGTCACTTGTCACTGTTCAGGTTCAGTGACGTTCTTATACGGAGGATCCAAATATTTTGTGAACAAGTGCATAACACTACTTAATTATTAAAAAAAATACACACAATCTACATATTATTAAGACTAAGCAGGTAAAAGTTAATCGTTACCCTATTAATTCAGCTTGTTTTATTTAATGATCAAAACTTATATACTAACTTTTGGTCGCGGCGACTAACCAATTAAGATAAAATTGTACTAAGTACCTAACTTTAACGAATAACTTAGGGTAAGTGCCGTTTTAATTACATTTACATATTGTTAATTTTCAGCATTGTTACAAAATAGTTACCAAGGGACAATTTTACGGCGCTCGATTTCTCGGATTAGTATTTTCTGCTTTGATTACAATTTACCTTTCGCTTGTCCTAATGAATACCTAGGGGTTTTGAAAAGCAAAAGCTGTAAGCTTATGATACTACGCTTTGTCGCGTGATAAGGTCGATTTCAGAGCGTTTCGACGGCGGCAGTTTTTTTCATTACTGTTCCAGCTAATATAGCAGCAAGCGATGGTGATCACAGTTAACTGTTACTATAAACGATAGACGATATCGAGGCTACACATGATTTAATCAAAAGTTGTCGTCACTCGATAGTCCTTCACGTAACGTAAAACTCCAGTGACACTAATGAAGTTACAAAAAACGCTGGAAAAACGCCTGAAATCGACTCGATAAATAAATGATACAGCATCCGTCACTCTCACACACATATTGGCGGATGCTTTATCATTTATTTATCACGTCACAAAGCGTAGCATCATACGCCTACTGGAAAAAATTAACGGTAACGAAAAACGTCCCTATTGAAAACTTACGGAAAAAAAAAATATTTTAAGGGTTCTGTACCTCAAAAGGATAAAATGGAACCCTTATAAGATCACTATGTTGTCCGTCTTACTATCTGTCTGTCTCTGTCCGTCTGGCTGTCCGTCTGTCCGTCTGTCAAGGCCCTTTATCTCGGGAAGGCGTAGAGGTATCGAATTGAATTAAAACCATCATCACTACATAGTATAAAACAAAGTCGCTTTCTCTGTCCCTATGTATGCTTAAATCTTTAAAACTACACAACGGATTTTGATGCGGTTTTTTTTAATAGATAGAGTGATTGAAGACGAAGGTTTATATGTATAATACATGCATAATATAATAGAGAAACACCGTGCAAAGCCGGGGCGGGTCGCTAGTATATTCATAATATATATACCCTGGATTGAAACATAGGATACTTTACATAGATGATATTGAGATGTGTGCACACCTGAAAAGGTAGAATTTGGTGGAACTAAATATTATTATGTGCAATTGTATTTACCTCTGTACTTGACCCGAATTCCTTACACAATAAATGATTACTGATTACTGCAGTGGTTCCTAACCTTTATTGCCACATCACCCACAGGCCCTCACTGGATTTTTATCATTACCCCTCCAAAAAATAGGTAATACAGACAAGAATATGAAAGTACTGAAAGAAAAACGACTTAATATGAGTATTACCCCTGAGAAAACTTAATTTTACCCCTAAAGGGATAATTACCCCCAGGTTCGGAACCACTGGATTACTGATTATCCCGGTAAAGACTTCCCTTAGGACAGTAACGGGAACAACGCGGGTAAAGCCGCGGGTAAATGGTTGTTACTTAATACAACGTCAGCAAATTGTTGGCTGCGGCGTGCCCGATTGAGGGGTATGTTATTCAAATACTTCCTTTGAAGCTCGTGGGCCTTATTATATAATGTTGTTTGATCCTAAACTTCAGACCCTTAGCATTTAGTACGGACGCAACGTCGACGCGCGTATTGTTTTAAAGGATCAAAAACTGAAAATAACGAGATGCTTTGATCACTGACTAAAATGACATCATACATATTACATATCTGAAAGAAACATGATGTATCTTTATTAGTTTTTACCCGACTGCGGCGAAGCCCAAAGGAGGGTTATGTGTTTGAACTGTATGTATGAATATATATGTATGTCCGTTCCTATGTCCGCTCGTAACTACTCAACGGCACAATCGATTTTGATAAATGAGACATCATTAGATCCTTGATGGCGCGAGTGTCACTGGGTATGAAGTTCGTTAAAATAAACAAAATGGCGGATTTTATCCACTTTTAAAGTGCACCAAGGTCGGGGTTTTTTTAGTAAAAATATTTAGTTATTAATGCGGGTAAATTACACCACATTTTGTTACATTTATAGATACAAGAAATCAAAGTACACAGAAAAAATAAATGGTACCTACTCACCTATATTGCAGATTGGGAATCGAACCCGGTATCTCTAGATTTCCGGCCCAGCGTCTTTACCACTTCGACCACCGGAGCATCGAAGTGGTAAAGACGCTGGGCCGTAAATCCACAGCGAATTTGCTCCGAAACCACTGGATTGCTTGTGTTAAAATTTGGTACGCATATCGTCACTACTTTGAAAAAAAACTCGTATCCTAAAACGTCGTAAAGATAAACGTCAAAAGTTACATACGAACGTCATATACACTTACTACGTTTTACCTGGGGTCAGTGTCAGATACGCGTTTTATTTAAGTAATGACGTTATGTAAGTTGGTGACCCAAAGACGGACGGGCGACGGGCGGGGACGTGGCGGACGGGGTGTCCGTCAAAATAGCGTACACCGTAAAGATATTCAGAATCTGATGCAGCCAATAAATAGTACCCAAATAGTACCGACGAAATACCTAGGTGAAAAAAATAGTACCCTTAAACTTTCTGAAATATAAGGCCGGTTCACGGTGTACGCTACCGGGCGTCAAGCTGGCGTACACCGTTTGTATCTCGGGAACGGCTTTGTTTTTGGAAATGCTTTATATCTCAAAAAATAGTACCCAAATAGTACCCTAGGGCCCTACAATTTCATTTCTCTAGCTATCGTAGAAGCTGAGATATAATGAGCTCTTTCTATAAGAAATTTCCGGGTACGCCAGCTTGACGGTGTGAAATTTTGGTACACCGTTAAGTCATGGAATATCTCGGCTTCTACGATAGATAGAGAAATAAAATTTTAGGGCCCTAGGGTACTATTTGGGTACTATTTTGTGAGATATAATGCGTTGCCAAAAACAAAGCAGTTCCAGAGATACAAACGGTGTACGCCAGCTTGACGCCCGGTAGCGTACACCGTGAACAGGCCTTATATTTCAGAAAGTTTAAGGGTACTATTTTTTTTACCAAGGTATTTCGTCGGTACTATTTGGGTACTATTTATTGGCTGCATCAGATTCTGAATATCTTTACGGTGTACGCTATCTTGACGGACACGCGGACGGGCTGGGTAAATAAACTAATTCTAAACAAAGCGGGCATTTTTGAGGGTAAAGTAGAAGATAAAAAAGTTTTGCCAACTACATCGTGTGACGTATCAAATGATAGGGCTTGTTGTGAGAATACAAAATAGACTTTTCTATATAATTTTAAGATTTTTAAGACAAATATAGCTAATTTTAGTTTTTCGACTAGATGCGCCACATTGCTCATTTTATTTCTTACAATGTCACCGACCGCTTACGCAAAATAACGTCAAATAACCTACCAAAAACACCCAACGCCGGTCCTACATTGTTTAACAAGAATATTAAAGTCATCGATCACTCCGACCACCTCAAAAATTATGATGAATCGGCCTATAATGGCTGTTTTATGATTTTCCTTTAGTGAAGGCGTCAACGCAACATGTCAAGTTTTAATATTTTATACAATACTAGCTTTTGCTCGCGATTTTATCTGCATGGAATTTGAGTGTTTATCCCTTACTTGGGAAATGTTCGATTCCCCATATTCCACCGTTATCCCTGTATTGTTTATTAATAATACACACACTATCTATTTGAACGATGCTGTTTTATTATATGTTACTATTGTTTACACCACAACCTCTCTTCTACAACTTTAGGTTTAGGTTAGGTTAGGTTTGTTTTTTGAAAGTTTTGAAAAAAAAATGGTTTTAGGGAAAATTGTGAGTCGGGTAATGAAACATTTGGGAAAAAAATAATTGGGCGAAAAGGCAGAGAACCTCTCAAACTGTCATTATAGCATTTCATCTAAATTGGTTCGGTGGTGGAAGTTTTTATGCATTTTGCAAGTGATTTAAAGTTTGATTCTACGCTGACAAAGTCCCGGGCATTTTACATAAAAGCTTCCTTTCTATATTGTAGAATGAATTTCTGGAATAAATAATTTCCATAACAAAAAGCCGAGAAGCCACGGGCAAAACATAGTAAATAATGTAAGAATCGGTATAAGTGTACGATTTTCCTTATTACATCATTATAACTTTTTCATATCGCTTTATTATATCTCGAAGTTATTCCGGATTTCAATAATAATCGACAAGGGCAGCGATGGAAAAAATAGGTTGAACTCAGTCCAGTAACCGTGAAATACTTTCTTTGGCCTTTTGAAATTCCTTTAACTTGATACGTTCATCGATTTAGGCTGTTTTCTCTATGATTCAAGACAAATATTTTATGTTATTTCGACTAGGGATGTAACGATACATAACTTTGCCGATATGATACCGATACCGATTATTGCAGTAAATAATCAGCAATACCGATATCGATGGCTAAATAATGAAGTGTGCACTTTGCTATATTTACCGGAGATTCAAACTTGAGAGTGTAAAATAAATAAATTGTTAACTCAAAATTCAAAGAAGCTATTTAGTATAAATCAAAAAATAATTAAGACAGTATTTAGTAGTTGACATTTGTTTATTTTATAAAGTTGAGTCTCTGGTAAATATAATCATTATACAAAGTAATAAAGCGAAAGGCACCACGCTTTCCGTGGGACCGTTATTTTCCAAAACGACCGGGATCGATTCCCGGTTACAGTATTTTTTTTTATTGATTTTAATCATTATTCATCACCAAAACGCTGAGAGCCGAACCAGCGATTCCGCCGCGCGGCTAGTAGCCGAACCAAGTTTTGGCTAGCGACCAGAAAGAGCTCGCGTTATGCGATAGAGAGAGACGGTCGGATCTGGTGCTTTCCCTCCGGTGGTAGGACCCGAACGTCAGTTTTGTTAGAAAGAGAAACTTCTGTATGTATTACTATTACTTATCCGTGCGTTTGTGACCGAACGATGTCTTCTTCGCCTTTATTTCATGGGAATCAAGGACCATTAAAACAAGAGGACTGTCATTCTCCATACTTTGGAGTGTAACCCGACCGCTAGGGTATTTCCGGGCAAAAACTAGATGGCGCTAAAAAACTAAACATTTAACGATGTTATAATTGAACAAAGAAACATAGTACAGTAACAATTAGTTCGTAAACAGCTAATAATAAATAAATTCTAACATTTAAATACTGTGTCACGTTTGCAAAGTTGAATAATTGTAAATAACATAATTCTTATACCAAGCTTATACATAGATGGCGTTGTAAATAGGGGAACAGCTTTTTGTATGGAGAATGGCAGTCCTCTTGTTTTAATGGTCCTTGATGGGAATAAAGCTTTTTCTGACCGGCTTAAGCAGATCCACGATGTGAGACCCTTACTAAAAAAATTAAAAAATATATTTCTGCAAGTAGGCCCTCAAGGGCTCTTTTACATGTCGATTATACGTAGTTTTTGGCTAGCATTCGTTTGACAGCCTTTGGTCTTAAGAGTTTGTACGGCCTACACATTAAACTTAAAATTACATTTTTATAGATGTAAAGTTAAACAGTCTTACAGTGAAAGAAATTATTATGTTCACATTCCCTTATTGTAATCAAGTGCCAAAAACAGAAAATGATGCTAGATATAACTTAAATATATATTTGTATAATTTTTGTACATATAGTAGTAAGTTTACCATAATAGACACAAACAAATATGTTAGTAAAGTATTTTTGACTAAAGGTAAGTTTTACCTTTCTAATTATTATAAAAGACAAATAGCTTTGTCGCTATCATATTTATTCGACATTTCTGCCAAGAATTTGGCAGGTTCTGCTCCTATTGAGCAGTCCAGTAGTTTGAACTTGGAGTTGGTTCCAGTTTTAACCAACAATTTAAATTAAATCTTAAGACAAAGGAGGACTCTGTCTCTGGCAATTTAGTTCTAAATAAATCTATTGAAAAATGCTGCAAACATAAAAATCATATCCACCTGGTTCATCAAAACATTCAGTGCATTAGAGGAAAAGACTTGCAAATTGAAC
Source organism: Eudemis profundana (assembly GCA_947034925.1). Classification (NCBI taxonomy): domain Eukaryota; kingdom Metazoa; phylum Arthropoda; class Insecta; order Lepidoptera; family Tortricidae; genus Eudemis; species Eudemis profundana. The sequence continues at coordinate 4,262,961 of OX344806.1, read as the reverse complement.
TTTTTTTGAACGATTACAATATAGATATTCTATGTATAACCGAACATTGGTTAGAAAATAATGAACTAATGCCTCAATTTAAGATTCACCAGGTGGGTAGTTCGTTCACCAGACTAAGTTCCATACATGGTGGGTCATTAATCATATTAAATAGACAATTAAAATTTAAGGAACGCAAGGATATTGTATCCTTGTCTGTTGAACGGACCATAGAACTAAGTGCCGTAGAATTAGATCAATTTATTGTTGTTTGTGTCTATAGGCCGCCATTAATTGATTTCGAACTTTTTGAAAACGTAATGGAATCTGTGCTTCATAAAATAATTGCTACTTCTAGTAAGAAATTACTTATATGCGGCGACTTCAATGTAAATATTTTGGAAAATTCAACATTAAGTGTCAGACTGTTGAATCTTTTCAAATCGTGTAATCTCAAACACATATTTATGGAGCCAACAAGAGTGACTGCTACTAGCGCCACCTGTATTGATAACATTTTCACTGATATTCTTCCTAATACCAAACGTATAATCAGCAATTTGGAATCAGATCATTTAGGTCAATTAATTGTATTTGAGTCATTAAGGAATAATATCTTGAGAAAACAAATTACTTTTGTACCAGTAACTACGGACCGTGTCGAACGAATGAAACATAGTCTAGTTCAGGCGCTACCCTTTTTATCTTCCGACACGACTCCTAGCGACATGTACAATTCATTCTTTCACACCTTTATGGAACATTATAACGCAATATTTACTTCTAAATCGGTCGTGGTTAGTGGTGCACCAGTTTTTAGTGAGTGGGCTACTGTGGACTTACATAAACGTAGACAGGAATTGTATGCCTTGTATGAAGAACGGCGGTTCAATACGAGTGATGAATTTAAAGAGCATGTGAAACAATATTCGAAGAAATTTAAGATAGATTGTCATTTAGCTAAGCGTAATTACTTAAGCCAGAAAATAAGAAATAGTTCTGATATTATTAAAACAACCTGGAAAGTAATTAATGTGGAGACTGGTCGATCGAAGCACTCAGTAAACGATCTTAAACTAAAAATTGATGGCAAAATTGTAGATTCCAATTTAGAAGTAGCAACAGAATTTGAAAAGTTTTTTACCGAGATACCAGTATCCACAACTAAGCATTTAAATTCATCACCTTCGGCTGCCGTTACACTGTTAAAAGATAACGCCCCAGAATGTAGTAAAGACTTTCATTTTGAACATGTTAGTACTTCAGATGTAGTAAAGGCGTTTAAATCAATTAATGTCAAAAAAACTAGTGACCTTTGGGGAGTCTCTGTCCATGCTGTTAAATCCCTAATAGAAATCATAGCGCCTGACTTGGTAGTCGTGTTTAATAACTGTGTTGATTGCGGTGAGTTTCCTGATCTAATGAAATATAGTAAAATAACACCTTTATTCAAAACAGGTAGCACTACTGACCCCACTAACTTTAGACCAATATCTGTGCTACCAACTTTTAGTAAAATTTTTGAGAAATTAGTTTTGTCCCAATTAATGAAACATTTTAATACAAATAACTTAATGCATAATAAGCAATTTGGTTTTACTCGGGGTCGCTCGACAACCGACGCTGGTGTCGAGCTAATTAAACATATTTTCGATGCCTGGGAGGAGTCATGTGATGCTTTAGGTATTTTCTGTGATTTATCCAAGGCATTTGACTGCGTATGTCATGAAACATTGATCGGGAAGCTGCACTACTATGGAGTCAGAGAATCGGCACTGAATTTATTTAAGTCATACTTACAAGGTAGAATTCAAAGGGTTGACGTGAATGGACAGCACTCACCGGGGTCATTGGTCTCGATGGGTGTACCGCAGGGATCAATATTGGGACCATTCCTGTTCCTTATTTACATAAATGACTTGCCATACCTCGTTAAGACCCACCATGATATAGTATTGTTTGCAGACGACACCTCACTTATCTTCAAAGTCAAGCGACAGCAGCAAGCTTACAATGATGTAAACAATGCTATATCTAAAGTAGTGAATTGGTTCAATGTTAACAATTTACTGTTAAATGAAAGAAAGACTAAATGTATAAACTTTGTCACGCGTAACGTAAATCGCGAGCAAGCAAGTGTCATTGTGAAGGATGAGGAATTGGAACTAGTTGATAGTACAGTCTTTCTTGGTATAACATTGGATTCTAAACTCCAGTGGGGTCCCCATATTGGTAATCTCTCGAATAGACTAAGTTCTGCAGCGTTTGCAGTCAACAAGATCCGACAATTAACAGACATAAAAACAGCTCGATTAGTATATTTTAGTTACTTCCACAGTATTATGTCGTATGGTATTCTGCTGTGGGGCAGTGCTAGTGCTTCAGAGCTTAATACTATATTTGTTCTGCAGAAGAGGGCTATTCGAGCGATATATAAGATGAATTATCGAGACTCACTTAGAGATAAGTTTAAGGAAATTAATGTAATGACATTGCATTGTCAATACATCTATGAGAATATTATGTATGTACATAAAAATATCATGAATTTTAAGAAGAACTGTGACATACATAATATTAATACTAGGAATAAACATAAGCTCGCAGTGCCCACCACTCGGCTCCATAAAATAAAAACATCATTCATGGGTAATTGTGTAAGGTTTTATAATAAGCTGCCAAGGAATATAACTGAATTATCTATTAACAAATTTAAGAATTGTGTAAAGCGTAAACTCATGTCTAAGGCTTATTACAGCACACAAGACTACATGAATGATGAAACACCGTGGGATTAACTGCGACTGGAAATAGATATATTTTAAAAACAATGTTTGATTAGTTGTCTTTTTCTGTTTTTGTACTTGCCAATTGTTTTGACACTTAGAGACCATTTACATCTCTAAGAAAAAATGGACTTAATTTAGTAAATAAGTATTTTCAATTTGTATTTTGACGTTTGGAGATCCTTTACACCTCCAAAACATAATATTTTGACAACGGAGACTCTTTACATCTCCATTAATTCTAGTATCAATTTATTTTCTATTTTTTTATTTGTATTGTTTGGACGCATAGAGAGACCCTTTACATCTCTATAAATGTAGTTTTTAAGGTAATGTAATGTATATTAAATTATTAAAAGAGAAACTGGTGAGTTTCTTCCGGCGCTTCTTCTCACCAGAAGGTCATTACCCGAAGCGCCAAAAAGAAAAGAAGACAAAGAATGTAAGACATGTAAAAGAGCCCTTGAGGGCCTACTTACAGAAATAAATTATTTTATTTATATTTATTTATTTAAAAGGGTCTCTAGGCGTCAAACCAATACAAATACAAATAAAAAAATAGAAAATAAATTGATTAATTTAAGAGGCAATTCACTAACCGCTTTTATTGAACCGTTATTTTACATTGCTGCACACTAACAAACTGAGATTGGTTATACCAATTATTTGTTTCCAGGCTTGGCTCCAGAGCTCTGGTCATATTGGAAAATGTATGGATACACTTTTGGTGACTTTATGTGTCGTACCACCAAATTTCTCGCTGCCACGTAAGTAATAAATAATTATTGAGGTTCTTGGGTAAGAAGAGAAAAATACTAAGGCTCCCGCTGGCAGAAATGGGGGCTTTCCTGTCCAGGGGGCCCCTGATATGTCGTCACATGTCCGTCCGAGTGGTCCATGAGCACAGAAGCTGTTGAGATTCGTACACCGATAGCAGGATTAAGGGCCTTATCACACTTGCGATTCCCGAGTGAGCTGCGGGCGAGTTTCCATACAAAACCAGTCGCGGCGAACTCGGCGAGCGACATTTGTATGGTGTACGATACCGTACAAGCAAGTAGACATTTACAATAAATGTATGTATGTAGGTGGGTAGATTACTCATATAGAATAGCGTAAGTGCCATTAAGGAGTCGTAAGCTAACCGTCACTCGCAGCATATTAAAATAAGTAACCAGATTGAGGAAAGTGGAAATATAGTCTATATAAACATTTATGTTTGGTGTTTTCCTTCAGACCTGCGCCAAACATTGGTCCTTCGAGCCGGATCCAGGTAGATTTCACTCGATTTTGGCCTCCCGCGCGGTGGGGGTAGCCGAACGGCACGCCGGCAGACTAAACGTCACAGTGGCACAATATAATTATCCTGACAGTACGCAAACGCCGTTGATGCCGGCCGACGCCGCCGCCGAGAACTGTGCGAATTATCAATAATGTATTTGAAATACATATAACGTACGGTTTCCAAACTCGTTTGATTAAGAAAATCAATCAATACTGTGAACTTATATTGAACTGCAGTGTTACCTACCTTAGTTTGTTTGTGTACAAACAAAGTGCTAAATTATTTGGGTTCATTATTAGATCATGGATGCTTAAACACGAAGTCTTCACAAATTAATATAATCTTCAGCGTCGGCCGACATCAAAGAAAATACGAGAAGTACGTAAATGTACTGTACTGCGCGAAGTTTACCGTGCCGTGGCTGTGGGCGGGGCCTAGGCGCGCGCGCCAAACAGGTCTATTGTTTCGCTGCGAGCGTGGGAATTCTGGTTTTTTGTAAGGAAACGCGCGAGAGTGAAATATCTGGTTATATTCTCTAATCTGTGATGGAATTTCGCTTCTTACGCGCCCGCATCCGCAGCTCGCTCGCAAATCGCAAAGTGTGATTAGGTTCTGAAAGGGCTTCTTTTGTATTCTGAGAGGGTTTTCTTTCTTTTCTATCGTAACACCACTTACGTTTTCATACCCATATAATTAAAGGTGAATAAACTTGTCTTCACTCAGAATACAACCTTCAGTGTACTATAATATAGGTATAGTATAAGCTTGGTAAAACCCCAAATAAATTATAATACCTCAGGAATTTTTCAAAGAGATACAAAAGAAAGTTTAATTTACTCCGCTCTTCTGAGTTTACTTTCATTAAGACGTTTTTCGACAGGCTGTGTTAGCTTAAGCGATCTTTGATGTACCTGAATATCAAAGGAAATGTACCTAGTGCGTTTACTAAATATCATTAATTTGAATACTAGTAAAAGTTTCACTTATTTTATACGCGTGCATTTAAAAAACATTGAAGATTTAAAGATGCTTTATTTTCATAAGAAATACAAAATATGCTTTATCGTTCGTAAAAACGATGAACTCAGTAAATTTTCTTGAACCATGATCAAAATTAATTTTAGAATAGGCTACTTGACCCCCTTTAAAAGTGTGTCTTATATTTTTGATTAATTTTTCAATTAAAAATATAATAGGTTAGGTTAGGTTAGGTTAAATAAATATAATAGCCATAAAACACTTTTAATAAAGCCGTAATCGAAAAATATTGATTTCTTAAATAAATACTACGAGAAAATAATCATTTATTGCACCAAATTTGATATGAGTCTAGTAGCCTGATAGGTTAGAGTCTGTGCGGAAAGAGAATAGACGTGGCGAAAAACGGAACTAACCTAACCAGTATGGCATTTATTTTTTTTGCAAATATGGTAGAAAAGCATTACAGCGTCCCCAAATCTAAATCCTATTCTCTTTCTTTCCGCACAGACTCTACTAGACATTAAATGTGTATTCTTGGTATGTAGGTATCATCATCATCAATAACTAAAGAGCTTGGCTCTAGCCGATTGAGTAGATACTCAGTCGGACCTCAGCCAATCTTTTTAGATCAAGGTAACATACGAAAATATTGTACGATCGATCGACCCTTTCTTTACAATTTTCCTTTTAAGATTGTTTTAAAGTAAACGTCGTCTCTCACCTTTAAATTATAATTTTGCCTTATCTATTTCTTGTAATGTTCATCTCTTAGGTTAGGTTAGCATCAAATAATATGATTCAATCTAAGTACAAAGTATTGTGGCGCCGGTGTTATAGGTCAAAACTTTAAACGTGATTTTCCGTGCTTTAGAAGCGTTTTGTAGAAGTGTATTTTCTATCACGTTACCTACCCCACGTACGTAACAGTATTAAGATGCACGTCCTTGTGTTTGACACGCTGACGACCAATAGTTGACACCCTGCAACCACTTCCATTGCTAATGAAATGACTTAACAGTCAAGGTGGCCACTTCTAGACAGTGTCAAATACTTGGACGTGACCTCACTAGGCAAAGCGTCGGAAAACACCAACATTTTAGCCATCCAAATTAGATCAATCTCTTAAAATTTTGGGTCGAGGTACGAAAATCTTGTTTATTAGAAAATGGAGGACGGAGGGCAATTTCTTACGCGTCCCAGCTAAGATTTTGTTAAATGAGTTAGACGCGGTTTTTCCCCATCGAAAAACTGAATTTTAGATGGAAGAAAATTGGCTATAATAACAATATTTATATAAGGCTTTTAGTAATCATTGTTAGTTTTATCAACTGTTCAGGCCGATACTCATAGTGACATCTAAAAACGAGTTGATGGAGTTACATAGGTATGTCGCGTCACACGTGTCGCAGCCAATAATGTCAATTCCCCTCTACCCTATACATCCTCGAATCATGTTACCACTCTTATAACGGCCATTACAATAATAAGAACGTTAAAATTTAGGGCTTCCAATCCCGGGAGTGTCTGTCAAGATAGCGTACACCGTAAAAATATTCAGAATCTGATGCAGCCAATAAATAGTACCCAAATAGTACCGACGAAATACCTAGGTGAAAAAAATAGTACCCTTAAACTTTTCGAAATATAGATTAGATTAGATTCATTTATTTCTTGTTGGAAATTACATAGTGTTTTAGATATTAAAACTAAAATGAATTCACAAAAAGATCGTCAAAGTAAAATGAAATAATTACAAAATAAATTACAATAAAAAAATAAAATCAAAATGTCAATTGGAAAAAAACTAATATCTAATCTAAGTATATGTTGTATATTATGATCTAGGTCATCCTAGGTAATACAATGTCAAAGCAATAAATTCAGTAGGTATGTCGAATATTTTTACAATGCAATGTCAAGAGCAAATAAAATACCAATAAAAATTACGTCAGGTTTAAAACAATAAAAAATAAATAAATAAAACATTAAATAAGCAATAAGAGAACACCAAAAAATTTTAAATATCAATCATATTGAAATTTGTCACAATTATATAATTATCTACTTTCGCTGTACTCTTTTACAGAGTACAACGATTTGGATAAAAAAAGTTCTTTGAGTCGGCGACCAAATAATTCATCCGAAGTCTCGTTTTTGAGGCTGGCGGGTAGTCGTTCGTAAAACTTCGGGCCTATTACGCGCGGGTTCTTGTCGAGGAGCGCCAGTCTCCGCGGCACGAGCAGTAGTTGCCCCGTCTGACGGGTTATTCTGCCCGGAATATTGGCACGTTTAAACATATGCATATCGCCGCGTGAACATTATAATTTCATATATGTAAAGTGAATAGTGCGTCATTATATTAAATTGCTTGAAGAGCTCTCTGCACGAGTACCTCGGATTTACACCTGCAATTGTACGTAAGGCTCTTTTTTGAAGTTTAAATACCCTATCCGAGTCGGTCGAGTTCCCCCACAGAATTATACCATACGACATGATGGAAAAAAAATATGCATAGAATATTTGGAGCAATGCGTCGCTGGAGACAATTGGCTTCAGTTTGCGCAGCGCAAATATCGCACTGCCCAACCTGTCGCACATATTGTCGACATGTACTTTCCAGTTAAGCTTGGTGTCAATGGTAAATCCGAGGAACTTACATGTGTCACAACGCGGAATCGGACTCTGTATCAGTGGGATGTTTGTGTTATTTCCTGCTGAGAACAACATTACGTTAGATTTCGTGGTGTTTAAGATGAGGCCGTTCGCTAAGAACCACGCATGGAGTTGGTTGTACGTGTGTGTTATTTTTTTGCTCCAGTCGAGCGTACGAGGGTGCATTTACTACCACGGTGGTATCATCAGCAAACAACACAATCAGGCCTTCAGCAACAGAGGTAGGGAGGTCATTGATAAACATTAAGAACAGGGTATTTCCTAGTGCCGAGCCCTGAGGGATTCCAAGCTCTATAAGGCCACCTGTGGATTTCATGTTTTTACCCTCAATTTTGACCTCAACCGTCTGCTTCCTATCTTTTAGAAATGATGTAAACAGTCTATGAACGTTATTATTGACTCCATAGTGCCCTATTTTTTCAAGTAACAAGTCATGACTAATCACATCAAACGCTTTTGATAAGTCGCAGAATACCCCTGCTACCTTGTCCCTTTCATCCAATGCTGTTGTTATATAATCATATATTTTGTATGCCGCTGTTGTGGTGGATCTATTCTGTCGGTAAGCAAATTGTCTGTCTGTCAGTAGGTTATTCGTCTCGAGATGTCGCATTAGGCACTTAGATAAAATCGATTCAATAATTTTTGAGATATTCGGTACAATGGTAATCGGCCTATAATTGTCTACAGCAGTTTTTTCACCCTTTCCCTTGTACACTGGACACACCCGTGTGCTCTTCAGTACATCTGGGTACACTCCTTGTGAGAACATGATGTTAATAAGCTCAACAAGTAATCCCGCGATCACCGGCCAGATGCACACGAGTATGTTGAGGGATATATCATAAATGTCTAATGTCCTGCGTGTTTTCAAAGTGGCCTTGAGTGTACGGTTTAGGTCCGAAAGTGTGACAGTGGGCAGGACAAGCTCAGGTATGTTTGCATTTTGTAAACAATTTACTAAGTACTGTACAGAGTCCGATTTGTTTATGCTTACATCATATTTAGAAGCTACAGTGAGAAAGTGTTGATTGAGATGTTCCGGAACTTTACGGGGAGGCACGACTTTTCCACTGGCATCTTTTATCGAGATAGCGTGCGACACGGGTTTCGTGGACGCTTCCTCGTTGACTACGCGCCACATTTCTTTCGAGGGATTTTTGCTGTTTGTTATCCGCTTTTCATAATATTCGCGGCGGGCAGTCAAAGATTCAGACTTAATGCGGTCAGCGTGATAACGAATATGTTCTGCAAGTGTCTCTAGTTCTGGGTATTGTCGTTTCATTTCAGTCAGGTCATTATAATTTATAATAAGATTCGAAAGGGTGTCGGTAAGCCATGGAATTTGTTTGTCTTTTTTTTTTACCAACATCTTTTTTATGGGGAAATGAATGTCTATATAATATCGCAACACATTAAATAATTTTGTAAATTTGTCATCAATAGAAATTATGTCATTAAATATAAAATTCCAATTATAATTTTCTATGTCAATATAAAATGCAGATAACGATTCATCCTTAAATAGTCTTTTCTCGATAAAAGATTTTTTTGTGTGCGCAGGAGGGGAAATTGTGGGCAAAATGAACACCTGTGCGTTGTGGTCGCTCACAGCAGTGTCGAGCGGCGTCGCGACCACGCGGGCACCGCGCGGCACCAGTCCGCAGTCGATGCTGCTCGAGCTGTGTGCGGACACACGGGTCGGAAACTCAACACAATTTCTGCACATGTAGCTTCTTAAGACTTCGTCCAGCCGCCGCCTCAAAACATTATCAGACGAGTAATCAATATTCTGGTCACCGACTAAAATGAACGTTTTGTCTTCGTCTGTAATTCTGCTTAATAATAATTCCAAGTTATTTAAATAAATTTCAAAATCACCATTCCCGGTTCGGTATAAAACTATTACAATTAAATTAAATTTACAAATTTCAACTACAGTGAACTCAAAGTGAAACTCAACGCCGAGGCTTTGCAAGTCGTTCCGCTGGCGATAAGAAATATCAGACCGTGTGTATAGTGCCACACCGCCGTGAGCGATGCGCCGGCGGCAGTAGCAATTCGCCAGCTGATATAGTCTGACCGCCGGCTTAAGGGCAAAGAGTCATAAAAATGAGCTAATTGGTTATCTATTATAGAAAGAGCGTAAGTGATTTCTTTCCGTATACAAAAAGCTAACGTAATAGTTAGTACTAAGGTACAATATCAAATGACAGCGCAAAAATTGCAAATGCAATAAAAAACATTGGAGGGTAGGGTTGCAACTACTTATCGGGAATTACTACGAGAATTATTCCAACTAGTATTCCGTTGAATCTGGTTTAGTGGTTACATGGTGGTTACGTGTATACGCCATTTACTTGTTTTGTTAAAAAAATATGTTTCGTCCGAGGCTAGATAAACAGGAACCCGACTGTACTCGTGTTCGGACTCGTTTAAATAGCGAGAGTAAGCAAATTGTTAAAAATGTGTACAATGGACTTTTTAGAGAAATAGGGCCCATACCATTAAAAAAAAACTGCTGAACTTACTCAGGTGCCATATGCAACGCCATATGTATTACAGTTTTGACAACCCTATGTAGGTGTGAAGATATCTTTTGTATTTGAAACATAAAAAGCATTTTAAACTTTAATAGAACAGTATTTAGGTTGAAATTCGCTTGTTCGTATTACGACTTGTCACCTTTCGAACTAAACATGCTATTGTAATCAAGTTTTATGGCTTTTCACTCTTACGGCGCCGGATATACTATACCTACATAACCTCACTCGCGCGATCTCATTTTGTCTGCACCAAGTTTCACTGCAGGCTAATATATCGGGATTTTCAGATTCTAGTACTAAATCTAATAATGCAGTTTTGCCACATATCGAACGTACGTTTTGGTGGATTATCTTAAAATGTGCATCGGGAACTAGTGTGGTTTTAACATTGTACTCGGACCTTGCCCGTTTTTTGGAGTAACAAAATTGAATCGCCTAATTGATGCATTTTCGGGCCAGTGTTGCATATTCTTTACCAGGCCCGCTTTATCAGCGGGTACGTCGAGCTTGAATGACGAGTACTGGCCTCTGGAAACCACGAGACGCTCGCATTTCACGTTATCAACGTTAAACACGGACCGGACATGTTGAAGAACATCCTCTACGGTGGTGTCTTCGCTCAGGTTGAAGACGTGCAGGCTGGTGAGGCGCGGTGCGGCCGCTCGAAGACCCGGGGATCGACCCAGGGTTCGAATCGCCGGCAGCACAGCGGCGGGCTGGTTGACAGGAACAGGCAGAACGGGTACATCGGCACACTGACGGGCCGTGGCAGGTTGTGGATTGGCAATGGCTGCACTCCGATGTTCAGTCCCAGAGTCTCCGCGGGCAGCCACAGGCGCGGTGCGGCGCGGGCGGCCTCGGCGAGACCTGGGTGCAGGCTCAGCTGCCTCCTGTGGCACTGATGGAGGTTTTGAAGCACTGGTTATTGATGGCGAAGCGCCCTGTGTGCCCATTCCAGGAGAAACAGTGTGCTGTGTGGCAGTTTGTTCGACATTTTCGTCAATCGGTGTGTCGGCATCTATGCATTGCAGGCCTTGGGGTCCGGACTCGTTCAGTGAGACGTTATTGTTGGTGAAGTGAAATCTATAAGGAATATTTTGTGCAATTTCGACCGATGGTTGGGATGGATGTTGCGTGCTAGGTAAGGCTCTGACAATTTTTATCAGCTCATCTATTTGGGTTTTCTGTGCGGCCAAGTCTCGCTGTTGTTGCACTATTATATCATAGCAACTATTAAATTGCACTCTCATTCCCTTTAGCTCTCCCTCAAGATTTAAAATAACGTCCACTAACCTTTTGTCCTGCTCGTCCTTTCCACTTAACCTCGGTTTTATCGGTGCCATATTCAATATTAACTTTTCACAGTATCAATTTTATCAAAATGTATGTATTTGATTCAGTTTTTAACTGTTTAACTCATTTAAATTTAATAAATAAATAATTCAAATACGGAGCAGTTTAAATTTATATAGGGCCTGTTCACGGTGTACGCTACCGGGCGTCAAGCTGGCGTACACCGTTTGTATCTCTGGAACGGCTTTGTTTTTGGAAAAGCTTTATATCTCAAAAAATAGTACCCAAATAGTACCCTAGGGCCCTAAAATTTCATTTCTCTAGCTATCGTAGAAGCCGAGATATTCCATGACTTAACAGTGTTGAAAATTTCACACCGTCAAGCTGGCGTACCCGGAAATTTCTTATAGAAAGAGCTCACTATATCTCAGCTTCTACGATAGCTAGAGAAATGAAATTGAAGGGCCCTAGGGTACTATTTGGGTACTATTTTTTGAGATATAAAGCGTTTCCAAAAACAAAGCCGTTCCAGAGATACAAACGGTGTACGCCAGCTTGACGCCCGGTAGCGTACACCGTGAACAGGCCTTATATTTCGAAAAGTTTAAGGGTACTATTTTTTTCACCTAGGTATTTCGTCGGTACTATTTGGGTACTATTTATTGGCTGCATCAGATTCTGAATATCTTTACGGTGTACGCTATCTTGACGGACACATCCCGGGATCATATCCGGATCTTACCTACCGGATACCGGGATCCCATACAAAAAGTCCTACTCAAAACTCCGTCATAAGAACCGCTTACAAAAATTATTTATTGAAAATGGCATTATTTCCACCTTTTGTCTTGTATTGTGGAATAAAGTTTAAATAAATAAATTGACGAAGCGTGTTGCGGATTTGTATTTTGTTTTGGTTTAAGGTCCATTGTTATTATAGACGAGCCGTGTTGGGGATATTATTTTGTACCTATACATTAGAAGTTGACGAAGCATGTTGCGGATTTTTTTATTGTAGATTGGCTTTTTTTTTAATAAATAAAATCTCCAGATTTCTCTATGTTTTCTTTTAATCTAGTTTTGATGAGGTCAGTAGGCAGGTATTTAATATGATCTCGTGGATGTGCTTGAAGTATTTTTAGGTTTCCGTATCTCAAAAGGAAAAAACGGAACCCTTAGGATCACTTTGTTGTCTGTCTGTCTGGCCGTTCGTCTGCCAAGACCCTTTATCTCGGGAACGCGTGAAGGTATCGAATTGAAAATAAAACCGTTTACTCAGGTCTATGGTCCCTTAAAGCTGTGAAAAAATCAAACTTCTAAGTTAACGTGAAAAAAAGATACGGCCGTTTATGCAATACGCGTTCAATACAATAACATCCTCAGATTGCTGTTGCGGCTGCCAAAGCACTGCAGTGCCTCCGGCATGTTTGCGGTGGCACGATTGGATGACTTTTTTGCCGTCAGGAGAAAGCGAATCGTCTCCATGCTAATTAGAGTGCGTGGGAGCAGCAACAGCCTTCTGAGGACGTTGGCCGAACGCCTCGACTGCCCAATCGCTGGGTATTGGGTTGCAGTGGCCGTTGGCAGGGCCAAGTAGACTTGAGCTTGTCACAGCTCTTCTTTGCTCTCACTATGGGCTGCAGTCCAAACCTAATAGGTAGATTTATTTTGTTTTGATTACATTTTTTTATTTTTTGTTACTAACATCGTTTTTCTAAGTCTTCCTGTAACTAACAGTATATTATACTGTTAGTTACAGGAAGACTTAGGAAAACCAGCCCATAGTATGGATCGTAAGGTCCGAAATAAATGTTTTTTTTTTTATATAATAATAATAATAATTTATTTATTTCAGGCATCAGGCCCATAGATAAATACCTTACAATCTAACATACATAATCAAATTACAAAATAAACTTAACAACTAGGTCACATTTCACTGCGATGTGGTAACGCTGTTCGGGGTGTCAGGTAGCCGCCCGCGGAAGCGCCGGAACATGACACCCTTCGGCCAAAACTCTTCTTTGGTGAAGGTCGCGATCTTCTCAGAAGGAGCTCTCACCACATAAGAATTAAAATTCAAGTTGTGGCGAGATTCCAACTTAACGACCCTCAGGATGAGCCCTGTCTTTACGCGTACATATTCTACGATCTCCTCAGCCTTCGTAGAATAATGTAAACGGGACACATACAAGAGCGTCGTCGGCACAGCGGGACGCAGCAGATGTTGCGGTCCAGTCGGTGCGGTACCACACTTATTACGGGAGGCTGGCTTCCTCTTCCTCTTTACCTTTATAAAGCCATCCTTGTCGCATCGAGACTCTCTTGGAGCCGGCATTAACAGGTCCTTCTTTACGGGTCCTTGTATCCCCTTCGATGACATCTGCCTAGACTGTGGAGCAGCTGGGCATTTGGCAGCAATCTCTGCATAAGCACGTCGAGGGGTCGACATACTCATACGTGACGTGCACGGCTTTTCTTGTGGAGCAGGCGGGCGAGCAGCGGGAGAGCGCGGCGTTTTATGGCGCAAAAAACGTAAATTTTGACAATAGGAAACCAAAATTCAAAGGGTACGTTCCGTTGACCTAGAGCAGTGGTTCCGAACCTGGGGGTAATTACCCCTTTAGGGGTAAAATTAAGTTTTCTCAGGGGTAATACTCATATTAAGTCGTTTTTCTTTGAGTACTTTCATATACTTGTCTGTATTACCTATTTTTTGGAGGGGTAATGATACAAATCTAGAGGGGGCCTGTGGGTGATGTGGCAATAAAGGTTAGGAACCAGAACCACTGACCTAGAGGCTAGAACTATGAAATTTGGCAAGTAATACCGTCTTATAGTTACTACAAGTATATTGCTGTACATTTTTAATTAAATCATTAAAAGAAATAGACTTTTTACTAAGGGAATCAAACTTTATAGGGTACTTTAATATATGTACCTATGTACGGAACCCTCGGTAGGTGAGTCCGACTCGCACTTGTCCCGTTTTTTTTTAAGTTATTAGCTTACCTTTCAGAGGCACCTGGGCATCAGCAATGACAGTGGTAGCGTTCTCCATCGAGCGCTACACAGCGATCTGCCATCACACTCGCACCCGTTCGGGGGGCAACTTGCGGATTGCGATAGCGACACTCGCTATCTGGACCGTCAGCATGGCGATAGCAGCACCAGTGTTCGACGTGTATCGAGTTCAAAGGGACGAGGAAGTGAAATATCCACCAAAACAGACAGGTAACATTAATATGCTGATTTTTATTTTTATGCCACACCTGGCCATAACGTGGCTTTTTCCGCACGCTGCGCGTACGGAAGAAGCCGCTTTCTGGCCAAATGTAGACATTAAATGATGTACACAACACGGGAGGTAATAAAGAAAGCCCTCGATCGCATATTTACGTCCCTCACTTGCAGCTCGGCCCGCAAACTTCTGCGATCTCGGTCTTTCTTTGTATTACCACCCTAGTTGTGTAATGTACTATATCGATTAAAATAGGGTACTTTCTTGACAGATCAAATCAGTTACTTTTTTATGATGTGTCAAAACCCTCAGATAGTATGAAGTTTGTATGGAAAAAAGTGAAATGACGTCATTTTATTCAAACATCAAATCATCTTCTTATATATAGTTGTTAAAAATCGTTTAAAACGCTAAATAGGCGATGTTTAGTTCATTTTAGCATATTTTCGAAGGCTGATTTAAAGGCTAGTGTAGTAATTTATATTGACTACTGGCAAATACCCTATTAGTAATTACACAGTTCATATCATATCACACAAATAAAGTACATGGAGCTATAAAATAATAGTACATCACACAACTAGGGTGGTAAAACAAAAGAAATGCCGAGATGGCAGATGTTTGCGGCCCGAGCTCCAAGCGAGGGACGTTAATATGCGATCGAGGGCTTTCTTTATTACCTGCCTCCCGTGTTGTGTACATCATTTTATGTGTACACTTGGCCAGAAAGCGGCTTTTTCCGTACGCGTAGCGTGCGGTAAAAGCCACTTTATGGCCAGGTGTGGCATAAATAAATAAATTGTATTCTATTAAGTTATAAAATAAAACACATTCCATATAATTGATGTCGCGGAAGCAAACTATGACCCTCTAGTTTGTAGCGAAAACCGACCGACTTGAATTGCCTTAAAAAATGGTATCAGCGTAATTCGTCCCATTCGTTTTTCGTTCAATTCGTATTTCGTCTCATTCTATATACGTCACACATTCTTTATGTATAAAGAATAGTCTTAATAAAGAATGAGTGACGAATATAGAATGAAATGAAAAACGAATTGAACGAAAAACGAATGGGACGAATTACGCTGATACCAATAAAATTGGGTACTTGACTGTAACTGAAATTTGTAAAAATTATATAAGATCCTGTTAAAATAAGCATAATAAGGAAATATGTTCCAGTTTTGAGTTTGATACCTAACGTGTAACTATTTTTATGAGCCTCCAAAATTGGGTGGGAAGGTCCATTTTAAAAGTATAAACTTATTAAGTACAAACTATTAATATCATTAAATAACCCATAAAGTGTATAGTAACTTTTGTTAAGAAACCGTTAGGATAAACGCAAATTTTAACATAGTTGCAGAACAGAGTTATTGTTTTCCCCAGACAACGTATGAGTAGTGACGTCACTATATAACGGGCTTCAGTAGGGAGCTTTTCGGCCTTGACGACACGACCCTCATACAGAGGTGCTCGCGGCGGCGTGGACGACCCCCCAGACAGTGACCAAACACTCGAAATTAGGATACAAACTACATACATACTTACACCACTTAGCAAACTCATTCATTAGGTTTAAATTACAACTACACTAATACACCCTAGCCATATAAGTTGTTGTATTGTATAAATTTGCAAATGTCCGCACGCGCGGGAGCTTCTCTCCTAAGTGCAAATAATGTACAATCTGTTGGAGGGCCCATACAGGCGCCCTACACTACAGACGAACACGGTTATAAAAAAAAGAAAGAAAAAAAGTCTAAAAATGTGATTTTAACATTGTAGTATCTCGGTGAGTTCTTATGATATTGAAGTGATTTTTTCACTAATATTTCTATTATTGAGAAGTGTTTCTATAAAATATCACAGAAAAAAGTTGTCAAGTAGCCAATTGTTATAACTTTCAGGACTGGGAGACAATACTTCGGAGTTAACGGCCGTTTGCACGAAGCAAGGAGGGGACCGGTACGCGTACTACGACACTCTGTACTGGGTGACCAGTGTGCTGTTCTTCTTCATACCCATGGCTGTCCTGCTGCTCATGTATATCAAGATCGCTGTATTTATCAGGTAAGTAAAGTCGAGTTCATTTACATCTGGGTGAATCAACTTTTCTTTGCTTTATGCAAAGGTTGCTCTTTCTCCTTATTTGTTCACCTTTTGCATGTTTTAACATGATTTAAATGGAACAAGATCTTACATATAGAGATAAATTAGGTAAAAATAAAAATAAAACTCGTTTTTAACAAATAAATAGTGTGACCTAGCGGATGAACCCTTATTTTCATACAAAAGTGGGGGACAGGTATGTCCGCTGGGTTACTGCTTATAAACAAGTTACAATAAACAAATGATAATAAAAAATATTTGCATTGCGTAGCTTTATTATCTGTCTTTTAAATGAGCATACATTTAATTCAAAAAATATCCGAATAAAGATTTCCTTTCAATTTTAGTCGGAGAAGGTGAAATTTTGTTGACAAAGAAAAGTTGATTCTACACACTTACGGTAACAAAAATATCTGAATACGATCATAAAAGCGTGTTCAGATATTTTTGTTCTCTTATATGTGTAGATGTAAATGAACTCGACTGTACGGTTTCCTACTAATATTATAAATGTGAAAGTTTGTGAACACGTTTGGATGTTTATTACTGAATAACGCAACAATTTAATGGATTGGGATGCAATTTAGCACACAAGTAGACCAACAACTGGATTTATGTATCCCTATATGTAGTTACCTTGGGATCATAAGAATGCATTTGCATATCTACGAGTTCTCGCCCCGCCTAAATGGGGCCTTAAGCATGAAAAGGTAATAGATATACAAGCAGACAGACAAACAGTCAGACTTTCTGCCTCGCACGACTGAACTGTGGAATAAATTGTCGCCTGCAGTGTTTCCGGACCGATTCGATTTTCAAACCTTCAAGAAAAGAGCGTACTCCCACCTGAAAGGCCGGCAACGCACTTGTGACTCTTTTGGTGTTGCAGGTGTCTATGGGCTACGGTGATTGCTTACTATCAGGTGACCCGTCTGCTCGTTTGCCCCCTATTTCATAAAAAAATCATAAAAAACGAGTAACTTTCTCATTTATACTATTTCTTAGTCACGGATGTATTCGTGTGATTTGTATCAATAATGCCAATATATTCGTTTCAGAAGCAATAGAGAGCTGGCAAGAAGCAGCGGCATTAGTAACAACTGTTCTGAGAACACAAAGATCTTCAACGTATTAGGTAAGTACATTTTTGATAAACTACCATAAGAAACCTTGAGCGGGTTCGATTCAGGAGGTCCAAATTGTATTTTGCCATAATAAACGAAACGTCTTAGTTGTATATTGTCCAGGTAGAGAGATGTCTCAATGTGTAAAATGTCCTCACTGCAATATTCCATAGTAGACAAAAGGAAATGGTTGTAAAACGTCTTAATGACCTAAAGTTTTATAGGTAAATGGGCCAGATGATCATTGCGACCAATGTGGCAGAACGTCTAGGTTGTATAACGACACTACATAATTTCATTATTACCTCACAACTATTCGAAAATCTTTCGCTACTTTATGCCTCTAACGATACATTATTTGTCAAATTATATAATACCGAGTCTATCTTTTTTAAATCCATCTATTCAAAATAGATAGGTAATACATTATTGTTGTGCCTACAGATCATGTATTATCCTGAATAGATGGAATAGTCGATTTGAAGCTATGACGTTTTTCCTATTTGGACATTTTGTTACTGACATTTTGACGATCAAGACCTTTTGCTAAGTTCTTACAACAACAAATTTCTTAATAACAACTTTTCAACAATATTTTTGTCATAAACTGGACTGCAAAAAATTCAAATTTTCCAAGACCTCTTAGGCTCTTGTCCTACCGTCGGGCAGTAAGCGAGTAAAACTGTGCGAGAGGCATAGCATTGCAGATCTAGAAACGTCAACTCAATGGAAGAGATGAGTAAATCCGGACTTGAAGATTTAAATAAATCGAACCCGTAAGCGGTTCCGATTTCTTATCGACTCCTTCTAAATCATATCGAGTTATCAACTCTGACTAGGTAATCTATCAGTACGGAGCCGAATGAACTACACCGCGAACTCGCGGCGCGGAGCGAAGCGCACATTATTATTGGTCAATCAAAATCAGCGAGTCCGGAGTGAATTGATCTGAAGGATTCAAAAGCGTTGAAGCCGGTACCGAGAGCGGAGCCGGATTTAATGATTCGAATCACTCATCGGAGTCGAGATTACCCGACTCTATCATACTGTATCTCGTCAGCTTGACGGGCCGTGCCTTAAAACCGTGTTCCTTTAAGGTTGTGGTTTATTTATTGTCGATATAATTGATGTTCCAGTGGCCGTGGTGCTAGCGTTCTTCTTGTGTGGAGCGCCTTTCCACTTCCAGCGATTGACTGTGCTGCCCGGATTGGTATGGTTTACCAGTTTTTATATGTTTTTACATGTAGTCACTACGGTTAAGCGTCAAAATATTCCGAGCAAGAAATATCCTTGAAAAAAAATTACAAAAAAAGACCAAAAAATCTTCCTTTCATCAAGTCCCACTCAACAATGACGTCCGCAATATTTACTTTTGTTTGTAACAATTTTTGAATAAAAAATTACCTCAATAGTCTTAGAGACCTCGAAAGAGTTACTCTGACCAAGAAAAATCCAACAGACCCGAACCATGGCTTACCATTTTTGTTACCATTCTTACTGATACCATGTTTCACCTAAATGCTGATTGGGGGGAAACTTCACCCGTGTATCAAAATACTTTCTGGATTTGTTTCATGAGTACCACTACCACGTGTCTAGATCTTTCCACTGAGTTCGCTCATTAGCGATGAGAAGATATAATTACGGAAGAAACAACGAATTTTGAATTTCTCAGTTTCGTTACGCCCAAAACATAAGGGAAAATCGCAAGGAAACTGAGAAAAAATAAAATCTCAATTTCGTTACGATTTTCCCCATTTAGTTTCGGCGTAACGAAATTGAGAAATTCAAAATTTGTACGGAATAGTTGGGACATTTTGCACTACTTTTTTATTTCATAAAAGAAAAGTGCTCGTGATTCTGAGTAAAATGGTATAAGACACACCATGATCAGACAAAAAAAGTAAAAGGTACATTTTTTCTGCAATTGACCCTGTCTCGTCTTTTGTACAACGTGCATGAGTGATCCGTTTTTAATTCAATATATATAAAGTCTTAAGGTAGTTTTCGAAGTAAAATTTCAAATTTTGTTAGTTAGTGAGTTTTGGTTATGGCGTGACGATGTATGACCTGACTATGTTTTTGTTTGACATACAGGGAAATCAGGGGACGAACAGAGTTGTGTTGGTGGTTACCGGACTGTTCTACTATCTATCGGCCACTATCAACCCTATACTGTACAACGCTATGAGCAAAAGGTACGCATCATCATCAGGCATCGGAAATTCGGATTTTATATACCTAAACTTTGGCGTCGGTGTCGCTGTTGATTAGTATGGAAGTGGACTCAATTTAATTTTATTATTAAATTTCCCGGAATATCTAAATTAACTTATTCAACTGTAATAAACGTATACTACCTATTTGATTATTTAAATCAACTATTTATTTATTGTTATTTTCCATGTACTCGTTTTCTGAAGTCGGGTAAAAATAAACCTAAACATATTTTGTGAGACATATCGTGACGTTTTGTACAATCGCGGAATCCCGGATTCTACATTATTAAAATCGAAATTTTAAGAAGCCTGCTTTCCCGCGATTTCGACAACTTTAGGTATAACAGCATCTGAATTTCCGATGCCTGATCAGCATTCTCTCTTCTACATAATTTTCAGTTGATCTACCACCTCTCTTGTCTCATCACTGAACTACTCAAAGGTTAGCCTTTGTACATATACCTTTATTATGCAACCCTGTACTGTACTTTGACTTACCTTGTGCAATAAAGTTTCTACATACATACATTCATACATAACTGTGGCTCTGTGACCTGCAGAACTGAGGGCCGCCCTCTGTGGCGATCTATGGAGAAACCTATACCTATGCTAAGCAGCGAACGTTAGTGGCTGATACGTAGTTAAAAATTCAACATTTCAGGAATAGGTAGTATGAATTCAACATTTTGAAAATTCAACATTTTAGGACTCGACATTTTGCAAATTCAACATTATAGGAATACAACATTGTGGGCCGAAAGGAAGAATTCTATATAATTTTCGAACCTGCTCACAAAATTTCACGTGAATCGGTTGAGAAATGGGTTATTCTTCAGAAATATGTCTGCCGTCACCTTATTCCTCTGGCCCTTTTTCATACTAAATGTATGGAGATAGAGGAATAAGTCGCAGCCATATTTCTGAAGAATAACCCAAATACGATTTATAGGTAGAGGAGAACGAAATACATCCACCGGACGCACGAAAGCATTTTTGCCTAAGCTAACACGCTCCGTTCGCTTCGCACGCTCGGTCAATAATAGGCTAGATGACTAAAAAATACTGTTTAGTCCGTCTGTTACATTATGAAAAAATATTGTACACGTATTTTTTGTTTTGTTTGACAAACAAAAACTGACGAGGATAGAGTGCTTAGAAGTTTCGAGTGACGTCACTCTTGAGTACAAATTGTACTCAAGAGTGACGTCACAAGCCCCCACTCCAGAAGTTTGATGATCTATAACTTTGTCGATTTTTAATATTTTGATAAACCAAAAAATACGTGTCCCATATTTTTCCATAATCTAACTGACGGACTAAATAGAATAACATATTTTTAACCAAGTCATCATCCCTATTCAGTTATTTCAATGTGCAGGTTTGACTTCAAAAATTCCTTTCTGCATGTCGACGTAATGTAAACCCCCCGCAATGAGTCCATGTTGAACTGCAAGTTTTTTTCTGTATCAGTACGTCTAGCATAACTGGCCGCGACTTCGTTTCTCGCGCAACAGAGCATCACCTGTCACCTTGAATGATATTGTATGGAAAGAGATGGGTAGCATTTGTCGCGCGACAAAGAGTCGCGTGTCACAGTTGTGCTAGAGGTACAGGATATAATGACACGTTGAGCTCAGTGGAGTGCCACTGCCTACGAAGCTAGAGGTCCCGGGGTCAAATCCTGGTAAGGGCGTATATTTGTGTGATGAGCGAGTATTTGTTCCTGAGTCATGGATGTTTCCTATCTATTTAAGTATGTATTTATCTATGTATGTATATCGTCGTCAACTTGTCTAGTGTCAATTGTACAAGCATTGCTTAGTTTGGGACTAGCTCGATTTCTGTAAGATTGTCCCCCAATATTTACAACAACCTTCTTCTTTTGCTCCGCCTTTTCTCGTTACGCGAGGTCGGCTTTCTTAATCATGTGGCGCCATTTGCTCCGCTGATGAGCATCGTCAACAGTTAGGCCAAGTTTCATTATGTCGCCTGGATATTTGTCATCCAGTTAGTTGGCGGCCTACCTCTCCCTCTCTTCCTTACAGCCATGGAATGGCACTTTTTAACGACGTGGTCTTCGAATATTCGCATTATAATGCGTACTATATAATCCGTACCACCTTAGCCTGGACTCGATCAGCTTCTGGAGCATTCCACGAAAACGGTTCGTAAGGGACACTACTTTTTTAATACGTGGCTTTAAGATGGGTAGTGCTTCTTAGCAGCTAATAAGTTGTATTAGGGTCGCTACCATAGCGTTTCGCTAGGGACAAAAAGTAGATGTTTTCATGGAATGCTCCTTCACGGCGATGGGTCTTACTTACTTTACAATGCCCCCTTATGTGCTCATAGCGCACTTTGTCTTTTAAAGTAACTCCCCCTGCCCATCGTAGCATTGGCATTTCTGTAACGTGGAGCTTTTGCTGCTGGGTCTTCTTAGCAGCCCAGGTTCCGCTACTCTAGAGTAAAACTGGTCTTTCGGCTGTTCTGTAGACCTTGCCTTTAGTTCTTACTGGTATCTTTGGGTCGTCCTAACCTAACCTAACCTACTTAGATAATTATATTTACCCGACTGCGGCGAAGCCCAAAGGAGGGTTA
Source organism: Eudemis profundana (assembly GCA_947034925.1). Lineage (NCBI taxonomy): Eukaryota > Metazoa > Arthropoda > Insecta > Lepidoptera > Tortricidae > Eudemis > Eudemis profundana. The sequence continues at coordinate 4,240,124 of OX344806.1, read as the reverse complement.
TGTGTTTGACCTGTATGTATGTATGTATGTCCGTTCCTGTGTCCGCTCGTAACTACTCAACGGCACATCTGATTTTGATAAATGATACATCATTAGATTCGTCTTGATGGCGCGAGTGTCACTGGGTATGAAGTTCGTTAAAATAAACAAAATGGCGGATTTTATGCAGTTTCAAAGTGCACCGCGGTCGGGTTTTTTTTTAGTAAAAATGTGGTTATTTTACTATACAGTCTAAGACGATATTATCCTGCAACGGCAAATAGCGTTCGGAAAAATGATGCTATCGAAAGAATTACAGTTTGTGATTTTGAGGTGTACTTACCACTATTATTTGTTTTGTTACAGATACCGAACAGCGTTTAAGGAGATCATTACCTTCGGGACCAAGAGGAAGAACCAACAAGTCAACATGAACGCAATGACCAGAGACGTCAAAAGATCCAGTAACAAAACTAATACTACTGCTACTACTGATATGACTTCGTCAGTCTAAAAAAACCGGTCAAGTGCGAGTCGTACTCGCGCACCGCCCTCGTGAATAGTTCAGGAAAAACTGTAAAGTGGGACAAACTTAACTTTGCTCTTGTAAAACTGTTGTCCCCATACATCGTCATATGCCGCGGTTAGTTTTGTAGGAGCAAATAAGGTTGTCTTACGATTTTTGCGAATTTCTAAAAAACGCTGCAAGTTAGGAAAACAGTTTTATTTTTCCTGCAATATTTAGGATAATATTAATAATCGGTAATTATTATAGATTTTTCTGTTCAGTAACTTCGGAGATAATAGGGGGAATGGTACTTTTTTAAACGTTTTTTGTCTTAAATCAAAAACTACATGTCTAAGAAAAAAAATTAAAACGGTTTTGGAATCTACATATTAAGCCCTTTCATTTGATATCCCACTCGATATATTATCTCAACTTTTGATTTTCTAGATCCCATTTCGGTCCCTTTAAAAAAAAAGTAAAAAATGTATACTATTTATTTCCATCCCATAGGCTCGGATTAGCGGTTTTTAACACTATTCCAAATTTCTAGTCGATAGCATCAGTAGATCCTGAGATATCTTGCTGTGACAGACGGACAGACAGACAGACAGAGTAGCACCATAAGGGTTCCTTTTGTACCATTTTGGTACGGAACCCTAAAAATTATATTTAATTACATACAGTCAGCCTCAGAAGTACCTGGACACTTTGGTACTGGGCATTTCTCGGGTGATTTCAGTGGTATTGACTTTGGTGGCATCATTATTATAGAAGTGTTCGGAGATTTGGGTTGTCTGCCAAATTTGCAAAAATGTACAACTCTCCTAAGTCTTCGACAGTAATGATGCCACCGAACGCAATGCCACTCAAATCACCGGAGAAATGCTCTACTGCAGCCCGTTACTAAGTTGTCCAGCTACTTTTAAAGTGCGGCCGATCGGGAGCCTGAAAATTTTCATACGGAGAAAGGGGCATCTTAATTTTTTTTTTTACTTCTGAGTTACATACTTATTATATTTAGATTCGTTTCTTTTTACTGATTCTAAATATATAGGGTGGCCCATTTCGATCGGTCAGTATGGGAAAGTCTGAAACTATAAGACATACGAAGATCTGTTCTTAGGATTAGGAACCATGTCATCGATTTTAGGGATAAGGAAAACTGCATACATAGATTTGAAAATTACTTTAATTGGAAATCGAACCTGATCGTTTTGGAAAATAAAACTTGGGTCAATGATACGAGAGCCATGGTTCCGTGGCTCGCAAATACGAAACTAACTTTCAATTATGAGTTTGATTTTATTTTTCTCCGATTATATTCGTAAAGGGTCCGTAAGATTTTTGAAATATTGTAGGTGGTCCGTGGTCGGAAAAAGATTAAGAAACCCTGCTGTAAGATGTACTGCCGCCATAAGGAAAAGGGGCACATCCACAATATTTTTCGAAGCTGAGTTGTATACAATAATGATCGGAACCGTCAATTTTACTAGTTCTGAATATATATACAACTCGGTTTCGAAACAAAATGTTAGATGTGCCCTTTCGCGTTATTGTAGTTTACTACCAGTAACTGTACCTATTTTTAGTATATAACCTTTATTTATCTTCCAATTATGCAAGAATCATTCCAATAAGATAATGAAGTATTATAGATTTTATTCCTCCTTTAATAATACAAATAGTATACGCAACTAACTAAAACGGAGAGGTTGTTGTTGTCGTTTGTAGTATAATATCTGTACTTTTCGATATTTTTAATGGTAGGCCCGCTTACCCCGTTGGCGGACTTGCCCCGACTTAGTCTGTAAGTAACAGTAGGTAACAAATAAAACAATCATATTTGGGTTTGAAAATAAAATGTACTAAAAAATAATTGTTACAATTTCAACACAAAATTCAATTCAAAACAAATTTCTCAATTACATTTTTAACCCTTAAAATAAATCAGTGAATCCTAAACATGAAATAAAACATTAACTGACAAACTTTAACGCGAGATACATATGTATACAAAAATATACAACGTTTTTGGGTATATCTAAATAATATTATAGTAACTAAATATAACAACAAATCTTTAGAAGCATATTTTAAGTAATATTTGTAATGACTATAGGGAACGTGCAACTAACTATATGTGGCGAACTATACTAAACGACAAAAGAGACACGGGCGGACAATAAAGGAAACTATCGCCCCTGTCAAATCAAGCTGTCAATGATATGTATGTGTCAATGTCAAATAAGTCGTAGCTACACTGACGTTAATCGTCCTTCAACGCGATAAGTTAACGTTATTAACGGCGTTTACGTCAATGTGGCCCCAGCATGAGAGGGTATATGATTTAGATTGGCGGCACCAGTTGGCAGCACCTTCGTCGTGCACGTTCCCTATAGTCTATTAAGTGCTCCTTATAATGACAAAACTTAGTTTCGAATGTCTTTTAATCCAATATATCGTCACTACTTTAAAAAAACACGTATCTGACACGGACTCCAGTAGGCTTATGATGCTACGCTTGGTCACGCGATAAATAAATGATAAAGCATCCGTCACTCTCTCACACACTATTTGTCAGAACGTGACGGATGCTTTATCATTTATTTATCACGCGACAAAGCGTAGCATCATAAGCCTACAGGTAACAACGCAGTAAGTGTATACGACGACGTTTTTAGATATAAATAATAATAAATAAATAATAAATAAAAAGGTTTTTTCAAAAGTAGTGACGATATTTAAAGCATACTAAATCTATAATGTAAGATGTCCCACTATAAAATTAAATATTAATACTTAATTTGGGAGACTTGAGGATTGCAAACAATACCTTACAAAAGAGTGATTTCGCATAAAAAGAAAATGGCGTAGTTACTTATTCTATAAAAGATACAAAAATAATTCGAGGAAAGAAATAGTTTTGTTAAATATAGTTTTGGTTGTAATTATGTTTAGAATCTAGTACCGTTATTTCTTCTTATACCAGAATGGTTAGAATTTTCCTTGAAAATACTTTTTGATACCATTTATTGGCACAATGTTATAGAAAATAAACGTAATTAAAGTACAAGAGTATCCTACATGGAATAACATTAGATAGGTAACGAATATGACATGACACATTTAATTAATTCTCATCATGTCTATTGATATCTGTTAATAAAAGAAAATCCTGATATAATAAGAATATATTAAAGTGAAACGAAAGGTGTACTTAATTATACTCTTTAACCCGGTGCCACACATATCCACCGCCCTTTGCCAATCCTTATGTATGCAAAAAAAATCAGCCCCACATCATCGCATAGGACTTGGACTATGGTTCAGAAATTATCGCATATGCATAAGGGTTGTCATACTGTTGACGCCGTGGGTTCAATATAGGCGTAAGGGACAGTGATTTGTCTGTGCCTTACCCCATTTGAACCACGGCCGAAGATATGTGTGGCAGCAGGGTTAATATCAATACATATCAAATTCGCCAGTCCCTAAAATTTGGTATGACAATTCGAAGTTTATTATTTTTTTTAAAGACGCTAATTGCATTACTATGGTATACTGGGATTTTGATATTGTCTTGACCACTAATGTTGCGGATATTGCCATCCGCATTCACATTCGCGGAATTTCCGCATTGATTTTTGAATCCGCATTCCTATTAAATCAAGGGTAGTATTTAAAGGCACATCAAAAAAAATAACCATAACCTAACTGAAATACTGACTTGCACATCAAAAAATACCAAACAAACATCAAAACATAGCTTTGATGTACATATGGATTTTTTTGATGTGCAAGTCGGTATTTTTTTGCGGGGCGATTTATCATTTCTCTTAAATCAATGCGGAACTTGTGCGGATATCCGGCGGAACCGCGCGTGTGTGTGTGTATGTTAGTTTAGTAATTTTTTAAATTTCCCAATTAAGAATCTTGACTTCGTTTATGTGACTATCCGCACGCCTAACAAGGACGGACTACAATTTTTCGCTTATTTATGTAATCTCCCAAAATTTGCTCTTTACAAATGTTTTTTTTACCAATGTGCCCAGTCAGTGGTCCCAAGTGAGTCTCAAAATATCCGTAGCCGCATCCCTGGTATCGAGCCATTTGTTTTGAATAGGTAACAGTTAGTATAGTCGAGTTCATTTACATCTACACACTTACTGGAACAAAAATATCTGAACACGACACTATTGACAGGAGCATAAAAGCGTATTCAGATATTTTTGTTCTCTTATATGTGTAAATGAACTCGACCTATGTAAAGTTACCTGGGAAAGATCGCGTTTTAGGCATAAGGTAGAGTTTTACTCTATTGTTTTTAGGTTCCGCACCTATGTAAATTGTACAGTCAGCACCAGAGAAGAGCGACCTCTTTGTGGTACACACATATCAGTCAGCGCCTCTAGTAAGAAAGGTAATAAGGCAGATATGAGCCAAAAGCAAAGAGGCGTAAGTCCTACTATGAGAATTGTGGCCTTTTGTACCAAAATCTGACTTATTCCCTTTCTAACTTGAGGCACTGATACATCGTAGGGGGCACCATTCTCTGGAGTTCGCTGTAACTGATACTTATACAATGTGTGGCCTGTAACCGGGTCTAATAATTAAAACGAAGATTGTACTCCTCAAACTGAACAACATTTGTTCAGTCACATTTAAAAATAACTTGTTTTAATTTTTAGTAGGTACACTTTAAAGTTTATTTGAAGCCGCAATGTATTGCGATGTTTGTTATGTTTGTAGCGTGACAAGCGACGTCAATTAGACTGATGTTAACGTACATTGAAAATACTATTTAATTTGTATGAAAAAGATAAAATCTTAAGATTAAATAATTTTTAAAAGTTGTTGAACAAAAGTTTTATTGTTTGATGAGTAGAATCTACGTTTTAATTATTCGCCCAGGTTACAGGCCACACATTGTATTATATGTTCGGGATCATCCATACATTACGGCACACGAATATTCACATTTTTAAAAACATCACCCCCAGTGTTAGAAAAAAGTGTTATAAAAAGCCTATGTCACACTTAACCCTAATATTTTAATTTTTTTAATACAGGCCATCACATTTGCCACGACTGCTTCTCCCCCCTATGCGTCTGACGTTATATATGGACGACACCTTAGCTTTACCTTAATACTGCGGTCCTCAAACGAAAAGGCCGCTAATTTGTATGAATTTTCATACCGAGTAGCGGCCTTTTAGTTTGTGGACGGCAGAATAACGATATGCATCTTCACAAAACAACCACACAAAAAACTCTTATTTTACTATAGCTTAAACTTATTTAAACTTACTACTTAGCAATTATCTTGAAGAGATCCCTTAAAGGGGTTCCCATTTGTACATATATTACACTTGAGAGCAAATACTTCGGGTCACTATGCACCTCATGCCGAATCATGATCCCTATGACAGTTCTTTCTCCATACTTTTATAATGGCGTCTCTGTCGTTTTCAACCTATTTGTAGACATTATTTGGAAGTAGGTATATATAGCACGTAGATTTATATAAAAAACAAAATTTCAGTAATCATAACATGAAACAAATTAAGTATCGTTTATCATTTTCGAAATCAAGTGGAAAGAGTGAACTGTCATAGGAATGATTCGGTGTGAGGTGTATAACATAAAACGTAAATATCGCTTAAGCTGATGCAGTTAACATATTGATTAAAAATAAAGTAAAAACTTATTATTTCCTTGCAATTGAAAATGAAATTATCTTTAAAGTCGATTTATTTTAACAAGCTAGTTGCTTTAATTTTTAAGATATTACATATTATTTTTTTAGTGACGCGCAATATTAGTTCTCGGGTGTATATGTTAACATTATTATAATATGCATGTTTTATGCTCAGTAAATTGTGTTTATAAATATATATACACATAGGTACATTAATAAAATTCAAATCCCATTATTCCCACACTTTACCGTATCTGCCAAATTTTGCTCAGTCTCTTTCAATTGCCAGAGAGATAGAAAGAGACGCTGCTATGTTTGGCAAATACTGATTTAGATTAAGTTACTAAGTCTAGATTTTATTGGGTATATGGCACATATGTATATAAGAGGCAAACATTTGGTTGTCAAGACTTGACAACCAAATACTTAGTATTTTATGCATTCTCACCCTTATTGATTCCGTTTAATGTACCTAACTCTAAATTTTGTTGGATATTTCACATAGGTTTAGTAGATGTAAAACGCTGGCGGTATTTTCTCCTTTCTTTCCCTTATTATTAACACTACTAAATAGGACTTCATTATTATATTACATACCTAGGTATGTGTAGGGCCATAAGCAGGGCAGGGGTCTTCAGTTTTTCCAAATCAAGGGCCAAGATTATTTTTTTTTGCATAGCGGGCCGCATCATGGGTATTAATAACGATTTTTTAAAATAAGGTAAACATACATCTTTCCCTAGACCGGAAGTGGGATTTTCTCTGCATGGCGGGCTGAAAAAGCCCCCTTATAGCCTGGGGTGACGAAAATTATATTTATAGATTAATTAAGCTTAACCTAATTTAAATGTCTGATATTAGGTAACTTAACCTTAAAATGTTTTTAAATATGCGTGGCAAGCGCGGGTAGTTTAACATGCTCCGTCTAGTGGAGGTTGTCTGTGATGAGACATTACGAGTACAGTGGGTATTGAAACAGTGAGCATCAAGAATATTCGAAAAACACTAATTAATTACACGATAATCATGAAGTTACTTACGTAGAAATAAACTACATACCTAATTATGCTATTAATTAATATATATATAGATACTAACTATTGTTACAATTAGCCCACATCCAATGATTCTCTTCGCCGATGAATGCACAATCCTCGTACAACTTAATACAAGCACAGACTATGAACGCGATGTAAATTCCACAATTGAAGGCATTATTAGATGGTTAGAACTTAATAACTTAAAAATAAATTTAGATAGGACTAATATCATGCAATAGTGGCGTGGCGTAAAAGATATTTTCGGGCAAGCCGGTGCAGATTTGGCGTACATTATGCTTAAGAGCTGTAGAATAAAGTGGTCAAATACCTGATATTAGGCAAGCCGGTAAGAATCGAGTTCTTTGGACACCACGCTACTGATCTCTACATCCAATTCACTCAAAGAAAAGCAGTACCGAAACTACATGTAGCTATAGAGAAAACATGTGTTAATAAATTTCTTGGTATTAAGTAATATGAAGTGGGAATCACACTCCATACAAGTTTGTAACAAAATATACATATACACTTTCATATGCACTGTTCAAACTAGCAAAAGCATCGGCCCAAAAAACTGTCTTGGCCGCTTACCACGGTTTTGTTAGCTCAACATTACGCTTTGGTATTATCCTCTGGGGTAACTCGGTCCACAGGGATAGTCTGTTTAGAGCTCAAAAACGCTGCGTCAGGGCCATAATATGCAACCTCCAACCTGAGGAAAGTTGCCGTCCCCACTTCAAACAACAGAAGATACTAACGCTACCTTGCCTTTATATTTATTGCATATTTGTAAAAACTAATCCGAATCTTTTTAAATTAAGTGAGACAAATCCTAAAAGTAATTTGCGCCCGGAAGGCCAGCAGTATTTATAGAAAAATATAATACCGCATTGATGAAACACGGTGTTATTATAATATGGCACCAAAGTTATTTAACAAATTACCGACTACGCTAAAAAATGCTGAGACACGCAAGTTCAAACTACAGCTATCAAAAATGCTTTTAGAAAAGTGCTATTATAGTGTTAATGAATATTTTAATGATGTTGAACTTCAAACTGCTGTATGATCATGATTTCAATCTTATTGACATTTATGTTCTCATTTAAGGATTATGTAGCGTCGTTATTTATTTTTAAGGTTCAATTGTAATTACTTACACATTATTAATACTTTAATTTACAAATAACATATAATAATTATTATTCAAATTGTATAATTCGTATGCCAAAAAGGCGCATCATGGCTATGCTACTTTAATGTTATACTTTTGTCACTTGATTTCTTACCTATGATGACGAAATAAACGCTATTCTATTCTATAACTCTAGGCGATCGAGTTTCGGTCGGTTATGTTATGATATCCATGTAGGATCCATTTTGGATATACAGGGTGTTATTTTAGTCACCTGCAATATTTTAGAAGGTGATTATGTAGCTGATAACGAACACAAATCACAAAAAAATATACATATTTTCATAAAATATTCCTAAATTATCATAAATCTTGGATACCGCGCGCTTCCATTCCAAAAAGAGTAAAAATAGGTAATAATAGCTCGCCGCATGACTTTGGTCGCTCCGCCTGACCGCGGGGTAAACAAACCCGTTCCCTTAAGCTGCGTGCTGACCCACGTTACGAAGTGTAATGTAACATTCGCAATAGAGCATGTTACGCATCGAGCATGTTACGCTGTGTTTTAAAATCGGCGTAACACACTCGTTTAAACTCTGTGCTCCATATTCGCCATACTCTCAGTCAAGATGTTCGACAGCGAGGTTGTGTTGGGATCTTTGATTCTACTAAATTATTGTTTAATCCAAATTAAGAAGAAGAAAAAACGTTATTGGACATTAAACTAAACAACGTCAACATGTATTTTTTCCAAGCGCGCGCCTCGCGAAATCGTAATTAGATTTATTACGAATGAAAACGATACCGATTTTAGTTCAGTGTTGTGTTGTGATGTTTTGTTATGCGTACAAATGTGAAAGATTTCCATACAGGATAGCACCTTCGTAAGTGAACATTTGAAGTGCGTACCATTACTATAACGTTTTCGCGATTAGAACCTGATTAATAGTCTAAATACCGCCAGTGGTCTTTAAACAAGTAATTTTCCAATTGTTTCGAAATGAACTACGTGCCAGACTTACTTTTACATGGGGGATGAAGTGATTTGTTTCGTGTACACAAACCTAGACCATACCTACATGAAAAAATATACGCGAATCACGAGACATGATACTTGGCATGAACGTGGCATTCGATACATGCAAAGAAACAAAAATACGTTTCAACGCGAGTGTCGTCTTTTTTTATGGGAAACCCAGTGTGAACGATTTTCGAGGTAATGTAGATTTAATTTGTAATTAGACGGGTTAGGTTGTTTTTTTTATTGTTGTAAATATTAGACTCTTTTTTTTAACACGCCGATAATACTTCTGATTCCTTGAAATTATAAATCGGATTTGTACAATTAATTTTTCGATTAAAGAATAATGTAACAAATCAGCATTTGTGAAGTAAAAGATTGAAGGAAACATAAAAAAAACTGGTCCGCATCCTAGTCAATATAGGTAATAGGGACTCATGTAAACCTCACTTCCAACATATATAAAATTCTTACATTACCGTGTACCTATATCTTGGAAATGTGTAAATTTACAAGGCAAAATATTAACTTATTTAAAAAAAGGCATGAACTGCCCACAAATCATACATTGCGACATCGAATCAAACTGTTATTACCGGTATCAAAACTTAAAATGCACTCCAATAGCACGTATGTTATGGCTATAAAAATATATAATCACTGGCCCTCTACAATGATAGCGGAAGAATCAAACGTTAAGTTTACTAAAATATTAAAACAGTTGTTATTGTCTAAATGTTATTACAGCGTCCAAGAATACTTAAACGATACGCTATAAGCACAATATGTCAATTGATTCGTAACCAAATGTGGAAAACGCCTATTACTAACTCTTATTAATACCTAGCACTCAATTTATTATTACAATTCTAACATAAATTCATAATAATTATAATAAATTAATGATATTCTTAAGTTAACCGTGTTCTTCTACGTTATCTAACAATATAATTTTCGTTCTTAGTAAGTAAGTAAGATATTGCAATGCCCTAGCAGGGTATCATGTACCTACTGTATAACACCTACTTTTAAGATCTATGTATGACAATGAATGAACATGATCGCAATAAATAAATATGAATATGAATAAAATTCAAATTTATTTGCTGTCTATTACGTTAGGTATGCGCTAAGGCATCGCCCGATCGACTCGCTGTGCGCGTGACGTCACCGCTGCGCACGCTTTAGAGGCTTTTTGAGACAAATTGAAAGTGGTAGAGTCTAGGTAAAATTGAACGAAAAAGTATATTTATTGATGTATTGTATTTTTACATGGCCAGCCTATCGTACCCACAAAATATTGCAGATGACTAAAACAACAACCTGTATAAATAACTGATTTATAAATAAACAAACAAACAGGAACTTGGCATTTAAAGTAATAGGAATTAATGTTATGCATGGCCGATATATACTAAATGTAGGGTAAATCGGAATATAACAAGAAAAATAATTTGCGGTAAACATTTCTTACATTGTTGCACAAACATCTTCGTAAAAAAACTAGAACTTGTCTTATATATAAGATACAAACTTGCTAAGCAGAATGTAGTTAGATGCGTTAGGGGCCAATCATTTATTACGTAAGACGATTTAGGGGGGGAGGGGGGTTGACCATGTCTTATTTTTTCTTAAAGGGGGGTGGGAGGGAGTTTTGATACTTCTTACGTAAGATCATAAATATGCGCATAGTAAATATTATACTTTTAAAAAAGCACGCGAATCCGCGCGAGAGCGTAGGAGCCTGCCCGGTTGCGTATAGATATTTTTAGAGCGTAGCGGGGACTTGACGTTGGACTCCCAGCAGCCGGTTATAGTGGGTAATCTCCATTAAAATCGTCGATCCCCGTAAATCTCTCACCAGTGGCTCCAAGTAACTGTTGTACACGCAGTGGCCACGCTCTGGTACACCACGACGGCTCGTGGGCTAAACCTGGTTGAGGGGGACCTGTGTCCTAACACGGTCTATGTGCGGTTACCTCCCGCAAAGTGTATGCAAGCCTGGTTTGGTGGGAAAGGCGAACCACAGCTGATAAGCAAACGGTTTCGGTGGACCCAGCAAACCAGCAAAGCCTCGCTGAAGGCTCAGGGCGACGTTAGGGGTCAAGGTTAACGTCGGCCAGACGCTGCATCCGGACTCATCTCTGGTTGTAACGGTTTTCCGATCCACCGGGATAAGGTGAGCGAGGAAGAGAGAGTGCTCTTGTGTTTGCGCGCACACTTGAGCACTTTAATATGTCCTGCGTAAATGACTGGTGCTAGTAAATGGACCCCGAGTTGTTTTCAAGTCCTGTGGCGATGGGCAGAGGCAGAGAGGTTTAGTTGTAGTGCCAACTGAGCTTTGGCTGATGTCTGCACACAGGCGGCTCAGAGAGAGTGGTCGCTTCTATGCTGCACTGGGTTAACAATGTAGATTCGGCAGCACTCTGAACGACGAAGCAGCCCTATTTAGGGTGGCACTGCTTCCCCCGCCCAGCCGGGGAAGGGGCTAGAAAAGGTGATAATTTCGTCGGAGGGGTGCTGACTTGCAGCATTTGTGGCCGTACATTTGCAGCAAAAATTGGCTATGTCAGTCACATGAGAGCACACGAACGACGCTCTGACTAGCTAGTATGTCCAGTCGCCGTGGCCGAAATCGGCTAGGATTGGATGATGATAGATATTTTACCAAAAAATTAAAAACTATTAGTATCTGCAAGTGTAAATGGCAATGGAAAGAGCCATGCTCGGGGTTTCTCTTCGAGATCGAATTAGGAACGAGGAGATCCGTATAAGAACTAAGTTACCGATATAGATCAACGAATTACAAACCTTAAGTGGCAATGGGCAGGGCATATTGCTTGCAGAACTGATGGCCGTTGGGGTGGTAAGGTTCTCGAGTGGCGACCACGTACCGGAAGACGAAGTGATGGCAGGCCTCCCACAAGGTAGACCGACGATCTGGTGAAAACTGCGGGAAGCTGCTGGATAATAGCAGCACAAAGCCGACAATCGTGGAGATCCTTGGGGAAGGCCTATGTTCAGCGGCCGATGCACTCCGGGAGCAACGGCAAGTGATTTCTTAGGGGCCCCTAGTTGATCTCTTACCGATGCTGCGAATGAGCCTGTCAGGAGGGGTTGGGGGGTCCCGCACCGGGTTTCCTCTGTTAGAGGACTCTCCAGGTGCGGCACGCGAGGGTGGAGCGTCGGGCACGGGCAGCATCCCTCCGACGTCTCCTTTTGGGGGGCACTGCGGGCAGGCACCAGACGAGTGACCTGTGCCGCTGCGTGGTGGCGGTAGACTAGTCCTCTGCGTCCCGTTAGCGGGACGTAGAGGACTGGTCCATTGTGGTCCGTGATCCTGACTGTCCCCAGCAACGAGGGCCATGCTACAGTGTGCCTTTTTCGGAGAGGGTTCGCCCTAGGGCGGAGGTGCCGGTGATGTCGTGGTGGCTTGATAGCGATCCCACGGCATCACCATGAAGGCACAGGTTGTAAGCATCCCCGAGTTTTAGTGGGTAGGCCAATCCCTTCTGGAGCGGAGAGTCCCACATAACCAATGCGTAACATCTGGCTGTCACCCTCGATGGCCCTAGGTTACGTAGTGGTATGCAGTTTCATGCATTTCTCCGGGTTAAAAAAAGGCCTATGTCCAGCAGTGGATGTCTTTTGGCTGAAATGATGATGATGTTAATGATGATGATCTGCAAATAAACGTCCCTACAAAAATGGTTCTTTGAAAAATAAAAATGAAATCGGCCCAAACTTTAAATCATTTTTCCTTTAGATTCTTACGTAATTAATATTAAATAGGGGGAAGGGGGTCGGACGATTCTTATTTTTTCTTACATTGGGGGCGGGGAGGGGGTCAAAAACTGGCAAAAATTGTCTTACGTAATAAATGAATGGCTTTTATCAGTTAGAAGCATAGATGTATGATATACCTAGATACACAATCAGCCGGAAAAAATGGCCCCACAAAAGTGCTAGCCGATCGGCTTGGCTAGCTCATTTTGACTTAGTCTGGTTTCAACCATGGACGACGACAGTTGTCAAAAATGGCTAAACGTAGCGTAAAAAATGCGTTAATAGCAGCAAAAAAACAAGAAAGAAAGATGGGATATACTTCTTAGTTAAGGGCGAATACTAAGCAGAATTACAAGTGAACTCATCGTGATTTCATAGTTTTTTAATTATCTTCGCGAATCTTTTACCAAAAAGCGACTCCATTTATTTGCTACTCACTTTTGACGTTTTACATTTTGATAGGTGCCAATAAACTAAAGTTTTCAAATGTTCGTTTGCAAATTTGACACATAGGTGTCATGGAACTAAGTTATCTTTTGAATGACAGTTTCATATAGATACAGCTTATAAATTAACGTTATTAGCGTATATTTGAGTGTAACTACAAATGTCATTTTGCGCCAGATTCATAGACATTTTTCTTTGAAACTGTGCGTCTATGTTATTATACGTCAATGGTTAGAAGCATTCTCGATTCTTTTGTTGTTTAGTTATGAACCGCCAGGGCCGCACTTAGATATTAGTGATTACGTTTATAGACATAAAGACTTTGACAATCTTTTATTGATTTTGGCAGTTTATTGTAAAACAGTGCCCCTTCGAAACATATATTTCTTTTTCCGCATTTGGTTTCTCACTGTGACGAATGGCGGGGGAGACAAAGGTCGTTAAAGGTCGGTTTCCGTGTTCAAGTTTAGTCTTAAATATTAATTCACAGCGAATTTTTTTATCTTTTATTTTCCTTTTTAAAATGCATGTGTTGTTATAGTAAAGCTGTTTCAAGTTCATTATTTTTGTTTCATAGTAAATTTTGCGGTTCGACGTTAAAAAATTGTAACCAAAGAGTGTTTTTATTAGTTTGTTTGGAGTAATTTGTAAATCTTTAAGCGCGGATATTGTTGCACTTCCTCATATCTCTATGAGGTAGTTCAAATTAGACTTGACAAGTGAATTGTAAATAGTGTAGCGAACTTTACGTGGAAGGCATTGTACTATATTGTATAATCAACCACGCAGTGATGACAATTTTGATTGGAGTTTATTTAAGTGTGCCGTTCATGTTAAATTGCTGTCCAGAATTAATCTTAGGTCTTAGTTCTTCGGCCGACTATTTTTATATCAATATCATTTATGGTAAGCGAAGTATCATCATTTATTTTTTGTTTTTAGCTTTCAATAATACAACGGAACTCGTTTTTTTAATGTTTATTTTAAACAAGTTGTGCTGAAACCAGCAAGGAAGGGTGTTGAGATCTTCCTGTGCCCTTGTTTATATCACTCATAGAAGATATTTCCCCATGTAAACTGACTTCACAGTTGTCATTTATATAAATTAAAAATAGGAGAGGTCCGATTATGGACCCCTGCGGTACACCCCAGGTAACTGAATGAGGGGAGCTGTATTCTTTATTGATTTTCACTATCTGGCAGCGATTTTTTAAGTAAGACTCAAACATTTTGTAAGCATTATTTGGAACACCTATATTTTAAGCTTTTGTAGAAAAATGGAATGACATACTGTTTCGAATGCTTTCTTGAGATCGATAAAGATCCGGAGACATATTTCTTTTGTATCTATATTTGTTTTTATTTTAGTTACTAAGTCTATTGCTGCGGCTACGGTACTTGATTCAGTTAGGAAGCCATATTGCCTTTTAAAAAGAAATTGTATCTGAGTTAAATGCTTGTTTAGACGATTATAGATAATCTTTTCAAATATTTTCGATATTCGACCAGAAGTAGTTATTACCGTTTATACATTCCGAGTTTATTACATCGTGTTTTATACTTCTATGTTTGTAGATCGATATTCCTCCACCGCGTTTATCCGTCCTGATATTGTAATAACGTACATAAATTGGAATTGCGAGGTATATATGTTGCTTCTTTTTCTGTTTTAATCCAAGTCTCAGTGAGGAGTATCAAATGGATCTGTCTATTTATCGATTTTAAGATACATTTTATTTCATCAATCTTTCCATGCCCAACGAGGCTTCTAATATTTGTGTAAAAGAAATTAAATGAGAATTTGATAGGATCTAAATCATCGTAATTTTCAAGCAGCTGATAGGACAAAAGCTTTTTATCATCTTCGACATTTATATTGATTGTTCGGTTGGATTCAGTTTTTTGAAGTAGAGACTATTCTAGGGTGGCCTTTGATGTATTTTATTGTTAGCTCAGCCTCTCCGTTTTTTTGCCTTTCTAAGAGTTGCTCTCGTAATTTTTTTTATATAAGATTGTTGAGCCGGAGTCTGATCGGCGAACAGTTTTATTGTACCTACAGTACCTTCTCTGTAGTATTTGGAATGTTTTGCCTGTTTCGGAGGATTTCCTTCACGATAGTTCAGTCAAAACAGACTTTGATAGGACGATTCACTCTTAATTTATGTCTGCCGACTCTGTGTAGCTTCCATGGCTGTGGTGGAACTTCAGATTTTAGGACGGTTTTCAAGATATTGGATATCTCTGATCTATCTTATTAATTTTATTTATTTAAACTTTATTGCACAGTAATAAAAAAGCACAGTCGGTTGACTTAATACCTTAAGGCATTCTCTGCCAGCCAACCATCGGGTAAAACAGAGACTTTAGTTGGTGGGTTTAGTTGGTGATTTTGTGCTTTTTATGTAAGGTTCAGTAATGTACTTAAGCAATGCCTTCGTATTATTAGATTATCCGATTAAAAAATGAAATAATAAACCAAAGAACGAAAAGAACGCAAAAATACCGGTATTTTGTATGGAGAAAATACCGGTATCCGACCCCTGCCCACCACGGATAGTAGTAAAAGAGGCCCCAGAATTCGTATTCCTGCACAACAATTACTTGCAATCTCGGTCATTCTTTATTTTTGTATGTAATATACAATCACCACTAAATAAGTAAAAGTTTTGTTTAAAAAATATTTTTTATTCGTTGTTTTTTAATCTTTAGTAGATTACTTACCTAGGGCGGTAAAACAAAGAATGTCTCAGATCGCAGGTATTTGACGCCCGAGCCGAATGCAAGGGAGATAAATATTGCGATCTGAGGCTTTCATTACTACCGCCCGTGGTATGAACAAAATTTTACGTCTCCCCGAGACCATGAAGTGGGATTTTCCGCACGCGTTGCGGGCGGTTATTGCCACTTTATGACCAGGTGTGACGTAATAGTACATTACACAACTAGGGTGGTAATACAAAGAAAGGCCGAGATCGCAGAAGTTTGCGGCCCGAGCTGCAAGCGAGGGACGTAAATATGCGATCGAGGGCTTTCTGTATTACCTCCCGTGTTGTTTACATCATTTTATGTCTACACTTGGCCAGAAAGCGGCTTTTTCCGTACGCGCAGCGCGCACTTTATGGCCAGGTGTGGCATAAAATATTTTCCAACACACTTGTTCATAAAGTCGCTCTTATTTCGTGGTTCTTACGCACGGAACGCAGTTTATTACACACGAGTGCTTTTTACTTTACATTACCGCACAAGTGCTGAAATTACCGCCAATTAGCCAATGAGAGCACGCCGTGACGCTCGGCGCACGCATATTATACCCGCGCAGCCCTAACACCACACGACGAAGTTAGATAGACGAGGATAGATGAACCAGTAAATAAATATTTACAAAAACAGAAGTTTAAATAATAAGTATTATTTTTTATTCGCAAGTGTATTGAAAAACGTCGTATGACACTCGTAAGGCATTGCTCATTAGTCATTACAGTCTCCGCAACAGCCTTCGCAACTGTGCAAAACAGCCCCCGAATATTTGATGTACCTTTTGTATTGTTTTTTTTCTGGCGTGCGTTAAGATAAGTATATTTGTATGGTATCATTTATATTTATAAGTATAAATCCTATCACGTTTCATCAATATATTATAGTCGGTGAATGTACATACGTCTAACTCCTATATTTTATGAAATATTTTTAGAAACTATATAATTATTTAGTATTCATATGAATGTTTGGTTCACATTAAGTAAGTATGAGTCGTGTGACCAGGTAACAATCATAAACAAATGATAAGGGATTTCTATACAGGGCGTCCCACAGCTATGCCACATGAAGGAAAAGTACCTCAAATATTGTAAATAGGATGTTTAGCTGAAAGGGAACTTTATTTTATTTTTAAAAGTAAGTCATATGGCATAGTCGTGGGACGCCCTGTATAATTTCAAATCACAACTTCCTTAAATTATTTTCAAACACCTTATTAAATACTCTATAAACTACATAAAGTTAAATGAGATCTAAAATAACTAATGTTTTATTAGTCGTCGGCGGCCGGAAGTAAATTAGGTAGGTACATCACTGTCTTTCAAAAGTAAGTAATGACTATTGTGTGAAATATTCAAACGGTTTTATTTAGCTTACCGTGTTTGTGTCTTGTATGTGTGGGTCAAAATCTAGAAACTGAAATTTCACCCCCTTTAGTTTGGATGACAATACAATTGTACGTATATATTATTATTGTAGCATATATCCAAGATGGCCGCCGCCACAAAATGACTGATTGGTGATTGCATATTTTTTACAACTCCATATTGAGGGAATATCAAATAAAAGTTAGCCCTTTTATTTGAACTTACTTTTTACTAAATACAACACACTATTTTAAGAGATGGCCATAAAACATTTTGTTTTAAGTTAAGTAAGTATAAGTTAAAAAAAAAATTGAGTAAAGTTTATTTTAGTAACTGGTCATATTTTCAAAGGCACTTTTTTAGCTGTCTCAAGCCAATTAAAAAAAACCGGTCAAGTGCGAGTCGGACTCGCGCACCGAGGGTTCCGTATAAACTAATAAGTTGACCAACCTTACGACTAACAGCAACCCTGCCTTAAACCCGCTTTAGCTCTATTCAACCAGGAAAAATCTTAACAGCGCGATGCAGCGTATGCTACAGCGACATCTATTGATACTAAATAGCGCGTAAATTTTACTTGTAATTTAAATTGAAGGGTGGATTTCACAGCGTTTCAAATGCCGTCATCACCAATCCCGAAATTTCGACGATTCACTTTAAGAATGTATCCCATTCTTTTGATAAAATCAGAAAATAGTACCTACTATTTTCACGTTTTGATCAAAAATTATGTAATTTTTAAAAAGATGTCATCATAATATCGGGATTGGTGATGACGGCGGTTGAAACGCTCTGAAATCCACCCTTAAACGTTACTTTTTGTTATTGGCTGATTGAAATAATTGTTTGTCAACTAAGTTAGTTCTCATGTATCACTTTTAGCCACAAGCTACCTTATTTTAGATTTGTGTCCCTAGATGGCGCTAGTGGTATTTCATTTTTATACTCCTATTATAGAGTTTTTAATAATTATTGTTACTTTATGTTTTTTTCCCGATGCCTGATGAGTGATCATTGTATTTAATAGACATTTTTTATATAATCTGAAATAAATCATCGCTTAGTTTTGCTACTCTCCGCTAGATGGCTCTCGTAGGGAGGGTAGAACTAATGTTAAGATTTTTGTAAATTTTTAAAAA
The DNA here is from genome assembly GCA_947034925.1 of Eudemis profundana. Taxonomy (NCBI): domain Eukaryota; kingdom Metazoa; phylum Arthropoda; class Insecta; order Lepidoptera; family Tortricidae; genus Eudemis; species Eudemis profundana. Next base: position 4,221,247 of record OX344806.1, on the reverse strand, counting down.
GTATTCAAGTTAGGAAGAGAAAATATAACGGTCTTCCTAATAATAATAATAATCCTAATAAGTAGATACATGAATAGTTCAAGAAAAACTGTATGGCGATTAGTTTAGTAGGAGCAAATAAGTATGTGTTATGATTTTTGCAAATTTCTCAAAAACGGTGCAAGTGAGGAAAACCGTTATATTTTTCCTGTAATATTTAGGACGACATTAATAATTGGTAATTATGACACATTTTTCTGATCAGTAACTTCGGAGATAATAGGGGGGGAATGGTATTTTCTTAAACTTTTTTCGCCATAAATCAAAAACTATTTATTTACAAAAAAAAAAAAATATGGCATTTTAATCTACAAATTAAGCTCTTTCATTTGATACCCCACTCGATATACAAGCCCTACTTTCAATTTTGAAAATCCCATTACGGAGCCCTTTAAAAAAAAAGTAAAAAAGGTACAAGATTTTTTTTATGTCCAATAAGCTCGGGTTAGCTACTTTTAACACTATTCCAAATTTCAAACCGATAGCAGCAGTAGTTCCTGAGATATCTGGCTGTGACAGACGGACAGACAGACAGACAGACAGACAGACAGACAGACAGACAGACAGACAGACAGACAGAGTCGCACCATAAGGGTTCCTTTTTTACCATTTTGGTACGGAACCCTAAAAACCGAGCTTAAAAATACTACTTACATATTTTTTACACATTTTGCACACTAAAATACAGCGAGGCATATCGAAATAAACACGGTTAATATAAAAACAACGTTTAAAAAAAATCAAAGTTTCACAAAAGTATCGTGCAAGTCTGTGAGCCATGTCCCACTCGCGGATTTGTTCAAACAATTTCGCATAACTTTGTTTGTAGGAGTCGTATTGACAAGAATTGTACACCATTAGAAATAATATTAAATAATGCATTATATCGTATAATATTTAACGCGAACGAACGTTTTGTTAACAAGTGGCTGACCATTTTGTCACTGTCCCACGATTAGCCACAACTATCACTTCGTTCAAACGCCTGCAAATATTTGATTGGCCGACGACTATTCTGCCATGTTTTCGTTACTATGGAAACGACCCTTAGTTGTGCTATGGCAATCAAACAGCACGGACGTGCAACTCTCGCATTTTGGCTACTCAACAAGGTAAATTTCTCTCACGATGTGTTTTGGTTCTCTTAAAAGTAGTCTCGCTGGGCATCTATTAACCGATGTAAAGTGGCTTTGTTTTGTTTTATCTTTTAGTATTTAATAGTTAACTGTGTTCATATTTCAACGTAAAAGCCGCATATTCATTTAGTCTATAGTTTAAAAGTTATCATAAAAATATGCGTTTGTCATAATCTTATCTGGCGTCATTTATCTGGCAGTTATGTCCAGCGAAATGATGTTTGCCCAAGCGAAATTATTTTTGATGTTTTTTAACGTTTTTTCATACAGTCTTTATTTTAGTAGGTTTCCACGACTTGTAGCGTAAAGAACTGGAACCTAAGATACTTAAGAGTCACATTAGAGGTCTCTGGCCGTAATTTTTGTGACAACTACTTATTGATTTTTTTCATATGATTGTTAACTATCAAGTTACAATTTTTTTAAATTAAGATCTTAATTGTGTAAAAGCACTGTGAGAATAATAGAGCCTGTCCAAACTATCTGAAGTACATAAGAAAATATGTTAAATTGAAATACCTATATACCAAATTTTAAATTGCAATATATTATTTTATTAAACTCCTACTCTGATTGCATATGCAGGATATTAATTGGACAATAATTTTACACTTGCGAGTACTTTCCTAATTGTTTCATGTAATCGTCATTTCTCTGCCAATATCATAATTTCGCTGGCACATTTTTTTTTTCGATACCATAATACAGCCAAAGTATTCATAATAGAATGATGCCTCATGCAGATTTGGAATCCTAGTTTAAAGGTGTTTCGAAGTGACTGATCATTTTAACAAATATCGAAAAAAAAAATTTTCCCAGCGAAATTACGAAAAAAGACTCATTTCAAAAATGCCCCCATACATGGTGGGCCCTGTAATAGGAGCAAATAATTAAAATGTAGGTTGTACTCCTCAAACTGAACAGCAGTTTGTCAAAATAATTTGAGTTACGCCGATGGTTATGTTGAGCGCATCGGCTTGTGGTTTGCGAAAACTTTTGAATACTTGCGAGACCTACGCCATCCAACATGGGCTAAAATATAATGTAGGTAAAACCCAGTAGGTACATGGTATTCGAGCCTGGTGGTTATAAGATACCCAAGGTACCTCCTATAAACCTGAATGGTAGTCCTTTGGGGAGAGTGTCAAGTTTTAAATGTTTAGGTTACGTTGTCACCTCAGATCTAAAAGATAATTTGGTTATCGAGCGTGAACGGAGGGCCCTGTCAGTGAGGGCAAACATTATTGCACGTAAGTTTGCACGCTGTACTAGGAAGGTGAAATTAACACTTTTTAGTGCTTATTGCACTTCCCTGTATACGTGCAGCTTATGCTCATACTATACGCAACGGACCTATGGGGCCCTTCGGGTCCAATATAACAACGCGTTCCGGGTGCTGGTGGGGCTGCCCCGCTTCTGTAGCGCATCAGGGATGTTTGCTGAAGTGCGTATAGATTGCTTTTATACTATTATGCGCAAGCGATGCACATCCCTGGGGCGCCGGGTGCGGGCCAGCCTCAACCTGCGTTTGATAGAGAGGTTTGACTGCCCATATTTGAGGCATTGTGAGGACATGCATGTTTCTAGAAGCACCTATTATGTATAAACACTGTGTAGTTGCTTCTAGAACCATAACAATAACAATCCTACTACCTAGTTATAAGATTACCTGTGATCAGCAGATATTAACATAATTATAAGTACGTACTAACCATAACTATGAGTCTGTAAAAGTTACTCGAAATAAATGAATTATTATTATTGCGAATTGTTTTAAGTTTGTAGGCTGACAATCGACGTCAATTAGAGTGATGTTAACATACATTGAAAATACTATTTCATCATCATCATCATCATTTCAGCCAAACGACGTCCACTGCTGGACATAGGCCTTCCCCAAGGATCTCCACGATTGTCGGCTTTGTGCTGCTATTATCCAGCGGCTTCCCGCGATTTTCACCAGATCGTCGGTCCACCTTGTGGGAGGCCTGCCAACACTTCGTAGTCGTCAGTTGTGGTAGCCAGGTCTCTGCCGGAGATTCTTAGCACCCCCTGCCCCGCCATTACCGCAGCCGCTACCGGGAACAGCGAGGCTGCCGGGGACTGGGGGCCGAGTCGTGAGGTTGTGGTTCATAGGGGAGAAATGCCATAATCGCCACGCTTGGCAGGCGGGTTGACGATCGCAGTGTGGTGGATGTTACGCAGAAGGACGCTGCTGCCCGCCCTCTGGGAATAGGTCCTTTAGTCGTCTTTTACGACACCCACAGGAAGAGATGGGGTGGTGCTATTCGTCGCCGGCACCACACAGCATAATAATATTTAATTGGTAAGAAAAAGAGAAAGCTTCTTTGCCAGTCTGCTCCGACTTTAGGTACCTCGGTTTGCTTATGCAGAAAGACGGCGGCATTGATCGTGATGTAAAAAACCGGATTAGCGCAGGATGGATGAAATGGCGACAGGTCACGGGGAAAATATGTGACCTCCGGTTGCCCCTTCGGCTTAAGGGCAAAATTTATAAAAACCTTATAAGACCTGTCGTCATGTATGGATCTGAATGTTGGGCCGCAAAGAGGACGGATGAAACGAGATTACATGTGGCTGAGATGAGAATGGTAAGATGGATGTGTCTTGTGACGAGAATGGATAGAATCAGGAATGAGTATATAAGAGGAAGTCTGAAAGTAGCGCCAATCGTAGAAAAGTTACGAGGACATCGCCTAGCGTGGTATGGGCATGTGATGCGGAGAGATGAAAGTCATGTGACAAGACGAGTGTTAGGTATGAATGTCGAAGGTTCTGGAAGAAGAGGTAGACCAAGAAAGAGGTGGATGGATTGTGTGAGAGATGATATGGCTAGGAAGGATGTAAACGCTGAGATGACGGGTGATAGAGAGGTATGGAAGGAGAGGACATGCTGCGCCGACCCCAAATGAATGGGAAAAGGGCAAGCGAATGATGAATGATGGTATGAAAAAGAGAAAATCTTAAGTCTACATAATGTTTTAAAGTTTTTGATCAAAAGTTTTATTGTTTGAGGAGTAGAATCTGCGTTTTAATTATTTGCTCTTATTACAGGGCCCACGGTGTATAGGTGCTTACGGGGGTTTCGGACTCGACGTCTGATATGCGCCTATTTTGCGTAACTATGTCTACTTTGACCATTCATTTTCCTGATACATTTGTAATCGTAAACCTAAAAATTAAGCCCTACCTAATCTTATAAATAAAGAGACAACCGTGCAAATTTTAAGCAAATAACTATCTTACTCTCAAGTTACTACATTACTATTTTACTCTACTCTTACTAGAATCAATAATATCTTCCTGTTTCAATTATACCTTATTTTAACATTAAAAACTAATGAATATGGTGCAAATTATTATGTCAAGCAAACTACCATAATTAGGTACTCTCATGAGACCGTGCATTATCCGTCTTCCTTCCGTGACGTATCTAACACGTAATAAGCTACTGAATTAAGTGAACTTAATAAAACATTACACTCCGATAGGTATTCTATTTGAATCGCGGGAAAAATTACCATTGTTTTTTTAATCTAAAATACTTATAACGAGACACAAGAAGTTGACGACATATAATTTGCACCAAATCGTCTTAACGTTTTATTTACATAGTACTAGACAGAGGAATTATTGGTAATGTGTCATTTGTATACAGATCATATGCACGTTTAGAAAAACTGATGTTTTATAACCCTACTCGCCTTTACCCGGGGCTACCAGCGTTAAATCCCAGCGTTTTAAATCTCAAAAAATAGTTTAAGATACGCAAGTAAGTGGTGTTTTTTCGCGTTTGCTTTAAGGATTTTATTTATTATCTTTGAAATCCTTTAAAATAAGACGGTACATATGCATATTTTTATTAATTTGTAGGTTTTTTTTATATTACGAAAACCCGGGTTCTGAGTCAAAATACCCGGGTTTTACTCGACTCTAAATCAAGTCGGTTACCGGGTTTTCGCGTACCCGGGTTTCATTCCCTAATACTGTTATTATCCCAAGAGAATTCGCCGAATAAAGGGGCCTATGTTGCAATCTAGGACGTTTACTTGTATGTCAAATTTCATCTTAATCCATCCAATTGTTACCGTATTATTTTAAGCATCTTCACAAACTTTCACATTTATAATATTAGTATAGCATAGTGCAGCGGCCGGCAACCTGCGGCCCGTGAACCGCTCACTTGCGGCCCGCGAGCTACCCTGGCTATTTTGTATGTAAAGGTCGCTATATTGAGAATTGTATAAAATCACAAATTATTAACAAAGTGCGGCCCGCGTCAAATTCGTTAGCTACTATGTGGCCCTTGGCTGCTAAAAAGTTGCCGACCGCTGTTATAGTGTATTGAACTAAATAAGATTAGCCGTTACAGGCGATAACATTCATCTGTCAAATCTGAGATCATAGTCAAAGGGTACCCCCAAACGGGAAAAGCGCTAGGAGAGAGATACTAACATTCATCGCTGATAACATTTCGACAACTAAATTACTACTTCAGTATGGCCATTGCGTCATTTCAATTTATATTATGTTGAACTCTAAAACTAAAATATAAGTTGCAAATTATATAAAGCAACCACAACCTAACTCTACCGAGTTAGGTACTATATACAGGGTGAAACATGGGTCGTAAACAGAAATTTCCGTTTGTATTGCAGTATTTTAAGGCAAATTCATTGCATTAACTCTTAAAGCAAACAATAAAACTTTTTGATATTAATTTAAAATAGGAAAAATACCAAGCTTATGGTCACCCTATCCGGGACTTGACTGTAGCTTTAAGTACTAACAATTACTGTTATGTAGATTTATTTTATCTTATCACTTGAGTACTTAGACTATCAAGCAACATCATCTGTGTATTCCAAGAACCTACATTATGCACTTAATGTAAACACACTTGGTATTGGTTGATATCGTATTTTATTTTGAAAAAAATAATCGCAAATTTCAATCACACAACTGTTTTTTAATAACGAATTAACAAACAATGTGTACATATTTCTGCCCTTCATATCGTCTACATGTTTAAGCTAAAGTTAGACAGTAAGAAAAACATATTTCTGTTCACGACCCATGTTTCACCCTGTATATATACCTACCTAACTTACTGTACTATTTATGAAGATTCGACATGTTCGCGTTGTTTCAGAATGTACATCTTACATATCTAACAGTATACCTAGTTACCTACCAGTGGCGTGGCGTCCATAGAACCCGATTCCCATCGGCTTACCTATTTTAAAGCATATGACTAGAGTATCTACTCCTGAAGAAAAAGTAATCCAAATCTGCTCCAACTTTACTACGAATATATTTCACGCCACGCCACTGAGACCTGCATAGTCAACTTTCAGTTTTGATGTGTTCTGAGCTGCATTCTTCTGTTGGGCTGTTTTTATACCAACCATGATAGTCATGGTCGGTATAAAATAATTTCAGTCATATAAAAAAAATATAGATATGCGCTTATTTTGCGTAAATGTATATGCCCGATTCAGCATTTCATTTTCTAGTTAATTACGAATATGTAAAGTAGCTAATACCTAAATGCAAAGTCAACTTTCGATGCCTACGCAATCAATTATGTCTGCTGAGGAATCATTTACCAAGATAACAAGGGGAAGTATTCAATTCGATCAAGCTTAATAAATGTTTAATAGAGTCCGACTACGCTAAGTTTGAAGAGGTCAAAAAAAGGTTTCATTTAAAAAAAAATCATATGGCAACATCACAAGAAGAAAATATCTTTCCGTTTAATGTAGTAAGTATACAATGTGTCTACATATCTACTAAGTAACGCTGAAAAGGGATACGAAACGTCGGGACTTAAAAATGTAGTAATATACGCGATTTAATCCGTTTAAGTTGTTTTATTACTATGAGTGATAATCGTGGAAACACTTTAAGTTTCTTAAGTAATTATGTTTGATTAAGTGAATACTTTCGGAAATAATCGCTCCGAAAGTTGCAAAATTTGTGCCCCCCCCCCCTCTATCTTTTAAACAGTATGTCCAAAAAATATGAAAAAATCAGGAAAGTAACGCGCAATTAATACTTACTTTCAACGAAATTTGTTTTCAACATGATCGAATATACCGTTTTTGAGTTATTGCCGATAAACGGCGCTTCTCAACAAAAGGACGTAATTACTATGAAGATACGTTATTTCTTTGGTGCACTTTTTCACATCGTATTATTTACTCAAGTATGGCGAAGCGAAAAGGAGGATTATGATTTCAGCGCCATGTATACATGTATGGTCGTATGTTCGTCTGATCCCTCTTAAGTCAAAAACTATTGAACCGATTCAAAGATGTGCGCTATCGTTAGATTCGTCGTGATTATAGGCGGACACAGGTTATAGGTTACTTAGGTGGAACCGAAATTATGACAGGGATTTAGGGACCACGATCCGCATAAAAAGTGAAGGATTTAATAAAAGTCATCAAATCGCATCGAATTATATGACAGTTAAATGAATTTTAAAAGCTCATTTCAAAAATATATCACACATGTATATTTCCATTCCAATTCAATAGGTAACAACAAGAAACACGTTCAACAGCCCGCGCTCTTCGTCGATACGTTTACAATGTTCTAGCACACCTACCTCCTGGGGCACCAATGTCGGTACTAAAAAAAGTGATAAATCCAGCGATAAATAGTTTAACAAATTGTGGAAATTAAGGACTACTAGCGCCATACGCCATACTACGATGAAAAGAACAAATTTATTAAATGGACGTTGATAAAATAGCCATTAAAAGATAGTTTTCAGTAAGGGTGCTTCCGCTATCACTCCACACAGGTTCCCCCCATACGTCAAAAATCAAAAATCTTAGTATGAATAATATCAAAATGAGTCATAATTACAGCTCTTCCTTTAGCAGTCTCTGCTAAAAGAAAATATAAATTGAATGCAATTTACTAATTACTTTAATTCCGATATTAGCACCCAAAGTGACAACATCTGCACTTCACTATTGCCTTATCAGTGAGTTCCGTAATCACCCCGTGTTGTTTTTCGTATATTTTCGAAATATTATTATTCCTGTGACTTTTTTGCTGTGATGAATATTAAGACCAGGGTATGTATTATTATCTATCATTTAAATATATTAAAAATATATGTTTATATTTACATGAAGTAGGTGCTACGCCACCATGATATTTCTATAAATAGTTGGTTAACGTCACATACTTCGTAACTTTTAGTACGTATTAACTTTTTTTCTTAAGGCGCTTTATCTTTATATATAAGGTAAAAGCTTATTTTATATGATTTAGTTCAAACATATCCTACTAAACCCGACAGTAAGAGTTATTTAGGTGCTACGCCGATCTATTTTCGTCGTAGCATGGTGCTACGAAGTTAGTAGTTCAAGCGTAACATTTTAAATATGTGAAATAATGTTTTGTTTTTATTATGATACTTAATAGCTTATTTTTGTTATAGATAACATCCGTGTATATATGTTTACACGCATGGATATATTGAATATTTGGGTCGCATACGACGGAAGTTGTCTACTACCGAACGAATTAAGTTATTTTTTGACGAAATACTTAACGTTTCAGGCGTTGAAGATAAAGAAAACACGAAAACAGATGAACTATGCCAGAAAATAGTCGCAAAAATTCACCAAAGCTGCTACATAGAAACTTATTATATCCCAATTTAGAAGTAAACTCGTTTTGTTTGTGGATAAACCTAAGCCAGGAGGAAGTGGGACATCGAATGATGGCAACTCGGCTAGGAAGTTTTTTGTGAACCCTGAAATTTCATCTGAAATTACAGGGATCAATAAGAACCTAATAGAACGTTGTGCCATCATTTTGCAAGCTCTAAGTTCTAGCTACAAAATAATTGCGGATAAATTTGGGGAATTCGCCTCGGAAAGAGCCTGACAAATTGTTCAAACCTATATCCCTGGTATTATTTGCCAGCTTCAGTGAACAAGATTTAGTACATGTGTCAGCATTCATAAAACCTGCATTTTTATCTATAGGCGAACTATCAGAAGAAGCGGCTGAGGCCAGAAGACATAAAAGCTTACCGATTGCATCATACCAGAAAAATATCTAAGAAGACAACAACCGAAGATCTTTTGAACCGAACCTTCTCTCAGCATGTAATTTTCTGAGCTCTGTTATTAATGGGTCTCTCTTCTTAGTCGTGCACTCTTGGCAGAGTGGTCGTGGTCATGTCTTGGTCGACTCTTGCGCCATCGCTTCTCTTGTGATGCGGCGCCATGTATCTCTATGTTTGGCGGAGTGAGAGTTAACATTAATGCTGGAATGTGTCACAGATTTTATGAGGTCTGTCCACCGTGTTGGAGACCGCCCCCGAGATCTTTTGCCTTCGACTTTCCCTTGCACCACCAAACGTTCCATGGAGTCCTCGTTACGGGTGATGTGCCCGAAGAATTTGAGGATTCGTATTTGCACAGACGACGATAATCTCTCTTTGATGTTGAGTTCTTTCAGGATTGAAGCGTTGGTTCGGTGCGCAGTCCAAGGGATTCTGAGCATGGGTCAGAACCTATTAATAAAAGCTCAGAAAACTACCCAAGGGAAAGAAAACTTCGCTTGCAAAAGGTGTTTTGGAATTGCTTAGTTTTTAAGTGTTTATATAATTAATCTTGTTTAGGGTATTTCTCCAGAAATATGTCTGCGGTCACCTCATTCATCTGGCCCTTTTTCATACTAAATGTATGGAGACAGATGAATGAGTCGCAGACATATTTCTGGAGAAATGCCCTTTATCTTTTACCTATGTACTACCGTTATAGATATTATATACATATGATAATTTATGTAGTTAAGTAATCCTATGTAATTTTTTTATACAATTTTGCATGATATTATGGTGTTTTTAATATAATATTGGGTAATTATGATTATGTTGGTCGTAACAGTTGTAAACTCCGACTTGTAAAAGTGACTATTTACAGAATTAAGTAAATTACTTACTGTAACGTTTAAATCAATAATCTTTAGAATATTCCACATTTTATATTTTTGTCGCACCTTAGTATGGACGGGTAACCTGTGTGCACTCGTCGGATCACCACGACTTGATACTGATCTTTTGAAGGAAGTTTCAAGCCGGAAGTTCGAAGGTCCGTCTAGAGGTGGCCTTTATGCCGAACTAATTCAAAATGAAGCTCATGACCCGATGCGTTTCAGGTCGTCTTACGCAAATATATGTCAATCTCATTTTTGCGAACCCGTAGGGCGAGCTTCAGGTTGTGAGGCCGAAGGCCGAGCTCCTCTGCAAGCGCACTATATCCGTGTAAGTCCAACGGAGGCCCAAGGCCAAGAACCGCTTTGGGCCAAAGGCACATGGTTATCTCACGCCAACCGCATATGAGTCTCATTTTCGGGGGCCCGAAGAACGAGCTTCAGGCTGCAAAGCCAAAGGCAAGCTAGAATCTTGTTAAATTATTTTTCTTGGTCAGGTTTTAATTTTTAACTATATTTTCATTTGTAGCGCATTTCCTTTTAGTAATGGTTACGGAACCCTACACTGAGCATGGTCCGACAGCTCTTGGGCAGTTATTTAAGTGAACGTTTCTACTCGAAACATCTGTGGTATATATCTTTGCTGTCGGCAGCGGCCGCTCAGTATGAGAACAAGGCAGAAGAGAGATCGTAGGGGAGAGCGAATACGAAGCGCGACCGAAGCGTTTCCGTTTCAGCTTGGGCAAAAATGCTTTCTTATGTCTGTCCGGATATCCACTGTTCTCGTTTACAGGTCGAATTTCTCATCAGATTCTCGTAATTTTTTGTGAGCGGGTGCAATAATATAGAAGTTTTCGGATTTTTTCAAAATGGCGGCGCCCTGAGGTTTGTCAAACTCGCGAGGTACAGTATAAGCACGGTATACGGTAGTTTTTCTCCGAACAAAAGGTACATCGGGAGCGCGCATGTGTGCGCGCCGTGTACGGACGCACTACAGGCAAGCATTTGCGACTGCGCGCGACTGCCACAGTATGGCGATCACTCACACAGACGCGCGTCGTGCGTCTGTGTAAATACGTGTCGCGCGCCCCTAAACGGCCGAAGTCGTACTACTTGGATGTCTTTATACTTCGTTATAGGTCACAGAGCAGAGAGAGACAGTATGAACGGAAAGAGTTAAACCTATATTGTCAAATGGTTACAATACAATATTTGTACGTACAATACAAAAAGTTTTTTTTTTATTGTCAATACATAAAATAAACCGATGATATAATTCACACACTTCTAAGCAGTTGCTTTCCTTAACCCTATCTATGCACACTTTACCGTATGTAAGTTATGAATATACCTATATCTACCTTAAAATATTCATATACATGTGAAAGCTAATTTTCGTCACACATTTATTAAAAACTTAATTTAATAATAGTTTAGCACATATATTTAATATTTGTACACCTATCTGTATGAAGTAGGCAACATGAAGGTGCTTTCGGCCATTCTCCAGAAATATGCCTGCGTCTAATTCACGCGTCTCCATACATTTAGTATGAAAACAGCGACGCGGTACAGACCGCAGACATATTTCTGGAGAATGGCCGCTTTATAGCTAATTTAACTACTCCGGGTAAGTGATTAGGCGATGAGTCAAACGAGTAGTTATCACTATATTAAAGTTTATTATCTGACCTTTACAAATGTCTTAAAATGTCACTTAACGTTAAATAAATATTTATGCACTTTCAAGCTAGGACGGGCGCACGTGAGATGCGTACCTAAATGTCTGCGATCAACTAACTTCGGGCTTGCGGGGCCCGCCGGGTTGGAGTGCTGAAAATGCTGACTCTAAATGTAGCACCGCTACACTAACCTAACCTCACCAACCTAACACTCGGCAAATGTACTAGAAAATCCTAGGTAGGGTACATTGGGGTAATTTGGAACGTGGCATAATTCTGATAATTAAGGATTTCTACTAAACTAAAGTTTTTGAGGTGTTCAATTAGTCTAATATTGGCGTGTCTAGTTCAGTGTAAAGGTGCTTCTAAACGGGCAATATTTTTCTGCAATTTGTGGACCGGCAACTATGTGCATCTTACTTTAGCATACGCAGTAAGAGAGAGATAGCTAGTCTTGCCGGCCACAAATTGCAGAAAAATATTGCCCGTTTAGAAGCACCTTACAGTAAATGTATGTCGCGTGGACTACGTGAAATTCTTAATTATCGGAATTATTCCACGTCCGAAATTACCCCATTGCACCTTAACTATAAATAAGATACTGTTTCCCTAACCTGAACGCCCTTGAACTGGAATACCTACAGAGCTTAAGAGCGCTTCTAAACGGGCAATATTTTTCTGCAATTTGTGGCCCGGCCACTATGTGCATCTTGCTTTAACATACGAAGTAAGAGAAAGATAGCAAGACTTGCCAGTCACAAATTGCAGAAAAATATTGCCCGTTTAGAAGCACCTTAACACTTTCAACACCGGGAACCCGCATTGCGGGCGCTAGGCTCGTCGTGTGTACGGGCTACATTCGGAGTTGGCGTTGTTAGCGCTACGTGATTGCGAGCAAGTTAATGATAGACCAAATCATAAATAAAAAAAATCGCTTCAACTAGCTGAAATCATAATTACATTCAAAATGTATAGATACTTTTAATAGTACATTATGATACGAATGGGCTATGTTGGTCATTGTCATTACAGTCGGGGCTGCATTGCACAGCCCCAGCCATAGGCGAGAGCTTTAATAGCCGAGACTGTAATGATTAATTCCCACGAGTGTAAAACGACGTTTTTCAACACACTTGCGAGGAAAAAATAAATATAAAACATTAAATTATTAGAACAATGTAGTGAAAACATTTTTTGGTTCGAACCGTACCTACTTTGAACAGGGAATACATGCATCATAGCGAGCTCGGCTTATATTTATTGAAAAACTCATTGAAGTACGCCAGAAATATGTTTTTGTTGGGATGGAGACCGCTGGGCGAGTAAAAGTAAAGGCAAACTTGCATATACTTAATTTAATGAGAGAGAGCTTACAATTATGACCGTACGTGCTAACAGATTGTTACTATAAGTATGGCTGGGTTTTTTATTGTGTTTCTATTGAATGAAAATTTCATAGGCTTACTTACGCATTTTTCTTTTGATTTCGACGGTAACAAAGTATCACTAGCATTTTATGCCTCACTAATTATATCAGGCGGCGTCCAAGTTATATAAATTTTAGTCAGTCGTAATTTTTTGCAACAATCACAAACTAGCGTTATGGTAAACAAACAAATATTGGTACAAAATGGCGCAAGATTTACTTTTTCCTGCGGCGATCTGTGGTTGAATTATTTATGCGCGCGCAGATAGAAGTAAATACAACGACGCATCCCCAACAGCCAGAAATATTATTACCAATATAATAAACAGAGTAATTATGTATTTCTATAGAGAATTTTAAATAATAAATTATTAAATATATTGTAATTTATTAGATACTTTATCTTTTTGACTGAAACAAGTTTGTTTACCTACAAAAATTATAACCTTTTTTTGGACAAAAACCTATTTTTGGAGATTAAAAAAAACCGGTCAAGTGCGAATCGGACTCGCGCGCCGAGGGTTCCGTTCAAACTCATAAGTAGACATGAATAGTTCAAGAAAAACTGTATGGCGATTAGTTTAGAAATAAGTATGTGTTACGATTTTTGCAAAATTCTCAAAAAGGTGCAAGTTAGGAAAAACGTCATAATTTTCCTGTAATATTTAGGACGACATTAATAATTGGTAATTATTTCAGTTTTTTCTGTTCAGTAACTTCGAAGATAATGGTATTTTTTTAACGTTTTTCGTCATAAATCAAAAACTGCTTGTTTAAGAAAACAAATAGAAACGGCGTCTTAATCTACAAGTCAAGCCCTTTCATTTGATACCCCACTCAATATAATAGCCTTAATTTCAATTTTCAAAGTCCCTTTAAAAAAAAGTAAATCAGTTACGTTAAGCTCAAATTTCAAATCGATAGCAGCAGTAGTTTCTGAATTATCTGGCTGTGACAGAGGGGCAGACAGACGGACAGACAGACAGAGTCGCACCATAAGGGTTCCTTGTTTACCATTTTGGTACGGAACCCAAAAAAGGTGTAGGTAAGGTAATGTGCACAATAGCGAGAGCGGTAAGGCTGCTTTACACGTATTAAGTTGTCAAGCAGTTAACTTAATTTTAAGCGACAAAGCGTGTAAACAATTAATTTAGTTATAAATTACAAGTTATAATTTAGCGTGCAAGTAAACAAGTAGATTAAAAATGTGTCTATTTAATGGGTGGGCGTGAATTATCACATGACACGTTTGAACAGGCGCAATTTAGTTTATGCCACACCTGTACGTCTAGCATAACTGGCCGCGACTTCGTTTCTCACGCGACAGAGCATCACCTGTCACTGTCACACGATATTGAATGGAAAGAGATAGGTAGCATTTGTCGCGCGACAAAGAGTCGCGTGTCACAGTTGTGCTAGAGGTACTGGCCATAAAGTGACTTTTTCCGCACGCTGCGCGTACGGAAAAAGCCGCTTGCTGACTATGTATAGACATAAAATTATGTACACAACACGGGAGGCTCGCCTGACCTCGCTTACGGCTCGGGCCGCAAACTTCTGCGATCTCGGCCTTTCTTTGTATTACCACCCTAGTTATGTAATGTACTACATATTACCTACTTAAGTGTATAAGTTTGGCGGAGCAGTCGCATTCTGAAGAACTTTTTTGAAAAATATCGAAGTGGTCGGAAGACACTACAGTAAAGTTTATTGAAGAATATATAAAGCGCGATTGTCCGCGGATCATAAGAAACCTTAATTATAGAAATAATCAAGTAAAACAACAAGGGCTTGCCGATATAGTGTCGGCCATGGCGATGATATAATTTTGGTCTTGAGCACCCATCTGGGGCTAACTAAAGAGCTTAAGGCGACGCATCGCTAAAAAATGAATCGAAAACGGAGCATTTGTGCCCCACAACCCGCACACCCCGCTATTTTTTTACGCGGCTTACGAGGCAAAGTCAACGGCGCGTCACCGCTCATTTCGTATTGACAATCAAAGATTTTGGGTGTATTCGTATTTACGATTGTTGCCAAACGCATATCAATTCTCATTGACGTAGGGTAAAATCACCAAAAGATGAACGACGCCCTGAAGATAAACATTTGACCGAGAAAATCGAAACAATTAATTCCTGGCAATTTTTACGGACGGGTAGTATTTTTTCCTAAAGCAGCAACACTTCGCCCACGTTCAAACTCCCAGTCAGTTATGCGACGTACGCGGCTGTAAGCGGTCGCCACGTCGTTGCTTCGTGCCGAAAACAACGTTTCTATGGACACCTACTTAAGATAAGCGCTCTCAAATTTTAGCTTTTAATTACGTATAAATAGAATAATGCGTCTAGTTACATGGTTTAACTAGATATACATTCTTGATTTATCCTTGTAATGTTTAATTTACTCGGAAATGGATTTTATTTATTAATTTACGAGATATTTGCTTTTCAAATTATGGTTTCAATAACGTACACCCGAGTCAATACTTGAACATCGTACAACTTTCGGGCAACGTGCAGTTTTTTCAAATGCTGATATAATTCTATTTGAAAAGCTAAACAAAAATGTTATTGCCTTAAATTAATCCTTTATAGACCGTTGGTTTTTTTACTAAAAGTTGAACGTGACTTCATACGATTAAATTAAGGTTTTCTTTACTATGATAAGCAACTTTGTTCAACAATGAATTCATGCCCAGAACCTGAACCAATAAAATTTACTAGTTTAACTTATAATGAATTCTCCGTTGATTTGGTGGTTAATTTCATACATATCCTGTTCAAAACCTGAAGTAACTGATTTGATTCGTTCAAGTTTTAGGTAGTAGTTTGTAAGATGAACATTTTAGTGTTTATATTATTAATTAAATAAACCCAATGTTTTCCCCCTGATTACTTGTCCAATGGCAAAGTTAACACCAATGGCACGGGAAAAACATTTTTCATATGATATTGGTTCAACTATTCGGGTCAAATCGTTCAGAAGTTGGACACGTCGTTTACCTTCTAGGAAAATTCGTCTATTTTGACAATAATATTTTTTATAAAAATACTGTATTATAATAAAAGGTATTGAAATATTCTAATCCAATCTAGAATATGTACTAAATCGTCTAAAAAAAAATAAAAGTTGTAGACAGTAGGTTGTTGTCGCTGAATCGTTCATCCTTTGGTGATTTTACCCTATAATTACATAGATGCACAATTCTACAAACAAATAGGTATCACATACAATCTGTCGCAAAATGACATTTCTAGTTACATTATAATAGATGCTACTAACGCTCACTTATAATTATAACCTGTGTACCTATCGAAAAGTGACTACGTTGTTTAGGTCAAAAATTCCCGTAAACAACTCTGACGTTTGTGGTATAAATATGACGATTACTTACCTTCTCTTAGACATACTGTTACATTTCTCAATTAGACGAGCTTTCTTTTTCCTTTTCGAAAATCCGACACGTTTTGTTCCCATTTTTAATTATAACATTTTCGCACGGTATTGGTTCACAGCGCGGTAACTCAACTGACATAGGCTCGACGACGTTGACAACGGCCGTCGGCGGACTGAGAGGAGACTGATTACATACTAATACGTGTGCGCGCTAGCTTATATATCAAAAGGTTGTATACGCAGAAACGGTTTTTTCATTTCAATTACAAACTACAATAAATTTTTCAAAAATCTCTAATATATTGAAGTATAGATTAAAACTATGTCACTCAGAAAATTTAGGGGCTTAAATTTGCCTGTAAAATGCAAATCCCCCTTTTGAAAAAGGTATCTTTGACATGCTTTCGTCTGTTACAAAAGTTAACGAATCGTGTTTCTGCATCTTGCAAAATGGAGTAATGACCCCAATAATCAGGTTATCAAATGTTACTTTCATATGTTTTATGATTCCTGAGAAAAAACGAAAACCCTGCCACCAAAATTTCCAATTCATCATCTTAACTAATGTGAACGTGTAAACGCTTGCTTAAAATTAAGTCGCTTAAAATTGAGTTAAAATTTAGTTAACTGCTTGACCACTTAATACGTTTGAACCAGCCTTCGTAAAGTAAAACACACTAGTGTGTAATAAAATAACGCTTAAGAATAAAGAAACAATAGCCACTTTCCGACAAAGTGTGTTGAAAAATTATTTAGTTTGTTGTTAAAGGGTTTTTTAATGATCAACCAAACAATCAATGCTATAACATTCAACGTGTAGAACAAGGAATCACATAATCTCAATGTGTAGGATTGATCACTGGATAGAATAGGTAACAACCTTTATTATAATCACTATTTATGAGTTCCAGACTTTTTTACATTCCTGTTCGTTTTTTGTAAAGCATTTAAATTTAATAATAATTTAGTACTTAGTCTAATTCTCGTTTCCTATTTTGTATTTTGACGTTTGGAGATCCTTGACACCTCCAAAATATGTTTTGACAACGGAAACCCCTTACATCTCCATTAATTTTAGTATATATCTCTTTATTTTCTATTTTTCTTTTTTTTATTTATCTTGTTTTGACGCCTAGAGACCTTTTTACATCTCTAAAAAATGTAGTTTTATGTTTATTGAAATGTATATTAGTTAAGTATCTATTTTTTTGAAGCATTGTATTGTGTTTGAAAACAGAAACTGGTGAGTTTCTCCCGACGCTTCTTCTCACCAGAATGTCATTCGCCGAAGCGCCAAAAGAATTAGACATGTGAAAGAGCCCTTGAGGCCTACTTGCAGAAATAAATTATTTCATTTCATTTTATAATGATTATTTATCATAGGTATGTATCTGTTAAAATAATGCACATTTGGTATACTTCTCATTAACTAGAAAAATAATGTTTTGTTGGGCAGTTCGTTTCTATTGTGGGATACAGTTCAAACCTAACCTAACCTACTTTTGGATAGCATTTCGTTTTTGTTGGGGGACATAGTTCAAACCTAACCTGACCTACTTTTTGATAGCAGTTCGATTTTGTTGGGGGACGCAGTTCAAACCTAACCTGACCTACGTTTTGATAGTAGTTCGATTTTGTTGGGGAACCCAGTTCAAACCTAACCTACTTTTTTATAGCGTTTCGTTTTTGTTGGGGGATGCAGTGCAAACCTAACCTAACCTACTTTTTGATAGCAGTTCGTTTTAATGGGGGGACGCAGTTGAAACCTAACCTACTTTTTGATAGCAGTTCGTTTTAGTTGGGGGGGCGCAGTTCGGACTTACTTTATCATGTATATCATTTGATTATTCTAAGAAAATTGTATTATATTTAAAGTCCATTATATCATGCTTGTTATATTCTACTAAATATGTTTATGATAAATAAATAGTATGCCAAATATCGATTCTATGAAAAGTTGTTATAATATTTGAATAGTACATCATTTTAGAGTTATATCGGTTAAAAATATATTAAATGTTGTTCTACAGAATGAGACGCATCCGTTGTTAAATATGTATAACGAACGAAGTTTTAGAATGATAGCTGAATGGAGGATGATTTATGAAATTAAATTAATTCAGTTTTAAAACAATTTAATGTAAGTTTTATTTTTGGATTGCCCTTTGTTTTAATAAGTACCTATGGTGAAGCCAGTGTTGTGCCGGTGAGAACGTTCTCGCTCTCGGGAATTCCTTCTCCTGAGAATTCTCACATGTTCTCGAGAAAGTTCTCCGGGAACGGAAATATCTGAGAAAGTATATAAATACTTTAAAAAAAATAGTATTATTTTGCTTTTATGTCTTCGTATATGTTATTGATAGACGTTCGTAAGGTACCTGAACTTTTTCAAATATTCTGAGAGCAAAATTCTCTATGTTCTCGAGAAATTCCCGAGAAGCTTCTCGGAAACATTCTCGGTGAAATATTTCCGCCAAACTTCTCCGGAACAAATATTAGCATAAAAGTGATTTAGATTTAAAATACAGGTATTTTTTGGGCTGAAATGTTTTCGTTATTGTGTTTAATAGGCATTCGTAAATTAGTGTATCTTGCTTGAATGAATATTCTAAAGGCAAAATTCTCTATAATCCCGAGAAGCTTCTCGGAAACGTTCTCCCTCCTCGGTAGCTGTTTCTTTCTAATAATGAACAATATTGACAGCCTACATAATTGCTTTTATTTTTATTTCGTTATAGGATTTGTTTTTACTTGATTATACTTTTAGTTTCTATATTTAATACATTTGCTATTTACTGTTTTTTTTAATAAATAAATTACTTCACAACAGAAGGAAGGGGTTGCCGGCCGAGTACATATACGTGGCCGAGCGAGAGCGAGTCCAAATACTTACGAGGCTGGCAACCCCATTTCACGCCGAGGTAGTGCTTTTCACAAATATGCAATGAAACCAAACAGCCTATTATACAAGTTTTAAAAATGGTAGAATACACATAAATAAGCGAAGTCTCTCCTTAGACTTAAAGGTTCACTACCGCTTCAAATTTGTCACATAGTGCGTTTTTGGACCGAGCCAAGAGGAACATGATGATAGCAGTACTCCATATGAGGTCAGACCTGCGATTTGTACAACAGCTGTCTTTGCCCAGACGTGATGTACCGCTTCGCTCAACTCAGCACATCAAACTTTTTGGATGCCAGCTTTGGCTGGGGGCAGTTGGCAGCGGTGTGTGGGATATTATAGGTACTAGGAGATCACCAGTGCAGCGACCATATAGAAGGCCGTTGATCAAATAATGTTCTTTTAGATACCTATCTAAGGAATTTTATATTAATCACACGCTCCATCACCTTAGAGAAAAGGAAAGTAATAGCAATAGGATTGTAATTTGATGGATCGGACCTGTCGCCTTTTTTCGGCACTGGGTGGCAGGTAAAGAGAGAGAATTATTTATGACAGGTAAGAAAGCACAAGAGTCGGTGATATTTTATAGTAAATTGTGTATCTAGGGCGGTAAGGAAGGAATTACAAACGAGTATTTGTTACAAGCCCGAGGTAAAGCCGAGGGCTTTAATAACACTCGTTTGTAATTCCTTTACCACCCGTGGCACACACAATGTTTTTCATCACACTTGTGAGGAAATCTAAATACCTAAATAATCTTACTAATCCACCCAGTATGAGAACAAATTTTTAAATCAGAAAGTGAAGTGAAGTGAAGTGAAGTGATTGTTCTAATTATGTAAGTACCTCTTGTAATGTGTTTTTCTGGTGTGCAATAAAGTATACTTGTATTGTATTGTGACATAAATATCCATAGATAATGCGAATGTCAAGTCACGTTCGGAAACCATAGCGGTAAAAACCTAAAACGGCCATTTTACTTGATTTTACATTTGCAAAATACTGAAATACACTATTTATTAAACATTTAATTTATGTTACCGAAATATGTGTTTACATGTATTTGCAATTACAGCTCTCTTTAAAGTAAAAAAAGTAAGTTGGCGTTTCCTTTGAACATGACCAATAAGAGTAAACAGAAAAAACGCTACGCTAAACGCCCTAGGGCGTAATAGGTCATTTACAGCCCGCAAAACTTACGTGTAACTACACCATTTTCGAGAAAGTGATGAAAAAGATATTATATCAATGTCCGCAGATCAAGTCGCACTAGTCCGTTTTTACCCATTCCAGTCGAATAGACTTAACGTTTAATGTGTAAACGAATAATAATACGATGACAACACCTAATAAAGTACCGTAAATGATTAATAATCTATAAAAAAAACTTTTTAAACGAAAAAATAACATGCATTTTTGCTGAGAACGTTCCCCAGAGAACGTTTCCGAGAAGTTTCCCGGGAAATTCTCGAGAACAAAGAGAATTTCATTGATGGAATGACCTGTTGCGCACAAATACCTTGAAAATAGTTATAAACCACAAATATAATGAGTATTAAGCGAACAAAAAATGGATAACTCAAAAATATAAGGTACTTTCTCAGAAATTTCCGCTACGGAGAACTTTCCCGAGAAGCTTCTCCCGATATTCTCTTGTTTCCGAAACTTCTCGAGAACGGCCCATCACTGGGTGAAGCCCATGCAAGATTGTATCAGCGTTGAGATCAACGGGCGCATCATTTTAGACAAGACCAGCTTTCTAAAACCAGGTAGGCACTAGGCAGGCAGGCAGGCAATACCGGCGCGCGCTGCCTAGGTAGCCAGCGACCAGAATGAGCACGCGTTATGCGATAGAGAGACGATCGGATGTGATGCGTTCCATCCGGTGGTCGGACCATAACGTTGGTTTTGTTTGAAAGAGAAACTTCTGTACGTAGTTAGTACTAATACTTCTTCTGTGCCAATACCGATATCCCGTATTGCATGCCTAATTGGGTAAGTCAAATTATTCAAAAGTGTGCAATTTATATATTTTTTAGATAGTTCCCGACGTAATGATCTAGAAAATACCCTAAGCGAGTTTAACACGACATTTTGGAAGAATTACAGGGAATAAAAATGCAATAGGGGTATTTTCTAAATCATTACGTCGGGAACTATCGAAAAAATATATAAATTGCACACTTTTAAAAATCTTGACTTACCCAATTGCAACTAAAGTGCTTTGCAATTTTGCATGCGAGAAGATTCAGCTAGAAATTGCGCAAAGATTAATTCCAGAGAGTTCTAACTGAGGCTTTTATGTTTTTATTATAGAATTTTATTACCTAGCTAGACCCATACTTAGGGCCAGACGGGTTCATTTGGCGGCTTTGTATTGAAACTTTACAAGTGGTTGGGTCAAATAATGCATGACCATTTTAATTTAATTATTTCCTAAAGTTATTCTAATGGAACTCGGTCAGATGATCTCGCGGTTCAGTGGATATGTGATGATATACTGTGCAAGTAGACGTATGATGGTTTACTGGTGAGGGCATCAGGGGTTGAGTTGGCTCGACTTAAGGATGTGATCGCGCCTGGCCTGGGTCTGCCGTCGTCGCATTTAGGGACGTTATTGGACAATGACTCTCTTAGGATTTGGGCTGCGATAAGACTTGGTTGTCGAGTGTGTAAGGCACAACATTGCGTTTGTGGCACGACGGTGGAAGGGAATGGTTACCATGGGCTCGATTGCGCACGATGTGAGGTTTTCGCCACATCATGCAATTAATGATATTGTGCGTCGGGCTATGGAAAACATACGTTGCGTTTTAGAGCCCCTTTGTCTTAGGTCTCACTTTCGTGCCGTGGGCGAAAGGGCGGAGCTTGTTTTGGGATGCCACTTGTGTGAGCACTTTGCTGTGTCTCACCTTGCACAGATAATGCGGTCGGTTCGTGGGGCGGAAGAAAATGCAGGTAGACACAAGCACGCCAAATATTGATCTCAAGCCGGTCTACGATTTAATTCCTCTTGCTGTTGAGCCAGCCGGACCCTGGGGTTTAGAGAGAAAACATTGTACAAGCAATTTAGAAAACGCTTACGTGAGCGTGGTTGTGGTCTAAGGTCTGGTTCGTACTTGGTTCAGCGTATCTCTTTGGTTGTCTAACGTGGGAATGCGGCGGGTATTCTGAGTACGTATCAGACAAGGCGCTAATTTTGGGGCTCTGCTATGTGTTTTTCTTTTTGTGTATGGTTGATGTGACGAAGCGTGTTGCGGAAGAAATTTTTTTGTAATTGCTTGACGAAGCATGTTCTGAATATTGTTTTGTTCTTCATACTGACGAAACCTGTGGTGCATAGGTACAAAACATTTTGTTTGTGGACGAAACCTGCGTAGAGGATTTGTAAGGTATGTATTGTGGTTTTTTGAATAAATATTTAATACTGACAAGACTACACTCGCGTTCAAAGATTTCGAGTCATTGAAGTACCACCATATTTCCTAAAATACTTCAGGGTTGTAAAATTATTGAATCCCGTTTTGATCTTTAATTAATTTCAGATATCTGTAAAAATAACACTGAAAATAATAGCAAGTTTAGGTTTAGATCGAGCTCGTAAAAACCCATGAAAGATAAAGACGTTAACGCAAAAATCATAATTTTTGAATATTAACACTCGCGGTCAAAAATTTCGGGTCACCGTGATTTAAATAATAGAAATAGGTGTCTTTCGATATTTGACACTTGTTTCATTTGCATAATATACTATTCTTCATAATACCTGGCTGTATTATAACACTAGGTAATATTATAGGTACCTACCTACCAGTGGCGTGGCGTAAAAGATATCCTTGGGCAAGCCGGTGCAGATTTGGCTTACATTTTCCTTAAGAGCAGTAGAATGAGGTGGTCAAATGCCTGATATTAGGCAAGCCGGTAGGAATCGAGTTCTTTGGACGCCACGCCACTGCTACCTACATACGTGTAAGATGTAGCTAAAAAAATGGCGCTTCTAAGAAGAGTTCATAGAGGTCCTAGGTATTACCCAGAGCCGTGTGTGGGTTAGTTTGCTTGTGTTTTTAGATCTTATCATGCATGTCTATTTTTACCCGATTGCTGCGAAGCCCAAAGGAGGGTTATGTGTTTGACCTGTCCGTTCCTATGCCCGCTCGTAACTACTCAACAGCACATCCGATTTTGAGAAATGGTACATCATTAGGTTCGTCTTGATGGTGCGAGTGTCACTGGGTATGAAGTTCGTTAAAATAAACAAAAAATTTATGCAGTTTCAAAGTGCACGGCGCATAGGTTTTTTTTTAATAAAAATGTGTTTATTATTAAGAATATTATACACTATACACGATACATATAATTATCCACGAGACAATGGTGTCCCGGCCCTTTGGGAGGCGTGCGCGGAGCCGAAGCCAACGCGTAGAGTTTTATGAAAGGCAAAACGACAATTTAATGAAAGGCAAAATGTACACCCACCGGATGCTGTCCCTGCCCGTGTCACGGGACGCACGCAAAGACAGCCCCCGCCAGATCTATTGTTGATTGATGGAATCTAACTCTACTGGGCTATGGTGGTGGAAATATGGACTAGATACTGGGCTATGGATTGAGACATGACGGCGCCTGTCAGGAAGTTTCTTATGGCTTTCGCGACACTGACAGACCGTGACTTGCCCTCCGCTGATGGGCCCCTGTTAAATAGCGACATTATGAGCAATGGCCTAGGGGCAACCCCGATGCCGAGGGCTGCAGGGTGTCGAGAGGTGTGCTGGGCTTTCTCCGAGGGTACTCGCGGCTTTATGCCCTTTAACACTTCCACGCCTGGAGCATATAGCTCTCGCGACTCCACTCTGGACGGCCGGTTAAGGCAAGCCAGAGGCGGAGGTCCTTTCACTAAATCCCATGACCCTCCCAAAGGACCCCCAGGAGCACTCGGGTACGTGGGGTCGCTACTCCTCAACAGCTCGCCACAAGCTGCCCTGCGTTATTGTGTTTTAATTATTATTAATTATTGAGATACCTACTATTGTTACTAACATAGCTCTAAGTTAATAGTAACTAACCAAATCTGTTATGGGTCTAATGGACCTGAAATAAATGTTTTAAATTTCAATTCAATAATAAATATTTCCCAAAATTATGGTAACAACTTTTTGTCAACTGGTTTTAGAGCAAAATACTCATTATTTTTCTAAGAGTGTCTTTCGTCGAATTCACTGTCTTGTTAGTAGGTATTCCTTTATGGTTCCTTGAAATTGAATAACCAAACCCTAATTTTCTTACATACGTGCGACAATATAGCTAAAATGTCACTTCTGAGATAATTTCAATGAGTTTTAATTGAGGCAAAAAAAAAATTATATTATTTGTTATGTATATTGTATTATTTTAGTATACTGAGATCGCCGATTTATTTGGCGATTTGGCATTGAAACTTCATAAGTAATTGGGCTAAATTGTAAATGTCTTTTTTCATGCAATACTTCCCAAAATGTTTGGTAGTTTTTTTCAACCGGTTTTAGGGCAAAATAAATAAAACACTCATTATTTTCTGAAGGCTGCTTGACTAGGTAGAGTTTAAATACCCTAACCAAATCCTAATTATAGATTTTTTGCATACGTGTGAAAAAACGACGCTTGGAGATTTCACACAGTACCTAATAACCAAATTTTATTCTCATAGGTAATGTGTTTTAACCAAAGTTTTTTTAAATTTTTATCGAACAATTTTACAGCCCATAGCCTGGACGGGTTCATTTGGCGACATAGAACTGAAAGTTTTTAGTGTTTGGGTCAAATTTTGTCATTTTATTAGTAGCTTTAGTTGATATCTCTGTCTGCTTAATGTTCCTTTATCAGTTACTAAGTAAATTATAGGTATACATACAGCCTAAATTAACCCTAATTATAGGTAACATTAGACATAAATTATTGCATACATCACTAACTTATAGGTTAGATTTCCGCAACTCGAAGTCTGATATGCAAGTAGTTCTATTCTGCCGTGCTAGTGTGTATCACTAGCAGTAATTACAGTCTAGAAGTGTAGGAAATGTGAACCTTATTTCATTGGAGTATGGATGACATTTCATATACTTCCAGACTGTAATCTAATCACTGCATATATTGCTAGCACCAGGGCTTTGAACCGGTATTTGCAAAAACCCGAAAATAGCCCAATATTTTGAACTATTTTATTTATGCTTTTTATGTAGGGTTCAACAATGTACTTAAGAAATTCTTAACAGACTTCGTATTATTACATTGTCCTATTAAAAAATGAAATAATAAACGAAAGAACGAAAATAACGGAAATAATACCGGTATTTTTGTATGGAGAAAATTCCGGTATCCAACCCCTGGCTAGCACGGCAGTATTAGCGTTTCAACCGCTCTCAATTTTCTGGTCGCATTTTTGACTATTTCCCTATAGCAGTGGTTCCTAACCTTTATTGCCACATCACCCACAGGCCCCCTCTAGATTTGTATCATTACCCCTCCAAAAATTAGGTAATACAGACAAGTATATGAAAGTATTCAAAGAAAAACGACTTAATATGAGTATTACCCCTGAGAAAACTTAATTTTACCCCTAAAGGGGGTGATTACTCCCAGGTTCGGAGCCACTGCCCTATAGGCTCTTATTTTCTGGAGGTATTGGTATCCTACAATACCTATAATGAAATTGGTAATCCGAGCCTTCAGGGAAATAGTCAAAAATGCGACCAGGATAGTTAGTATGGCGGAAATGCTGGTAGCTACCCATGCGCCTAATTTGCATAGCATACCTCGCTAACACAAATCTAGTGATACGATCTGAGATCTTAATATAACTTAGACTATAGCTTGGCAACTTCGTTGGTAACACTCCCATGTGTGTTTTTTGTTATGTGCAGCCGTAATTACTTACACAAGTTACCGCCAACACGAACGGCGACCAGGCAGCCTCCGTTGGTCGCCGTTCGTGTTGGCGGTAACTTGTGTAAGTAGTTACGGCTGCACATAACAAAAAGCACACATTGGAGCGTCACCAACGAAGTTGCCAAGCTATAAATAACTAAGACTTAATTTGAAGAGTACCTACATAAGACTTACAGCGCTCACATAGACCTTGACGTCAGTTTTGTAAGCGCGCACTTAATTGTTGCCATCTTTACATTATTCGTATTATATTTACAAAAGCTTACATTATCACTTAAAAATAAATTATAAAAGGAAATGAAACAAAATTATCGATATTTGCGCGAAATCCATTTACCTTACTTACTAGCACAATCACTGTATTTTAAGAAATTTAACTGTCTTGCGTAAGTGATCTGTCGCACTATCTAGTTTAAGAAATTATGTGGTTTCGATCGAGTTGATTGCATAAGTTTCTAAAAGGTACAGTCATCCTCAACAAGATGTCGCATAGTAATGTTCCAACCGGTTTAACATAACATTAACAGGTTATTGTTTGAAGAAATTTGGTTTTCTAGTAAGGGGTCAACCATATAGTACGTCACACCTATGTGGGAGGGGGGTGGGGGGTTCTAGCCAAATGTGACAGCCTATTATGTGTTTAGAGAGGAAACCACCTATTTAGACTAGCCTGTTAAACTCATAACAGCAGTAATGGGTCAAAAATAGTAGCGCGGTAGGCGCGCGGCGTTCGGTCGGCGGCTGCGTATTATTAAAAAGATGAAATATTATGTTAGGAAAAAGTGTGACATGGGGGGGGGGGGGGGGGGGGGTGCTAAAAGTCTGAAAAATCGAGTGACGTACTTTGTGAATGACCTTTAGTTTTTACCCGACTGCGGCGAAGCCCAAATAGGTTATGTGTTTGACCTGTATGTATGTATGTATGTATGTCCGCTCCTATGTCCGCTCGCAACTACTCAACGGCACAACCGATTTTGATAAATGATACATCATTAGATTCGTCTTGATGGCGCGAGTGTCACTGGGTTCATGAAGTTCGTTAAAATAAACAAAATGGCTGATTTTATGCACTGTTCAAGTGCACCGCGGTCGGGTTTTTTTAGTAAAAATATTTAGTTATCTATTCATTAAACACGGTTTAACGGTGTAGGAAGGTTAGTAGGTACTTAGGTACTGATTTAAAAAAAGGGATTTTTGTCCTAGTAATAAAATTTTCCACCCGATTTAGCAATGATAAAAAACCGGTTTCGGTTTAGTGCTTATCTTTAAAGGTGAAAAAATGAGGAGCCCAACCCTTTCCAACCGTCAACATCATCTTTGGGACCAAGCAGTTCCTGTTTAGTTTAAGTTTTAGATTTGAATTTTAGGGTCTTAATTATGTGTTTATCGTATGAAAATATTTAGGTCGGCATGGCGACAGCGTTCGTCCAAGACATGTGTGTGTGGGGCCTGGAGTGGATGAAAGCAGTTCAGACAATGGTATTAGTAAGCATACAAACTATTAATATCCTAAATTACTTATTACCAGCTGATCTCGCACTTTTAGCCGTGATACTTTTTGATTAACCAAATACAAGAACTATACTAAACCTACTTATAAATATGATTAGGAGGCTATACGTAAGTGTAGTTCGGGCAAAAGGTCACAGAACACACAAAACAACAAAACACCACAGTGTCGATTGCCAATTTTCGCAATAAAAGCGCATTTAACAGCCCACTGGTATATATTGTGTTTAGAAATTAGTTCTATTGGCAACCGACAAAGGGCCTTTGGCCTGAAAACGTCACAATGGGTTAAGAGAAGCAGGAGAGGTCATCCATGAAATACACTACCAATAGATAATCCTCCTTGACATCCACACTCGTTTTGTACTTTATTGCCAGAAACACATTAACAAAATGTACAGCTAATCTCTGATCAGAAACATGTGAGATTCGGCTATATTGCAGAATTTAATTGAAGCCAATAAAGCAAATTAAATGCTAAATTAGATACATTTTCGGACAATGAGAGGTCGTCAGTTTAAAAAATGATTCATTTGCCCTGTTGCTAAACAAAGTAAGAAGTTTTAAATTTATTTTTCGCGGCTATATATTTTACAACTTTTTCTTGAACAAATTTGGACTTAAGTGAAATTTAGAGTTGATTATATGAATGTTGCAGAATTCCTACGTAGGTACATGACCTAATGACAATTATTCGAAAATTAATATTTCTAAAGCTCAAAATGCCTACGTACCTACAAAATTCTTCGTGTGAAAACACACAGATGTGCCAATATTGTGTTTTATCAGGTGTGCTATATGCTTGTTTGTCACGTAGTAATGTGAAAAAAACAAGTTAAAACTACGGTTTTCTTCTAGATGAGAAATTAAAATGACAATAAATATGGTTTGGAATGTAGTAAAATAAAATTGCCAATTTTGTATATCAGCCACTTGCAACGTCAACGTCTTTAGAAAATATGCAAATTGAACTTTTTAAACGTAGGTCAGCTGAACTTATGACAAACGCTGTTAGAATTTCCATATATTAGCAGTTTTGTACATTAGAAATATAAAACCTAGGTTAACTGATAGTAGAACCTACGTTTTCAGGAATTTCAAAAGTATTCGTTCAAAAGTATTGGTTTTGGGAATTTCATACGTAAATAGGAATTTTAATTTTCGGAATTTTGCTACGCACCCTCATTTTTACTGCGAAGGACTATTGATCGACGATAACTTTTGATTAAATTACCTATGTGTAGCCTCGATACCGTCTATCGTTTATAATAAAAGTTAACTCACCGCTAACTGCTATATTTGGTGGAGCAAAATGAAACGCTCTGGAAACGCCCTCTTGACCAATGATATTTTATAAGTAGATAGGTTACAAGCACTCCAAAAGTGAAGCACTGAAACCACGATAAATGTATTGGTGCCCTTTTTGTAGTGGGTAGTCACTCGCGGGTCGGTCAACGAAACGCACGACGATGTCAAGGGTGAATATTTACAAGATTCACAAAAAAATGCCGTCGTGTGTGATCAGAAAGTGCACCAATCATAGCAAAAAGTGCAACAAAGCGCAAGGGATCACATATCACCTGTAAGTACGCTGAAATAATTTAATTTTATCATTTTTATTATTTTATTTTTCAAATACGACGCCATCTTACTACCATAGAGGTCATTTGAATGAAAGAGACAAACTTACGTCTTTGACAATGAGAGTGACAAGGATAACCAACCTTCTGCGTGCTTAATCTGCGAGCGCCGAGCAGGCTCCGAGTCAATCCGAATCTAGCCGATGGGTTCACTCGGTTACGTTTAAAAATTAATCGCGCAAGTAACAAAAAGCTAGCTGTCTCTTTTTTTTGCATTATTGTAACTATGCCATCTCTTTTATGCAATCTGTTAATATGTGTGAGTATGTACACCGTACAGTGAGGTACCAATGTGTGCTGCTGCTTTCTTGGAAGCATATTTCTCAGCTGGCGAGTATGCGTATAACGTATCTTCTTATAAAATATCATTGCCTCTTGACTAACCTCATATGTTTTTGGTCAGGCTTTACCTACATATTTTTTGTAACTGTAAATGTAATTCATAGGCGAGTTATCTATAACATATTAGTAATGATAAAACTAAAACGCCCGTAACCTTAAAAACCTTAACGCTATCCGCCTGCTGGGGCTAAAATGCCTAAATTATTCTGTCGTCTCGTTATCTGGCCTGGAACATGTACATTTATTATCTTACTTAGAAGAATATTATATGTATATTTACATAAGTAAAGGTTGAACGCAATTTTAAATAAAATAATATAAATAATTAAGGAATGTATTGCATTCGTTAATTCTGAATAGGATCTGTTTTGTATTTCAAATACAGGGCAGTTTTCAGGCGTCATTCGTTCCATTCGAAATTCCATCATTCAGCAACAACTTGCTGACAAACTTTTGAAGAAATGTGTCATTTGCCAAATAAATCCAGCAGTAGGTATTCCCGGACCAACAACTGATGTCAGATATTGCCATTTTATTCAAAATTCTGTCGACAAATTGTGTTCGAAACGGACGCTGTTTAAACACCCCAAAAAATCGCGCTTTACTTAGGGGTTACCCACATTATGTCTCACGCAAAGGATGGGGGTCAACGCTAGGAAAGTGTGACGTAGTGAGAGAGAGGGTGGAAAAGAAGTTAAACTCCTGTGATTTTTTTCCAGCGATTGATTTCTCAGTAACTAAGTGGCTGAAGATAACTTGCTGGTTACAGTCTATTCGCTAGCAACGGAACGAATCGGCGCAGAAAGACGCATAAAAACTATGTAACGAGATATTTCAAATGAGAACTGTCAAATTACTCCATCTAATTAAAAATCGTAAAACTCTCCGACTATAGTTCAATCAATCAACTATGACTATAGTTCAATCAATCAAGATAAAACTCATTCATTTCTATCAATATTCATTTTCTGTCAGTGGTTTCGTAGGTTTTTATTTAAATTTGTTTTATTAGATTGCTCAGAGTTTATCTGTAATATAATTGTCATACATCAACGAGTAAGATTCGAGTTATTTGGACTAATAGTTGGGTGGACCGAACTATGGTTGAGGAGTTTTATGGAATCCGACTTTAGCGATAAAAACCCCAGAAAAATGTTAGTCGAATGAACGATTTTCGGATTTAAGAGTCTATTTCGGTTATCGGATTTAGTGGTTGCCTGCCTACAACTCTTTAAAAGTGCAGATTATCGAAGTTACGGCTTAATTTCCGAGGAGAATCAGAGCGTAGGTAAATATTACTTAGTTAAAATAAAATAGGATTAAAATCGTTATAATACAAATTAATATACGTCCTTTCTGTGTTATGAGAGGTCAAGGTCACCCATGAAAATCATCAACAAATAGTAGGTACATTACTACAGCGGTCGGGAAGTGAGGGGTACTCGGCCGAGTATAGATGGCCAGATAGTTACGAGGCTAGCAACCCCATTTCACGCCGAGGTATGTATAGTGCTTTTTTTTCAAATATGTAATGAAATAAATAAAAAATACTCCAAAAAATCAAATTTTACTTTAAAAAAAGTAGACTAATAGAATTACAGAATGAAACATTTTCAATTTCCTTTCCAAAAACGCAAATATTTAGATGAAATATTTTAAATGTGTATTCTTATAGTTAAGTTTGCAATTTAAAATTATTGGAAATTGTTTATAATGTGTTATTTGTTACGTTGATTTATATAAATAAAATTGCAAAATATAGGTAGCAAACATCTTTTATTGTTTTTTTAATGACTGAACGCCGTGATGCCGTGTCACAAATAAATGTAGAATGGAAAAAAAAATGTTGTATGAAATTCCATTAAATGGCAAGTGTCAAGCCGCACCGGAAACGAGGTACTTTGCGGCCTATTATAAGGCACGTAATGTCAACATTTCATGCATGTTTGATAAAAATCTTTTATGCCACACCTGGCCATAAAGTGGCGCTTTCTGGCCAAGTGTAAACATAAAATTATGTACACAACATGGGAGATAATAAAGAAAGCCCTCGATCGCATATTTACGTCCCTTGCTTGCAGCTCGGGCCGCAGACATCTGCGATCTCGGCCTTTCTTTGTTTTACCACCCTAGTTGTGTAATGTACTATTTGCCATCCATTCCACCCAGGTAAATACCTATCCACCCGGTATTTACTCGTATCTACCCAAATGGACGGGTATATCTACCATTTTCAAATTAAGTATGAAGGTTTAGGTTTGTAAAAAAAGTGTACAATCAGAGTAATTATATGTGTAATTCTGGGTAAAAAATCCACAAAGCCAACAGTTATAAATTAGGTATTTTTCATGTTTATCAAACGCATTTACCCTATTGAGTGCCAATGACTATACCTACGGAGTTAGAGGTATTACCCAACTGTTAAATATGCAAGTACTCGAATAGTTATAAGCATTTGGCAAAAATTAGTTTTGGTTTAACACTCAGTAGCAAAAAAAATACTGATTTTAATGCAAATATACTGACTCTATTAATAATAATCAACAGAATAGTAAATAGACAAACCGAAATTAACGAGAATTAACGCTTGTTATAAAAATCGATATATTTAAAATATGGTTTAAGGTCATTCTAAGATCGGTTTTACATACTAACACAAAGAGGGTCATCATTTGCTTCCACGTGGTTGAAATGCGTTTCATTTGACACTGTCACTGATGAGGAACGAAATAATAGCTACGGCCACAAAGGGATGTCCACAAGGTGGATTGCTATCACCTACCTATTTTTTGGAGCTTGGTAGTGAACTAATTACTCGAGAATGTTAACATTGAGCCCACCTAAACGGTAGGGTATGCAGATGATTTAGTGATACCTACTTGTGAATGAGAAGTACGGCACGGTATCAGGAATCATGAATGAATGCACCGATGAAGGTGAAGAGATGGTGCAATAGTCATCAGTTCTTCTTCAACTCGAGCAAAACAGTGATAGTACCATTGACCAGAAAGAGCACTCAAGGACACGCAGAAATTCAGCTATTTAGAAAAGTGCTGGAACTTTCCTATGACTTTAATATCATAGGAAAATTCCAGCTCAAGCATGTTAGTTGACTATACCAAAACCAAAGCTCTACGAGTGTTCGGAATATGCAGATCAGCACACGGGAAGACCTGTTCTTCCACTCCGATCAACTAAACAGACCAACCAGTTGTACACAATGGAACTTGATGAAGTCATTTGTTCCTATCGAACCAACTAGTTGATCAGATACTTATTTTGTTAAATTATTCCCAAAGGGACAACTGGAGATATTACTTTTATCGCGAAAGAGTTAAAATCTTTTTAGTTTGGTATTTCCACTCAACTCCACTATTCCGTTTAATACTACCGACTATTAGTGATGTACTGCGAATTATCATCTTAATATACCTAGGTATTGCCTGTCACTTCGCCCTCGTGATTTTTTCCGTTGTTCTCCGTACGTAACCTGTACTGAGAGAGGACAAATAATTCCTACTCCAAAACCGGATTTAGTAAAAGGAATTTTTCTTTCCTTTTAGGTACAAAACCAAAGTCATGGGCCGGTAATGTACGAGGAAAGATAATTCCTATTACAATACCCAGTTTTGGAGTAGGATTTTTTAATGCCTTGTACAGAACTTAACGTCGGGGTCAGGTAACGTACTAATCTTGATCCGGTTGATCCGCAGGAAAGGGAAGCGTCTTGGCCGGTGCACCCCGGGAGCAACGGCAAGTGATTTCTTAGGGGCCCCTAATTGATCACTTGCCGATACTGCGAATGAGCCTGTCAGGGGGGGTTGGGGGGTCTCGCACCGGGTCTCCTCTGTTAGCAGAGGACTCTCCAGGTGCGGCACGCGAAGGGGGAGCGTCGGGCACGGGCAGCATCCCTCCGACGTCTCCTTTTGGGGGGCACTGCGGACAGGCACCAGACGGGTGACCTGTGCTGCTGCGCGGTGGCGGTGGCCCATTGTGGTCCGTAAACCTGACTGTCCCCAGCAACGAGGACTGGCGACGGTCAGGAGCGGACGGGCGAGCGTCTACGCGGCAGGGGCGTTTATTCTCGTGGCAGTGAGGGTGGGAATGGCGCCGGATACACGATTGGACCCTGTGTGTTCGGTGCCGGTTCTTGGCTTCCTCGGGGGACGGGCCATGCTAAAGTGTGATCATCCGAGAGTTTTAGTGGTTAGGCCCTTCTGGAGCGGAGAGCCCCACATAACCAATGCGTAACATCTGGCTATCACCCCCGATGGCCTTAGGTTACGTAGTGGTATGCAGTTTTATGCATTTCTCCGGGTGAAAAAAAAAGGTAAAGAGATTTCCCGCTGCAAAACCTGGTTGTAGCAGAATTTTGTCATTCTCGTTACAAAACCAAACGGCCAAGCTAACCGTAGGTAAGGATGGTTGAATAGACAGGAAAAAACAATAAGTAAAAAATTATTCCTTTCAAACCAACCAAATAGTTGAACCGTTGGGAAAGAAAAATAGTTAAACTGTTTCAGTTGGTCAGTTTAGTTGATCGGAGTGGAAGAACAGGGGAAGCTGTTACATGGGATCTAAATCCTGAGATAATTAGATGGATCTAGGTACACGACCTATCATTATGTACGGCAGCCTGGTCTGTTGGCCGTGGACATTGAAGAGTACATGTAGAGATGCCTTGACGAGAGTAGAGAGAACAGCATGCATGGCTCTAACAGGGGCGTTCCGAACAACGCCACCAGCGGCGCTGGAGGTTCCAAAGGAACTTCAAGGTTCATGTTCCGACAAGGGCTGAATGGGCTGAAGGTCGTACACCACCAACTGAGGATGGCAATGACAACATATGGTACACAGACGGGTCTAAAATGGGCACCGGTATGGGAGAAGACATCATGCTATAAACTACAATGTCAGTATTGAGATGGGAGGTTATGCTACTGTCTTCCAAGCGAAGACATAAGCGATAATCGCCTTTGCCCAGAAGAATATAGATAGGCATACAAGAGGAAAAAGAACCATATACTCAGCGACAGTCAAGCGGCACTTAGTGCTGACAGCACCGAAAGTGGACTCTAGACTGGTATATAA
The DNA here is from genome assembly GCA_947034925.1 of Eudemis profundana. Lineage (NCBI taxonomy): Eukaryota > Metazoa > Arthropoda > Insecta > Lepidoptera > Tortricidae > Eudemis > Eudemis profundana. The sequence goes on along the minus strand of OX344806.1, from coordinate 4,186,169 downwards.
TGGCGTCTAAGTCTTAAATAAGCTCAGAAGGCACAAGAAGATGAAACTGATGTGGATACCAGGCCACGAAGGCTTCATCGGCAATGAATATGCAGGTGGGCTGGTAAGAAAGGGCTCGGAAGGTAAATTTATTGGGCCGGAACCATGTGTCAGAGAAGATAAGACAACGTGGATTCTGTCGCTTAAGGTCAGCGCCATCTATTATCATCATTTGAATGCAAACGTTTTTTGCTAGATGTGTATATTTTTAGCTTTTTGCGAGTTCTCGTATCATATCGCGCAGACAAAATGTATTCGACTATAAAATAAACTAATTCTAACATAATTGATGCCGTAGAAGCGAACGATGACCATCTTTATGTTTGTATGGAAAACCGACTGACTCAAACCACTTTATTTTTATATTATTCATCACCTGATTCAATAATGCATTGATAAAATTTTATGTCACTAACAGCAAAGAGGTGTAACTTTTTTGCCACAATTTATAACAATCAAACAGTTTAGAAATACAAGCAATATGGCGTTAATATGTTTAAATTATTAATATTTCAGCTCTTAATTCACTTTATTTAGCCCACGGGTAGGTAAATATCGGGTATTTACCGGGTAAATACCCAGCTTTGGGTATTTACCCATCTCTACACCCAAGGTATTTTTAGCAGCGAAAAAATATGATTTTTTCGTTCGATCTTCAGAAAAATTACAATAATTTTCTTTCTTTAAAATATTTTTTACAGACGTCTTTCGTCCTAATTTGCTATTTATATATAATTGTATCGTTTGCCATGATGTTCGTTTGCTCAAAAGCCTTTTTATTGAAACTGTAAAATTTTCAGAATTCTTATAAAACAAACTTAACCTAACGAGATTTGTACGATAACATTTCAAAAAATCCTAAAAAAAATACGGTTTTCGAAAAAAAAAAACTTTCGAGGAAATGAATACTAGGGCAAAGGATACGATACTGGGAAATTAGGTTAGGATAAATAAAGTGACCGCTTTAAAGATTTTTATATACTTGTATAAACAATTAATAAATAATTGTAAAGATGTATTTCATAGGCGACGTAAATCCGAAAAGAGTTGCATGCGTAGGAAGATGTTAGTGACCATATTAAAATAAATAAAACAAGATTTACAAAATATTATATTCAACACTAATTTGGTTTACGCTGCCCCGCTGGCTGCGTCCGATGTTCCATGCGAACGCAGCCTAAACTGACCAATGTAAACGGGCCCTTACATACACTTAACTATATATACACCTTATAATAATACCAGCTACTAAATATACCAAAATTTTGAGCTCCAATTATTGGAAAATAAGCCGCCATGAGATTATATTGTAACAATGGAACAAACTTTTGGCATACATAATGTAGACAGCATTATCAAAACTACCCTTAAATACTAAAACCTTAATTGTATTGAGGTGGATTCCCATAGGTTGTATGAAGTATTCCTTTTTTTTGGCTAAAATATAACATTGTATAGCAGGTTTCTCTAGAACTTGTAACCAGTTAAACTTATTTGAGTCATTTTCAAAAAAATTGTACATAGTTAAGGGCCTAATAAAAACAAAATCACGATCGCTTCCTCTGTGTTACGAAAGTTAGGCATACAAACTCTATGGGTAACTTTCGTGACACAGAGGAATAAATTAAGTTTTGTTTAAATCCCTTAATTGTGTAAAATTTTTTTGAAAATGACTCATTTTTTAATATAACTCGCTTATTGAAAAACTCTGCCTTTTCTTCCTCGTTCCGTATTAGTTGACGATGATCTAAGAAATGCATAATTTAAAAGACAAAAAATTACGTAATCAAATTAACCGAAATCGTTAACCGGTTAATTGATACTTAATTATGGATAAAGGTTAGCGGTTACAAACACTGAATTCACTCACAATGCAATATCATAGTGTTAAGCGAACCTTGACAAAAGCACGCTTCCCCACATATTTAGTTTTTGTTGGTTTTATTGTAAAAATACTCTTTTTATAAAAATCTAACATCTAAACAACAACAATGGAATTAAATATATAGAAATGATCACAAGCACAGATAACGATTGGGAGGCGGATTGCCGACAAAACTTAAGGGAAATCAATAATAATCAATAATCTAATCGTAGACCAAATTAGTAATAAAACTTATATAAAATCCAAAGACCAACATGAACTCGTTGGTTCAGTTGCTCGCCTTGAGTAACCAACGGACCGGATTCAAGTTGGTGGTAGAATTTTTCACTTATTAAGAAGGTATATTTTTTCTATTTCATTGACAGTTTCCAATTCCCTTTATAAGGCAAATTTAGATGTCATAATTAATTTTATGCCACACCTGTGTAGACATAAAATGATGTACACACACAACACGGGAGGTAATAAAGAAAGCCCTCGATCGCATATTTACGTCCCTCGCTTGCAGCTCGGGCCGCAAACTTCTGCGATCTCGGAATTTCTTTGTATTACCACCCTAGTTGTGTAATGTACTATGGTTTATTTGATATACGTAAATTAATAGTTTACGTTAAAACAATTAAATATAAACAATTAACATTCATAAATAAATCTTTAATAAATTAATTAAGATATTTGTAAACTGATTCTTATAAAATATATCATAGAGAGGGAACTGTCATTGATGTAGCAAAAAAGTATAACAATACTAAAGAACAACAAATAAAAACTATTTATATTAAATGACTACTAAGCGACATGTAGGTAAATTAAATATAAAATCAAATTATAACTAATAATTGAACGAAGGAAGTACATTGCAAATTAACCTAAATAAAATTAAAGCCTTAAATCAACGATAATAACTATAGAAAACGTGAAAACAATGGCTATGTCAATCAAATAATAAATAAGATAACATATATTCTACAAAAACACCCATAAATTACGTCGTAAAATATTCGACTAAACCTGTAACATTTCGTAATTTTTATTATCACACTGGCTTGGATTCTCTTCCCTTCTCTCATTCTTTAAATTTGTGACGTAACTTACAGATATAACTAATAACCTAAAAATATAATTAAAAGTGTCGAATATCCTAATCACTGAAGGTCATAATCACGGCAAAACTGAAAAACTAATAGAAAAACTATATTTTATCACTCTGTTGACGAGTCCACCCTAGATATGAAGACGACTAAAATATATCGTAAGGTATTATGCTAAAAAACATAAGTGGCAAAATGACGAAAGAACCTTGAACTCTATTTAACACGCATAAGTCACGTACGGCGATAAACAATCCAATAGTGAGAAAATGAATTATGCGCGTTAAGCATGTTTAAAAATCACGTCATTCTTTGGTTAAACTCTATGTAGTATAGTTTTCGACTGTTCATTTCATCAAAATCGTTTTCAGTGTAGATAATTTTGTAAAAAGTAATTGCACATAATGACGTTTTTGTTCACTTGGGGTAGATTGTATAAAAAATACTAATATACAATACATAAAATACGATATGACCGGACCTTTATGTTTAGCCTAATCAAATTTAAAAAGTTGACATATTAAAATGACAACTTTTTACTATACTTTATAAACCAAATAAGCGCATGATATGTAAGGAAGAATTAAAGGAGAGTTTTTTTAATACTATCAAAGTTTTAAAAATAAACTCAGCTTGCCTGTACGCCATTATGTACATTTGTAATTATACAGATCTGCAAAACTACTTTGAGAACATAAGCAGTCGATACGTCACACCTTAATAAGACAAGGTCTCTCGTGTTATTGGCACCTAAAGTTTAATTGACATTTTCAATCTAAAGTTTTCATTTAGTTGTAAAACATAAGTTCTAATGATATTTTATTAATCGGAGTATAATGGCGATTTTTCAAAACAAACAATCGTTACGTGATATTTGCCTGTAATCTAATGTCAGGAAAATTTACAAATTATATTAATATGTGACTTGAAATTAAGGGGAAGAACACACTTAGCCATGTAAACCACTACCACCTCTCTGCTGGGCACGATGGATGGAATCAGTGTAGTGCAAGTGTGTTTATATCGTGGGAGCATCATACATTCAGGTACAAAGAAAAAAAATGACGTAGTGGAGTGGTGATGGGATCGCAGCGCTAAGTGTGTTCTATAGAGTAGTGTGTATGTAAACGAAAAAAAAGATTACATAATTCGTTTGTTTAAAAATTGGATGTGATTTCCGAATTTTACGATTCACTTAAGATTGAAAACATCAGACATAAACTAAAAATAATAATTAATTAATGATATTAAAATTATTCTGGCACGTAAGCTTATTTTATACTTCTATTCCAACTAACACATAAAACCAATAAACCTTAAAAAAAATCACATGAACTTACATCAAGTTAAAAGACGCTTATTTCTAACACATGAACAAATTAATAATTAAATTCGACGCATAATGATCCCGAAAACTGGCAAATAACAAAACTTAACATCAGCTGTAGACAGATGTAATAAAAAATAAACATACACATACTATTTCAGTGAATATTTCGTCTTTTGACAGCAAATAGTCGCTAAGAAATAAATAACTACTATGAACAGAGATCCTATCTTATATCAGTTCAGTGCAAAGTTAAGTGTAGCGATATATTTTTTAGTGAATTTTCGTTGTCAACAGACGATTTATTCCAATATAAACATCTAAAAATATGTGCGTTACATCAAAACGTTGAAAAAATACTTAATTTACATATAAACCTTCGATTCTGCGGAGCACGTAGGAACTTCGACAAATACCGAACTTCTTTTGGCTTTTCTAGTCATGTCTAACAAATATGTACAAAAAGAAACAGTTAACCGATTCGCTGCCACCTTCTTTTTTCAAAATCTGCCAAGGCTGCTCCATACAACCAGTTGGTGACGCGCTGAGCGGCAACATAATTAGGTTGATTGCTCCTGACTATTGGTTATTCTAGTTTTTTCGTGGGCCAAACTTAAAAACATCAAACAATAGTAGTTTTCATAGGAAATTAAAGTTTCTTTTGGTTTAAATTTTTGTTTTTCAGTAATTTCATTGCGTTGTTGCATGATATTTTATGACGCGTCATCGGCACGGAATCGGTTAAATGACTATTGGGATGAACCACAAATTTTAACCTCCTCGTTTTTAATACAAAATCATAAAAAACACAACCGTTCCACATTTTGACGAGTTTTATTTTTTTATAGCCAAAGGAAAAAATAACTTACTCATGACTGATAAAAGGAAATTTGTGTTGTATAAATCACTTTTATTACTGAAATAACTAAGAAACCTTTTCCTCGGTTTTTGAATTAAGGTACATTATCAGAAATCAGTTCATCCCAATTTGTAGCCCTTTCCTCACGAGTTAAAATGCTCAATTACTTTTTACGCATATCGTAACGTACATAAATATTATTTTAGTCATGACAGTATTGTTGGAATTAAATTAACCCAATAATTAAATAAATAACTTTAGTAAGGCATATTCCAGGCGTAGGTAGATATGAAGGCGAATCATTTCTGGATGTATTTCTAAATAACAATAAAATTATACATAAAAAGGTTTAATTAAATGTTTACCTCAGTTTAGATTTTTTTTCAACTTCATGTCCTATATTACTGATTCAAGAGGAGATCAATGGGATACAAACAAAAAAGTAACTATTTATAATTCGAGACACTGTCATTCTCCTTTAAGATCAATTAGTATTCACGATTGAGCGGCAATTATATTAAAACTCAAAATTTAGAAAAAATATTTTTTTTTTACAAATACGATATATACAGATAACTAGCTTAATTGTATATGTTACTCCGCAAAATCAAAAGTTGATTACTGTATATGGAATATATTACATGTATACTTGATCCGAAAATACACATTTTCTCATTTCCCTGCTCGCCTGTCCCTTGGACTTACACAGTAAATTTTTCAAAAGCTTTCCTAAAAATAATCGTGCTATGCACTTAATTAAAAAATATATAATAGTTATAAGGAAAATTTGGATGTAAATAAATTTACAGTCGATTTGTTGGTGAGGGTCTAGATGAAGGGTCTCGAACGTCGTCCAGAAGTTTACTTGAGGGTTTATGAAAAAAAATCCTGAAGGAATTTTGGTACAAGGTTACCTGATTCTCGAAGGGAGAAACAGCAGGGAACGACGGCAGGCTTAGAAAGGCTTCGCCTCTTCCTGTTTGACCACCCCTAGCTCTTGGAGCATCGCTTCTAGGCCCTCTGGCATCCGGCCTTGGTCGAGCTCCAAGTTCCATTTGTAATACTGAAACATTTAAAAATACAATACAATATTATATATTGCAAGATTCATCTTCATCAAGTTATATCTTAGGAACAACTAACAAGTAAACAAAAACCGGTCAAGTGCGAGTGGGACTCGCGCACCGAGGGTTCCGTGCAAACTCATAAGTAGATACATGAATAGTTCAAGAAAAACTGTATGGCGATTAGTTTAGTAGGAGCAAATAAGTATGTGTTACGATTTTTGCAAATTTCTCAAAAACGGTGCAAGTTAGGAAAACCGTTATATTTTTCCTTTAATATTTAGAATGACATTCATAACTGGTTATTATTACAATTTTTCTGTTCAGTAACTTCGAAGATAATAAGGGGGAATGAAATTTTTTTAACGTTTTTCGTCATAAATCAAAAATTACTTATTTAAGAAAAAAAATAAAACGGCGTTTTAATCTACAAATCAAGCCCTTTCATTTGATACCCCACTCGATATAATAGCACTACTTCAATTTTCAGAGTCACATTAACGGACCCCTTAAAAAAAGTAAAACAGTTACAGATTTTTTTGCCTATTGGATAATAGGCTCAGGTTAGCTACTTTTAATACTATTCCAAATTTCAAATCGATAGCAGCAGTAGTTTCTGAGATATCTGGCTGTGACAGACGGATAAGCGGACAGACAAACAGAGTCGCACCATAAGGGTTCCTTGTTTACTATTTCGGTACGGAACCCTAAAAAAACATTTTCTAGCGCAACGCCAGTACGGAGCAGTCCCGCTCAGCTGCCAGCTCCTCTAAGTACCGGAGCTTCTTCCTCTCGCACGGACTGCGACCGTCACGAGAGCGATGCTTTATTTATAAGCCTCTCATCTGGTTATCACCTCCAACACGGTATACGGTAGTTTTTCTCCGAACAAAAGGTACATCGGGAGCGCGCATGTGTGCGCGCCGTGTACGGACGCACCACGGGTAAGCATTTGCGACTGCGCGCGACTGCCACAGTATGGCGTTCACTCACACAGACGTGCGTCGTGCGTCTGTGTAAATACGTGTCGCGCGCCCCTAAACGGCCGAAGTCGTACTACTTGGTTGTCTTTATACTTTGCCTCCAAGCTCCAAGCCATCCGCATCTATACTCTTTCGGTTGGCATTGGATACGATCCACTTAAAGGAAACAAAGCGATTGTTTGTAAACCCCAAAAACACCAAAATGATTACATTGTAAAAAGTCGTTACAACCACCTTGCAAGTTCAAATTTTTATCAACTCTATCTCCAGAACCATAAATTACGAGTGCATTAATAGAAAAATGGCTCTGTAGCTGCCTTCGCATTTGTTCGATTCTCAGGTAGTCAGTAAACGCCAGGGGTGTTTCATAATACGTCTAAAGTCGAATTTCTATTAAAACAATTTTAACTCTTGGCAATGGCCCTAGAGTTGATAATCCACTGAAATGTCAATGCACAGTCTTTATCTATGAAGTACGCTTCTCTTTTATGACGGATGATAATGAGGTACAAAATCACACAACAGTATTGTTTTCTTTAAGTAGATCGTACACAACCCCAACCTAAGGGGTATACACACACCTTATCCAGTTCTTACCTCAACGCAAACATGGAGCGTTCCTGTCAGCCACGAACTCCTGCAAGTATCGGTGCTATAAATTCTTACCTTCGCCCCATCGCATCAGGATACTTATGAAAGTGCGAGAGCGACGAGTGCTTTATCATTGCAAAACATACAACCACCATACCTGTGCCGCCTATTCATGCCTGTTCATTAGTTCGTTTCTCCATCTTTATGTATGTCGAACCTGTCCTCTTTCTGCACCCGTACTCACCTTATCCATTTCTTTCCTCAACGCCAGCACGGAGCGCTCCCGGTCAGCGACGAGCTCCTCCAAGTATTGGTATCGGAGCTTCTTGCGGGCGCGACACTCCCGCGCTGACTGTCGACTCCGTTCTGGAAACGATGGGACCATTGTGAGCATTGATCTTTTGAGGCAGAAACATATTTTAAAGTACAATTGTTTCATTTAAGTTTAGAATGTTAACGTACTTATAATCGTATATTGAACCAATTTCACTAATTTCAGCACTTTATTACGAGTTAAAGATAACGCAACTCATATTTTCCTGTTTCAAGATAGTTCATTGAAATCGCATGACAGATGATTTTTCTGATCTAAAATGAAATGAGGCATAGTCTAATGAAGTCTGCTTCAAGATGGAGAGGTGGTGGTGGAGGCCTATGGCAGTGGATAACTTTCGACTAGTCATATGACGAAGCATAATTTTTATCGCCGTATAAAGTACTTGTAAGTTATAAGCTGGTATATAAAATCGACTTATCCAAAAATAAACCAACTGCATGCTGCATTTCAATAAAGGCCTCAGTTGAGCAATTCGAAACCAATATGGCGTCATAAATTGTGCAGAGCACTTTTAAAAGGAATCGCAATGCAACTAAGCTATTCCGATGCGACCTCGCTCGCCGGATGCGACGTCAGCGATGCAAATTTCAAAATGGCTGCCATGCGAGCCTTTATTTCAAACTTGGTTGCATTTGTGTTACTAACAGAACTAAGCTTTATTAAAACCTTGACACATGCCTACACGCGCACACAGATGTATCATTATAGCTCAATGCTGGTGTTGAATTATAGATCAATAAAAATCGCGTTCCGTGCATGGGGTATTATCGGAAACAAGCTTCTCACAGGTAGGAATCTAAAAAAATTATACGTAGCTATTTGGACCACCCACCAGATCCAGATGGACGGAAACGGAATGTTTAGTTACGATAATACTTGCTTTCTCTCCGGCTCCCAAGCATGGCGGTCGAAGTTTGTTTATCCTTTGAGAATCCAGCTACTCAGATTCCTAAAATTCAGCATTTCAGAGCATGCCGTTGAGTAACTCATTTCATTCCTGGGAATGCATGCCGTTGAGTAACTCCTTTCATTCCCAGGAATGAAAGGAGTTACTCAACGGCATGCTCTGAAATGCTGAATTTTGGGAATCTGGCCGCGTCTTCTTAAAAACAACTTCAATCAACTTATCCAGTTTAGCTTTCATGTCCTGTTTGTCCAACTGCGCCTTCCTGCCGGGGCGGCGCCAACGCTTCCCATTCTCACGGGCTCACCCGTCTCCTGACCCTTTCGTGCCCCTTCTGATACCCCAGCGCACTTCCTACCCAATCTTCCCCAGCCAACTTACCCAGTTTAGCTTTCATGTCCTGTTTGTCCACCTGCGCCTTCCTGCCGGGGCGGCGCCCGCGCTTCCCGCTCTCGCGGCGCTCACCCGTCTCCGGACCCGACGCGCCGAGCGACCCGTACACGCCGTCTATCGACTCCTGTTGGCAACAATTTCCATACGTCAAATAAAAGCATAAAGGACCATGGGCATCTTTGTATGTGAAGTGGACCAAAAACCAACAGAACTGAGAGTTGTGTCATTATCATTAAAAAGGTCTTTACATGTACTTAATTTCATTATACGGGCACCAAGTTCAATTCCATTGCAAAACTGAGATATTCATATCTTAGTTCCTATGAGAAACGCCTACGCTAGCTGACGCGGGTGCACGGAGCGGGCGCACGCGGCGGGCGGGTAAAAATATGGCACCCGCGCCGGGATCCCTTTGTTTCCCATAAACTTATTGTTCCAAATTTTGAAAGTCAAAAATTGATTTTCATAAATATAATTAGTCATAATTTTTTTTACGTATAATGATTAATAATTCGAACTTTAACAATCCATAATCTTATACGTCATACATTACAAAAGTAATAAATATCCATAACCTAGAAAGGCATACCGGTAATTGTTCAGAAATAGTTTAAGGCATACATTTATAAGTAATAATTGTTGTACGTCATATCGTTTCATTGGGATCCCCTTGTTTCCCATAAAGTTATAAATCAAACTGTATTATTAGTCATTACCTAGGTATTATCGAAAGTACAGCACAGAAGTTGTTTTTCTAAAACGGTAGATTTATAGAATATTTTAAAACGTTAGCATAACAACACAATAAGAAAACAATAGGTTTGTTTTATAAGATTTCTGAAGACTTAGCGGTTTCGAAGAAAATAGGTTGTATGGTTTTCGATAATTATGACTATCAATACAGTATGGCTTTTAAAAATTATGAGAGACAATATAGGACCAGATATACAACCACGCAGATTACTAGTTACGTTTTTGTATGTAGGTAACGCCTTGAACATGCCTACGCCATAAAAGGAAAGAGAATGGTAGAATCTGTGCGGAAAGAGAATAGGATTTAGATTTGGGGGCGCTGTAATGCTTTTCCACAGTATTTGCCGTATTTGCCATACTGGTTAGGTTAGTTCCGTTTTTCGCCACGCCTATTCTCTTTCCGCACATACTGTACATTAGTTTAAAATTTATATTAAAATACGAACATGAGCGCGTAAGTTAATATATTCCAGAAATACAAAACCAAGACCTTGCCAAGAGGCCAAGAGAGGAAAATGAATCCTATTCAACTAAAATAAACCATTCAAAGCAAGCAGGCTTCGGCAAGCAAGTTGCGTGCCAACAAATTGAATAGTCGGCCATGAAAGTAATGTCCTCAGATAAAGAGACAAACACGTTAGTTCGTTGACACTAAAACCTTATTGGGACTTGCAGATAACTGCATGCAACGATTGTTGGGCTGTAATACAAGGTATTAAAGCTCTTCTTGGAAAACGTCGTGCGTTGTTTGCTTTTTAATTTGCTCTTCGGTGGACTTAATTCATTCAATACCAAGTACTGTGAAGGTCTTGCGTAAGTGAGCCATTGTTGACGGCGTAGTACTTTCGGGTTTGTTCAATAGAATCTATTTTTAAAGACTCTTTAAGGGCCTTATCACACTGGCGCAAATCGTCAGTATGATGAGGCCTTTACAGGTCTGAATTGAAATATGACAACTGGTGATAAGAAACGCCGCAAAAATTCATGAGTAGGTAACATGATTGCAAGTCAATACGTCATAAAAGCCTATTGGCTTACGAGTGCAATACAAACAACTGGAATATTACATCTTAGTACCCAGTTGTAATGAATATTTCTAGTTAAGGAACTACGTTAAGTTTTGTTGTTTATCATTCGTACACATGGTACTTAGCCACTTAGTTAAGAACTTAATTTGTATTTCTCTAGTTCAGCGGTCGGCAAACTGCGGCCCGCGGGCCGCATGCGGTGCGTGAACTGCTCACTTGCGGCCGTATATTCCGGTCTGTATTGCAGTCGCTATATTCCGAATAGTATAAAATCACAAATTATTAACAAAATGCGGCCCGCGTCAATTTCCTTAGCCTTGTGTGGCCCTTGGCTTCTAAGCGGTTGCCGACCGCTGCCTAGTTAATTGAATTGTGCATTCTTTTAGAGAAATAAATTCTTAAACCATAACCATTGCATTAGAATGTGTTGTAAAATAAATTCAAAAGACTATCACAGACAAAACTGGTCACAGTTTTTAACCGAGAGATGTAGCGATGTGAGACGAGAGATTCTGAATATTAAAGGGACGCGACTGGCAGTCGTTGTTAGGGATCCCGCGAACGACTGACGACAGTTGATCGAGCTACGACCTACGCCTAAGATAAGACACAGTATAATAGCAGTATTTTTTTATCCTACAAAAGGTACATCGCGCGCTTGAATGTGTGCGGGGGGTCTATATTGTGTGCCATAATTTTTAAAAGTCATACTGTATAATTAGTCATAATTATAGAAAGTCATAAAACCATTTTTCTATGAAACTGATAAGTCTATACATCGTACAAGATGCACTCCTACGTTAAATGATGCAACCGACGCTACGCCTGGGAGATTGTAGCTATTGTAGTGTGTAGCGTAACACGCACACACTTGCATCTCTCCTCCTTTATATAAAAGGCAGGGTCGCCATGTGATGTGGAGATTAAAAGATGTCCTTTGATTGAGTATATGGTTTATTCTGGCTCCTGTTACATTGGATTACATCGTTTATATAAAGGAGGAGAGATGCAAGTGTGTGCGTGTTACGCTACACACTACAAGATGACGTCGTATCTTAAAGTTTAACTGAACTTACGTAGGTACTAGGGATTGCAAACGAGTTACTCGAAACTCGGTTAACCGAGTAACTCGATCGAGTTTTAATCGAAATAGAACTCGGTTAATAACCGCGGTTTTTCGAGTTTTTTTGCGTCCTTATAATATTACGGATTTTTATATTTTTACTTAAGTAAACCTTAAAAATAGGTTTTTAAGTTTCGTAACACGTAAGTAATCGACGTAATAACTGACTACTGCATGAAAAAATGCCTTTAATTCGATAAAGACATATTCTGACTTCGCAAAATGACACACACGCGAAACGACAGAAAAGCAAAATGACAGAAATACGTTGTGTATACGCACCACCATCATCATCATCAACCCGTATTAGTCGACTGCTCGACATAGGCCTCTCCCATGTCATGCCATCGAGCACGATCCGCGGCCACTGGCATCCAACCTCTGCCAGCCATCTTGCGAAGATCATCACTCCATCTTGTCTGAGGGCGCCCCACACTACGTTTGCCGATCCGTAGTCTCCACTCGAGAACACGCTTGCTTCAGCGCTTGTTGGTTCTGCAGCAGATATGGCCAGCCCACTGCCACTTCAGCTTGCTAATCCTTTGGGCTATGTCGACGATTTTAGTTCTCTGTCGGATCACATCATTACGGATACGATCCTTCTGAAATACTCCCAACATGGCCCTTTCCATAGCTTGCTGAGTGACCTTAAATTTACGTAGGTACTCAGCCTTCCCGTGAGCGACAACGTTTCGGCTCCGTATGTCAAGACTGGTAGGTAGGATGCACTGATCGAAAACCCTTGTCTTCAGACATTGTGAAATGGACGACGAGAAGACTCGACGTAATTTCCCATACGCAGCCCAACCCAGCTGTATTCTTCTATTAACCTCTTTTACAAAGTTATTTTTACCTAACTGCAGAACTTGCCCGAGGTAAACGTACTCCTGAACAACTTCGAGAAGGGCGTCCTGCACTGCAGTCAGTTTCGGTAAAACAATATCGTTGAACATAACCTTGGTTTCGTCCAAGTTCATCCTAAGACCGGCGTGTTGAGAAAAAGCAGCTAGACCGTTCAGCATGTATTCTAAATCCTGCAAAGTTCAAGCCAAAATGACGGGATCGTCTGCAAATCGCAAGTGTGAAATGTACTCGTCGTTTATATTAATGCCACGACCCTCCCAAGCTAGCGTCATAAACACATCCTCCAGTGCATTCGTGAACAATTTGGGGGAAATGAAATCCCCTTGTCTCACACTCCGCTGCAGGAGAATGGGCTTAGTCTGCTGGTTCTGTACTTGGACGGCGTAGAGACATCTCAGCACTTGGATGTATCGCCAGTCTATTTGGCAACGTTGCAAGGATTCCAGAACCAGACAGAATCAAAAGCTTTCTCATAGTCCACAAATGCTAAGCACAGGGGCTGATTTTACTCCTCAGTCTGCTGTATTATCTGCCTCACTGTGTATGTGGTCTATGGTGCCATATCCTCTAGGAAATCCGACAGATTGTAAACTCTTTGTCGGTAAGTGCAAGGTCGTTCACAATTTGACGGTTTCTGATGGATAGATTAAAAACCGGTCAAGTGCGAGTCGGACTCGCGTACCGAGGGTTCCGTACAAACTCAAGTAGCTACATAGATAGTTCAAGAAAAACTGTATGGCGATTAGTTTAGTAGGAGCAAATAAGTATGTGTTACGATTTTTGCGAATTTATAAAAAACGGTGCAACTTAGGAAAACCGTTATGATTTTTCCTGTAATATTTAGGACGACATTAACAATTGGTAATTATTACAGATTTTTCTGTTCAGTAACTTCGAAGATAATAGGGGGGGAATGGTATTTTTTTAACGTTTGGCATTATAAATCAAATACTACTTATTTAAGAAAAAAAAATAAACACGGTGTTTTAATCTACAAATCAAGCCCTTTCATTTGATACCCCGTTCAATATAATAGCCCTACTTTCAATTTTCAAAGTCCCATTTCGGTCCTCTTTAAAAAAAAAAAGGATAAAGGTATAAGATTTTTTACTGTCCAATAGCCTCGGGTTAGCGATTTTTAACACTATTCCAAATTTCAAGTCGATAGCATTAGTAGATCCTGAGATATCTTGCTGTGACAGACAGATGGAGTCGCACCATAAGGGTTCCTTTTTTACCATTTTGGTACGGAACCCTAAAAACTACCCTACTACCCTACTTAATCCCGAGTTTACAAACTAATTTAATCATTATCATTACACAAAAAAAAATTAAAACTACTTTAGACAGTTTCGAGTAAAAATCGAAACCGAACTCGGTTTTCGAGTTTAATCGAAAAGTACTCGTTTTTCGGTTTTCGAGTCTGGCTGCAATCCCTAGTAGGTACCTATCCCGCGTTCATTTTAGGTATAATTATCAGATATCCTATCTTATCTTCTTTTTATTTTCTTTTGGTGTGCAATAAAGTATGATTGTAGGTATTGTATTGTTGTATTGTGTCCTACTTTTTTTTTTATTAAGGTTTAATGCATCATGTACTAATTTGCTTTAATATATTTGCTATTTTTTTTACAAGTGACAAGAGAATGCTTAAGTTTTCTTTTTTCAATAAAGTTTAAATAAAAACATAATAAAAAAAATATTATGGTACTCCGTAAAATATTTAATTCTTCAAAAGGGCTGCTTGTGAAAGTTTTGAGAACTGCTGTCTAGAAACGAACTTTTTAGCCGCGGTAGGTATACCTATCTCCAGCATATCATCCGAATGGAAAAAATAAGGGTTCCGTTTTTCACTTTTGAGATAAGGTACCTAAAAGGTTACCTACTTAAGTTGTTCCATATCCATAAATGCAATATGCATTTTATTTTATTGATGCAGAATTGTAGATATTAGAACATTTTCGAGTTTGATTACCCGTTAAGTTTTTTTTTTCAAAATGTCTTCCTCAACTTTTGCTTAGCAAGTGGAACGTCAGTCAGTTGATCACTATGAGATTCTAGTTTAGGGCTTCATATGCAATATTTGCACGACGTAAGTAGGGTTGCATGATGTAGTAGGTGTTTGCTAATTAACTTCACAATAACCACATTTTTATAAAAAAAAAACCCGACCGCGGTGCACTTTGAAACTGCATTAAATCCGCCATTTTGTTCATTTTAACGAACTTCATGCCCAGTAACACTCGCACCATCAAGACGAATCTATTGATGTACCGACATACATACATACTATTGATGAACGGACATACATACATACATACAGGCCAAACACATAACACTCCTTTGGGCTTCGCCGCAGTCGGGTAAAAAGAAGGAGGTTTCCGAGTCAAGTGTATTTGTTTTTCATATTTTGTTACCTATCTCAGAATTCTGTCGTTTATGTACCGATTTGATTTTTTTTACGAATGGACTTCCTGTCCAGGTTGGTCGCATTTTTCAAAGTCGATTTAAAGTACGAAGGTTTTGAGGAATTGAGGGAACTCCTCCAAAAATGTAGATTCAACGTTTGAAGTCCATTATTGTTTTTCAGAAAATCTACTTCTGTCGTAAAATCCATACGTTACGTCTGAATAAGTAAATTATCAGCTAACGATTTTTTTTTTCCAAATCCATTTAAAGTACGAATGTTTTGAGGAATTGAGGGAACTCCTCCAAAAATGTAGATTCAATGTTTGAAGTCCATTATTGTTTTTCAGAAAACCTATTTCTTTCGTAAAATCCATACCTACGTTACGTTTGAATAAGTAAAATATCAACTAACGTAAACGTTGCTACGCAGTAAATCTGTAAAAAAGTGCAGGACTACAAAATTGCGCAGTTGCCGGCACAATATACGTCTTATATTAATAATCCAAACTAATCGATAGAATGCACCGGGCACTCGTAAACTGCGCATGCTCTAACTGCAAGATGCACCCGCCTTGACCTATCACACTACATACACATCACACCTCATACCTACAAACATAACATTCCTAACAAATATGAAAATACAACGAATTAGTCCCACGAACATTGTCGTTACGCAAATACGCAGTTGGTTGTATCGCAGCTAGCAACAAAAGACCGGCATGCGATTACAAACTACGCCTTACTCGACTCATTTTGTGCGGCGTAGTAACTGTCAATACTAACCTTCAAATAAAACCCTTTCAAAGCCATAAAACCAACAAAAACATTGATTTAAATACAAAAAGTGAAGTATATTTCGATTTTGAGGGAGTTTTGTTTCAAGAATATTAAAAAAATCGGATAAAACTTACGGTATATTCCGGTGGATCGCCGCGCCGTGTCCGCTCCCGCTACCGTCTGATCACACACTGAATGCGCCGCTCGGTCTGCGACTCTGCGCAGAACGCGCGTTGTTTATTTAAAAACAAAACTTTCGGACGCTAACGGCATTAAAAACTGCAACGCAATAGATTAAAACCTTTTTGGAATGACCTTATCGTTCGAACGGACGCTGCAAGAGTGAGTGCAAATGCACGCTTTGCACCTACTTATGGAGGCGGCGCCGATATTGCCGTGAAATTTCGAGTTGCGTCGTCTATTTTACCTAACTGCGCACATGGTGCCCTAGGTCGTAAATCGTAAATAAGTTACTTACAAATGAGACGCAGTTACGCAGAGATGTTAAAACATCGAAAGACATAATTGAACCAGTCGATGACTTACAATAAGCGAATGAAGCAACTGGTGAAGATTTATTTACAAAGGGCTTAAAATAGCCGTTGCGCAGTGTTTAAAAATACAGGGCTAACCTAACTGATATGCAGCTGACACGCATTCAGTGTGACCTCCATAGGACCATTGATACTTTTGCCATACCATATGGCAAACAAATGTCAAAACGAAATATTACAAGAGAAGTTTTTTAATTGAAAACAAAACACGCATTAAAACAACAGATAGGGACAGAACGTTATCCGAAAAAAAGTCTGAATATCAATTATCCGCAAAAATTCCTGAAACGATGACATCATTACGTATATTATGTATTTAAAAACAAGCCCGAGACAAATGTTGTAAAACGTATTGCTATATCAAATAATAGGTAGGTAGGTACCAACTTCATATCAAATTCTATAAATAAGAGGCTATAGGTACTGCCTACGTGTCCTGAACTGCGCAATTGTGTTTCCATGTCAATTAAAAGTATTTCCATACCTTTCTTGTATGTGATTTGTGAACAAGACGATTCAGAAAAAAAATATCGCGTTTGGACAAAATTTAGAACACCCAAAATCCCGAAATGTTTTATTCTGAATATGAAAAATTACGAATTTCATCATAATCGTTGACGCCCGTATTCTCCTAGACAGTGACAACATTCCCAGGCAGTGACAACTCCATAGAGCTAGACAGTGACAACATTCCCAGGCAGTGACAACACCATAGACCTAGACAGTGACAACACCATACGTAATTAGGACACAGTATACATACGCATTACACCACTTTTGCATTACAGTTAGGATAAAAACATACATAGAGTATGTGCGGAAAGAGAATAGGATTTAGATTTAGGGGCGCTGTAACGCTTTTCTACCATATTTGCAAAAAAGAAATGCCATACTGGTTAGGTTAGTTCCGTTTTTTGCCACGCCTATTCTCTTTCCGCACAGACTCTATACACTTTCACACATAAATTCAGTTAGATTTTTCCCTTCCGCAAATTTTCTATCCGCACGTGTGGGGGGGGCATAACCCCCCCGTGCAGTCAATGTACTATCCTGTTGGAGGGCCCACTACCGAAGTGCCCTACATTCAAACAAGGTAAGAAAAAAAAGAAAAAGCCCGTATTCTTTCTATTTATAGATATAGGCCTCCTCTATTTTACTTCATGCCAGATAATCTTGTCCCCTCTTCATCAAATCACGACCACGTTCTCCGTGTCGTCTGATGTTATCCACCTAGCAAAGGGACCTTTAATAGGCAACTCTCATAGATATACAGGGTGGAAAACATCTATGGGCCCTGGAGGGGAACTACCTTAAATCCTTTAGTTAGCTCATTTTACTGAAAGGAAACATTCTTTTATTTTTAACTTTTTCTTTTCTTACTTTTTAGAGGTTTTTTAAATTTTTCGTACCCATTTTGTATTGCAATAAATTCGACATACTTAGGTGGGTAGGCACTTTTCCTGGAGATCAATCGGATTCTCCCAAAAGGTAGAAGGAAAAAGTGTAAAAAGCGTGCTAAAAAGAAGTGGCAACGACCTACGTTGCATGCCGTCAACTTCAGTTTCCGTCAATATTATTACTTATCAGATATGAAAATCTGATAATAATGGTTTAATAATTCTTCAAATACCACCAAATGATATGGGAAAAATGTGTTTTCCATGACTAAATTCACTTTTGGCGTCAAACACCTAGTGAAAAACGTTACACGCTTAGTTACCATACAAAACGACGAACTATTTCCTTTTAAAATAGGCAAACAGATGGAATGCTTTAAAATAGGCAAACAGATGGAAATCGTGGTCCGCTGAAGACTCGCCACTGCTGCCGTCCTCAAACTAAAAGGCCGCTACTTTGTATGAAGATGCATACAAATTAGCGACCTTTTAGTTTGTGGACGGCAGACTGTTAACCAGGTCACACTGAGTCAACCGTGTGGTAGTAGGAAAAACATTGATAACATATCGACTCCATAAGGGGTTTACGCGCGTTCTTATCGGGCGTTATCAGCGCGTAAACAACGTCTGGACCGGTGTTTGGGTGCACTGTTAAAAATTTCCGGAATTTTACATAAAAAAAATTTACAGAAACCTGTGAAATTCCCTAAAAACTGGGAAAAGTACGAAAATTTTGGTAATTTTCCTTAATTTTTGGTAATTTTCCATAATTTTTGGTAATTTTAAATATCTTC
Source organism: Eudemis profundana (assembly GCA_947034925.1). Taxonomy (NCBI): domain Eukaryota; kingdom Metazoa; phylum Arthropoda; class Insecta; order Lepidoptera; family Tortricidae; genus Eudemis; species Eudemis profundana. Next base: position 4,166,994 of record OX344806.1, on the reverse strand, counting down.
TGTAGATTCACTGATTTTTATGTCTTATTACATAAAAAATATGTAATAATCAATAAAATGTGTACGATTACATAAAATCTGTAAAATTACATATAGCGTCTGGGACAAATACATTTCAATATGTATTTATAAGGCTTCAAACTGTAATATTACAAACAAAATTCTTAATTTTACATATCTTGTAAAAAAACAAATTTTTATGTAAGTTTACTTAAGTCTTTTGTAATATTCATAACAATATCAGTAAAATTACGTACAATATTATGTAAAGGAGGACCGGCAAAAATGTATGGAGGCTGGTCCAAGAACCAATAGCGATGTGACATATATCATTAGAAAGGTGTTTCAATATACTACAATATTTACTATGGGAGCTCATTTCAAATCACTGTGTGAAAAAAGTTATGGCAATTTAAAAAACTTATTTTCATAGACGATTTTAACCAATAAAAATGAATTGTTTCGTATTCCATGACGTTACAGTCCACCTGTCAGGCCTTCCCGGCCCCTCAGGCTCCCCCGGCCACTCTGGCCCCCCAGGCTGCTGCTAGCAGGGCACCGAAGGCACCCCCCGCACCGTTGACGGGACTTGAGCTGGAGGCCACCAAGGCGAAAGCCCGAAAGGCCCGAAGCAAACACGCCACTAAGGCAACCCCCGCCCACCCCGACCCTCCCGCCGCGGATTCATTTAAGAAGCCGCCAGTCCCCGCAAAGGCGGCCGCGTCCGTCTCCGCCACCCCGGCCTCTACTGAGGCCCGCTTTCGCTCCCGTTCGGGTCCCCGTAAGTCTCGCCCACGCTCTACACGAAATGTTGCACGCGATAGCAAGAGCTCCGTTAAGAGCAGCAAGGCATTCACTATACGAACGAACGCACTTGCCTCTCAAAACTTTGCCTGTCTACCGGGGCAGCGAGAAGCGGGAGGGGGGCGGCTCGGGCCGCGGAGGCGATAGCGGCGTAAGATGCCGCTGCCTGGAGACTGGGCGGTGAGGACGCCGGGCGCGCAGATTGCGCGGGGGGCGTGGAAGACGCGGGAGCAGGAGAAGCGCCCGCCGCAGACGGCGGCGGGTATTTCCACTTTTGCGGGGCTGATGCAATGGCCGGGAAGTTGCGCAAATTGCGCTTGGGGGCCACTCGGCCTTTGTTGCGGTTATCAAGAGCTCCAGGCTGTGCCTCCTTAGTCTTAGCAATCTGCTTTGGGGCCTTAAGGCAATCCTGCCAGTTGGCAGTGTGGCCAGTAAGACCGCAAACCACGCAAGATGGCGGCACATCTTTCGGCTTTTTGCAATCGCGGGTCAAGTGGTCGCCCGTGTATATTACGCAACGATGGCGCAGAAAACAGCCCGTTTGGCATGGCTGTGACCGTAATACTCGCAGTTGTGTTTTCGACCCGGAAACCCGTCAATAAGCAGATCTCCTTCAACTTCCAAATCGTGCTGGCTGACGGGTGATTCGGGTCGATTTTGACGAGGACAATATCGAACTTTTTGCCACCGTTTTCGCGATAGCAGCGGTGAACTTCGCGAACTGCTATCCACTGTCTGACCAGGTCCCCCTTGACCTCTGATTCGGCGAACACCTTCGGAATTCCCCGGATCATAAGGCGCAGAGACTTCTCATCGTCGAACTGGTTCCGCTTATAGCGCAGATCCAGGTCGTCGAGGAGCCGTCGAGGGCGCGGTAATTATTCGAGCCCCGGACTACGATCTTAATGCTTAAGCTATTATCTGACGCTTCGAGATAAGGAATGCCGCGCTGTCGCATGATTTTTTCGACAGTGGGCCACTCCTGTTTTGGCTGCAAAAATAGGTGGTCCTTGCGGTTTTGATATCGATCGGTAAATGACGACGATTGCTGATCCCCGGGGGTCTGAGAGGAGGGAGCCCCGTCAACTTGTGCCCCAGGGGCATCGAACGCCGGAAAGGTGGGAGAGACGGGGTTGTCGGGGCTTCGCGGAGCCGGCTTTTTGGCCGCCGGCGCTTCGGACGATGTAGGGAGAGGCGCGCGATGAAGGCCCCGGGACTTCAGGAGGCGTCATCGAACGCGTACGCTTCCCTTGCCTAGATGGGCCGACTACGGTTCATGGATCGGTATCCATGGCGTCCGATGCCTTGCCTTAGTGGCGTGTTTGCTTCGGTCCTTTCGGTCTTTCGCCTTGCTGGCCTCCAGCTCAAGTCCCGTCAACGGTGCGGGGGGTGCCTTCGGTGCCCTGCTAGCGGCAGCCTGGGGGGCCGGAGGGGCCGGGGAGCCTGAGAGGCCGGGGAGGCCTTACAGGTGGACTGTAACGTCATGGAATACAAAATAATTCATTTTTATTGCTTAAAATCGTCTATGAAAATAAGTTTTTTTATATTGCCATAACTTTTTTCACACAGTGATTTGAAATAAGCTCCCATAGTAACTATTGTAGTATATTGAAACACCTTTCTAATGATATATGTCACAACGCTATTGGTTCTTGGGACCGTTTTGTCCGGTTCTCCTTTACAGTTTTTATTTATGTTTCAAGAAATCATGTAATTTTCAAGTATATTCTGCGATTTTACATAAAAAATGAGTAATAATCGTAAAAAAAATGTATATTTACATCAATTCTGTATAATTACATGGAATGTCTGGGAAAAGTACATTAAGACATGTATTTATAACGATTGAAACGGTAAATATACATAACAAATCTCGTTAATTTACATAACTTTCTGAAAAACGCATTTTTATGTAAATTTACTTGAGGCTTTTGTAATTTTCACAAAAGTATCAGTTAGATCACATACAATATTACGTAATTATACTGTTTTTTTTTTTTTTTTTTCAATATATAGTGTAATTTTTAATAATAGCGTGTGTTTTTAAATAAAAGGTATGTAAAAATCACTAAAAACTTGGACGATTACATAAAATCTGTAAAATTACATGTAGCGTCTGAGACAAATACATATCAATATGTATTTATAATGCTTCAAACGGTAATATTACAGACAAAACTCTTGATTTTACATATCTTGTGAAAAAACATATTTTTTATGTAAGTTTACTTAAGTCTTTTGTAATATTCATTAAAATATCAGTAAGATTACGTTTAATATTATGTAAATTTACAGTTTTTATTTATGTTTCAAAAAATCGTGTAATTTTCAAGTATATTCTGCGATTTTACATAAATAATCAGTAATAATCGTAAAAATTAGGTCAACTAGATGGCGCTAGTAGTTATGTTAGAAGTAAGCAAATTTCACCTTTCTCGTTGTTTTGAAAGTACGAAACCTCGTGTTTTATGTTGCTTAGATTTTTAGAAAACCATAACGTATTTGTAAATTCAGATTAGTGAATTACCAGTTAAACCAAATGTTTAGTTCATCCGTATGCACATAGATGGCATTAGTAGTCTCTGTAAAACTATCTTTCTGAAGCCTGTAAAGTTTCAGTACATATGGTAGCCAACTACTAAAAATATATGGAATGTAACCTAATCGTTAAACATGTATAAAACGACTATGTTAGTGCAATAACGAGTTTACAAAATACTCAAGAGATGGCGCTGTACCGAGCAGCTTGTAAATGTAGATCGCGATGTTAAGATTTTTCCTGATTTAATGACCCTATGTAAGGAGTATCGACACCCGAGGTCGCTTCACCCGGCGGCCCCGCAGCTTTCTGCATGATCCGGACGACGACATCTCAGCGAGATTCGAAAGAATCATCGCTGAGATGCCGTCGAACGGTGCCCGACGAACACAGCGTCGACCCCGCCGGCGGGGTCGACCTCCTCGCGACAACACCACACAAGGGCCGCGTCCCGATTTGCCCCAGGACCCGAATGTCCTGGCTTAACTTCACTCCGACCTTGCTCGGGCCCAGCTAAGTTTCTTGCCGGAGTCTTCTTAGCTGGGCTAGGTTTAGCGAACCGGCAACTAAAACTCCCATTAGTTCGATACACAAGTTCACATAAGGACAGGATGACCCGAGTCATCCTTCCCGCTGGTCCGTTGCTCACTCTGAGCAATCAGCGTAAAGTCAAGGTGGCCCTGGCCAAACGACCTGGTTCGACTCCAGGCGTGAAGCCCCCACCTAGCCCGACTCCTATCGTGGTAAGCCGGGACCGGTGACCTGGTTCGACTCCAGGCACCCCCCGGCACATACCCAGTCCGATGTCGGCCGTGTGTAAGGCACACGGTCGGACGCCCTTGGGTGGTCTGGCCAAGCGAACTGGTTCGAGCCCAGTGACCGCAACGGCCAACCACCCGGCCCGACAATCACAATGCCCGAAAGTGGGTTGTGAGTTTGTCAGGTTTAAAAAAAAAAAAAAAAAAAAAAAAAAAAAAAAAAAAAAAAAAAAAAAAAAAAAAAAAAAAAACTATTTGTTGAGTTTCCGCTGATCCGCTGCTCACTTAGAGCAATCGACGAAAAGTCAAGGTGGACCTGGTCTAGTCCGACCAATTGAGGTGGACCGGGACAAGCGCCCTGGTTCGACCCCAGGCGCCCCCGGCACCCACCCAGTCCGATTCACTCGGGTAGGTCTGGCTAGCGACCTGGTTCGACCCCAGGGAACGCCACGGCCGACCACCTGGTCAGATAATCGCTATGCCCAGTAGGGTTGCGAGTTAGTCAGGCTTCAAAAAGTAGGAGTTATATGCGCACACTCAGTGAACCGTACAGGACCTTAATGGACCAATATTACTGAATATATGTGAAAATACAAAACATATCAGTAAATAAACACATAGTATTTCAGTAATATTACTGAATATATGTGAAAATACAAAAAAATATCTGTAAAAAACACATAGTACTTCAGAGATATTACAAAAAAAAAATTTAAAAATAATTAACATCTATCGTAGAATTACACGAAAAGGTATGTAAAATTACAGAAAATATTATTTTACATAATCTGACATGTGTCAGATATGTAAAATGACATAACATGTAATTTTACATATCTGAGAAATATGTAAAATTTGCTTTATGTAATTTTACATATTTGATAAATCGTTGATTATGTAAAATTACATAGCCCTGTAAAATTACATAATTATGTAAAAACACAAAAAAGTTATGGCAACGAAAGTTGCCATAAATTTATGTAAAATTCCAGGAGAATTTTTAACAGTGTGGGGAGATAAGCACCTGTGGTGTGGAGTTTCTTCAACGTCCGGTCACAGTATAATAGGAGTAATTTTTCTTCCTACAAAAGGTCCATCGCGCGCTTGAGTGTGTGCGCGCCGTGTACGAACGCACTACAAGCAAAGAAATGACAATGCGTAAGAATGCCCCAGTATCGCACTCACACAGACGTGCTATTGCCTTGCTATTGCGCGTCTGTGTGAATATGTGTGGCGCTCTCTAAGGGTCAGCTTATCACACTCAGGGCCGCGCCGCCCCTGTTTGCGAAGTGTGCAACGCACACAGGCGCCAAGGCAATAGGGGCGCCGGAATTCGAAACACGACGACAATAAAGAGGTGCCTTCATAGGTTTGCACACAGGCGCTGTCGGGGGTCGGCGCATGCCTGATCACACTTGCGCTTTGTGGGCGAGCTGCAGGCGAGTTTCCATACAAAACCAGTCGCTGCGAGCGACATTTGTATGGAACTTCGCTTCACGGTATCTTTCACATAAACACGTAATGATATCGCGTCGTGCTACGACACGGCAACGTTTCACGTTGCGACGTCGTGACGTGGAAAACGTTCAATGAAATACAAGTGCGAGTTAGACTCGCGTGGAAAGGGTTCCGTTACGTTCAAAACAATATAACACAATTATACTTTACTACACAGATTTACTATACAGACTTTGGTAAAATTCTAAAGGTTAGTACAGCAGTGCCTTGACTTGCATTTTACGCCCGTTGCGAGCTGCTCTAACTGCGCACTTTAGGAATGAATCGAAATGTGCTGCCCCCCCATATTCTTCGTTTGTATGGGGGATATTCCCCATATGTCGAATATTAAATAAATAAATAACCGGGGACAATCTTACACAAATCGAGCTAGTCCTAAACTTAGCAATGCTTGTACTATGGGTACTAGACGACACCACGACGATACTTATATAGATAAATACATAGAAAACATCCATGACTCAGGAACAATACTCGTGCTCATCACACAAATATTTGCCCTTAGCAGGATGTGAACCCGGGACCTCTACCTTAGTTATACTATACTTTTAATTTCAACTTCAATAAGTAATAAAAACGAAAACTACGTTTTTTCTTTTAAGGGGACATTAAGGGACCACACCCCGTGCCCATTGCCCTTTAAAAAGTACTACGTCACCAATTAATTTGTGAATGACGTCATACGATGATGAGAGCACAGTTGTGCGCAATTAAAAAATAATGGCTATACAATTCGTGTTCTCGCATTTACTACAGCTACTATTAGTAATCTGTGTTTCTATTCAATCGATCTTTGTAATAATAGATAGGTCGATGTATAGATCGTTTATTTAATGAGAAATAGTATAAATTTCTGTACAAAGTTAAGGTTTCACGTCATAATCGTAATTATTTTGATAACCATCGCAAGGCAATTAAAATATAGAACAGGTCATTAAACTATAAGTACAAAATAAAGTTAGCAAGCCCTATAAATAAAGAATTAAAAACCTGCGATACAACAGTCAAAATAACGGTCTTATGCAACAATTGTCCAAATTAGTCCCAATTCGATCCGCAAGTACCTACACCTGAAGTAGTCGTCGAATTTGGTATTCAAACAAAGAACTTTGGTCCGCCTGAAAAATCAATACTCGCCCAAGCCCCCAGTACCTTTTGCATCTAAACTTGAAACCGTAAATTACACACCAAAAATACTCAATTTTTACCATTCCTTAAGAGTTACTCACCTGTGGGGCCGCTGCAGGCATCTTTGGCACCGAAGAAGCTCGTTTTGATAAGACAACTCGATTCACCACGAGGACCGCCTTGCTGCGCATTTTTAGGGATGCAAGTGCATGTTTTTTTTTTAAATCGCAGCCCCTACTCGTACATTACCGCCATCTAACGAAAGACCTTAGAACTATCAACGTTTACCGCGCGCTTTTGTGTTTCAAGCGAAGTGCACTAGATGGCGCGGTGGTAAATAAAGTGATGTGTTTAATTTTAGTCTCATTTATATTCAACTAGTATCGAATAGCGTATATAGTCGAAGCATTATCTAGAAACTGATAAGATGATAATAACTCTACATTTGGCTTTCATACTTTGAAGTTGGAAGTATTTAATTGTTTTTATTATGACTTCTGATTATCATGTATTGTTAATATTAATGAGCAAACACATGGAACTATTAACACGTGTGGCTGTCACGTGGTTATGTTATTTATATATAAGCACATATTTGTACAACCTAAACATTGCAGAAGTCTGTATCAATGCCTTGGCCTTCGGAGAAATGAATTATCATAGACAGTGCCGGATTTCCGCCTAAGCCTACAAGGCCCTGGCATAGGGGCCCGGTCAACCTAGAGGGGTCCCAGCGGTGGACCCTTCATATGAACCCAAAAGCATGACTTGTCTTCTCAATACCAAGTGCCCGGGGCACTGGATCTCTAAATACGGGCCTGATCATAGAGTAACAAAGAAATAAGGCATGTCCAGCTAACTCAGGCGTACCCATGAAAACATTTGACAGTTGCATCTAGTCTAACATGCAAAAATCACTGCAGATGACATACCCAGCTCATCGGTTTTGTAAAAATGTATAAAGCCAGTGCAAAATGTGCTATGGCACTTTTTGCGTATAATCACTGACCAGCAATAAAGCTAACTTGTGATTTTGTTAATTAGAAATGTGGCGGTGATAAAAAAATCTGTGTTGACTGTACCAGTTAAGAACCTATCCACAATTTACCTATTCCTCCAAAAATTATTGTAATGTGGATTTTTACTTTTTCAAAGGTATTCATATTTTCTGCAAGCATAATAGGTTCTGAGTATTTGTTTTACACAGAAAATTGAATTTTACAAATATTTTTTACAGGGGTTATAATGAAATAGTGAAAACACAAATGTGATGAAAACAGGAAAAGGGATAAAATTTAAAAGCTGGTATTTAATCTTTAATTAGTTATATATTTGAATCTACCACTTAGTCTTAAAATGCTAAATATGCCCAAAAAGGAGCTCGCCTTTTTTAACATTGACATAAGTTTTTTTTTTAAACAGAGGCATATGCTTTACGAAAAAAACCAATAAGTAGAGATTTAGGAAATAGAGGCAAAAATGTAACTTATTGTTAGTATTTTTGTGTTATTCTTATTTGGGCCAATAAGAAGAATTTACGGATCTTATTAGACTCTACTACAAGATTGTAGATAATTTATCTACAATCTTAGCTTCTAAGTTTGGTACATTGATGAAAAATAAAACAAATAGGTAGTATGCCATCCCCAAAACGGCCATGGAAGACTTTCATTTTGTTGTGCAATAATGCCCATCTAACAAATCACATCTCAAATGAGCGTCAAGAACAACAAAAATAAACCAGGAAGTAAATTATAACCTATTTCGATAAACGTTTTGTATTGCTGGCAAAATTGAAGTAATTCGCACATGACTGCGATAAGACATCGCGATAATGCAAATTAATCTAGTTCTAACAACAAAGAACTTCAAACACTCACATTTTGAGATTCCTCTTCCAGCACCGCCATGGTTTCGAAATCGATATTCATCTTGTACTTTCACAGTTACTGCTTCTTTATAGAAGAAAATGATGGTATGGTGCAAAACCAAAAAGATTTACGACAAAAATTCCAAAATGTTATATCAAAGTATTGTTTACAAACTAGCAAGGTCATTTGACATATTTTGGTAAATAGACGTTAACGTCACTATGACATCACAGATGTATTGATTTATTGCTCATTGAATTTAACTTTTATTGGAAGGTATGTTTGAATAAACTTTAATTTATGTGAAAGTAGAGCAACTAATAATTATATTATTCAGAAAATATTTGATTTGATAAAACCAAGTATTTCTAATATTTGCATCATGTAAAAATGTAATTATAAAAAAAAATACATTTGATAGTTAGTTTAGACTTTAATACTGAAGAAATAAAGTTTAAATCATTTTGTGTTACAGAGCTACATTAAAGAAAAATACGTAAACTTATGACATGCAATTTTTTTTATTGTCTATGGTTCATCGCAAGGTTTTGTACACGCTAGTACCAAAATATTTTTGAGCAAGATATGATTTTTTACATATTGCATAAATTTCTTATAATATTATTTATTGTTTTCTTGGGAATTCCAGGAAAAATTAAACAGAAAAGAACTTGTTTAATTCTACGCTCAAGAAGTGTAAGCCATCCTTAATAAAGGTGTTACCCTAGAAATCTTAAAGTTGCTGTAGCCAAAAAATCAAATGTCAATTTTTTTGACCTCCAGTTTTTTCCGTGTCTGGTTGTGATAAAATCCGTAAGTTTTTATACGATTGTCAAATGTGGCCTTACAACGGTGGATCTTTAATTTATTAATTTTAGAATGCGTATAGAGTGTGGTGTGACGAAAGTGCTCTTGTATTATCTTTTGCGGTCAGTGCATTGAGTGTCATTGAGGGATCACGATGCGTATCGGTTTTGTGTTTTATTGGTGCGTGTTTGCATTGCATCTGTGCAAAGCGGAAGATGTGGAGAGGACAGAGTCAAGAGAGGGTGGTAGAAGGCCACAGTGGGGCACAACAGTGCGGAGTGGGTCGTTCGTGAGCGAGTCTGCGCTAGCCGCATCGAATGAGCAGAGTAAGTTTAGTTTAGTTGGCACCAAACCGATTGGCTTCACGCTCATGACACCTGTTGGTGTCCTTCAATCGGGTCACGGTGCTCGGCATTATTTCCTCTTTATTTAATACCAATTTTGTCACATAAATGTTCTTCTAGGGCAGTCTGACTCATTTAGCAGGCACTGAAGGTTATTATGCTGTTTGGCCTTAAAACATCTGTTTGCCTTAAGTAGTAAGTTATTTCTAGTAAACATTGGCTCTGGCTAGCACTGCAAGGTTATCAATCATAAGCAAGATTCCAATCAAACATGAGATGCCTTTCTGTCTCATAGTTTGATATCTTTTTGGCTTAATGATACTATACTGTTCTCTAATCGTTTAAAGCAAGGCTTTCTTGCATGAGATTTGAATATTGCAATATTGGCTTAATTTATCATTATATATAGATACTGATTTTAATGATTTATGTACTCTTTAGTAACCCTACTACAGGGATCACCAATGGAGCATTCCATGAAAACATCAACTTTTTGTCCCTTACGAAACGCTATGCCAGCTACCCTAATAAAACGTATTAGCTGCTAAGAAACACTACCAATCTTAAAGCAGAGTTATGATATTACAATGCTGATAATTAGCTTCCTGAATTTATTTCTCGGAAGTATTAAAACGGTGGTGTCCGTTACGAAATATTTTCATGGAATGCTCCCAATTAGTTTCTACAAGGGTCCAGTTTTTAAAATAAAATGACCATTGCTGTCCGTTTCCTTGAGTTTATTAATGCATTTATTATAGTATGTACTCAGTAATTAATACAAGTTACAGTTTACTTAAGGTCCGCACACAATAGGTTGGTAGTTTGGATCTGGACCGTGGTCCGGTATTTGGTGACCCCTGCCTAACTTTATTACTCTTGACTAACTGTTGTCATCTCCTTATCAAATTTATGAAAATAAAATAAAATAATTTATTTCTGCAAGTAGGCCGTCAAGGGCTCTCTTTTCTCTTCTTTTCATTTGGTACTTCGGGTAATGACCTTCTGGTGAGAAGCGACGGAAGAAACTCACCAGTTTCTCTTTTTACCATTTTACAAGTGTTCCAACAATATGACATTAATACAAGAGATTTCATTAATTCATTACATTAACTTAAAACTACATTTATAGAGATGTAAAGGGTCTCTCTATGTGTACAAATAAAAAATAGAAAATAAATTGATACTAAAATTAATGGAGATGTAGAGTCTCCATTGTCAAAATATTATGTTTTGGAGGTGTAAAGGATCTCCAATCGTCAAAATATTATGTTTTGGAGGTGTAAAGGATCTCCAATCGTCAAAATACAAACTGAGAATACTTATTTACTCACATGATATAAATTAAAAAATAAATTAAAATTAAAACCACTTGTTCTTAGAGATGTGGTCCCTAAGTGTCAAAACAATTGGCAAGTAGGTACAAAATCCCGCGTTCAATAAAAATAAATAATTATTTTCGGTGGTTGTAACCACTCTTAGTTACGTCCTCCCGCGAAGTTTAGGTAAATAGGCACTGAGCTCTGTTCATCATTCATGTAGTCTTGTGTGCTGTAATAAGCTTTAGACATGAGTTTACGCTTTACACAATTCTTGAATTTGTTAATTATCTTCAGTTATATTCCTTGGCAGTTTATTATAAAACCTTACATATATCATTCATGGGTAATTGGATCCATGAATTATGTTTTTATTTTATGGAGCCAGTGGTGGGCACTATTGTGCCATAGTTAACCAAAAAATGTTATTATTTTAGATAATATCCATACACTTCCATCCCTATGAGCTAGCCCATTATCAAGTTACTTAGAAAAAAGTTTTGATTTAAAAAGCCCATACTAGTTTGTCTGGTGTTTTTCGCACCTATTTTTATTCTTAATTTCATATCATAGTGCTTTTCTAGAGGAATTAATTATTTAAATACACCGTGTTTTTTTAAAATTTCCGTTAAATTCGACACGTTGTTTCGTACGTCAACAGAAGCTACCTGGTATATAGCGCTTTTTGATAAGTTCGAAAAAAATTTTTTTTTACTTGTCATACAAAATAAATTAATATTGAGTTGATTACTATTTTAAAGGACACTTCTGACTCAAAAGTTAATGTCAACTCAGGGCCGTGCCGCCGCTGTGTGAGAAGTGTGCAGCGCACACAGGCGCCAAGGCAAAATGGGCTCAAAAGTCGAAACACGACGACAATAAAGAGGTGCTTCATAGGTTTCGCACACAGGCGCTGCCGGGGGTCGGCGGTGTGAACTATAACAGTGGGATTATGACAGCTCATTTATACTGGTTGGTGATTAAATTAAGATTATGAATATTTTAAAAACGGAAGACAGAAATTAACTTAATTAGATCTGAAGAATGTGCACTCGAAGTTAATGCAAATCAATAAAAACACAAATCAGAAGTGGAAATCACACTTAGTCACCATTTGATAAATAACAGTTAATTCTCTTGTTGATCTGCAAATTTATTATACTTACATCATCCTCCAAGTATTCATAGCTATTCTTTTGTTTTGTAGTCATGGAACTACCTAAAGTTAATTATGTTTATTCAGTAACTGGCAAAATATAGGTAGATACAAGGACCTTCAAATAAATAGCCGAGCGTCGCCAACAGAGAACTGAATCCATTTCTAATACGCCGACTGCTTGTACCTACTTACGAGCCGCACACACACAACTAGTTTTTTTCCTATTGATAGTAGCATACACACATAGGTAGCCGGCGGATTAGACATGCTTCAGTTCTTTGTTAGCGATGCTCCATCCGGCTATTTATTTTAAGGTCCTTGCGCCTACCTTACTAATTGACGACCGCTTTAGCTTAGTTGGTAGTGACCCTGCCTTTGAAGCAAGAGGTCCTGGGTTCGAATCCCGGTAAGGGCATTTATTTGTGTGATGAGCACGAATATTTGTTCCTGAGTCATGGATGTTTTCTATGTATATAAGTATTTGTATGTATGTATCTATTAAATATATCGTCGTCTAGTATCCATAACACAAGCCTTATTGAGCTTACTATGGGGCTAGTTCGATTTGTGTAAGATTGTCCCCTAATATTTATTATTTATTTATTTATTATAATTTCTACACTTGTGCCGAAGTTTAATAGTATCACATAAAACCACTTTTGGAGTTCACTGTACCAATATAGTTTACATAAACTATAAGTTAAATCTATTACCTCTAAACACGTATTATACTTATATATAGTTGCGGGATAAAAAGGTTTGTAACTTGTAAACCTTATCTCATTTATATAGAGTCGACGACGTTTCGCGACTGTACTAACTATGCAAATAGTTGCTTAACTCATTCCACGGATTTAAATGCAAACCGGACGTGCTAGCATGATAACAGGAGTCTGGCTATTGTTATAAACGATAGGCGGTATCGAGGCTAAACATGATTAAATCAAAATTTCGAGTGACATAAATGAAATTAAAAAAAAAAAAATGGAAATACGCTTGAAATGGACCTTGTACAATCGAACACACTGTTAACTGTGCATTTGTAAACGAATGTAAACATTATTGCAACGTGTTTAAAGTTTATAGGTGGTCAGTTAACAGTGGGTTCGTTTGTACAGCTATACAATAAATACATTTGAACCGAATTGGACGTGAAATTTTCGTTTTAATGGAGACCCGAGCGACTCGGATCACCTAAGGGTGCGTTTCGATTGGCGCGGGGCTGGGCGGATCAGAGGAACGGACCGTGACCAATCACAGTGCTCGAAATCTCCCCTCGGTGACAGCGGAAAAAGTGTGATTGGTCAACTCATGGTTTCCGCTCCGCCAAAGAATAAAGACAAGTAGTTTCCCTTCGGCCTTAGGAGCACGCGATGCCTATTCAAGGTCGTGGCGCATACGGTGCGATCGGTACTGCAGCATTCTTACGCAATCTTAAAACTTTGACTGTAGTGCGTTCGTTTACGGCGCGCACACATACAAGCCGCGTCATGTAGGTACCTACTTTTGTTGGAAGAAAAAATACTGCTCCGAGTCTGTGGAAACCAGTAGCGTGACGTCCAAAGAACTCTATTCCTACCGGATTGCCTAATATCAGGCATTTGAGCACCTTATTCTAAAGCTCTTAAGGAAAATGTACACCAAAAAATAAAATAAATATAAAAGATATTTTATTAAAATTTATTAAAAAAATATATAAAATTGAAATAAATATTTATTTCATTGAGAATTAAAAATCCATTAATATATTTTCTCTGCACCGGATTGCCCAAGGATATCTTTTACGCTGCGCCACTGGTGGAAACACGCCCTTAAACAGTTAAAACTGACAAGATAAAACAAGCCTGTCGTAGACAAGGCGAGAAGATCTTCCATGGATTTCCTGACGTTTAAAGAAACGTAGAGAAAACAAAGTCCAATCATATATCAACTTCGAACTTCGTCATGCCATGCATGACAAATGCACCTAGCTACCGGTAATCGTTATATAAACGAACTTATATTGTAGTTGCCACGTGTGTTGTAACTCTAAATTGAGCTGGTTTTTATAGCTTGGCAACTTCGTTGGTGACACTCAGGTGTGTGTTTTTGTCGCCGTTCGTGTTGGCGGTAACTTGTGTAAGTAGTTACGACTGCAGACACAGAACAAAAAGCACACACGTGAGTGTCACCAACGAAGTTGCCAAGCTATAATTACATGCGTGAAACTACACCGCTGAAACGTTAGAACATGCACAAGTATTCGCACCATCTTACTCTATCACTGCTTAACATCAATTTATCAATCAGCAATTGACAACATTTCATATTTTCAAAAGATCTTAGTTCGAAAACCATTTGGGTAAAACTGTATTTTATGCTCAAAAAAAATATGTTTGGATTTTTTTTCCCATTCATTTTGGAAAAAATCGTCAATTAGTGTGAACCGGAAGTGTGACGTCATTTTCCCTGCATTATCGAGAGAGACCTTAGTGCTGAAACGATTAAAAAGTGTATGGTATCCGGTTGTCATTTTCTGACATACTTGCCGTCTGACGTTTATTTGTTTTGAAAATTGTTACAACTGCTTAGCGGCTTTAGAAGTTTAATTTTCCTTACCGTTGGTTCATTTGCACGTTTTCGAAGACCTTAAAAGACTTGGCACTTTCCCACTGGACTCCGATAACGCATTCAAACATTATTAACTTGGCATTATTTTACCGGACACCGATTTTTTTCATATAATGAAAACATCAGAAGGTTTTTCTCAGGCTGATAGCATGAATCTGCCGCGTGTTGAAATTATGATGATGATGGAGTACACATCGGCAAGTGATGAATATAATCCAGCCCAAATAAGAGGAGCAAAAGCATCGTTGTATTCCCGAACTTCCTATGTTGACAACGCTGTAACGCCTGACAGTTATTTTTTTAATCGTAATTGTCGCTCTGGATTCTAGTTTTTTTAAATCGTAATTGTCGCTCTGGATTCTAGTTGGGAAAGTGACGTCATTTTCTACATACGCCCTTTTAGAATGAGCTACTTTTCAAACTGCTATTTTTAATTGAAAAATTGAGTTAAAACGAAAAAGAAAAAATACGGGTAGCTTAAAATTCCACCTATTTTCTATCCAGCTCATAAAATGAAGGAGTAGAAAATTTGAAATATTGTCAATTGCCTTTAATGTGAAATTGAAGTGGCAAGTGGTGGAGGTCTTTGCGGGGAGATGTACAGCAACTGACGTCTCGGATTTGATTACAATGATGGATTCGTTCAATGTATAAAAATAGGTGACTGCAGTTGAATTGAAAATTATCAAAAATAAATCTAACATAAAGGAGTTTATTTTCCTTTCGCTAATGCAATAATGTAGACACCACTTTATGATGATGGTTGCGTTTATCGCACTAATATTATAAATGTGAAAGTTTGTGAAGATGTTTGGATGTTTGTTACCTAATATCGGGGTAACAACTGGATGGATCAAGCTCAGCGTACTGTATATTTTGGTAAGGAGTTCCCTTGATATAATTACGGGAATAACGTAGGTGAAGCCTATGGCAAATGCTACTAACATTAACAAATAAAATGTGTAATAGACGCACAACTTAATTGAGAACCAAGGTGCAGGGGAGAGGTACGGTAAAGCTTGTCTAGTTACCGTTGCCCCGCACCTCGCCCATCGGGTTACTCTTACACATACTCATTTATTTTGTATTAATCATACAATGTCATCTTATCTTATACCTACAATCAAAAATAAAATAAAATAAAATTCACTATACAATACAAATAGAAATAAATGATAAAATACAAATAGAAATAAAATGTCAATCATTCAGGAATTCAAGAATGGAATAATAAGCCTTTTGTACAAGAAGCGATTTTAGTTTTAGACTAAACCCGAGGTACGTTTTATCCGGGGTATTCTTATGTTGTACGGTTATAAGTAAGTACCTACCTATAGTAAATTACCGAAGAGTGCATGCTAGGGAGACCTTTGATGTCACGTGGATTACCGCTAAGTGCGCACTGTTTGCGAATGTCATTAACCTGTGTTTAGATAACCACAAAGAGAACAATATTCCTAGAAATTTTGGATTCCACCGGCGTAGCATTTAGTGGCGTGGCATCAAACTTATTCGTAGTCTTGGGCCCGTTTTCGAGCAGTAGGCGTATGATGCTACGTTTTGTCGCACGACAAATAAATGATAAAGCATCCGTCACGTTCTGACAAATAGTGTGTGAGAGTGACGGATGCTTTGTCATTTATTTATCGCGCGACAAAGCGCAGCGTCATAAGCCTACAGGCATCCACTTGTACATTTTCGTCTGTCCAAAATCGGGCGTCGGGTGGGCATTTCTCCAGAAATATGTCTGCGACTCATTCATCTGTCTCCATACATTTAGTATGAAAAAGGGCCAGATGAATGAGGTGACCGCAGACATATTTCTGGAGAAATGCCCGTGTGATTCTGGGGTTGATCAGTCGCTTAGCGATTTTAAATGAAAATAAAAAGAAGAAAGGTTTTCTCTCCTCAGATGTCATATTTTTCGAAGCGCCGATAAATTCAGATGTGTAAAACTGCCCTGTGCTATTTGCAGAATAAACTTTTATATCCAAGTGCTTGGTACGGGTACAGAAAATGGCCTACTACTTTTCGACTTAATTGAGTGGTATTCGAGTTCAAAACTGACAGAAAGGTAGTTCGCTTACTGTACACTTGTACAATCACCGACAATATATGATGAATATGGGAAACCGGGAACGCAAAAATAAAAACACGATTTAGAGAGTATTCACATATTTTTACATGTTCCGATTCATCAAATACAATTACCGATGACTGACTGTACAACAGTGGCGTGGCGTCCAAAGTCCAAAGAAAGGCTTCTTGGCCACCTTATTTTACATCTTTTAAGGAAGATGTACCCCAAATCTACACCGGCTTGCCCAAGGATGTCTTTTACGCCACGCCACTGCTGTACAGTGATAAAAGATAACACCAAGCTGCATAACGCGTGTTTGCGCCTAACTGACACCGGCGCAGACGCAACAGTGACTCAGCGGCCGCGATCAATGGCGGACGGCGTTTCTTATTTTAGCAACACGACAGCAATGCTACACGGCGTTTAAGTGGCATGCCGAGATTAAACGACACGTGCATTGCGGTATCGCGATTAAATTTGCTAATTTGCGGCGCCGGGTTCCGTGTTTCCGTATGCTTGTTGATAGGATGTTTACAAAAACTACATAACTATACTCCGTTTTTTTTTAGATGTGGAAATTTGGTAAACAAAAGAATCAGTGGTCGTCAACATTTGTAAACATCAATGAATAATTTAAAAGAACATGATGTTGTCTTTGTCCGATATTAATTTATTAGTTATAAGCCTAAAGTGCTCACTTAGTAGGCCAAGCTAAGGCATAATTAGTACATTGTGTATCAAGGGCGGTAAGTAAAGAATTACAAACGAGTGTTTGTTACAAGGCCGAGGCGAAGCCGAGGGCTTTAATAACACGAGTTTGTAATTCCTTTACCGCCCGTGGCACACACAATGTTTTTCATCACACTTGTGAGGAAATCTGATTAAAATAACCTTACTTAACCTAAATAAAATTGTAAAACTGACAGTGACATTAGTGACATATTCCATAGACAATGCGATCGTCAAGTTATGTTCGGAAACCATAGCGGTAAAGACTAAAAATGGTTTATTTTATATTTGCAAAATACTGAAATACTATATTTAAACATTTAATTAATGTTACAGAAATATGTGTTTACATGTATTTGCAATAACAGTTCTCTTTGAATAAATATTTCAGTAATAAAAGTTAAAAAAGTAAGTTGGCGTTTCCTTTGAAAATGACAAATAAGAGTAAAACAGAACCAGCGTTTCAAATTTAAAAAGAAAACCATTACGCCCTAGGGCGTAATAGGTCATTTACGGCCCGCAAAACCTACGTGTAATGACACCATTTTCGAGCAAGTGTGATGAAAAATATAATGTATACTTAAAAATAATTTCACACAATTGCTCATAAACTGGCTCTAATTTCATTATTCTTACGCGCGGAACGCAGCTTATTACACACGCGTGCTTTTTACTTTGATAAATCACAAAATCAATACAAAAGCAGATGTTCTAAGTGATAATAATTACTTTATATGAAAGAAACATGTTGTTTCTTCATTCGTTTTTAATGCGGGTAAATTACACCACATTTCTTGTATCTATATATGTGGTAATAATTATTTTTTATTCGCAACTGTGTTGAAAAACTAACCATAACGACAACGACATTTAAAAACCTGACCATTGCTTCAAAACCTCTGCCTCTTTGGGTATTTTATTGTGCAATATTTTATACCAATGATCACAATAATAGGCAAAAAAATAATTTGATTTATGCTTATAGAATAATGTAAGTTAAATAAAAATAAAATGCAATTGGATTTGTTAATTATGTAAATTGTTTACCTACATAAAAATCATGTATTCACTGTCAAATTAAATTGATTACACTATGTTGCCACAAAATGTACCTGATAAGAAACCTCAAGTTGACAGATGTCAACTTTGTTTACCAAATTTCCACATCTAAAAAAAACCGAGTATAAGCTGGTTGACACCTAATGTCATTAAAAATGTTTCTCTATAAGTATCAACCGGTATTGTCAGTTATGTTTGTGTAAACATCCCTTCAATTGTTAACCTTTTTCTTGCTGGTAAACTCAGTATCCCTAACTGGTGAACTCGAATGGTCGATGGGGCTTTTTTTATTTATTTTCGCTGACAATACTTACGAGCGTTACTGGCTGTTGTGAAAATCGAACAAAGTGGGGGCCATGGCGTTCGCGGGTAGAACGCTGAAAAAGGTTACGAAACGTCGGGACTTAAAATGTAGTAATATACGCGATTTAATCCGTTTAAGTTGTTTTATTACTATGAGTGATAATCGCGGAAACCGAAGACAATATTATAATCTTTTTATTCCTGACTGTACCTTTTTTATATGCCTATGAATATTTTATGAACATATAAAAATGCTTTGTGGATTTCAAACTGCCTTTTCGCTTTCAGTGTAGTCATTTTCATAAATTAAAACCGCAATTTGTGTTTATAGTATGGGCGGAATGCCAT
Source organism: Eudemis profundana (assembly GCA_947034925.1). Taxonomy (NCBI): domain Eukaryota; kingdom Metazoa; phylum Arthropoda; class Insecta; order Lepidoptera; family Tortricidae; genus Eudemis; species Eudemis profundana. Next base: position 4,147,621 of record OX344806.1, on the reverse strand, counting down.
CGTTGTCACTTGAGAAGTTGACAGGCGCACTCAATGACCAATCATCTCTCATTCATCATCCCATCAGTCTATTTCGGTAATCTGTGCTTAAGAGCCAAAACCCACGTGTATGTGGATTTTTTCCCGATCCATTCGTGGATACGAGATAGTACTTATAATTTTATGCCACACCTGGCCATAAAGCGTTCGGAAAAAGCCGCTTTCTGGCCAAGTGTAGACATAAAATGATGTACACAACACGGGAGGTAATAAAGCCCTCGATCACATATTTACAACCCTCGCTTCCAGCTCGGGCCGCAAACATCTGCGATCTCGGGCTTTCTTTGTATTACCACCCTAGTTGTGTAATGTACTATTCTAGTTGCTAAAAGCCTGGACAGGCCAGGTTAAAAGCTGCAGTATATGTTCTCTTGCACGAATGCACCAGGAAAGCAGCTCTTAGAGAGATAGCGACGCATCGTAAAGCGTGCCATCCACTCCTGAAATGAGGACCACGACCACTCTCATCAAGAGTACTTCCAAAGTATAAAGACGCACAAGTAGTCTAACTTCGGCCGTTTAGGCCGCACGACACGAATTCACACAAACGTGCGATCGCGCGTATCTGTAAGTGCGATCCATACTGGAGCATTCTTACGCATTCTTAAATCCTTGCTTGTAGTGCGTTCGTTCACGGCGCGCACACATTCATTCATTTTTTGTATTCAGAAGCACCACGCTGATTAAAAGAAGCACAATGAAAGACAGCAGTGAACAAAAAATGAACCAATTGACATCACATTTAGTTTACTAACAACCAAAAAATCACTGACGCATACACTAGATTCTAATATCTGGCGCCGAGAAACTTTTCTTAGAGCAACGTAATCAGTCAACTTTGGTACATCTCAAATGTAGCTATACGACGTAATCAGTCAACTTTGGTACATCTCAAATGTAGCTATACGACGTAATCAATCAACTTTAGTACATCTCAAATGTAGCTATATTATAGGTAATCCTTAGTCGTATCAGTATTTTTGACCAATGAAATCGTAAAAGAAGAGATTTTCTTAATCTTAACATAGTTTTCAGAACACCAACAGTTATAGGTACATATTCAAAGTCAAGTCCAACGCTTTTCATTAGTTGTGAGTTTTGCCATACACTTAGCAACTCCAAATCTCTTCAGGAAGTGACTGCGGCAAAAGTAAACAGGGCTTGGCACTCGTACGCCGATGGCTTGATTAATTCCATTGCTAAATCTGTACCGTCGCGTATAAGTAAATATACGCGGACACCCGCACAAGCCAAAAGGCAGTACGTGTATTGGTACGTTATCGTCATTACGCTGTTTCAACTTAACAATGTCTATACGTGTTTTATCATTATACATGTGTGTGGCGTGCATGTGACTTCGTTTCTCATTGTTAGTATCGGAGGCAGGTGCATTGTGTGCTTCTTCTTATCATTGTTTTAACAAGGTTTAATTTCTAATGACTTGCGTCGAGCTGTGTTCAAATGTTTTAGTTCATTTTCACTTAGCTGGCATCCAAACAAAACTAATGTGTAATTTTCAATCAGTTTGATCATCGCGTTCGCGTTTATCGCCATCGCAGAAAAATGTGTGCGCAAAAGATGGTTGTCTTTTCTACGGCTATCGCATTCGTCATAGGGTAAACAACCCGTTGGTTGGCGCTCACAGTACCAAACATTTCAAGACAATTTAGTTTTCTAGTCGTTTCCTGAATAGTTCACTGTTTTTAAAGTTCTTAAAGTAAAACAAACAAGTTACCAAGTATCGACAGTTTAGGATTAGGAACTTCCATAAGCTTTTGGGCGATTCAGCAAACAATACTTCCTAGGTACTAGGAACATTAAGTTTTCTAGTTGTTGAGCGCTGAAACACCTATATTTTTCACTAGATTGTACGTAGAATCTATTTACTTTCAATTGTGACTGGCAATTTCAATACACAATGCCATGATGTCATATCTGTTTTTTCATCTGTTACTGACGCCGGGCCGGAGAGCAAAATCCCATTTACGCGTTAGTATGTTAGGCTAAAACGTCGCGAAAGTTACATAACTCGTTATTATTATGTATTTAAGTGCATTGTTTTAAAAAGTCGTATGAACTAATGGTTTAAGGTACCTTACCTATCGCTCAAGCTAGGTATTGAGCGATCTGAAAAACTTAGCGCGGAGAAGCATAGAGCTAGTTTTGTTTGTTTAGTAAGTTTCTTGTATGTCTAGTTTTGTGTTATGATCTGTAAGCACCACTGAAAATCAGCGATTTATCGTGGCATATTGCAGAGTGATACGATTTCGAGCTCTATTTGTTAAGGTTTTTACTCTTCCGCTGTAACTATGAACTCAATTTATTGAAGTTTATAGTTTCTATGGAAGAAATAGGAATTACGCCACAGTAAGTAAGTGTAAGTAGATAGAACTTGTGATTTTTTTTACCACTACAATTGGTTACTAAAACCAAGGACCATTAAAACAAGAGGACTGTCATTCTCCATACTTTGGATCGTACCCCGACCGCAAGGGGATATCCAGGCAAAAACTAGATGGCGTTAAAAAACTAAACAGGCCGTAGCAGGATAAGGGAAGAAAAAATGCCCTTGAATGATTAAGAGCTGTTTATTTTTTCTATAGTTGCTTTCATTTAGTTGTATAATTGTGCAAAGTTTGGTTGAAAAATTCCCAGTGGTTCAGCCGGGAAAAAATAAAAACAAAATTTATGAAATTTCACGTATCTCTAAAACTATAAATCTTTATCATAATATCTTTAATTCATTTTGGTAAATTGATAGGTATGTATGCCTTAAAAGAAAATTGAGTCTCTATCTTTGCAATTTCTGTAAAAAACACGTAAGTCAAAATTTCAAAAAAAAGTTTTTTTGATACCTGAAGGAGTGACCACTCTAAGTGACATTTCTAAAAAAGCCTTATTTAACGATCTGTCAGTCATATAAGTTTGACGGTTAAAATCGAAAAGCAACAGTGTCAAAATTAAAAAACTATGTTGGTCGGATTCTGTTACATTTTATTCTCATACTATTCTAATCTAATACAGCCAAAGAACTTAAAAATAAATCTTCTTTGTAAAAAATTAAAAATAAATCAATTATTGACATTCCCATTAATATTGGCTTGAAAATATACAGGGTGGTTTTCGATAATCTGTACATATGAAAAGGGGTGAAATTTCGGCCAATTTTATCGGTAAAACTGATTTTAATTTTTGTTTGTGGTCATTCGTTTTTTTTTTACAGATTTTTAAACTTTCAGTGAAATTTTCGGCAGTACATCTGTTTGCCACGGTATAACTTTTGAACTAATTGCTTAAAATTGTAAGAAAAAATTGCAGGGTCATGGCAATAGACACGTTATTTAGTAGCAATAACAATAAACCACCGACTTGAAGAAAAACTCGTCAAAAAAAATTATAATTGTGAAAAACGGCTGCAAAACTTCAGTTTTTTTTACGGAAAACACCGTTTTTCTCGAAAGTTTGCGAATATTGTGACCATTTTTTTCATGCTTATCTTCGTTTAGCACTTAATTGTGATCTTACAAACATTTTTTTCTTACAGCTTTGAACAATAAGATCAAAAGTTATACTGCGTCAAACAGATGTACTGCCCAAAATTTCATAGCAAACTGTAAAAATCTGTAAAAATTTTTTTTTTGCCCAGAAACATAAATTAGTCATTTTTACCGATAAAATTAAATGGAATTTCACCCCTTTTAATATGTACAGATTATCGAAAACCAGCCTGTATTTGTATTAATTGTCGCCTTTTAACTTATAAAACCTTTTTTTTTTCAAATAGGTAATCATCATTATTTCTAATTAAGCCTTACTTATCGTTTCACCAGATATATTCATTCGTAGGTAGGGTGTTGTTCACACATTGCCGCAATTGTGTATTACCTATCGCACGCAAGATATTTATCAAAAATTATTCAGCCTGCCGAAATTCTTAGTGGACCTTTTTTGAGAAACGGTATTAGTGTTACCGTTAATGAAGATAGCGATAGTGATTAAAATAAGAAGTAAAAGACATTTATGCCACACCTGGCCATAAAGTGGCTTTTTCCGCACGCTGCGCGTTCGGAAAAAGCCGCTTTCTGGCCAAGTGTAGACATAAAATGATGTACACAACACGGGAGGTAATAAAGAAAGCCCTCGATCGCATATTTACGTCCCTCGCTTGCAGCTCGGGCCGCAAACTTCTGCGATCTCGGCCTTTCTTTGTATTACCACCCTAGTTGTGTAATGTACTATTTTAAGTTGATACATATACGAGTAAATGCGATAAATTTATTTTATTTTTAGTTCTTAACAAAGAATATTTATGTTTAAGTTCTTTGGCTGTATTAGAATTGTATAAGAATAAAATGTAACAGAATCCGACCAACATAGTTTTTTAATTTTGACACTGTTGCTTTTCGATTTTAACCGTCAAACTTATATGACTGACAGATCGTTAAATAAGGCTTTTTTAGAAATGTCACTTAGAGTGGTCACTCCTTCAGGTATCAAAAAAACTTTTTTTTGAAATTTTGACTTACGTGTTTTTTACAGAAATTGCAAAGATAGAGACTCAATTTTCTTTTAAGGCATACATACTATTTAATTAACCAAAATGAATTAAAGATATTATGATAAAGATTTATAGTTTTAGAGATACGTCAAATTTCATAAATTTTGTTTTTATTTTTTCCCGGCTGAACCACTGGGAATTTTTCAACCAAACTTTGCACAATTATACAACTAAATGAAAGCAACTATAGAAAAAATAAACAGCTCTTAATCATTAAAGGGCATTTTTTCCTCCCTTATCCTGCTACGGCCTTTAACGATGTTATAATTGAACAAAGAAACATAGTACAGTAACAATTAGTTCGTAAACAGCTAGTAATAAATAAATTCTAACATTTAAATACTGTGCCACGCTTGCAAAGTTGAACAATTGTAAATAATATAATTCTTATATCAAGCTTATACATAGATGGCGTTGTAAATATCGGGGAACAGCTTTTTGTATGGAGAATGACAGTCCTCATCTTTTAATGGTCCTTGCTAAAACATTGTCTAGTGACTCTTCTAGTGAAACTGACACTTATAAATAATTCACGCGATCTATAATAATACAAAATAAACTGACTTACGTTATATAGATTCAGAAATGACATCCTAAATTTATTTATTCAATTTACATTACTTATATATATATATATATATATATATAATGCAATACGTACATATTAATTGTAAACTACTTATAAACTAGGTTAAGTAAGTGGTTTTGTATATTGTATATTGTGTGCCCTCACAGGGCGTCATGAACTGACTTTTAAATTGTAACACCTTTATGTACATGACTATGCAATAAATTATGATTATGATTATGAAACCTAAACCAAAAGATTGGCCCTGTCTTTTCGTCTACCTAGGTACTGGGAGTAGAAAAAAGTGACCTACGTGTGTTTTAAAAATGAATCTGTCAAACATTTCTTCTTGTTTAATGTTTGTGTCTGGTCCATGATGAACCGTCTCGTATACTAGCAATTCTAATCGGGTCTATCATTCATGTTTAGAACAACCAGTCAATATAACTTTAGAGAAATTGACGATTAAAGTTCGATGGTGGAGGCGGGACGACTTGGATGCATTTCTTATCAATTGGACGGAAGAACCTTCCAACAACAGAGGAAATGTATGTACGATAGGGCATTTCTCCAGAAATATGTCTGCGACTCATTCATCTGTCTCCACACATTTAGTATGAAAAAGGGCCAGATGAATGAGGTTACCGCAGACATTTTCTGGAGAAATGCCCGATAAAGGTCTTGGTCCAGCAGTGGAACAGTTTAATGCTGCGTCAAGACAAATGTCATAGCGGATTTTTGCAATAATGCGTTTCTTCTCTTAAAAACAATTACCAAAGTATAAAGAAGAACAAGTAGTCCAACTTCGGCCGTTTAGGAGCGCGCGACGCTACACGTATTCTCACAGACGCGCGATAGCACGGCTGTGTGAGTGCGACCCATACTAGAGCATTCTTACGCATTCTTATTTCTTTGCTTGTAGTGCGTTCGTACACGGCGCGCACACATTCAAGCGCGCGATGTACCTTTTGTAGGAAGAAAAATTACTGCTATTATACAGTGCAATTCCTAGATTTTGCTTAAATCTCCCCAAATCAGTTAAGTACTGTCCTGAATACACAATCACAGACTGAGTCATGTGGGAAACGACCCCGCATCAAATTGGCCGTTCAGATCTGCCCATTTGTACAAGGCCGCCGTTTGATGTCGGTTTTCCTTAGGCACTTAGCTTAATGTTAATGTTTTTTGTCCTTTTCTTTTTCTGGCACGTCTGTAGTCTGTACGCGGTTTTATTGACATGAAGATAAATAGGAAAGTGAGAACTTTTTACCCTGATCAAAAAATTACGATTCCCGGGAGTAGGTACCTACACTTAGTAGATGTCAGCATTAATCGTATCGATAAAATGTCTTGTCGGCTGCTTTCTTCTTAGTACTGTATGAATTTCAAGCAAACAAGTACATCCACAACTAGTTTCTTTCAAAATTTTAGCAAATAAAAAACTTTGCATTTTACATATAGTATAGGTATCCGAGAGAGCGCAACTCTCGAGAGACTAACTATTCTAAAACTTATATTTCGTACAACGTAAACTGCGCCTTTTCATATAAACGTGTACGATTAAGCCAATCTTTAAACACCGACAGTACTGTATGAATTTCAAGCAAACAAGTACATCCAAAACTAGTTTCTTTAAAAATTTTAGCAAATAAAAAACTTTTCATTTTACATATATCCGAGAGAGCGCAACTCTCGAGAGACTAACTATTCCTAAACTTATACTTCGTACATCGTAAACTGGGCCTTTTCATTTGAACGTGTACGATTAAGCCCATCTTTAAACACCGTGTAATCTGCCAACTTTGTGACGAAATATATGCCGTTTGACATTAGTCGCTACTCGCTAGCTTATCTGTCTTCTATCGGATACATTATGGGGAGTGTGCGCTGGAATTACACGACTTGATTCCACCATCGCCGTTTCATTAACGGACATCCAGGCGTGGGGAGCGACTTCATCCTTTTGTTCTAATTTATTTGCACGAAGCGATTTGCTTCAAGTTTCCACGTTTTCAATACGTACTGCCAAGGAATAGAAACTCGCTCACAGCGTCTGTATTTCCTGACAAATACAACTTAGGACTCTTCAAGACACGAGTAAATAGGCATCTACTGAAGGCTTACCGTCAGGTACTGCTGAAGTTTAAAAAAAACACGTCAGTTTTGTGACGGCAACTAACTACTGGCAGTTAGTTGTCGTATTAGCGCATTATTAAATTAAAATACCCACTTATGTTTATGCCTTTAATATAATTATGACTGGAACCGAATAAAACATCCAAAGTGTCGAATTTAGCACTTCCACACTAACTATCGCATCTATGCTCAGTATCGTAACAGCAATACATGCTTGCTCCTAATTGGAAAGATTGCATCATATCGGCCGACCCAAACGTTGTGCTTTGTGATAGTCGTAACGAGATGACTAATCGTGCCAAGCCTTCAGTTGGTGAACAAATCCCAAATTGTACCTACTTGTGTGCGATCACATTGACATAATCATCATAATGTTGCCTATAGTCTGATTTTAGTACTCTTAAACTAGACTTAGGGTCATTCCATTGTGACGGGTGGGACATTTATACTCTTTTTTGTCTACACTTTGCTTTATTTCTGCCAAACGGCAACGATTTACGTATTGAATATGACATTATCACATACTTGAATAGTCATTGCATACTGTACCATCGAAAAAAGTATAAAAATGTCATTATAATTATGAGAAATTGATGGTTTAAGAAGTGTGACGGGTGGGATTTCAAAGTGCCTCCTCTCCGAGTTGACACCATTCACAATTGGTAAAAAACTATGACACTTTTGTTAAACAACCTATTTTTATATAGTTCCTGATATTGTATAGATTAGGTATTAGTATAATTTACGCAAATAACTCGTAAAACAAAAATAATTTTGCTTTTCAATGCTTGTGACGGGTGGGACAGTACTTTGTGACGGGTGGGACGAGTAACATTTGGGCATACAAATGTATGAAAAATATAAACACAGTTCTTTTGTATTTACTTTAAATCAGCTCTTTAATGAATTATTTAATGTTACAAGTAATCATTTCAGGAGTTTTCTTAGAGCAATAAGCCAAAAAATATATTTTTTCACTTCAATGTTTACAGGTTCAGAAAATTGATAATACAGTCTATTACCACATACTTTTATCAGCGGTTCAGGTAGAATGTCTAAAATTTGACTAGTTTTAATGAAAGATACATTTTCCTCATTCATTCAAAATGTTTTGCTGGTTTTATCAACACATTTTAAAAACATGACCTTTAATTCATTGTCGCGGTCAACGGCACTTTGCGAAACTGCGAGGTATTTATACTCTTTCGACTTTTTCCTGGCAGTAATTTCTAATTTAACCAAAAGGTATGTCTAATAATCTTAATTGTGTCTTCGTTGGCGGCGGAATTAGGTATTAGTGGTGGAAAAACTTGATCCTGGCGTTGGGTCTATATCATCATCATCTATCGTCTTGGAGTGTTCTAAAAAGTAATACCACCACCGAATTAAGCAATATAACACATATAATTGGCTTTAGTATAACCCAGCTACGTTTAAATAAAGTTAAAACAACGATTTTATACTCACTAAGTCAGTTTTATCAGATAACCCATTTTGCTCACCCGTCACTGTGACGGGTGGGACATACTTTGAAAAGCGTTAAAAGCGATTTTTATTTACAAATGCAACGCGTTTTTTAGCTAAAATAATCGCCCTCAACCTAATTGTTACTTTCACAAAGCAAGACAACAAGAGGTTAGATATTTTTAAGTTAAACAAGAAAAAACATTGTTTTACTGTGACGGACATGAGTTAAGCATTTTGTAGAAGCCCAATAAATCCTAACCATGAAATTTTATTCATAATTACTTACCACTAGTTTAAACTGCGTTAAATATATTTTCTTTTACACGTATCACTTTCTCCGTAATGTTCAGAAAAGGCGCAAAACAGAGCTGCGAACTTAGAGTAAAAATAGGGTATGTTCAGAAACGAAAAAAATGCAAAAAAATTATATAAAAAGGAAAAAACTCATTGATTAATAAATCAAGGTATAATGTTCTATTCTCTAGATATGGATTTAAGTATAAATTAAGTCATTTATTTTTTATGCCTATGGTGTCGGTTTCGCTGGAATGACCCACTAGTGGCTCTGTGAGCTGCAGTAGCGTGGCGTTCAAAGAACTCGATTCCTACCGGCTTGCCTAATATCAAGCATTTGAGCACTTTATTCTACAGCTCTTAAGGAAAATGTACGCCAAATCCTGCACCGGCTTGCCCAAAGATATCTTTTAAGCAATGCCACTGGTGAGCTGTAGGTAGTAGATCAGTTAAGAAACGCGACCTCTAGAGAACAACCAGATATCTGCTGAACATACGAAAGCATTATTGCCCACGCTGAAACGGAGCTGCTTCGCTCACTCGGTCAACAAGTTTCTACCGTCAATATGCAAAATGCTGTTTCCTTAAACTGCCATTTTCAATATTTGATAAAGCAGCTCAAGGCAACACTGTTATTTCTTTCCTAATATTTGACCTAGAGTTACTTTTTACCCGACTGCGGCGAAGCCCAAAGGAGGGTTATGTGTTTGACCTGTATGTATGTATGTATGTCCGTTCCTGTGTCCGCTCGTAACTTAACTACTCAACGGCACATCCGATTTTGATAAATGATACATCATTAGATTCGTCTTGATGGTGCGAGTGTCACGGGGTATGAAGTTCGTTAAAATAAACAAAATGGCGGATTTTATGCAGTTTCAAAGTGCACCGCGGTCGGGTTTTTTTTAGTAAAAATGTGGTTATTTCATGAGTAAACATAAATTCTCAGCAAAAAAATATATCTTGAGGCTGCAAGTAAACAGGGCTCTTAAAGATCGGCAACCTAGACACCATCGTTGGCACAGTATAATAGCGGCAATTTTTGATTGATTTATTGATTGATTAAAACTTTAATCATGCCCAAAACATACATGGTGACAAAATGATTACAAAAAACTTAAAGACTAGTACAAATTAACTTATCAGGCAACCATGTGTCGTGGCAGAGAATAGGTGCTGGCTCAACATAAATGAAGTGGCAGGCCACTTCGCTGGTATTCTCCCAGGACCCATAAAACAAAAGACAGAAAAACAAAGAAGAAAAATTGTGTAATAAATAGTTATATGAACAAGAGGTGTGTTCTCACTACAAAAGGGACATCGCGCGCTTGAATGTGTGCGCGCCGTGTACGAACGCATCACAAGCAAAGTTTTAAGAATGCGTAAGAATGCTCCGGTATGGATCGCACTCACACAGACGTGCTATCGCGCGTCTGTGTGAATACGTGACGCGCTCCTAAACGGCCGAAGTTGGACTACTTGTTCGTCTTTATACTTTATCGTTGGTATTGCAGATATTAATGGACGACGATGACTGCTTTCCATCAGGCAGCTCGTATATTCGTTTGCCACTTATTACATTAAAAAAAACTCCTTATATACTTAAGGAAACTCTGGAGGATTAGACTGTCCCTGTTAAAACATCAGCGACAAATATTAACAATAGGGATGACGACTGTGTTAAAAATATATCGTTCTGTTTAGTCCGTCAGTTAGATTATGGAAAAATATGGGACACGTATTTTTCGGTTTATCAAATTATTAAAAATCGACAAAGGTATAGATTACCAAACTCCCGGAATGGGGGCTTGTGACGTCACTCCTAGGTGAAAATTGTACCAAGGAGTGACGTCATTCGAAACTTCTTAGCACTGTATCCTCATCATTTTTGTTTGTCAAATAAAAGAAAAAACAAAACGTGTACAATATTTGTTAATAATCTAACTGACGGACTAAACCGGTTTTTTAGTCGTCTTGCCTATTTTCTCTCTAGCCGTAGTGACTTTGACCAGTCTTTCTTAAGAGGAAACAGGAGGGCAGTTTTTCCATACAAACGTAGTCCCCTGTTTCCTCCCTGGATAATGCCAGTAGAGCAATCATTTTTTGTCCAAAAATCTATGGCTACTATTGATATGTTCCTATGTTTTCCTTTTTACGATAAATTGATTCTCAAAAGAGATATTAACCTTCAAAAACCTAAAAAAAATGCCAGATTTTTCGCTGTGTTCACACATCCAGAAAACAAATTTGACTAGATTATTAAAAAAAAGGAAAACATAGGAACACGGCCAAAGCCTTTCTTTAATGTTTAATGAAAAAATTAGTTAAATAGGTTAAGTTTTGGGGAAGAAATCAGGGGACTACGAAACGTTGTTTTCATGAAATTTTAAAAGGTATTTTCGGTCCAAGCTGCAGTTGTCTCTATCGCGCTCTGCGGGTGAGAGGCGGGCAGTGCGGGATAGCGACACATTTTACAAATACCTAATTTTCAATTCTCTCGACCTTACTGTTTCCTCTTAATGAGCCAGTTTATATTCATAGTCGCTGTTTTATGTACAATTGTGCAAGAGCGCACATTATTTACTGGCTTCCTTGGCGGACATTTAAGGCTTTCCCTAGTAGAGGATTACTAATTGGATTATTTCTCGCATGTGACGTTATTTTGCTATTCGTTGTAAAATGTAGGTGTGGATCTTTATTAGACGTGTCATGACGTCAATTTAGTGCATTTTAGAACATCTTCTGTTTTCCGTATTATTTCGGAGATGTTTTTGCCCGCATATACTTATTTATAGCTTGGCAACTTCGTTCGTGATACTCACATGTGTGCTTTTTGTTATGTGCAGCCGTAACTACTCAACCAAGTTACCGCCAACACGAACGACGGCCGACGGAAGCAGCCTCAGGAGGCCTCCGTTCGTGTTGGCGGTAATTTGTGTGAGTAGTTACGGCTGCACATAACAAAAAGCGCACATGTGAGTGTCACCAACGAAGTTGCCAAGCTATAGTAGTTTATTTTTAGTTTGTTTTGTTTTGTTTACTTTAAGTATTGTGCTTTTAGGTCAACAAAACTCAGAATAGTACATTACATACCGAGGCCAAGGCCAAGGCTGGCCAAGGTTTGTATAAATACTATCTATGCCACACCTGGCCATAAAGTGGCTTTTACCACACGCTACGCAAGTGTAGACATAAAATGATGTTCACAACACGGGAGGTAATACGGGCTGTATTAAGGGGCGGCCTTTTCCCAACGAATTTACTAAACAGACTATTCAATCCTGTACCATTTTGCTATTAATTCTAGTCATACTTCCTTCGAGAGATTGCTACACGACAATAGGTCTTTCTGACTATAACGATAGCCGTTAAGTGACCTTACACTGTCTGTGCGTAGGTTGACTCATTTATTATAATAGCAAGATCCTTTTAAGACCTAACGTTACTTGATAACTGGCAAATATGGTTACATTATTGATTAATATCTTACCCTTTGTATATGCATAGTGGGGATTCACGTGACGCAAAACCGTACAAGAGAAATTGATAAAGCAAATCGATAGAATAGATAGAGAAATGTAAGGAAAAACGTCCAATATGTTTGGCTTTAGGATAGTACCTACAACGTTCAATAGAAAAATTATGTTTATGCAACACCTGGCCATAAAGTGGCTTATACCGCACGCACGCTGATGTACACAACACGATAGGTAAAGGAAGCCCTCGATCGCTAACTGCTAATTAGGTATCAATCGAATTTCTGTTACGGTTTCCACCAAAAAAATTGTATTGGATCTACATACGTATAGGTGCTAAGTACTAAGTTCACCTCATTTTACAATTTCCTTCAATATCAAGTTTAACTTCAATAATATTACATAAGTACCTGTTATCACCATGTTTTGATGCTCATGAGCAAAGTTTAACAACAAATCTTTCGTCCCGTATGATTAGGGTTACCTGATACAAATTTTGAAATATCTGACAACATTCGTGAATTGCGAATAAAATTCCAGACGCTCGGCAACGGGGTGTCTACTGTTAATAATAATAATGTTTTTTTTTTATAAAAACATCAAGTTAGAACAGTGTCATTAAAACTAGAAAAACTCTGCTTCCTAAATAAGTAGACCTGTTCTTTAGTATAAGCAGTGCTTCTCCCCAAATTCACAATTTCAGATGTTTGTATTAAGAGAACAAAAAGCCTAGAGACAAAAAGCATAACAACAAAAACATTAAGTTACTTAATTAAACTAAAGTAAGAAAGTATAGCTGTCAGCTGTTGTAGTTGTTAGCTGTCTAATTGCAAGTGCAGCAGTACGTAAGCGCTTAAAATAAGTATAGAACAGGGACTTTGATTTGTGTTGTGCCGATTGATGTAAATAAATCACTGACTAAAAATGCCTGATATTTTCGTATGTCGGCCGCATTCCCGACGTGTCGGGAAAATTCCTGACGTCTGGTAACCCTACGGTATGATTTGCTATTAGTTTCAATGAGTGTTTGCGGCCGAACATTAATTGATCCCAATAAGCTTGGTTTAAATGGTTGTTACATGCGCGTTCGTTGTTTGAATTCTTTGCGTGCTTTGATCATTATCTGTCTTGGAAATGCCATGATCTTGAAGCGTAAAAAACTATCGAGATCTCTCTTCTTAATCGTTCTCCCATTACTGGGGATCGTGACTCCTTTTCAGGCGATAAGCGGTCTGTCTCCAACTGATCCGGTCAGTCGCCTGGTGGAGGGCGGCGCTGATGGGTAGCTCCAGCTGTTCGGAGATCTTGTCGGATCTTCGGGCTTCGACCTCTGGGTCTTTTGCCTTCGACTTTTCCCGTCACTATCAGTCTTTCCAAGTTGTTGGCGTCTCTGCGTGCAATATGGCCAAAATAAGTCACCACACGCTGTAGGCAAGTAGAGGACAGGCGTTGAGAGTTCTCAATTTTAAATTGCTTGAGGATCGACGCATTGGTGCGGTGGGCTGTCCATGGAAACCTTAGCAGGCGGCGCCAGCACCACATTTCGAAAGCGTCAATCCTTTGCCTATCGGCGGCTTTAAGCGTCCGGGTCTCTGCCCTGTAAAGAAATATGGAGAAGACAAGTGTACGGACGAGGTGCATCTTAGTCCGGTTGGAGATGTTCCTATCTTTCCATATTTTGCCGAGCTGGGTCATTGCGGTTTTGGCCATTCCGATTCGTCTGCGTATCTCTTGTTCGCATGTACCTCTACTTGTGATGATCGAGGATAAAGGCCCGACGTCGACCTACTTGTTTGTCTTTATACTTTGTTACTACGAAGTCAAGGATCTCACATATCCTTTTCGCAGCCATGTGGCTTCCTTACCAGATGCGTCGCCAGTTGCAGCTGGCATGTTATAATATAACGCTCAGTTTTCATATAAAGGGTCAATACATCGCCTTACAAGTCTTATAACGATGTGTTTATTTGCTCAAACTATCCTACGGTTTACTTGTATGTTCTCTTTTGGAGTTTTATGTAACACTAGCTGTTTGTAGGTTTGTTTAGTGTGTTAAAGTGAAAACATAATTTAGGTAAAATTTGCCATTTGATCGTGGTCAGATTGTCTCCTGCCTCTAACTTACTCGCTTTTGGCAACTTCAATCTAGAAAGAATAAATATTGGGCGACAATCTTGCACAAATCAACCTAGTCCCAAACTAAACAATGCTTGCACTATGGGTACTAGACTACAATATACATACTTAAATAGATAGAAAACATCCATGACTCGGGAACAAACTCGTGATCATCACACAAATATTTGCCCTTACCAGGATTTGAACCAGAGACCTCTAGCTTCGTAGGCGGTGTCACTCCCACTAAGCTGAACGTGTGGTCAAAATATATTTGACAAAAATGTTTTTGCAGCTCAATACTATAAACTAACATGCATTACATATAAAATGAATTACGGCTTATTTTAAACCGTGACATGCCAGACCCTACGCTTCGCTATGTGACCTTAGTCGTGAGGTTATTCTGATAAAAGTGCCGCCGGTATAGCTAGCAACAGTTATCAATGTTACTGCGTGACATTGTATTTACAATGTCTAAAGTTCTAAACATTACAAAGCCTGTTTGGCAATCTTTTTCACTACACTTCACTGCTCGGAGATAGGTACAAACGAAGACACAGTTAAGTGACCATCAGTAGACCTTAATACATTGTAATAAGGGTGACAAGTGGTCAGTTAGCAGTGTCTTCGATTGTACAAGTCCTCGAAATTTAATGTCAGTTTGAAGTTTATCTCCCATTTTGTAAAAACTAAAATTATATCAATATTTTGCGGGTGCTGAGACAATTGATAAGTGTCGATACAGTACAGAGACAAACCTTCGCGAGAAACTGCAAATTCATGTACAGTAAGCAAAGAAAATGTTTTACCAATTTTGACTTTATTTAGTGATACGAGTATTATAAAGTGGTAGAGTTCAAATTTAGTTAAACCACTTTCTTGGCTTTCTTCTGTACTTTTCGTGAATACAACAAACCGTGTGTGTATTCAAACAGAACACAATGATATTGTTGGTCTATAAACAACAATTTGATATTTGAACAGTCAGTATACACCATACGCCTCTAATGAGATCGTATATCGACCAATCAGATCATGACTTGGGCCCGGACCGAGTAACGCCTAATATTCCGACGCGTATCTAAAAGTCACCAGACACTAGCGATTCTGACAAGGTAGGATCTTACGCTTAACTACGCTACTTCATTGTATGTTTGAAAGTTGGATACCACACACCGTCAAATAGGCTTGTGTAGTATGTACTAAGTACTAAAAATAATGAATTCTGCTCACTGTACTAGAACCAACTATTCCGTTTCACTTCCGCTCTTCAGTACGTTTAGTACATTGACAGATCAAGCCCGATCAACCGCCGACCGACATCCGACATTTTAACAGCTCTGAATAAAGATAAAATGGAACGCAACAGTGCTGGAATAGATCGGTCGGTCTGATCCTGATCGGACAGAGCGGAACAGTACAGAACGATACGGGAGCAACGCTTAGATAGAAAAGGTAGTGTACTAGTGAACTAAATGAACTAAGAGACCGAACTAGTACATTAGCACAATTGTACTAGTTCGGAGTTTCGGAGCGATCCGTTCAATGAACGAGCGCGCTTCGCAAGCGAGCGAGCAAGCCTACCGTCATAACGCGTTCCTGAACTGCTTAACACCAGACGGGCGTGACATATCTCGCGCGCGACTCAGCATGTAACGGCCAATAAGAACGCTGCATTACAGAGGCACCTTCCCAGTACCTCTAGCACAACTATGGCGCGCGACTCTCTATCAGGCGACAAATACTACCTGTCCCTTTCCGTTCAATAAAGTGCGAAAGTGGCAGCTGTCGCGCGACAAGCAAAGTCGCGGCCAGTTGTGCTAACTCGGCAGCTGTTACATGCTGTGTTGCCCCATGGTGCCGAAGTTTAGCTAATAATTTTAATAGCAGTAATTTAGCGCTTGAAAGCGTGCGCGCCGTGTACGAACGCACTACATACAAGCAAAGAAATAAGAATGCGTAAGAATGCTCCGATATGGATCGCATTCACACAGACGTGCTATCGCGCGCTCCTAAATGGACGAAATTGGACTACTTGCTCGTCTTTATACTTTGACCATGCAGTCCGACTATTGTTACAGTCCGAAAGGCGGCCATTTTGTACTAGCCGTGTCGTTTTCAGATAGATACTACGCTTCCTTCATTTGTAATTTGACTACTATAATTAATACACAAAGTACCCCGCCGTGCTCAATGGCAAGCCAACTCTGAATGAGCCATTTGGCACGATTTCGAAACGATGATTAATTTTTCAATTGTCTGAACATTCCTCCAATACATTATAGTCTAAATAAGCGTTTTACATAATTTATTTCGCGATCTTCCGGACCGTTATTAATATATAATTTAATCTGTACATGTCTAGCTGGCTAATTTAGTTTCGTCTACCACAGTAGATAAAACTAACAGCGATTGTCTCTTTCACCTTTGCACTTTAGACAGTGTCAGATGGTTTATATATGGCGATCATTAAAGTGGGATACGAAGGATAAATAAAGTAAACCATAAGTACCTTGGACTAGTAATGAAATGCTAGGAGGATATAGCAATTTTTTTTCATCATCAGAATAGGTATTTGCGTCCCACTGTTGGGCTTGGCCTACTATGATTAATTATTTGTTATAGTTGAAGCACCCAATCATGCAACCTGTAAGTCTTGTAGGAAAAAATACTCATAAATCTACTTGGATAACGTACCAGACCAGTATCGATATCTAATATACACGATGGCATCTAATCGGTAATCAGGTACCAGTTTTTCTAACTCAGTAATTGATAGCGGTCACGTTGATGTCTTAATTAGTTACATCTAAACATTTTTTTTCTGTGATAATTTTTATTTCGAAATCATTTTTATCCTAAATTCCTTGTCACCCTACTAATCTGTATCTGTGAGATTACAACCTCTTTAAAAAATTAATGACAATGATAATTTATGAGTAATAACTTGTCACTGTCATGTATGTAAACAAAGTCATAGAAGTCGCAAATATTGAATGAGAAAAGTAAATTAGTAATTAAAAAAACATGCCTCGACCATATTTGTGCTCAAAATATCGAGCGTTACAATATTGTAGGTACGTTTATCAATACAAACCAAACAGCTGAAGATGAACTCAAGAATTATTCCACGAAATTCATCCAAACGTACCAATTCTAACGCACAATTTGATAAACCGCATGAACTAAAACCTCTGTGACTTCGGACAGTTCACAGTGCCAAACCACGCTCAAGCACCCGGCCGGCCTCGACGTCGTCCTGACCATCTGGATCGACGCATTTTAAGATACTTTGCTCGGGATCCTCGTAGGAGCAATAGGCAAGCAGCGAGAAGGTTTCATGTGAGTCAGTCCTTCGTGTGGCGGCTGCTTAAATCGTCGGAATTGCATTCTTTTAATTTTCGGCCATTTTATCAATTTTAATTCGTTATCTATCACGCCCTAACTACTCATACTCGTAGATAAGTTTATTTACTTAAGATCTGTGAAATTTTCCGCGAAAGCGATGGCACTTGACGTATCGTGATCACGTGATTTTACTTCAATAATTAATGTAGGTGACCATGTATCCAGTGGTTATTAGTTTAAATTATGTTTTAACCTTTAATTAATTAAACAGTGAGGTATTTGTGTGAGACCTCGCCTATTAAGTTTGATTTTAGCTAGATATTAATATTTGTCTACTCCTGATTACCGATTAGAATCCACCCTGTATATCCATAAGTCATATTCTCAAAGTATAACTGACGGTCGCAAGGGAATATAGGCCCTGAAAAATCGACGTTGCGATACATCGACCAACTGGCAATTCATTAGATGCAATTGCGAACCACTGTTATTTATTTAAATGATACCGACGATAGCGCATCATAACAAAATAATGAGCTTATCGTTCATTATACCTACGGGCCTTATCGTACATAGTCATCGAGTTATAAACCTAATGTAAACAAAACATGATATTGTCGATTACCTATCTTACGGCATTTCCTGATGCCCGAATAGATAATAGTACATTACTGCAGAGGCCGGGAAGTAAGGAATTGTGGCCGAGTACATATAGCTGGCCGAGCGAAGCGAGGCCAGATAGTTACGAGGCTGGCAACCCCATTTCCCGCCGAGGTATGTATAGTGCTTTTCTCAAACATGCAATGAAATAAATAAACTTACTATAATAACCTTACTTAATATTTTATAACACAAACAAACTGGCTGTCAGAAAGTGACATTAGTGACATTATATCCATAGACAATGCAAATTCGGTCAAGCTGTTTCAGTTCACATTTTTACCGCGAATATTTAGATGAAATATTTTAAATGTGTATTTTTGTGGTTTAGTTTGCAATTTATAATAATTGGAGATTGTTTATAATGTGTTACTTGTTATATTCATGTCAATTTTAAATAAATAAAACTGCAAAATATAGCAAAAATCGTTTTTTGTTTTTTTAATGGCTGAATGCCGTGATGCTGGGGCCCTAATAAATGTGGAATAGAAATTAAAAAAAAAATACATTGGGCCGGCAATGTAAGTATGAAATTCCATGCCGTGCCAAGTGTCAAGCCGCATAGGAAACGAGGTACTTTGTGGCCTATTTTTAGGCACGTAATGTCAACATTTCATGCCATGTTTGAGAAAATAAAGTTTATTTTTGTTAAACGTAAGTAATCAACAAGCTATCTGCTTTGCCCTAAGGCTAACTGGTAGATAATGCCCTAAGGCTTTAAGTTCGCCTTTTGTACGATAAATTTTCTTTTGTGCATTAAAAATTTAATAATTCAGTTATAATTTTCTAACTCTCGACATTTTTATCAATGCAAAAAATAATTAAAAATAGACCCGGAGTTCATAAATTTATTTGGTGGTCTCACTGTAGGTAATTTAGTTTTCCTAATCATGTTTGACTGCTATAACTTCTCGATTTTGATTTCTGTTCCATTTTCATTTTAGATGACCGGGCCACAAAAACCTACATGTGGATATTGTTTTACTAATCATATTATTAATCTGCTAACTACTTTTGATTTTATGTACCATTTTCAATTCAAGGTGTGACCGCACCGCCGCTCAAAACATGCTGCCGGTGCGTTTACGCAATCAAATTTTTGTAGAAAACGCGATGTCAACGACGCTTCACACACGCACGACACGACACAAGCGCACACGCAGCGTCAAGCTTCGGTGTGGTCGATCTTTTTGCTGACCAGACCGCCGAAATTTACTGAAATATTGTTTTGCCAATCATATTAGACTGCTACTAACTTCTCAATTTTAACAATTCTTCCAAGTGTCATCATCATCTTCCTTAACTCCAATCTTCCATGTTCACTCCATGTCTGTCCGGTGTCTTGTCACTTATATGCTAGGTTAGGGGTCTTCAACCTTTTCCAAATCAAAGGCCAAGCATGATTTTTTTGCGTAGCGGGCCGCATCATAGGTATTTATAACGATTTTTTTATAATTAGGTAAAAATTGGCCCACATTCTATTCTTAAACAAAAAATCAATACGTATAATATTACTCAAATTATAAACGATTGACTAATTAGTTTAGATTTTACGAACACAATTTTCTAAGCTGGCTAAAAAAACTGGCTATGCTGTTGGCGGGCTGCCAATGAAACCTCCGCGGGCCGCGGGTTGAAGACCCCTGCTAGAGTCTGTGCAGAAAGAGAATAGGCGTGGCGAAACGCTGGAACTAACCTAACCAGTATGGCAAATACGGTAGAAAAGCATTACAGCGCCCCCAAATCTAAATCCTATTCTCTTTCCGCACAGACTCTATAGGCAAATAAGACGATACACTTTGTAGAGATTCCATACAAATTATATCCCTTTTCTTTGCTCCCGAGGGTCCCTGCTTGTTCAACTTCAAGTACCTACTTATTAAAATTTTATTGTGGTCAATGTTGATATGTCTATAAACCTTGTCCCGATTTGAACAGCTTTTCGTACTTCAAATGGAGACACACCTTAACCTGATTCTTCTTTTGCAGGGTACCTCTACGGGTATAAAACTCAGTTCCCTTTAGGTAATTACTGACCTGTACTAGCAATGTTATACATGCATGATCCCCATACCTATTTGCTTGTGACTTTTATTTGTTTTGGGCAGCTTGATGTTTTTATTTCTATGCAAAGCTACATATGGTCCAGTGGTAAGACGTTGACAGAACTTCGATTGCCATGAACCTGCTTATTTTAAAACATTTCAGCATCTTGCTGTACTAGTTCTTTAAAAAAAACTAGCCAATTCTGTACCTCTAGCACAACTGTGATACGCGACAATGCTACCTATCTTTCCACTCAATATAGTGTGACTGTGACAGGTCACGGTCTGTCGTGCGACAAGCGCCTATAGTTGTGGTAGACAGCCTGCTCTGGTTTTGTTTGCCGGATCTCCATTTGTATAGTATAGACGCTCGTTGATATGCCTAGTTGTGTAGATCCTTATTCATAAACAGTCGCTAGGCTGAATACTAGGTTGCGCACCACCAGAGCTGCGCGAGGTAGCGTAGCGGTATGCGAGGAAAATACCAATCAACATGGCGTCGCTCAGCGCAGCCCGGCCTTGGTGCAGTTTTTCTCTGCTTCGTTTTCTCGCCGATGTGTGCCACGACCCTGCCCTGACAGACGGACAGGCCTGGTGGATACTCAGCCTTATACAAAAGAGATCGAATATCGATCGCATTTTCCCCAGAAGAAGTCCATTAGGCTATACTTAAGTTGTGTTTAAATGCCGTCTAAACTTTCTACTTTGTAACCATCCTTTGCTGTAAACATTAACTGTCAGTTTTGTCAAACGCCCCCCGTTTGTAGCGCTATCTTCCGTTAAGTTAGTCCACCTTAAATATATATTTTTGTTTCTGCTAATGCAATATTTGAATTGGTTAGTTAGTCGCTTTTTATAAATATAAGAAATTTAGAAAGTCATCTAGCGGTATAATGTAACGATAGCATCTTGTCATCGGCTGGCCAAAAATAACTCTGTCTACCGTTCGTCTGGCGACGTTGTGATGACATGACTCAAATGACTGCTTCGCTGTCTTGATTATATTAATCACATCAAACCTAATTATGAGCGCTATGACATGATTAGGTTTGGTACGTGTACTTCAAGAAGCGAGTAAACAGTTCTCTCAAAGATCGGCAACGTATAAGGTACACCTCTGGTGTTGCAGATATCCATGGGGGGCTCGGCAGGCAGCTCGTCTGCTCATTTGCCACTCATTACATAAAAAGAAACTTATTATAGGGCATATGGTAAAACATTTCCCTTTTGGCCACTCATTACATAAAAAGAAACTTATTATAGAGCATATGGTAAAATATTTTCCTTTTGGCCACCTACTGGGCTTAGCACATCTACACTGATAGCATCAGACGGCCGCGACATATTTCGCGCGCGATACAACACGGAACAGCCAATGAGCGTCGTCACAGAATGAGTAATACATAGTACTACGTACAGAAGTTTCTCTTTCCAACAAAACTGACGCTCGGGTCCGATCACCGGACGGAACGCACCGGATTCGTCCGTGGCTGTTTCTCTTCGGCCGTGTACAAACGAAGTCACTGTTAACTGACCACCCATGACCATGACCGAGGTGGACCGGGACAAGGTGACCTGGTTCGACCCCAGGCGCCCCCGGCACCCACCCAGTCCGATCCACTCGGGGTGGTCCGGCTAGCGACCTGGTTCGACCCAGTAGATGACCAATTGACCACCCATGGCTTTAACACGTTGCAATAAAGTTAACAATCGTTTACAAATTTAGGTACTGTTAACAGTGTGTTCGATTACTTTGATTGTACGAAACCGGTGGTTCGTAACCAGTTACGATCGCAGACTTTTTAGTCCTTTTACGAAATCAGTTGCGATCGGAGAATTTTTATTCTTTGCACGAAACCAGTCGCAGCTAGCGTTGCCAGGCGTCCGGATAAAGCCGGACATAGGCTTTTTGATTGCGTGTCCGGCCAAAATAAACGGTGTCCGGGCAATTTTATTGTCGTACCTATAGATACTAAGACACACAATCCTCAATAATGTAGGGTGTCCGGCCTTTTTACCCAAATGTCCGGCCAAACTGGCTGTTCTGTCCGGCTTTGCGGTTTGGCAACCTAGCTACCGGTATGGCTAGTTGCAGCCATTTTATTCGTAATTCGGCGTTTTCGACTGTTTGTTTGCCCTTCGAGCATCTGAAGCTATCTAACAAACCTAACCTGCCTAGTGATTTGCCATCGCAAGAAGTTTCCTATAAGAAAGAAAAAATCCTTGGTCGCAACTAGTTTCGTACAAGGACTAGAAAGTCTTTGATCGTAACTGGTTACGAATCGCCGGTTTCGTACACGGCCGTAAGGTAATTGATGCCGTAGAAGCAAGCAATGACCCTCTTTATTGTCGGCCATTCTCCAGAAATATGTCTGCGGTCACCTAATTACCGCGTCGCTGTTTTCATACTAAATGTATGGAGACGCGTGAATTAGACGCGGACATATTTCTGGAGAATGGCCGTTGTATAGAAAACTGACCGCCTCGAATCACCTTAACTGCCTGGCCTAGCGTCCTGTACGTCTAGCATAACTGACCGCGACTTCGTTTCTCGCGCGACAAAGCATCACCTGTCACTGTCACACAATATTGAGTGGAAAGAGATAGGTAGCATTTGTCGCGCGAAAAAGAGTCGCGTGTCACAGTTGTGCTAGAGGTACTGCTTCGACCCCAGGCGCCCCCGGCCCCCACCTAGTCCGATCCCCTCAAGGTGGTCCGGCCAGCGACCTGGTTCGACCCCAGGGAACGCCACGGCCCCCACTGGGTCCGATTTTTGCTACATCCAGTAAGGATTGCAAGTTAGTCAGGCTTCAAAAAAAAACTGACTGGTGATGATGTAGGTATCACCCGAAAAACCAAGTTTAGTGCGGGCAGTTGTGCTATTTCAATGATTGCAAAAACGATGATGATATTGGTGAGTTAAAAATAATCAAACTTAATAGATTAGTCAAATGTATTTTTGTTTGTTTTGTACGGATCGGGAGCCAACAATAACGGTGACCCACACTGCCGTTTATTTTCTGTGAGTCGTTACGATGGAATTCCGACAAATAATATCAAAATGTCGGAGAATTAGAGATACTGGTGTCAATCGTCACTCATCAATCAGGACTACATTCTGTTGATTGTCAGTAATTTGATGAGAATCAGATTAATAGCCAATTTTCAGATTTACCAATAGTCGTGCGAATCTTGAGGCTGTGGATAGAAACTTGTTTATTATTTAAAATAGGTAAGGAGAATCGCACTGTTGACTCTACTCTGACTAGAACGGTTTGTTTATTTCATTGCAAATATATTTCTATAATTATTTATTATTAGCTTAAGATAACCTTTAGTTAATGTGTTATCTATCAACTTAGAAACCTCTATTTGATTCATTCAACTTAATGATTTTATAGATTAACCTAGTTATTACGTCTTATTTTATATTATACCGTGTCAACTTAATAACTTGCCTCCTAAGACCTAATTTACAATACATAAATAGTATTTGTACATGTAGTTTAATAAAGTGTTTTTTAAATACGTTTTTGTACTTTTTGACTATTGACTAAATATTACTCCATAAGAAAAGCAATACTACTCTTCTAAACAACTTGTTTCAAAATCGACGGACAGAATTTCTAGAGCCCTACCGATAGGTAAAGTCTGTGCGGAAAGAGAATGGGATTTAGATTTGAGGGCGCTGTAATGCTTTTCTACCGTATTTGCCGTACTGGTTAGGTTAGTTCCGTTTTTCGCCGCGCCTATTCTCTTTCCGCACAGACGTGCACAACGCAGGTGCTGTCAGCTGGTGCCGCCAATCCGAATCTTGAATTCTAGCCTGCTGGCGCCACATTAACTGGAAACGCCGCGATTATCGCGATGAAGGACGAATAACGTTAGGCCGGCTTTACACCTGTAAGTTTTACTTACGTAAGTAAGGACGCAGCTATACGTTAGACTGAGATAGCTGACTGACTATCTCAGTCTAACGTATAGCTGCGTCCTTACTTGGGCATTTCTCCGGAAATATGTCTGCGGTCACCTCATTCATCTGGCCCTTTTTCATACTAAATGTATGGAGACAGATGAATGAGTCGCAGACATATTTCTGGAGAAATGCCCACTTACGTAAGTAAAACTTACAGGTGTAAAGCCGGCCTTAGTGTAGCCACGACTTTCTATACATTAACATTTAGGCTGCGTTTCCAGAGCTGTGCGAGGTAGCGAAGCGGTGTGCGAGGAATAGTACATTACACAACTAGGGCGGTAATATAAAGAAAGACCGAGATCGCAGATGTTTGCGACCCGAGCTGCAAGCGAGGGACGTAAATATTAGTGTGGTAATTATGTGTTTTTCAGACAAACAAATTAATAAAGTCTTCAAACTTGTGTGGCATGATACCTTTGGGTGTGGTGTTCAAAACTCACAACTCTCCCCTCCCCTCCACCTGACGCAACACCCCCCCTCGCAGTGAAATGTGTCCCTTTTATCGGTTTTATCACATTTTCTCGAAAACTATAATGGATACAAAAAAAGTGTCAAAAGTAAAAATGATCCTCATTAAATTGTAAACAAAATTTGTCCTATATCTTATTTTGATAGGCTGGACGGTTTTCAAGCTGTAGGTAGTTAAAAAACTAAAATGAAATTTTTCATCAGATTAACGACAATATAGTCATTATTTATTGGAATGAAGTAAATAAAAAGCTGTAGGTGGAATCATTAGGGGTGCACTAAGAAAGGATTTTTCAAAATTTACCCCCTAAGGGGTTCAAATAGGGGTTCAAAGTTTGTATGGAGAGTCTACGATTTTAGAAGTAAAGAGGTTTGAAACCTCATGTTTAGACTTTTTATTAGATTACAAGAAAAGTAATTTCACCGTTTTTCGAAATTCATCCTCTAAAGGGTTTAAATGTGGGTTGAAAGTTTAGATATCAACGCACCACCCAAACCGCTGGTCCTAGGAATTCCAAATTTAGCACGTAGGTTCCTTATAAGGTCTAGGGGTGCACTAAGAAAGGATTTTTCAAAATTCATCCCCTAAGGGGTTTAAATGGGGGTTGAAAATTTGTATATGTAGTTTGTAGAGATTCTTTGGGACAATCCTTTCTTAGTGCACCCCTAGACCTTATAAGGAACCTACGTGCTAAATTTGGAATTCCTAGGACCAGCGGTTTGGGCGGTACGTTGATATACAAACTTTCAACCCCCATTTAAACCCCTTAGGGGATGAATTTTGAAAAATCCTTTCTTAGTGCACTCCTAGACCTTATAAGGAACCTACGTGCTAAATTTGGAATTCCTAGGACCAGCGCTTTGGGCTGTGCGTTGATAAACAAACTTTCAACCCCCATTTAAACCCCTTAGGGGATTAATTTCGAAAAACGGTGAAATTACTTTTCTTGTAATCTAATAAAGAGTCTAAACATGAAGTTTAAAATCTCTTACTTCTAAAATCGTAGACTCTCCATACAAACTTTGAACCCCTATTTGACCCCTTAGGGGGTAAATTTTGAAAAATCCTTTCTTAGTGCACCCCTAATGATTCCACCTACAGCTTTTTATTTACTTCATTCCAATAAATAATGACTATATTGTCGTTAATCTGATGAAAAATTTCATTTTAGTTTTTTAACTACCTACAGCTTGAAAACCGTCCAGCCTATCAAAATAAGAAATAGGACAAATTTTGTTTACAATTTAATGAGGATCATTTTTACTTTTGACACTTTTTTTGTATCCATTATAGTTTTCGAGAAAATGTGATAAAACCGATAAAAGGGACACATTTCACTGCGAGGGGGGGTGTTGCGTCAGGTGGAGGGGAGGGGAGAGTTGTGAGTTTTGAACACCACACCCAAAGGTATCATGCCACACAAGTTTGAAAACTTTATTAATTTGTTTGTCTTTCCCATACATTGATTACATAGAATTACTGAATTATATGCGATCGAGGGGTTTCTTTATTACCTCCCGTGTTGTGTACATCATTTTATACCTACACTTGGCCAGAGAGCGGCTTTATACGTACGCGCAACGTGCGGAAAAAGCCACTTTATGGCCAGGTGTGGCAAAAAAGGGTGTTGTTTCAAAGACATAATTTCTCTGGCCACAAATATTTAAAGATTCGTCCTCACTAGCCTGGCATTCGTTGGTTACGTGGTAGAACTTGACAGATTCTACATTGTAACCAAAAGTGCCAATTCTAGTAAGGCTGAATCTTCTCATTATTCGCCAATATGTCATGACAGCGAAATTACGTTTTTGAAAATACACCCAAAAAATCAACCAATCCCGGGCCGCGCTGAGCGAGGCTGAGTACGTTGATTGGTGGGTTTTTCCTCGCACACCGCTCCGATACCTCGCACACTCTGGTGGAAACACAGCCTTATAACCAGTTGACAGCACGATATATTTTTTTCAGGCCTGATAAGTTTCCTTTACTGTCCGCGTAGTGTCTCATTTGTCGATTTAGTGCTGCCACCTATAGTTCCAGCCAGGTTCCAGCACGTTCTAGACCCTTCTTAACAATCACAAAATTGAATAACACCAGCGCACAAATGGACATAAACAACATGTAGTACCGTTTCTCAATAGTACAGTCGAGCTCATCATTATCAGAGCAAAGATTGGACCAAAAACATCTGAACATGACCAGATCAGATATTTTTGATCCGTTCTTTGCTCAGATAATGATGAATTCGACTGTAACATTTCGATTTCGCCAAGTCAAGTAAAAAGGTACGCCGTACGATCTTTTCTCGAATCAATTTCCAAGTTCCACGTAATTGTATTAAAACTGAAACATCCTTCCTAAACTTTTATCCTAGGCTCGAATGAAAAAGGAATTAAGTGTCAATTGTACTCATTGCTCTTTAGTCTTATTAGAAGTGCGCACGAGATTAAAGACCTTCCTTCACGCACGGTTTCGCAACCATCCGGTATATTGAGTGTCAAATATGTCTCTAAAATAGTTCAGTAAGTTTAGCCTTAGGTATTGTACCTCCAGCCACTGACGACAGTAAAATTCAAAACATTATAATTTTACTTGTTTCACGCCAAACTAGATCTCTTCTATACAATCTCAGGGTTCCACATAGGTGTATTTGACATAAAAACCTGGCCAAAATTATTTTATTGTTGATTGATATTTAAAAGGCGTTCGTTAAGCAATTCCAAATGTTATTTTGAAGATTATCATAATATTTAGAAATATTAAAAAAAAAATTGTTTAATTAAAAAAATTACACATATTTATTTATTAATCTTCAGATTCGGCCTTTTAGTGTTGCCAAAAACTCCCTCTCTCTACCAAATTTCAGTCCATCCCACTCTCCACCTATCTGCTACCATTCTGCTAACTTCATTGGCAAAGGAATTATTCAGATTATCTGTGCTCTTTGTCTATGTCATGTGAGAAAATCCGTAGAAAAATCAAGACACAGATACAGGAAGTTCCCAAACAAAGTAAAAAAGGACCTCTTCAAGTATTTTTATAGCTTGGCAACTTCGTTGGTGACAGTCGCCTGTAAGCTTTTTGTTCTGTGCAGCCATAACTACTTACACAAGTTACCGCCAACACGAACGGCGACCGACGGAAGCTGCCTCCGGAGGCCCCCGTTCGTGTCGGCGGTAATTTGTGTAAGTAGTTACGGCTGCACAGAACAAAAAGCACACAGGTCAGTGTCACCAACGAAGTTGCCAAGCTATAACTCGTCCATCTAATTAAGTAAATTCGATTGAAGTCATATCATAAATATATTATTTTGTAGTTTTGTTTGATAAGTATATGCGCAAGGCTATCGAGGGCTATGTTCAGCAGTGGACGTCTCCGGGTTGATGATGATCGAGTTGATACATGTGTAGTTGCTGTGCCATATGTTTGTGTATCAAAGGCGGAACGATGTATAATCTAGCATAGAATCGTTTCAATGTAAACTTGCTAACCTGAAAACAATAATTTGAATCACGCCACATGTTCTCATAGGACGAAAAATAGGCGAATTTGTTTATTTCATAATGTAAACACGACATTTGGAAGCATTTAATTTCCAGCAATTGCCCTTGCAAGCTCCTAATTCACACTATTCTGCTTTTCTAAAAACATCCAGAAATATACTCTGTTAGAGTTCAATTTTGAACAAACTGTAACAATTTGATGTGAATATCTAAAGCTGTCCCTCAGATTAGTTAGCAGATTACCAGACGTAATATTTACGCGTACCGTAACAGAGACAAAGTAATATTTGTTTATGTAAACAAACTACTATTTCATTTGCCAGGAATATTCGTCTGTTTGAATTCAAAACATATTTGTCAGCGTTTGAATATAGTAGCTTGGTCCCTTATGGAGATTTTAGTGTATGGTTCAGCGTCTTAAATCTCTCTGTTCTTTGACAGTTTTAACCTACCCCCATACCCTTACATTTTCTATTCCTTACTCCTTTCCCCCCATACCCCCTTATTCTATTTATTTCTACTCACTTAACGGTAACATCGAAAAAATATCAAGATTCGTATTGAATTATAAAGAATACTTTCTTTATAATTGCGCCTGAACCGCGATGAGTGTCTAAGGCGTCTTAAAGACATTTTTAAAGTAGACAACCTTTGCCTCATGAACTGTGCACACTCATTCGTTTTTGCTGAACGTCATCTTCTGTTTCCAGTCCTCGTGGAGGCGTGTACAAAAGCCTTTGCCTCATGAACTCGGCCCACTCATTTGTTGTTACTAAGTGTCACCCTCTATTTCCAGTCCTCGCGGAGG
Organism: Eudemis profundana; assembly: GCA_947034925.1. NCBI lineage: Eukaryota > Metazoa > Arthropoda > Insecta > Lepidoptera > Tortricidae > Eudemis > Eudemis profundana. Next base: position 4,118,156 of record OX344806.1, on the reverse strand, counting down.
CGTGTCACAACGAGCCCGGCTGCCTGCAGGACCGGGCGGGGCTGGAGGCCATCACGCAACTCCACAAGCAGTTGGACGACGACGCCAACGGCAACGTCGACCTCAGCGAGAGTGACGATGTAAGAACACATTTTGTAATTTAACACGTTGGAACAGCATTTTCCTAACCTATGGGCCGTGACGCACTGGTCGAACCACGAGCTTATATTGAGTGGTCCCGAAGACAGGAACATACACCGACAGACAGGGACAACCAGTGGCGTGCACTCCATAAAGGCAAAAAGACACTGCACACCCTTCCCTACTAAGGTTAGGAGGATAGAAATTAGTAGGGTAGGCGGTATCTTAACACACTATCTACTCTACTAATTTCTACCCTATTACCCTTAATAGGGCAGAAATTAGAGGACAGGCAGGGTGCTCGCCTCTGGGGACAGCGGCCGAACGGCGAGAAAAACCTTGAACCACGAACGGCAACCGACGGAGGCAGCCTCCGCAGGCAACCGTTCGTGTTGGCGGTAACTTGTGTAAGTAGTTACCGCTGCTCATAACAAAAAGCACACAAATGTGAGTGTCACCAACGAAGTTGCCAAGCATAAATTCAAGGTTTTTCTCACCGTTCGGCAGCTGTCCCCAGTGGCGTGCACCCTGCCTGTCCTCTCTCGTCCGGTCGTACATCATTACCAAGTACCTTGACTCGTCGCTAGGCAAGTTATCGCCAATGACTGCCAAGGTCAGGTGAGGTGCCGAAAAAGGAAGTTTTTGTAAGTAGAACACGGTCAAGTATGAGGACTGTGCTGGGATATTTTTGGCAAATGTGATGTACTTAGGACAGCTGAACCTATAACAAAGTCGCTTTCTCTGACCCTATGTATGCTTAAATCTTTAAAACTACGCAACGGATTTTAATGCGGTTTTTTTTAATAGATAGAGTGATTGAAGAGGAAGGTTTATATGTATAATACATGCATAATATAATAGAGAAACACCGTGCGAAGCCGGGGCGGGTCGCTAGTTTAATTTAAAAAAATATATTTTCAAATCCGTTCCTAAGTCTCCTCTTATGTTAAGTCAGTTAAAAATAAATGCAAACCAGTCTACGTAAATCCTTGACAAAACTAACTCCCTTTGTCTCTGATTCCAGTTTCTCCGCGAGGAGCTGCAGTATGACAGCGGGTACGAGAAGCGGCAGCGTGCCTTCCACCACAACGATGATATGCACATATCCGTTAAGGAGCTATGGGAGGCGTGGCTCAAATCTGAAGTAAGTCACCTATCTTACCCATTCTTTTAGGCACTTTTTACCCGTTGTTTTAGGGGTTGATTTCAGACCGTTTCGACCGCGGCGGCTTTTTCATTCGTGTTCCCGCAAATATTGCAGCAAGCGGCGGTAATCACAGTTCATATATATATTCATATATATTAGGGGACAATCTTACACAAATCGAACTAGCCCCATAGTAAGCTCAATAAGGCTTGTGTTATGGACACTAGACGAAGATATATTTAATAGATACAAATAGTTAAATACAGTTAACTTTTATTATAAACTATAGACGGTATCGAGGCTACACATGATTTAATCAAAAGTTGTCATCAATCGATAGTCCTTCGCGGTAAAAATAGAGTGACACTAATGAAACAAAAAACGCTGGAATAACGCTTGAAATCGACCCTTAGGGATACTGATTATGATCCTATTATCCGTTACGCGTTATGTACCGGCTCAGTTGCTCAACGTACTATTTAAAAAGCTATGCTAGGAGTCATGTGATCGCAGGAGAAATGAGGGAACCTGTAGAAGAACTAAAGTGACCGACATAGCTGCCAGAGTAAGCTGAAAATATAACTCGGAAGAACCGATGACCATCGGAACCATGAACCGGATTGCTTCTAGGGCGTTAAGGCACAGTATAATAGCAGTAATTTTTCTTCCGACAAAAGATAGACAAGGGGCCCCTGAACTAGAGGGCCTAGGGGCGTATTTACCCTAAGGCCATCCGGGCCATGCCCCGGGCGAGCGGCTATGCCGCCCCTGGTGGATTTCTTTTGTTTTGGTTTTGGCGCCATTGAACCAACTTTTACTTCTCCTGGGGCGGCGAAACTTATTGGCCCGGGGCGCCAAATTTCAAAAATGCGCCCCTGAGGGGGCTTCGGTGCTAGGCACCGTCTGGCCCTCCGGTAGCTACTTCACAGTAGTGGCGTACTGTGAAGTAGTGGCGTAGCTACATAAATTCGCAAATCTTGGCCACTTATTTTACGTAAAATGTTTAAATTTAATTTTGTAGAAGAAAATCTTAACGTTTCCTCATTCTTATGTCGCACATTAACTCTTTCCAGGTCCATAATTGGACGGCGGAGCAGACGGTGGAGTGGCTCACGCAATCCGTAGACTTGCCGCAGTACAGGAGCTTGTTCCTGCAACACAAAGTCACGGGCGCTACGCTGCCCAGGTAACTCGATTTTATTTTAATTAATTTATCTACACTTATCATAAACCCTCTATAATGCGTTCAATAAGCGCAAATTAAAACTAGCATAAAGAAAAATAGTTGTGTCCGCTCGTTCTTTGAAAAGAGCGTACCGATCTCGGTCAATGTGCACGGTCGGGAATGTGCACGAACTATAGGTGGCAGCACTAAACGACAAAAGAGACACGGGCGGACAATAAAGGAAACTATCGCCCCTGTCAAATCAAGCTGTCAATTTCAATGATAATATGTAAGTGTCAATGTCAAATATAGTAAGTCATAGCTACACTGACGTTAATCGTCCTTCAACGCGATAAATTAACGTTATTAACGGCGTTTTCGTCAATGTGGCCCCAGCATGAGAGGGTATATGATTTACATTGGCGGCACCAGTTGGCAGCACCTTCGTCGTGCACGTTCCCTATCGGTCAAAGGAACTAGTTCGGTATTTTAGTTCCTTTAGTTCAGGAGCAAATCTCGAGATCTGAAGGAAAGAAAGGAGCTAGCTATTTAATATTTGATTTTGACTCTTTCGATCACTCGCTCCCAACCGATTTGTACCAACCAACGTATCGACTACTGAACTAAAGGACCGAAGACCGATTAAGAGCGCTTAAGAGGCCAACTAGTTCTTATCGGTCCGAGGTGGGATTTCATTCCTTTTAGTTCTTCGGTCCTGACCGACACAAGCCTAAAGATAAACTAAAACAAAAACATTGCTTGCTAATCCGCGGTATGAAAACATGTTAGTCAATTAGTGCTAGTCCATTATAATTACTTGCGTATTCACATGCAAAATGAAGAAACATGCAAATAAATACAACAAAACACCACCAAAAATAATTATAGATACATTGAGCAAATGCATTGAAAAATCAAAGACGATCGACTACAGCTAATGCCGGATTAGAACCCGCACCTCTGTCATTCCGGGACAGCGAGTTATCCAATTTCTCCAATTAGCTTATGACGTCACCGCACGTAAGTTTTGAATGCATTCGTATCGGAGATACTAGCGCCCTCTGTACCAATTGTGGTGTTTATGAGGATTCAAAATATTTCCAGTAAATATGATGATTCCTTAAAATAGTGCACCACCAAAAATATAAAACCAAAAAAAAAACAATTATTAAAAGATTAAACTGTTTTGTTAGAATAATATTCTTACGTGTGAAAATGTTAATAATGCTTCATAATAATTTCGAATTCGATGTTACATTCAAATTGTTCATTCAAATTTGGAATATCTCTAAATTTGACCTCAATTCGTATATCAGTCGAAATTACGTTTTTGCAAATAATTTTGACAAATCTCGCACGTTGCTTGATCGAATGGTACGATAATTGAGGCCGACTATTCTTTGTCTCTGAATAAAAAAAACTACGGTTGCGTAACATGCGTGAAAGAGGTTTTCATTTACTGCAATTTGACGTTTTTAATTTGCAGTTTTCGAACACATCACAGAGATCTTATAATAAGTGTGTAAATAAAGCAGTGTATTTAACTGTACTTAATTAGGCATTAAAACATGAGTGTGATGTTATTATGAAACTCGCCTCAACCCATGCTTTAATGCCTTTCATTATGTAACAGTCACATAAACTACTATTAGTGTTTGTCTGACGGTATTCAGTTAATATTATGTACGAAAAAGTGCTAAACTAAAAATAACTTCAGTCAAAAGTAAAAGGGGAATACAAGAAACGTGTTTTTAGGTGTCTTTTACTGTGGTACGGAACCCTTCGTGTGCGAATCAGACTCGCACTTGGCCGGTTTTTATTACTAATTATTATTGGTAATAAGATCAGTTTAAAATGTACGTTTGTTTGCAGGTTGGCAGTAAACAACATGCAGTACCTAAGTAACGTGCTTGGCATCAAGGATCCCATTCACAAGCAGAAGCTAGCGCTCAAAGCTATGGACGTCGTCCTCTTCGGGCCCCCTAAAGGTAGGATCGTTGCTTTGTTGTACAGACGACGATAGACATATGTTCACACTTTTCCACCTTATTCCGAGGAAATAATCGAAAAGTGTATGTATATTTCTGACGTCGACTGTAGTAAATCAAATCAAATCAAATATTTTATTTGCTAGAACACAGTAGGTATAATAGGTCTTATATATATAAAAAAAAAAAAAACTTCCGATGTGCTCAGCCTGCAAGCAGGCGTGCAAACATTTGGGCGCGATTCATTAATTATAAATTTCACAATTACAATATTATACAATAACATAAAATATTCATTTAAAAATAATTAACAACGTGAAGACAAACGGCGGCGGCGGCGGCGGCGGCGGCGTGGCGTGGTAAAATAGTTGATCATATGTTTATTGTACCTACCAACCTACTGTACACTATTTTCTGCAAATAAATAACTTTGACTTTGACTTTGACAATACAAGACAAAAAAAATAGAATTATAAAGTCATAAAATAATAATAAAAAATTGAGAATAATAAAATTGAGATGTCAGTTACGTTCCAAATAATTCTTAACACTATAGAAGCACCTGTCTAGGAGCCAGGTGTTTAATTTGTGCTTGAACTGGTTTCCTCGGAGCACTTTAATGTCATCAGGAAGACTATTAAATAACTGGATACACATGTTATACACATTCCTACCATAAATAGCTTTGGTGACCCGCGGTTTATACAATAGATCCATAACTTTTTGTCGGGTCTGCCTATGCATCAGTTCACCACGCGTCTTAAAATATTGCTGGTGGGTGTTGACAAGGATACATACTTCTTTTATGTACAAACAAGGTAAAGGTAGTATGTGAAGTTTTTTGAAAAATGGAACGCAGCTAACATCGTGCACGTTACAAATGACCCTGACACACTTCTTCTGAATCCTAAATACTCTCACCACATCGACAGAATTACCCCACAGTATTAGTCCGTAACGAAGAACAGAAGACACATACCCATGATAAGCTGTTAATGCGGCCTCCACCGACACAGTGTCTCTCAACCTTCAGTAGTAGGTACTACTCGTATATCGTCAGTACTTTGAAAAAAACTCGTATCTAAACGTCATATACACTTACTACGTTTTTATCTGTAGTCAGTGTCAGATACGTGTTTTTTTTTTCAAAGTAATGACGATTTTTTTTTCTTTTTGTTTTTTTTTAAAGCCTGACTAACTCGCAACCCTAGTGGGCGTAGCGATAATATGACCGGGTGGTCGGCCGTGGCGTTCCCTGGGGTCGAACCAGGTCGCTAGCCGGACCACCCCGAGTGAATCGGACTGGACTAATGACGATATGTATACAGGGTGTCCCAAGACTAGGTAACGTGAAGGGAAAGTACTGCAATTATTGTAGATATAATATTTTGCTGAAAGGAGACTTAATTTTGATTTTAAAAATAAATAGAAACTGCATTCAAAGATTTTTGAAATCACCTGCCTTAACCAGGGATCGAACCCGCCAAATAAGAAAAAAAAAAAAATTGCGGCACGGGTTCCCATCATCATTTATCAAAAAGAGCTGAAATTTTATATACCATAATATTTTGGTAGTTCCAACATTTTTAGTATGGGGTATGCATTACTAAAAAAAAATCTTGCCCAAACAACAAAACATTTTTTTTAAATTATTTTTTGTAATGCATGCATACCCCTCAAATACTTTTAACTATTTACTCAAATATACTGGTGGAGCATTCCATGAAAATATTTCGTAAGGGACACCACCGTTTTAATACTTCCGAGAAATAAATTCAGGAAGCTAATTATGAGCATTGTAATATCATAACTCACCCCCTCATCCCCGCTCTCCTCCCGTGAAAAAAAAACACAACAATATGGTTGTTTTTTTTGTCCTCTCCTCCCCACGACAAAAAAACAACCATATTGTTGTGATTTTTTTCCAGAAGTTTTTTATCATGTCTAAGTGGGCGGCAAGTAAAAAAAATTGGAAACCTATGCTCTAATTTAACACTGTTTGTAAAATGAAATATAACAGAAAAATAGATAGTTTTAAAGGGTCTTGACGTAATCCTAGACAACGTTATGATTTTGTGAGACCACAATTATCTTTATCAGATTCTTAATAGTACATTGTTACGTGTTACAAGCATTGTCTATGCTTGTAATAAAAACATCGTCGTAAGACAGGTTTTTATCGCTGAGCAATCGCTTCATGAGCGCAGCTGTAAAATTACAATAAATTTAATGTTTTACTATTGATAATTTTATTTATAATTCCATGTATACAGGGTGTCCCTAAAACCAACTTTGATACGAAAAGGGCTGATAGACCAGCTCATCAGACACCAGATTAAGTAAATTTGACCTCAGTGAAAATGGCTTAGTTTTCGAGATATTGACGTTTTTGCAAAACTCGTGCTAAGTGATACCCTGACTCGGTTATTTGAGTGTCATGACTAAAATATCAAGTATTTTTCAAATCTGGTTTTTGATATGGGTAGCCAGATACACATTTATAGATCTAATAATAGGCAAGTCGGTGGAAATCGAGTTCTGTTGATTTATTTATTTATTTATAAAAATACATAACAGGCTTACAGTTTTTTCACCAAGCGCCTAAAATGCTAGATTGACATAAACTATCTACTGTAACTATTGCATAACAATTGACAACCTTTCATTTTTTTGAGCCTTTCATTTTATTGGTTCACTGTATTTGGTTTGAAAAGACGAATACGCTGATAGTTTATTTGTTTCACGAGGGTTTGTATTTAATTTATATATTAATTTTTACTTATTCTGAAAGGGCGTAACTACAGTTCTACGGCAGAATAGACCATTACTTTAGTCTTATCACGATCGAAAAACATCGATAGTATACATTGACAATGTCAAATTCAAAATTATGACAGCTTACTTTTTCTGTGGCAAAAGGCACTGGCATTTCATCTATTGTGCCGTAGAACTGGTAAAATGAGAATATATTTTTTATTCTTTTGTATTTTTTATATTAAGCAATATATAAAAATTATAAAAATAGTGTACTGCTCAGGAGGCAAAATGCTTTCGAATCGTATATACATTTTGAAGTGTTCTTAAAATGAAATGTTGTCAATTCTTAAAAGTAACAGTTGCACATTAAACTTATTTTGGTGAGTAGCACATGCCAGCTGTCAGCAAACAGGTCGGCATCTTGCTCCAGCACCACCTTGTTGAGCAGCGCGGGCGCACGTGCTTGGGGCGCGTTGTTAGATCGGCGCGTGCGCGCCCCCATCGCCGCCCTCTCCGGCGCAGCGAACAGCGGGCGGCGACGGCGGCCCGCACGCCCGTACTGCTCAGGGACGAATAAGCGGATACTTTCCAAGGCTGTTGGATTATAAATTTGTCCTCTCAACAAAAGACAGTAATGAATGGCGAGATGGAGTTTACGTCTGTAATTGAGAGTGTCGAGCCCGACCATGCCCGCCAAAAAAAGAGATGGAAATAAGTATGGATAATATCCATACTGCTTTTTATATATGTGACGTGCAAACTTTCGCTGGACTCTTTCGAGCGAGTGTTTGTAAATCACCTCGAAAGGGTCCCATATTACAGAGTTAAACTCCAACTTGCTACGCACGTATGCGTTATACAATATAATTGGTACAGTCGTGCTAGTAAATTGTGGTGCCATACGCATTACAAAACCTAGCGTTTTGTTCGCATTTTTTACTACTGAGCGAATGTGGCTATGGAAGTCTAATTTAGCATCAAGCTCGAGACCCAAGTCACGGATAGTCTGGACGCGAACAATAGCGTCGTCACCGAGGTGATAGGTAAAGTTCAGTGGACATTTACTTCTACTAAACGTAATGATTTTGCATTTATTCTCATTAAAAAACAATCTATTAGTTAGACTCCAATTCATTACGGCATCTATATTTCGCTGCAGCACATCACAATCAGAAGTTGCATCAATGGCATAAAACAGCTTTAGATCATCAGCGAACAATAAACACTTGACGCCGCTGACCACCGCAGGCAAGTCAATGATCATCACCAGAAATAGGGTGGGGCCAAACGTACTTCCTTGACTCACTCCAGATCTGGTGAAATACTCGCTAGATTGATACCCTGACAGCTGTACAAACTGTCTCCGATCCTTTAAATAGCTCGCGAATAACTTCAACAAATTCGGGGAAAAACCAAACGAGGACAGCTTATTTAGAAGTATATCATTATCGACTAGATCGAATGCCTTCTGGAAGTCGAAGTAGGCAGCGTCCACTTGCCGGTATTGGTCCATATGGGGAAGGGCATAGTCAACAAAGTTGATATTGTTAGTAGTGGTGGACCTACCTCCCCGAAAACCGTGCTGGGCATCCGACAGACGATTTGAGATAAGAGGCGCAATAGATCTATTAATAACTCCCTCAAAAATCTTACCAAAAACGGATAGAACAGCTATTGGACGAAAGTTGCTAATATCAGAAGCAGAAGTTTCCTTCGGGACAGGCGTTACTCTCGATATCTTCCAAAGATCTGGGTAAATACCCTGCTTAATAGAGAGGTTAAAAATGAACAGCAGAGGATCCTTCAATACTGAAATACAGTCTTTGACCAAAAATGCGGGGACGCCGTCAGGGCCAGGTGCGGAAGAAGCCTTTGATACCGCCCCCGTACTGACTTGGTTTAACTTTACATCTCCAAACTTTTTTGTTGTAGGAGAAATGCGTTGCGAGACTTGCATCTTTTTTACATGTACCTAATGTTTTTGATGGGATCTCATTAACAGGGTGTTATATAGCAAATTTGTTCCCAAATTTGTCCAAAAAAACATCGTAAAACCGAGATCTTAGAGCCGAGTACTATCAGTTGTAAAGATACCGGTAGCAAGATTTAAAAATAGTCAATGCAGAAATTCAGAATCTAAACTACGTAGAAAATAAAAAAACTGAAACCGTGTCCAGTAGCAGATTTCAATATTTATTTGACACCACGTATCCCAATAGATCAGTGGTTCTTAACCGGTGGTCCTTGGAAGCACTCGACGCAGTCCGTGAAGCCATCCGAAAAAAATATTATATTAACTCCATACCTATTTACTTTATATTACCTACCTCCAAACAGTTGGTGGTGGTGGTAGTGGTGGTTGTCCCGTGGCAAGACATATTTTGTCAAATGGTCCCTCATCACTAAAAGGTTAAGAACCACTGCAATAGATCAATGGCACTTATCATAGCCCTAATTTAACATTATAAGAGCTTATTGTACAAAAGACTCCCGAAACATTTTGTACATAGTGAGTGATCCGTTTTTAATTCAATATGTTTGAGTCTCATGATAGTTTTTTAATCAAAATTATAAGAGCTGTATAAGCTTTTCCTATAAAGGGGATAACCGTTGGGGCAGTAAAGTCCTGGAGTGGCGACCAGGCATAGACAAGCGCAGTGTAGGATGACTCCAGACTCGGCGGACAGACGACCTCGTGAGAGTAGCGGGGAGTCGGTGGGTGCGGTTTGCACAGGACCGCACTCAGTAGCGATCTCCCATTAGTTCGATACACACCTTCACATAAGTCAGGTTGATCCGCTTCATCCTTCCCGCTGGTCCGCTGCTCACTTTGAGCAATCAGCGAAAAGTCAAGGTGGCCCTGGCCAAACGTCCTGGTTCGACTCCAGGCGTTCAGGCTCTCACCTAGTCCGACCCTATCGAGGTGGACCGGGACAAGGCGACCTGGTTCGACCCCAGGCGCCCCTGCACCTACCCAGTCCGATCCACTCGGGGTGGTCCGGCTAGCGACCTGGTTCGAGGCCAGGGAACGCCACAGCCGACCACCCGGTCAGATAATCGATATGCCCAATAGGGTTGCGAGTTAGTCAGGCGTTAAAAAAACCGGTCAAGTTCGAGTCGGACTCCCGCACCGAGGGTTCCGTACAAACTAGTCAGTAGATACGTGAATAATTCAAGATAAACTCTATGGTGGGACAAACTTAACTTTGCTGTTGAAAAACTGTTGTCCCCAATCCCCATACGTCGACATATTATGTCGCGGTCGCGGCTAGTTTAGTAGGAGCAAATAAGTTTGGCTTACAATTTTTTGGACCACCCTAATGGGGGAGGCCTATGCCCAGCAGTGGATGTCCGTGGTTGATAGATAGAAGCTTTTATACAGCGTGTGTGCTGTTTGGGAACCTATGACAGAAATAAATAAACTGATAACTGGCGCAGCAGGACCAAACGGAAATAAGGGAATACATAGAGCAATAACCTTCCATTTTAAATTGTCTACTTACATAGTATTTTTTATGTATACATATAATGACACTCATTTACAATAAACTGGTGACACGAGTTAATGCTCGGTCATTATTTTAATAACATATCACGAGCATCACGATTGTGCTGTGAGTAGATATGAAAATATTCTGTATTTCACTGTAATGTCTCCCATTCCACGTAAGAGGCGTAAGATGTTTGAAACCCTCATCGTTGTATGCTACCGTAAAATGGGGCTAAATTAAGACCCGCGTGGCTATTTGGCATTATGAAAAAGTAAGTGTTAAGACTTAAGTCAATATTTTTTCTTCATGGATATTGTAAAAACATAAATCTTCATCTGCCAATGCCTAAGTCTAATGTAAAATTGGCTAGTATTCAATTAATGAAGTTGTTATTAGTTTCAGTTATTTTTCCAAATAACCTGCCCGCGGGTTTTAAATAGCCCCGTTTTACCTTATTTTTAACCCCCGACGCAAAAAGAGGGGTGTTATAAGCTTGACCGCTATGTGTGTGTTTGTGGCAAAGTAAAAATATATTTTAATCAGCCCATCGGTTACCGAGTAAACGGGGAAAATATGTCGCAGCCAACTGGTTTAATTAGCCATTTAGTTAACTGCCTAGCCTTTTCACTAAACGACGCCATTTAGTTAACTGCCTGGATGAAATTTAGCCAATGCGTCAATGTATCAATTGACGATATGGCTGGCCAATCGTGGGCTTCTATTTCTGCTCTAAGGGACACCAGCTGACTAACAAACCTAACCTAAAATAACTGGCCAAGAGCATGTCGGACCATGCTCAGTGTAGGGTTCCATAGCCGTAACTATAAGGTAAATAAAAAATACGATGTAAAAAAAGCACAACAACAAAAGAGCGTATCTTCGTAGCGTAGTAATGAGCGTATAGCAATTACGTCCTTTTGTTGAGAAGCGCAGTTTATCGGCAATAACTCAAAAACGGTACATTCGATCTTGTTGAAAATAATTTTCGTTGAAAGTATTAATTAAGCGTTACCTTCCTGATTTTTTTCATATTTTTCGGACGCACGGTTTATAAAATAGAGGGGGGGGGGGGGGGACACAATTTACACATCTTTCGGAGCGATTATTTCCAAATACATTCACTTAATCAAAAACATTACTTAGGAACCTTATAGTGTTTTTTAAAGAGCTGTCGAACTATGTACCACACGTTGATATTTGCTGAAAAAAAAAATTACTGTCTTTAACATGTATGGAGTGCCCCCCCTAAAAATATTTATTTTAATTATTTATATACCAAACTAAGTAGCGGCTCATAAAAGATACCTATATTCCAAATTTCATCAATATCCATCATGTAGTTTTTGAGTAAAATGCCTGTGACATACGGACAGACAGACAGACGGACGGACATGACGAAACTATAAGGGTTCCGTTTTTGCCATTTTGGCTACGGAACCCTAAAATGGAGTTTGTTATGTTCACTTTTTCCATGCGCCCAACCCCCTTGTAGAGGGGTAAGTAAGAGTTAAGAGACAAGTTTGAATCTGATTTTGTAGTGACCACTTACCTACCTTTTTACCCGACTGCGGTGAAGCCCAAAGGAGGGTAATGTGTTTGACCTGTATGTATGTATGTATGTCCGTTCCTGTGTCCGCTCGTAACTACTCAACGGTACAACCGATTTTGATAAATGATACATCATTGGATTCGTCCTGATGGCGCGAGTGTCACTGGGTATGAAGTTCGTTAAAATAAACAAAATGGCGGATTTTATGCACTTTTAAAGTGCACCGCGGTGGGGTTTTTTTTAGTAAAAATATTTTTTTGCTCATCTAGGCCGATAATTTATAAATAAAATACATTCTGACACATTATTGAAGTTATTTCTCTTCACTAACAAACCAGGTCAGGTAAGCGTGACGTCATAATGGGAGATTTTAATTTCTGTACTTTCTTAGCAAACTAGCAAAAGTTAATTACGACGTATTTTAATAACTCAATTCGTGCATTTTGTTCTCTGTCGTTAACTGAGCCGGAATTGCTTAATTTGTATTACGTTCAATGTAACACACTGTATAGAATATCGCAAGCATATGTTATGTCATGTAAGTCATGTTACAACTAAATTCGCCGATTATAAAAACAAACACGTTTTTTTTCCTACTTATCTCTGTCTGATGATTTTTTGTCCACAATTCGACACACAGTCACTAGGTGACCATGTAGGTACAGTTGCGCACTTTATCTCAATGATTTAAAGTTTGTATTTGTTTGCTAAAGTTTGACGGTACATCGATGACGCGGCAATGATGGAAAATCGCTTCGCCTTAAACGGCTCCCACGCTGAATATTATAGACCAGTCAAAAAAGCCGACACCTCCGAAGGAGAGAGGCACAGTTCGCCTCGTTTCTTAAAGTATTTATTATATTTAAACGGTGACACGTCACCTCTATGTAACGTTAAATTGTTAAATCATTGAGTAAACATAAGGCCAGCTAACATTAGTATGAAACAATTCTGAGAACCTAGAAAATACTTTTTGACCGAGCGAGCGAAGCGTCTATGTTTCAGCTTGGGCAAAAATACTTTCGTATGTCCAGCAGCGGTTAGTACTATCAGCCTTAAAAATATTGATATCTTATTTATTAGTAACTTATATATATAGGATTTTTTGGTCGACTGTGTTTTTGGTTTTTTTTTTCAAAATAGTGGAGCCAAAGGGGTTCGCGAGGTCTACAGCTCACAGAGCCTCTAGTATATTTACGTCACACCTGACCATAAAGTGGCAATGACCGCCCGCTACGCGTGCGGAAAATACCACTTCCTGGTCTGGGGGAGACGTAAAATTTTGTACTTACCGCGGGCGGTACCGTAAGGTCGGGGTACTTTGGCCAAATGTAGGGTAACTTTGCCCACTTTGTAAATCACATATCTCAAATCTGTAAGGTCTGATAATAAACATAAAAACATGAACGGTCACCTAAAACCAACCACATGGCAATGTGCCGTAATTTAAATGCAATAATGAAACCTGAATCGAGATAATCCCTATGGCCAAAGTTACCCCCCCAGGGCGAAAGTACCCCGACCTTACGGTAATAAAAGTTTCAAAAGTTCTTAATGCATTGATATAAGAACTTTTGATACGTTCAAATGCCAAGTTATGATGCTGACTGTACAAAAGGTGAACTTGTGAATTTATACCTTTTCCATTCGATAAACATAAATGTAGCATGCACTTAGTCCTGACAGATTTATGCAGTAATCATTTACCATTGTTAGCAGAAATCACAAATAGGTACAGTGCCGTCTAAATATATCTATACATTTCAGAACTAATGTCTGTGGAATAAGGTCCAAAACCGTATACATATTTTACCCTAACCTAACCAACCAATTTCCTTCCTCATACCATTTACCTGAAAATTACTGCTTTGTTAATAATTGGTCACAAGAGTATTATGTTACATTACATCAACATAAATCTTTATAATACAGATATGTAATGCAAAACACTATTGTAGACATACAACATATTAGAAAAACTTCAGGAATATTTTCATTGAAAATGCAAATCTTTATTATCAGAATTCAGATATTTAGGATCGTGTCTGGTGAAAATTGAGTACATTAATTGTAATTAAAAAGAGAGTCCAAAGTTTTGTTATACTCACTTGCAATCTTTCAACGTTAGTTGACACACTGTTGACATTTTTATATTTATTATTAATTCCATACTTTTAGGGTTCCGTTATTTCCTTTTGAGGTACGGAACCCTAAAAGTATTTATAGGATCAATTTGTTGTATGTCTGTCCGTGTCTGTCTGTCTGTCAATACCCTTTATCTCAGGAACGCGTGAAGGTCCCTTAAAGCTGTGAAGATACGGCCATTTATGACGTAAATTTCGACACTCTCAAGGAAACCAAAATTCAAAGGGTAAAAAAAAACAATTATTCCCTCTTTATTGAAGAATTGTAATAGACTAACCTAACCAAACCGAAAAAGAATCAAGATCCAAAAATACTATGATTTTCATAAATAAATATAGCACCAGCATCAGTCACAATTATACGGCGATTTTAAACTATTTAAGCCGCTATCTCGCGTAAGAGCAGTAATGAAATACAATTTTTATTCCGCCGAGGCGCGAGGATTCGAATTGTGACTGAATCCGTAATATCTGACCGCGAGTTACTCCAAACGTGTTATTAAGTCATATTTCCTAGTAACACCACATGGTTTCTTTAGTTTCAGGACATTTCTGAATATTTTATAAGTCTGATAGCGTATTTACAATTACTTCATTTATTGCCTTTATATCGACAATAACGATTCCAGAAAAGTTTAAAATCCTTGAAAATCTTCCAGGCACAGAAGTTGCTTCCATATACCGCAACGTAATCTTACAAAACAAAACATCATTATTCTTTATATTTCAAGGCATCGACCCTTCATCAATCACCCTTTTTTACATAGCATCACTCGCAAGTCACGGTTTTTCACATCAGTAACAGATCATCGCTCGTTCGTCGCGCATCTTGTTTTGTCAAGGTTAAATTTCGACAGTCGTTTGAGTTTTCGCGAATACGCTAAGTTAACATTAAACAGTTCAAACAGTGATGTAAGATGTAACATGGTGTTGCTCACTAACAAAAAAGTCCTTAATGAACCTTAATTAAATAATAAAAAAAGTTTTTGTCAAAAAATGCTTTTTTGAGACAAGCTTTTATTTCTGACTGTATTTTTTTTGTATAATCGCAAACTGCACGTCACAACTAATCAAATGAACCCAAACACTGTGAATCTATCTTATGAAATTTAGATGATTCTATGGCTACAAGTGGCGTGGCGAAACCCGATTCCAACCGGCTTGCCTATTTTAAAACATATGACCTACTACTGCTGAAGAAAAATTAATCAAATCTGCTCCGGCTTTACTAAGAATATATTTGACGCCACGCCACTGATGGCTACCATCCGGTTCCATCATCGGATCAGCTCCATGTCATAATAATATTGCATTGTCATCTGATTTACATATTCTCGCAAAATTTCAGCACAATCGGTTGAAGATATCTGCTTCAAAATTGAGTTGCAAGGTTCCACCCTAACAAACATAGTTACATATATACATTGTATGTTAAATAAAAGCTTGTAAAATAGGAATACCTAATGATATAAACAGCATTGTTTAACAGACGTTTTGTAACATGTGTCGATAACTTTTAGAAAAAATACTGTCTCTTATACCAGTTACAACGTTGTCACCCGTCGTCCCATCACGTCAACCGAGTGTGATTCCACTATTCAGTCGCGTATTGTCCGCGCTGCAAGTTTTCGCGAACCGCGCCGCAAAATGTTTCCAACAGTGACCATGTAGTGCTATGATGTGATGTTCGAAACTTGGGTCGCTTTGGGAACGACCTACTGTGTTTATTTACTGTTCAGTGGCCGATACGTGGATTTAACTGATAATGACGGTAAATATACTTTTAAATAATATAAAAAAATAAATAAAATAAATATTAGGGGACAATCTTACACAAATCGAACTAGCCCCATAGTAAGCTCAATAAGGCTTGTGTTATGGATACTAGACGACGATATATTTAATAGATACAAATACTTAAATACATAGAAAACATCCATGACTCAGGAACAAATATTCGCGCTCATCACACAAATAAATGCCCTTACCGGGATTCGAACCCAGGACCTCTTGCTTCGCAGACAGGGTCACTACCAACTAAGCTAAAGCGGTCGTCAATATGAATTAGTAGTAATAGGATTCCCTGTAAATTGGCCGGCCACATTTGAACTTCTATACAAACAAGTTGATGTAGCGCTATGATATGATGTTCGAAGTTTGGGTAGTTTTAGGAACGACCTAATGTGTTTATTTACTGTTCAGTGGCCGATACGTGGATTTGACTGATGATGATGATGAATATGCTTCAAAATAATATAAATATAACAGCACGTATGATAGGATTTCCTGTAAATTTCCCGGCAACATTTTAACTTCTATACAAGCTCTTCAACCTATATCTGAGTTAATTAATGATAAAAAATATTTAGCGAAAATCTTACACAAGTCGACCTATGTTCAAACTAAGCAATATGCAGCAACTACTTCAACTCCGGTGTTGATGGCGCTCGTGCGCTCTTGTGTGGCTTACGTACCCGATCTTGTTACCGAAGACTTGTGCAGATCGGGCACATAAGAACGCCATGGATATAGTTATAGCTGATCGCCGCAGGTGGTCGGGCTTTCAGCTCATCCCGTTTGATGTCCAGTTCTACCTTTCGCCGGGATTACAATTTTAAGGTCTTCTCTATTATAAAAGATCTCCATTTAGGCGGTTGGCTGCCAGACTCTCCCACCGATCGAGGGCAATATCTGTATTTGGGTTACGACGATATACTCTCTTATATAGGTGGGTAAATAAACACTTAATTAGATAGAAATCCAGCTCAGGACAACTCGTGCTCACCACACAATTATTCGTTCTTGGGCGTTTCTCCAGAAATATGTCTGCGACTCATTCATCTGTCTCCATACATTTAGTATGAAAAAGGGCCAGATGAATGAGATGACCGCAGACATATTTCTGGAGAAATGCCCTCCTACCAGGATTTAAACCTGGGATCTCTAACTTCAGTGGCGGTTTCACTGTCCCAAAACTCTGTCTGTCTGTCTATCGGTAGTTGACTTTGAGAGTCGAATAGCGTTCGTCTACATGTTGTATCGTATATAAGGAAATATAGATACTGGATTGCGTTGTCTGTCAATCACACAATATGGCGAAGAACACACTGAAATCGCCCGTCGCCGCGATTTTTTCGTACTATGCGCAGCTACACGGAAAAAATCGCCGCGATTTACGCGCCAGTGTGCGCCACCCCGCGATTTTTCTATACAAATCGATGATTATACATACAAAGTTGAAAATCGCTGAGTCGCGCGTCGCCGCGATTTTCGCTGCAGTGTGAGATCCGCCTATTTCCCGTACCTACCATGAGACATTGGCAAATTTTTGGTCTCCAGAACAACCTGATTTCGCCATGTTGGTATGATGAAGTTTTTTGAAGGAGGTTTATGTGTCCAGAAGTCAAAGTTTATCGGGGGACGCGCCTTTATAATAATGTTTATTTCTCATACATAATATATATTTTTTCCAATGTAACCGGCCACTTATCAGATTTAAATGTGGTGCTGTACCTATGTAGGTTTAACTAAGTTAAATAATAGTATTTTATGCAACAGTTGTATAAGAAGGTTCAAAAAATGCGAATTGCGTGAGTTGCGATACGAGCCGCGAATGCGGCGAGTATCGCAAATAGAGACGCAATGAGCGTTTTTTGACTTAATTATACAACGTTGCATACAATACTTTTTCTACGACAGGTTTTAAAATTATAAAATACAAACAAAGCATAACCTGCAAAGAAGGCAAATATGACGTATGACTGTCAGTATGTGTCTATGGTAAACTTTTTATTTTTTAAATGAAGTTGACACGCAGTGAATATATTAAAAATACTTTTGTTTTTATGTTGGCATCAATGAATTTAGTTCAGAAAGTTTTGTTTTTCTTAAGAGCCGTAGGATTTTAATTGTCTGTTAAGTTGGTAGTTGTGCATTTTTACCGTAAAGTTAAAATTGAGCGCTTAATCCTTGACCTCAGTTTAACCTAGATTTAGAAGTCTGTGGTTGTTAGCAATAACGTAAAGTGGCTATAACGACACTAGTGCTGTTATGGGGAATAGAGTATAGACTTCTCTGAACTCATATTATATATGTTCTTATATTAGTGTTCGTGACCAAGTAAAAGACAGATAACAGTACAGGAGTAGAAAAACATAATTTCACACGAACGTAACATTATGTATGACTTAAACTATTATATGAGCTGATAATAATGATGACAGATATCGAGTGAAATAAAAAAAAAACTTGTCCGATTTTTCCGTCGGTCGGCCGTTGTCCGGCGAGTTGGACTTGCCCACCGAGGGTTCCGTAGAAATATTGTAAATAAGACTATATTTTTTTATGCTTTAATTACAAATGTATACCTAGTTTTCAGATTTTTCCCTATACTTGTAGTAAGTATAAGACGTTATTACACGCCAAATTTCATAGTTCTAGGTCAACAGAGAGTACCCACCCTTTGAATATTGGTTTCCTTGAGAGTGTTGAAATTTACATTCTTTGTGCCATAAACGGCCGCATTTTTTTTTCACGTTCACTTAAAAGTTTGATTTTTTCACAGCTCCAAGGGAACGTAGATCTGAGTATATAGTTTTATTTTCAAGTCGATACCTCCACGCGATTCCGAGACAAAGGGTCTTGACAGACGGACAGATGGACAATAAAGTGATCCTATAAGGGTTCTGGTTTTTCCTTTTGAGGTAGGTACGCAACCCTAAAAACTATGTAGACAAAGTCATGGAATGTATAGTAACGTTACTTATTTGTACTTTGCACAGAATGTCCAGTCTTGTTGAGATAGTTTAATAGGTATGTTAATAATAACATTCCCATGTGTACACATGGGATTAGGGCTTAATGACATCGGACATTGAAGTACTTTGAGATCAAACTCTGCAACTAGGTATTATTTAGTAATTACGGTATCACCTATTGTATTTTTGTAACAATTGTCGTTCGCCACGTGTCAAACGCATAAGCGAACAAATGTTACATAAGAGTGGCTACTCATAACATTTGTTCTATATTCGTATTTGTATTCGTAGTATTCCATATTCGTGTTATTTTTGTGAATCGATTTCAAAACAGAAGGGATTCAAGCATTTTTTTTATCGCTTAAGGTGATTTGAGTCGGTCGGTTTTCCATACAAAATAAAGAGGGTCATTATTTGCTTCCATGACATCAATTATGTTTAAAGTGTGTTTAATTTTATTGCATGCTTAAAAGTCAAATAATTCTAGCAAAACACGTTAAGTTTCAAATAGCGCTGACCTTCAAGGCCCAAATGAACGTTAATTATGTTTTTTTGAGACTTTTCATGTTATTTCGCGTAAGCAAAAGCTATAAAATAAAATACATTTTAAACATAATTGATGTCGTTGAAGCAAACGACGACCCTCTTTACGTTTGTATGGTAAACCAATATGAACGCATCATCAAGACTCAGTCCCAAATAGTCCCAATTTATTATTAAGGTTTAAGTATTACGTTATACTAATACTCGTATCAAGTTATTGTTAATTTATGTACCTTTTCCGGTTTTACGCTATTCTCGTGTTCATTGTAGCTATAAATTGTTAAAGTATAAGATAAAAAGTATTTGATATATCCGTTAAGTCTTAAATTATCCATTAAATAATAGGTGTCTTTAAAAAGAAATATGATTTGGATTTTTTTTTATGCGGATCATCATTAGGTACAGTCGCCATCAGATATATCTGAGCTGTCAGTGTACTTATAAATATCTGAACACGGCTCTAATGCTATGAAAATAGAGCCGTGTTCAGATATTTATGAGTACATTGACAGCTCAGATATATCTGATGGCGACTGTACTTAAAAGTAGCGTGGCGTCCAAAGAACTCGATTCCTACCGGCTTGCCTAATATCAGGCATATGAGCACCTTATTCTACAGCTCTTAAGGAAAATGTACGCCAAATCAGCACCGGCTTGCCCCAGGATATTTTTTATTGATTTTTATATTGATTGATTGCACAACAATATGGTTGTTATTTTGCCGTGAGGGGCGCTGAAACTTTTTATCATGCCAAAGTGGGCGGCAAGTCAAAAAAGTTTGGGAAACCATGATATAGATTTTAATATATTTGATCTTTCAAAAGACATTCTTATGAATGTAGGCCTCTATTTTCCTTGATATATGACGGACATGTCATTCTGTATTTATGTGGAAATAATTGCGTTTACAATTATTTCAATGACGAAACGCAGATGCTAGAACAATTGAAGTAAATTCTGTATCGAATCATTCTTGCATTTAAAACAGCTTGCAATAAGATAAAATTTCAAAACTTAACAACCATATTTGGCTTTACATATTACATATTCATTATTCTACACACAGAAATATAACGAGGTAGAAGGAAAAGTGTATGTAGGTACCTCGCGTGTTAAAAAGAAGTGGCAACGACCTACTTTGCACGCCGTCAACTTCATAATAATAACGCGCGACAAACAAAAATCTATCCCTTTCCATTCAATATGGTGCGAAAGTAACAGGTCATGCTCAGACGCGCGTCAAGAAAAGCACAAACTATTTAGCCCCGTCGGGAAGATAATGATTTCAGAAAAGTAACAAACAAGGAAAAACAGCTGTAAATACTTTGACATTGGGTAATTATTATGATCGTGGGCAACCATCTAATTAATTTGTATTAGGCACAAGGTGGATCTTCGCTAGGTATTGTATACCACTGGCTGTCATGATCATGATTAACAGAACATATCGATACCTTTAGACTCAAAGGACGTAAACGCCGTAGGTTCTAATGGAGCTTACACCTTTTGAGTCTAAAGGTCTCGATATATCTATACATATAATAAAATCGTAAAAAGACTGTGTTTGCATGCACAGTCACAGAATAAGTAAAAGTATAGGTAAAAAACTTAATAGGGGGAAAATACTAATCGCAAAACAGACAGCAGACATTTTAAACAAACAGTTTGAATTACGCAATTTATATTATGGGAGGGATAGGTTATATGATCTTTAATTTTGGTTTTAAAAACGGGAAGACATTACATAAACGGTCATCCCATAAAACCGTCGTATGACTGCTTCCACTAAAGCTAATAAAAAGAAATTAAAACAAACATTTGATTTGTAACGTTCACTCACTACACTCAATTAAGGGACTCAGGCACATGATCGTTTCATAATCGAGGTTTAATTATTATTCATAGCCCCGTGTAAAATCAAGCTGTGTCCACAGTTTTGGACAAAACTTTTTAATGCCACATAAATAACTCTAGTACTAAACATCACTCCGCAGGGGTTTTCAAAAACTGAACTACTATCAATGTGGCAAGGGGAATATAATATTATTCCAAGATCGCTGGCCTGACTGGTCTGACGACCGGGTTAAGAGAAGAGAGTATAGACGATGCAAAATACACCTCTAAATAAGCTAATTTTGCATTTGCATCAAACTATCTTGAATAATACTTAATTTTAAAATTTTATAATAGCATTAATTATATAATAATATCAGAAAGGGAATAAGTCACTTGAGCCAAACTTGAAGATGCGTAAGTCCTTACTATGATACTTGCGCTCTTTTGTGCCTCTTTTAAATCAGACTTATTCCCTTCCTTACTAGAGGCACTGATATACTCGTATAACCCCTTCAGAACTACCCATACTAGTTACCTAGACCGTGATTTATTTCAGAAGGCAGTCGGTGGAAAGACTGGCTCCTCGCGTCTTTGATGCTCGGCGCCGTCGCCGGCGGCTGGGCGGCGTTGCGCGCTGGGCGCGCCAGCCGGCACCAAGTGCAGCGCATGCTGCGTGACATGGAACAGCTGAGGCGCGCTGAGCTGGCGTTGGACGACATGCAGAAGGAACTAGAGAAAGCGCGGTTAGAACAGGTTAGGATGATCATGATATTAACACGATTCGCAGCCAGTGGCGTCTGCTAAAGTGGTGTTGCGGTCGGTTAGCTGGGTGGCGTTGTGCGCTGGTCACGCCAGCCGGCACCAAGTGCAACGTATGCTGCGTGATATGCTCAGTGAACTGCGAAGATTGGTTCATCGCACCATTTGTGCAAGATGCTGTAGAAGACTAAGAGGTGCTGTGAGCTGGTAACACCAGGCTTCACCAAGTGCAACGCATGCTGCATGACATGAAACAGCGGAGGCGCGCTGAGCTAGCGTTGGATGACATGAAGAAGGAACAAGAAAAGGCGCAGTTAAAACAGGTAGGTATTCTTCTATTTCAGTGAACGGTGAAGACTGGTTCCTAGCATTGTTTGTGTCAGATGCTGTAAACTAGTCGCACCAGTCGGTATACAAGTGCAACGCATTCTTCGTGACATGTTAGGACCATCAAAATAAGAACACGTATCTTAACAAGCACCCCACCCCAATACGTCCCTCAGGATGACGTCACAAATGACGAGACTGGTTGAGACATATGATGGTTTGGGTATGGCTTCGGTGGTGCAATTGGTAGCGCGCCTGTGTTGGCCCGGAAAGCGGTTGGAGACGCAGTTTCGAATCCTTCCCGTGGCATATAATTTATTCAACTTTTCTTTTCTAATAAAATATTTACGCATCTTACCAGCCTGTGGTTTCTCATGGCTGAACTCAGAAAAAGGATAGTCGGAACGTAATGCATTTTATTGTATAATCATCATGATTTATTAAAGCCCCTATAGAGGTACACTCCATTAATGAAGTTAATGAAATACGTTTAATTGACAACATTTCATATTTTCAAAAGATCTTAATTCGAAAACCATTTGGGTAAAACTGTATTTTATGCTCAAAAAAAATATTTTTGGATTTTTTTTCCCATTCATTTTGGAAAAAATCGTCAATTAGTGTGAACCGGAAGTGTGACGTCATTTTCCCTGCATTATCGAGAGAGACCTTAGTGCTGAAACGATTAAAAAGTGTATGGTATCCGGTTGTCATTTTCTGACATACTTGCCGTCTGACGTTTATTTGTTTTGAAAATTGTTACAACTGCTTAGCGGCTTTAGAAGTTTAATTTTCTTACCGTTGGTTCATTTGCACGTTTTCGAAGACCTTAAAAGACTTGGCACTTTCCCACTGGACTCCGATAACGCATTCAAACATTATTAACTTGGCATTCTTTTACCGGACACCGATTTTTTTCATATAATGAAGACATCAGAAGGTTTTTCTCAGGCTGATAGCACGAATCTGCCGCGTGTTGAAATTATGATGATGGAGTACACATCGGCAAGTGATAAATATAATCCAGCCCAAATAAGAGGAGCAAAAGCATCGTTGTCTTCCCGAACTTCCTATGTTGACAACGCTGTAACGCCTGACAGTTATTTTTTTAATCGTAATTGTCGCTCTGGATTCTAGTTGGGAAAGTGACGTCATTTTCTACATACGCCCTTTTAGAATGAGCTACTTTTCAAACTGCTATTTTTAATTGAAAAATTGAGTTAAAACGAAAAAGAAAAAAAACGGGTAGCTTAAAATTCCACCTATTTTCTATCCAGCTCATAAAATGAAGGAGTAGAAAATTTGAAATATTGTCAATTGTTTCCAGGAAAGCGCTACGACAGAAAAGAAGAACTTGGAGAAGAAGCTCAGAGAGGCCGGCGACACGCCGATGCTGAACTCTGCCTCCTCAGACCTGGAGGTGACGCAGCTGAAAGCCGAAATTGAGGTGAGTCGTCAGTCTTAAATATAACACATATCTACTTTATTACTAAGTACCAGATGATCATATGATGTAGATGTCGCAGCCAACTGGTTTCTGGAGGTCAGGTTCTAGGACAGAAAAATTTCGGATGGACCCGGCTAGGCGGGTTATTTAATGTTGTCGAACGTAAGTAGTTTGCCTAGCCGTTTGATAGAAGGGCTAGACGGCCCGATGTTCATCCAGGCACATAACTAAATGGCGCCGTTTAATGAAAAGGCTAGACAGCTAACCAAATAGCTAATTAAGCTAGTTGGTGGCGACATAGATAAGGTGAAGGTGTCTTGCTTGACAGACAAACAGATGGACGGACGGACAGACAAACGAACAAGAATGTGATCCTATAAGAGGGTTTCATTTTTTTCCCTATGAAACTCTAAAGACGAAGTACTATTGTTTTTCGAATTGTGATGAATCTGTAAGAAATTTATTGTAAGACAATATAATAACGTTTTCGATTTCCGCGATTATCACTCATTGTTGTGGTCGATGGTGACCACCATCTCTGTAAAGGATTACGGAACATCGGGATATAAAATAAAATAATGTACGATAAATACTTCGCTGTTCCCATTAAACACTTAATTTGACAGATCTGGTAACCACATTATCATTCTATGGTCAACGCCACAGTTAGGTGAACTACATTGACAGTTAAACTTAAAAAAAAAACACCAACGCGGGTAAGCGCGCGCCTCTGCGCAGGCTTGTTGATACGTATAATAAACGCTTTAATCAAATAGACATCATAAGTACATATAAAAAACTCATTATAGAGACACTGTTCGACGAAAAATAAATGTAAATTGTAAGTATATCTAGTCTATATGAAATCATGTCATGTTCATTTCTTTCTTTTCTTTATTTGTTTTTGAACTGCTCACTGTATAACGTATTAACAAATGATTGTTATATTCATCCATTTTAAACAAATCTTATCACTTTCCTCCTCACTCCGAACGATGTTTCTTTTTAATATATCGTCGACCGTAGGCTGAATTACGGTAAGGGACATTGTTTTGCCTGTCCCTTACCGTAATTCAGCCTACGGTCGACGATATACTTAGAAAGTGGGGAACGGTGTGGTTCTCACATATTTTAAGTTAGTTTTTAAGATATTTTATCAAAAAAATTGTAGTGACCGTTTGTTCATCCAAATAAATTAAAAAAAACTTACGCAAATGTTTCCACAATGCAAGTGCTTCAATTCAGTGCTGTTTTTATTGATATCCAGAAATTCGCTTTTCAAAATCTGTGATGTTAAATTGATAAAATTTCGTATTCTCAAGTGACAATTATATTTTTCCTATTCTTAGCAACACGATCTGTTAAACTAGTTCGTTTAATTGTGGCGTCCACTATTGTAGAACCTTTCTACAGCCATTTTAGAACCAATATCATCTGCCAAGAAAATGTATCGTTAACATTTTATACAGATGCTAAGAGGAGAGCTGAGGCGCGCTGAAGGCGAACTCGAGGATCGGTGCTGGGCGCCGCCTTCAGGACTCCAGCAGTGGCTACAGCTCACACACGAGGTCGAAAACAGGTCATATCTTCGCAAGAAGCAACAGGCCGACGCACAACTGCAGCAAGCGAGAGAAGCGGTCAGTATCCTAAGTATTTCACTTTTAGAGCCCTCAGGCCATCCCTGAGGGCTCTAAAAGTGGCTACATCGGTCGAAATCGGGTGAGCCGCGCGCCTCCACCAATTGTGAAGGGGGGGGGGATCGGAAATAATAAATAATTTGTGTAGGTATTTTATTTTGACTGGGCGCTATTTTACTACAGCCAGGCTCTGATAATTTAAACACACTTTATATACCTTTTTACTCTGCCAGTATGTCTTGCAACTAATGTGGAGGTCGCTTAAGTATGCAACCTTCACAATACCTTCGCTAGAAGACTCTTAATTCAGCTGCCCAGTGAAAGGAGCACCAGTAACATAGCGTAACTCTTATTCCTGGCAGTAGCATGGCGTAAAATATTTCCTTGGTCAAGCCGGTGCAGATTTGGCTGGCGTATATTTTCAGTAGAGCTGTAGAATAAGGTGGTAAAATGCCCGATATTAGGCAAGCCGCCAGGAATAGAGTTCTTTGGACGCCACGACACATTCCTGGGCAAGACGGAGCAGATTAGGCTTGTTTTTACTTTAAAAAAAATGTTTAAATCAAGTGGTCAATTGTCTGATAGTAGTGATACTAGTGATAGTACAGTTAACGAGCTTTTAGGCGGTGGGAATCCCGTTTTATGACACCACCCCAATGAGCTAAGCCCAGCTCCTTAGGATCTTAGGAGCTCTACGATAGTAGCGATTTCAAATAACTAATGAGAACAAACAAGGTGAACTTTGCAAAAGCAGCTATACACTTTTGAAGAACCCCATACTGTAGCCTCTTGGAAAAATGGCGTCAAGAAGCTCATTCTACACTCGGATCATTTTGGTTCCAACGTGTGTCTATGAATACTCTTGCCGATGGCGAGCGGTGCGTTCGTAGAAGGTGGCCTTAGCTTAGGCATCATGTCGAACAATTCGTCAGAACACAACCCATTATACAAGCGGTAGAACATACAATGAGGCGGCTGTTTTTCTGACGTGACGTGTTATTGAACCAACGATTTACATTTTTGATCTAGTAGTTTCTTGCCATCAAGTGCTAGAACCAATCCCCGGTCAGTGCCCTTCATGGTCGAAGGTTATATTTTTTTTTTACCCGACTGCGGCGAAGCCCAAAGGAGGGTTAGGTGTTTGACCTGTATGCATGTATGTATGTCCGTTCCTGTGTCCGCTCGTAACTACTCAACGGCACATCCGATTTTGATAAATGATACATCATTAGATTCGTCTTGATGGTGCGAGTGTCACTGGGTATGAAGTTCGTTAAAATAAACAAAATGGCGGATTTTATGCACTTTTAAAGTGCACCGCGGTCGGGTTTTTTTTAGTAAAAATGTGGCTATTCATATTTCCAGTGCGAGAAACTCCGCAAGAAGCGGTCAAGCCTCGTCGGCGCGTTCGTGTCGACCCACGGCAAGTCGATCGACGACGTCGACAGATCCATTGTCGAGGCTCGCACCGCCCTCAACGAGGTTACCCAGGAGTTACAGGTTTGTATGGAA
The DNA here is from genome assembly GCA_947034925.1 of Eudemis profundana. Lineage (NCBI taxonomy): Eukaryota > Metazoa > Arthropoda > Insecta > Lepidoptera > Tortricidae > Eudemis > Eudemis profundana. The sequence continues at coordinate 4,090,977 of OX344806.1, read as the reverse complement.
ATGTTCTTGACCTAGTCTGAGAATGACAGGACCTCCCAGGAATCATCAATTTAGCCACGGCTCTCACGAACGCTTAATATGATATGAGAATTAACCTTTAGAGGCTTTAGGGCTCTTTCAATGTGATCGTCATGACGTGTGTTTGATTGCAGGAGAGGATGCACAGATGGAAGCAGATCGAACGGCTGTGTGGGTTCAACATCATCAACAACAACGGGCTGCAGTTCCTCGAAGGCATGTTGTACAGGACTTCCAACGGCCGCCCCGGCACTAGAGGTAAGTGCTCCGGGGTTACCCCGGCGTCTCGTGTTACAAGAGAGGATACCAGTGGCGTGGCGTTGAAGAAATCCTTGGGCAAGCCGGAGCAGCTTTGGCTTCAATTTTCTTTAAGAGCATTATAGAATTAAGTGCTGAACTGCCTAATATCAAGCAAGCCGATGGGAATCGAGTTCTATCTATCTCGTCACTGGAGGATACACACATGGAAGCAGTGAGGGTTGCACCACCGCCACCTAAAGTAAACGCCATAATTAGGCGAACTAGTTTGACAGATAAAAATGTTGCCTGGCTCACAGAAAATTAAATAGTCATAGCTAAATATCGATAAATTTTTATCGACAATAGTTAGCACGCATCAGGATGGGTCTAGAAAGACAAAATAAATTCATGAAACGTGTAATCCTTAAATCTCTTCAAGAATTTACTCTGTCACCTTACTTTATTTATTAGGTTATAAATTAAGTCACAGTCATAGACTTTTTTTTATTATGTCGACAAAACATCTCTGGCCTAACTCTGGCAACATTTGTGGTTGTAGAACTGTCCAACTAGTTCGTCTAATTATGGCGTTTACTTAAGCGACAGGCAGTATGAAATAAAAGAGATAATCCAGCAGCACTCAGCCAATCGACAATAGATGGCGCTCTGGACAATGCGTACCTATACAAATGAGGGTTAATAAACATTTTCACTTTGAGCAATCGGCGAAACTTACGGTGGTCCGGGCCAAGCGACCTGGTTGATCCAAGGGTACGCCACGGCCCCCAACTGGTTCGACTCTTACAACCACAGACCACCTCCACTAGACGGAGCATGCCATACGACACGAGCTCACCACGCATATGTGCGATTAAATATCGGTAGATATTACTAGTACAACGCGTGTTTCACATCTTTTTTATCATTTTATGTTTTGAGATTGTCGTCGGATTGAACAGAAATATTTATTTCACGTTTGGTGCACACACAAGTCAGAAACATGGTCGCAACTGAAAGAGCGGCTGGTCGCGTAATGTCGTAATGCTATACGATTGACCATATCTGATGTGAGCGCGCGCCGCCCAACATGCTCCGTCTAGTGGAGGTAGTCTGTGCTTACAACAGTCAGGAAGACTGACCGTGGAGGAACATTTAATACTTCTCAAATAAATAATCCTCCCTCCACGGTTAAATAGTAAGCAAGTCGGTGGAAATCGGGTTCTGTTGACACCTCCCCGGTACTGACTTGGTTTAACATTACATCTCGAAACTTTTTTGTTGTAAAAGAACTGCGTTGCGAGTCTTGCATCTTTTGACATGTTTTTCTACTCTTGTACCCTGTGTTTTATCTGTCTTTTACTTGGTCACGAACACTAATATAAGAACATACATAATATGAGTTCAGAGAAGTCTATACTCTATTCTCCATAACAGCACTAGTGTCGTTATAGTCACATTACGATACTGCTAGCAGCCACAGACTTCTAAATCTAGATTAAACTTAGGTCAAGGATTAAGCGCTCAGTTCTAACTTTACGATAAAAATGCACAACTACCAACTTAACAAACAATTAAATTCCTACGGTTTTTAAGAAAAACACAACTTTCCGAACTAAATTCATTGATGCCAACATAACAAAAAGTATTTTTAATATCGTCACTGCGTGTCACTAGCGAGTATACTTCAAATTTAAAAAAAGTTTACCATAGACACATACTGTCAGTCATATGTCATATTTGCCTTGTTTGCGAGCTATGTTTAATTACGTATTATTTATTATTATTTATTTATTTATAAAAATACATAACAGGCCTACAGTTTTTCACCAAGCGCCTAAAATGCTAGATTGACATAAACTATCTACCGTAATTATTACATAACAATTCTTAAAAGTAACAGTTGCACATTAAACTTATTGTATGCAACGTTGTATAATTATTGCTCGTATCGCAATTCGCATTTTTTGAGCCTACTTATACAACTGTTGCATAATATAACATTTTACCTTCCAATAAAATGATTATTATTTTTCCTGAAGTCGTTCGACGTCTTCATTGAGAGAGTAGCGATGTTCGCGCCGATTTGAACGCCGCCGGAAGTACCACGTGATGCCGTCGTCGCCTCGAAGCCGCATCCGGTTCCCGCCGTCAACTGTCAAAAGCAAAAACCCGCCAACTCGCTCGCCGCCATGTTAAACCATTGTTGCGGAGGTAATGCGTTTGGTGGTCCACCAGGAAGCCATTACTCAGACGTCGAACGACTTCAGGAAAAATAATAATCATTTTATTGGAAGGTAAAATGTTATATTATTTGTTCCGTTTCGTCGTTCGACGTCTTCATTGAGATCTGTTTATTATCTCCTGGTGGCGAGTGAGAGGGCGCAACAATGTGAAGCTTAAGTCAGCGAGAAGGGAAAGGACTTGCCTTGCATACGGCAAGAGTACTTGCCTAACGTACCTGATGGTAACGCATTAGTTACCCGGTGGTTCACGAAGTATGCTAGTGTATGTAGGACCCACTTGACAGAAGATACTCGGCAGGCGCAGTCTGTGGTTCTCGATGTCCTGATAACATAGTTGTACTTTACCCAGGACCGTGAGAAGGGAACCCGTTTAGACGACTCTTGGCTCGAGGCGAGTAGGACTAGCAGTCCTCGTCAGGGATTTTTGAAATCTTACACGTAGACATTTTAGAGATACTGATAGGGGATTAGACTTTTTATATTTCCACAAAGGCATATCATACGTATATATAGGATATGAAGCATTCAGTGTTGATACTAGTACTAGTTGACGGTAATTCGTTTCCGAATTTAAAAGAAGTTTTGATTAGTTAGAATATATATATATGACACTGTTGTATGACATTTTAACATGTTTTTGGATATCGTTATATTACGTTGTTGTATTCTTATGATGTATTACCAAGCTCAAGACGAAACTGTACATGTTGGACATACCGTAGGCACAGTTCAGACAGGAGGAGGGATGCATAGCACTTTATACTCTGGCGTGGCGTCAAAAGTATCATTGGCCAAGTCGAAGCAATTTTGGCTTAATTACGATTGCCAAATTAAATTTTAGAGAATCAGAATATTACCAGAACACAATCTTAACTGTTCTTATTCTGAATAGTACTAGGTACGGGTGCTCACGCTTTAAACAAAAACATAAAATAAAAGTAAAAAAAAAAAAAAAAAAAAATAAATAAATAAATAGTCAACGCGATTAGGGTCGCGTTCTATTGACACTGACATTTTACCTTTTGTTAGGCTAACGACCCTGCGATTAGTTTTCTTGGGCCGCCATGATCTTCTACTTCGGCCAGGTCCGATGTCGGAGCCTAGCGGCTGTAGTAGCCAGATCTGGCACCTTGGAGATACGTACAAAGGTGTGTCTGCAGATTGTGTAGTTTCGGTGTTTGCCAGCGGCTCCGCAGTGAGAGAGCGGAACGTGATGTGGATGAACAGACTTACTTAGCAACCACTTGAAATTGTGTCTCCGAAAACCGTGTCGCGTCGGCAACTATCTCCACCTTGCCAAGCGGATAGTTTTCTGGATATTTGTGCATTTATTTACGAATTTGTTTGATTCTTAAATAGGGGCCATTAACTGGATCGGCTTTAGAAGTTTAACCATATGGTACATCTGTTCGTATAGACAAGGAAAATACCTCGAGGGTTTCATATCTCACCCCTGTATGGCAGGGCCGCCGTAGCGATTAAAGAATAATGAAGAAAAATTAAGTATTTGCCGTTATAACTTAAAAAATTCTGCCGGCGCGGCTAGATTACTTTTAAAGTGTACGCAAAAAAGGCGTATAAATATCAGTCAGATGTGCAAAAGTAGCCCACATAACTTCTATAGTGTTAAAGATGAACCGCTGCACGCTCTCCCGAGTTTTTACCCGGATTGTCTATTTAGTCGCGAGCAAGAATGCTGGCCTTGGCGAAGCCTGGCCACAGTGGCCGCGGCCGGGCGGAGAGCTGCTGCGCGTTCTGCTTTGAACCTGATGGCATTGCCTTTTCCGATAAGGATGTAGCGAACACAAGATGACATACCTGTACTCTTAAGAGTCGTAAGACAGTTACGGTGATTGGTTCCAATGGGATAAGAAGCATTTTTTACCTCAGATGGCAGACTTGCGCCAGTCTCATTGGTGGCAAGGTCTGTTCCGACTGGTCAAAACGCGTACGTCGGGATATCGACAAGTCTTTTAAAATGGTGTTGCTCGACATTTCCCAGCTTCTCGGAGAAACCCGGGAGGCGCGACATATTTTTATAGATGTTGATGTAGTGGCGAGAAAGATGATGACGTCGGAGTGACGGCTGCGACGGAGTTTGGTCGAGACGCGCGCTTTACCTCTGAATTCTCTGATGGGGACTCTCAAAATACTGCAGTAGCGCGTGTAGCGCGCGGTGCTTCAGAGGTTACCTGCGACAGCGCCATGGCGGTAGGTGGTGCCGTTGCGGCAGCCGATATTGGCGCGTAGACAGCAGTCGGTGCCGTTGTGGCGGCCGATGTTAGTGTAGTGGCGAGCGGTGCCATTGCGGCGATCCGTGCCATTGCAGCAGCCGATATTAGCGCGTAGACAGCAGTCGGTGCCGTTGTGGCGGCCGATGTTAGTGTAGTGGCGAGCGGTGCCATTGCGGCGATCCGTGCCATTGCAGCAGCCGATATTAGCGCGTAGACAGCAGTCGGTGCCGTTGTGGCGGCCGATGTTAGTGTAGTGGCGAGCGGTGCCATTGCGGCGATCCGTGCCATTGCAGCAGCCGATATTAGCGCGTAGACAGCAGTCGGTGCCGTTGTGGCGACCGATGCTAGCGTAGTGGCGAGCGGTGCCGTTGCGGCGATCCGTGCCAGCGCGAAGGGTAGCCCTGTATCGAAGACCGGTGTGGCGAGTTATACCGGGGGTAGCGGCAAGTGGTGCCATTGCGGCGATCCGTGCCAGCGCGAAAAGGAGCCCCGCATAGAAGATCGGTTTAGCAATTGATACCGGGGGCAGTGGCAAGTGGTGCCATTGCGGCGATCCGTGCCAGCGCGCAGGGTAGCCCCGTAGAAGGCCAGTATGGCGAATTACGTTGGGGCAGCGGCAAGCGGAGCCATTGGGGCGATCCGTGCTAGCGCAAAGTGTAATCCCGGCACTGATGCCGGCGCAGTGGCCAATGGTGCCATTGCGGCAGCCTGTGCCAGCGTAGAGACCGCCGTATAGCGGTGGTTGATGCCATTGCGAAGACCGATGCCTGCGGCGCGCTAGATGCTGTAGCATGGTTGGCGCCTTCGCAGCGACCGATGCGGGGACGATGGACGCCCTCACAGCAGTGGTCGGAGCCATCGAGGCGACCCGTACTGGTGCGGTGGGTGGAGCTATAGCGCATTATTTACCATTGCGATGACACCCAAGTGGTGGCGTTACGGCAACAACCGGAGAGGTGACCGACGCCATAGCGGCGACCGGAGCCTCGATAGAAGCTGACGTTACGGCGGATGCCGCGACGGCGGACGGCACAATGGCGACACCGATAACTTACATAGGTACCTGTACAGCAGGTGAGGCCATAAACTGTAGTAGCATTTCAGTGTCGAAACCCGCCAAAATCCGCAGATTCTGACGCGGAGTGACGCGGAGGGACGGCCGAGGCGGTGTCTGCACGAGGACGCAGCGTCACGCACGAAGTGACGCAACAGCACACATTGTGACCTCGTTCTCAATTTCAGTGAGAGTACATGGTGGCGCTCGATGTCTTGGCGCGTGGCGGGTGCGGGGCGCGGGCGGGGCGCGGGGCGGGGGCGGGGCGCGGGCGGCGCCGCGGAGCCCCCGCGACCGCCCGCGACCAGCTACCCGCGCTGCGAGGGCGCCCACACGAGGTCACGCGAACATTACTGGCCGACGGGTCGATCGATGCGTAGAGTGAAGGCGTACCTGTAGACGTAGCGGTAAGGGCGTGGGCGCGCGGAGGGACGAGCGGCGGATCGTTTGAGGTACTTCTCCACAGCAATCTTCGTCTCTACGGGATTATGGATGCCGGATACTTATGCCGCTTCGCTGGATCCTACGGCTCTGCGATACCCCGCAACGCCTCTCCTAGGGTTCATGCCTGGCGATCTGTACCTGTAGTCGGAGTCCGCTGGAACTATTTCTCAGGGTCCGGCCGGTGCGGGGTCACTTTCGGAATATTATTCCGGAAAAATCTATATCACCCCCGCTGTTACGATTATCTCGCAGCTGGGGATCGAACCCGAATTCATTCTGAAGATTCCTTACGTTAACCCTGTTAAGATACAGTCGAAGCACTAAATAAAAGGCGCCACGCACGCGGTGCTCAGGGAGCGGCGGGTCCGCGGCGCGGCGACCGCGTTCTGGACGCGCGTCTATCACGAGACGTCGATAATGTGCTTCTTGTCTAGGCTAGGGAAGCGCTCATGCGGCTATTCTGCGGGATGCGGTGAAGGCGGCCCAGGGGGCACGGGACCTGAATCGACACGATGCCCGCTTTTTGCGGAAGGGTTAACCACGTGTCATAAGTGACTTTCGATAATTCTTTAATCATTAATTCACGTTCAACACGACGTTCACGATTCAAATAGAATATAACGCGGCATAGTCAGCGATAATTATTCATTAATTCGATAAATTCTCGTCGCTCTAAGCGCAGATAAAAATAACGACGTATACGTTAGCGACTACATCTTCGGCGACTATGTGTCGGCCGTTAAAATACTGTTTAGATAGCACAGATGCAAGATATTACGCGGCAGAAGACCACGTACTTAATAACGGTCTTTACATCCAGATCCGAGAGTAGGATGGAACGCGCGTGATAAAAGAACACTTATTAAGAAGATCGTAATGCTTTCAGCTGAAAAAATAACGCAATATGACTATTGCAAGAGCTAAGCATTGAAAATTTTAAAAGTAAAAATGAGGGTAGGTTTCTACCACACGAGTATATTTATACGCTTGGAGCAAATTCGCTTTTGGGACTGTTCGAGCTCCAGATAAAGAACCTCCGCTTAATAAAAGTTCTAATTTCAATGAAGTAAAATGATAAAACACTCCTGGTTGGTAGGTAGGTATGATGGCTGACTCACCGGCTGTCGGTACAAGTTTGTACCTGACCGTGTCCTCGGCGCTGCTGTACGCGACGCTCTGCTCCGGAACATGCGACGGCACGTTGTGGCACTTCGTTCGTATCTCCTACTTCACATCTCGGAGATACGCGGGCTAACTATTCACGGGGACGCGAGATAGTCAGGCCTATTAACCTTGCAGTAACCGAGCGATTTTTGAAATCGGCTTTTAGCCGAATATTAATAATTAACAAAAATGATAATATAGTTTTCGCCGGTTAGAGCAAAGGCTAAGGGCGGACGTCCGTCTCGGACGGCGGACGACGCAACAATGGTTTAACATGGCGGCGAGCGAGTTGGCGGGTTTTTGCTTTTGACAGTTGACGGCGGGAACCGGATGCGGCTTCGAGGCGACGACGGCATCACGTGGTACTTCCGGCGGCGTTCAAATCGGCGCGAACATCGCTACTCTCTCAATGAAGACGTCGAACGACGAAACGGAACAAATAATAGTACATTACATAACTAGGGTGGTAATACAAAGAAAGGCTGAGATCGCAGAAGTTTGGATCGAGGGCTTTCTTTATTACCTCCCGTGTTGTGTACATCATTTTATGTCTACACTTGGCCAGAAAGCGGCTTTTTCCGTACGCGCAGCGTGCGGAAAAAGTCACTTTAGGGCCAGGTGTGGCATAAAATACTATTTCGATGGGATATATTGTTCGTGTAATTTCTTAAAACGATCTAATCCTATTCCAGTGCGCATGAGCAGCTCGCAAGACGACCTGAGCGTGGGCGACGACGCGTCCATCTGCGGCTCAGGTAAGGTCGACGACCTCGACGCCAAGTCCCTCCTCTACGAACATCTACACGTAGACTAGACACCTATAAGGGGCCATCCATATAGTACGTCACACCCAAGAGGGGGGGGGGGGGGTCTAGTGTGTGTGACAGCCTATACTAAAAAGGTCAATATGTTAGGAAACAGTGTGACATGGGGGGTCTAAGTCTGAAAAATTGTGTGACGTTATTTGTGGATGACCCCCAAGTGACTTTCAAAAGTGCTCATTTCTTATTGACAACACTAGATAAACAACTACCTACTCTATATGTCACCGCCAACTGGTTTAGTTAGCCATTTGCTTAGCTGCCTAGCCTTTTCATTAAGGCGAGGTGAGACGAGAATCGGGCGCGGAAGCCTAGTTTCCAAATCATTTTTAGAGCACTTATTTGACTCGTAGGTCACTGTAAAACATATATAATAATATTCAGAACTGTATCTAGGGCTTCCTCTCACTTCGAACACGATAGCGAACACTTCGCTCGATAGAAAAGTAGCGCGAAAACACTATAAAATAAAGTATTTTTTTCATTTTGTTCATTACCAGTTACCTTTTCTGAAAAAATTAATACCTGACAATCATGATTTCACAGTCATGCAGGGCATCCTCTCATGTTTGGGTTGATAACGTATACTTTTATGTTAGAAATCGAAGATAATCTGCAATAATCTGCATTCCGCCCGACCCTAGTTGTATGTGAAATGCGAGCCAGGTCCTACCGGGCCTTAAACACACTCCTTATTTTAGGTTAGGTTTGTTAGTCTGCTTATGTCCCTCAGAGCAGAGATAGAAGCCCCGCAGCGAGGCTTCGTCGACCTGCTGGCGGGTCATAGTTGAGTGAAATTGCTAGGCAGTTAACAAAATGGCTAACTAAACCAGTTGGCTCCGACATGTATGTATACTGTATTGAAACCGGCCAAGTGCGAGTCGGACTAGCATACGAAAGTTTACCATCGTCAATTTTCAGAAAAACATTTGTTGTTTTAACGACTATAGTAATAAATACTCTTATTTAAATTTCAAGTGTCTGTAGCTATTACGCTTGAAAAGTCTTAGTAATAAAATAAAACAAGAATTTAATTTAATTACACTTCGTACGGAACCCTGAAAGCTAATGCTCGTTTTAATAGATCAGACATTATTATAGTTCATAGTGTTAAAAAATGTGTTTCGAACATATAATTAAGTTTTCAAAAGAAATAAGCACTTATGAAAACACTGTAAAGTAGCCGCAAAAAGTGTTTTAACTCGCATTTTATGTAGAAAATAAACTACAAATTAACACATCTGATGCACTACGCGTACACGAATTTTTAAACCAGTGCTGGCGATAGCAATTGGACATTATATAATACAAAGTTTAATATAATTCGTCTATCTATACTCTGTCCTTTTAGGTACTTAAACAAAAAACCAGAACGACCCGAATCACGATTCGGGTCGTTCAGCCAATCAAAGTAATGTTTTGTATCTGTGGCACAATACCACTGGCTGAACGACCCTAGTCACGTGGTTTTTTGTTTACTTTTTTTTAGGTACCTAAAAGTACAGAGTATATGTGTATAGCCCAGCTTTGGGGGCCGCGCTGTTAACCGGGGCCAAGAGTATCGCGGCTTTACGTAGTGATTAATAGCATTAGTAAAATATAGAAAAAAATATGTAAAATAACGAGTTTAAAATGCTTTTCTGCGGCCTTATGACTAGAATATAAAATTGTTATTGGATTTTGTACCTAATGAAAAGCGCATAGATCCGTTTTTGGCATGTGCTTGTTTGACGGAATTTTGATTAGTCCAATCTTCATTCAGGAAACAAAAAGGCTGCTAGACAAACATGTAAACTTAAAAATTCCATTAAGGATATAATGGAAAGCAAATGTATAATTACTATGTTACCTGAATGATGGACAACGGGCCTTATAGGCACCACATACTCTGTCGAACTGATCAATCGAGAAGGAAACATCAGTCAAAAAGAGATACACTTATACAACCCCCTCGTGCTCTAAATACCAGCAGGCTTATGATGCCAGGGTTTGTCGTCGATAAATAACTGATAAAGCACCCAGCACCATCACTCTCACACTTACATACTTGTCAGAACGTGACGGATGCATCATAAGCAGAGCTCGGAATAGGTAGTGCCTATTTACCTAAACTTCGCGGGAGGACGTAGCTAAGAGTGGTTACAACCACCAAAAATAATTATTTATTTTTATTGAACGCGGGATTTCCTGGGATTAATAAGAATACATAATGTACTTAAAGTGACACTCGGGGTTAAATTATTAACGAAATACAAGATATATTGAGAACTCAAAAATCGACTTCATACAAAATGTCTGCATTAGACAATAGGCTACTTGATGACAGTTCAAATCAGCTTCTTTTTATGAAGTGTCAAAACGCTCCGAAAGTATGCAGTTTAGTATGAAATACTATCTTGTGACGTCATGCTCTACATGGTGCCTTATTTTTAGTTTTCGTCATTGTAAAATCGTTGATGGCACAAAAATAAGTTTGAATGATTTTGTCCGGGCTGTTTTGGAAGCGTAATTTGCTGGTTCGAGTTAATAAATTTATTTTGATTGTTGTCAAATACCCTATTGTATTTCATTAATAATCTAACCCTGAGCGTGAAGTTATATGGATAATGTATTATTATTAAACCAGAGAAATCCCGGGTTCAGTAAAAAGAATTAATTATTTTTGGTGGTTGTAACCACTCTTAGTTACGTCCTCCCGCAAAGTTTAGGTAAATAGGCACAGCCTATTCCGAGCTCTGATCATAAGCCTACAGATTTTTCTCTATACCAGTTAACCGATTTATTAGATTCATATCTTACCATATTCGCATATAGTTCCAGGAGAGTTGAGGTGAATGATTTGATTACATACACAGCTACATGAAGTACTCATTGTAAAAAAGTGAATGAATGAATGATTACATAAACCCAGGCTATAGTTTAAGGAATTTTTTTGGTCTATCTTGCATTTACTGTTGAACTATCGGTACGAAAAAAGATCTTACTTACTTACTACGTTGGCTCAGTGACCCAAAAAGGATCTTGGCCTCAGACACAAGAACTCGCCACTCTTCCCTATTTTGTCTCACGCCAGTCGGGTACTTTGAGAGCACTTAGGTCTTTCTGGACTTCATCACTCCAGCGGTATCTAGGCTGACCAACAGGACGTTTTCCACACGGCCGCCCTATATATGCTCTCTTTACCGCTCGCTCTTCTCCCATCCGTTCCAAGTGGCCGAGCCAACGCAATCGCAAAACGAAAAAAGAACAGTAATTTCAAAATCCCGCTGTCATTCCATGACTTATTGTTGCGTGCGTGACCTCAACTCTGCTGGAACTATCTATAACACTAGATTATAAAATCGTAGGTACTCATTAGACTAAAATGTTTTTGTAGAATGTATTATTTTGGAAATCTGGTATACGATCGATCTGATAAATCAAGATTCGGTATTTTGAACAAATCTGGTATTCTGGAAATGCGGTATTTTAGATACGATAAAAAAACAAATAAACGCGTCTCTATTGGTTTGTTCGACTGGCTGTGGTGCTTCGATATTTTCGGAAAGTTTGATGTAGCCTCGCAATAGTTATTATACTTAACTATGCTAGAAGTGTGAAGAAATTTATAATCATTTCATAGCTCGATTTGCATATCACATGTTTTAGTTAGATGCATTCAGTACTATGGTCTTAAATTGTAATATTACACTACTTAAAGCATGCATTTCCCATGCGTTCGCCCATATCGGTTCTGAGAGGCTTAACCTATTGTATGCGAACGTGGATCCGCGGACGACGAAACTATTAGAAAATAGTACATTACACAACTAGGGTGGTAATATAAAGAAAGGCCGAGATCGCAGATGTTTGCGGCCCGAGCTGTAAGCGAGGGACGTAAATATGCGATCGAGGACTTTATTTATTACCTCCCGTGTTGTGTACATCATTTTATGTCTACATCATTTTATATGTTCCGTACGCGCAGCATGCGGAAAAAATCACTTTATGGCCAGGTGTGGCGTAATAGTACATTACACAACTAGGGTGGTAATACAAAGAAAGGCCGAGATCGCAGATCGCGGCCCGAGCTGTAAGCGAGGGACGTAAATATGCGATCGAAGACTTTCTTTATTACCTCCCGTGTTGTGTACATAATTTTATGTCTACCAGGCCAGGCCAGTTGGCCAGGCCTTTTTCCGTACGCGTAGCCTGCGGAAAAAGCCACCTTATGGCCAGGTGTGGCATGAAAATATACGCGGCATACTAGAGGTTAAGCCGGGTCCAGACAAGTATAGCGTGTAACGTAATGTGAATGTGACGTGAAATGTAACACGAATTCTGCCTGTGGACGGCACTACCAACGTTACAGTTAATACACTATATATGCATATGCTCGTAGTGCCGTCCACACAAGAATTCGTATTACATTTCATGTCACATTACACGTTAACTCGTGAGAACCCGGCTTTACGGGAACATGTGTCACGACTTGTTCAAAAACTGAGACACCAAAACCATTTCAACGTGTATTAATGTTGTATGTAATGTTAACCAATACATCTTTAAGCAATATTTCTCAGCAATAAAGACATGAACTTCAGCTACTTTTATCGGTGATTTTTACCACACATATCAACACAAAAACGAAAAACTTACCAAGTTGACAAAGGTAAAAAGAATACTTTTGACAGGTCATAAGCCCTGGTACTTTTTTCAGTTTTCGCTCTTGATATAAACTTTCTTTTTAGGAATGTTTATGTCATTTACGGCAGGTTTTATTTAAATATAACCTAGTGTTATAAAAGACAATGTAGTTACGGAATGAAAAAACTATTTAACCTTACTAAGGCTATGTGATAACTATTTAAAAACATAATTATTAACTTACAATTATTTAGCGTAATTAGTGCTCAAAGCCGTTTTATATTTAAGTCATACTTACGTCTCGTACTTAACTGTAAAATACAAATCTATTGAAGATGTTTTTATTGTGAATTTTCTTTATTTTCAACACGAAATCCTTAATAAATTTGCAGCTATATATTATTAAGTTCTTTCTTAAAACTACATTGATATTACAATAACATGTTAAAAAAGCGATTTACATAAGTTTAAAAATAAACCGACTTCAAACAAGCTTTGTATAAAATAAAATAGACATAAACAATGCGTATTTAACCCTTTTCAAAACGTATCGAACGTTTTTGCGTCATATGATGATATAGCACAGGGGTCTCCAAACTTTTTTCCCAGAGGGCCGTACAGCATCTTTGAAAATGTCGCGCGGGCCATATGACATGGTCGACTTGGAGTTACGTATAATCTGTATTCGTCCTGGGGGGGGGCGATTTTTTCCCGCGGGCCGAATGGAACGGCTCGCGGGCCGTAGTTTGGAGACCCGTGATATAGCAAAATAGTGTTTTGGTTCATTTAAAAATGAGGAGGTGAGGAGAAAATGATTTTTAGTTTCTCCGATCAAAAAGAATATGAAGAATTAAATCGTAACATACAGACAGATACTTTCGCCGGGAGCATTCCACGAAAACGTTTCGTAAGGGATACCACCTTTTTAATACTTTTGACATGTAAAATTAGGAAGCTGAATCTCGGTGTAGTAATATTATAACTTGGCTTTAAGATAGGTAGTGTTTCTTAGCAGCTAATAAGTTTTATTAGGGTAGCTACCATAGCGTTTCGTAAGGGACAAAAAGTAGATGTTTTCATGGAATGCTCCCGTCTAAATTTACATTTAATTTTACAATTTTCATACAGTTCAACAATTTTGTGGTTTTCAGACATTTTTAGTGAATTTTGATTGTAATATTTACTAAAAAATGACCTTCAGTTATGCTATAGTCAGAGTATGCCCAAAACATATTAGTTTTAAATTTATAGTTATTTCTATGTATTATACAGGGTGTTCGCGAGGAACCCGCATAAATTTACCAGCATATAGCTGAGGTCGTAATGATTAAATAACATTATATGAACACAAGCCGAAGTATGATTTTTAACTTTTTTTAATTTTCATACAAATTAAATAAATTATAATTGGTTCACCAGTAACACAATGCCTTAGGATGATTGTATTGAATGAGTGATACTGTCATATCCATTAATGTGGAACTTTATTGATTAGCGTCAAATGTCAAAGTAAAAAATTGGACACTTGTGTCGGTCGCAATTGTAAAGTTGATTAACACTGGAGATGTTACAGATCTAAAATAATTAAAAACTCGAAAACTAATCTGTGTTCACCTTACTTTATACGACATTTTCTTTTCTAAACATGATCAGGAATACGCTGGCAAAATTATGCGGTTTCCTCGCGAGCACCTTGTATACTAACGCACCAAAGTATTGAAAATTCACAATGAATTAAGTACTATATGGCACGTTTCTATTGGATCCAGACAAAAATAAATACACTTTAAACATTTTTCTTTAGATTTGTAATCTTATATTTGGCTATAAAATAACAATAGATGATAGTCACATACAAAGATGCCCTAATGTAACCTAGCTATGGAGCCAGTAGGGTTATATTTTTATAACTATTTACCAGTAAATGTTAAGATATACCAGTTCCTCATAGATCTGATACTGTTATACGAGATTTGAAGCTATTTACATTAAGTAAATACGTGTTTTCAAATTATATTTTTTTTGTGTATAGTTTTTATATTATGAATAAAACTTATTTTTAAAACGTACTTCATATCACAATCGATAGGAAGCTTTCAGGCTGTTTTTCTATTTCTTTGTAAAATATACTTAAAAGCATGTATGGAATACTAAACCGCTTGTTGCGCGACAAAGCATTATCTATCTCTTTCGCACTATACTGAATGAAAGGAGATAGGTAATATTTGTCGCACGTCAAAAAGCGGCACGGTTATGCTAGAGGCACAGTGGTATATATATATTTTAAGAAACGGTATATAAATATTTCAATTAGATCTCGGAGATTATGTGTTCAGAGATATTTAAAGTGAAGTTAATCCAAATACTTGGTACAAAGGTACATATAGATAGCACAAAGTGGAAACATAGTAACCGCTAAAGGAAATAATGGCGGTTACTACGTTTCGATATACTAAATAACTGGTGTGAAATTTGCTGCTAAGATATAACAGCAAGCTTAGGTCAAACTATATTGTGCTGGGCTAATTGAGTATATTGTTGAGTAACAGCTAATAAAACTCATTCATTACCCTGATTTATGAATTAGGATTATTGCTACGCCTTTTCTTTAAGTTTCTGGTCAAATTAAAACTGTCCATTAGTCCAATTCGCACCAGTTATTTAGCTGGCACAGAGTTTTTATCCAGCTGTACATAATTTTGGTGTGGGTTTTTCATTTCCTTGTGCATGATCCAATCACCCGAGGGCTCGAACTGGCTTGGAGGCTTTCCGCAATATGTGTATTATTAAAAATGCGTCTGAATAGGTATGTATGGAGAGATAAAAAAAAGAAATGTCTTTGGTCATGGTAAGAATGTATGATGATAAAATTATCTTTAATTTTATTGGGTATTAAGCTTAAATTAATTAAACAAAACATCTATATCTGAACCTAATAGAAATGTAAGTTTAAGCAATTGACGCATAAAATAACAGCCTCTGATACGCTTAAACTGCAACGCTTATGCACACTAGTGGTTGTAATATGGAATTATAATGTGGGGTAGGTTCGGTCCGGTTTAACTTCTGTTATCATTATCAAAAATATTGATACAGAAATCTCACTTTTTTACATTAAGTCTTTCAATCTTGTAACATACTAAGTTTTCGCATCTTGTAACTTATGAGCCGTAGGCCAGCTGTGGAACGCTTAAGCTTATCGCGTCAAAAGATGTTCGTGACTATTTACTTGTAGTGTATTATTTTAAAGGCTTCAACACACAGCCGTTGCGGCGGGTGCTGCACGCGACGTTCGCTTGGCGTGAGCGCGACGCGTTCTCACGCAGAACGCCAAGCTTACGCCGCGCCGCGCTCACGCTGCGGCGTCACAGCCAACAGTAGAAGTGTCAGTTGCAACTGACTATCAGGCGACATGTTTTGACCTGGAACGAAATGTTTTAAGAAATCAGAAACCATTTATTATCTTGAACCGATCTCCGCACACACATTATTGAATGCTCATAACTCATTAATTCGTAAAATATTTTTCGATTTCACATGTCAAAAAAATATTACAATAAGATTAATTAAATTAAATTACAATAATAAAACGATAATAATTATGTTCAAATTAATTTCTTACACTGACAATTACTTACACTAATAATATTTAAATATTCATTCGACAATAATAATTGGTTTCAGGATGTAAAATCATAAAATTCCGAAATGTCATAAAATGCCTTTCCGACGAGCCATTTTTTTAACTCATTAAAAAATGTTTTTGACATGTGCCTAAGTATAGTAACCGCACTATGCCGCCACGCCGCCGCACTATTTATTGCTCTATCCTCATGCCTACATACGTCCTCTGAAATGGACATATGTAGGTGCAATCTAATTTAAATCATAATTAAAAGGAGTATACTTGCATTTCCTTTGTTTATATTGAAATAGAAAAGAATAAATTGAACTCTATTCCATATCATGTACATTCAAATCTCATTGTCAATTTTGCATGTATGGTAGGGAGGTAGGACGCTGTAACAACAAGCTCGTGACAATCAAATCGAGTTACTTTTTATGAAGTGTCAAATCCTTTAGATAGTATGACATTTCATAGATAAAGTGTAATGACGTCACTGTTCTCACTCGTCATAAAAAATAATGGTCATTAGAAATCGTTGGTAACGCAAAAAAAGGTTCGTTTTTTTATATTTCGAAAACTGCATTGAACGCTTAACACCAAATAATTTATATTGACTTACCTACAGACAAAAAATATCTATCCCATCATGCTCCCGTGTGATTGATGTTTGCTTACTCTCCATGAACGCCTAAACCACCCCGTAAATACTAATATTTTCTTCGGTTTTTTTGCAATTACTCCTTTTTTAAATAAAACTGTTTAAATGGATATGTCGCGTATATAATTTTCATCTTTTACAACACTGAAAGTTACTATGTAACGTACAATACGTGACCGTTTTAAATAATTTTATTTATATTCGTAACCACTAAAGTAATTAGACAGACGGAGCCTAGGCCAAAAAATAAACATTTCAACAAATAAGTAGTACTGGTTGTTTTGTGATGTTATGTTTGTCTTTATAGGGCCGATATGTACTAGTGTATAAAGGTCCTTAACACAATAAATTAAAAAAAAAACATCGTACAAGTCAAAATCGTTACATCAGACACTATTGTTAATACGATAAAATATTTATTTAAACTTATTGCACTAAAGAAAACTTATCGTACAAATGGCCAACTTAATGCCATAAGGCACTACCTGTTAACCTTAGAGTAAAGGAGTGTAGCTTGTGGGCAAAACAATACAAAATTGAACACCATATAGCACGCACACTTTAGTAATATAAAACAGTGTTACGACGGAAAAGAGATAAACAGTTATTTACAGCGGTGAGCGGCGACGATAGGTTGGAGCGAGAGGCCCCGGTTCGACCTTCCGCTCTCACCTATCATGTCAGCCAACCAGGGGCGCATTGAAATTTGGCGCCCCGGGCCAATAAGTTTCGCCGCCCCAGAAAAAAAGTAAAAGTTGGTTGAATGGCGCCTAAATCAAAACAAAATGCAATCGGCCAGGGGCGGCGCAGTCGGATTGGCACCCCGGGCCATGGCCCGGATGGTCCTAGGGATGGCCCCTGCAGCCAACTGTATGTTCCATAGGCTGTGATGTGATATGGCTTTGAGTTTGACATGGACAAAACGGTTTACGGGATTTCTCAGACAACCTATAATTTCCAATTTCCTAAAGTGTGATTGATTTTCACCCCGGTTGCACACAAGTCCAGGCGAGACACACATAGTAAGGCGAAGAACACACTGAAATCGCCCGTCGCCGCGACGGGCGAGTCACGACGTGACGACGCGTTTCGCCGGCGACATCGCAGGCGCGACTCGATTTAACGAGCGATTCTCGCCGCGATTTTTTCCGTGTAACTGCGCATAGTAGCTGCGATTCGCGGCGATTCGCAGCGAGTCGCTGGGAGTCGCCGCGATTTTTCTATACAAATCGATGATTCTACATACAAAGATGAAAATCGCTGAGTCGCGTGTCGCCGCGATTCGCGCTGCAGTGTGAGATCCGCCTAAGTACTAAGAAAAGGACGTCTTGTATATCTCACCTCGTCGGATGTGTACAGCTAGGGTCAATAAAATAGTATAATAATTCAACAATTTTGTAACATTGCGGTGATATAATGTTCTCCCGAGGATCAGGATTATTTTCATCAAGTTGCACGTTCTTAAGTTTTGATCGGTAGCCATTTTGACTATCGAGACGGACAGTAGCTATACCTACAATGCACGTTTGAAAGCTTTTTTACGATTGTGATTTTGTTTTATTTGAACCACCTAAGTTTTTTATCTAGTAATGTTCGAGCTGCATTATATCAGACTTGAGTCAAGTATTCTTGAATTTAGTGTCAATTTTGCACGCAAAAATGACTGCAGGCAGAGAATTCTTGATTTTAGTCGGTATTTCTGTCTAAGGTAAGATATTTGTAATTTGCCCGCTTTTGCGTATGTTGTGCTTTCCATTGCTTTATAAGTGTAAGTGCATGCTGTATCTTAAATGTGTAAAGATATTTCATACATGCTTTTAAGAGTTACTGATGTTAGGATCATTCTTCAACATGTTTTTAGTATTACAAAAGTAATTAATTGAGAAATTGTGGGAGTTGGTAAAGTTTATTTAAGTATCAAACTCGTAATAGCTGCTACAAGGCAGGGATTTTATTGGGCTGGAAATTGATTAGATACTCAATCAGGCGTTACATAATATTAGAAAGGAATAAAAGCGCTTAGGTGTAAGCTTAAGCCTAAGATGTTTAAGTGTGATGTGTATTATAAAATAGTCCAGAAAAAAATGTATACACGCTGGTTGATCCAAAGCATACTGTATTAATGACTAGATGGCTTAAGATACCTATAAGTTGCTGTTCTTTTTTTGTCGCACGATATTAGCGACAATATTCATGGTTCAGGAGATTTCACCAAGTACATAGAATGAGGGTGTTTAGAAATCATAAACTCACCAGCTGGCAGCAGGGTGGCGAAAGGTCTTTTTGACAGTAGGCGTCAAGATCCACCGATCACACCACCTGATTTTGACATCTACTGCCAAATAGACCTTTCGCCACCCTGCTGCCAGCTGGTGAATTTCTGATTTCTAAATACCCTCAATGAGGGTATCCATCGAAATAAAATGTATGGAACGATAACGTCTGACAGAAAATTGACGTTAAAAGTTGCTCCACAACGCTCACTTTTTAAAATCAACACGTCTTATGTATCAAGTGGTATCGATAACCAACTTAATATTTACTATGTGTGAGTCTAACATCATTTATGACAAATATTAGTATTAAGTTTGAGAAGTCTTAATTTTTGGTTAGGTTTCATATCGTTTAAAAGACAAAAATCTGTGATTGGTTACAAAGCCTACTGACGTGAGAATTTCATTTGCCGCTACAGTTTTTTCTTCAGTACTAAGTGCTAGCTCCGCCCGTTAGTACTTATTTCGTGAGATTTTGAGCTTCAGTTACACTTCCATACTTATTTTATTTCGATGCATGTAATACCTTTGGACTAAAAAGGACGTAAACGCCGTAGGTTTTAATGGCGCTTACGCCCTTTGAGTCTAAAGGTATCGGTATCAGTGAAATTTTGTTTAGGTACTTTACCCCGTCTTTACTACTTGACTGTCAGTTGTACTGTTCCTGTCAAATTCATGACGTTATATTGTCGTTATGTAATGTTGTATGTTGAAATTGCAGTGACCGATAACTTTGCCTGGCGGGAGGATTCGTCAGGCAGCGAGGCGGACGCCCCCCACTACCCTTTGGATCTGCGATTGGCTGAAGCTAGGTATAAGTTTGTATCATTACTTCCAAAATTAAGGTTTGAATTGTCACGCACTATTCAGCAAATTAATCACATTTTCATACATATGGTTGAGACAAAATTATTATTTGAAACTATCGTTTTTTTTTTATTTAATAATAAATGCAAACGTTAGAATAATGTTAGAGTTAAGAGAGTGGATTTAGGTAAAAATCAAACATTTGAAAAGTTACCTCGATTTCTCCAAGACCCCACCATCAGGTCCTGACATCATGACTCCTTTCATTTCGCTACCGCCAAAACAGTTCAGAACTCAACGTTAACATCGAAAAAACATCAAGACCTGTCTCGAATCAAGAGAAGATACAATGGGCGTTTCAAATATTTAAGACCATTCGGATTTCATTATAACGATCGATTAAAATGTAGTGGTACAAAACTTTGTTTATGCCACACCTGGCCATAAAGTGGCTTTTTCCGCACGCTGCGCGTACGGAAAACGCCGCTTTCTGGCCAAGTGTAGACATAAAATGATGTACACAACACGGGAGGTAATAAAAAAAACCCTCGATCGCATATTTACGTCCCTCGCTTGCAGCTCGGGCCGCAAACTTCTGCGACCTCGGCCTTTCTTAGTATTACCACCCTAGTTGTGTAATGTACATTCGTAGTAGCGGCCACGGAAATTTACGACAAATCAAACGACCGACAACTTCATCACGCATCTGCATGTTCCTATTTGCGTTTATTTCAGGTTACAACTGGAAGAGCGTTTAGCGCAAGAGGCGCGCGAGCGACGCATCGACGACCGCAGGGACGAGCTGCGAGTGAAGAGCTCGCTGAGCGACCTGCGCCGGAGCCCCGCCGACGACCGCCGCCATCGAGACCCCGTGCAGTTCGTGCTGGGGGGCGACAAGTGAGTTACAATTCAATTTCTGCCACACCTGGCCATAAAGTGGCATTTTCCGCACGCTGCGCATACGGAAAAAGTCGCTTTCCGGCCAAGTTTAGACATATATATAGAGTGTCGACTCGGTCAGTTTGCATGTTGCTGACACTGCGCATGCCGTCCCACGGCCCGCGTGCCCCCTCCGCGCCGGTCCGCCCCCCGCCCCATCCTCCAAATCACGTCATCGCTATGCTGATGCCGTAGCTGGTCGGTCTGTCGCAGCCAACCGGAGAGGCGCGCCCTCAAGAGCGCGTGAAGTTCGGGTTCCTCCAAAGGAGAAGCCCCCGCGCACCGATGTGGATAAGGAGGGCTTCACAATGGTGTCGAAGAAGCGCAAGCCGCGCAAGAGTCAGTGTGGTACTGCAGAACCAGTTGGTTCTGGTCTGCGGGTTGCCACACCGAGCAAGGCGGTATATGTATCGCGCCTACATTACACCGCCACGGCTGATGAGGTGGCGGAGTACGTTCGTCAGTTCGCCGGCTTCTCGCTGAGGGTGTTCCAGCTGCGTTCGCGCCACTATGTGCACTTCAGCTCGTTTGTGGTGCGCGTGCCGCGGCCGCTGCAAGAAACCATCGCAAGTGCTGACTTCTGGCCGAAGGGTGTCGTGTTTCGACGGTTCCGGGGCAACCTGCCGAATCCTACACCGGAGACGACGATGCAACGGGGCCACGCCGTTTCGTCGCCTAAATAGATATTTTATTTTTACGTTTCATGACGCATTGGTTTTTTTACTGTAATGTCATGTTAACATGTATTAATAAATAAATAAAATTATATACACAACACGGGAGGTAATAAAGAAAGCCCCCGATCGCATATTTACGTCCCTCGCTTGCAGCTCGGGCCGCAAACATCTGCGATCTCGGCCTTTCTTTGTATTACCACCCTAGTTGTGTAATGTACTATTAATGTAAGCCGGCGATCTTGACCGTAATGGCGAGGTCCACAGTTGCCTAGTACCAGGGAGACAGGAGCGTAGCAGAGTTCCGCGTAGCACTTGAGGCGGTCCGTATGGACGTCTAACTGTGACAGAGCGGCGCTCGAACGTTGCAAAGTACCAGGAGTGCAGAAGTGTAGCAGCTCTCAGTTAACACCACGTAGCACCGAGTCAGTAGCGGATACTGGTACTAACTTTTCCAGGAATTGAATGATCGTAAAGTTGTGATTGTATTTAAAATTAAAATGAACGTAGTGACTTAGGCACGTCAACACCTTGTGGAGATCCGGGGGAAAAGGGTAATGCAACTGGTCCTTTCCTTATAGTTGAAGAAGTTACTAAAGATCCGACCGAGATTTCGGTCTCGGCTAATCTCGTCCAAATTCGCGTCGAGATTCTTGGTTTCGGCTAAATTAAAAAAGCTGTCTCGGTCGGACCTTATAAGTTACCGAAAACACAGATGCTGAAAGGGAATTCCGGTCACTAGCGATGTCAACCAGAAAACATCTTAAATCACGTCCCGTGCGTCACGTGTCCAATTCGACCACACTACGTTGTAGCGTTACAATCGCTAAATAGCACCAAGCTACCAATCTTCTCGGCTATCCACACAAACAGGCGCGTTACCAACTACGCCGCCGAAACTGCCCAAGTCATCCAATTTTTCAACCAGTCCCTTTATTTGTGACGTCATCCCGGTTGACGTATGTAGCATCTACCATTGAATCCTTACAACCCATATGCATGGCACTGCGGTCCCAACTCTTAACTTTTTGTTTCTCAATGACCCTCGCAGCGTGAACTGGACGGGCGAGGAGCTGGCCCTCGGGCCGCACTCGCAGTCGCAGCCGGCGCTGCGCGCGTCGCTGCGCGGGGCGCCGCTGCCGCCGCCGCGGCGCGCGCCCGCGCAGATGCAGCGCTCGCGCAGCACCGACGTCGTCGCGCTGCCCGACGCCGACCGCCGCCTCGACCGCCCGGCGCTCGCCAAGCAGCGCCCGCTGCCCGAGAGTGAGTCACACATGCTATATCGTCCCATAAAATAAAATATACTTTTTACACCTCCTATTCAGAAAAAAGTATTTTGCTCCCTCATAAGAGGGATCAAAGTAGCACTTTTCTGTTCGAGGACAACAGGGTATTTTTAGTTTGAACCCACTTAGAATATGCCATATCATAGACAGCTTTATTCGTATATTACACACAGCGGGCGGTATAATAAGGAATGGACCAGATCACAGACGTTTGCGGTCCGAGCCGCAGGCGACGGCCATAAATATAATATGGAAGTGGTATTTTCGTCCCGGCCATAAAAAATAATAATCGTTTTATAAAATAATAATGGCCTATAAATTTAACATTTCATTTTTAATAATAATGTGTGATGCTGTTTTATTAACTAAACTAAATATTTCGTTATTTTGGTAGGTAGCGTTTGTATTTGAATTTTCCTCATAGTCGGTGTGAAAAGCAATATGTGTCACAAGGTAGCAAAATTATTTTCACCACGGGCGTTAACACTTGAATCCCTCGCTACGCTCCGGATTCTACTTTAGAATCCTTCGCTTCGTTCAGGATTCAATGTACGCCCTCGCCATAAATACATCATTTTGCTCCCTTGTGACACAATCTACTATTACTTACTAATGATATCTGAATGCTCAAAAAGTCTGAAGACTCACGAACATAAGTTTCAACGAAACGTAAGCTTCTCAAGTTTAGCATGCAGTACAAAAATAAATTCATGTTTAACTCTTCTAATAAGGTAATTAGCTTGCACTTATCCCATTTACTTGGGTCTAGAACTCCGTTCGTCAGAAACCCGTTCAACCTTCCAGACTCAGTGAGCGTGGACACCCCCAGCCCATCTAGCATCACGCCCCCCGAGGAGGAGTCAACGGACTCGTCCCTCGTAGAAGACGACGGGGTTCCCAAACCGCGCCGTCGCCGCTTGCACCTGCCGTTCGGGAAGAAAGCCAAGACGCCCGCGTGACGTCACTGGGGCGAAGCTGCTACGACGGCTACTACGCTCGCGAACCGCACGGTTGCTAGGTATGTCGGCCTCGTCCAAGCATCGTCACGCGAGCAATGCTGGGGCGAGGCCGAAACGACGGCGGTTACGCTCGCGAACCGCACGGATGCTAGGTATGTCGGCCTCGTCCCAGTATCGTCACAAAAGCGATTCTGGGGTGAGGCCGAAACGGCGTTTACGCTTGCAAGCCGTCGTACAAATGCTAAATTACAACTGGTTAACCTGTTAAAACCCATAATAGAAACCAAACCAACAATGAAATCAGTACTATAAAGAAAACGTGCCTGTCTATTGTCTAACCTAACCTAACCGGTCTATGAACAGTCGATCTTCTAAACTACTTAGTCATGACTTGTATCAAACCCGACACCCATTTTCACAGTATTTTTTTTGAAAATGAGTAAATATTACACCTAACCTTGACTCATTTTCAAAACTTTAACAGTGAAAATTAGTACGCGGGTACTTTGCAGGTCGTATAATGCCGTCCCTCTCACTCAGATATTGTTTTACAGGTGAGGTGAGATGTGAAAATGAATCGTTTGTATACGAAATTTTAGGTCATTCAAGTTGGTCGATTTACCTTAAAAACCTAAAGGGTCGTTATTTGCTTCACGGCATCAATAAGTTTTATTTTATAGCTTGATACGTGTTGTCTGCGCGAAATGGCATCTCACAAAACCAGAATTAACGTGCGTGCATTATTTGAAACTAATAGTTTTTTTGCTATATGAGAGTTCTCGTGTGATTTCGCGCGAAAAACATGTCTCAATGTATAAAATAAAACACATTTCAAACATAATTGATGCTGTAGAAGCAAACAATGGCCCCTCTTTTGGCACACCAAAACACACACACACACACATATGGAAAACCGACGGAATCGAATCGCCTTAAGTTCTACATCTCTTCCAAAGTTCGTTTTTAAATCGGTTAAATGACAGCCGTTTGTGAAATAATGTTGCAATGTTAAAGCAGTTTAAGTTCCGTTCATTCATTCATTGAACAAGAGTTGAAGGTTACCAGAATAAAATTTATTTCGCTGTGCATTGCTACTGTCAAATTAGGGAATGCAACCGAATAGTAAAAAAACCGAGTATCGGTTTTAACCGTCCGGTTTTAACCGATTAGAAACTCGATTTTTACTCGGTTAAAAACCGAGTTTTCTAGTGTAAGATCTTAAAGGAATTATATTAATATATTTTTTCATCACACTTGCTCGAAAATGGTGTTGTTACACGTAGGTTTTGCGGGCCGTAAATGACATATTACGCCCTTGTTTTTTTTTTTTTAATTTAAATACGTTGGTTCTGTTTTACTCTTATTTGTCATCTTCAAAGTAAACGCAACTTACTTTTTTAACTTTTATTACTGAAATATTTATTTAAAGAGAACTGTTATTGCAAATACATGTAAACACATATTTCGGTAACATTAATTAAATGTTTAAATAGTGTATTTCAGTATTTTGCAAATATAAAATCAACTAAAATGGCCGTTTTAGGTCTTTACCGCTGTGGTTTCCGAACGTGACTTGACATTCGCATTGTCTATGGACATATGTCACTAATGTCACTTTCTCTTTTAATATTTTCTTGTCATACTGGGTCGATTAGGAAAATTGTTTTATTAAGATTTCCTCACAAGTGTGATGAAATAGTACATTGTGTATCTAGGGCGGTAAGTAAGGAATGACAAACGCGTGTTTGTTATAAGCCCGAGGTGAAACCGAGGGCTTTAATAACACGAGTTTGTAATTCCTTTACCGCCCGTGGCACACACAATGTTTTTCATCACACTTGTGAGGAAATCTTAATAATATAACCTTAACCTTACTAATCGTCCCAGTAGGACAAGAAAATATTAAAATAGAAAGTGACATTAGTGATATATGTCCATAGACAATGCGAATGTCAAGTCACGTTCCTCGGCTTCACCTCGGGCTTATAACACTCGTTTGTAATTCCGTACTTACCGCCCTAGATACACAATGTACTATTAATGTGAATACTAAATAAGTCATTTAATGAGTATGTCTTTATCTAGAAAAGGTCGCAAAAACAAAACAGACCGCGAGATAACTCTTATCTCGCCAATACAACTCATCCCTTTAGCCACCCTAATCCAGGTATGTCAGGTACTCAGGTAACTTGATGTTATTTTTCATCGCACTTGCTTGCAAATGGTGTTGTTACACGCAGGTTCTGCGGGCCGTAAATGACCTATTACATCCTAGGGCGTATTTTTTTTTTATTTCAATAGGCTGTTTCTGTTTTACTCTTATTTGTCATGTTCAAAGGAAACGCCGACTTACTTTTTTAACTTTAATCACTGTAATATTTATTTAAAGAGAACTGTTATTGCAAATAAGTACCTACATGTAAACACATATTTCTGTAACATTAATTAAATGTTTAAATAGTGTATTTCAGTGTCATTTCCAAAATACTGAAACGTATTCAAATCAAATAATTAAAAAAAAAACATTACGCCCTAGGGCGTTATAGGCCGTAATAGGTCATTTACGGCCCGCTAAACCTATGTGTAACAAGACCATTTTCGAGCAAGTGAGATGAAAAATCATAAAAACCACGTTAACCTATCATTATTCAATACTTTGCTTACTGTAAAAAAAACTCGGTTATTAACCGAGTATTCGATTCGAATTCGAGTTTAACCGGGGAAAAACCGATACTCGGTTTTCGGTTGTGGCTGCATTCCCTATGTCAAATACGGCTGACCAGATAAACTGAAAAAATATAAAGATTGTAACCAACGCCAATAAAAGATTTGTATAAAAATGGAATTTATATTTATAGGCATTTTTATTTTAAAATGAATGGACAAGCGAAACTTAAGCTATGTTCAAATACCGTCTAACCCGTCAGTCGGTGACGAAGTAGGTATATGGAGTTTTACACTAATCGTCAGTTTTGTGACGATCTGTTACCTGCTAGTTAAGAGGACATTTTAAATAAAAAAAACCCTTATAATAAACTTTAGAAACGCCAGATTAAATAAAAAACCGACTGTTCTCGCCCTTGGTTACGGGTAGGTTTTTGATTCAGTGGACATTTGTAGTCTCCGGTATGGATGAATAAAACGGGGCATGCAAAAATATATGACACCACCATCTTAAGCTCAGTTCGTGTCAGATATTTAGGTGCGTTCCGCTTCATCACATATATTTTCCGGTGATTGCATCAATAAAAATAAACATTTTTATAAAAAAAACCCGACCGCGGTGCACTTTGAAACTGTATAAAATCCGCCATTTTGTTTATTTTAACGAACTTCATACCCAGTGACACTCGCACCATCAAGACGAATCTAATGATGTATCATTTATCAAAATCGGATGTGCCGTTGAGTAGTTACGAGCGGACATAGGAACGGACATACATACAGGCCAAACACATAACCCTCCTTTGGGCTTCGCTGCAGTCGGGTAATAATAAAATAAAGTAAGCGGCAAATATATTTATGTATGAGTGAGCAGAGAATAGTTCAAATTATTTAGCCCGGAGTATGATTATAGCACTTTTGCACATTTGTTACTGTTGTCTACACTTGTTTTAAAAGAGTTTTTAGGTACAATTAATTTTATTACTTTAACATAGATTTTGAAGTACCCCGACGTATGTACTTAAAGTTGTCGAGTATTACGAATGACGGAGTATTGTGAGCATTGTATATAAATGTATGTTACATGTTGCCATTTAGTGACACCCCACAGCACTAGCGTCCTTCAAACGTATATTTCTACTTAGAATTAAGGGCTAATAGAAAAAAATGATGGGACAATTTTTGCCCCATTGTGATTAATGGGACAAAAAATTGTCCCATTGTGATTAATGGGACAAAAAATTGTCCCATCATTTTTTTCTAACACGAAGGAAAGTTTCATTAATGTATGGAAAATTTAGGACACTTTTCTTCTATTGGGATAGAAAGGGCTCGTAACACTAAGTAGAAATAACATAAGATTGGCCGAAAACTCCACAATGAAGAAAATGGCATTTTTTTAATAATGCTCAGACGACGACGCTTGAAAGACGCTAGTGTGGGGTGCCTCTGAAGATATATGTCACATTTTAATCAGAAATTAAACATATCGTCGACCGTAGGCTGAATTACGACAATGTCCCTTACGCTAATTCAGCCTACGGTCGACGATATGAGCCAAGTTCTTTGGTTGTAACGACAAAAAATGTGGCAATGTATTAATCATAGACCCATAATAGGCAATATTTTAAGAGTGAGGTATTTATGAATAGTGTTAAAGAGATTTGTCGACCACAAATGTATGTGATGATTTTTTTATACATTTTCAAATGCTTGTTTGGAATGTTTTATTTTCTACTGTCGCCTGATTTTGTTCCTAAATTATTAACCCGTCTCTTAATCACGTGTTTTCATTTCTTGGGCTTTTCTGCGTATTTGTTATATTTATTATTTTAAAGGGCCATCTTGAAAACTCCAGCATAAACATTTGTTTCGGTAAATTTCCATGCAATAACTGGTGATGAAAAAGTTGGTCTTAACTTGAGTTTTATCTAATGGCAGACTATTTTGTGCTTTTTTTTTAGCTTGTACATTTTAGAAATCACGATAGTTTTGTTAATTTTTGTTCGATCTAACTGCCTATTTTCGCTTTGTAATGAGATTCATTTTCATCATTATAAATTTCAATATTTTATTTTCAAGTAAATCAATAAGTATTGACGATATTTATAGTTACTACGGAATACGTTATTTATGACAAGGAAATGTTTGAGCTCGTTTTGAACGATCTTCAATTTTTTATGTATTATTAATGAGGGTTTTTAAAAAAGTTCACTATAAAATTTGTTGTTGGTAAACTGACGTCCCTTACGGTGACGTCGCGTCGCGTGTATAAAATAGAGAACTAGAGTTTTAACAATCCTCATTTAATCACTTGCGTGTCAATTTTCTGTAAGTCTAGTGGAATAAAATAATCATATCGCATCATTCCCTCGTTTGCGTAGTATGATAGCGATGACGCCCCTAGCTATGTAGTGTAGTGTATTTTAAGATTCGGTGCTAAAATAACGTTGTCAGACTGAAGACCGGCATGGCTCAAATTTTTATTAAAACGCGTTTTTATACATAAACATGTGGTTGTTGTGTCCTTGTATTATCGCCCGTAGAAAATAATAATTTTTAATGCAAAACTTCCGATTTTTATTTGACTGTACAGTTAGTCGGCTTAGTGGGACGTAGATTTTGAATATTTACAATAAGTTTTGTGAACTGTTTGTCATGTGTCAACTTTGTACTTAATAGTTCCAAATGTGGAGTCAGCTCGTCTCAAACTTGGCTGGCGGACTTCCGTGCTCCTTATTGAACATCGACTGAGTCTTTGCACCGCCAAGTTACTTAGAAAAAGTTATTTTCTAGTGTCAATATGCGGTGCAATAGTAAGCTACCTACGAAACCACATCTATAGGTATTCTTTGCTAAATAGTACATTACACAACTAGGGTGGTAACACAAAGAAAGGCCGAGATCGCAGAAGTTTGCGGCCCGAGCTGCAAGCGAGGGACGTAAATATGCGATCGAGGGCTTTCTTTATTACCTTTCGTGTGGTGTACATCATTTTATGTCTACACTTTAAGCGGTTTTTTCCGTACGCGCAGCGTGCGGAAAAAGCCACATTATGGCTAGGTGTGGCATAAAATAAGGAATTCTCTTAAATATTGTTTGTGATTGACAACACAAGTAACTGTGAGACTAACAAAAGGGTTCGCGAACCTTGAACTATTAGTTATTATTAAGCAATATTTATATAATCGTGCGCGAAAAACTAGGAGTTTTTTATAAATTTTACAAGATTGGCTAAAATAGACAAATGCAATGATAATGTAATGATTAATTCTTTACCGTTTTCTTGAGTACCGCGTCCCGAGCGAAGCTTGGTCGACCGTTTAGCGTAAACAATTATAGTGAATGCAATAGTAATTTAGTTAATCACGATGTAGATCTGAATGTGGTTGAATGTAATAAAAGACAAATCGTGATACATTGTTAAATAATTGTCAATAAAATGATTCAACGAAAAAGAGTTTTTATTTACCTATAAATAATGAGATGATTGATGTTTGAATAAAATGACGCCATACTAAAAACTGTGGCGCCAGTAGTTTTTTTGAGGAATTTTATGGCCATTTTCCAGTAAAATAGCCATAAAAAACCAATAACCTAACCCTTTATTTTGAAATCTTGAAAAAAAAAAACTCAACCAAAACTGAAAGTCCGAATACCAACAGTGTTGGAAAACACCGAAAAGGTCGGCGGGATTGTTTAGTTGACTGGCGAGGCTGGTAAGCCTCGGCGAGGGTGGCTCGGCAAGAAGGCAACACAAGCAAAGTGGGCTTTTATGACATGCAGAGCACTGGCATACATTACACCGAAATGTCGTCAACGAAATGTTACCGGTTCGTCAGAACCAAATTTCACAATACCTAATTGCCAATACATCCAGCCAGATCTCAAAAAGCCCTGGTATTATCAAACCGCGATAAGAATACGATTCCGAAGTACCGTTAGCACAGAAGTGCATACATTGAATAAATATAATAAAATCGTAAGTTGCTCAAGGATCTAAATTACATTGTTGGGTGTATTATTTAGGAAATCTGGTATACGGAGAAGCCGATGTATCGAGAATATTTTGGGAATGAGCGCGTCATGTAATGACAGCGGGATTTTGAAATTACTGTTCTTTTTTCATACCGATAGCAGGTTCAATAGTGAATTGCAAGATATACCAAAAAGTTTGTTTAAACTATAGCCTTGTTTATTTACTCACTCAATCATTCACTTTTTTTGCAATGAGTACTTCATGTAGCTGTTGTGTAATCATTCACCTCAACTCTCGTGAAATTACCTATACCACCCTAGTTGCAGTAACAGGGGCCAGTTTCACGAAGCTACAAGTCTGAACCGCTCATGTCCAAAATACCGATTCCCAGACTACCAGATTTTTTAAAATACCAGATTCTCGATTTATCTGTTTCCTGTTACACTACTATATTATAAAATCGTAAGTTATTCAAGGATCTAAATGATTTTATTGGATGTATTATTTGGAAATCTGGTATACGGTGAACCATAAATCCCTGCACCATAGGTAAAGCCGACGACATAAAATGTTATCGGTAGTAGTGGAATCGTACATAGCAGTACCTAATAAACTCGTGTGCTACTCTGCCGCAGAAACGTAAAATTTTGAATAGCGAAGTGGCTCTGCTCCCCTGTTCCATCTATCCCTACCGCCATATCCCCCCTGATAGAGATATGTGGAATATTTTTCCTTTCTTCCCCACCAGTAGGGATATATGGAAATAATATGTCCACTTATCCCTCCTATGCCCCACTGATAGGGAATATGATGATGGAATTTCTTCCACCTTTCTCTACCACCGTACCCCTTAGGAGGGATAATTGGAATTTCTTCCACCTTTCTCTACCACCGTACCCCTTAGGAAGGATAATTGGAATTTCTTCCACCTTTCTCTACCACCGTACCCCTTAGGAAGGATAATTGGAATTTCTTCCACCTTTCTCTACCACCGTACCCCTTAGGAGGGATAATTGGAATTTCTTCCACCATTCTCTACTACCGTACCCCTTAGTAGGGATAATTGGAATTTCTTCCACCATTCTCTACTACCGTACCCCTTAGGAGGGATAATTGGAACTTCTTCCACCATTCTCTACCACCGTACCCCTTAGGAAGGATAATTGGAATTTCTTCCACCTTTCTCTACCACCGTACCCCTTAGGAGGGATAATTGGAATTTCTTCCACCATTCTCTACTACCGTACCCCTTAGTAGGGATAATTGGAATTTCTTCCACCTTTCTCTACCACCGTTCGCCTTAGTAGGGATAATTGGAATTTCTTCCATCTTTCTCTACTACCGTACCCCTTAGTAGGGACAACTGGAATTTCTTCCGTCTTTCTCTACCACCGTACCTCTTAGTAGGGCCCAGTGGCGTGGCGTAAAAGGTATCCTTGGGCAAGCCGATGCAGATTTAGCGTACATAAAAAAAAAATGGTTTTGTTTCTGTCATTTCATTTAAAACTGTTCTGGAAGTCGGTTTGGACGGTTGGAAAAAAATCCATGAGTCCCTATCAGGCAGCTAGTTGGTATGGGCGGTTGGAAATAATTCCACGTGTCCCTACCATGGAGCCCAGTTAGTATGGATGGTTGGAAATAATTGCACGTGGCAGCAAGTTAGTATGGATGGTTGGAAATAATTCCACGTGTCCCTACCAGGCAGCAAGTTAGTATGGATGGTTGGAAATAATTCCACGTGTCCCTACCAGGCAGCAAGTTAGTATGGATGGTTGGAAATAATTCCACGTGTTCCTTCCAGCGTGCCACTTTATATGGTTGGTTCGAAAACATTCCACGTGTCCCTACCAGGCAGCAAGTTGGTATGGACGGTTTGAAAAAATTCCACGACTCCCTACCAGGGGGCAAACTGGCAGAGATGGTTGGAAAAAATTCCACGAGTCCCTACTGCAGCGGATTTTAGTAGGGATACATGGAATTATATCCCTACTGGTGGGAAAGAAAGCAAAAATATTCCACATATCTCTATCAGGGGGGATGAGGTGGTAGGGATAGATGGATCAGGGGGCTCTACTGGGGAGTATGCCCCAAGCAGAGCCACCTGCAATCCCCATCATTTTGTTACCCAGTATAGGTACAGCTATAAACAGCATGCGTACGTCATTTCGCGATATAATAGAATAGTTTTCATTATAATGGCTCTGCGGCAGAGTAGCACACAAAAACTCTCCTCTCCCCTACTAAGGTGAAAGATTGAGAAAAAAACAGACATGTAAATTAATAAGTTTATTTAAAAACGTGTACAAATACCTTATAGCTGGTGTATGCAGTTGATATTGTAATACTAAACCCGATGTCTCATTACATTACACCATAAAACATCGGCAACGCCAGTATCTTAACTTAACAATTACGCCTATCAACGGACTTACTTGCGCTGCGTTTTAAACGATGCGAACCCAGTAAAACAACTACGTATTACAGTTACAGCCTCAGTTAAAACAACGCGTTTTTATAAAACCTACTGGCTGCGTACATCACATTTCTCGCGACCAATATTACCGATAATTCAAAAATCCAATAACTACATACATAAACCAACACATAGGTTATTGATTTGTGAAACTGCGGGTAGGGCGCAAAGCACCAAACTATAAGAGAAGCAATTTCATCAATGGCCACGCTAAAGGCGGATAATTCTTACAAGTAATTTTAAACGAAGATATCTGCAATAAAAATAACTGAATAACATTCAACATATCAAGGAATGTATGGGAAACGATGAAACTATTGCGAGGTTACGTCTGTCATTACTTCTTTAGACATTGCCGGGCGACAAAGTATAGATATCACAGGAAAGACAGACCTTTTATCAAACGATTTCGAGATTTGTTAAATCTCTATTGATATTTTTAGGGTTCACTCACAAGATCCTTGCCGCACCGTTCATTTTTTTTTCAATTGTACTGATGCTTCGATAAACAAAAAAGATGATTACGTATATTCACATTTATTGCATTTACTTGGTAATACATTTTTGGTATCCAATTAACCAATTTAGCAAGTATTCCTTGTGTATTCAACGAAAAATGCGGCTTTTAGCCGTTGATGACACCTCCATAATGCAAATCTGCACCTATTAATGCATGAAGAATTGACAGCACCAAGTACATATACCCCCGTATAATATTAAGCATTAACACGTTGGCAGTCCCTATAAAAATCTTCCGAAACTCGCATGCATTCGAAAATGTTAGACTTCTATTTTGAAAGCTGTCACGTTGTACTTATCAGGGATGTTGCGGATATCCGCTTACGAGAAATGTCCGCATCAATTAGAAAACCTGCACCCACAATAAAACGCTGATGAGCTTATGAGGATCTGTGCAATTCGCTGCTAGAGCGAAGCCCAGCGGGAGCGAGTGCTAAGTTTGTAATTATTAGTTTAGTACTTTCGATAAGCCAATCAATTTAAAGCGTTTATGTGACTCGCCATACTAGAAACAAGAACTCGCTTGATACTTAACGTACGTTTTTATTTATTTATCTGTATTATCTTTTTTACCAACATCCGTGGAAGTGTCTCAAAATATCCGCAATTGCACATACGGATATTAGATGTATCCGCAATAACCCTGGTAAATACGTGAACCAATACTCGTGGGGATTTTTCAGCGTGCTACATATGTACCACCGGACTGGAAACGTGTTAAACGGGATATTTAGCCAGTGACAGCACGACGCTACTGCTGCTTGCATTCAGCGGGGTTTTCTTGGGGCGCCTTGTTGGGTTTCTTGCCTCGCGGCCTCCGGGGGGCTGGCTCGTCGTCCTCGCTTTCCTCCGTCGAACATTCCTCTTCCTCCTGTGTTAATTGAGAAAACCTTTGTGGTATCACTAAACATGGACGAAAATTATCACAATAAAAATAAGCTTTAGTTAAGACGGGCAGTTGTAACGATGTTAGTGCTAGACACCGAGAAAAATACCCATCTCTGTCTGTTAATTCGAAAACCTGTACCTATCGCTTCCATATAAGTTTTGCTTTTCGAACTAACAGATTTAACGAAATACATAAGATGTGACATCAATAGTTAAAGAATATATATTACCTTTTATAATATGTTCGTAAAATATGGAGTGAATTCTGCAACCATCTGCATTCATTCATTACACGAACGGACAGGGTCATGCAAAAAGGGATCAAGCCAAAATAAAACACGTGAATAAAAAGCATACAATTTTAATGTCATCATACCGACATCATGCCAAAAACAAGCCATAACCATTATGTAACTACCTGACGAGCTGCTATACCGACGATATGCTAACTTCAATAGAAGGTTACATAAATAAATAAAATATACGTCTACCGACCTAGCTATTGTCGAGTCACTATATTAAAATATATCTCTGAGAGAAAGATCACAGTATTGCGATGTTCGAGGGTAGAAAATGCATTTTGGCACTAGAGATTCGCTCGCGAGCCGCGATTTTGAACCGCGGCCCGCTTTAGCTCCACGATGGAATGACACATAAGACACTTACAATTTCAAACGTAGAAAAATTAATAGCCTTGAATTATATCACATTAAAATTTTAAATAATCGAATATGTAAAATCCATAAAGAAAAATACACGCTACGCTATTTTAATATAATAATAAATAAAAACGTAATGTATACACTAAACTAGAAATGCAATAAAGTTATCCTAACATTCGTGCATTACACAGTATAAGAAGGCACCTCCTCGCGAGCTGCCAGCGTTTTAGGTCTATTACATATTTATCTGACCCGAGGATAAACCATGCATAGAACAGGGACGCGAGGTGTATATATCCTATCAACCGCTCATGCAAAATACCGCATTCCAAAAATACAAGATTTTTTAAAATACCAGATTCTCGATTTATCAGATTCCTGTCTTACCACATTCCCGTTACACTAGATAATAAAATCGTAGGCTACGGATCTAAATGATTATGTTGGATGTATTATTTTGGAAATCTGGTATACGAAGAATGAATTCTAGGGATGCGGAATTTTAGGAATGAGCGTTATCAACTAGCGGCAGTTACTATACACAGTGAGCCCGAGTAACCCGAAAAACGGTTACTTTCTGAGATATTCATTATTTTTTTAATGAATGCTCCCAAGTGTGTAACAAGCTCTTATAAATGTGACTAAGATACTTTTTTCAATTTTTTTTTTAATATTTTAACTAAACAGCAATTCACCTTCGCAGTATTTGATGGTAAGCGACTACGAGTCCAAAAAATTGACCTTCCATTTTAGCTTTTTTTTTCTTTATATCTTTTCCTCAAGTAAGGACATGTTTATAAGGAGGGGCTGAATTTACTGATTTATTGTATTCCATAACACTAATGACAAAATTCGACCTATGTTGATATAACGTTATTTACTTGTAATACCATCAGGAATACGTGGTTAAAATTTTTCTGGTTATTCGGGCTGACGGTGTAGATTTACACTATCGTAGAGTATTAACAGCCTTGTCGCTCGGCGATATGGGAACTTTAATATCTAGATATGTGATTGTGCGTATAGCCTTAGGGACTGGGGCCAAAGAGCCTCCTCGCCACAGTAGGTACGCTAGCTTGGTCAGTCGTCGGCGTCGGAAACCTCCTCGGTACCAGAGTCCTCCTCCGAGTACGAATCCTCCTGAAAGCAAACACGCCGTTGGTCCCAGCCAGACGTAGATACCGGGCAGCGTTGCCAGACGTCCCGATTTTGGTGGGACGTCCCGATTTTGGTGCGACATCCCGATTTTGTTGGAACGTCCCGATTTTGGTGGGACATCCCGATTTTTAAATAAAAAATGTCCCGCGTGGGAAAGGCTCAGTCCCGCTTTTCGGGGATAACTTGACCGTGCGTGCAGCTGAGGAAGTGCGGGCGGGTGGCATGTTTTTATTAAAATACATTTTCTATGGCTATTTTGCTATCTATTGTCACGTAAACGTAATTTAAAACTTAAAAGAGTCCAACCGAAATTTCAGTTTCGGTTTCCGCCTAGTTTCGGCAAAAAAACGGTTTTCAGCTGTCATCCGGCCGAAACAGAATTTGACTGGTTTCGAACTGCGCTCGGACAGTCTTTTTTTCAAAATGCACAGATAAACATTTGAAATAAGTTATAATATGTTAGGTATATGCATGATTACTCTAAATATCTGAGACTAAATGATAAATATGTTGTTTCAAAATGAATATGGAAGATTCGGTTTCGGTTCTGGTTTCGGCCGAAACTGAGATCAAAGAGTTTCGGTCGGACACTATTAAAACTCAAATTAAAAGATAAATATTTAAAAACTTCTCATTATATACGCTTTTTTGTACTATGTCCCGCTTTCGACGAAAGAATCCCGCTTTTTACTCATAGTTTCAAAATCCAGACTTGGCAAAAAAATCTGGCTACGCGATACCGGGATACCGCAACCTCCTCACAAGCACAAACAACACAGGGTATTTGCATTTTGCATGACCGTACCTTCGTCTGAACAGGGGGGATGGGGACAAAATAAAATTCACTCAAACTAAGCAAGCAGAAAATTCTACCATGCAGCTAATCTATACGAACTAGATGGCTTTAGAATTCACTATACCTCAATGAAAATCTCAATAACTTATTCCTTGTAAAATTAAGCTGGCTATATTCTTTAACTACTTATACAAGTAAGGTAAGTTATGAATTGATCAAATCGCAGCCTGTAATGTAAATTGAGTTAGTTGTAGGCTGAAATGCTCGTAAAATAGTACGAAATGTATGGGACTAGCATCCCAAGTATTTTGCGCATCTTATTACCACAAACATAACGGCGGGTGACAACCAAAACTCAGTAACATTGAAATTATTGGAATATAAACCGTGCTGTTAGTCTAATAAAAGTAATTAGTGCCACCCGACGATAAGGTAAACTGAGGGTTCTATGAT
The DNA here is from genome assembly GCA_947034925.1 of Eudemis profundana. Lineage (NCBI taxonomy): Eukaryota > Metazoa > Arthropoda > Insecta > Lepidoptera > Tortricidae > Eudemis > Eudemis profundana. The sequence goes on along the minus strand of OX344806.1, from coordinate 4,053,317 downwards.
CCAATATGAACAACCGTGTTCCAAACTATTTTTAACTAAATTTATATGATGCATTGTTGCTCTTAATTCACACAACAAAAGCAAAAATTGGCACGTATTATATACAGACTCATTTGGCCTAGTTTTGTGTACTAATATGCCACTGGAAAGTATTTGAGGATTGCGAGTCCTTCCACTTGGAAAAATCTCATATTTCCTCAAAATTTCCTATAGGAAATTCACTTTATGTTTCCAGTAATTTCTGCGAACTTTACCTACTTTTTGGAAACTGCAACTTGCACAGTTGTGTGCATTGGACGATAGAAACCAGAGTCTGCGGTATTTTTTACTGGTGTTAAAAGCGTAGATGAAGATTATTATCTGCTGTAATATGTAAGCGAAGAGTGTTATTTATGGTCTGTCGTGATACCACGCCAACACGGCATTCAGAATACCGTTTATGAATCGCGTGACACTGCATGTAAACTTTTTTGACGGATAATAGGAAAACCCCGACAGCGTGAACGATTTACGAGTTTAGAATATGTATGTGGATGCAAATTGCTGTTACAAATACTCTCGATAGCTTACTGTACGTCAGCATGTCTCGAGGTTTGCAAGAGATCATAAATCAAATAATATACGCGATATAAACAGTAATATTCAATTTACTTGCATTTGATGTAGTTTTAAAAGAAAACAATATGAGTATATGAACAAAATGTTGTTTTTTTCAGAATCTTGGTTGTTAAGTAGTAATTTGCCTTTTTTCCTTGCTTCTAACTTGGAACATCTGGAAGTTAACACTTTCAAACAAAAAAATCTTTTCTAAATCGGCCCAGCTGTTTCGAGTAATGGGGGAACATATGTAAAAAAAAAATTAAAAAGAATCAGCATATCCGTTTTTGAAGTCTGTTAAAAATAGGCGACATTTTGGTGCATTTTTTATGTGTTCACGAAAGCGCAAACCCTGGTTATTGATTTGATGGTAATGGGTTAAGTGTAGTGAATGTATGAAAGGGATGGGCGATGTAAGAAAGACGTCCGAGTGGCACTACCAGCCATATTTAATGTTGTCATTACCAATAGAGGACAGTAGGATGGCCATTAGGTATCAGCGTATTGTCTCATTCGTTTTTCGTTCAATTCTTATTTCGTCTCATTCTATATTCGTCACACATTCTTTATGTATAAAGAATAAATAATAGTCTTCATAAAGAATGTGTGACGAACATAGAATGAGACGAAATACGAATTGAACGAAAAACGAATGGGACGAATCACGCTGATACCGGCCATTATTGGGTACTAACTAGCGTTAAAAACTAGGACGTTTAACTTATAGCTACCGTCCTATGGATTTGTTTAGAAGTTAGCAGGGTTTAAAGGGCGTCAGACACGGCGAAGATACTATAATAATTTCAAGTTAAGATGATAATGTAATATGAAATTGTAAGCCGTTTACGATAGCTCATACAATAGTACATGATACAACTAGGGTGGTAATACAAAGCGAGGGACGTAAATGTGCGATCGAGGGCTTTCTTTATTACCTCCCGTGTTGTGTACATAATTGTATGTCTACACTTGGCCAGAAAGCGGCTTTTTCCGTACGCGTAGCGTGCGGTAAAAGCCACTTTATGGTCAGGTGTGACGTAAATATTATAGTATCTTCGCCGTGTGTGACGCCCTTTATTGTCATAGGACAGATAGTGTGATAGATGACAAGTCGTGTGATGGTTTTGGTATATAGGGCACGTGCACGACGAAGGTGCTGCCAACTGGCGCCGCCAATCTAAATCATATACCCTCTCATGCTGGGGCCACATTGACGAAAACGCCGTTAATAACGTTAATTTATCGCGTTGAAGAACGATTAACGTCAGTGTAGCTACGACTTACATTGACAGCTTGATTTGATTGGGGCGATAGTTTCCTTTATAGTCCGCCCCAGTGGCGGTATTTAAGCATACCTAAGACCAACCAAGGGCCTCTTTGAAGAAATGCTACAGGCCCCGCGCTGCCTTAATGCGGCACTGGTCCGCCCGTGTCTCTTTTGTCGTTTAGTGCTGCCACCTATAGTTCGTGCACGTTCCCTATCGGTCAGTGTGATAGGTGATGGTGTCGGTATATCGGCGGGTGTGTAGTGGCAGATGATGGTGTTGTATATCGACCTCCTCCTCGTAGTCGTCGTCGTCGTCGTCGTCGAGCCCCTCGCCGGTGTAGAGCAGCACGGCGCGCGACACGACGCGCTCGCGGATGTAGTGCCCGATCTCGAAGTCGGCCGTCAGCAGCGCCTAAGGAGTTCAAAAGTTAGCTCAGGGGTCTCCAAAGTGCGGCCCGAGGGAAGAAATCGTCTCCAAACTGCGGCCCGCGGGCCGTTCCAATCCGGCCCGCGGGAAGAAATCGGGAGGGCCCATGATCCGGCCCGCGAGGCATTGTAATCCGGCCCGCGGCACAGAATAAGATTAGTAGTACGTGGGTGAATTAACTTTTTTTGCTTTATGCAAAGATTGCCCTTTCTCCTTATTTGTTCACCTTTTGCATGTTTTAATACCGCTTTAGCTGAGTTGGTAGGGACCCTGCCTACGAAGCAAGAGGTCCTGGGTTCGAATCCCGGTAAGGGCATTTGTTTGTGTGACGAGCACGAATATTTGTTCCTGAGTCATGGATGTTTTCTATGTATTTAAGTATTTGTATCTATTAAATATATCGTCGTCTAGTATCCATAACACAAGCCATATTGAGCTTACTATGGGGCTAGTTCGATTTGTGTGAGATTGTCCCCTAAATATTTATTTTATTTATTTAATATGATTTAAATGGAACAAGATCTTATATCTAGAGATAGATTAGGTAAAAATAAAACTCGTTTTTAACAAATAAATAGCGTGACCCAGCGGACGAACCCTTATTTTCATACAAACGTGGGGGACAGCTATGTCCGCTGGGTCACTGCTTATAAAAAAGTTATAATAAACGATCTAGTACACATTCGTCAGATTCCTTTTTCGTCAGAATAAATTATAGCCCGTTTTTATCGGACGAAAACGGACTTTCGAGCAGATTCCGCTATCGTCAGAATAAAATGTAGGCTGTTTTTTCTGTAGTACCTACTTAACAATAATTAAAAGAAGATACGCTCAATATGCTTATTTGTTTTGCCAGTGGGCTAAATACAAGAAAATGCATAGGTATTTTAATTCAAGATACGAAGTGGCCCAGAAATAAATTTGGTTGGCTGTACCTACCTACATTCGGGTTATCTACTTCTCTTCAGTCATATGTACTTCAAATAAAAATGTGATCCAGTACACTCGTCACTAGCACAAAAACGACATTACATGGTTTCAGTTCACTTTCGGCACTAGTGACGAATATGTATACTTCAATACATTTTTTGTGCGTACGGTATTCAAAAGTTTTAGTACATTTAGTGAACAGCATTCTACAATGAACTGCGTAGAGGGATTTCATAGCCGCATTAATAAAAAAATATCGAGAAAGGCAAACATATTGGCAATCATCCACACAATTCAGAAGGAAATCGCTTGTAATGATTTAAAAATAAAAAAAATGAAACTGTGTTTGCAGGCACAAGGTTTTAGATCAAAGAAAAATTAAAAAATTATAAAGAGTCGAAAAGAAATTGTTAGAAGTTGCAATAAGGGGAAAATAACAATTTTTGACTGTTTGCGACGGTTACGACAATTGGCATACTATCGTTAGATTAAGCTTAGGATTGATTTGTTAATAGGTGTAACAAATAAATAAATTATAAAAATTAACCAAAGTTTTTTCCGTCCAAAAAGTAATTCCGTTTTCGTCCGAAAAAAAAAACAAGTTAGAATTTATTCTGACGAAAAAGGAATCTGACGAATGTGTACTAGATCTAATAAACAAATTATAATAAAAAATATTTGTATTACGTAGCTTTATTGTCTGTATTTTAAATGAGCATACACTTTATTCAAAAAGTATCCGAATAAAGATTTCCTTTCAATTTTAGTCGGAGAAGGTGAAATTTTGTTGACAAAGAAAAGTTGATTCACCCACGTACAGAAGTCTAATCACAGAAGACGCACACAGTAAAGTACCTACAGATCTACAGATGTGAGACACAGAGCATCCATTTTGGTTTAATATAATCAACATCAACGCGCGTGACACTAGTAGAGCGAGTGTGAACTCGCCAACAGAACATTTTAAACCTTGTGCCCAAATTTGGAATTTTAACACTTAGATGTTGAAGTGTGACGTCACGAAACTTAGGACCCCTCCCACCTCTTGTCATACAATGTCACACTTCATCGACCCCCTCCCTCCCCCCTCATCACGTGACGTATTTTAAGGATGACCCCAAATTAAAAAAATAAAAATCGGTAGTCGAAATTACCTGGATATCCGAAGCCAGAGTGGAGTTGGGGTCCTCAGGCATAGCCGGGGGCGAGAAAAAGTTAAAGAACGAGTCCGCTTGCACAGACTTGGTGACGGTGCGGACGGAACCACGCGACTTATGTTTCTGCTTCTTCTTTATCGTCTTCACTGTCACGTTCTTTCCCTTCTTCCAGTTAATTTCGCAACCCTAGAAGAAAGGTATGCTATGAAATATGACGGGTAACTTGAAAAGGGAACGGTTTTGGAATGTTGCCTCAGTTGGTAGTGCATGTTGTTGAACATCAATGTATTCAGATATCGGTGTAGTGTTTGTCATCATTTTAGTAAAAGCCTCTCTGGAGCGGGGTACATCATTGTAAGATAAAATTAAGGTCTTGTATGTGATTTTTCCACATAACATTTCTAGTAAATATATTGGTTGGAACACATTAACGTTAATGTTTTGGAACCCTAGAGCCAAGGGTCTTTAGGCTAACTATCCCTGGTTAATATCAAAACAATTATGAATTCATAATAGATCACTTTCATTCGTAGCCTACGAATGAAAGTGATCTATTCTGAATTCATCATAATCAATCTCAAAAATAAATGGGAATTTATCTCGCAGTTTCTACCATCCTAGAATACTCTCCAAAATAAATGACCTCATTTCGAGAATTAGGTAAAACTTGATTTAGAAACAATTTTTCAAATAAACTCAAGCAAGTACGAAAATACTAGCAGAATTTTGACAATGGTACGACGACAAAAATAATAATTTATTAAAATTTTTAGTAATATACAAATAACATAATAAAAGAGGATAAAACAATGATAAAATTTAAAATAAAATAGACCTAAAAACTAAATCATCACGATCAAGTTGTAAAAGAACTCAGTCTTTTGATGTCTTTTCATACCAATAAAAATGTATAACATACCTTGCAAGAATAGATTTCAGGGCCTTCAAATTCTAACGGATTCTCATCATCAGGCTTGCACTTCATGGAATACTCCTTGGTGAGGACAGTGTTTGTGAAATAGTCGTTTGGCGCGAAGTGGAACTCCAATGTGAAGCCGATGGGGTCTTCGTGCATTAAGACTGGAAATATTGGGGTATTAGCTTGGTGGTGTAGTGGTTTTGAGGGGGGGGTAGAGGTATGGAGGCCTCAGTTGGTGATGCATGTTCAATCGTCATGGCATTCAGGTCTTGGTGATAAATAAGTCATCATGTAAAAGTTTTTTATCCTACTTTTTGGTTTAGCTCGTGATTTTCCTTGAAGATTTGGCAGTGTATGAGATAAATGCCCTACATTTCAAGCATTCCACCAGAACTTCCTAACTTTGTTAGAAGTATGAAAAGAATGGCGTCACGTGCCCGACATTCTGGTGGAATATTCCCCTCGCGTAACGGTTCAACAAGTATTATTTGGGGTTCGTTGAAAATACAAGCTACAAATTACTTAACACTTGGTGATTGACCAAGTCAAAGTTAAAGAAAGTGACAGCGCCAAAATTCATTTGTGGGTCGTCGTTTTTTTCTTGTACCTCGTTGCCATGGTTACGTCCCCTGGACAACTCTTTAAAAACATAATTTTCTATAAGTTTTCTACAGTAAAATTAATCAAATCTACATTTTTGTTGTAGTCATAAGCCCAGTATTTTATGGACAGTCTCCTATACACATTAGTAGCATGCACTATAAAACAGTTTATTTAAGAAATTTTGTCACTTGTCTCTTGGACAACGGGACAGAATAACAAACAAGAAAAAGTTGATTGACCCTGATATTCCATTAATTAAAGTTTGCGGAAGAATTTTGCTTTAAATCTTATTTAAAATAACCAGTCGTAAACTTACCTTTAATATCCTGCAACGTCTTAAGAATAGGCTCATCATGTTCCTGCATCATTTCGCACAGCATCGACACGTTTCTGAATATCGTGTACCAGAAATCTGGTACGCCTTTGACATTGGGGTCCATTGGAGGCCTGTAAATAAGAATACGTTTAGACATGTTGGGACATGTGGGTGGTGGGTTACAATTTGGGTGCCTCAGTTGGTGATGCATGTTCAATCGTCATGGCATTCAGGTCTTGGTGATAAATAAGTCATCATGTACGGCTTTCGGTAACCTACTTTCCATCTCAAAATTTATATACTTGTAGTTGAGAGTGTTTCTGTTATTTTATTAGTGCAGTCAGTACGGTGTATACCATAGGTTCCCAAAGTGGTTCGTACCTGCCCCCAGTGGGCGCTGCGAATTCCCAGGGGGCGGTAGGGGCTTTGGAAGAAATTGGGGGTCGTTGATGCTACCCAGGAAGGCGCTATCACTAAAAAAAAACTTAAATCCCAAATTCAGCTACTACTGTAACCCCAAATCACGCGCCAATGACAGACAGCCCTGGCCGTATTTTTTTTAATGAATACCTATTGACAAACAGCCCATTTTTATGTTTAGCATAATTTCTTTACTCGTCTTCATTTTACCCCTGTGGCGTCAGCGGCACGGCCCTTGAGCGTTCAAAAGATTTAAGCTAAGCAAGGAACACAGCTATACTAACTCGGCAGGCTTGACCTCTTCGGGCTTCTTGTCTTTGTCCTCGCCGTCGGTAATGGCGGTCTGTTGCACCGCCCGCGCCAGCTCCTCCTCTTCGGCCTCGTCGCGCCACGGGTTCACGCACTCGGCGTCCGAGGGCTCGTAGCCGCCGTTCACGATTTGGGCGCGCTGTTATGGGGCAAATATTCGTTAATATGTAATTTGATTGACATCATTGTTAGGATTAGATCTGTGTGTCTAGTGAAAAGGGGTCAACCTAGGAGCAAAAGAGTTCAAGTCATACAATAGAGTTGTGACCATTTGTTCCTGGTATAAATGCGATTTGTCGTCGGCCTAAATCGCAAACCGCGTAACTCCATTTTTTTGACCCCGATTTTTTTTTCATTTTTTTATAGTACTATTATAGTACTATCTTAAAATGGAGTTACGAGGTTTGCGATTTAGGCCGACGTTGTACCCCTTTGCACTAGACCCACAGAGATATTTGTTGGCTTTAAATTATTTTTAATGTAGTATATAATTCGCTTAATGTTATTGACTGTAGTTGTAGTGTGATATTTTACTGGTAATTAATCCAATTTTATTTTTAATGTAGCTGTGTATTAAATTCGAACACAGTGTATATTGTTACTGAAATAAAAAAAATATCATGGTCAGAGAAGTTATATGGGAGTACTGTTGGATAAATTGTCTGTTGACAACCGAAACTAGGTAAAAAATGTTACTGATCTTGAATAAATTGTGTCTAAGTACTGAATCGATACTGTGATAGGGAGTAAGGCCTCATATGGGGAAAGAGCGTAAATTTTGATTGTAGTGTCACTCTGAAATAGACGACATAGCTTCGAAGACTACACTACACTTTGAATGTAACGTATAAAAACGAGCCTGCAATATGAAGTGACCTTCGCCTGGCAGTAACGAATAGAGTTGCCAGATGTCCCAATTTTCAGACGGCACTAATATTTGTTACCCAAAGACTGTGTTAAAAAGTAATGTCAAGCTTAAAGCCCAAAAAATGAATGTCTAGACACTTCTTATTATTAAGCTTCAAATCTTGAATTTATGCATACTGTCCCGATTTGAACATTAAAGATTTTTGGTAAACTAGACCTGGCAACACTAGTAACGAACCTTTTCAAACAGCGGCTTGTAGAGTTTCTCGTACTTGCACTCGAGCGTGTGGACCTCGCTGTAGAATTGCGCCTCAACCTCCACGAACTCCTTCTGCAGGGAGCGCAGGGCGCGGATGCGGCGACGCACGTTCGGCGGCAGAGACGCGATGGTCTCCGCGTGGATGCGGTTGGTGATGGCCGCTAGCATCTCGTTGCGGGTCATGCCGCTGAGAAAGAAAACCTTATTATAGCATTTGCGAAGCTAGAGGTCCCGGGTTCAAATCCTGGTAAGGGCAAATATTTAGGTAATGAGCACGAGTGTTTGGTCCTGAGTCTTGGATGTTTTCTATCTATTTAAGTGTATTTATCTATATAAATATGTATATCGTCGTCTAGTATCTATAATACAAGCATTGCTTAGTTTGGGACTAGGTCGATTTGCGTAAGATTGTCCCTACAATATTTATTTATTTATTTTATACTTATTTTCTATTACGACCCCTGAAGCAAAAGATCTCGTAGCATTTTGTTAGAATCTACAATTTTTTCGAAAAAAATGATTGAGATAAAAAGTGTATACTGTTTAACACAGGTATTTAGAATAAAAATATTTTACCCTAACAATTTTAAAAAACAGGAAATACCAATTATATGATGAGTAATTTTTTTTTTCATTTTCCAATTCAAATTTTTTTTTGTCACGAGCTCGAAAGGTGGAAGAAGGGCCATACTAAGGAAAACAACACGGCACAGTGATATACCGACAATGTTGCTTTGAGCCCAAGTGTGCAGAAGTGCTGTAGTAGCACAATATGATTTGGATAATAATTTTTAAAGAAAAAAAAAATTCAACAATAAAGGTTTCGTGGAAACTTTATTATAGAATCAAAATTTTTTATTTTTTATTTTTTTTAAAAATAAACTACATTAAAGACTATCCTTGGTCCTATCACTCAGTTCAGTTCAGTTGTTTGATCTAAACAGGTTATCAGTATTTAGAAAAGTGTGATAGTTGCTTCGTGCAACTTTCGCGTATGTGAAGTAAGTTAAAGTTCTCTTTTTTGTTTCGCTGTATTTTGTTTGACTTGTACACAAAATTTCATGGAAATCGGGTCGGTAGATTTCCGTGATGCGCGAAAATGCAATCTCAAAGACTATGTTTTAGTGCTTTATTGAATCAGGGTTTCTTAAAGTGGGGCCGCCCATGACCTGATTGCTTTTTATGTGTTGTTTTATTTTACTTTTCTTCATGTGCCTATGTTCATTTTAAAGTTCTGAAAATGGTTTAAGAATCACTTTAGCTAAATGTCTAGAGCAAAACTACCATACAGCGAGAAATAGCGTCCAAAATACTGATGCTTTCGTACCTAATTCTTTGCTAGAACTAGGTAGTTTCAAGAAAGGTACTAGAATAAGGTCCGGTCTATATTTCCGAAAATAGCCGCGATCGTCGTTTACGATGTAAACAATGAGAGCTGTTTAACGTCTTTGACGACTAGATCTCGGAAATATCCATTATCCGACCCATATTGCGCTTCGGGATCTAATTTAAGAAGCCGTTTCCAATCATTTGTAATGTGGAAAATTGTATCATTAGAAATGTGGAAATTTAAAGTTAAAAAATTAAACGGGTCTCTGTGTTCGAATGAGTAAAGTCTAGTTATTTTTGTAAATTTTCGAAAGCGTGAATTAATTTATATTGACCACAGGCAAGTACCCTATTGCTTGCTACCCATGGCTCTCTTCGAGCTATTTGTCAAATAAATACAAGATCGAACACGTGATTGATTCCCATTTACAATGAAAAATGAATTCATCGTTAATCATTAATACGTCCATTAGATCTACGCTTTGGGTTCAAGGTGAAGTGAACAATTGCAGAAAAAGTAGCGCTAGGCTGTCTATTCTGTAATGCATAGTCACGGCAGTATTTTTCTACGATGACTATGCGTCTATTGCCTATAAATCAAGTTTTTTCGGCTTTGTAATAATACTAGCTCCAATGCATAAAAGCACATCTAGTTCGAAGCGACTATCACTTTTTTAAAATGCTCATTACCTGTTTAGATTCAACAACTGAGTAATAGGACCAATGATAGTTATCTTTAACACAGCACAGTATAACAGCAGTAATTCTTCTTCTTACAAAAGGTACATCGCGCGCTTGAATATGTGCACGCACTACAAAGCAAAGAAATAAGAATGAATAAATAAAATAAAATAATTTATTTCTGCAAGTAGCTCAAGGGCTCTTTTACATGTCTCGTCTCCAATTCTTTTCTTTTGGCGCTTCGGGTAATTGACGTTCTGGTGAGAAGCGCCGAAAGAAACTCACCAGTTTCTCTTTTCAACCAACGAGTATTACAATATGATGATGCGTAAGAATGCTCCAGTAATGATCGCATTCACACGTGCTATTGCGCGTCTGTGTGAATACGTGTCGCGCACTCCTAAACGGCCGAGGACTACTTGTTCGTCTTAATACTTTGCCGGAGGGGCAACATTTGGTACTATAGCTTGGCAACTTCATTGGTGACACTCACATGTGTCAGCCTCCGGAGGCCCCCGTTCGTGTTGGCGCTAACTTGTGTAAGTAGTTACGGCTGCACATAACAAAAAGCACGCATGTGAGTGTCACCAACGAAGTTGCCAAGCTATAGTAGCCGCGCGGCGGAATCGCGGAGTGTTCCACTCCTGGTTTGGATTGAAATGTTATTTGGAATCGTTTTTGCTTCTACACATTTCAATTCCAACTCAATCCTAAACTCTAATTCTACGCAACCGTAATTGTGGACTAAAGCTAGGAATTAGATAAAACTTTTTTTTTTAATATAGTTCCTTATCACATAATTACATAGTGCGCTAATAAATCATCAATCTACGGTAGATAGTGAAGACAAGATTGTGGTTTCATTTCCATGCTAGATTGAGTTTGAATTAGAGCATGAAATGAATCATCATCGGTTCAATGACCTTCCGGTTAAAACTTAACTGAGCAAGAAATAGATGATCACGCAATTGAAAGCAACTACCTACGTACATTTTTATACCTACATACATGTAATAAAATAATACAAATTCTATTTGTTTGCCCATCACCTAATACATACAGGACAGATAACTTTAATTAAAATTTGATATTTTTTAATGATAAGAAGGAAAAGTCCCAACTTCGGCCGTTTAAGAGCGCGCGTCACGTATTCACACAGATGCGCGTGTGTGAGTGCGATTCATACTGGAGCATACGCATTCTTAAATCTTTGCTTGTAATGCGTTCTTTCACGGCGCGCACACATACAAGCGCGCGATACAACTTTTATAGGAAGAAAAATTACTGCTGTTATAGAGTATAACAGCAGTCATGACCCTGATGAATAGTGATAACTATTCATCATCCATCATCCGACTAAATAGGATCTTAGACATTTTCAAGTTAGATTATGACAAAAGTATTGATAATTTAAAATTGAAGGACATGCTACGAGACCGCTGGAAGAGATCTTTTCAGCGATAAGACCGCCTGTTATCTACCTTTTTAAAGTTTTTTAATTATGTGTCTTTTGCTATTTGTTTTTCTGGTTTGCAATAAAATATATTTGAAATGAATTGTATTGTACATGACATGACCATTTTGTATGAGTTTAAGGCACTAATAGGGCTAATACCTATTTGATACTATTGCTTGTAGTGGAATATACGCAATAGCAAATAACGAGATTTCAGTTTGAACTTTGATAATTCAGGGTGATGTTTGACACAATATTTCTATCTATAAAAAATACCTAATGTCAATTGTATGCTTTTAATCGGTAAATATTGGTCTTGAATCATAGATAAAATAGCGTATATTGAGGAGTTTCAATCGTTCAATGCCATTGTGCCACAAAATATTGAAATTACTGCTTATGAACAAATTACTAAACCCATAGAAAGTCTATTCAAAGAACTGAATAACCAAAACTGATCCTTTTTTTCAAGCCTATTTGTGCTGCTGGTCAAAGACCTCCCCTGTTTTCTGCCACATGTCCCGATATTATTCATGCTCCCACTCACCCAACTTGAAAGTCCAGACTATGATACTATAATCAAATAAAAAAAGAAAAAAAAACATTATGCCTACTACAGACCAAGAATTCGTACTAAGAAGGAATTCCGTTTTATCACGGGCCATAAAGTAAAACCTTCTTTGAGCTATGACTGGATGGTAAAGCTTCTTGATTCATCCCTGCCTAAATTAAGATGATTACTCATCCGGCAAGTATTTGGGTCACATGACACATTCAATTAATAGCTTTGAGCTAGTGGCAATAGCATGGTAAGGAAAATTGAACACCATGACATTAATTAATATCAAGGACGATTTAATAATAATTAGGCCCTTTCCATAGGCAAACTAGGCATTATGTTTTTTTTTTATTTAATAAATGATCGGCCATTGACCTCACTGGGACCTGATGATAACCAAATCTAAGACCAAAGAATGTAGCTGGCTCGTTTGCAAGGTAACGACAGCCTTATTCGTTCTTTGAAGGGTCTAAAGCAGTATTTGCCCTTTTGCTATGGCTACCCGAAAACTTGTATGATTCTTAGTATACTCAGGTTTGACTGAACAACCTCACATCTGCTGTGGGCCTATACGGTTAAGTTTTTATCATGAAGCGTGTATCCACCTGTCCCTTTTAATTCAATTTCTTACAATATTTGATTGAGAAGAATGATATTGATGGAAACAAGCGGAAATGTAGTAACCTCCAAAGGAAACCCTTGGCGGTTACTACATTTCCGCTTTTTGCCATCGATATGATTAAAACTTCAATTGGACTTAAGAGTATCTAATATCCGTATCTGAGAAGCAGAACACTGTAAATCCTATTGTTTTCCATACTTACTGTTAGCGTTATGCTTCTCAGGTACGGATATATTGCAACTACAAATTCTCCTGCCTAATTGGCAATAACTATAAATAACTTTTAACAAATGTTATGCGTGCTCTGCTGTAGATGATATTGTCATAAGAGAAAATAATAATTTGATTAGTTAAGTAGGTAAATTGATGGGCCCTAGGATCTTCACATAAAGTATAAGGTTAGTGACTTTTTAAAATATTCTCAACTGATACAATTTGGAAACCTTTTGGAAATTTTAATTGTGCCATGTTAATATGGGTTACCTATTCAAAAAAATATCTATAGTCAATTAGACTTAACTATTATACACTGTCCATAAAACTAGTATTTTGCCGATTATCAGTATTTATTAATATGTCATATATTTGGGCCATACAGTAAGAGGATAATGCTGAAACATGAATATTTTGGCAAAAGTAGTTGAACGGAATTCCATTCTTAAAACATTCTAAAAATGTGTGCACGTTACTACAAAGCAACGCAATTAAAATAAACGCTAATAATTCCAAGGGACAAAAACGTAATACCTACAACCTTGTAGGTTAGAGAAAAAAAGAAGCTGGATAACCTATAAACTTGAACTCACCTTTTCATGAGGTGCTGTGCCAGTTCCCCGCCCCCAACAATTTCCTCTTCCTCGCCGGATTCGACCTCCGAAGTCGCATCGCCAGCACGTTCTACGGTACCCATGGTTTCACCTAAAACAACACCAAAAATCAAGTTTGCCGCCACGTTGAAATCACTATATGCCGGCTTGAAAAATAATAAATTTCACCTCCAATGTCAATGTCATTTATTAACAACTGACAACCATAAAATAAAATAACTACACACGAAAATATATAGGTTCTTCAGCAGTTTTCATTCCAGAAAACATAGTGCGCAGTACTCATGAAAACCATTTTCGGTGCGATGACCGACCACATGGCTGAAGATGTTCTACGCTGATATTAGCGAAGGGAAATCACAAATAGTCACTTACGCAAGTTTTCCAAGAACAGAGGGAACTGTGTCTTGAACAAGATATCACAAAAACTCCTTTTAAAACAATTTATTTGAAATATAAACGTACCTTATTGCGGACAAAATTTGTTGAAAAAGAAAGATGGCGGTGTGAGTGAAACGGTACGTACAGCCACAATGTGAGTTACGAACAAAGTGAATGAACGAGACGAGCGAGATAGAATGGAATGAATGAATGAGTGGTTACGATGCAACCAATTTTTCCGGAAGTATAAGTGAAAAGTCATTGCCATATGAAAAGTATACAAAAACACTGAACTAGTGAAGTTAAAACTTGTTGTAAAGGTAAAGGTGGGTTTAGACCAACGAATTCTAACACATTCTAACCCTAATGGGATTACGAACATGTCCTGTACTCTAGGCTCAAAGAATTTATCTAATACAAGAACATTATTTATGCGTAACCACTCTCGGCATGTGTGTGCATCCGTCATGTAACGTGTCTATGCACAAGTGTATTTTTAATGTTAACAACACTGACTAAACTGTCAGCACAGCAGTCAAGTCAAGTCAAAGACAAGCGCCGAACAGAGTTATCAAGCGAAACGAAAGCTTACAAAATTTTATTATTTTACACCAACGTTTACAGCAAAGGAGTTTATACGATGTGTAACTAATAATCATTCAAAGTGAATCCCACAATGCCGCCAACGGTTCAGACCAGCGAGCCGGAAAGGGACAAGCGCCCGCAAAGAACGGGAGAGAGGAGGTTAGTTTCACACAAACCATAACAATCCCGCCGCTACGTAAGCATTCTACATGATTATTCTCATTACAGATCGGAGCTTGTAACGCGGGTGAAATACTGTAACACGCTGCCAGACATCCCATTCGATTTAAAGTTTATAACGTATCCGTTCCCGTCGACTCGTTTCATTCAATACAATCCCACGTCTTTAGAGAAGAATTACCGGTACGAAGTCCTCACAGAACATGATTTGGGTGTACACATAGACTTGATAAACCGGGACATTTACCAAGGAGATGGGAACGCGACTTTGGACCCAGCGGATGAGAAATTGCTGGAGGACGATGTTTTGACACCTCAGGACTCGAAGAGATCCCGCCATCACGCTAAGAATGTATCGTGGCTTCGTCGTTCGGAGTATATCTCCACTGAACAGACTAGGTTCCAGCCCCAGTCTATGGAGAAGGTAAGTTATTACTCAAGCTAACTGTACCTCTTTGTTACTTATCATAAGGACACGCTAATAGGGTACTGGTATAAAAATGTCAAAAAAATTGATCTTTATTCAAAAACATTGATTGACAGCAGCTATTGCCTGGCAACAGTACATAAATAAATAAATATTGTGGGGACAA
The DNA here is from genome assembly GCA_947034925.1 of Eudemis profundana. Classification (NCBI taxonomy): domain Eukaryota; kingdom Metazoa; phylum Arthropoda; class Insecta; order Lepidoptera; family Tortricidae; genus Eudemis; species Eudemis profundana. The sequence continues at coordinate 4,038,033 of OX344806.1, read as the reverse complement.
TCTTACACAAATCGACCTAGTACCAAACTAAGCAATGCTCAAGGGCGTAGCTAGGATTTTGTTAATGGAGGGGGGGCAGGCGTAGACAAAACAAGAATATGTCTAAGTAAATGCTGCATGAACAATGGGACTCCCTCCTGCCAATACCTCACTACGCCCCTGGCAATGCTTGTATCATGGGTACTAGACGTCTATATCCATACTTATATAGCTAAATATATACTTAAATAGATAGAAACTATCCAAGACTCAGGAACAAATACACAAAGCAGTACATATACACACTATATAGAGAGTACATAAACTGATAAATAGGAAATAATGCTGTTTACAATATTGTGAAAGAGTAATATTGATATCTTTAGACTTAAAGGCTGTAAACACTATTATGCCCAAAGTAGTTTACGTATTTCGAGTCCAAAGGTATTGATATACATAACTTCATAAAATTCCTTGACAATTAGCCTTATTTTATGTAATACATATCAGGGTTTTTGAACAAATTCTTACATTCACAGGTTGAAGCCAAAGTCGGTTACAATGTCAAGAAGATATTCAGCGAAGAGACACTTTACATGGACCGTGAGAGCCAGATTAAGGCCATTGAGAAGACATTTGAAGATAATAAGATGCCGATTGAGAAGCATTACAGCAAACCTGGCGTAGTGCCCGTGGAGATCATGCCCGTGTTCCCTGACTTCGAGATGTGGAAGTATCCGTGTGCGCAGGTCATATTTGACACGGACCCGGCACCTTCCGATAAGAATGTGGCTGGCCAGATAGAGGCCATGTCACAGGCCATGATTCGGTTCGTAATAGCATTTATTTACTTATTAGTAGTGGCTGTGCTGTTTGTGAATAACTGATTGGGGTAAATGATTAGTGTTGTAACAGCTTTAAGTCGTAACCTAAAAAATACGAGTTGTGACTACTGAACCCTGAAAGCTCAATCCTTTAAAATGTAAGCTGTAATGGTACGGGTTCAGAACTGTTTAGTCTTAAGAGGCTCATTATAAAATTGGATTAACTATGTTAATGCAAAAGTTGCAAAGGAAAATATATTTTATTTTTGCTAGTACTGTCACGACTGCAATTTGATATGTTCAAAAAAGTATAATATCATTAAATATAAAAAAAATATATATCTTTGGAGCTTTTAAAGCAAAATGGTGAGTCTTGAGGGTTTGAATTGTCGAGGTTTTAAGTTCCAACTCCCTTTTCACAGTACTTCTTTTGATACTTTGTGCATAACCTGGAACATGACATTACTACTGGTACTCAACAACAGAACATGAATGACTTTTTCATTTAAAACTACTCCCATAACTTTACAATTAAAACAAAAAAAAATAACTTGAGTTACGAAATTTAAAAAAAAAAATCAAATTGTAGTGTAATAACACTAGTAACTTGAATTTACAGAGGTGTGATGGATGAAAGCGGAGAGCAGTTCGTAGCCTACTGCTTGCCCACTGAGGACACAATACTGAAGCGTCGCAGGGACGTCACAGAGGCCACTCCGTACATGGACGGAGACACATACGAGTATAAAATGGCTAGGGAATACAACTGGAATGTTAAGAGCAAAGCCTCTAAGGGCTATGAAGAGAACTATTTCTTGGTAAGTAATGGATGTTGATAAGTTTATAATCAATTTCAAATAACAAAGAGAGGTTCATCGTTCGTCAGTCTTTGTTTTACGGTTCTGTACTTCAAACGAAAAATGGAATGCTATATATAGGATCACTTTGGTGTCCATCTGTCTGTGTCTCCGCCTGTCCGTCTGTCAAGGCTCTTTTCCTCAGGAACGCACGGAGGTATCAAGCTGAAATTAATATCAAATGGTCAGGTCTACAATTTCTTGGAGCAGTGAAAATATTAAACTTCTAAGTTAACGCAATCATAAGATACAGCTATTTGTGCTCCATTTACGCCGCATAATTTGACGATCGCAAGGGAATCTAGACCTCTAGGGTACTTCCCGTTGACCTAGAATAATGAAATTTGACAGGAAGTAATGTCATGTAGCACATGTTAATGAAAAAATCCGAAAACCGTAAATTTATAGTTATATATCACAAAAAAAATAACTAAGTAGAGAGTCATCTGGTGTAAAGGAGTAATTATCGTAAACAACCATTTACGCAACACAAACAGAGCTACCCTTATTCCAGCGCACAGTGGGTATAAAATGCCACTTCCGGTCTGGGGTGACGTAAAATTATATTCTAAAAGTTAGTACCTAGGAAGTTTGCCTCCAATTTATTTCTTTCAGGTGGTCCGAAACCATGCAGTGTACTACAATGAGTTAGAGACACGCGTGCGTCTGTCCAAACGCCGCGCCCGCGCCGGCGCCGCCGCGCAGGCGCTCACTCGGCTCGTGGTCACCCATCGCCCACTCAGCGCCGCCGAACACCGTATATTGAGGCTCCGGGAGAAACAACTGGAGCCAGTTCAGGTAACTTGATTAGCTTAGAGCGCCTATAGCGTCTCGTGATTATCCATCGCCCACTCAGCGCCGCCGAACACCGCATATTAAGGCTGTGGGAGAAACAATTGGAGCCGGTTCAGGTAGCTATAAGTAGCCTGGAACGCTTAGAGCGCCGATAGCGTCTCGTGGTTACCCATCGCCCACTCAGCGCCGCCGAACAGCGTATATTGAGGCTTCAGGAGAAACAACTGGAGTTAATTCAGGTAATTATTAATACACTGGATGAGAGCGCTGCATAGACCCTGCTAGACACTCGCCATTCAGCGTCGCTGATCATCAGATATTGAAGCTCCGGGAGAAACAATTGGAGCCAGCTCAGGTAATTGTTAATACTCTTTATGAGAGCGCCGAGTAGACTCGCTTAGAATTACTACTCAGCGCCGCCGACCAAGGTGAGTTTTAGGACTGAAGATTAGTTTTATTTATGCATCAATTTATTTTACAGGAAGACGACGACGAGGAGGAAGAAGAAGAAGACGACGAAGAGGAAGAAAAACAAGAACAGAATGGAGAAAAACAGAGGTACGCCATTTTTTTTTATGAAGAAAACCTGAAGACCGTAGCAAAAATCGTGTTAAAACATACAAAAAAAAAATCTTAGTGCCGACGACGATGTGTGATTGCTGATGTGATTGTAGATTACTATTAGGAATATACCCTTGCACTGTTGTGAGTGGTGTGAAACATTCGCGTCACGTTTAAATCTCCAGCAGGTTTCTGTAACCCGTGTTGATTTGTAAGTCATTTAAACAGAGGTGAAATACACAAAAGAATATATGACCTTTAAATAATTTTTAATCATTTTTGCCAAAATATCTGCAATGTGACTGCATACATTAAATTTTTACAGTTTTATAATAATTAATCATAGATGTTTGTGCCTTTAAATATAGACGACATAAATTATACACTTCAACAATACAAAATATTTTCAGATCTCGTTCCCGTTCGAAATCGGGTTCAAAATCGCCGGCCGGCTCGGGTCGGTCTCGGTCCGGATCGCGGTCCAAGTCCCGGTCAAAATCCCGATCAAAGTCGCGGTCAAAATCCCGGTCAAAATCGCGGTCGAGATCAAGGTCTGGATCCGCCGCGTCGAAGAGATCCCGGTCTCGATCTGGCTCCGCACGGTCCGGCTCAGCAAGGTAAGCTCAACATATATTGTTTACAAGCTTTTTACTAACTTTAAATTGTTTGTACGTATTTTAGATACAGATGTGCAAGTTGCAGAAAGTTTTAAAAAGTTGAGTTTTAGAAATTTCTGGAAAATTTTACAAGAATTTCTAGAAAATTTTCATCTTGGAAAATTTCTAATTACCGAGATTATTGCAAGCGTAAAATTAAGTACAATTTTTGAAGCACTTAACTCAACCGATTGAGCTGAAATTTTGCATACATATGTAAATCTAATAATGGAGCCAGAAGGTGGCCATAGCATCATCTAAATTACATAAGATAAACTCACCGTGCTGCTCATTTGGGTGACGTAGTTTGCGATTGAAGAAAAAAGGTACAGCCAGCAATAAAACACTTTTCTCAAAAACACTTTTGACAGACTTATTTAGGTTACCACAACTAAAGGGAGTCTAGTGATTTTCGGTCAGCGTTTTATATCAATTACTAGCAATTACCCGAGGCTTCGTCTGCGTTATTCTCATTATCCGAAGGGAACTACAGGACTTGATCTACTTGCATGCCAAATTCAGCTCAATCCATTGAGTTGTTACTGCGTTATTTAGTAAAAAAATATCCAAACACCTTCACAAATTTTCAAATTTATAATATTAGTGGAAAGTGGGATTGGATTTAGCCTGACGATTAACATTTATGTGCAGGTCTGGATCCCGGTCTCGGTCCGGATCCCGAGCGTCGTCCCGCGCGAGCTCAAAGAGCAAGGGCTCTCGCGCCAGCTCCAGGGGCTCTAGAGCCAGCTCCAAAGGCAGCGGCAAGGTAACTCTTGGCCCATTCAATGTTTGTTTAGATCTGGATCCCGGTCTCAGTCTGGATCCCGAACGTCGTCCCGCGCGAGCTCAAAGAGCAGGGGCTCTCGCGCCAGCTCCCTAGACTCTAGAGCCAGCTCCAAAGGCAGCGGCAAGGTAACTCTTGACACTTTGGGCCATTCAAGCCCAGTTATTTGCTTGTTGCATTTTATAAATGTCATTTGATGTAATCATGTCACAATTGTTGTAATGATTTTTTTTAAAGAGAAACATGTGACTGGTGAGTTTCTTCCGGCGCTTCTCACCAGAAGATCACCTGCCGAAGCGCCAAAAGAAAAGAATCAGACATGTAAAAGAGCCCTTGAGGCCTACTTGCAGAAATAAATGAGTTTGAATTTTTGAGTTTGGAACCCCTTAAAGCAATTAGTTGAAAATATTAAAAAATTTCTAACGCCTCCCGATTTCAGGGTTCCAGGGCTAGTTCGAAGGCGAGCTCCCGCGCGTCCTCGCGAGGCAGCAAGCGCTCGAGCCGGGCGTCGTCGCGGGCCTCGGGCGCCTCCAAGGCCTCGGGCTCCAAGGCCAGCTCTAGGGCCAGCTCGAGGAAAAACTCGGGCTCCGCTAGCGGCTCGGAGCGGAGCCGCAGCCGGTCAGGCAGTGGGTCTAGACGGGTGAGTGTAAGAAGGAAAGAAAAAAATACATTTATTTATGACAGCAAAAAGTTACAAAAAATAGAAAAAATAAACACAAAAAAAAATCGCTGCCAAAAACAGGTCACACCTCAGCATAATGCCAACTCATGTAAGTTCCGACTAGGGTAGAGTTTCTTAAACTTTTATTGGTCACGGGACCCCCTACATTATTTCGGAAACCTTACGGACCCTTTCCGAATGTAATCAGAGAAAAAGATTAAGGGCACATGAAAGTTTGTGTTGAACGCCACGGACCCCCAGCTCTCGTATCACACGGACCCCCAGCTCTCGTATCACGGACCCCCAGCTCTCGTATCACGGACCCCTAAGAGGTCCATGGATCACAGTTTAAGAAACCCTGGACTAGGGAATGCAATACCCGGTCAAATATGAAACCCGGGTATTACCCAACTCTAAATAAAGTCAGTTACCCGGGTTTTCGGGTACCCGGGTTGCATTACTGATCTTGCCGGCCGTGTTAAGTAGGATAAGCCAGCGTGTCATATTTTTTCGCGATTGCTTTAAGGCGGCCGACGTTTGATTTTATTTATTAAAATATTTTTATTAATTTTTTTTCCACTTTTACAACTATTTACTTCAATGGATTGTTTGATTGATTCATAACGATACATGCATAATTTTTATTAATTACTAGGTTTTTTTTTAACCCGGGTTCTAAGTAAAAATACCCGGGTTTTACCCGATTCTAAATAAAGTCGGGTACCCGGGTTGCATTCCCTAGGTCCGACCGAAGCAGCTTTTTTAATTCGGCCGAGGCAGAGACTCGGAAAAAAAAATCTATTACGTAATTGCATTTTATTTCTTAAAGTCCCGAAATATGTTCCGACAATATGTTCATCCATTTATTAGGTAAACATATTTTTTTTATAACAGAATAAATAGGTCAACACTATCTGCACTCCTTTTCAGCAGTATCAATAGTCACCGAGAGATATGGCACTTTTAAATCAATGTGTTTGCACCAATACATTTACTGTCTTGGTGCCAAAATCTTTATTACAATTATTAATACAAACACTAAATATGTTTTTTTTTTCTTTTCAGGGTTCTCGCAGTGGATCCGCTTCGAGCGCCTCATCCAAACACAGCGGCTCTGACTAGTACTTATAGGTTATTATGTATCGTGATGTGTAAAATATATAGAATAAAGTCTTTGACTGATTGTCTTTGCTTTTTCCTCTATTGCAACCTGTATTTTTAGGCGATTTAGGGACACAAATTGGCGTTTTATACTCGATGATAAGTCGAATACTGTTTATACATCTTAGGGGCATCTACACTTTACTTACAACACACCAATTTCACAGTAAGCTTATGGAGGGAGGGGATAAGAGAACAATCTTATATGAGGGCTCAGTTGAAAGTGTCCAGCTAAAAGCACTAAATAATAGTACAAAATCTTTCGTTCGATTCACAAAACCACATAAGGACAGGTTGATCCGCTTCAACCATCCCGCTGGTCCGCTGCTCACTTTGAGCAATCAGCGTAACTTCAAGAAACCCGCTCACAGCTCGGGCCGCAAACATCTGCGATCTCGGCCTTTCTTTATTTTACCACCCTAGTTGTGTAATGTACTAATTTCAGACCTGATTAGTTTCATTTAAAGTCCGCATAGTGCTGTCTCTCTCTTCTCGATTTAGTGCTGCCATCTATAAGTTCCTACACGTTCCCCAAAGGTACTTTCGAAACGATTTATCGACATTTCAGGTATATGACAATATACATATCAATGGCAAAAAGCGGAAACATAGTAACCACCATTATTTCGTTTGGCGATTACTACCTTTCCGCTTATAGTCATCGATATAAGCATATTCACGGTGGTATAAAAAGGAATGCAAAAGAAAAATAAGAATCATTAGCAATAGCATTTATTAGTTGTTTATTGATTACACAACAATTACAAAACACTGACGAATACAAAAATAATTTGTTCCCGTTTGTGAGATTATAAAAACGTTGTTGTTCTTTGCTAGCGAGGCTCCGTCCGGCTATTTATTTTAAGGTCCTTGTGTTTAATTAATCATTAAAACGATGGCAAAAAGCGGAAATGTAGTAACCGCCAAAGGAAACCCTTGGCGGTTACTACATTTCCGCTTTTGCCATCGATATGTATATTGAAAACAAAAATTGATGTGATGATGACAAATAACAGGATTATTTTTAAACGCTACATTTAATTTTAAAATACAATTACATTTCACTATTTGTATATAACATTCTTGATTTTATTTCAAGGTTTTAGTAAGGTATTTATACCACTAATCGAAGTTCTAAATCTTTGCTTCTTAAATGTTTCAAGATCCAGAATAAATCTGGATAAATGATACTACACATTTTTATTAAGTATTTTACTTATCGATATAATGTTCTTTTATATAAATCTTGAAAAATCGTTAAATTTCGGAAAAATGTTTCCTCGAGTTACTAAAATCTGGAAACTAAAAAAAAATAAGGAAAATAACTTCGATTGGTAACCCATTTACAGGTGTTTTAAACTTACATTGCATTTTGTATAAAACGAATATTTTATATTATTATTTTTTTACTGCCTGCCAACGAATTCGAAATAATTTATTAGAAGAGAAAAATTTCAAAATTATATGTCTCAGGCAGGATTCGAACCTGCATCTCGGCTATTCCGGGCCAAACACAGGCGCGTTACCAATTACGCTACCGAAACTCTGCCCAAGTCATCCAATCTTTCAACCAGTCCCTTCGAATCCTGCTCGAGACATATATTTTTTCAATTTTTCTCTTCTAATAAAATATATAGATTATTAGTTATAAAATATGGACACAGCCATGTCAAAGAACTTCTATTTTCTACTATGAAATTGTATTTGTTGACTTTCGTTTAATTTTTAGAAGACTAAGAGTTTGGAGACAAGTCAAGAGACTACACACTACAATAAAAATTGAGGAAAGAGTTTTTACATCATTAGCTACAGTGAATAAATTCTGATACTTATAAAATTATTATTAAAAACTCCAAGCACCGACTTTAGTCATGTCGAATAGGCAGTGTTATTTAATAAAATAAATATACTTGTAAACACGGGGCGAATGGGCTCGGAAACCGGTATTTGCTCGATACAAAAATACCGGTATTATTTCCGTTCTTTTATTTATTATTTCATTTTTTAACCAGACAATCTAATAATACGAAATCATGACTTAAATACATTACTGAGCTCTACATAAAAAGCATAAAATAATTCAAAATATTGGGCTATTTCGGGGTTTTTGCAAAATACCGGTTTCGAGCCCTGGGCGAATGTACTATTTGATATTGTGTCTCTTTCTTGCATAATAATGCGCAAAAGGAGTCAACACTGTAAGGGAATAAAAATGTGTGGAAAAAACCCAAGGTAATGGTACCATACAAGTATAACTTCGTCGTACATAAAAATGCATTATTTTGCAATTTATAAATCTATTAGGGTCACTAGTAGAGTGACTAGGTCGCAAAATGACCACATCGCTCATAGTCCAGATCTCATAATGTCCGAGTCACAAAATGACCACATCGCTCCTAGTCAACATCTCAAAATGTCAGAATCGTAAATTGCCTGCATCTCGTCTAGTCCGTATCTCATAATGTCCAAGTTGTAAAATGACCACATGGCCCCAGGACAACAACTCAAAAGGTGTAAAATATCAGAATAACTAAGTCGTAATATGACTACGTTGTCGAAAGTCGGGACAGTTACGTATAAAAAGCAATATTAAATATGTTCGATTGGTTTCACACCCATGATATTTAATTATATCCAACATTTTGAGATGTTGACTAGGAGCGATGTGGTCATTTTGTGACTCGGACATTATGAGATGTGGACTATGAGCGATGTGGTCATTTTGCGACCTAGTCATTCTGTGCAACAGTGTTGCACATAAACAAAACTATGTACATATACGTAAAAGCAGCCCACGTTTTTAAAAAACATTTTACGTTTGCTCTCCCGGATAAATGCATTAAAATAAAAGAACATACAATCTATGGTACGGGTATAAAATATACATATTATTTTGTAAAAAAAAGTTCATTCTCTTATATTTTTAGTGTAAATATAAATGTATAATAAATAATTATGCAGAACGGAAAAACTACCTTATTTCATTCATTCATTTCTTGAATTCATTATAGACTAACATCGACAAGCAAAAGTGTCTCGTAACACAAGGGAACATGTCCGAGACTTTAATCAGTCCTTGTTACGGTAACTCATTAATAAAGCTTAGTTATTTAATATTAGTGCTATATAGATAAGAGTGCGTTTTGATACTCTTTTGTAACGATGTCAATGTAGTAACTCTTACAATTGTGTTCAAACCTGGATGACGTTACACAAGAGGATTAATGACAATAATGACGTAACGCAAGAGAAAGTGTGATATGACAGGGAAATGTATGTAACGCAGGATAATAAACGGCGTCTTATCGCGTGATCCATGTAACGTTAAGATAATAAAGTAACACTGGATTAGATATAATATAACGTAGGGAATTCAATTACTTCTTAGCTCTTATTCAGTTTTTCGGTAACGATTTCGATGTAATAACTGATGAAGATGGCTTTATTTTGCTTGATATAGCACACGAGAGCAGCCCACGAGTATCAAATGTAACACAGAAGAGGTGATGTAACGCAGAGGAGTGCAAGATAAAAGATAGTAATTCATGCCGTAACTGCGTTAATTAACTACGTTACGTAGAAAAATGCATGACGTCGTGACTTCCAGCTCGTATTCCGCTCTTCGGTAACGATTTCAATGTAGTACTGGTGAAGATAACTCTGCAAAGTGAATGTCGTAACGCAGGAGAATTAATGACGTAACGCAGGGGTATTAATAATGTTACGCAGATGACATAAGTTCTAGTTCCTACTTAGCTCTTCAGTAACGATGTCGATGTAGTAACTCGTGAAGACCGCTTTGTTGTGCATGACGTAACGCAGGAGAGTGCCCGAGATGCTGGTCAGTTCGGGAACTAAGGCCGATAGACCGCCGGGTATCTGCCTAGAGCCGCCCGCGCATACTAGGATCATTTTCAGGAATTCCAGGACCCTTTGACCTGAAAAAGATTTTTTTTTTAATACAGACCAGTGGCGTCATATATATTCTTAGTAAAGCCGGAGCAGACTTGGATAATTTTTTCTTCAGGAGTAGTAAATATGACCGGAATATGCTTTAAAATAGGCAAGCCGGTGGGAAGCGGGTTCTATGGACGCCACGCCACTGACAGACACATACAGACAGCGGGACAGGTGAAACTAAATAAAAGCTTGTAAAAAAACACTGCCTACTCTTTAATTTCTTCCCTAGTAAGGGTAGGACGGTATCTTAACACGCTACTTACCCTAGTAATACCTACCCTTAATAGGATACTGGAGCATTCCATGAAAATATCTACTTTTTGTCCCTTACGAAACGCTATGACAGCTACCCTAATAAAACGTATTAGCTGCTAAGAACAAGAAACACTACCAATCTTAAAGCAGAGTTATGATATTACAATGCTGATAATTAGCTTCCTGAATTTATTTCTCGGAAGTATTAAAACGGTGGTGTCCCTTACCAAGTATTTTCATGGAATGCTCCTACTGGGGAACGTACGGAGCCAAGTAATACCACTTATTAATGCCAGAATACATTTTCAGAACGTAACGATATGATTTTAAGTAAGGGATCTCACACATAAACACGTTACGATATCGTGTCGTGCTACGACACGGCAACGTTTCACGCTGCGACGTCGTGAAGTGGAAAATATACAATCAAAACAACTTTATCTCAAAGTAGAAAGATTAAAAATTAAAATATAGTTTACCAGTTGCCGTGTCGTAGCACGACACGATATCGTAACGTGTTTATGTGTAAGAGCCCTAATGAATACAGGACTAACACTTGTAAGTGACAATATTAGTGTCTACTTACGGACAATCTGCCTGACTTTATGCTCGGGGTCCCTCAGGGAGATGATCTGGGTCCGGATGAGTTCCTTCGTCTCCGCTGTCAAGGGGTCTTGGTTCAGGGTCTCGAGGAGTTGCTCAGTCACCATTATTACTTCTTCGGCCACAGATGGCAGCACCGCTTTAAGTTGCCTAGGAACATATAAAGAGGGTAAGCACTATAACTTGGCAACTTCGTTGGTGACACTCACCTGTATGCTTTTTGTTATGTGCAGCCGGAACTACTTACGCAAGTTGCCGCCAACACGAACGGAGGCCTCCGGAGGCTGCCCTCGTCAGTCGCCGTTCGTGTTCGCGGTAACTTGTGTAAGTAGTTGCGGCTGTACAGAACAAAAAGCACACAGGTCAGTGTCACGTCACCAACGAAGTTGCCAAGCTATGGTTGTAAATTTGCTGACCTATATATGTTCGTTAGGGTGTCCCGAATTTTGGGATTTTTTTAATATCGTAATGCAATAGCACTGAAAAGTTGCGTGATTTTAGAAAAAAAATTAGCTATATACTTTTAGGGCTCTACCGGCAGTAGAATAAAAAATATTTTATTAATTTATAAAAAAATAAATTATTATTTTATGATCTCGAAAACTATTTTATTAGTTAAAAGAGATTTTTTTATTACATTCATGCTTAATTATTATTATTATTTACTCTCGGATTACTTTTAACCGTTACTCACTTCAGAACTAAAAACACGTTTTCTTGAAAAGTGCCCTATTACATATTTTGCGTAGCAGAATCGCTCTTATTAATCATTATAGTGCAGTAAAATGTCAACCAAATACGATGAGGTATATAAACTATATACATTAAAACAAAAATATAGAGTAAATTTGAGCGAAGGGGCCCTAAAACCGCAAAATATCGACTTTTCAGTGTCTCTAAAAATGTAGAAATATCGTGTGTTTTCCAACGAAATTCTACTTTTCCTTTGTGTTTTTATTACTTTATTCGGAGAGACTTCAAACAAAAAAATATTTAATATTAGTTTATGTAATAAATGAAACTTGGCTTAATTCACGTTCTAATTTCTTGGAACATTAAACGCCGGGAAACTAATATATCGTTTTTGTAAGAAAAACCTGCAAACAAACCTATGATTTCTTTTTAATGCAAGTGTATTTATATGTTGACACAATAAATTAATATTATAATTGTCATTTAATATTTTTTTGCAGTACTGAAAATGACCCCTATTTTCATTATTTAGCTGATGGTAGCGCTTTAAAAGTATATAGGTATATTTTTTTATTTATTTTTCCCTAATTATGCATAACATTACACAACTTTTCAGTGCTATTGCATAACGATATTCAAAAAATCCCGATTGACGGGACACCCTAATGTTCGTTTCCAATACAAGAAAAACCTTGACGCTATGCATGTCTGTGTACATGTGTGAAGAGCTCCACCAACGTTCGAGCGTCTAGGGTAATTAAGGCAATTTATTTAAACTTTATTGCTTTCTCTACCAGTCAACTATTGGGTACAACAGACTATAGTTGGTGCACTACAAATCGAGTAATGAGTTAGAAGCGGCGTTCTCCATGATAATGACGATCTTGTCCTTCAGTGCGAGCTTGTGCCGCTGCGCGGAGCTAGGGTCACCACACGCCGGGCTAACATTAACGACGCTACGCAGATCAGTGTGTGGTTACCGTAAATATCTACTCACGTGTCAGAAGCGGCGTTGTCCATGATAATGACGATCTTGTCCTTCAGTGCTAGCTTGTGCCGCTGCGCGGAGCTAGGGTCACCACACGCCGGGCTAACATTAACGTCGCTACGCAGTACAGTGTGTGGTTACCGTAAATATCTACTCACGTGTCAGAAGCGGCGTTGTCCATGATAATGACGATCTTGTCCTTCAGTGCTAGCTTGTGCCGCTGCGCGGAGCTAGGGTCACCACACGCCGGGCTAACATTAACGTCGCTACGCAGTACAGTGTGTGGTTACCGTAAATATCTACTCACGTGTCAGAAGCGGCGTTGTCCATGATAATGACGATCTTGTCCTTCAGTGCTAGCTTGTGCCGCTGCGCGGAGCTAGGGTCACCACACGCCGGGCTAACATTAACGTCGCTACGCAGTACAGTGTGTGGTTACCGTAAATATCTACTCACGTGTCAGAAGCGGCGTTGTCCATGATAATGACGATCTTGTCCTTCAGTGCGAGCTTGTGCCGCTGCGCGGAGCTAGGGTCACCACACGCCGGGCTAACATTAACGTCGCTACGCAGTACAGTGTGTGGTTACCGTAAATATCTACTCACGTGTCAGAAGCGGCGTTGTCCATGATAATGACGATCTTGTCCTTCAGTGCGAGCTTGTGCCGCTGCGCGGAGCTAGGGTCACCACACGCCGGGCTAACATTAACGTCGCTACGCAGTACAGTGTGTGGTTACCGTAAATATCTACTCACGTGTCAGAAGCGGCGTTGTCCATGATAATGACGATCTTGTCCTTCAGTGCTAGCTTGTGCCGCTGCGCGGAGCTAGGGTCACCACACGCCGGGCTAACATTAACGTCGCTACGCAGTACAGTGTGTGGTTACCGTAAATATCTACTCACGTGTCAGAAGCGGCGTTGTCCATGATAATGACGATCTTGTCCTTCAGTGCTAGCTTGTGCCGCTGCGCGGAGCTAGGGTCACCACACGCCGGGCTAACATTAACGTCGCTACGCAGTACAGTGTGTGGTTACCGTAAATATCTACTCACGTGTCAGAAGCGGCGTTGTCCATGATAATGACGATCTTGTCCTTCAGTGCTAGCTTGTGCCGCTGCGCGGAGCTAGGGTCACCACACGCCGGGCTAACATTAACGTCGCTACGCAGTACAGTGTGTGGTTACCGTAAATATCTACTCACGTGTCAGAAGCGGCGTTGTCCATGATAATGACGATCTTGTCCTTCAGTGCTAGCTTGTGCCGCTGCGCGGAGCTAGGGTCACCACACGCCGGGCTAACATTAACGTCGCTACGCAGTACAGTGTGTGGTTACCGTAAATATCTACTCACGTGTCAGAAGCGGCGTTGTCCATGATAATGACGATCTTGTCCTTCAGTGCTAGCTTGTGCCGCTGCGCGGAGCTAGGGTCACCACACGCCGGGCTAACATTAACGTCGCTACGCAGTACAGTGTGTGGTTACCGTAAATATCTACTCACGTGTCAGAAGCGGCGTTGTCCATGATAATGACGATCTTGTCCTTCAGTGCTAGCTTGTGCTGCTGCGCGGAGCTAGGGTCACCACACGCCGGGCTGACTAACATTAACGACGCGACGCAGATCAGTCGGTAAACTTGTGTACCCAACTCCGCGAACCTAGGAGCGTCTAAGGATACCGTCTGAAACAGTCGTAAGATACAAAGATTATATGGCTAGCAGTGGCATAGCCTTGAAGAAATCCTTGGACAAGCCGGAGCAACTTTGGCTTCAATTTTCTTTAAGAGCAATAGAATTAAGTGCTAACTGCCTAATATTAGGCAAGCCGATGGGAATCGAGTTCTATGGACGCCACGTGGCTAGTATTTTAGGTACGTTCATAAGAGCTGGCGCGGATTTAATGCCACTAATCCCACTAATACCGTGGACTGGGGTTACACTGATTCACGGGATAACATTTATCATCGATTTTTAAACCCAAATATCTTTGATTTTGAACACTTTTATTAAGTACTAGCATTTTCCCGCGGCTTCGCCCGCGTTGTTCCCGTTATTATCCCAAAGGAACTCTTTAACGGGATATAAAGTATCCTATGTTTCAATCCAGGACTTGGTTTACTTGCATGCCAAATTTCAGCTTTATCTATCCAGTTGTTACCCCGTTATTAGGTAACAAACATCCAAACATCCAAACATCTTCACAAACTTTCGCATTTATAATATTAGTGGGATTTTTATTAAGGGGGCATTCCACGAAAACGTCTACTTTGTCGGCGACGTGACGGCTATGGCAGCTACCTTAAAAACAAATAGAAAGTCTTAAATGACATCAATTCAGAAACCAAGTTATAAAATATTGACATACCAAAAATGGACTTCCTAACTTTGTTGGAAGTAAAAAAAAAAATGGCGTCACGTAGCCGACATTATTTTGGAATGCCCCTAAGGTAGCCTACCTTAATAATAAATTGTTTTGAATGCATTAAATAGATAAGCAGGCCATTTTTGTTAATGTGAGGTAATTACACTTGTATTACGTCACATCAACAAAAACAGCCTTATTCTAAGCTAAGAGCTAGTTTGCCTCACCTCCGGATAAGTGCTTGAGCCTTGGTACCATTCCAGCAACTCAAGGTACGCTTTAGCCAATGTCTGAGCGGTGACATTCCTGATAATGATGACATCGGTGACCGGTAGACTTAGGCCAGTCTTGTCGATGTGACGCTTCAACCACGCCCGGGTGTGTTGCAGACCATCTGTAATGGTAGATCGTGACACAGTGGAAAAAAATCAGTAAACACACTGTACGACTAGTCTTGTTGATGTGACATTTCAAACACGCCCGAGTGTGTTGCAGGCCATCTGTAGTGGTAGATAGTGACACAGCGCAAATATAAAAAAAAACAGTAAACACACTGTAAGACTAGTCTTGTCGATGTTTTGTTTCAACCACGCTCAAGTGTTCTGCAGAACATCTTAAATGGTAAATTGTGACACAACGGAAAAAACATCAGTAAAGCACAGTATATAAAATTGTACGAAAAATGTTTAACACGATTTAGTCTATAGAACGAACATCAATACTATAATCAAGGGTTCCCAATCTTTTTCAGCCCGTGGCGCACTTACTTTGATATGATAAATTTAGATCGAATTTTATTAAATGTAATAAACCCTAACATACCTGAGTAGTGTTTAAAAATGTGCTTGTCACTGCGTGGCCAGTTTTAATTATATCAATAAGATATATTGTACCCTATCTTGAGCAAATAAATAACTTACTTACTTACAAGTTTAGTACTTCATCACGGCGCCCTACCCTAGTTCGCTCAAAATAGGTATTTTTTATTTATTTAAACTTTATTGCACAATAATAAAAAAGTACAATTGGCGGACTTAATGCCTTAAGGCATTCTCTACCAGTCAACCATTGGGTAAAACAGAGATTTTTAGTCGGTGCAGGATTGTTTAAAGGCGAAACGAGATCAGAGACACAAATCAAGAGTATATAAGAGTATACATATAAATAACAAGGTATTGTTGATTTATAGGTACCCGTGAATATTTGTGGTTTTAGATAATGATAGAGGATCGACTCACGGCGCCCCTCTTTACTTTCTACGGCACTTTGGGAGCCCCTGTTGATCAATTAAAACTTTTCGTATTTAACATTTTACCTTCAGTGACTTTGAGCATCTCCTCGAATTTGAGTTTCTCGTACAGAACGCTCTCTTTCTGCACGTGAGGTCGGATCATCGCAATGAGAGTATTCGCCAGATCCAACTTCAACACCTCCAGGGTTTCCAGGATCGCTCGGAACACGTCTACCTGTGAATTTATTGAAAAGACATGTTCTGCCGTCCAATATCTAAAACTGGTCTAACCCCCATACAACTCCATAGAGGTTAGTCTAGTTTTAGACATAGGACGGCAGTGTTAATGTCTTCGGTTTTCGTGATTTCACGCAAATAAAAGCCAAGCTAGAAAATAAGACACATTTCATACAAAATTGATGCTGTGGAAGCAAACAATGACCCTCTTTTGGTTTGTATGGAAAATCGAAGGACTCGAATCACCTTAAGTTGCATGAAAAGACCTATAGGGAATGTGCACGACGAAGGTGCTGCCAAATGGTGCCGCCAATCTAAATCATATACCCTCTCATGCTGGGGCCACATTGACGAAAACGCCGTTAATAACGTTAATCTATCGCGTTGAAGGACGATTAACTTCAGTGTAGCTACGACTTACTATATTTGACATTTACGCTTACATATTATAATTGACATTGACAGCTTATTTGACAGGGGCGATAGTTTCCTTTATTGTCCGCCCGTGTCTCTTTTGTCGTTTAGTGCTGCCATCGCGCACGTCTCCTATACACGAAGTTATGTTTCTACCATTGCCATGGCAACACATAAATGGACTTTCAACTTATATTTTCTTAGCGCCAAATAGCCTTGCGAGTCTTAAATAGCCCTATTTTACGGTAATAAACCTGGACCTTACTGTATCAGTCAGCGTGGTGATGTTCTGAATCATCTCGTCTCGGGCCGGAGCGGCGAGCTTAGCCATGAGATCAATTACGAATTTGGCGTACTTGTCGAAGTCCAAACTGTTGTTCTCTGCTTGTTGTTTTATGAAATCCGAGTCTAACACCTCTTCAATCATTTCACGAATACGCGTGTGGCGAGGGAGCAGTATTGAAAATAGACCCTGGAAAATAGTGACAATGTTACTAGAACTATTAAGGTAAATACTAGGGATTTATGAGCAGCTAATAGTATCATCTAATACAAGAGAATGTACTATTTATTTTATTCCGATACGTCACGCTTTGTATGGTCGTATCGTTGCGAAAATAGTACATTACACAACTAGGGTGGTAATACAAAGAAAGGCCGAGGTCGCAGAAGTTTGCGACCCAAGCTGCAAGCGAGGGACGTAAATATGCGATCGAGGGCTTTCTTTATTACCTCCCGTGTTGTGTACATCATTTTATGTCTACACTTGGCCGGTTTTTTTGTTATTGTAGAAATAATATGATTAGAAATTGTGAGAATAAAAACAAGATTTAGGAAAAAGTTGAATTGTGTGTAATGTTAGAAAAAAAAATTACTTATGACTTATGAACGAAAGTTAACATAAATCATGTGGTAGAACAACATCTTAATTAGGTATAACATATTTTCATCACATGCTTAATTTCTAAGTGCTTTATTAATTTTATGCCACACCTGGCCATAAGGTGGCTTTTACCGCTCGCTACGCGCACGGAAAAGCCGCTTTCTGGCCCAGTGTAGACATAAAATGATGTACACAACACGGGAGGTAATAAAGAAAGCCCTCGATAAAGGCCTCGCTTGCAGCTCGGGCCGCAAACATCTGCGATCTCGGCCTTTCTTTGTTTTACCACCCTAGTTGTGTAATCCCACTTCCCACTAATATTATAAATGCGAAAGTTTGTGAAGATGTTTGGATGTTTGTTACCTTATAACGGGGTAACAACTGGATGGATCAAGCTGAAATTTGGCACGCAAGTAGACCAAGTCCTGGATTGAAACATAGGATACCCCGGTAAAGAGTTCCTTTGGGACAATAACGGGAACAACGCGGGCGAGGCCGCGGGAAAATGCTAGTGCACTATAAACTTTATTGGACAAAAGAAAACTTATCGCACAAAAGGCGAACTTAATGCCACAAGGCATTCTCTACCAGTTAACCTTGGGGCAAAGCAAACAGTTTGTGGGTAGTGCAACTAACATCCTTCGTAAGCCTCTTCGCCGCTACGTAAAACATAAAAGTCGCAAATCAGGACATAACAGTGTCAAAACCGAAATTGAACTTTATGCTGGTGTATGAAGGACTATATTGCTCTGCGGTCTGTGACCAATATTATATGCGTCATTGGCGTCCAACCTGCGGTGCCAATATATACATTGTTGGCGTGGAAAAGGTTAATGTCGTTTTAATTGGATGCTGTGCTGTGGGTAAGTAAATTTGACAGATATAGCTACCTGTTTGACATCTTCAAGCAACACAAGGGCTTGCTTGTACGATGGAGGGTCACTGTTCAGTTGCTCTCTCAGTATGTCAAAGTACGCTCGGTGCATGGTCTCCTTAACAAGTTTTTGATAGCTGAGAAACAGAACAAGAACAGTTTTTAGTAATGGGATTTTTATTGTCGTCAAAGCAAGGTAGTTTTAAAATATTCATTTATACACACATAATATATTTGTCGCCGCCAACTAGCTTAATTAGCTATTTGGTTAGCTGCCTAGCCTTTTTATTAAAATTTTTGGTTAGGTTTGTTAGTCAGCTTGTGTCCCTCAGAGCAGAAATAGAAGCCCCGCGTAGCGGGGCTTCGTCGACCTGCTGGTGGGTCATAGTTTAGTGAAAATGCTAGGCAGTTAACCAAATGGCTAATTAAACCAGTTGGCTGCAACATATTCATAACTTCATCAGATAAAACAAGTAAAAGTAAAGAAAAACTGTATAATACTCGTATATGGGTTGAAGACCTTAGGAGTAGTTTCTCTTGGTAAGTAAAGAATATATGAGCCAACACAATATTACAGGAGGTTGATAATGGCCTGAATGGCTTCGGGAAAAGGATGGTACGGACATGCCTTTGTTTTGCTTGACTTGGTGGGGGCACTGCCATTCTCCCAGATATGGATGAAGTACACAAATATTTTAGTGTTATGTACTTATGTATGAGTATGGCACACTTACATTAAATTCTTATTATTGTGCAACATTATTAAGTAACCATAAGATTAGGTAACTGCCAGTCACGTTTTAAATTAGCGGAACATCTTTTTAAGTGGCCTAGCCAGGTAAGTTAATGCTCTAGCAACAAAAAAGGGGTCCAGTCTTATGGTGTGACTCTGTCTGTCTGTTTGTTTTAGTATTCCCGTCTGATCCTCCCACAAAAATCTATATTATTTCTACGACCGAACACTCTCCTTGCCTGTGTCTGATTCAAATGTCCACATTGGAAAAACCATCCCACATCCAGTCCAGGGCGTGTGCACCATATAAAAAAGCACTTTTCTAAAAACTTACCTATTATCTGGTGGCTCAAACGGCTCCAACTTGAAATCATTGTCAACGGCTATTTCATGGGCCAGTGCCATATTCTGCATGCCGTGTGCAGCCTTCATAATGTCATCAAGAGTCACAAAGCTGGGCGGAGAAGCTCCGGTGATGGTGGAGCCTCGCACTCGGAACTGGATTGGTTCATTTGCATAATAGCTGTGGGCACTAAAATATAAAGAGCGATTTATTATAAACCGAGTTTAAGAAAAGGAAGACGTTTTCAGTGCATCAGACATATTATTTAGTCTAGCCAAATGTCCTATACTAACAAGTTCAAATATGCTAGGAAAAAGTGTGACATGGGGGGGAGAATTAAAAGTCTGAAAAATCGAGTGACGTACTTTGTGGATGACCCCTTATTAGGGTCAAAAAGATTTGCAATTATATAACAAAGGATTACAACAACGGTAACAAAGGCAAGCCAATGATGTAATTTACCTTGCTCCAGTAGGCACAGGTTGGGACGAACTCCTACCATCGTCTTTGTTCGGGTCCTGCGACCCCGAACCACTAGGACCCTCACGTTCACTCATCACGAATACTATAGTAAACTGACTGTACTACACTAGCTCCCATATAAGGCCAACTTTTTCAAGACAAACTCGAAATCTCATATCATCGCACTATATTGACTCATAACAAAACATAACCTAACTCAATAAAAAGTAAATAAGTTAATAAAGTATTTGTAATCTTTAAACGAACTTTTCTTATCGATAGTTTAGTTAAAAAGTGGATATTTTTGTGTTATTCTACACTAATTATTGGATTTATTACGCAGATGTTTTCGTTTACTTGTCAATTTAGATGTCAAAACAGATTATAATTCTGTAGTCTATGGTTGACAGGCGTAAATTCAGATTCTAGGAATTTCGCCAATCATCTACAGACGAGCGGTTTTTTTAAAAAACCTCAAGGGTCCGTAAATTAATTTGGAACCCCGTGTTTACGATTAAGAGCGTACATTTGTAGTAACCTCGCAGCGTTGCATTTTTAGGGTTCCGTACCCAAAGGCTGCAATTTATACATTTTCTTATTATCTTTTGTATTATATATTTTGCGAAATTTGCATGAAACTTGTGTATTTGTGTGATTATGATGGTGATGACTTCATGATCACACAAAATAGATAATAGTGTAAGCCGCATTTCTGAACGCGGCCTAAGTTGTAGAGGGCGCTGCCAACGCAGCGCGCTGTCAAGCAAGGCTCCTAGCGGCGGTTCAGTGTTGCCAACTCAGTGGATTTTCCACTAGATCAGGTAGTTTTGCCTTCTCATTTGGTTGGTAAAATTGTACTCTTTTTCATAAAAAATGAGTGAATTTAGTGGTTTTCTGAGAGCCGTCTAGTGGAAAACGATTTCTTTTTTCATACAAATTAAGAGAATCTAGTGGTTTTAGAATTGTTTTTGGTCGATTTGTTACAACCTGAGTTGGCAACACTGCGGCGGTTCGAGCCCGAATAGCGTCTGGATTGGTAGGAATGGTAGGAGTATTATTCTATATTCTCTTTGTCTCGATTGGATAGGATTAACCCTTTAATTCGCAAGGTAGCTTAGAATCTACATCCATATTAAAAAAAAACTTGAGGATTCATTTTTGTACACAACGCTATATCGCTTAAATTACATGAATAGTATTATTTCTGCGTATTCGAAACTATTGGGGACAGTGCTCCTGCGCACCCAATTTGACAGTTAGTGGCAAGATAGCATTGGGTGGACACGCAGTGCAAGGAGGTCAGGCAAGAGAAAATTGTTTAAAAATATTAGAGTCTTTATTTATTGCACTTTTGCTAATGGAATACTTTTGCGAGTGATTAATTTAATACTATTTACATGTTTTACCACATTTTCAACTAAAACTGAGACGTAATAAGGCTGCAAACATGAGTGTTGTTTCAAATTTACATTGCGAAGTACCGAGTAATTGACCCGCACGCACCTAGGTTGCTATAAAGCAACATTGCGCTTTTCTCTGTCACACGTTTTTTTTACTAAATGGATTTTATTTTAGTAACTAACCCCACATTTTATCGGTATATGTGTGTGTTTTAACTATTTCTGAATGCTTACGGTATTGGGTTTGTTTTTTTGCATGTTTTCCTTGTTTGCTTGCTTCAGAGTAAATTAAAATGGGAACTTCTTCTTCTTGGGGTGCCAGCATATATCGAAGGTCGGCGATCATTCAGACTACTTGTACTCTCGACACAGCAGATCTGAACAGCGAACGGGTGCTTTTATTGTACCACTGGCGTATGTTCTTAAGCGAGGATGTTCATCCTCTCCCAACATTGCGTTTTCCTTGTATCTTGCCTTGAATAATTAGCTGTATCAGCTGATATTTGGAATTCCTCAAAATATGTCCGAGATATTCCAACTTGCTTGTCTTGACAGCTCGCAGTACTTCTACTTTCTTTCCCATTTTTTGCAACACTACTTTGTTCCTTTTTTTGTCTCTCCAGTAGGCGTATGGTAGTAAGCTTCGTTACGCGATAAATAAATAATAAAACATCCTTCATGTTCTGACAAGAACAAGTGTGAGATTGACGGATGTTTTGTCATTTATTTATCACGCGATAAAGCATAGCATCATAAGCCTGCAGTATATCCTTAATATTCCTCTGCACGTTCACATTTCGAACGCTTCAAGGCTATCTGTAAGTGTCCACGCTTCCACGCCATACAGAAGAACGGAGAAAACGTAGCAGCGCGCTAGACAGGCACGAAGACTGATATTGATGCTCCTATTGCAAAGCAATAGTTTCATTTTATGAAACGCGTTCCGAGCTTATTCAATCCGACACCTTATTTCCAGGCTGTGGTCTCCGTCGTTATTAACATAGCAACCCAGATATTTGTATTTGTCTACTCTCTCCAATCTCTGGCCATCACAAAGCAACCCAATGTTGACGGGACGGTTTTTGGCAACAGTCATGAACTTTGTCTTTTTGCCATTTATGTTGAGGCCATAGTCAGCACTTGAAGACTGTACTTTGTTCAGCATTACCTGGAGGTCTTCCATTGTGCGTGCAACTAAAACTGTATCGTCCGGAAACCGTATGTTGTTAACGACTTCATCATTGATAATACTCACATCCAGATCTTCTAATGCTTGTTTGAATATGTTTTCAGAGTAAATATTGAACAGTAAGGGAGACAGTATGCAGCCTTGGCGTACTCCCCTTAAGATCTCTACATCCTCAGTCAATTTAGACTCAACGCGCACATTCGCCCTTTGGTTCCAGTATAAGTTCTTCACGAACCTTATGTCTCTCCTGTCTATGTCTAGGCCAAAGAAAAATTGTTTTTATTATTGTTTTTATTTTTATGTATATTTGTATTGTTTTTCTTATTTTTATGTAAAAAATTAAAAAAAAGTATAATAGTATTATTTGATTATTTTGGTCACCTATTTCCGCGCAGTGTTGCCTGTATACTACATACGTCAACGAGTGTCTTTGCGTGAGTAATGAGCAGTGTTGCTTATAGGCTACCTATATTATATTCACTTATGAACATGACGGATTTTTTATTTTATTTTTCTAAACCTAGAAAAGTCTCTAATGATCGGATTTTTAAAAGAAATCTACTGAAAACTAAAAAAAATAATCTTGGGCATTAAAGGGTTAATCATTGATTGGATCGATTGTGTTTTAAATATAAATAAATGGTTTTCAAGTAACTAGTGCTTTTACAGTTAATAATAGGCACACAAATTATTTAGGCAAAAACTCTTAATAGAAATACTTTTTTCACAAGCTTTTATTTAACTTGTAATGACTGTATATTTGTTCGGGTGGAATCTTGCAACTCAATTTTGAAGCAGATATCTTCAACCGATTCAGCAAAATTTTGTACGAATTAACTATGTAAATCAGATGACTATGCAATAAATTATTACGACAAGGAGCTGGTCTGATGAGGGAGCCAAATGCCATAGGATCATTTAAATTACACAAGAAAAATTCACCGTGTTTGGGTTTATTTGTTGTGACGTGCATTTTGCGATTAGGTATACATACACCGTGTTTTTTTTGATTTCCGTTAAATTCGACAGGTTGCTTCGTACGTCAACAGAAGCTACCTGGTATATCGCTTTTTGTTAAATTCGAAAAAAAATTTTTTTTACTTTTCATACAAAGTAAATGAATATTGAGTTGATAACCATTTTAAAAGACACCTCTGAGTTAGTCAAAAACTAACGTCAACTATGACAGTGTTGGGATTATGACAGCTCATTTATACTGGTTGGTGATTAAATTAAGATTATGAATATTTTAAAAACGGTCTGAGTTACAACATTACTTTCTAGAGAAATTAACTTAATTCGATCTGGAGAATGTGCCCTTGAAGTTAACGGAAATCAATAAAAACACGGTGTAGAGTTGTGCCGTTCTCGAGAGTTCTCGGAAACGTTCTCAGTTTTGTATGGGAAATGTTCTCGAGAACGTTCTCTCTCCATACTAAACGGAGAACGTTTCCGAGAATGGCACATCTCTAGGTATACAAAAAAAGTACAGTCGGCAATAAAAGCTCGTCCCAAAAAACATATTTTGACAGAAACTTATCTAACAGATAGTTCTTTGACGGACAGTTTTTTGTTAACTGACCATCGCGCATTTTTACTCTATAGGTAATAAAGTTTTCACACCTCCTATTCAGAAAAAAGTATTTTGCTCCCTCATAAGAGGGATCAAAGTGGTACTTTTCTGTTCAAGGACAACAGGGTATTTTAGTTTGAACCCACTTAAAATATGCCATAACATAGATAGACAGCTTTACTGGTATATTACACACCGAGGGCGGTATAAGTAATAAGTGAACGATAATGCGATAAGCGGACTGTAAGGACTATTTTAACGAGTCCTACGCAGCTTCCCGTGATGCCAAAACGAATGAATTTATTTGTAGTTATTATTCGATTGCGTGTCGGCTTACCTGCAGATCTCTTTGGCGGAGCTCAGCATCGGATGAAGGCAGTTCCGTGGGCTAACCCAGTGCTGGATCCAGATAAGTTTTGCCCCCAGTTCTACTACGGGAGATGCACGCACACAGGTCAACAACTGTAGCCGAGTCGCAATCTTAATAGTTCTTTTGGTGAAAATGATAACAGGCGACTTGATCTATTGCTTTGGCTCACGATACGAATTTTTGACTAATATTGAGCTAACTTTTCGAAAAGCGACGTGTTCGATCTACACGGTATGGGACGACTCTGAGTTGCCACACTAAACGCGATATTTTAAGTGGCAACCTGTGTTGCTATATGAAATAATTAATTTACTTAAAAATCGGCAATATTCAACATACCGCCCACCTAAATGCGACGGCATATTCAAGACTGCCGCGGTATTTAATGCAATGATAATACTTAACTCTACGAAAAGGTGCTGTTGGGAACAGTACTTCAACGAAAATACAACTAGAACGAAAACTAAAGCTAACAATTTTAAACTAATTAGGCATCATTGGCCATTGGCAAGGGACAAATCTTGACAACTGGTCTTTTGTACTGCCCAGCGGCAGTTTTAACCGTTACCACTCTACATATTCCATCTGCACCGGGGTGCAGAGCAACGATACGCCCTAACGGCCATTTAAGGGGATCTAACGATTCACCTACTATAAGCACTAATGATCCCATGGTTATGTTAGAATGGGTCTTATCCCACTTTGCCCTTTGTTGGAGTGTGTGTATATACTCTCTTTGCCATCGGTGCCAAAAGGCTTGGTGTATTTGTTGGATGAGTTTCCACCGTTGCTGGAGGCCAATTTTTAAATCTATAAGCTTTTCCTCGGGCATGATCGACAGAGGTTCTAAGGTTAAGAAGTGACCCGGGGTTAAGGCTACGAGATCATTGGCGTCTGAGCTAAGAGGCGTCAATGGCCGCGAATTTAACATGGCCTCTACTTGTGTCAGCACGGTGTAAAACTCCTCGAACGTCAAACGTTGCGCACCGATAGCACGAGTGATATGAGTTTTTACCGACTTGATTCCGGCTTCGGCGAGACCATTAAAATGGGGACTCCCCGGAGGACTAAACGAAAACTTAATTTCTTGAGACTCTGCGGCCTTTTGCATAACAGAACCAAGATAGTTACTGGCACCGATAAAATTTCTTCCTTGGTCGGAAACAAGATGGCTACACCGGCCACGACGGGCGATAAAGCGTCGCAAGGCGGCCAGAAAGGCCTCCGTGGACAATTCAGATGCAAGTTCGATATGTATAGCTTTCGTAGAGGTACACACGAAAACACAAATGTACCCTTTGAAAGTTCTGGCACCTCGACCTCGGCCGAAAGCTATATTGTAAGGTCCACCGTAGTCGACAACTGAATGCGAAAAGCATTTAAGTTGGTTAACACGATACGATGGATAATTGCCCATGAACGGGGCAGGGGCATGTTGTGGACGAGCACGAAAACATTTGATACAACCTGAGATTATCGATCGAATGGCCCGTTTGCATGACAATATCCAGAAATGTTGTGCAATGAGATTCTGAAGAGTTTGCGCACCAGGATGCGTGAAGCGAGTATGATATTCCTGAATTACTAGGAAAGTGAGGCGATGGGAGCGAGGTAATATTAAAGGGTGCTTTGTTTCAAAGCAGATCTTGGCATTAGCCAAGCGACCGCCCACCCTGAGAAGACCCGCCTCGTCAACGAAAGGCGCTAATTTGCGAAAACTCTTGGGAAGCGAGTTGGACGAACCCTTTTTAATGAGTTCCAACTCCGACGAAAACGCATTCTCCTGCACACATTTCACTAGAAACATGAGCGCTTTGCGAATCTCTGTTGGTTGTAATGACCCGACAACACGATGTTCGACAGTTTTCTGTTTACAGTTCTCCGAAAACCGAAAGCAATAAGCTAATACTCGTTGGAGCGTTCTTAATGACGAGAACCTCTCCAAAAGAGCTTCTACTTGGTCGTCGGTATTGGACGCTACGAGAACGGTAATTTTTTGCTCTTCGTGAAGGACGGTTTTGTCTATTGACAATGACGACTTCGGCCAATTTGAACTGGGGTACCTAAGCCAAGAGGGCCCGTTCCACCAGCAAGCTTGGTTAACCAAGTCTTGAGGTAGTAACCCACGTGATCCACAGTCTGCGGGGTTATCAGTGGTTCTGACATGATGCCAGGAGTCGGGAGGAATTATTTCTTGGATGTGGCTTACGCGATTAGCCACAAACGTTTTCCACTTGGAAGGACATGATTTTATCCAAGTCAACGTGACACTTGAGTCCGACCAAGCAAAGACCTCACTCACAACATGAAAAGGTTTCAGAGCCTCCACGACTGAGGCCATCAAGTCCGATAACAGAACCGCTGCAACCAATTCGAGACGTGGTACCGACAATTTATGCAGGGGAGCGACCTTGGATTTGCCGCAGATCAATTGGACGGCGATATCGTCATTCTTACTTATTGTGCGGCAGTAAACGACAGCACAGAAGCCTCGTTCTGACGCATCACAAAAGCCGTGGAGATGTACTACGTCAAACTCCACCACAATACGGCGAGGAACAGCCACAGAGCTCAGCGACGGAAGCTGGGCTTTGAGTTCCTGCCATTCAAGCCTGATGTTTTCTGGAACATCGTCATCCCATGTGACACCAGAAACCCAGAGCAGCTGCATCAGGTACTTTGCGAGAAAAGTTACAGGCGAGAGGAAACCCAACGGGTCGAAAATCCTGGCTATCTCCGAAAGAATGGAGCGCTTAGTGCAGCGACCGTTATGAGTAGCTGCTACACGAAAACGAAAGGAATCTGATTGGGGTTGCCATAACAATCCCAAGATCTTGAGCGAAATGTCAGACATTTCTTCGAAATGTTTAAAGTCCTGTGAGTACAAGTCAGAGGATGGAAGGTTGTCCAGAAAGTCACGGTTATTGGAAGTCCACTTTCTCAGATGGAAACCACCCGACGACAAAATTTTTGTGAGTTCCATCTGAAGCGAGCGAGCCTGCTCAATCGAATTCGCTCCAGTGACGACATCATCGACGTAAATATCGCGAGCGAGGACAGCTGAACCAGCCGGATATTCTCCTGCAGCATCGCTGGCAAGCTGAGCCATTGTACGAAGAGCTTGGAAAGGCGCTGCAGAAACTCCATATGTGACAGTTCTAAGGCGATAGTCGCGCACTGGACCGGAGCCCGAGGGACGCCATAGGATACGCTGAAATTCGGCATCTTCTCCAGAGACCAGAATCTGCCTATACATTTGCTTAACGTCGCCGGTGAACACGACGGCGTGCCAACGAAAGCGTATAAGCAGCTCGAAAATGTTAGTTTGTAGTTTGGGCCCAGCGAGGAGGGTGGAATTTAAGGAAACTCCTCTGGCATCCTTAGCACTGGCGTCGAATACGACACGAAGAGGCGTGGTTACTGAATCACGCAGTATACCATGGTGAGGAATATAATAAAACTGGCCCTCGCTTGTTGAAGGAGGGTCTGCTTCTTCCAAGTGACCACGTGACTCGTAATCGTCCATGAACTCGACATACGACCTTTTGAATTCAGGACTGCTATTTAACTTGCGCTCCAACGACTGAAACCGTTTAAGAGCGATCTCACGCGAATTGAGGAAGGTAGGTTTATTCGTAGGATCAACGAAAGGTAAAGGGACTACGAATCTTCCTTCTTCGTTGCGGTAGTAATTTGCACGATAATAATCTTCGCAGCGTTGGTCCTCCTGCGATACGAATGGTTTGGACGGAGAACTAACATTTTCTAATTCCCAAAATTTCTTAAGGGAATCATCGAGCGATAATGTTTGCGAAGGATTCGACACGAAAAAACAATATTTATTATTGTTACGACGAGAAACGACAGAGTTTGTCGTGAGTTGACTTTTGTCACACTCACCCATGACAATCCACCCGAAGACCGTATTCAGAGCGGTAGGTTGTCCAGGCTCCCCTCGCCTTATACCAGGTAACAACGACGAAACGAAAATATCTGCATTGAGCAGCATGTCCACTGGCGCCGGGCGAGCGAAGTCAGGATCAGCAAGCGATAAGTTATTTATGTGCGACCACCTTGACGAATCGACAGGTTGTGTAGGTTGGTCGGCACATATCGACGACAAAACGAGAGCTTCGAATTTAATATTCGACGACAAAGTTGTATTACCGAGCGGCTTGATTTCACACGACAGGGAGCCGAGCGGTTGAGCGACAGAATTACCAATGCCGTACACGGCGTGTTGGCCACGAGAAATGTTAAATCCTAGCCTTTTCACGCAGGATTTCGATATGAAGTTACATGCGCTAGCACAATCGAGAAGCGCGCGCACTGGTTGGAAATTACCAGAATTGTCCATAATTAGAACCATTATTGTCGAAAACAACATAGTATTTTCCCCAGTCAATGTAGTTAAAACCGTATTGCTATTATTACTACTGGGACTGATACTAGGCGACGCGTTATCAGCCGCCGTGGGGCTGTGGGGTGCGGGCGCTTGTATATTTTTAGTAAAATGCAACAAAGTGTGATGTGAACGACTACACACACTACAACGAGAGGCACGACAAACTTTCACCCTATGGGCATTCGAAAAACATAAGATACACAGTCCCTTTTCTTTCACAAAATTAAAACGAGCGTTGTTGTCAAGTTTTAAGAATTGACTACACTTTCCGAGACTGTGCTGACCAGTACAAAGACCACAAGTTGGACTTGAAACGACAAGTGCTGTTTTATTTTTAGTCAACGACTTAATATTTTGGACCTTTATGCTTGAATTTTCCAATGCTTTGCTTCGCTTCTCAATAAAGTTCTTCAAGTCATCAAAGTTTGGAATATCCACATTTGAATTAAGCTGCAGTTCAAATGCTTCACGGGTAGCGACATCTAACTTTGACCACAATAAGTAGTACAGCATAAAGTTCCGGTCAGGAAGGTTGAATTTGGACAAGATATTTAAGTTTTCATTAAATGTTCGAAAAACCCTTTCTAAATCATTTTTGTTTTTAACTATTTCACAATTCAACATCTTTTCATAATAAATAACAGCAATTTGTCTTTTCTTGTCATAGTAATTGGACAGAGTATCATAAGCTTTAACATAATTGTCACCGGACAAAGGAAAACTTTTTATTAATTCATAGGCGGAACCTTGCACACTCGATAAAAGGTAATGTAATTTTTCAACATTACTAATAGTGTTCCGACTATGGATCAATGAATCAAACAGTTCCTTGAAGGACACCCAGTTCTCCAATTTCCCATCGAAAAGTTTAATTGTTATCTTTGGTAATTTGGCTAGGTTATTTTCCAATAATAAAGGTTTACTTTCCATACGATCACTTGGAGAACTTGATGTACTTTGTCTCAATCTACTTTTCACTGATTTTAAACGAGTTTCAAATTCTTTTGTAACTTCGTATTCGCTTGATCGTTGTTCACTTGACAGCGGACGTAAAATTCGGATTTGCGCTTCATGAAAATCTTTTTCTAAATCTTTAAAGTCTAACTCATTGTAACCTTGCAAATCTGAACTTTCGATATGTTCTAAACGCATAATACAATAATCTCGTGCGACACGGTAACCATCTACAGTCGCCGGTTCCAATCCACTATTATCGTGTTCACTCATTTTGCTCTAAATACAAACCAAAACACTAAAATATCATACAAAGTAGCAACGTAAACAATCACGTAAATTCTAAATGTCACTCGAAGACGAACTGACGTTTCAAGTTGACAGCTGACACTCTGACAGATTAAGCTAAGCTATCTTCACGGAAAACGTTCCGTTTGACGTTTTACAATATATTGAGTCTATAAGTCGGAAGTTGTACTGCCAACATAAACGAACGAAAACGAAAGCGACAAAAAAGATGGCGTACAACTAACACGATAAAATATTAGCCAAGGCAATTTCTCAAGTACCCACGAAATTTGCAATTAATCAAATTATTTATAATTTCTTAAAATCACGGAAAATTACGTAGGAACTCACGACAAAAGGTACTTTTCAACAAAATCCGGTTCGAAGGACCAAAAAAATGAACGATAATGCGATAAGCGGACTGTAAGGACTATTTTAACGAGTCCTACGCAGCTTCCCGTGATGCCAAAACGAATGAATTTATTTGTAGTTATTATTCGATTGCGTGTCGGCTTACCTGCAGATCTCTTTGGCGGAGCTCAGCATCGGATGAAGGCAGTTCCGTGGGCTAACCCAGTGCTGGATCCAGATAAGTTTTGCCCCCAGTTCTACTACGGGAGATGCACGCACACAGGTCAACAACTGTAGCCGAGTCGCAATCTTAATAGTTCTTTTGGTGAAAATGATAACAGGCGACTTGATCTATTGCTTTGGCTCACGATACGAATTTTTGACTAATATTGAGCTAACTTTTCGAAAAGCAACGTGTTCGATCTACACGGTATGGGACGACTCTGAGTTGCCACACTAAACGCGATATTTTAAGTGGCAACCTGTGTTGCTATATGAAATAATTAATTTACTTAAAAATCGGCAATATTCAACAATAAGGAATGGCCCAGATCACAGGTGTTTGCGGTCCGAGCCGCAGGCGAGGGTCATAAATATTTAATATGTAAAGTTATTTTCGTCCCGTCCGTAAAAAATAAAAATCGTTGTATAAAATAATAATAGACTATAAATTTCACATTTCATTTTTAATAATAATGTTTGATATCTTTGATTAACTGTATATTTCGTTATTTTGGTAGGTAGCGTTTGTATTTGAATTTTCGTCATAATCGGTGTGAAAAGCAGTATGTGTCACAAGGTAGTAAAATTATTTTCAACACGGGCGTTAACACTTGAATCCCTCACTACGCTCCGGATAATACTTTAGAATCCCTCGCTACGCTCGGGATTCTATTGTATAATCCTTCGCTTCGTTCAGGATTCAATATACGCCCTCGCCGTAAATACATCATTTTGCTCCCTTGTGACACAATCTACTATTATTGTATCCCTTAAACTTTTCGAAATATAAGGCCGCTTCACGGTGTACGCTACCGGGCGTCAAGCTGGCGTACACTGTTTGTATCTCGGCAACGGCTTTGTTTTTGGAAACGCTTTGTATCTCAAAAAATAGTACCCAAATAGTACCCTAGGGCCCTAAAATTTCATTTCTCTAGCTATTGTAGAAGCCGAGATATAGTGAGTTCTTTCTTTAAGAAATTTCCGGGTACGCCAGCTTGACGGTGTGAAATTTTGTACACCGTTAAGTCATAGAATATCTCGGCTTCTACGATAGCTAGAGAAATGAAATTTTAGGGCTTTAAGGTACTATTTGGGTACTATTTTTTGAGATATAAAGCGTTTCCAAAAACAAAGCCGTTCCAGAGATACAAACGGTGTACGCCAGCTTGACGCCCGGTAGCGTACACCGTGAACAGGCCTTATATTTCGAAAAGTTTAAGGGTACTATTTTTTTCACCTAGGTATTTCGTCGGTACTATTTGGGTACTATTTATTGGCTGCATCAGATTCTGAATATCTTTACGGTGTACGCTATCTTGACGGACACAAATTGTACACTTAGAACGGTTCCAGATAAGGCAATTTGATAAAAAAAAAACACAATAAGGAAACTTGCAGTGTTTCTTTACATTTTAGCATTACATTAGAATATGTTTTAGTCCGAACTTGCTTAAATTCTTTGCCAATTACTTGCGCGATCGACTTCAATACGTCCAGCATGGCCATTTCGTTTCGGATACGTACCACACTCGTTCCGGCGTCAGTCAAGGTTCGATTCTAGGTCCATTCCTATTTGGAATAATGGTCAACGACTTGCCCTTAGTGGTCCGTAATGCTAGCTGTCTCCTTTACGCTGATGACCTCAAATTGGTTTATGGGGTTGAGAAGGGTGCGGATTGCGAGTCACTGAAGGAGGATGTTGCATCAGTGTTCCGGTGGAGTCTGGACAACAAGCTTTGTTTCAATACGGCTAAGTGTCAAGTATGTAGCTTCAGCCGAGCTCCTTTTCCTATACATGCTCAATATCTATTAGGTAATGAGATTATTACTAGAGTCGACTCAGTAAAAGATCTTGGCGTTATATTTGACACCCGGCTAAACTTCCACGACCACATCAAAGCGCTTGCCTCTAGTAGCTTTCGTAGATTAGGTTTTGTTACTCGCAATGTCAGAGAGTTTCGTGATCCTGGTGCTATAAAGGTATTGTACAATGCTCTGGTGAGAAGTACCTAAGCTGGAGGCGTCCGCACTTGTCTGGAACCCTTTTGAGTCAACTTACATCTTACTCTTGGAAAAGGTACAAAAAGCTTTCTTAAGAATGTTGTATAAGAAAATGCATGGATATTACCCTTTCTTATATCCAACGAAATTTCTTCTAGGATCCCTGGGTTTCAATTCCTTGGAAGTGAGGCGCAACTCGAGCCTGCTTGTTTTTGCGTGTCGTGTTCTGCGTGGTGACTCTGACTGCCCAGAGCTGGTAGCGAGGCTAGTTAGACTGTTTGTGCCAGATGTTACGAGGATAACCTTCAGGCCGCGATTGCGGCCCCTTGTTAGCTGTGCCTACGGCGCGTACGGTGGCACATAGAAACTCGCCGATCCTTCGTGTCCTGACCTTACTGAATGCGCTACTGGTATCAGCACCTGAGTGTGATCTGCTAGCGTGGCGATGGGCAGCTGTGTGTCGGGAGTGTTTGAGATTTTGCGAGGCGATGGATAATAGGCAGTCTACTATTCCTACATGTTAATGTTAAGTTTAGTATGTAGTTCCATGGTGTATTAGTCTTAAGACTGTAATGCTATGTAACATAAATAAACAAATTAGCGGCCAGATATTAGGGGCGGCCAAACGTGATAAAAAAAATCACTGCTGCTACTACTACTGAGAAAAGGGCGGCTGGTACTTACTACATGGCGTGGGGCCTAGGGCGGCTAAGGGCCGATACAGACCTGACCAGAGCCAGAGTTGCAGTTGGGTTGCAGTCCGTCTGTATCGGCCCTAAGACTATAAATCCGCCACCCATACATTACATACTTAAGACAAAAATGTAGATTCATTATATTCATGAATTATAAAAACTTAGATACCTAATTAAATGGGGGGCCGTCTGGTTGCATAACAACTATTGCCATATTATTAATTGTCATAACAGTTTAAGCATAAAGTTGATGTTCATATATTTTTTTTGGCATAAATTGTCCTATGGAATAATTGTTCCGTGTCATAATTATATGGAGTCATAATTGGTTTAACCGTAATGTAAATTGTCATTCATTTATTTAGTCATAATATTGATGATTATAAGTCGTTTTTGCAATAATTGTAAATTTCATACATTTATTAAGCCATAACATTGATGATTATAAGTGGTTTTAGTAATAATTGTAAATTTCATACATTTATCAAGCCATAATATTGATGATTATAACAATCGTAAGTATTGCATAAATTTTGATAATGGACTTGCGATGGTTCTTCAAAAAAGAAACGATTTATATTATTGAAGTATTTTTAATTTCTACTCATTAAGTACACTATATTAGTGACCTCACACAGAACCAAATAGCTGCCAGAAAAGTAGGTTAGGTTAGGTTAGAACTGTTATCTCACACATAACCGAATCGCTGCCAGAAAAGTAGGTTAGGTTAGAACTGTTATCTCTCACATAACCGAATCGCTACCAGTAAAGTAGGTTAGGTTAGGTTAGAACTGTGACCTCACACAGAACCGAATCGCTGCCAGAAAAGTAGGTCAGGTTAGGTTAGAACTGTTATCTCACACATAACCGAATCGCTGCCAGAAAAGTATATTAGGTTAGAACTGTGACGCAACATAAAAGAGAGCTTTTAAAAAAACTTTTAAAATTAGGCTTATGCGTTTAGCAATTTATGCTTTTACTTAGTATGGTTAAAGTGTCGTATGAGCAACCTATTTATGCGTTTGGCATTTTATGCATTTACTTAGTATGGTTAAAGTGTTGTATGAGCAATCCATGTATGCCCATTATAAAGTATGCTTGAATAAATGTATGCATATCAACTATATGCCCATTACACAGTATGTCCATAAGCATTATGATTAAAATCGTTATGCGCATAAATGTATGACTATTTACAGTTATGCGTAATGATGAGTATGACGAATCCTCGTATGCGTATCAAAAATATGACCTTAAACTTTATGCAACCCGACTCCTACCCCTAATTAAATACTCGCATACGTAATGTACCCGGTTAGTAATCTTTGCCCAACCTCATAGTGGTCGTCTACATTTATTTATTCTATTCAAAAACTTCTTTATATTCTTCCGCACAAAGTGCCAATAAGCCCGCACCTAATCAAAAAGCCTTTGAGCGAAACTTTTTAAAAACCTTACCGAGCATAACAGAAAACTCTAGACTAAAAATTAAACAGCCGTTGCAGAGTCAAGGATGCAATCTAACTTCAGACAGGGCCAACTAATTTACCTACGCAAACGGAGTCTTGCCTCTGGCAATGTGGATTGCTTTTTCTCAACTACTGGAGTCCATTTTAACTTAGAGAAATCCACCTTTGCCCGGTTCATTATGGGAAAAGGAAAGTTTTTTAAAAGTTTATTTTAAATAAAGTTGAAAAATTAATTCGAGAAGTTTGTTCACTGAAATAATTATCAGAAAAAAACTTTTCGGTCATCGATGAGATCTTAAACACTAAACGATGACAGATTATAGAATATCGATATCAGTGGCGTAGTGATGTAAAACTGCGCCCCTTTGTACCGGATATGATATCCATGTATATGTGCGAAACAAGACTTTACCCGCATTTACCCGGGCTTCGCCCGCGTAGTTCCCGTTACTATCCCAAGGGAACTATTTACCGGGACATAAAGTATCCTCCAATCCAGGACTTGATCTACTTGCATGCCAAATTTCAGCTCAATCCATCCAGTTACTACACCGTTATTTAGAAACAAACATCCAAATATCTAAACATCCGAACAACTTCACAAACTTTCACATTTATAATATTACTGTGATGTGATGTTTGTGAATTTGGACTGTATTTTTGTTTAATAGTTGGGTGGATTTTACATACAAATTTGTATGCCATACATTGTATCCCTTAAAGGGATAAGTTCGCCTTTGTACACATACCTTTATTTTGTAACCCTGTGCTTTGTATTATTTTGTGCAATAAAGAGTTTACATACAGACCTACATACATACATTTAGTTTGGCATACAAATGTCGCGGACGAAAATCCACCCAGTTCCTAGTTACTAAATTTCGTTTTTTGCGCCCAAGGCAAGTGTTGTTGCTGGCACCCAAGGCAAGTGCCCTGCCTGCACCACCCTCGCTACGCCTCTAATCCATATAGAAGGATTTATTTAGTTTTTCCTGTCGTGGTAGGTTTTCAATCCGTGTATCTAAATTTTCACAATGTCCAATGGTTGAACTGACTCTAATTTTGTAGATCCGATAACGGAACATGCCTACTAGGAGTAGAAAGGGAGACGGGGTTCATCGACCTAACCACAGTATATAATAGCAGTAATTTTTCTTCCTACAATAGCTACATCGCGCGCTTGAATGTGTGCGCGCCGTGTACGAACGCACTACCAGCAAAGATTTAAGAATGCGTATAATCGCGCGTTGTTAGAATACGTGTCGCGCGCTCCCAAACGGCCGAAGTTGCACTACTTGTTTGTCTTTACTATGGCCTAGCAGTGGGACACAAAAAAAGACTAGAAAAATAATGTTTCAGCTTAAATTTGGACATTTATCAGGTGTATTTCACGCAGATACAGGTTCTCATTCTTCCAGGCAGAGACATTGTGGAGTACTGGGTTAATGCTTCAGCTGTTTTCGCTTCGGAAAATATCAGTTACACCAGGAGTGGCCCACTCCGCGATTCCGCCGCGCAGCCTTAAGGCTCCCTAAGGGGCCTGAGCCAGCGACCAGAATGAGCACGCGTTATGCGATAAAGATAGACAGTTGGATCTGGTGCGTACCGTCCGGTCAGCCCGGTGGTCAGACCTGCGAACGACAGTTTTGTTAGAGAGAGAGAGAGAGAGAGAGACTTCTGTACGTAGTACTATTACTCATTCTGTGGTTACGAGTAGGTGCACTTAGCTGCCTTTGATTTAATTTAATAGGGCACCGATCTTTTAGACTAACATTGGAGAGGGTCAGTCGATAGAACTTTATTTCGAGGGATAATATCGACACATAGCTACTAGCTTTCCTATTTTCTATCGGATAGGCACCGTCAAATCCTCCAACTTTGCCCACCGTCGAATCTTTGCCCATCAATATTACACAAATATTTCAAGAAAACATTCCTCAAGTATTTCGTTCTTGGGCAAAGATTGCTCAATATTTGCCCAAGAAGGAAATACTTCAAGAACCAAAGGAGATTGCCGACTTTTGGTACCAATATCGTTATTAATTGTGTCACAACGAAAACGATACCAAAAACTTAGTTTTATTTTTTAAACCAGAGGGATTTTTTTATTACTGAATTTAAAATGGGAAATCTGAGATCAATTAAAAAAGAATTTTGCTGTACGATTTCCGCCGCCACCATGAAAGATGTATGAATTCCTTAGAACTGTATTTGACAGACAAAATCGGTCAAAATCTAAAAGGCCTATGACAGTGGCACCACCGTCTACGCGAATGTATACAAAAATATTAATTCCATAAAACTCCGCGGTTCTTTCTAATACGAACTGCATGATCTTAGCAAGAAAGTTGACAGCTTGACATTCTGTCTTATTCTAAGTTTAAATATTAGGCACTTTATAAGACACGTCTTTTCACAATTTTTTGTCGAAGGACGTAAATCATTTTAAATTCTTTATTTGGTACAAATAACTCGTGATATCTCGCTGATACTTCACTATACGAGACATTGCGCGTAAATGTAATGTTACAATATTTTTTATCTCACGATGTATCAAAATAGTTTCAAAGAACTTTTTTTATACTAACATTTTAACAATCTGAATAGGCACAATAAAAAACCTAACACAGGTATCTGAAATGACATGTCATACGACTAAGTTAAGTGAAGTCTCGACAACGTCAGGAATTAAAGTTATTAGGTGATTTTGTATTTGGCCGGTTGACAAATATTTAGACGGTTTGCTACGCAAAAACTAACTTCGAAATCAGGAAATCAATCTCAATTTCCTATTGATCTCCGAATACAATTTTAATGGGGTTTAGTGATTCGGAAAGGCAGTTTCTTGTTCTCTAAGATACAGTCGGTTTCGTGTTGACACAATGACTTTTGATTTGGTACGAGGCCCCATAGACGCGTCGGCAATCTCCTTTATCACCACTATTTTTGTGACATGACATAGTTTTCCATCATTGCCTAAGTAATCTATATTGTACATATAATAAAAAACCGGTCAAGTGCGAGTCGGACTCGCGCACCGAGGGTTCCGTATAAACTCATAAGTAGACCAACCTTACGACTAACAACAACACTGCCTTAAACCCACCTTAGCCCTATTAAACCAGGAAAAATCTTAACAGCGCGATGTAGCGTATGCTACAGCGACATCTATTGATACTAAATAGCGCGTAAATTTTACGTATAATTTAAATTTAAACGTTACTGTTTGTTATTGACTGATTTAAATAATTGTTTGTCAACTAAGTTAGTTCTCATGTATCATTTTTCATGAAGGAATCATGTTTTGAAGCACACTTTTGTGTATTAAATTAATATTGCTGCCACAAGCTACCTTATTTTAGATTCGTGTCCCTAGATGGCGCTAGTGGTATTTCATTTTTATGGTATTTACTAGTGTCAAATTTCCTAACATACTCCTATTATAGAGTTTTTAATAATTATTGTTACTTTATGTTTTTTTCCCGATTCCTGATGAGTGATCATTGTATTGAATAGACATTTTTTATGTAATCTGAAATAAACCATCGCTTAGTTTTGCTACTCTCTGCTAGATGGCTCTCGTAGGGAGGGTAGAAGTAATATATATTTTAAGAAGTTTGTAAATTTTTAAAAAAATATTCAAGTTTGGAAGAGAAAATATAACGGTCTTCCTAATAATAATCCTAATAAGTAGATACATGAATAGTTCAAGAAAAACTGTATGGCGATTAGTTTATTTAAAGTGCGTTCTTAACTGACAGTTAACATGTCGTCACAGAACTGACGATTAGTGTCAAACTCCATACATTTCGTCACGGACTGACAGGTGAGACGGTATTTGAACATAGCTTAAGTTTCGCCTAACCGTAGATTTTAAAATAAAAATGCCCATTCGCAATATTTTTAAAATGTAAAGATGGAAAGGAATTCCTCTAGAAACTAAAAGAACCTAGCATTTCTCTACTGAAACCGCAATTTAAAAGTAAGAGAGTTAATTTTACTGGAGCGACTCGCGAACTATGTTTCTTGGGTAAACAGTCAGGTCCATTAAACATTTTAATAAATTGCTTCTGACTTGAAATTAAACTTTGACTTAGATGAAAATAGTCTGATGCAGGGAAAAATTACCCTTTTGCGATACACCGTAACGTATTTCTACCGATATGTCACAGACGACACCTATATAGAAATTTGCTCACCAAATAAGACAGAGGAACATTTTTGTTGTGCACCACGGAAAACAATGCCTAACCTACTCGAAACTCGAAATACTATATTACTTCGACGATGTATAAAATCTGCTGCCATTATTAACGCCAAAACTGCCTGTAATTTACCATGAAACTCAATCTGTTATTAGAATTTTATTTTTGTCGACAACCCTAGCGGTGGGCGTGGCGACCAGAAAGAGCGCGCTTATGAGTTAGAGCGAGACGGTAGGATTCGGCGCATTTTTGTAACCGGAACGTAGGTTTTGTTAGAAAGTGCGAGTTCTGTACGTCGCGTAGTACTAATACTTGTTCTGTGACAGAGGATAAATGCAGCCCCCGATCTACATCTTGTACCGGGACAGGAACTTGATAATGGCGCTCCTTTTCTCCAGCATTTGAAATAATCACCATCAACCACTCATACAATATATACGTGCCACTGTAGGGCACGAATCTCCTCGTAGTGGTGGTTTTCCACCGGCAGGGCAAGACGAAACGAGGATTGAATTGAAATTTGTATGAAGTTTTCAATCCTCTCCTCACGCATCGCCGCTCGCGCATCGCGCAACTTGATACAAATTTCAATTCAATCCTCGTCTCGTCTCGTCCTGCCGGTGGAAAACCACCTTTAATTAGGATGTGTTCAAAAACCAACTGAGCGTTTTTCAAACACATATGATTTTGGCATGAAACTACCTGAAACGAATGCCCTCCCCCCTCCCCCGTCAAATATGGGGCTGGATAGATCGATGACTCCTAGTAACTCTGTAACATTCTGCAGGTGTATTAGTTTATACAGTCACTATACCTCCAGTTCACTCCAGTTTGAGCTCTATAAGGGTTGTATAAGTACTATAAGGAACGTGCAGAAACTTTAGGTGGCAGTACTAAATCGACAAAAGAGACACTATGCTGCCAGTAAAGAAAAAAATTCAGGCCTCAAAAAAAAACCTAGTTATAAATATCGATATCAACTTAGATAGTA
The DNA here is from genome assembly GCA_947034925.1 of Eudemis profundana. Lineage (NCBI taxonomy): Eukaryota > Metazoa > Arthropoda > Insecta > Lepidoptera > Tortricidae > Eudemis > Eudemis profundana. The sequence continues at coordinate 3,997,608 of OX344806.1, read as the reverse complement.
AGCCGTGGCCACACTAACGTTAATTGTTCATCGTCGCGATATTAACGACGTTTCCCGTTAATGTGGCCACAGCATGATAGAGCACAAGGTTCGGATTGGCGGCACCAGTTGGCAGCACCTGCGTTGTGCACGTTCCCTATACAGCGTGTGTGCTACCAAGGACCACTAAAACAAGAGGACTGTCATTCTCCATACAAAAAGCTATTCCCCGAATTTACAACGCCATCTATGTATAAGCTTGGTAAAATAATTACGATTATTCAAATTCAACAACGTGACACAGTATTTCAATGTTAGAATTTATTTATTATTAGCTATTTACGAACTAATTGTTACTATACTATGTTTCTTTGTTCAATTATAACATCGTATAACATGTTTAGTTTTCTATCGCCATCTAGTTTTTACCCGGAAATCCCCTAGCGGTCGGGTTACAATCCAAAGTATGGAGAATGACAGTCCTCTTGTTTTAATGGTCCTTGGTGCTACTTAGATGAAGATAGCGCGGTTTTATGAAACAGTTGATTGAATTTCAAGTTTCAATAAGCTGTTTCATAAAACCGCACTAGAATCCCTTTAAAAACCGGTAGAAAAGGAAATTAAACGAATGTACGAGTACGTAACCGAATTCCGCCAGATGTTTGCGTTCACCAAGCGGCCCTGTCCCGCTTTTGTTAGGTTTACCGTACGTATTTCAATTTGTCTTCGTTTGTTGGTATTCACGTTTTTAGGAGGGGTAAGTGTTTTATCTACTTTTCTGCAAAATTGGATGGTAATACGTAGAAAGTTGTTGGTTTTAGTACGTAGAAGGACTTATTTTAGGTTTTAAGCTTCACTCCGACCTTGCTCGGGCTCAGCTAAGTTTCTTGCTGGAGTCTTCTTAGTTGGGCTAGGTTTTAGCGAACCGGCAACTAAAACTCCCATTAGTTCGATACTCACGTTCACATAAGGACAGGATGATCCGTTTCATCCTTCCCGCTGGTCCGCTGCTCACTTTGAGCAATCAGCGCAAAGTCAAGGTGGCCCTGACCAAACGACCTGGTTCGACTCCAGGCGTCCTGGCCGCACCTAGTCCGATCCTATCGAGGTGGTCCGGGACATGGTGACCTGGTTCGACCCCAGGCACCCCCCGGCTCCCACCCAGTCCTACTTCACTCGGGGTGGTCCGGCTAGCGACCTGGTTCGACCCCAGGGGACGCCACGGCCGACCACCCGGTCCGACGATCGCTATGCCCAATAAGGGTTGCGAGTCTGTCAGTTTCTAAAAAAAAAGTTTTAAGCTGATTCGAGTCAGACCAAGACTCGAGAGTTTTGTACAACGTGAGTGATTCGTTTCCAATTCAATGTGATTCGAATCGCTCGAAAAGTGGGCTAAGGGTCGGCTTTGGCAACATAAAATTTCGTTGAAATGTGGTTCATTTTATATTCTGATATATTTTATCTGCGCGAAACAACGCAAGACGTTTCAAAGAGCCAGAAAAAGCGTGCAACCAGCCGTTTAAGATATATATACAGGGTGGTTTTCGATAATCTGTACATATGAAAAAGGGTGAAATTTCAGCCTATTTTATCGGTAAAAATGATTTAAATTTTTGTTTGTGGTCATTCGTTTTTTTACAGATTTTTAAACTTTCAGTGAAATTTTCGGCAGTAGGTACATCTGTTTGACGCGGTATAACTTTTGATCTAATTCTTAAAATTGTAAGAAAAAATTGCAGGGTCATGACAATAGACACGTTATTTAGTAGCAATAACAATAAACCACCGACTTGAAGAAAAAATCCTCCAAAAAAAATTATAATTATGAAAAACGGCTGCAAAACTTCAGTTTTTTTTTAAGGTAAACACGTTTTTCTCGAAAGTTTGCGAATATTGTGACCATTTTTTCATGCTTATTTTCGTTGAGCACTTCATTTTGATCTTAAAAACATTTTTTTCTTACAGCTTTGAACAATAAGATCAAAAGTTATACTGCGTCAAACAGATGTACTGCCCAAAATTTCATAGAAAACTGTAAAAATCTGTAAATATTTTTTTTTACCCAGATACAAAAATTAAAGTCATTTTTACCGATAAAATTAGTTGGAATTTCACCCATTTTAATATGTACACGTACAGATTATCGAAAACCACCCTGTATTTAGTTTTTTGAGATTTTTCTTGTTTTTTCATGATTTAAGCTATAAAATAAAGCACACAAACGCGATGATGAAATGCAAAACCCTTTTTACGCCTAAAAATCTTAGTACTCTAATACCTATTTAAAGTTAAAACATTTCGCTATTTGCTTGCCAAATTTCTCGCTCAACCAAAATACTAATTAACTAAACTCTTATGAAAACGTTTGTTTTGCGTCTAAGTTCCATTTCATCCATATCCAGCACATTCATTTACATCCACGCTCGTATGTGGGGAGTCACCGATATCTCTCCCCTTCGAACCAAACGTACCAAGCAACCACATAGACTTACGCAAATTTACACCTAATGAAGTCCCTTTAAGGTCGAAAATGGAATGGAGTTTAGGTTGCACATAATGCACGATGGAGTTTAGGTTATATATGCGAGTCAAAATTTACGGGCCCGCTTGCTACCGATTAGAAATGTAGATTGGCCACACTAGCAAAAAGTTCGCGAAGGAAGCGAGCCGCTTAGCATAGTAATTAACCGTGTGATACGGGGATTAAACGGGAAGGAGATTAGGTTTTGCCTACAGAAGACACTTGGCCGTATCTGCATAGGGATGTTGTGGATATCCTTGAATGCGGATATTTTGAGATTCACATCCGCTGATGCGGACGCTGATGGGATGGCAGAAATCCAAACTGACATTGTAAATGCGAAAGTAGACAGCCATGGGCGATGGTCGTTGCTTTCCATCAGATCTACGGTCCACGACGTACACAAGTGTATGTATATACAGCACCGCATCCAATCGTCTCTCTATCGCACAACGCGTGCTCTTTCTCGTCGCTGGCTAAGCCCTTCCGGAGGAGCAAAAGGTACTAGAAGCCGCGCGGCAAAATCGCGGAGTGAGCCACTCCCGATATGGGGAATCGTTCATTTATCAAGTAAAATAAATAATAAAATAAATAAATATTAGGGGACAATCTTACACAAATCGAACTAGCCCCATAGTAAGCTCAATAAGGCTTGTGTTATGGATACTAGACAACGATATATTTAATAGATACAAATACTTAAATACATAGAAAACGTCCATGACTCAGGATCAGGAACAAATATTCGTGCTCATCACACAAATAAATGCCCTTGCCGGGATTCGAACCTGGACCTCTTGCTTCGTAGGCAGGGTCACTACCAACTAAGCTAAAGCGGTCGTCAAAAAGTAAGAGATACTAACTCTTATTCCACGTAGACAAAGTCACTTTTTTTCGGAAGCTGACGAACTTGCAAGTCTTACTGACTGTTGCAAAAATCGGACCAGGTGGGGGCCGTGGCGTTCCCTGGGATCGAACTAGGTCGCTTGGTTTGGACCAGCTTGAGAGAGTCGGACTAGGCGGGGTCCGAAGCGCCTTGAGGTTTCGCTGAATGCTCCAAGTGAACGGAGCAGCGAAGGTTGACGCGGATCAACCTGTCCTTATGTACCTAGAGTGTGTAAATCGAACTAATGGGAGTTTTAGTTGCCGGTTCGCTAAAACCTAGCCCAGCTAAGAAGACACCGGTCGTGGCTACACTAACGTTAATCGTCCATCGTCGCGATATTAACAGTGTTTCCCTTTAATGTATCCCCAGCATGATATAGTACAAGATTCGAATTGGCGGCACCAGTTAGCAGCACCTTCGTTGTGAACCCTGACACTAACATTCGAAATTAGGATTTACACTACACAATCACTATTACACCACATTGCTTATAACAGTTAGGATAAACTCATACACACCTACACTTACATATAGTTTCTGTTAGCTTCTTATTAAACTCAGTAGTATCCGCGCGTGAGGAGGGACTAGCCCCCCGCACGTAGCAAGGACCTCCTATCGGAGGGCCCAACACATGGAGCCCTACAGACGAGCTAGGCAAGGAAAAAAAACCTTCGTTGTGAAGTTGTGAACGTTCCCTATATACCAAGGCTCGGAAACGGTATTTTGCAAAGACCCCGAAATTTGAATTATTTTATGCTTTTTATGTAGAGCTCAATCATGTATTTAAGTGATGATTTCGTAGTATTAGATTGTCCGATTAAAAATGAAATAATAAACGGAAGAACGGAAAAGATAGCGGTATTTTTGTATGGAGAAAATACCAGTATCCGAGCCCTGCTTTATTGTACAATTTATAAATACAAAAGCAAACGGAACCGGGGCGTGTCGATAGCTATAAACAAATGCGCACCCGACAATATCCGGGTTAAAGTTAAATTAACACCCGAGTAGGTATCCATTTTATCATACGTTTTAATCGGTTAAAATAATTTAACTTTTAATCCGTCCGCCGATTGGGGCTGTAATCCTTTGGTTTAACTTTATTGGGTATTCGTAGGGGTAGTTTTTAATAGGTATGAGTATGTATGTGTTTGCTCATTCAGCTGGTCACTATTGGATATTGAAGCGTTGTTTATTTTGTAAATCCACGGTTCTTGGTAGGGGTTTTTTTTGGCGACCACTCTGCTAACTTTCTACGCAACTCAATTCAAGCAATTTTATTATTATGATAATAATGATCAATTGATCGCAGAAGATTTGAATGGTATCAAAGTATGAAATGTAAAGCTTTCGGCAGTGTACGTCAGATTCCGATTTCGTCAGATGATATGTAGGTCAGATTCCGATTTCGACAGATTCCTATTAGGACAGATAGCATTTTCGTCAGATTCCTAGTAGGTCAGATTCCATTTTCGCCAGATTCCTAGTAGGTCAGATTTCGAATACGTCAGTTTCCTATTTCGTCAGATTCCGAGTAGGTCAGTTTCCTATTTGGTCAGTTTTTATTACGTCAGATTTAAATATCTCTCGAAAGCAATGAAAAAACGCTTGCTTTTGATCTCTCATTTATTTCATATATTTCATCTCTCATTTATTTAGACCGGTTACCCAACATCCATACAGCCACCATCACGAAACATTCCAGGACCCATCACCCATCAACATTGCACGACTAGCGGCAGCGGCAGCGGCCGGCCGTTATAGGTGGGAGCGGGAGGTCAGAGTGCGGTCTGCGCCTCGACCTTGAGGGTATGATATGAGAGGGGGGGGGGGGGGGGATAGGTATCATGCGCTCCTAAACGGCCGAACTATGACTACTTTCTATCTTTAGACTTTGCCCTTTCTTTATTGACGCTTTCGGCAACGTTCGGTGTACCCTGGCCACCACCACTACCGGAACGTCCCATACTGGTCGCACCCATCAGCTGTGGCCGATCCGCCAACTTTTTGCACAAGGCGCAGGCGTCTAGTGGAGTTAACTCTGTTGACTCCTTTATTTTGCAGTGGTTCCGCTAATATGTGAACGCCGGCTTGTGACCAATAAGAAGAGAGATTGTCTTTATAGGTAAAAAATAGACTATAGTTTTACCCAACATCTGAACCTGTAGACTGCGACAGTCCACCAAATCGCATATAATTTTATTACTTAAATAAAAAATGTTAATTGATATAAGTAGTTTTTATTCTAAAACTCGTTATACTTAACTAGTTACTTTTGACATCCACAGTATAATAGTAGTAATCTTTCTTCTTACAAAAGTCACATCGCGCGGCTTGTACGATCGCACAGTCTGCGCCTCGACCTCGACCTTGAATTGGTAAACGGCCGAACAATGACTACTTTTCTATCTATGTACTTTGGCCTTTCTTTATTGACGCTTTCGGCAGCGTTCGGTGTACCCTGGCCACCACCACTCCCGGAACGTTCCATAACTGGTCGTACCCATCAGCTGTGGCCGATCCGCTAACTTTTTGCAGAAGGCGCAGGCGTCTAGTGGAATTGACTCTGTTGACTCCTTTATTTTGCAGTGGTTCCGCTAATATGTGAACGCCGGCTTGTGACCAATAAGAAGAGAGATTGTCTTTATAGGTAAAAAAATAGACTATAGTTTTACCCAACATCTGAACCTGTAGACTGCGACAGTCCACCAAATCGCATATAATTTTATTACTTAAATAAAAATGTTAATTGAAATAGTTTTTATTCTAAAACTCCTTATACTTAACTAGTTACTTTTCACATCCACAGTATAATAGTAGTAATCTTTCTTCCTACAAAAGTTACATCGCGCGGCTTGTACGATCGCACAGTCTGCGCCTCGACCTCGACCTTGAATTGGTAAACGGCCGAACTATGACTACTTTTCTATCTATGTAGGTACTTTGGCCTTTCTTTATTGACGCTTTCGGCAGCGTTCGGTGTACCCTGGCCACCACCACTCCCGGAACGTTCCATAACTGGTCGCGCCCATCAGCTGTGGCCGATCCGCCAACTTTTTGCACAAGGCGCAGGCGTCTAGTGGAGTTGATTCCTTTATTTTGTAGTGGTTACGCCATCTGAAGAAGTCGTAGTACTTCTCCTTTTGCTTGATGCTTTCGTGCATTGTTTTTGCAATTTCTGGAGCTGTAAGTTTCTTGCCATCGATGTAGGAGTTGGGAGGGAGGAATCTGCAAATAATAATGTATATAGAACATAAAGAATACCGGGACAGTAGACACTCTAATTATTGAGATGTATCTCTTGTTAGTAAAGCTACCTTTGACAATCTTTTTATGAATTATCAGAATAAGGTGATGAATGTAATTATGTAATTATTTGTAAGAAATAAATAAATCTATCTGTCTAGTATTTCGATTATGACATTACTTTTCAACCCGGGGATGCATCTAGGTCTCCCCCAAAATATCTGTAATCTTTAAATCGGAATTTTTAGCGTTCCATACCCAAAGGGTGCCAACGGTACCCTAAATATTACTAAACGTCCGATGTCCGTCTGTCACAGTTTGGGTTGCCAGATGGTCGGGATTTGGCGGGATTCTCCCGAATTCTTGTATGTCATCCCGACTCCCGACAAAATGAAAAATCTCCCCAAAAATAACTTCATTTTATAAAACAACAATTTTAAGTTCCTAATTTTCATCGAGCGAAACAGTGCCCTAAAAATGGTTAAATTTGTGAAAAGTAACACAAAATTCTTGTGGCAACAATAATGTTCAATTTTGATGTTTTTAAAACATTTACTTTAATTTGATTTAACATCAATTTATTTAATACAACGAGGAAATGCTGCCAGCATCTTCGGCACCATGCCGCAGGGACAGTTTTTAGATTTATTTTAGTTTTAACTTATTTAATTTTAATTTAGTTTTAGTTTTTAGTATATTTAATTTTAAATGTGTATTCTTGTAGTTTAGTTTGCAATTTATAATAAATCTATTTATTCAATATAAAATCACACTAATATTAAACTAAAACCCTAAAGTAGAAACAATATACACCTAAAGTAAAAGCCTAAATTAAAAATTACAATGTAACTACCTGAAACCAAAATATATCTAAAAAATTCGGCCCCTTTGTCATGGTGCCGAAGATGCTGGCAGCGTTTCCTCGCTGTATCGCTACGTATTTGATTTTATGTTTGATTCTCCCGACCAAAGTCCCAAAATCCCGACAAATTGTTTTTTTCTCCCGATAATAGGGTCATTCGATCTGGCAACCCTAGTCACAGTGCTGGGCAATCTTTTGAACCGTAATAGGTCGATAATTAAAATGTTCACAGAATGTGTATTTCGATAGCCACTACAACAACAAATAATAACAAAAACGAAAGTAATAAGCGTGTTTTTTTTGCCTTTTTTGCCTGACGGTGATACGCATATTTCGTGTGCGAAACTGCGAACCCGACTCGCATTTGGCCAGTTTTTTTGGTCACTTACTGTTTATAGTCAGCCCCTCCATAGACAACAGGCACCACATTGTTTTTATACGCTGTTAAGACGGCCCCAGTAACAAAATCGTAATCCATAGAGTCTTCCAACGCTAAGAAAAAATAGTACTGTTTCTTTAGTCTCCAGTTGCAGGCTCCGAATGTTTTCCGTTTACACCGCTTTGTGCCACAGTCCCCAAACACGTCTAAATAAAAAAAAAACAAAGGTTATAGCGATGGTTTAGTTCACAATCGTACTAGTAATTATTTTTCGGCCAATGAAATTGCAATTTTAAGATTTGTGTACTAACGTGCTAATTACGAAACTTTTTTCTTGTAATTAGTACGAGTGTGAAATAGACTATCGATAGACTCGACTACGCAGTCTACGCATTTGCCATCAGATAATCATATTCTTAAATCCCGGATCTATTATCAAATCAGTTGCATGATGCCAATTGCATTGTCTCTAAACTGACATAAATATGTTTATACCACATCTGGCCATAAAGTGGCTTTTTTCGCTGGAAAAAGCCGCTTTCTTGCCAAGTGTACACAATGCGAGAGGTAATAAAGAAAGCCCTCGATCGCATATCACCTGCACCTATATATAACACCTGCGATCTTGGCCTTTCTTTGTATTACCACCATAGTTGTGTAATGTACTATAAGTTTCAGTTGAATAGGATAGCATATCAGCAAGGGGATGAACAATGGTTTGCAAATTTTAAGACGGACTACTAATGGTGTAGACTGTAGAGAATTAATAAGTAAGGCCCCATCTAGATGGGGCGAGAACTCGTATGCGATTTTCATTTTATAGGGACCGTGCACGAACGTGGTGGCAGCACTGTCAATGTCAAATATAGAGCAGAACCTTTAGATTGGCGTCACCAGTTGGCAGCACCTTCGCCGTGCACGGTCCCTATTGCGGCAATTAATCGATTAACTATACCTACTCATCGTACCTACCTAGGAAATCGCATACGAGTTCTCGCCTCGTCTAAATGGGGCCTTATGGCCCCATTAAAAATCCTGAAAAGTAGATACCAACCAAGGACCATTAAAACAAGAGGACTGTCATTATCCATACTTTAGATCGTACCCCGACCGCAAGGGGATATCCAGGCAAAAACTAGATGGCGCTAAAAACTAAACATTTAACAATGTTATAATTGAACAAAGAAACATAGTACAGTAACAATTAGTTCGTAAACTGCTAAAAATAAATAAATTCTAACATTTAAATACTGTGTCACGCTTGCAAAGTTGAATAATTGTTTAATTGCCAAGCTTATACATAGATGGCGTTGTAAATATCGAGGAACAGCTTTTTGTACGGAGAATGACAGTCCTCTTTTGTTGATGGTCCTTGGTACCCAAAGTCATGTTGTTTTTGCTCAATTCTTCCTTTAATCGTTTTATAAATCCTTCTCTGTTGCTATTGGATTTGCATTGATCTAGAAATGCCGCCGCGGCCTTAGATTTGGTGGTGAGAAGCGATTTGAATTTGTTGTCTGTCGGGTCCATCCGCGGAGGCCAGTGGATATGAGAGCCCAGCTCTTCTGCCCGGTTGTTGTAGATCGATATGAATCTGTAGCTTATCGTGGAATCATGCCTGGAATAAGTTCCGTAAACGGGTCATTATTTGAGCGTTTCGCCCGCCTCACTTTCGTGGACACATTATTGTCGAAGTTCCCTCAGATTTTGGTCTCATATCGAGCTATTTGGTACATATCCGGTACTACCAACAAATACCTTAAAATTACATTAAAATCTCCCGGAATCTTGACAATAATGTGTCCACGAAAGTGAGGCGGGCGAAACGCTCAAATAATGACCTAAACCAGGATTACTTTAAAATGCAGGGGCGACTTTGCAAAAGTAGTTTTTTATTTATATAGGTAATTGATTTTTGTTTTGCTAAACTCAATATACGACATATTTTGGTTGATTTTGCAGCTGATTATCAAATTGTCACCAACTACTGAAGTATAAAAACCATGTTATAAGGTTATAACCATATTAAATCTATTAAAGTAGCCCTATTTTTTCCCAAAGTCACCCCGTTTTACGGTAAAGTGTGGCATGAAGCTTGTAGTTAGCCTCAAATGGAATAATTTGATAAAAAATTAAAAATGATTGTCTCTTCAGGTGCCAAACTCCCAAATGTTCATACAAAATGAACTCAACAGTCAGGTTTTTGGCACTGAATGCGTTAAAATAACCAAGTTCACATTTTAACCTATTCAATAAGAAATTAATGAGTGAAAAAATCCTTAATAGCTATAGGTGTGCCTGTAACAGTGGCGTGGCGTCCAAAGAACTCGATTCCTACCGGCTTGTCTAATATCAGGCACTTGACCACCTTATTCTACAGCTCTTAAGGAAAATGCACCCCAAATCTGCACCGGCTTGCCCAAATCTTTTACGCCACGCCACTGGCCTGTAATAAGTATTTGAAGATTTCCCTAGATTTTTCCAAGATCCCATCATTAGATCCTGGTCTGGTGCTAATGGGGCTATCTGGGAGGCAGGGGCGATGGCGTGGCGTAAAAGATATCCAAGCCGATGCAGGTTTGGCGCACATTGTCCTTGAGAGCTGTATGTAGAATAAGGTGCCTGATATTAGGCAAGCCGGTAGAAATCGAGTTCTTTGGACGCTACTGCTGGGAGGTATAGCTTTTTAAATAAAAATCTTCAAGTAATACGGAAACTTACATCCCACTATCCCACTATTAGGTATAAATGTGAAAGTTTGTGAAGTGACGTTTGGATGTTTAGATGTGTGGTAAGAGAGGACAATAGATAGATCTCTCTCCAGGCGGATATTGTGCCTGGGGACCGAAGTCCAATGAGAGTTGGTCGGAAGTTGTATTTATGCAACCGCCTTATGCTGTTGTTATTGTATTATATAATTGTATGGTTACGGTTACTAGATTAGAAAACAAAATGTAAATTAGATAAAACATAAAGAGGGTCAAGTGTTTCTGCCAACAAACTGTTATACAGTTTGGCAGATGTTATATATAAGTAAATGTAAACTTATATTTGGTAATAAATAAATTAAAAAAAAAAGAAAACTTCGATAGCGCGATGTAGAACATGTCAGAATTGACAGCTGACAGAAGCGTCGCCACAGATGTTTGGATATTTGTTACCTAATAACGGGGTAACAATGGGATTAATCAAGCTGAAATTTGGCATGTAAGTAGCCCAAGTCCTGTATTGAAGCATAAATACTTTATATCCCATTAAAAAGTTCCTTTGGTACAATAACGGGAACAACGCGGGCGAAGCCGCGGGAAAATGCTAGTATGGAATAAAAATGAATCCCGACGAATCGAGAACCCCCTTTCTTTGAAGTCAGTTTAAAATAAAGTTAAATGACAATTGTACGTACCTATATGTCCAAGTCCAATTAAAAAACCCGTCATACCGAGGGTTACATATTGGATATTTATCAGCAGAATCGTTCGCAGCAAAAATATACACCTGATTCCTGCCCCTAACGTCTGGCATTTCCACATTTTCGGCTCCCAAGTGACTGACGTTAAAAACGATAGCATCAAAATACCTCACATCACCGAAGAGTGCTTTGTTTTTGGTGAAATAACAATTAATTTGACTGCACTGTTTTTTAATGAAGTGCTTTTGGCCCTCGTCTTTATATCCGTGGAGGTCAGTCCAGATGAGAATATGCTTTATATCGGTTAGAAAACGTTCAAACCTTATAACCTTGGTAAAATTTAAACGCTCATTGATGTTATGGACGGTTATTAATATGCAGAAGGCATGCACCAAGAATTTCCAATATTTCAACGTCGTCCGCGCCATTTTACTATTTGCTTTCTTTTTCTCTTGGCCTGTGAAAGAAATATACTTTTTTCTAGTTAAAAGTCAGCAAAAATGTTCTCCTATTTTTTTTTTGCAAATCGACGTCTCATAATGAGTCTAAGTATTTTACGTGTTTTTTTTATAAACTAGTTACAGCGAGCCGCTGATTTATGAATGAAAGTAATAATAACATTTCGACGAACCGAAGAACTTATTTTTTGAACGGTTAAAAAGCGCACCGTGCTACCTTTAAAACGTTATTAGTCACCGAAATAAGTGACATTCATGTAATATTTTTTTCATCACACTTGCTCGAAAATGGTGCTTTACACGTAGGTTTTGCGGGCCGTAAATGAGCTATTACGCCCTAGGGCGTAATGGTTTTCTTTTTAAATTTGAAACGCTGGTTCTGTTTTACTCTTATTTGTCATGTTCAAAGGAAACTACCAACTTACTTTTTTAACTTTTATTACTGAAATATTTAATTAAAGAGAACTGTTATTGCAAATACATGTAAACACATATTTCTGTAACATTAATTAAATGTTTCAATAGTGTATTTCAGTATTTTGCAATTATAAAATCAACCGTTTTAGGTCTGTACCGCTATGGTTTCCGAACGTTTCGCATTGTCTATGGATATGTCACTAATGTCACTGTCAGTTTTACAATTTTATTTAGGTTAAGTAAGATTAATTTTAATTAGATTTCCTCACAAGTGTGATGGAAAACATTGTGTGTGCCACGGGCGGTAAAGGAATTACAAACTCGTGTCGTGTTATTAAAGCCCTCGGCTTCGCCTCGGCCTTGTAACAAACACTCGTTTGTAATTCCTTACCTACCGCCCTTGATACACAATGAACTATTTCATCACACTTGCTCGAAAATGGTGTCATTACACGTAGGTTCTGCGGGCCGTAAATGACCTATTACGCCCTAGGGCGTAATGGTTTTCTTTCTAAATTTGAAACGCTGGTTCTGTTTTACTCTTATTTGTCATGTTCAAAGGAAACGCCAACTTACTTTTTTAACTTTTATCACTGAAATATTTATTTAAAGATAACTGTTATTGCATATATATGTAAACACATACTTTGGTAACATTCATTTAATGTTTAAATATTGTATTTCAGTATTTTGCAAATATAAAATCAACTAAAATGGCCGTTACCGCTATGGTTTCCGAACGTGACTTAACATTCGCATTGTCTATGACATATGCCACTAACGTCACTGTCTGTTTTAATATTTTCTTGTCATACTGGGTGGATTAGTAAGGTTATTTTTATTTAAGATTTCCTCACAGGTGTGATGAAAAACATTGTGTGTGCCACGGGCGGTAAAGGAATTACAAACTCGTGTTATTGTAACAAACACTCGTTTGCAATTCCTTCGTTACCGCCCTAGATACACAATGTACTAATATTACCTCTGATATCCTACGGAAACCAACAAATGTGGGCGAAAATGACAGTTAAAATCGTAATTCACAAAAACGAGGTAGGCCTGTCGAGCTTTGTCGTATCTCACCCCTCACGAAACTCCTCTCAATAAAGTTGTAAGTACGCCGATAATGTATGTATGTAAACACTTTATTTCACAATAAGACAAGGTAAAGTGGATTATCTTTTAAAAACGGGTGCCGTGTTCCAAATATGAGTATGAAATGGCGTGGCGTGAATTTTCATTGGTTTATAAACAATGTGTGTATTGATGAAACATTCTTGGTTATGTTGGTTTGCGGCGTCATCTTGTGGTTTAAACAACTATAGATACTCGAAACATATTCGAAATTCCATAACCGCGTAGTTCTAGTTCAGCAACTAGTGTGGACTGCATACTGAATACTGCCCCTAAGTCAAATTATAAGATCATGTCGTCTAGATATAAGATCTCATGTACCTACCATTCATTCATTAATTCATTAAAACTTGACCCGTTTTAGGGTTACGTACCTCAAAAGAAAAAAAACGGATTATAAGATCACTTTGTTGTCCGTCTGTCAAGACGCTTTATCTCGGGAACGCCTAATGGTATGAAGATGAAATTTAAACGATATACTTCAGTATCAATTAACTCTTAATTAGGAGTTCTTTTTTCGCGATTTCGTGGTTGTCCCCATAGTGAAAGTTGCTCAGTGTGACCCTCCCCAGTACCCCGTTCACTCCTGCTACATGACCCCAAAAACGCCCTGTATAGAGATCCCTTACAGGGGTAAGTTCACCTTTGTACATAAACATTGATTTTTGTACTGCTTCTGTATGATTTTATGTGCAATAAAGTGTTTACAGACATACATATTTGTACGGAACCCTCGGTGGGCGAGTCCGACTCGCACTTGTCCGGTTTTTCATTAGGTACAAGCCTGTATGTTTTTGTATCTATTAAAAGTTCATATTATGTAACAAAAAACAAAATAAACGTGTAATTCATAAATCGTAACAAATTGAAAACAGCATTTCATTTGACTTGACGCGATTTATCCCGTTTTTTCGAAAATGGCGTCTCATTGTTAACACGGCGCTTATATTGTGCCCATGACGTGGGTCTTCCTGGGACAGGCCGGGACAAAATCGGGTTTTTTGAAAGGACAACCGATTACTGCCTGTTACGGAAATCATTTTGATGGACGCTTTAGAAAAGTTATTTTTTGTTGCGAATGTGACGTATGAATGTGGGAACCTGAAAGTGGACGAGAAATTTAATGGTTTAGGAAAATGTGTTCACGTTTATATTTTATTTGGGATGAGTGCTTTTGTTATATTTATGAGTTTTATTATGGTGTCTGCTTGAGTTGTTCGTGAACCGTGAATTTATGCATTAATTAAAGTACTCTGCGACACCGCCTCCTAGTGACAGCGCTGGAAGCAGTGGATATCAACATAGACAATATATAGATGGCGAGTACATCAATGTTCATAAAAATAGCGTCATTTCCATAATTTTGTACATCGCGCTATTGAAGTGTTGTAACATATTTTCAACATATAACACTTCCAATCATCTTCCTTCGGGCTTCGGTCCCCAGGCAAAACACCCGCTTGGAGAGAGATCTCTCTATTGTTCTCTCTTCCACACGGTAATATTATAAATCATTGCTCTAGTAAGAAAGGGAATTAGTCAGATATGAGCCAACAGCAAAGAGACGTAAGTCTTTGCGGCAAGTGAGACTTTGCGGCCTTTTCCCTTACTTATTCCCTTTCTTACTTTTTCTTTTCTGTCGTTTCGCTTTTGGCAGAGCGGTCGTGGTCACACTGAGGCGTCCACGTCGGTGGTATTTGTGGACACAGCTCTCCGCACGATCTCCTCCTGTTGGCAGACTGCCTGGCACAGTCAGATAAGCGCTCCAGGAGCTCGGCATCACGCAGCGTACCTCGACCTCGACCCTAGTACAGTCGCACATACTGTAGTATTTTGGGCATGTCTCCAAGCAGGATAACGACTCCATAGAGAATTAAGAGACTCCGTGAAGGGAAACAGATTTCGCGGCAGGTAAAGGTAGAAAAAAGGAACTTGATAGTGTGCCACAGCCAGTCCGCTCTCGCTCTGTCAACGCCGAGAGTCCGCGATCCCGAATCCGATCGACACTGTTGACGTAAATTCGTAAAAAGTGAACGGACAAGTATCAGCGCTTACGTCGTTCTATCCACGTACTATTAACCTAGCTAGCTAGTTAGTCGCCTTTATTGTAGGTATACGAGTATATATATTTACCATAGTCCAGCCCCCTACTAAATAATCATGATTTTAAGCCGGGACAATTTGCTTATCGGCCGGTACGCCGGGACTGCATGCTTCAAACCGGGACATGTCCCGGCGTACCGGGACGTATAGCAACCCTGATATAGATACGTATCTCTACTGCCAGATCATATACCTATTCGGTATGACTGAAGTCTAGTCTTTTTTGCTCTAGCAGGACACTAGTTAGGCTGAAAAAGGTAACCAAGTTACTTAGATAATAGTGACTGTAAAAGGGTTACTCCGAAACCTCATTAGCACCGTAGTAGCGCAGGCGGCGCGGCTGAGACGATCTGAAATGCAAACCGCGAGCCAAAGAATCTCATTAGAGCGACGCGACCCCCTTTTCTAAGCGGCGGCCATATTCTGGAGCCGGGAAAATCCCTATTGTTGAATAAAGCAGTGTTTAGCGATGGCTAAAAAGTCTCTGCAAGGCCGGAAAAGAAACACATTAGGGCCGATACAGACGGACTGCAACCCAAGTCGGCGTGCAGTTGTGATGCAGTTCCCATACAAATCGTAGCGAGTTGCAGTTGGGTTGCAGTCCGTCTGTATCGGCCCTTACAATCATTATTTTTGTAACGGCATACCTAAGTCTGTTCTTGGAAAGTGTTAGGCTTATGTATGTATGTAAACACTTTATTGCACAAAATAAGACAAAGTACAGGGTTACAAAATAAAGGTATATGTATAAAGGCGAACGTATCCCTTTAAGGGATCTCTTCCAGTTAACCTTTGAGCAGTTGAGTGATGAGACAAGAGAGATGGTAGACAAACTGAGAAACACCGGTCACTCTGTGACGGCATCAAAGCGTAGCATCGGTCACTCTGTGACAGATGCTTTATCATTTACTTAACGCGCGACAAAGCGTAGCATCATGCGTCTGGACTGCGTGTTTCGACTTGAAAAATAGCTTATTTTGCTGTTTTATTTCTAAACAAGCATCTGCCCACGGCTTCGTCTGTTGTGCGTTCGGATATAAAGTATCCTAGTTATGTTTCAATCCAGTAGGCTTATGACTACGCTTTGTCGCGCGATAAATAAATGATAAAGCTGTCACTCTCACACACACTTTGTTAGAACGTGACAGATGCTTTATCATTTATTTATCGCACGACAAAACGTAGCATCATAAGCCTACGACTTGGTCAACTGGCATGCCAAATTTCACCATAATCTATTCAAGTGTGACTGTTGTCGCGTTTTGTAGTAATAGGATAGATTATTAGGATTTTAACTAGCTTTATATGAGCATATTTAGCTGTAATATCAATATTTAATGTTTATTACAACACAGCTTACTGATCCATTAGTTGGCTTTATTCACAAAATACTGCGATTCTAGTTTTGTTGAATTTGAATATGCTAATTTAAGCAGATTTTGACTGCAATTGTATTTGTTAAGCTATAGATTCCCAATTATTGTGACGATTTTGCCTAATTAGTCATTGCTGGCCCTATAATTTCTGGTGCAGTTATATTATTCGTGCAAAAATTAACATTATTTTTGATCGCTACATTACGGTTGTATTTATGGTGAAGAGAACTGCAACTTCCTCTACCAGGAGTGACTTTCTCCGTCATTGCGCCGCGTGGCCTGTGGCCACCTGTAGGGGACTTTAGCCAGCGACCAGAGAGAGCACGCGTTAATACGCGTTATGCGATAGAGAGAGACGGTTGGATACGGTGCGTTCCGTCCGGTGGTCAGACCCGAACGACAGTTTTGTTAGAGAGAGAAGCCAAAAAAAGAATAGAATCAGACATATAAAAAAGGCCTTGAGGGCCTACTTGCAGAAATAATTTTGTTTTTTTTTTTTAATTTGTATTCAGAATACGTCTGCAGGGGTGCTGAAGACATCGCGTCTTTGCATTCCAGCCCACTCATCGGCAAATCACTGCCGCCCGCGGAATACCGAACCGAGTATTAATGCGGAGACAATGCGGAACAGGTGTGAGCGGAATCGCATATTTTCCGCTACAGTTCCAATGCATAGTAATTTAATTAGATTCCGACAAAAGAGGAACTAAGGGCCGCCGGGGCGCAGTATTATAGCAGTATTTTTTCTTCTTCTTCGGTACGCGAACTTGAATGTGTGCGCGCCGTGTACGAACGCACTACAAGCAAAGAAATAAGAGTGCGCAAGAATGCTTTTTCTAGTACTTCGAAGAGAGGCACAACTCTCGATTGCCCAATGCCCAAAGTGGCCATTTTATTGACCAAACGGGACACAGGCAAATAAAAAAAAAACAAGTTTGAATTGTTTTAATTGCAAGGAGAATATTAAGTAAAATCTAGTACAAAATTAAAAAAAAATAATAAAACTGGAAGTTGTAATACAAATATATTTTCACACAATCACAAAAGTAAGTCTTTGTGAACAGCCTTTTCAGTCTAGTGACAATTATTTTTCAGGAAGAATGAATTCGAGTGCGTTTCAAAGCGTTTCAGAAACTATGATAGTACTTTGTTATTCGCTTTTCTTGAAAACTGTTACTTGAGCCAGATTTTTATGTTTGAGTTAGGTACCAAAGTATTACATTTCCTGTCCTTTCCGCCTTCACTATCAGCAAACACGTTATGTATGTATGTATCTTACATCAATGCAATTTATGACATAAGCTTGCTAGTGTTTAGTGCATAGGTTCCCAAAGTGGTCCATACCACCCCCCAGTGGGCGCTGCGGATCCCCAGGGGGCGGTAGGGGCCTTGTAAGAAATTGGGGGGCGTTGATGCTGTCCAGGGGGGCGCTATCGCTTTTGAAAAAAAAACAACTTAAATCATAATTTCAGCTTCGCCATATATAGTACCTACACCTACGCCAGGAATAGTATAAACTATTCCTGTAGAGCTAGCATAACTGGCCGCGACTTCGTTTTCGCGCGACATGGCATCACCTGTCACTGTCACACTCCCTCCTCCTGCTGAGGGTCGTGATTCCTCCTTTGCAGAGCAATTACGCGTCCAACAGTAGAGCGCCACTTAGTTCTGTCTTTAGCATCATGGAGGGCGTGATGCAGTTTGGTGTCAAGAGAAGAGCGGATCTGGTCGGACCATCTCAGCGGACTGCGACCTCTCGGACGTCTGCCATCAACCTTGCCAGTGACCATGAGTTGTTCAAGGTTGTGCCCTTCCTTCCTGGCACTGTCACACTATAGTGTGTGAAAAGAGATAGATAGTATTTGTCGCGCGACAAAGAGTCGCGTGTCACAGTTGTGCTAGAGGTACTGGCCTTGGTACTATTCCTAAATCATGCGTAGTTTTACGCCAGCCGGGGTTTCTCGAGGCTGCGTCCGATTGCATCCCCCTCCCGTAGTTGAAAAATATTTCACTACAATATGGTTGGGTTATGGTTATGGGCGGCAAGTCGAAATAGTTTGCGAACCTATGGTTTAGTGGGATTCTAGGCGCGATAAATAAATGATAAAGCGCCCGTTACTCTCACACACACTCTTGTCAGAACGTGACGGATGTTTTATTAGGGTTCCGTACCAAAATGGCTTAGGAACCCTTATGGTGTGACTCTGTCTGTCCGTCTGTCACAGTCAGATATCTCAGGAACTACTGCTGCTATCGATTTAAAATTTGGAATAGTTTTAAAAGTCGCTAATCCGGGCCTTAAAATCTTTTTTACTTTTTTTAAAGAGGGCGAAAATGGGAGGTCGAATATTTTAAGTAGTAATTGCATTAAGTGGGGTATCCCATTCCCCCTATTGTCTTCGAAATTACTGGACAGAAAAATCTGTAATAAATACCAATTATTATTTGTATTCTAAATATTACAGGAAAAATATAGGTAACAGTTTTCCCAATTTATAACTTTTTTTTTATTTTTTACAAAAAACGTAACACATACTTATTTGTCCTTAATAACCTAACCGTTATACAGTTTTTCTTGAACTATCACGTATCCACTTACGAGTTTGTACGGAACCCTCAGTACGCGAGTCCGACTCGCACTTGACTGGTTTTTTATTTATCGCGCGACAAACCTACCATACGCCTGGGTTATTCTTCAGAAATATGTCTGCGGTCACCTTATTCCTCTGGCCCTTTTTCATACTAAATGTATAGAGACAGAGGAATAAGTCGCAGACATATTTCCGAAGAATAACCCGCCTACAGTTATCTTGCACTGTAAAACGCACACGGCACAGCAAATAACCTATAATGACATCATCGACTTCCAAAATACTATATAAATCATTTATGAATGGCGTTAAAACGTGACTCGTGTAAAAAGAGAATAAATATGAAGAAGAAAACGATGTTACAATATCCAGGAATGTAGGAGGGCATACAAAAAATCCTTTTATTGAAACTAGCCCGGCCGTTATCCATTATGTATTAGACGCTTGGGGCGACGTGGACACCCTACTAAGAGTTACGTTGCACTTCAAGACGTTCTTTTTTTTTAATGCCCTGTTTCCCAATGCAGGACTTAGGCCACCGCCCTCGACGTCTAGTTATCCCGATTGATGTAACCTGCGTTGTAGATATAGTATCTAAATACGTGGTTTAGGTTATTGTATTTTGTTTTTCGTCACAAAGGTCACGGAATGTTTAATTTCCTCCTTGGCCAAACGACCTGGTTCGACTCCAGGCGTCCTGGCCGCACCTAGTCCGATCCTATCGAGGTGGTCCGGGACATGGTGACCTGGTTCGACCCCATGGTTGATATGACTGACAGTAGGTATTTGTCTATGGTAAACTTTTTTTTAATTTGAAGTGTACTCGCTAGTGACACGCAGTGACGATATTAAAAATACTTTTTTTTTATGTTTGCATCAATGAATTTAGTTCGGAAAGTTTTGTTTTTCTTAAAAACCGTAGGAATTTAATTGTTTGTTAAGTTTGTAGTTGTGCATTTTTATCTTAATTAAGCGCTTAATCCTTGACCTAAGTTTAACCAGGATTTAGAAGGCAGTGGCTGCTAGCAGTATCGTTTTGCGATTATAACGACACTAGTGCTGTTATGGGGAATAGAGTATATACTTCTCTCATATTATGTATGTTCTTATATTAGTGTTCGTGACCAAGTAAAAGACAGATAAAAGTACAGGAGTAGAAAAAGGTAACTTTTGATATGAAATGGGAAACGTAAGTTATAATAGTTCCCGAACAAAGTTCTTGACTCCCCAAAGTTTTTATCGCGATGTCACGTTACAGTAGGCTTTAGTATGAAGCGTTTCTCTAGAACATTAGTCGGCAATTCAATGGTAAACCGTCGATCTCACATTTTTCTCGAAACTACCACAGACTAGCATGGTAGCGCTCTATAATGCCCGTATCTGTAATATTCAGTTTTTGCTCCCCAGGGGGCCACTGTCTATGACAGATGCGCGACGCTGAATCCGGAATGGGCCCCTTGAATACATTTGCTCAACATGCGACTTTTTGTCGCCATAATGTATGATGTGATAGTTTTATTCAAGTATTTCTCACTTCATATTTTCATCAGGCTTCGAAAACATTCGCATTTAAGCCGAATTGTTTTGACTTTTCTCTTTCAAGTACCTGGGTTGGTTATTATATTGAAATGTAACTAGGTATTTTTTGCCTCTTGCACAATGACCGGACGGAGGCTCGTCAACAGAGAACTGAATCCATTTCTAATGCGCCGGCTGGTTGTACTTACGAGCCGCACGCACACATAAACTAGTTTTTTTCCTATTGCGAGCAGGGCTCGAAAGCGGTATTTTGCAAAAACCCCGAAATAGCCCAATATTTTGAATCATTTTACGCTTTTTATCTCAGTAATGTATTTAATATTTTTTTTTAATATATTTTTTATTTCAAAAAACATCTTACAAAGATTTCCTTAAAAAGTAGAAGTTCCACTTCCTAAATAGGTTAACACCTGTACTTTAGGGTAAGCATCGCTCCTCCCCGTGAAAAAGCTTGATGTTTAAAAATACAGTTGAGTCTTGCAAACTTACATTACAACTAAAAAGATTATATACTAGTAACACTAAGTGTGTGTGTGTGTGTGTGTGTGTGTGTCTGTGTGTGTGCGTGCGCGCGCGTGTGTGTGTGTGTGTGTGTGTGTGTGACATTTTATCTTAGGCAATTACTTTTAGGACATCTTCCGTCTCGTCGTAGTTTTTATTTAGTAGCCAATTAGTTAACTTCTTCTTACACTCATTTTTGGTCAAAGGATAAACATTTAGAATTTTATTTATTTTATTATACACGTATGGTCCGGTAAAGGCAAAGTACTTTTTGATAAAGCTGGTTTTAAATTTGATTGCTCTGTTAGCAACCATGTGGGGTCTCCGAGTATTGGGAATTAATTGTTTGTCATAACATAAGGTGGAATGGTAATTAAGAATACACGATAGAATGAACAGTTGTCTGCAAGTCAAAATCTTAGCAGTGCTATATAACAAATCAGTTGGGTAGGTGAAAGGTAAGAAATACATGACTTTCAATACGGCGCGTTGAGCAACCTCCAAAGTATGCATTAAAGTTTTTGGGGCCCCGCCCCATACTCCTATGCAATAATTCAGCAGAGACTGGCATAATGCAAAGTAAACACGTTTTAGTAGATTGACATCGGCTACATGTCGTAAGTTTTTGAAGATAAATATTAATTTACGAACTCTTTTACTAAGCAATTCAATATGTGAACAAAAATTAAGCCTAGAGTCCATGTAGACTCCAAGATATTTCATGGTATTGGTTCTAAGTAAAGGCTGACACAAACAGGTAGCGCCTCGTGAGTTGTGGCAGATATGCGCTTTCAGAGATAAATCGCTAGCAGGTTGTCCCGGATACCTTATAGAATGTGTTATGTATTGTGTTTTTTTAACATTTAGAGTTAGGAGATTCTGGGCTAGCCATTCCGTAACTGCATCTAAACCTTTCTGAGCGGATTCAAAAACTTCCTGCCAAGAATTCTCGGCAAATACAAGGACAGTGTCATCGGCGTATGATATGATTTTGCCACCAGGAATGGTAAGTTGGCAAAGATCGTTGATATATATTAGGAAGAGAATAGGACCTAATATACTGCCCTGTGGCACTCCATAGTTGATTGGTAGGTCATTGCTCATCCATTCTCCAATTGTAACACGCTGACTCCTGTTGTTTAAATAATCCTTGAATAAGGCGAACGGTTTACCTCTGACACCAAGTATTTCGAGTTTTTTCAAAAGAATCGGCACTGACACCGTATCAAATGCCTTTGCCAGGTCTAAGTATACTGAGATACATTTTTTGCCGTTATCTAATTTACTCGCAATGAAACTTGTCAATTCCTGCACCGCGTCGCTTGTAGATCTACCTTTGCGGAATCCGTATTGGTTATTAGAAAGAATGTTATAATTATCTAAATTTAAGTCATTTAAGTCATTATTTCGTATTATTAGATTGTCTGGTTAAAAAACGAAATAATAAACCAAAGAACGATAAGAACGGAAAGAATACCGGTATTTTTGTATGGAGCAAATACCGGATTGCGAGCAGCACACACAGATAGGTAGCCGGCCGATTAGACATGCTTCAGTTCTTTGTTAGTGATGCTCGGTCCGGCTATTTATTTGAAGGTCCTTGCTCTTGCATGTATGTGACACGTAATGCGTGACACGTGTGCCTGCATACTGGACTGGAAACCCAGGGGCACCTATAGGACAGAGGAGAGCGTTAGAGCTCCAAGCGTGGCAGTGACAAAGAGCATCACGCCGCGAGTACCCTCGGAGAAAGCGCAGCACACCTCTCAGCATCAGTGTTGCCCCTAGGCCATTTTATAATGTCGCTATTTCCTGTTAAATAGTAATAGTCTATCTAGCGGAAGGCAAGTCACCGTCATTTTTTCCTGACAGACGCCGTCATGTCTCAATCAAAAGTCCGGGACACCATTGTCCCGGGTACGGGTAAGACATAATAATACATGTACGCGTTTTTAATTCAATGTTAAATGTATCATGCAATTCACGGCAACATATTCAGAACTCCTCCGGGGTATGCTGGTCAAATGTAACGTATACTATTTTGAATCTTATACCACAGGTTTTTGGATGTGACTGTACCTTTATCTAATGTAGCGGAACATGCTCTTACACCTGACAATACAGACGTTTCAAAGCAGTCTATACATTTCCGCTGACTATAGGTACCTACTTATGTAGCTTATATACACGTGAAGTTGGTTCAAAAGTAGCGGTCGGGTTACAAAACAAACGCTCCAACGGGCACTAACAAGGCGGCGCGCATCGATCACCCGATCTAACCGGATATAAGGGTGCCCTTACAGCTACTCTAATGGCAGACTTTTAGTCGCAATCTTAGCCACATATGGGTGTGCCATCCTCGGAAACGTTCTCAGTTTTGTACGGAGCGAGAACGTTCTCGAAAACATTTGACATATGAAACTGAGAATGTTTGCGTAAATTAACGAGAACGGTACAACCAGTACAACTCTACAACACGGACGTAGTGATGGAAAGTTTCTAGTTAGGAAAATCTCAGTAATCAATCCAAATTTCCTGTAGGGTATTTTCCAAATCAGAAAATATCTTAAAATTCTTGGGAAAGTTTCTGTGACCTTTCCCAACTTTTTGAATACTTTATGCAACATTCACATCTGTAACCGTGAGGGAGTTATCATAGCATAGACTGACGCATGAAGAAAACAATGTTTTTCTTCAATTTTATAATTTTTGAATTTCGCGCTTCCCCTTCCTTGCCTGTCCCATACGGTATAAGGAACGTGCAGGAACACTATATCGACAAAAAGACAATATGCAGACAGTAAAGGAAACTCCTACAGGGCTGAAAAAAATACTGGTTATAAATGTTAATGTCAAGTATCGTAAGTAGTGGCCACACTAATGTTAATCGTCCATGATCGCGACATTAACAATGTTTCCCGTTTATGTGGCCCCAACATGATAGAGTACAAGATTCCGATTGGCGGCACCAGTTGGCAGCACCTTCGTTGTGCTCGTTCCATATTATCTCTTCATGGCGCTCGAAACGCAAATCCTGAAGCGTGCAGCCGCCTTTAGCTCTCACGCAGACACGGTGACCACGCGTCTCGTCCGGACTCGATCTATCTTCATCTCGGGACGCGCGCGTGTCCATTGTCCGGTCCTGAAACATTGCCCGTTTTGTGGACACCGAGTTTGATGAATTGGTACGTAATGGAATGTTGTTTGTTTATTGTTTGCGTTTTTTACAGATGTTGCTGTACAGAGAATGTACGTTTTTAAAAACTGGCAAGTGCGAGTCGGGCTTGCGCACCGTATGAAGCGTATTCGTGTTACGTGTATAGCTCGGTTTGTATTGGATAGTAACAGTAGTTATGATATATCGTATCACAATTTGTACGACTGAGTATAAGGAAAGAAAGTAGGCACACTTCGGCCCTTTAGGAGCGGAGGATACTCAGGTATTCAAGGGCTGCTGTCTGTCGGTATACACTGCAGTATACACGTTTACAATATATTTCGCAGGAGCTAGCATTCCTAAAAGTTTGCTGGTAGTGCGTTCGTACTGTTCGTACATGGCGCGCACACGTGCAAGCGGCGCGGCGTACCTTTTGTCGGAAGAAAAACTACTGTTACACTCACGGACAGTGAATTCGGGTTGTTTTCTATGTGCAATTATATAGAAAGTGACCCGAATTCATTGTCCGTGAGTGTATTATACTGTGACTGAAGTATTAACTTAGCGGAGCATTACAGCGGTACTTTCCTTTAGGGTATATGGGTATTGTACCCTAAAATTTACCTTTCACATAGTTTTTAGCCCAGCTAAGAGTTTGCCGACAAGAAACTTAGCTCACTTAGCCAGTTGACAAATTTCGCTCACGACGCAGCATATTAACAACCAATGCGAACGCAAATCTCTAACGTAGCACAGTACGGGGTCGTTTTAAAAAAAATGTCCGTAGTTACCTAAGTGGAGATTGAAAAAAAAAATCTTATTGTGTAACGAAAGTTATCAAAAAAAAGATGGCACTACACTACTTACTTAATTATGTACGCACATTACATGGAGTTTATTCCAGTGACATCAAAATCCCGTCCTGCTAACAGTTTAGGCTATTGGAGCTACTGCCGAGACACCGCAGCAGAGACGCGGCGACACGTTTCCGCATTATCGCATGAAAGCCATCCGTGCGCGCCTCCGCGGACATCCCCGACGCACTACAATAGAGTGCGACTTTGATAAATTTCTATGAAAATGTGAATTTTAAGTGATGAACTAATTGAAGTTTATTCCTGGAGAAAAAAAAACAGTAAGACATGAAAATTATCCGCTACATGCTTCGTCAAACTTACTTAATAACGCATGCAAACTGCACTTTTAAATGGAGGTGTTGCCATGCTCCGCTCTGTAAAGTTACCGTAGTCGCACTATAGCATCCTTTTTTTAATCTTTATTTTAAGGAGCTTTTGTCAAACTGACTATGCCATTTCCTTTAAGCCTCTACTCTAGCATCCTGAAAGCGTTGTTGTAAAGCCCATCGTGAGCGACTACTGTTTAATACTGCCGTCCTCAAACTAAAAGGCCGCTAGTTTGTATGAAGTTTCATACAAATTAGCGGCCTTTTAGTTTGAAGTCGGCAGAATACGAGTATTCTCGTGACGTGCGTCAATGGAAACGCGCCCCAGATTGACTGATAGTCCCACGTAATGGCGGATTGACTGATCGCGCTCCAATCTGACAAGTTAGTTCCACTGCTGATGGATGGTGCAACATGTACGTTATTGATTGACTTTTTTCCGCGCCCATTTGGATAATAGGGGGTTTATACACAAATTGATTTCAGAGTAACTGGGGTCATAAGGTGGTATATTCTTTCCGTAAGCGATGTCATATTATGACGTGGTTACGAGGGTCAAACTGAAAGTTCTTAGAAAATCAAAAACTGAACAAACTATTAAGTTATTAGTTTTATTACATCTTTTCAAAATAGTCTCCGTGCACATCAATACATCGCTGCATGCGATGGAACCACTGAGAAAAGCACTTTGCTCACTCGTTCTTAGGGGTCTTTTCTATGGACTTTTTGAGCTTCGGTCAAATTATGAGGTATCGTATCCACCGAGTAAAAATCTTCCTAAGCGCTAAATGTTCATGAAGGATTTTGTGGACTTGACTCATACCGATGCCTAAGCTTGTGCGAATCTGCTGATAGGTCACTCTTTTGTCAGTCTCTATCATACGCCGCACAACTCTGATGTTATCTTCAGTCGTCGCCGTAGAAGGCCGTCCCTCACGCAGATTATCGGTGAGATTAGTGCGACCACGTTTAAATTCATTAAACCAGTTGTAAACAGTGGCACGAGATGGGGCTTCATCGTGAAAGGCCAATCGAAGTCTATCATAAGTATCATAACTTTCTTGTTGGCATAAATGACATCGAAAGTCGTAAAAAATCATTGCACGGAATTTTTCGCGCGTTAAATTCATCCTGACGTAACACAGACAATTTTCAATTTTCCGCCATTTCGCGAAACAAATGACAGATGAATGGAATACATACACAATAATATTAACAAAGAGTTCCATTTTCAAACTTAAAACTTATTTTTTCATTATATATTTTAAAAGTGGCCAGTTCTAAAAACTTTCAGTGTCGCCCTCGTATCATCTCTTACGGAAAGAATATAATATTAGTCATAAGCATACGGTCATGGACAAAGGCAATATAATTGTAATTGTGACGTAGGCAAGTTTAATTTCGGGAAAAACATGTCTGTACCTCTAGCACAACGACGAAACGCTACTCCTTATTGCGCGACAAATGCTACCTATCTCTTTCCACTCAATACAGTGTGACAGTGACAGGTCGTGCTCTGACGCGCTACAAAGAGAGAGTCTGAGTTGTGCTACAGCAAAGTATAAAACAAACAAGTAGTCCAACTTCGGCCGTTTAAGAGCGCGCGACACGTATTCACACCGACGACGCATGATCGCGCGTCAGTGTGAGTGCGATGCATACTGGAGCATTGTTACGCATTCTTATTTCTTTGTTTGTAGTGCGTTCGCCACCAACACCTGACGTGATGACCACGACCACTCTGTCAAGAGTGATACCGACAAAGAAGAAGAAGAGTGCGTTCGTATACGGCGCGCACACATTCAAGCGCGCGATGTATCATGTAGGTACCTTTTGTAGGAAGAAAAATTACTGCTATTCTATTATACTGTGGTATACTTAGGTACTTTGTATAAGAACCTAGGTAGGTTTATGCGGTGGACATTCTGAAGCCGTTACGACCTTGCTCTGTTCTCGACTCCTCAGAGTTTAGGTGTTTTGACATGTAAATAGATCTGTCCAACACGCAGCTTAATCATAAACAGATAGTTTATTATATTAATTAACCGCTGAGCATTTTTATGATTCCTCTGTGTTATGTGTGTTGTTGAGGGTCATAGTTTGACATTATCTTATAACTCCTTCTTTACTTAAGACAATTATGGCTGCCGTTCTGTTTAGTTCTGTTTATTTACCGCTTCAGGCATTTAAATATGGCATATAACTGCTTGCCATTGCCTATTATCATATCTACTTTGATTTGTTAAAATTAACAGTTCTTACCGCCTTTTTCTACTTATATTTCATTTTACTTCTTTTGGGTATACAAAGCTCGGTCGCAACTGCAACATGAACTTATTAGTTGCGTTCAGCTTTATTCTTCGTCACTCTATAAGGCTTGCTATAATACGCTGCAGGCGTGAAATCTTTAGGTACTCGGTCCAGAATGTCCAGATTAGGTGTCGCACAGGAGAAAAAAGACATCGGTATAGATTTGTCGGATTTTAACCATCAACGTCGAGACTTAAGTTATCATATAAACTCTGCTTTTATTCCTCAGCCTAGTCTGTTTTAAGCTGTACAAAGATGCAAATTACTGAATAAACCGCTTATTGGGATGCGACGACAATCAGTTCCTCTGTCGGAGGCGACAGTTGTTTTCTATCGACCCGATAACTTTTGGAAGGATTCGTTTCAACGATACCCCTCTCCGATGCAAATTAACTATCTGTTTTATTTTGCTTCTGTGATTTATGCTTCGTATTTAGCCAGCAGTTCAGCGAAATTACGCATAGCATTACGGGGTATACTGAATTTAAGTTCGTTTTGGATTTCGGGGGCCAAACAATTTAAAAGCAAATGTTGGGGTAGGTACTTATTCGTTTTCAATAATAAACTGTGGTCATACTCAAAGCGTTTAGTTATTAAGAAATGAAATGAAAGTTTATTTCGCATGCATAGGTACAATATTACAAGAGGTCTTAGACAATATAAATGATTAATCAGTTACAGTAAATACACCTTTCATGCATTAAATAATTAACACAAAAAACAATAAATTATTATTAAATTAAGATCACAATTTTCTTAAAATAAATTTTCCGATTAAGAAATTCGTCAATGCGTCTTTTGTAGAAGCATTGACGAATTTCAAGAACCATTTTTTTTAAACTGATGGTTAAATTCTGTATTTCAAAAAGTCTTACAATATTTTATGTCTACACTTGGCCAGAAAGCGGCTTTTTCCGTATGCGTAGCGTGCGGAAAAAGCCACTTTATGGCCAGGTGTGGCATAAAATATTGTAAGACACTGTATACCAAATAAATCTTTTGAATCTTTGAATATGATGTTACTGTTACCTATGCACGTTACTGTCTAAGTCTTAGCTTGTATGGAGGCAATGCCATTTCACCTCTCAGCTATTTAAATAATAAAGAAGTTTCTAAAGTAGTTTATGCTTTATACGGCCTAAGCCAATAAACGGGCTAACGCGCTCAATATTCGGCCATCAATGCCGGCGTATATCACGAAACACATTGAACAAGCGCCGTTAGCGCAACCAAATCACAAGTTATGAAGGAGCCCCGTAATAAGTGTGCTATATTAGGTACCGGCCGGTTTGGGCGCCGTTCGCATTGTGGGACTAGCAAATTGATATGTTAGGGGTAGGTATGTATGGTAAGGTAGGATTGCAACCGAATCACAAGTTATGAAGGAGCCCATTAATAAGTGTGCTATATTAGGTACCGGCCGGTTTGGGCGCTGTTCGCATTGTGGGACTAGCAAATTGATATGTTAGGGGTAGGTATGTATGGTAAGGTAGGATTGCAACCAAATCACAAGTTATGAAGGAGCCCATTAATAAGTGTGCTATATTAGGTACCAGCCGGTTTGGGCGCCGTTCGCATTGTGGGACTAGCGGATTGATATGTTAGTGGTAGATATGTATGGTAAGGTAGGATTGCAACCAAATCACAAGTTATGAAGGAGCCCATTAATAAGTGTGCTATATTAGGTACCGGCCGGTTTGGGCGCTGTTCGCATTTTGGGACTAGCAAATTGATATGTTAGGGGTAGGTATGTATGGTAAGGTAGGATTGCAACCGAATCACAAGTTATGAAGGAGCCCATTAATAAGTGTGCTATATTAGGTACCGGCCGGTTTGGGCGCTGTTCGCATTGTGGGACTAGCAAATTGATATGTTAGGGGTAGGTATGTATGGTAAGGTAGGATTGCAACCAAATCACAAGTTATGAAGGAGCCCATTAATAAGTGTGCTATATTAGGTACCGGCCGGTTTGGGCGCCGTTCGCATTGTGGGACTAGCGGATTGATATGTTAGTGGTAGATATGTATGGTAAGGTAGGATTGCAACCAAATCACAAGTAATGACATCGTTTTTTTTAAAGCCTGACTAACTCGCAACCCTAGCGGGCGTAGCGATTGTATGACCGGGTGGTCGGCCGTAGCGTTCCCTGGGGTCGAACCAGGTCGCTAGCCGGACCACCCCAAGTGGATCGGACTGGGATAATGACACTGTGTAGGAAAATGTAGGAAACTGAGCTAAAGCTGAGGCTGCAATTCCACACAGCACTGTGCGAGGTAGCGGAGGGGTATGCTAAAAAAAATCCACCAATGCCGGGCCCCGCTGAGCAAGGCTAGGCACGTTGATTGGTGGTTTTTAGGGTTCCGTAGCCAAAATGGCAAAAACGGAACCCTTATAGTTTCGTTATGTCCGTCCGTCCGTCCGTCCGTCCGTCCGTCCGTATGTCACAGGCATTTTACTCAAAAACTACACGATGGATATTGATGAAATTTGGAATATAGGTGTCTTGTATGAGCCGCTACTTGTTTGGTAGTTAAATAACTAAAATAAATATTTTTAGGGGGGGCACTCCATACATGTTACAGAACCTAAAAAAAAATTTTTTCAGAAAATATCAACGTGTGCTACATAGTTCGACAGCTCTTTAAAAAACATTGTAAGATTCTAAAGTAATGTTTTTGATTAAGTGAATACCTTTGGAAATAATCGCTCCGAAAGTTGTGAAAATTGTTCCCCCCCCCTTCTATCTTCTAAACCGTGTGTCCGGAAAATATAAAAAAAATTACAAAGATAACGCTCAATTAATACTTTCAACGAAAATTATTTTCAACAAGATCGGATTAACCGTTTTTGAGTTATTGCCGATAAACTGAGCTTCTCAACAAAAGGACGTAATTGCTATGAAGATACGCTCTTTTGTTGTTGTACTTTTTTTACATCGTATTTTTTACCTTATAGTTACGGCTATGGAACCCTACACTGAGCATGGTCCGACATGCTCTTGGCCAGTTATTATTCTCGTACACCGCTCAGCTGCCTCGCACAGCTCTGGTGGAAGCGCAGCCTTAATAATTGGTGTGCTGTTTGTTGGTATTCTGGCACTACTAGCGGATTGACACACGAACTCATTTTTCCTCGTCGTAGGCCGTAAGTAATATTTACCACCCGTTACACTAAGAGAAAATTCTTTCTGGCCAGAGGAAGACCTTAAATTACGTACACACTACGGGCGGTAGGTAATAAAGTATGTGAACAAAACCCTTCGATCTATGCTATTTTATGCCACACTTGGCCATAAAAAGCCGCTTTCTGGCCAAATGTAAACATAAAATGCTGTACACAACACGGGAGGTAGTAAAAAAAGCCCTCGATCACATATTTACGTCCCTCGCTTGCATCTCGGGCCGCAAAGTTCTGCGATCTCGGCCTTTCTTTATATTACCACCCTAGTTGTGTAATGTACTATAACCGTCCTAAGAGCCTTATCACACTTGCGGTTTGACTGAATTAAATAAATAAATATCGGGGGACAACCTTACACAACTTCGATCTAGTCCCAAACTAAGCAATATTTGTAACAAGGGTAAGTACTATACGATGATCTTCATACTTATATTGATAATACATCTTAAAAGTACATAGACAACATCCATGATTCAGGAACAAATACTCGTGCTCATCACACAAATATTTGCCCTTATCAGGGTTTGAACCCGGGACCTCTAGCTTCGTAGGCGGTGTCATTCCCACTAAGGGAAGGGACGTGTCGTCCTGAATTGAGTCAGTCAGTATTAAAATTTAAATAACTGAATAGGTATGTCTTATCTTTATTACTTACAACCAGAGACAACTGGGGACCACAGAGTTGGCTCGTTCCTCACTCAACGGATCAGTGTGCCTACCATGAGTTGACTTTTCGATCGGCGCTAGCGAGTATCGAGCGCTCGATGACAGTCTATCTCTATCGTACAATTGGCGCGTGCGAGAGAGGTGAACTGACTCTCGATACGAGAAACTCGCTAGCGCCGATCGTACACTCAACTCATGGTAGGCACACTGCATATAGCGATCCAGAGGGAGAACGCAGCCAGCGTAATGGGGACCCTGCCGCAGGGGCCCGATCTGTGACATGATGTAGTTTTAGTCTAGGTTAGGCTAGCGTAATCGTATACCTAGTTTATATTTATATATTTTATATTTATATATGTACCTCGACTTTCCTCGTCTATTTTATGTTAGTCCCACTAATATTATAAATGCGAAAGTTTGTGAAGATGTTTGGATGTTTGTTACTTAATAACGGGGTAACGACTGGATGGATCAAGCTGAAATTTGGCATGCAAGTAGACCAAGTCCTGGATTGAAACATAGGATACTTTTTATCCCGGTAAAGAGTTCCCTTGGGACAGTAGCGGGAACAACGCGGGCGAAGCCGCGGGAAAATGCTAGTGACTAATAAATGAATGTCAGTTCTTACTTACTATTATTTACAAATTTTACCAGTAAGTAGGTCCCATATTATCTTATTGCCATGATGCATATGAAACAGCCAAATTGGGACACGCCGGCTCCAAAAGTTTTGCCGTAAAATTAGGTATAAACCTCAGGAAGATCACTCAAAGTTGTAAGAGGAATTTATGTTTTACGGTGAAAAATCACCACTCCGGGCGCTTTCAGCATACCAAACAGTTTGGCACGATTATTGCATGTAAAAAGTGAATAAGTAGACGTTTATGAAAAGTCTAGATACTGAACGGTAATTCAAAAGCTCGCAACCAATCTCGTCACTAATATAATTTGGCACGTGAGGTAGTAATTAGGGATGTAACGATACATAGTTTTGCCGACACGATACCGATATATTGTAGTTAATAATCGGCGATACCGATACCGATATCTTAGCCAAATAATTAAGTATGAACGTCAGATATTTGTATGTCCTTTTCAGATATTTGTATGTCCTTATTATAACTAAAACTTGGCCATATTTAACAGAGAGTCAACCTTGAAAGTGTAAAGTAAAAATAAATAAACTGTCAACTCAAAATTCAAATTTTATTTTATTAAGAACCAAAGATTTAATTAACATAGTAATAATCATTGCACAAGACCAATACATAAATTAAGTCAGAAATTGAAATTACTTTTTGCAGATTTTTTTCATACAGCAAATTCTTTTCGCGCTCTTCAAATATCGGTTGTATGTAATCGGCGATACCGATATATCGGTATCAGTATCGGTATCGTTACATCCCTAGTAGTAATAATCAACCTCAGTATATACCTAATCGTCCCGCTGTCAAAATATAAAGACGAACAAGTAGTCTAACTTCGGCCGTTTATGAGCGCGCGCGCGACACGTATTCACACAGACGCGCGACAGCACGTCTGCACAGTACAGTCGAGTTCATCATTATCTGAGCAAAGAACGGATCAAAAATATCTGATCTAGTTCTTATGCTTCTGACAATAGGGTCTTGTTCAGATGTTTTTGGTCCAATCTTTGCTCAGATAATGATGAACTCGATTGTACCTATAATAGCAGTAATTTTTCTTTCTACAAAAGGTACATCGCGCGCTTGAATGTGTGCGCGCCGTACACGAACGCACTACAAGCAAAGATATAAAAATGCGTAAGAATGCTCCAGTATGGATCGCACTCACACAGACGTGCTATTGCGCGTATCGCGTATCGTATCCGACCCCTGCCCACGACCACCTGCCACCGTTACTTAAAAGAGCACATCTCATTCAGATTTTCTATATAGTTGTGCTCTTTCAACTACCGGGGGCAGTGCTTGAAAGTCGCATGTTCGAACCACTTGGCTACCATAAATAGCATAACATATGTCTATGATTGTATATTTGCCTCGTTTGAGGCGAATAAATTCATGGTTACATGTCACTATCCAATTTGTTAATTATACAATCTGAATTCGATAAAATATTTAGAATCGTCCCCTATAAGAGCGGGGAACCCGCTTTGTATGACGCAGTACGGTACGGGGTCATATTCTATTAAACAAAACAAGGCACTAAACAGGCGACATAGTTGCAATGCGTGCAATTACACCCTCTGGACGCAAAATGGTTTAAATGCGGAGGACTTCCTAATGAATTATAGCCTTTCGTAACCGAGAGCGTCGTTATGTATTCGCAGCATAAATAGGTGGATAGGTAGTTGTTTTGATTTATAATAGGCGTGTTTGCGGAAAGGCTCGGTTGCACGCTAGCAATGCTTGGTTACAGATTGAATACCTGATATTTAACTAGACATCTCACTTGTAGGTACCTACTGTTCTCTCACACAAAACAAAGTGGGGAATAGAATAGTGTACTTTGAAGAGTTTCAAGTACAAATAAAAAAACCGGTCGAGTGCGAGTCGGACTCGGGCACCGAGGGTTCCGTACAGAGCCGTAAATAGAGTGCGACTACGATAACTTTGCAAAGCGGAACATGGCAACACGGTTTAAGTAAAATTTCCATGAAAATGTGGCTTTTAATTTTAAATGGAGGTGTTGCCATGTTCCGCTCTGCAAATTTATCGTAGTCGCACTCTAGAAACGTGAATAGTTCAAGATAAACTGTATGGTAGGACAAACTTAACTTTGCTGTTGTAAAACTGTTGTCCCCATACAATTGACTTAGGTCGTGGTTAGTTTAGTAGCAGCAAAAGAGGTTGTGTTACGATTTCTGCGAATTTCTAAAAACCGTGTAAGTTGGGAAAACCGTTATACTTTTTGGTAATTATAGGTACAGTTTTTTTCTGTTCAGTAACTACGGTGATAATAGGGGGGAATGGCATTTTTTAAACGTTTTTCATCCTAAAAAAACTGGCCAAGAGCATGTCGGACCATGCTCAGTGCAGGGTTACGTAACCGTTCCAAAAAAAAATGCGCTAAAAATGAAAATATGTATATCTAAAAGTTAAAACCTAACTACGAAAAAGATTTAAACAAGATTCTAGCTGGCCTTCGGTGCAGCCTGAAGCTCGTTCTTCGTGCTACCGAAAATGAGACTCATAATACGGTTTGGGCCTTTGGCCCAAAGCGGTGTTTGGCCTTCGGCCTCCTTTAGACTTACTGCGGATATAGTACGCTTGCAGAGGAGCTCGGCCTTCGGCCTCGCAACCTGAAGCTCGCCCTACGGGCTCGCAAAAATGAGATTGATTTATGGATTGTGTAAGACGACCTTCATAAAAGGCACCTGGAGACGGACCTTCGAGCTTCCGGATTGAAACTTCCTTCACAAGATCAGTCACAAGTTGTGGTGACCCGAGGAGTAATAGTAAAAGCGGAAGCACCCTTACTGAAAACTATCTTTTAGTGGCTATTTTATCAACGTCCATCTAATAAACTTATTATTTTCATCGTAGTATATGGCGCTAGTAGTCCTTAATTTCCACAATTTGTTAAACTATTCACCACTGGGCTGTGTTACTGATTTATCACTTTTTAGGGTTCCGAACCAAAATGGTAAAAAAGGAACCCTTATGGTGCGACTCTGTCTGTCTGTCTGTCTGTCTGTCTGTCTGTCTGTCTGTCCGTCTGTCACAGCCAGATATCTCAGGAACTACTGCTGCTATCGGTTTGAAATTTTGAATAGTGTTAAAAGTAGCTAACCCGAGCTTATTGGACATTAAAAAAATCTTGTACTTTTTTTTTAAAGGGCTCCGTAATGGGATTTTGAAAATTGAAAGTAGGGCTAATATATTGAGTGGGGTATCAAATGAAAGAGCTTAATTTGTAGATTAAAATACCGTTTTTATTTTTTTTCTTAAATAAATAGTTTTTGATTTATGGCGAAAAAAGTTTAAAAAGAGAGAGATAGAATTTGAAATTATAGACCTGAACAGTTTCGCATTGGAATGCGAATTTGAATGTTGCGGTATTGAGGTCAGAAATATAAGCTGTATTATAATCTGTTTATACAGAGTTCCACAGGGTAATCAAATACAATTCTTAGATAGATTAGATATTTTTTTGCATCATATAACAAATAAGTACAAAAATAAAAATATCCTCATTTGTGGGGACCTAAATATAGACACACTTAAAGAAACCCCATCTACAAAATTATATAAGCAGCTCCTGGTCCGATACAATTTAACTAATCTTAATTCCACAGCAACTCGTATTACCAGTGCATCGCAAACTTGCATCGACCATATCATAACAAATATTACAGGAATTAAGAGTGTGATTCATGATCTTGGACTATCCGATCATACTGCACAAACTGTACAAATACCAATAAACAAAACTGTAAAAGCTAAGCAGTATTGTATATTTAGAAGGGATTACAGCGAAGAAAATATCACAAAATTTGTTAACTATATGAAAAATCTGAACTATGGAGATGTTTACGAAAAGTTAAGTACCAATACTGCATTTAACGAGTTTCACGAGCTCTTGAGTCTATTCCACAAATTGTGTTTTCCTTTAGTAAAAATAACTGTATCTGATAAACCAAGAAAAGTTAAATGGATTTCTAAGGGTCTTAGATTATGCTGCAAACGTAAACGTAGTCTATACTTGGAATCTTGCAGAAGCTCTAATATAGGATGCAAGTCAAAGTACCGGATGTATTCGAAAATATTACAACGTTGTATAAATACAGCTCAAAAGAAGAATAACTATAATTACATAAACCAATCAAAAAATACATGCCGTGCAACATGGAATATAGTTAATAAGAAAGTAGGCCATGTAAGGCAGTCATGTCAAATCAACAATATTATTAGTGACGGTCGTACTATATCTGAGCCTAAAGATGTTGCCGAAGTAATAAATAACTACTTCATAAACGTATCTAACAAATACAATCCGAACTTTAGACCATCGCTGCAAAATTTTCCCCGATTACCTGTAAGCATGTTTTGTAACCCTGTGATACCAGATGAAGTTATCAAAATTATCCTGAATTTAAGAAATTCTTCATCTACTGGTTATGATGAGATAAATACTAGGATACTTAAGGCTTGCGCTATGTCAATATCAGAACCACTAGCATACATTTTCAATCTGTCGATAGAGGAAGGTGTGTTTCCAGATAAGCTCAAACAGTCTGTAATCAAACCATTGTATAAGAAGGGACCGAAAAATAATGT
This sequence comes from Eudemis profundana, assembly GCA_947034925.1. Classification (NCBI taxonomy): domain Eukaryota; kingdom Metazoa; phylum Arthropoda; class Insecta; order Lepidoptera; family Tortricidae; genus Eudemis; species Eudemis profundana. The sequence goes on along the minus strand of OX344806.1, from coordinate 3,960,450 downwards.
CAGCAATTACAGACCTATAGCTTTAATACCAGTTATTTCAAAGATCTTTGAGAAACTGATGCACATAAGAATTACCAAGTTTGCTGAAAGAAATAACTTACTCTCAGATAGACAATATGGCTTTAGGGCAAACAGGTCGACGTCTACTGCTACTTTTGTGCTCCTGAAAGATGTTGTGGATTGTGTTGATAAAGGGCAACCTGTTGTAGTCCTGTTTGTAGATATGTCAAAAGCTTTTGATTTAGTAGCACATAATAGACTCTTAAACAAATTAGAACACTGTGGAATAAGAGGCAACATACTTTGCTGGCTGGAATCCTATCTAAATCAAAGAACACAATGCACTGAAATTGTTAGGAAGGAAGGGGACTCCATAATAAACTACAGATCAAACTACAAAGCTAATTATTTTGGAGTGCCTCAAGGGAGTGTCTTAGGGCCATTGCTCTTTACTCTCTACATAAATGACCTCCCTAAAGCTATATCTTTTCCTTCAATATTATTTGCAGATGATATTTCCATAGTGATCCCATGCACAAACGTTGAAACTTTTGAAAATGACATTAACAGAACCTTACATGAATTAATTATTTGGCTGGATACAAATAACCTATCGATTAATATTAGTAAAACAAAATATGTGCAATTTAGAACATGTAGGCGTCTAAGTTTGCAGTTAAATATTGCTTCTTTAGGGGATTCTGTTGACGAAGAGAAGAGTATTAAATTTCTGGGAATAAATCTAGATGAATTTTTGAATTTCAATACGCAAGTTGATAATGTTTGCACCAAAATAAACAGATTCCTATTCCCATTAAAAAAATTGAGGCAAACCGTATCACGGGAATCAGCACTACTAGCTTACCATAGCTATATAATGTCTACACTCAGATATGGTATTGTTGTCTGGGGTCATTCCGTCAACGCAAAAAGGGCATTTTTAATGCAAAAAAAATGCATCAGAACCATCTTCTCATTGCGGCCGACGGACACTTGTAAACCAGTTATGAAGTTTTATAAACTTTTATCTCTTCCGTCGTTGTACATTTATGAAGTAGCTGTATTTGTGCGCTTAAATGATCACTTTTTCAAAAAAAACAGTGAGATAATACCATATAATGGCCGACAGTCGAGGCAGCGCAACCTTCTATTCAGGCCAAAAGCTCGTCTTAAACAAACCTCGCGCAGTCCCTTTTACATGTGCGTGAAAATATTTAATAAGTTACCCTCAAACATGAAAGAGCTTCCCGTGAAACAATTTAAAAGAAAGTTATTCTTGTGGCTTTGTGACATGTGTTTCTACTCTGTAAATGAGTACTTAAATAGTGGTTCCATAACCATCTGACCTTACAATACATTAATTATATAATTTGATTATAAAGTCTGTAAATCCTGACGCCATTAATGTATATTTATTTGTAATTATTATTTGACATTGTAATTGATTTAATGTTCTGTGTGCAATCTCTTGAGAGGCCTTCGAGAGACATCTGTAAAATTTTGCATGCTATTCTAAGTAGGTTATGGTTGATCCTTCTGTATTCTTTTAACACCTATGTAAACCCATAATCAGCAAATAAATTCATTCATTCAAAAAATACCATTCCCCCCCTATTATCTCCGAAGTTACTGATCAGAAAAATGTGTCATAATTACCAATTATTAATGTCGTCCTGAATATTACAGGAAAAATATAACAGTTTTCCTCACTTGCACCGTTTTTGAGAAATTTGCAAAAATCATAACACATACTTATTTGCTCCTACTAAACTAATCGCCATACAGTTTTTCTTGAACTATTCATGTATCTATTTATTAGGATTATCTCAGTATACATTTATTTTCTTAAGTTAGGTTTTTTACAATATATATATATATAAAAAGTAAAATACAAAATGAAATTACAAAACATAAACACATTATAAAAAACCTAACCTAGAGTGCCGCCGGCAGCGGGGCGGGGCCCAAGTTAGGATTATTATTATTATTAGGAAGACCATTATATTTTCTCTTCCTAACTTGAATACTTTTTTAAAAATTTACAAAAATCTTAACATATTCTACCCTCCCTACGAGAGCCATCTAGCGGAGAGTAGCAAAACTAAGCGATGGTTTATATCAGATTACATAAAAAATGTCTATTAAATACAATGATCACTCATCAGGAATCGGGAAAAAAACATAAAGTAACAATAATTATTAAAAACTCTATAATAGGAGTATGTTAGGAAATTTGACACTAGTAAATACCATAAAAATGAAATACCACTAGTGCCATCTAGGGACACAAATCTAAAATAAAGTGTGCTTCAAAACATGATTTCTTCATGAAAAATGATACATGAGAACTAACTTAGTTGACAAACAATTATTTCAATCAGCCAATAACAAAAAGTAACGTTTAAATTTAAATTACAAGTAAAATTTACGCGCTATTTAGTATCAATAGATGTCGCTGTAGCATACGCTGCATCGCGCTGTTAAGATTTTTCCTGGTTTAATAGGGCTAAAGTGCGTTTAAGGCAAGGTTGCTGTTAGTCGTAAGGTTGGTCTACTTACGAGTTTATACGGAACCCTCGGTGCGCGAGTCCGACTCGCACTTGACCGGTTTTTTTTAGTACCAACATTGTTGCACTAGGAGGTAGATGTGCTAGAACATTGTAAACTTATCGGCGAAGAGCGCGGGCTGTTGAACGTGTTTCTTGTTGATATTGAATTGAAATGGAAATATACATGTGTGATATATTTTTGAAATGCGCTTTTAAAACTCATGAAATTGTTATATAATTCAATGCCACTTGATGACTTCCCTTACTCATGAGTACTCGCGAAGGTTCAAACGTTCACTTTTTAAGAAGATCTTCTATCTTCATTTTGGCTCCAACTAACTAGCCTATAACCTGCGTCCAATCACGACGAATCTTACGATAACCCACATGTTTGAATCGGTTCAGTAGTTTATGAGTTTAAAGAACATAGACAGACAAACAGACGAACATACATACATGTATATATACGGCGCTGAAATCATAATCCTCCTTTTCGCTTCGCCATACTTGAATAAATATACGATTTGTAAAAGTGCACCAACGAAAGAGCGTATCTTCATAGCAATTATGTCCTTTTGTTGAGAAGCGCGGTTTATCGGCAATAACTCAAAAACGGTACATTCGATCATGTTCAAAATAATTTTCGTTGAAAGTATTAATTAAGTGTTACCTTCTTGATTTTTTTCATATTTTTTGGACGTACGGTCTAAAAGATAAAGGGGGGGGGGACACAATTTTTGCATCTTTCGGAGCGATTATTTCCGAAAGTATTCACTTAATCAAAAATATTACTTAAAAACCTTGAAATGATTTTTAAAGAGCTGTCGAACTATGTACAACATGTTGATGTTTGGTGAAAAAACAATTTTTCGCCTTCTGTTACATGTATGGAGTACCCCCCCTAGAAATATTTATTTTTAATATTTAACTACCGAACTAAGTAGCGGCTCATACAACACACCTACATTCCAAATTTCATCAATATACGTCATGTAGTTTCTGAGTAAAACGCCTGTGACATACGGACAGACGGACAGACGGACGGACGGACATGACGAAACTATAAGGGTTCCGATTTTGCCATTTTGGCTACGGAACCCTAATAAAAAAGCACATGGTTAAAAAATATATATATATATTTTGGAATCTACAAATTAAGCCCTTTGACTTGATATAGCACAACTCTAAATTTTCGACCTCCCATCATGGCCCCGTGTTACCCCGTGAATCAGAGTAACCCCAGTCCACGGTAGCCTTTATTTTAGGTAATAGGTAATGAGGCTGGGTGCGCGCGTCCGAGAGCGAGTCGTAACAAATCCTTAGGAGAAGCACTTAAAATATGTATATAAAGTACCTATCCAGGTTTACCGTATTGTGTCTGTGTCTAGACTATACTACATTATCGTTAAACTTAAACGGAATCAAAAAAATAAAAAATAATAAAAAATAAAAATAATTTATTCAATAACTAAAGTTGAGTTACAATATCTGTGCTGGTGCCTCTTTTTAAGTATTCTAGATACTTGTGTTAAGAGAACACCGCTCTTCCACATGTGGTTACTTATAGTAATAGTGGTGTACATGACCACCTTCGCTGACTGAGAGCCAAACTCAAGAGAGGTAGTGGTATTGGGAATAGGGCACGGGAGTTTTGAGCCAGCGAAAGCCGTACATGCTAAACATTTTTATAAAACAATATAAATTAAGAAGTAGGTAAAATGTTACATAGAGACAAATTAACTTAGGTACTAATACAATTTTCTTTCATTGAATGCGCGTTTCTCTCTCTCCCTCTCTATGTGTGTGTGTGTGTGCTACAATTATTGTTTTACTGTAGCAGCTTTTCAATTTCACTATAATCTAAGGTTTTCAGCCAATTATACACCTTTTTCTTACATTCTTTGTAGTTTAAGTGATAGATATCAATATCAATATTAATTTTATTATATAACCTGGTTGATTGAGATTCATACTGTCTCTTGGCAAATATGGACTTAGTTGATGACCCGGGGATTATGTTAGGTTTCCTTCGTCTTTTCGTGTTATTGAGGTTTGATTTATATGTTATTGTTTTGTGTTGTTTCAAGATTGCGTTTAAGATGTAGAGTTTTCTAACCGACAGTAGTTGACAGGATTCGTAAAGGTCTTTTGTAGGGTACCTAAAGGGTTTAGAGTACATAACCTTTAAAAGTGACCTCTGTGCCCTTTCTAATTCAAGAAACTTCATTTTGGTTGCTCCTCCCCATACCGGTATACAATACACAAGGATCGATTGTGCCAGAGACACGTAGATTTGATTAAGTAGCTTCATAGAAGCAACATGCCTCAGGTTCTTGAAAATGTAGATGAGTTTTCGTGTTCTGGACATAATCAACTCAGTGTGCACGTGCCAAGTTAATCTTTGGTCTATCATTATCCCTAGGTATTTCGTACTCTCGACCTTATTAATGTATGAGCATGAGCAACTAGATCCTGCAGGGTCGCTACACGTATGTATTTTGATAGCGAAGTTTGAGTCTGGTTGTGTTCTGTTGTATTTGGTGAAGCAGATGTAGTTAGTTTTTTCTGTATTGAGGGTAAGTAGGTTGACTTGCAGCCAGCGGGCAATAGTAGTAAGTCCTAATTCAGCTGTTTTCCTAACATCTTCCCAGTTGTCACCCCAGAACACTATAGCCGTGTCATCAGCATAGGCATAAATGGATCCTTTATCAAGTTTCAGGTTACATAATTCGTTGACATAAATTAGAAATAGTGTAGGGCCTAGTACGCTTCCTTGAGGGACTCCATAAGATACCTCGCACTCATCACTGATGTATTGTCCTATTTTTACTCGCTGTTTTCTGTTTTTAAGATAGCTACTATTAACAGTAAAAGCACTAGTTACTTGGAAACCATATATTTATAATAAAACACAATCGATCCAGTAATTGATTATCCTCTCGAGACGCCATTCCGGCGCGAACCCACGCTAGGCAGTGTTCATCGTGCGCTGGGTTGGCAGCGCCCTCTACAACTTAGGCCGCGTTCGGAAATGCGGCTAACAGATCGGCCATCCTGACAAAACCTTCGTCCTCGAAGGTCTTCTTCATACTTCAGACGGCTGCGGTATGCTTCACCTTTGTCTACGTCCCTGTGGACCAAACACATCTTTACGTATAACCTATAAGCAGGCTATGCACGATCCAGGTTCAACTTATTCCTTTCAATTGGTAATATTATCATGATACAGTACTGATGGCGTGTACTATAATAACTTGGCATGTAACATTTAAGTCCATTAGAATTATATAACTGAAATCCTACTGCGGTACTCAAATACACTATCCACTACTACTCGTAGTAACAATTCGTTTGAAGTAATTCAAATGTATAGTATCAATAACGATTCTGTAACTTTAATCATTATTGGCCACCAACGAGACCGACATTCCATAATGCAGTCAACAACCAGAGAAGATCGCTGTTGTGACGCGGATCTAATAGAGACCTTATTAATTGGTGTGACTTATCCTTATATTTGATGAATTATGATTTCATGAGTAAACAAGCCAAAAGTAAATTATCATTAATCTTTATCCGATTACTGGTACCAAACAGGTTTGAATCATGGCTTTCCTAAACGAAGACATGGAACGAACTCACAGTTGATTTCATTGTGGGTTTTCAGCAGCACGATTTTTACAGGCATCGTCAGCTTAGGGGATGGCGCGCCTGCTCGATTCAGCAAGGCTCGGCCAATGCGCCATCCATCCATGAACGTCACATCATAGCGACCCTCCATTGCAGCCCATGCAAACGAAAGTTAAATGCTGCGTATTCAATTCTGTAACAGATGGTAAGGCTAAAGATTCCTCAAAACATGAGGCAACATTTTGCCTTTAGATGTGAAGTCGTTGACGACATACTTTTTCACATGGCCTGAAGATCGTGGCCAATGCGTCATCATCGTTTCCTTCAAGTGTAGCAGTTTTTGATTCAACTCTTTCTCCATGAGATTATACCCCAAAGGCAAACTAACTCAATCATTTAACCAAAATTTATTTATTGCTGTTGGTCAAGGTCGCCATTGATAGAGGCAAACAGCGCCGGACCGCTCGTTGTGGAAGTCTCTGGGAGAGACCTGTGTCCGACAGCGGACGAATGATGATATTATAATGCTAACCTTGCTACAATCTCATAGGATTTGATCCATTAAGAAACTTACTGTAACAGTACTTATACAGTCTGTGCTACAACTTGTATTTCATTTGATGTTCAAGGGATAAGCGATATTGCATATTTACTCGACCATACATTCATTTGGACTTTACATTCTAGTAGTAATTCTCGTCGTGTTACCTTACATTTGTTGTCTTCTTTACCCTTAGTCTGATGTCCCTTCTTAAGGTGAGGTGACATCAATGTTACTTTGACGCCACTGACTAGCGTAAGCGCCACCGCGCGTGACTCCAGCCTCTCCTTCATGGGTGACCGTGTAGCATCACCGATATTTGCAGGAGCGACGTTGATCGTGACCATTTAACATCACCGACTGGCGCGGTACGCGTCGTCGTCGTGACCATTGAACATCACCGACAGGCGCGGTACGCGTCGTCGTCGTGACCATTGAACATCACCGACAGGCGCGGTACGCGTCGTCGTCGTGACCATTGAACATCACCGACAGGCGCGGTACGCGTCGTCGTCGTGACCATTGAACATCACCGACTGGCGCGGTACGCGTCGTCGTCGTGACCATTGAACATCACCGACTGGCGCGGTACGCGTCGTCGTCGTGACCATTGAACATCACCGACAGGCGCGGTACGCGTCGTCGTCGTGACCATTGAACATCACCGACAGACGCGGTACGCGTCGTCGTCGTGACCATTGAACATCACCGACTGGCGCGGTACGCGTCGTCGTCGTGACCATTGAACATCACCGACTGGCGCGGTACGCGTCGTCGTCGTGACCATTGAACATCACCGACAGGCGCGGTACGCGTCGTCGTCGTGACCATTGAACATCACCGACTGGCGCGGTACGCGTCGTCGTCGTGACCATTGAACATCACCGACAGGCGCGGTACGCGTCGTCGTCGTGATCATTGAACATCACCGACAGGCGCGGTACGCGTCGTCGTCGTGACCATTGAACATCACCGACTGGCGCAATACGCGTCGTCGTCGTGACCATTGAACATCACCGACTGGCGCGGTACGCGTCGTCGTCGTGACCATTTAACATCACCGACAAGCGTGGTACGCCGTCGTCGTGACCATTTAACATCACCGACAAGCGTGGTACGCCGTCGTCGTGACCATTTAACATCACCGACATGCGTAGTACGCCGTCGTCGTGACCATTTAACATCACCGACAAGCGTGGTACGCCGTCGTCGTGACCATTTAACATCACCGACAAGCGTGGTACGCCGTCGTCGTGACCATTTAACATCACCGACATGCGTGGTACGCCGTCGTCGTGACCATTTAACATCACCGACAAGCGTGATACGCCGTCGTCGTGACCATTTAACATCGCCGACATGCGTGGTACGCAGTCGTCGTGACCATCTAACATCACCGACAAGCGTGGTACGCCGTCGTCGTGACCATTTAATATCACCGACAAGCGTGATACGCCGTCGTCGTGACCATGTTACATCACCGACTTGCGTGGTTGGTATACGTCGTCGTGACCATGTTACATCACCGACTTGCGTGGTTGGTATACGTCGTCGTGACCATGTTACATCACCGACTTGCGCGGTATGCGCCGTCGACCACGACTATTACTATCATCATATACTTGCCATGCGCAATGAGTGTAACCGAATCTAACTCACCCACATTATGTTGCACAACCCGCGCGCACGTTGTAACCATCAGAACGTGCGGGGCACATCATCGTCCACTGCATCGCGACATCTACAGCACATGTAGCAAGCATCTCCCTCGTCTGTAACTACAACATCATTAACACAGCGGCATCACGGCCACAAACAAAACCACATTAGATACTGCCAACATTACATTTGCGACATTGCCTTTGCGCTGTACTCATAAAAATGTCGTGTGCTCCCGCGCACACTGCTGTGGTCGTCATCAAGAGCGATGAGCATCACGCACCCTTTATCGGTATTTGGATAGTTTTTCACACGCGTTTAACCCACGAAATTCGCTATTAATAATATGATTTTACTTCACGTACTCATTCAACTTATACACACTTAGTTCGTTTCACATAGCTCTCCGTTTGTGTATCATGTCAACATTTACACACTAGTGTCTACTCACTATGACTGTGTCCGTTGAACCAGTAGTCTCAACTCATCTACGAGACCAGCGGCGTTGGTCCAGCATCGACGACACTCGTTGCACATACATAAATCATACTCAACATGTAAACAACAAGAATGATTTACCGAGTAGGACACATAATCAGCAGTAATAATTTAATCCATTTTGTACCAGAATATTATAGCTTCTGAACTAAAATACTAAAGTGTACTTGAACTAACATACAACTATGCCATAGTGCGTAATTCAGTATGGTAACCATTCAATAACTAAAACTGTTCACGGTTTACAAACGCAATTCACGATCAGAAAATATCAGTTCAATCCAACCAATTAAATAAGTTTCAACATGACATGATTGAACCCAACATGACCAAACCTTTTCCATTTCAATATTCTTATAACCTTTGTAAACCATTGCCCAAAGATGTAACAAGTAGTTTGAGAACACATAAAACTCAACAATGAACATGCTGATCACTGGTTTTAATCCAGATAGAACTTGGCTTACTGTTATTACTTGCTGTGCTTTTTCTTTTTTTTTCGTTCATTAGATATTCATATACTAAATAAAACATTTATCAGTGATTCATAACCATCACACAGTTTACAACTGCAGGACGAGAAATGAGGCACTGCAATGAAGCGCTTTCTACACATTGCAGACATTTCCCAAGTGTGAAATAGATGAAAGTAATAGTTTCTCATCATTACAATTGACTGCAGTGTCAGAACATCTATTTATTAATAATAGACCATTTACTGCAACCTTACACATTACACACACATACACACATTACACACATACACATTACATATTACGTATACGTGATATATGCAATTACTCCAATCAATGCAGTCAAAACCAGTTAGTTTAAATGCCATAATACTGAATCTAGATTATTGATTGACATGTCTACCTGCTTTAACCAATATTGTGGTCACCAAATAATAGAGAACCATGACATAGGCATTTTATTTTATCATTGTCACCATACCATATTGGTAATCCAGTACCTATGTCCAAGAACATAACTTATAAATTGCTGTCATCATTGTTAGCAGAAATGTATAAATTGTCATGAACTAACTCACCAATCGCATGAAAACATGTTTCTTTTTGACAATAAACCAGCTTCTTTCAACTTGTTAATCATTCCATTTCCATCAAACTGATAAGTTCACTAATACTCTGATGGATATTGAACAGCAACGTATATGTCCACCACTGCCATACAGACCAGAACTGCCACCTGTGCTGACACCATATTGTAACTGTAGCAGACTGGGGTAGTTACACTTCATCTGAGAACATAAGTATCACATTATTGCATAATTCACATAGTACTGACTGCTACAGTACCTACAGTTAAATGTCAAAGCATTTAATACTATTTCACCAAACAGTTGAATACCATTTTACCAAAATATGGGTATCCATAAGCCTGCTCACATGACTAATAGTCACATACTACAATGAAATTACCTAATGCAATATTGCAATTACAGAAATGCACAGAATTGATCTACTCAGCAAAGGAATACTATGTTGGGGATGCCCAATTAATAATTTCCCAAATTAATGAGATATCAAAATGCTCACACACACACATGTTAACATGACACTTATACACACATACAGTCACAATGTGCTAAGAATTTGTTGAATTTGTGCAATTCCACCACTAAAGGTAGGTTTACTAGGATTAACTTAGTACTCGGTCAAATAAACTCACCAGTCTTTCCCATAAAGTTGGACATGTCCGTTCAATCTTACCAATTTTATGATGGTCCTTTATTATACGATTATCACTTATCAGCGCCAGATACATTAAACATCTATTATCATTCCTTCATTTATCAATAACTGTTGAACAAGTTGAACACCGCCATCTTCCTGACGCTAATGATCATCATCTCGAGAATGCACCATGATACTCTTTGTTTTATTGATAGTAGTGCTTCATATTCTTGTTCATTGCAGTTCACCATAATTATTATAGCATAAAACCTGGAATCTTGGTTCTCTGCAAAACATTACTAAAGACACAGTAGGTATTATATTGTCTTGGTACAATACAATGGACCAAGAGTGGTCTTCATTCTCTATTTCTCAATTGAAGTAATATTCTTAGAGGTAAAACCTGTACCATTGAATTTCATTTATTTCTAAACACTAACCCATATGTGCACTCATAAAGAATTGTTATTTAATGTTTATTAATTGTGACATACTTCATAACCGATCAGGCCATTTTAACTTTTATGCAGATCTCAACACTAAAATGTTAGCAGTTGATCTTTAATATTGCAGATCTATATACTTGATAACCATTATTAAAGGTAACTTTTAATCATACCTGTTCTCATCTGCAAACCTCATATTATGAAAATATTCCTTCTGCGGACTACACATTTGTCATCAACACCAACATTCTGCACAAGAGACTAGGATAAAACATTCATCTTCTTTGCTGTTGTCTCCTGTGGGACTTAAATACAAAACCACACAACACCATGTTTAGTTTACTTATACATTTCTTTCATGCAACATGTAAAACCCATATAAATATTAGTCAATCTCAATATAGAATTGTATGATATCAAAACATATTTCAAATGCATACACCACAAGATTAGTTTTACTGACTTAGAAATATCAGAGAATTATTAAAGTGGACCTTATGCGGTTTACTTAAAGGACAAATTCCCATGACTCACCAATTTATGCAAAAGTACATTATCTCTTATATTGTCAGAACATCGTAGCAATGTCACAAACCCACATTCTAGGGATTATTATAAGACGGAAATAATACATTACCAGTTCGTTTCAGGTGTAAGACACCGACGATTTTCATACAAATGATTACTTACGGCGTGTTCAGCCTATCACAACTTTGTGACATTAATATCACGAATCTTACCGATTTCAGACTATCAAATATTACGTTCACCACATAACACACGGTTATTTAATTGTTATACGCCAGTACGTAGTGCTTTTATCAAATAACGAAGAGAGTTTAACAACGCAAAGCGTCTTTCATCTGTTTTGTCAAGGTGTTACTATTTCGTACAAGAATTGATTTATAAGCCGAAATAGTTTGTAGGCATGAATACAACGAAATCTCACTTCTGATTTATTAACAGTAAAAGCACTAGTTACTTGGAAACCATATATTTATAATAAAACACAATCGATCCAGTAATTGATTATCCTCTCGAGACGCCATTCCGGCGCGAACCCACGCTAGGCAGTGTTCATCGTGCGCTGGGTTGGCAGCGCCCTCTACAACTTAGGCCGCGTTCGGAAATGCGGCTAACACTACTTAGTAAAAATAGAGGGACACCTCTTATGCCTATTCTTTCTAATGTATTAATAAGTGTGGGAACAGAAACGGTATCAAAGGCTTTTCGGAGATCAAGGAATACAGTTATACATTTCTTGTTATTGTCCACCTTATTAACAATTTGGGTAGAAAGTGCAGTAACTGCATCCTCAGTAGAGATACCTTGCCTGAAGCCATATTGGTTTTTAGAAAGTATTTGAAATTTATTTAAATAATTAATTAATCTAATATTAATAAGCTTTTCTAAAATTTTCGAAATTGATGGCAGAACTGATATAGGCCTGTAATCTGAAATATATATCAAGAAATTCCCGACTAAACCGCCAAAGTTTACCAGCACCTTTAAACGCCTTAAACAAAGAACAAAGTCCGAACTCGAACTGCCAAGCCGAGTCTTCACGGCGTCATTTAAAAAATAAAAATGTTTTAAAATTCCACAACTTTGCGGGGATTCCCGCCCGACTCTGGCTTAGCGGCGAACTTCGGAACTTTCAATCGGTCGGTATTAGGGTTAAGGCAGAGTTCTTTCACTGCACGTATTCCTAAGGGCTGTATTATAAGATTTATAAGAATTATGCACATCGTAGGTAAAATATGATAATAGGAATTTTATAAATGTCGCCTCAGGCCGTAAAGTGTAATTTCACGCTCGCTAAGTGCAGAGAAAATCGAACTTACTCGCCAGAGGAAGATGTAATAGTATGTTACACACTAAGGGAAGGTTAAATATAATTATATTGCGGGACAATCTTACACAAATCTACCTAGTCCCAAACCACAGTGTTTTAAGATCGCTTGGGACCAGACATTTGTAACGAATATCGAATATCAATGTAGTAAGTTGTAATAACACAAATTGCAAAAGAAACCCCATGTCAATTACTGTGCGTTTTGGAGAAAAACAAAGTCAAAGTTGCTACTTCGGAGGCTGTATGAAATCGGAAAAATACGTTTATTTCTTTGTATATCAAAATTAAAGGCAACAAGTTGTAGCCACATTTTGACACGTACAATTATGTATTGTTTAAGCTTTACGACATATGTGAATTATGAGTGGTACGAACACAAATCTTCGCGAAAAAATTCATTTTAGTTTTTATTTTTTATTTTCGTAGTTTCCGCTTACAATTTTTTTCACAAATGGTAGCTGACCTGATAATCTATCTGTCATAAAAAAATCGGCCATGTAGTGTACGGATCCGCGAAATTCGAGACCGCAAGGTTCTAGCTTTAGCAAGCACAAAAATACAGGAGGTTGAAAATGGCCTGAATGGCTTCGAGAAAAGGATCTTTGTTTTGCTCGACTTGGCGAGGGCACTGCCGTGCCCCCAGATGATACCTCATATTTAGGTAATGTTAAAAAATATAGGTTATGTTACACTATGCGCGATCCGTACAGAATTTACTTACCGTATGGAATATATTGTGTTGTTGTTAAAATTAATTTTGTTGTATTAATTATTATTTTCGAACATAGTCTACTAAAAATGTCAGTTGAAAACGGGCTATTTCTTTCACTTTCGGGTAATGCAGGCGTTGAGTGAAAGAGATAACTTTATTTGATTCTACGTTTTGGAAGCAAAAGTCCTACCTATCAGCAAAGTGTCATGTGTCAATTGACTTGACAATTGTCAAGTGTCAATGTCAACTTAAGTGAGTGACAATGACAAGTCAAAGCGTCAAAACAGCGACTAATTAACTTTTGTTTGTGTTATAGTTTAATTAAAGAAGTACCCCTCGGTTTTGTGATTTATTGTAGATTTTAGTTGGAATTGTGGTGTAATATAAGGACTTATTTCGCAACCTACGTAAATAGTAAGTCACGGACTGCAAATATATTGTTATTAAGCTTATTTTTAGGGTTCCGTAGCCAAAATGGCAAAAACAGAACCCTTATAATTTCGTCATGTCCGTCCGTCTGTCTGTCTGTCTGTCTGTCCGTATGTCACAGGCATTTTACTCAAAAACTACATGATGGATAGTGATGAAATTTGGAATATAGGTGTATTTTATGAGCCGCTACTTAGTTTAGTATATAAATAATTAAAATAAATAGGGGGGGGGGGGGGGGGGGCACTCCATACATATTAAAGACAGTAAAAAAAAAAAAATTCAGCAAATATCAACGTGTGGTACATAGTTCGACAGCTCTTTAAAAAACACTATAAGGTTCCTAAGTAATGTTTTTGATTAAGTGAATGTATTTGGAAATAATCGCTCCGAAAGTTGTGTAAATTGTGTCCCCCCCCTCTATTTTCTAAACCGTGCGCCCGAAAAATATGAAAAAAATCACGAAGGTAACGCTTAATTAATACTTTCAACGAAAATTATTTTCAACAAGATCGAATATACCGTTTTTGAGTTATTGCCGATAAACTGCGCTTCTCAACAAAAGGACGTAATTGCTATGAACGTAAACGCTCTTTTGTTGTTGTACTTTTTTTACATCGTATTTTTTACCTTATAGTTACGGCTATGGAACCCTACACTGAGCATGGTCCGACATGCTCTTGGCCAGTTATTTTCTATTATCACCCTAGTTGTGTAATGTACTATTTATTTCTGTCTATGTCATAATATATTGATTTTTGATCGTCATCATCATCAGTTTGGTTGGAGCAATACTTAGAAGAAAACAAATTCCAGGAAGACGAGAAGATTGTCGAGAGACAGTTTACATCTCTTATCTTAAATATAAGCATAAAGATGGGGTGGATATCACACATCTTTGAATCACTTCAAAAATATTGACTACCCAACTGTTGTCTAGATATTATAAGGATACACAAAGTGCCATTCTAATTTTATGTCCCTTGCCGATGGTTAGGCGTAAGATAAAATAGTATATTATCATTTTGATAAAAAAAATGGTTAACAAAAAAAGTGGAAAGTGAAAGTTCTGTTTTTTTATATACAGTGTGTATATTTTAACTGGGACAATTCGGAGAAAATCTAAACATCAGGAACTGTAGGAAAATGGCTTCAGTACCTCTAGCACAACTGTGACACGCGACTCTTTGTCGCGCGACAAATGCTACCTATCTCTTTCCACTCGATATAGTGTGACAGTGACAGGTGATGCTCTGTCGCGCGAGAAACGAAGTCGCGGCCAGTTATGCTAGACGTACTGGTCCTATGTATTTTTGTGATAACCATTTTGGCATAAAAATAATGAAATATTTTTTATGAAACCGAAATTGGTCGGCAATTTAAAACGTAGACATTATTTTTGGAAGAAAAAGAACTTACCGTGGCAAAATTTTAATGCAGATCGAATTGGTTCCTTGTACCTAAAAATTATTTCATGAAACATAAAATTGGGACAGTATAAATCTAAATTAATAATTATTAATTACTAATAATTACTTAATTTTACCATCGTCGGCTGCCCTGATTTTTCTTACAGATGTACAATAAAATGATTATTACTTGAACCCGAAGCGATTTGCAATAAAAAAACTGCTCATTATGTTTGTTTTACAGACAACACCTGATTATATTTTTTCCCAGTTGTTTTTGAAAGACTGTTTTCCAGTGTCTCCTATGATTTCCCTGTACTGTTTCAAAAAGAACCCGATGTATGTAACGTATCGTATAGACTTTTAGTGATAAGACCCTATTACGTAGGTATCTACTTTATTTTTTATGCATACCTACGTATATTTTTACGATTATTTTAATTATAATGACTTGCTAATAGCTAAAGAACTGCTTAGCTAATAATTATAATATTATTAAGTCTAATTAATTTACCTATTGGGTAACGTTCTAATTAAAAAATATAGCTCTGTTATTCAGATTATTGTGTAATTTCTATAAAAATGTGATTAATAAATTGTAAACTACCTACAGTGTATTTTTATTGAGAATCTGTGTTGATGTTACGAGTATTATAATAATTTGAGTATTAAAATTATTGTAAATTATACATATTTTACCGAAACCGAGAATTAAACATAGGATGTGCGCTTCGTTTACAAAGTCAACCGTTATTGTGTACTAGTAGGTATTCAATCGAACATCTTGTTTAGAGTTCAATACAATTTTTTCCATTTCACGTCCTATTGTATCAACCATCAAAGGACTCCGGAGGCAAAACCGTTCCTTTACGGCGTTTTTTCTTTTTTAACCATTCAAATGTGCCAGTTGACTTTGACAGCTACTATTGCAGCTGGTTCACGAGACAATTTGCATCGCCGCGAAAACGTATCTTGAATTGTTTCGTGTTCGAAAATAGAATGTCCATTTTCGCTTGTATTTACTCTGTGATCTAATAATTTGAAATCGGAACCTTTAGTTTACCGCAATACGGTCGTTTTTCAAATGACATTACAGAAGGAATTAAGAGTTTTGGAAAACAATAAGTGGAAATAGAGTAACATTTCCGGAAATGCAAGTGCATTCATTGTCACTTTGATATTTGAGTATACCTAGGCATTTTGAAATTGGAATGCAGGTATACGAAGACAGATGTTTGTTTAAACTTTTGTTTATCATCCCCTGTATTGTAATATTGCTTATGGTTTGCATAGTGTATTAATTCTGCCATCGGATCTAACGCAATCGAAAGCGAATCCTAGTGAGGGTTCAAAGTGATCACCGCATGACTATTAGAAATCAGGCTTAGGTGTTCGGTGTACAATTTTAGAGCTGTGTGTATAGCATCCCCTCCTTACACCCTCGCCTCAATGCTCGGCCAACCGCATTGTATATTTATTTGCTATATACTACAGTCAGAAATGCAGTCGATAACTCAAAATCGCATTGCTATCTTAGCATACAGCACTGTGTTTGCGGGTCGTGCCGCCGCAATTACGATAATTCAGCGCCGTATCGTCGCCATTAGCTAACAGACGGCGATGACGGATGTGGTGCCGAGACCAGGGGCGAATGCTTATTGTTCGTCATTTCAATTGGTTTGGAATAGGTATTATCATTTATTTGACCCTGATTGATTCAAATAGGTATATAATGCCCTTATTATTAATACATTGCTAATACCGGGATATTTTCCATGTATGTTTGATTTAACGAGTTCCCGATATAAAGGAAAGACGGAAGACGACGAGAAGACGGGTTTCAACTATCGAGAGTCTGGTATACAGTGATCCGTAAGTTCTCTAAGGGAAAAAAGACGTGTTCGGTAGCAAATACGCGAGGTGATGCTGTAAGTGTTGTGTGTCGTGAACGTGTTCGAGTTCCAAGTGAGAATGCGGACGGTAGTAGTAGTATGGACCACTCGTGGAAGAAGCGAACACGTAAGAGGGTAGATCGCTATCACTACAACTAAAAACTTGCAGCACGCCAGTTACTCCATGATGATGGCGCTTGCAACAGTACCGAAATATCGGGAAATCGTAAAAACATACATACGTGGTAAATATCCCGGCGTTAATGGTAGTTATTATGTAAATGACTATGTTAGATTAAAATCGTACATCGCTTTGCTACTTTAGTAACTAGCTTTTTAACATTTGTTTTTGGGGGTCGTTGCAATTACGATAACTCAGCGCCGCCATTAGCTAACAGACGGCCATAACGGATGTGTCATCAAGGCCAGGAACGAGTGCATATTGTCCGACATTTCGTTCTGGTTCAAATACATAACAATTCCCATATTATTAATAAAATGTTGCTCCAATTACTTCCTTTTTACAATTTATTTTTGCTAATTCAGCGTAATATCACCGCCATTAGCTAACAGACAGCCATGACGGGCGTGATGCTGAGACCAGGATCGAGTGCTTATTGATCATCATTTGAATGAGTATATTAAACATTCGTATTAAAGATTAGGTATACGAGTACTCATATTGACAGAAGAGTATTATAAGTAAAAATTGCACCGCAAAAATGTTAATTATATGGGCATTACGTAGGCAAGACTTGTAGATGTACTATGGTTAAAATCGCTATAATTTTTAATAGAAAACTAATTAAAATATAATAGATTTTTCACTTCTCATGCTCTTAAAATGTTAATTTTGTCTCTGTATATCGGGACTAAAGTTCCTTATTAATCTCTAGGGATTAAAGTAATTTTTTTTTAATTGACTTTGAAAACCCCTAAACAGCCAATCGGGGTGTTTGTGGTTGGAATATTGTCGCCATTTTTAGTGATTGTGTATAGACAATTTTTGGGTGTGAAAATAACCTAAAAAGACAACTGTGCAAAAATATTAAAAAAATAACGATTTAATATAGTAATTATTACGAATATAAATCAATTTAACTAGATTAGGGGTAACTTAATTTTATTGTGCATGATCCAATTAGTTTTAAAATAGGTAGTTTTCACGTTTGAACCTGTTGGCTAAAAATGCCAGCATTTAAAGCCTGAGTGACTTCACTAAGTAAAAAAAAGATAAAGAACCCCGGAAAAAAATTTCTTTGCTTTTTGAATGTTCATTAATCGTATTGAGCACAATATTTTAACAATTAATGTGTATAGTGCAACTTTATACCGAAAGTACGGAACAATAAATATTGTAATTTTGTGTAATAGAACGTCATTTTTTTCCTCGCATTCAAAGTGAAAAGTAGAGTGTTTGACGCGGGACTAAACAACCATAATGACACTCGATCTATAGTCACCCTCGCTACGCTCGGGTGGCTAAACACCTCGTGTCATTATGGCTTGTTTTAGTCCCTAGTTGAACAATCTACTATTATCTGGTACTGATTATAAAGCCGAGACCAGGGTCGAGTACCGGAAGTTCGTCATTCAAATTGGTGCTAATTATAGTTAAATTAATCAATTTTCTGGAATGAAACGTAAGGCAAGGTAATTCAAAACAGGCTCGATTCATGAAAACTATCTTCATACATTTCCAAACACTGCCATTGAGTATGTCATAATTATCAACAACATTGGCATTTGATTGTCTATTTGTCAACGAATTCCATCGCATTTCTCAAGAGAGAAATGTTTTCTAATACGCTGATTTGTTTCGAAGCTTTAATATAAAGTATGCTTTATAGCTTAAGTAATAGGGTCTAATTTGAAAATGATATATGCCTAATTGATATAAGATATTTTGAAAGTCACTCCCTAAGTATAAAACGAAGATCTTTCTTCGTTTCGAGATTAGTTTCAGACGATCCATCAAACAATGTTTTTGAGCTACTTATTGAACAAATGTGTCACGCTTCTTATCGTGATACCATTGATATACTATTTTACTGTTTACAGTGGAATCGTATCGCAAGAAAAACGCCCAAATAAAATATCAAATGCTCTAAAAGAAAGTCAAATGATGAGAAACTGATTCTGGAAAATTACCATTATCCGCCTATTTTAAGTCCACTGTTGGATATAATTGCGATGTAGACGCTTTTGAGATGTGGTGTTGGTGAAGATTGCTGCGTATACCTTAAACGTTGTTTCTTGAATAAATAAACGAAATGAAATGAAAATGAAACGGCCAGAAGAACAAACCAATCTATAAGAGTATTAGAAGCGCTCGACTTCACTACGCGGCTCTCCGCAACATGTCATCAGAGCCCTCAGTTTCTTCGGGCACATTATGCGGTCTCTAAAGCATGACCTGGAGAAACAATTTTAGGCCAAATAAATGGGAGGCGTGCTCAGTGAAGAGAACCAGCAAGATGGTCTGACTCCATTAAAAAGCTCGTTGGCGACAGCATGCAGAACGCGGTCCGTACGGACTATGACCGCACCCTTTGGAGACTATGTGGTCGAGATCCTCAGTAATGAGCTCAGTAATCTTCAGTCACTGCCGTTTATTCTGAATATATCGTTCCACCAAGTAACAGAGCAGCCTACTTGCTGGTTTTGTCTCCACACTAGAATATGTCGATAAGAGACTAACTCTAATCCAAACTTTCTCATGTACTTAGTAATATTGTCGCAAGGTTGTGTAGACTGCAGCCTATATTAAACCACTGCTGGATATAACTCTCCTATAGCACGCCTTGGAACTCGATCTTTGGCTGAACTCCTCCAGTCACCACCGGATATCCTGCATATGTCATCGCTATACCAAGGAACAGAGTGGTCTACATGACGCTTGCTGGTTTGTCTCCACTGTAAAATCCCTAGACATGAGACTTACATCACCTATCTATCTCGAGTCTTGTGTCATGTGACAGTGTTTCATATATCAATTCACTGCTAGACATATGTAGATATGGCTCTTCAGCACGGCATCGGCATAATCTTCGGCTGTACTTTAGACACTGCTGAATATTCTACATATGTCATCGCTTCATCAAGTTATAGAGTGACCAATACCATCCTTCACGTGTAACCATAGTCCGATAAGGAAAACATTAGAGATGGGCTCACCAAGGACTAGGCTGACCAACTCACTAACGGGCGCTCAAATTAAATAAAAATAAAAATAAAATAAGCGAAATTGAAATATAGGTACATACTGAAAGGTCGCTTGTGTGGACATTTTTTGAAGATGTTGAAAGTGATTCAAATAAAGTGAGACTCTTTTTCGAGCACATAAAATGCCAACTTGTCGGCGTAAATTGACAATTAGTTAGTGACTATACAGGGTGTTACATTCAACGAAATACAAATTAAGCAATTCCGGCTCAGTTAACGACAGAGAACAAAATGCACGAATTGAGTTATTAAAATACGTCGTAATTAACTTCTGCTAGTTTGCTAACAGAATAAATAAGAAATTAAAATCTAGTTGTGTGGCTACCCATCATGATGTCACGCTTACCTGACCTGTTTATATTTTTCATGACAAATAACTTCAATAATGTGTCAGAATGGGTCGAAAATCGAGCGTTGAAATCGCCTCACTTCTGTGTATATTTTTTGGTCGAGATCCCTGCAAATTTTTTTGGCGTTTTAAATTTTTAATCTGTTTGGTAATGATTCCGGAGTTCTAATAAATAGTCTGATATCCTATCAAAATCAGAAGGGATTTTGACAAAAATGTGTCCACACAAGTGAGGCGGTTTATGACCCGAATGCATTTTATTCATAAATCATCGGCCTAGATAAGATAAAATTAGATTCAAACTTTTTTTTCTTAACTCTCTAAGCAGGGTTACCATGAGGAAACTAAAAATACATGAATAATTACAACAGTGATATTAATTAATTAAGATGACTTTAACAATACGAGGCTTAGCGGAGGGTTTTTAGCATCAGGGAGAGGAGTTTAAATAGTAAATTACCTACCTAGGGAGCTAAAACAAAGATGTCTCCGATCGCAGGTATTTGATGCCCGAGCCGAAAGCAAAGGCGATAAATATGCGATCTGAGGGTTGCTTTATTACCTCCCGCGATAAATACAAAATTTTACGATTCCCCCAGGCCAGGAAGTGGGATTTTCCGCACGAGTAGGCTGCGGCAATTGCCACTTTATGGCCAGGTGTGACGTAAATACATGAGTTGCATTACGTTCAATGTAGCACCTTGTAAATAATTAAAGCCGGATAGACGGCTTTCAGTCAGTACATCTCTAGAAAACGTAGGTATCATTTGTCTAGTGATACCAGTTTCGATGTAGTCCGCTCCAGATATTTGCCGAGCGCTTCAGCCATTTTCGACTGGGGGATGAAATGTTGCGAAACACGCAGATATGGAGAATTGCAGTCCAAAGCCGGATTTCTAATTTAGTGCTTAGGTTAGTTCATGAAAAGAGTTTTTGCTTGTTTATGTGACTGGCCGTAACCGTGATGAGAACTGACCAGGGGTCGGATACCGGTATTTTCTCCATACAAAAATACCGGTATTTCTTCCGTTCTTTGTTTTATTATTTCACTTTTTAGTCGAACAATCTAAAAATACGAAGTCAATTTAAAATAATGGGCTATTTCGGGGTTTTTGCAAAATATCGGTTCCGAGCCCTTGAACTGACTCCCATTGACTGATGAAATGAAACGATTTGAAATGAAATGACTTATTCAATGTATGTATTCCTACATCATCGGGTACAAATTGCAGTTATAATTACTATTGTTAATCAAGTACACAGTGATATACTATTTTCTATTACTTACATTTACTATTATTACAATACAATAGGTTTAAAAATAAAAAAAATGTCAAAGTAAGCATTTATTTACAAGCCATCGCTTAACCGAATTCTTAAATAAGATAAGATAAGATAAGATAGCTTTATTTCCCTTTTACAGTTTTGAATTTATATCTACATAAACAAATATACATTTAGTTACATTTATATATACTTTCTTATTTATTTATTTTTTTATGCTTCTTCCTGTTCTTCAATATAGGGACCGCCTAGAGCGGTGAAAGCCTCCTCCAAAGCTCTCCATTTTTTCCTATCTTTGGCTATTCTAGTCCAACAGTTCCCGGCTACTTTTTGTATGTCGTCACTCCATCTTAGAAATGGCCTTCCTTTTCTTCTCTTTTTGTCTCTGGGATACCACTCTGATACAATTTTTGTCCATCGCTCGTCTCTAAGTCTTTGTGTGTGACCAGCCCATCTCCATTTTAGTTTCAACACTTGTTTAACTGCATCTTTGGCCTTCGTTCTTTTCCTGATAGTTCTTAAATAGGTGTATTTATATTGTGGTTTAAATTTGTCAGGTTATTTATTATATAGTCGATTGATAGAATTGATTTTCATTTCCTTATGTAATTTCCCTAAATTATTGCCATGCTCCGTCTAGTGGAGGTTGTCTGTGATCCACAACATCCCTGATGTGATGTGCGGCCAATAGTTACTTTGTCCAGGCCCTCTCAAACCCGGCAAACAACGAAAACTTCCCACAAAAGAAAGTAAACAGGATAGAGCCAGTCGAAGTTAGCTAGTTAGCACACGTGGGTGCCCAAATGGGGGCCGGGCACAGTGCTAGTGCCGTCTCCAGTACCTTTACTTCGTAGCTCTGTCAATGAAAAAAAAATACTAACAAAAAGGTAAAGGAATACATAATAAAGTCTGGTTAATTTTAAAATTCGAAGAAATTAGCACGATTCTACATTTTGATTAATTTTACAAAATCTTAGTGTGGAACAGTGTTGTGTTTAAATGTGACGTTCCGCAGGTAAAGGTACCTTATGGCGGGTAGGCGCTTACGCTGTTATTAACGGCACTCCTATATTAATTTGATGCTACACGACGTAAGTGCCTACCCTCCATAAGGTACCTTTTCCTGCGGAACGTCACAAATGTAATTATGACAGTTTGATTTTCATTGAGCCACTGAGGAGTAAAAAAAGACTAGGGAATGTTTCAATCAATGGCGTAGCGTCCTTGGGTAAGCCTGAGCAGAATTAAGTAGCTTACGAGTAGTAGGTGTGAACCAAGTTTTGTGGGCGCCACGCCATCCACTGGTTTCAATTCAATGGTTATAGTGTAATATGACGATATAAGAAATATGAAATAAATTTAGGACATGTTTGTTATTATTACATAGGCACTTCCTATGTGCCGTACCTACACTCAATCGCTTTAATTGGTTTAAAAAATTAGTATTTAAGTTATATCCTCACGATTAGGACAAAGATCGCTCCACTTTGCAAGTTTTCCGAGAATAGACGGTTAGCGTGGTTAAGATACTGATTATTATAATTGTACCGTAGCCCAACTAATATAACAAAGTTGCAACCAACTTGTTATTTATCTAATTCGGGGCGGGTGTTGTGGGGAAAAATGAAGTAGGCTTGTAAGGATGTAGTGTCCAATGTCCGTTGTCTGATATTCTCCAGATATCTATAGGCTAGTAGGTATCTTTGTGGTTGGGAAATTATTAGTGCGTATAGTTTTTGTTATGTGTTAGTATCGTAGTGGCAGACGATTAAACGCACGCGTGTGTTTAAGTGCTTGTTTTCTTGAGCGGTAATAAAGAAATCCCTCGATCGCATATTGACGTCCCTCGCTTGCAGTTCGGGCCGCAAACATCTGCGATCTCGGCCTTTCTTTGTTTTACCGCCCTAGTTGTGTAATGTACTATTATTACAAGAACATAGACGGTTAGACGGATGTTAATAAGTAATACTTAAATCGGACTCTCGTTCGGAAACCTAATCCCAAGGTACAACTGCGCGCTTAATCTAGCCGGCCGCAAATGAGTGAAGTTTCCGAACAAACTCCGCTAAGTCCATCGATGCCCGCCATGTTGGTCTCGCCGAGGGTTTTTTGGGCGCCATTTTGGATTTTATAGTTAGTTAATAAGCTGAAGATACATAGATATGTACCTACATATTATAACATATTTTATTTAGCATTATCGAACGATTTCTCAAATTCAAAATATTAATTGTGGTTAGCACTTAAAAAATGCCCGTTCACGAGGGTAGGTACCTACTGACTGCCTATGTTAATAAATATAAAAAAATGTCTTGGTAATACTCTAATAAGCAAAAAATAATGTTTTTCAACGGTTTCATTTTAAACTGTATTCATTAATCGTAAGATATATCTATATGTACACAGATATACTTAGAAAAAGCCCATACATCCACGTCTGGTGGTGATTCAGCAATCCTTTCGAGTGGGTACGAGGGAAATCACTTAACATATGACAAATAGTGGAGGAGTGACATGCTTTTAAGATACCATAATCGTGTTGAGCCTTTGGGTACAATTCTACTTATCCTAGAAACCTCTTATCTGACAAACATGGTATATGAAAAGCAAGCTTGATGACTTGTTTACAAGGATCAAATTACTTTGAATGGTAAATACAGATAAAGTATTCGTGAAGATGACTAAATTTAGAGCTATGCGTTGGCTGCTTATGAAGGGATTTGTGTGTATTACGCAAAACTTGAGTGAGATTTGTTTGAAGAGACAAATCGTAAGTATAACGGACTAACATCTTTATTTATTATAAAATTGTAGAAATAGAATGTCTGTACACTCAAGGAAATTTATTGTTTAGCCAATTACCTTAAAATAAATAGCGGGACGGAACCTCGCCTCGCCAACAGAGAACTGAGGCCATTTTTAAAAAGCCCGCTGGTTGTATTTACCAGCCGCCTGCACACATCTAGTTTTGAGGGTTCCGTACCAAAATGGTACTAAAGCAACCCTTATGGTGCGACTCTGCCTGTCTGTCTGTCACAGCAAGAAATCTCAGGATCTACTGATGCTATCGACTTGAAATTTGGAATAGTGATAAAAATCGCAGCCTATTGCACAGAAAAAAATCTAATACCATTTTTACTTTTTTTTTTTCTATTGCGAGCAGCACGCACACATAGGTAGGCTTATTAGACATGCTTCAGTTCTTTGTAGCGAGGCTCCGTCCGGTTATTTATTTTAAGGTCCTTGTGTTTAGCAGTTTAATCGTCTTCTTAATTTATTTGTGTTGGTTCGTAAATGACGTGTCATAAACTGAAATATTTTGAATGTGAATCGAAATAAAGAAGATTCCAAAAATCGGTTGAAGATGATTTCCTGCATTAGGGATTTAGGTATTTAACGCAAAAATTAACAATTAAAAAAAAAAGTTGTTTAGTTTCGTGTAGTTTTGCCTTGGAATGTCTATCAATTGCGGAGTCTGTAAAAGTGATTTCTGATTACGTCTCCGATTTCACCCTGTATAGTTAGACATCTCCAGGTTTAATCTTAAAGTTTATTTCACATTCGCCGACGAAATCGTGAGCAACTATTAAGGCCGGGCCACACCGGCTGCGTTTGCACGCACTGTACGCTGCAGCTCCTTGACTTTGAGCGTGACTAGCCGCCATTTTGAAAAACATTCATACTATACAACGCGTACGCCACGCGCACGCAGACGTGTACGCAGCCGGTGTGGCTCGGCCTTTAGTCTCAAATAAAACAAGCTTCGCATAAGTTGTCTTGACAAGGGGTGCGTGATTTCTTTGCTGGCAAAATTTGATATTCATAAGTTTCGTGTCGTGTGTTTATTATTTTCACTTCTCACACTCGAAAACCATACAGATTTTTGTGAAGCGGCGTTAAAATGGTGTTTAAATCTCGGCAGTGGCGGACTAAGCTAGTCGGAGGCAGGCCCGGGGCAGTGAAGTCACGGTATACGGTAGTTTTAATTCCTACAAAATGTACATCGGGAGCGCGGATGTGTGCACGCCGTGTGCGGACGCACCACAGGCAAGGATTAGAGCATGCGCGAGCATGCCACAGTATGGCGTTCACTCACACAGACGCGCGTCGTGCGTCTGTGTAAATACGTGTCACGCGCTCGTAAACGGCCGAAGTCGTGCTACTTGCTTGTCTTTATACTTTGGTGTAGTAGTGTATATAGGAGGCCCACAGCATAGTATAAAGACGAACAAGTAGACCAACATCAGCCGTTAAGGAGCGCGCGACACGTATTGTGAGTGCGATTCCTTGTAGTGCGTTCGTAACACGGCGCGCACACATTCAACCGCGCGATGTACCTTTTGTAGAAAGAACAATGACTGCCATTATACTGCTTTGACTTTACCTACATATGGTAAGGGCTATTACCAAAGTTATGATCAATGATCATGTTGACATTGTTGACCCGGGGACCGGTCGCCGTAAATGGAGTCGCTCTCGAAGT
Organism: Eudemis profundana; assembly: GCA_947034925.1. NCBI lineage: Eukaryota > Metazoa > Arthropoda > Insecta > Lepidoptera > Tortricidae > Eudemis > Eudemis profundana. The sequence continues at coordinate 3,933,792 of OX344806.1, read as the reverse complement.
TGTATCCGAGTACGTGTACCTGGGGCAAATGCTTCAATTGGGCAGAGGCAACTTCGAAAAGGAGGCCAATAGGCGAACACAACTAGGCTGGGCAGCGTTCGGAAAACTGCGTCTAGTCTTCACGTTGTCCATACCACAAAGCCTACAAACGAAAGTTTTTAATCAGTGCGTCCTACCTGTCATGACCTGACCTACGGAGCCGAGACGTGGCTGCTAGGGCGTGCGTGGAAATGTTAGTACGGGAGAACCGGGAATTCCCGGTACTGCCATACTAAAATTTCCCGGTTCTGCACGCCCTAGTGGCCGCTCACCGCTCGACTATGCTTGGCGTGTCTCTTAGGGATCAAATCCGAAACGAAGTAATGAGGGTGTTTAAAAATCATAAATCCACCAGGTGGCAGCAGGGTGGCGAATGGTCTATTTGGCAGTAGATGTCAAAATCAGGTGATGTGATTGGTGGATTTTGACACCTACTGTCAAAAAGACCATTCGCCACCCTGCTGCCACCTGGTGGATTTATGATTTTGAAACACCCTCATTCGACAAAGAACCAAAGTTACCGACATAGCTCAGCGAATCAGCAACCTAAAAAAGCTGTAGAAGAAGCCTTACATAGCTTGTATGCTACTTAGGCTGCTACTTATGTACACGATTTAACATTATTCAGAGTAATGCGGTTAAGTTCATCACAAATGACGGTAATTAAGCTGCATGTAACCAACGCTTAATATTTGCAAATGCAGTTAACTTACCTAATTTGACCTTAATTACGCATTGTTAAAACCCCTGTTTAATATAATTGCCCTATCAGTTACCCGATCGGGGTGTTCGGGTTAGTTCTGATGCTAGACGTAACAAATTATGAGATAAATAGATATAAAGTGAAGCCTACAGGCTTATGATGCTTTATCGCGTGATAAATAAATGATAAAGCATCCGTCACGTCCTGACCATAATGTGAGAGAGTGACAGATGTTTTATCATTTATTTATCACGCGACAAAGCGTAGCATCATAAGCCTACTGGATAAGTGAGAGACCTCCATAGCTGGAACTCATGCTCAGGTCCCGGCACCGTAGCTCTGAATTACATCGAAATATGTGACGTTCCGCAGGTAAAGGTACCTTATGGCGGGTAGGCGCTTACGCTGTTATTAACGGCACTCCTATATTAATTTGATGCTACACGACGTAAGTGCCTACCCTCCATAAGGTACCTTTTCCTGCGGAACGTCACATATAACGTATGGAATGATAACGTCTAACAAAATTGACTTTGAAAGTTGCCCCACAATGCCCACTTTTTAAGATCAAGATAACCAACTTAATGTTAACTATGTACCTACTATGTGTGAGTCTAAGATCATTTATGACAAATATTAGTCTTAATTTTTGGATAGGTTGCGTATCGTTTAAAAGACATAAATCTGTGATTGGTTACAAAGCATACTGACGCGAGAATTTAATTTTCCTTCACAGAAATAATATATCGAAATAAAAGGATTTGTATGAAAACCGGGCTTATAAGACTTTTCGGTTGACGTTTGATGACAAGAGCGTAACTTAGAGATGGGAAACATAAAACCGCGCGACACCGATTCTAAGCCATCGATTAGTACGTGGCAAACCGATTCTATTACCGATTATTTCTATTATATTTTGATGTATAATAACAATTAATAGAAATACATTTCCCACATCCTATCCTGAAAATGTGAAAATAATACAGAGCGACAAGATAAATCGGCGTATCTTGGTAGTTAAATCTTTCCGTGTTTGGCAGGGAACCATTTTTTCCTGTCACGTTAATCATTTTTTTTTACATTTGGATTATTTTGTAAAACACTTTTATAATGTAAGCAAATAACAATATTAAGCAATATTTAACTGCTTCAAGTGCTTTAGCAAAAACTTTTTAATACTAAAAATATAATTATCACTGCTTTCAAAATCGATTTTAAACGAGTAAGGAATTGGCATTAATTTGATTATTATTAAAAATTGTACGGTACAGCTCCATTCTTAAATTTGGCAGAAAAAATTAAAAAATCGACGTTGACTTTAACTCGACATTGGACTCGATAGTTTGGATAACTTATTTTTACATTGCTGGTTTTTAATGTTTGCTAGGTCTGTAGCGTCAAATTAAAACCGCAATGGAAAAGTAGCATTCGACGCACAATCTCCCGCTACTTACGTGCCCTGATTACGGACTACATGTTACGGAGCAACAAAATAAATTATTTTGTAAATAATTACGGATATTTTAGGACCAAGACTACTTACCAATGAAAGGAAATATTTTGTTTAACCGCTAAGGTTCTCACCACGGGTGTTAACACTTGAATCCCTCACTACGCTCTGGATTATACTTTAGAATCCCTCGCTACACTCAACCCACAACACAATCCTTCGCTTCGTTCAGGATTCAATATACGCCGGTACGCCCTCGCCTTAAATACATCATTTTGCTCCCTTGTGACAAAATCTACTATTATGTTTTGGGCGGCAGGTCCGATTATAGTAACGCTCTTGGTATCCCGATTTTTGTTAATCAGTAAGGATTTCGACGATTAACAGTTGTATTCAGCTAGTATGCTAAACTCTTACATATTTCAACATATAATATATCTTTATATGAAAGAAACATTTCTGTCTCTTCATTGGTTTTTAATGCGGGTAAATTACACCACATTTCTATGTTACATATATAGATACAAAAAATCAAAGTACACAGAAAAATTAAATGGCACTCAACTGTGTACAGGCCGGGAATCGAACCCGGTACCTCTGGATATCCGGCCCAGCGACTCCACTCGTCCACCGTGCCAACCGCTAAGCGCCCTCAACTTTGCCGTCTACTTTGACTTCCGTATCATTCTGTTTTTAATAGGAATTAATATCTAACATAGAAATGTGGTGTAATTTACCCGCATTAAAAAACCAACGAAGAGACAGAAATGTTTCTTTCATATAAAGTATTAATAGTAACGCCATCTCTCGCTCAATCGTCGCAACCTGTAAAGGCTCGCATTGGGGTGAGACACCCGTGTAATATGGGTTTTCGTAGATGGCTTTTAGGTTAATTCCTATTAAAAACAGAATGATACGGAAGTCAAAGTAGATGGCAAAGTTGAGGGCGCTTAGCGGGTGGCACGGTGGACGATTGGTTGAGTCGCTGGGCCGGAAATCCAGAGGTACCGGGTTCGATTCCCGGTCTGTACACAGTTGAGTGCTATTTAATTTTTCTGTGTACTTTGATTTCTTGTATCTATATATGTAAAATAATATATCGTCAGATCGTTTCGTTTAATTGCAGTTCTTAAAGTGAGACTCCAATATAAAGCTTAGCCGTCCAAAGTAGGCTTAGAGCCGAACATGTGAATGAAAATCGACGCCAGAGAGTTAAGCCGGCCACATTGTGTAGGGTGAACTGTTAATACGAGCATCAGTAGGATATGTACATATGCATTTCTATATAAATACACCCGAGTGCAAATATTTCGGGTCACTAACGTAAAATGTAATTACCTGTCTCATAAGCTCATGCAGCCAGCTATTCGTTATTTGTACTTTGTACTTTACTAAATTAAATTATCTTTTAAGTCAAATTTATTCCAAGAAGCTAGTAGCTGCATTAGTTTTCATAATAGGTATTACATTTTATGATAGTGACCTAGAATATTTGCTCTCGGTTGCGGGTATATCCTTTTTGTTTAAAGAGGAAACAAAAAAAAAATTATGTTTACCCTCTTAATGCATTCAGTGCAAACCTTTTGATATATTATATCACTTGATATTTCTCTCTCTTTCATTTTATTATTAATTGGTTTGCGTTTGATCTCGGTCTCTCTCCATCGAGCTATCATCCCACATGGTGGTTTTCTCCCCTTCGCTCTGTCTTCGGAAGTTCGGATACCTGACACTCATGTCCACAAAAATAAAGAAGTATACTATAAACTAAAACTAGATTAAAACTAAATAAACTAAAATAAATCTATTCCTAAAAAACCAAAATTCCTAAAATTAAAACTGATTTCAATAATCAGGCCCCCTTGGCATGGTCCCAAAGACGCTGGCAGCATTTCCTCGCCGTATCGCAATGCCGATCCGTTGCGCGAGGAAGCCTAGCCCCTCGGTCCCCTGTGACGTCGACCAGATTTTTGGATCATGTTATGTATATACTTTGAGTAATTATGTATACTAGAGGAGCCATAGCAAACAATGAACGTGTCGCAACCTGTAGGCGAGGGCGGGGCGTGAACCACGCGACCAAAACGTCTTAAGCGCCGTGAATATCACGGCGCTTACACGTTTAGGTCGCGAGATTAAATGCCCCGCTTCCGTAACGTCGTAAGCGCTATGATTTACTCGGCGCTTATGACGTTTTGTCGCGATGTTGATCCCTTTATAGATAGAGAGAGAGAAAACATGGCCGCCACCACATGGCGCGTCTGCACGAGTTTAAATTGATACAAAAATTATTAAATTAAGCGTGATTAAACGAAAATGCAGTAAACTTAAGTGTGAAAAGTCACTCCTTGACTTTTATTTGATTTTCCTGAGTGGTTTATACAGTACCTCACTACACATGACGGCATATTTAGACGTAATTATTTTTTACTCCAACGCGTCCAGCTACCGCAGCCGTCCGGCACAGACTAAGCGCGTTTGTGCCAAGTGGCCCAAACAGGCTTTACAAGAAATCAAGTTGAGGTGCCCACTCTAGTATACATAATAACTCAATGTGTATATATGGGTTATTCTTCAGAAATATTTATGCGGTCACCTTATTGCTCTGGCCCTTTTTCATACTAAATGTATGGAGACAAACGAATAAGTCGCAGACTTATTTCTGAAGAATAACCCCTATCTGCCTGTGTATACATATTTCCTGCGTATTCGGGTAGTCTTTACTGTCCCCGCAGCCTACTATTCTGCAAATCATCGACGATATCACTCGATCATTATTCCGAAGGTTGTACTGGCAAATTTGCTATTCTGTGCTTTAGCGGACACATTGAAAATTCCATTTTAGCATGGAAACGGCCGATAGTACGTATTTTAAACAACAGTAATTGCTATAGCCGAGATCAGTGTGAGCACTCTAAAACCTCACCGTGCGTAATCCGGGCCGCACTAGTTATTCATTGTACTGACACCTTTGCTATTCTGTACATTAGCGAACACATTGAATATTCCATTTAAATACCAATTCATCATTTGGTTCATGACCCGGCCGATACACGTATCTTTCAAAACAGTCATTGCTTTAGCCGACATCACAGTGAGCACTCTAAAGCCTCACCACGCGTAATCCGGATCGAACTAGTTATTCATGTACTGACAAGCTGCTATTCTGTACATTAGCAAACACATTGAATATTCCATTTAAATACCAATTTATCTTTGGGTCGTCAAACGGGCAATCCACGTATCTATAACAACAGTCATTGCTTCAGCCGACATCACAGTGAGCACTTTAAAGCCTCACACGCGTAATCCGGACCGAACTAGTTATTCATTGTACTGACAAGCTGCTATTCTGTACATTAGCGAACACATTGAATATTCCCTTTTAATACCAATTCATCATTTGCTTCGTCAAATGGGCGATCCACGTATCTTTAACAACAGCAATTGCTTTAGCCGACATCACAGTAGGCGCTCTAAAGCCTCACCGCGCGTAATCCGGACTGCACTAGTTATTCACGCTACTGACAACTCTGCTATTCCGTTCGTTAACTATCACATTGTCTATTCCATTTTAAAACCAATTCATTATTTAGTTCGCCAAACAGCTAATCGGATCAGTACAACACACAAAACAGTAATTGCTAGACATATGTAGCTCGTAAGTGAGTGATTCAAAAGAGCTATATCAGTTGGTCTAGCTCACCGGCTCACTGGTTCAGTTCCGAATCAAACAACTCAGTATATCTTTCAAATCACTCGCTCTCAAGGAGTTTTGAGCCGTGAGCTGCAAGAAAAGACATAATAAATACGAGCTTTTCGTTCCTGTCTTGTCACCGTATACCCATAAATACTCTCTCTTTCGTTTGGAAATATTCGGATTTGTAGCTAATGAGTTATAAGAGCTAGTGAGCCGTTGACACACCACGGAGCTACTGATTTATAAGAGCTAGTGAGCCGTTGGCACACCACGGAACTACTGAGCTAAAAGAGTGATACATATCTATGAGAGCTAAAGATTCATATCACTCTTTTCACTTTAATGACACATTTTGCGCATGTCTAGTAATTGCTTTAGCTGACATTTATAAGCAGGGGTCGGACAAAAAGTGCGGATGACGTAAAAATGACGTACCTAATCTTGCACACAGTATGATGTTTGTGTTTAAACTTCCGTGTGACATGTAGTAACGAAGTAGTATTCATGAAGTAACAAAATAATCGTAAATAAATCCATGGAATTAATGATACAGGACGTAGGGTGATGTAGTGAATAAAATACCCATACTATCATAAAATTTGTAAGGTTCACATTAAATTCACTTTGCCCTTTTTTTCTACGTTTCTGACATGTTTCGTTGTCTCCAAATGCCTTTTAATATTGCTTGCCTTCGTTGGTATATCTTGATTACAGCAAGAGCAGTACTTAGGTATACGTGTTTGTCACGTACCTCCAAAAACGGTAAATTGCCACAATATTCGAGTAAAGATGACATTTTACAGCTTTTTTTTATACATTAGTAAATATAAATTTTAGCTAAATATAATCGTGAAGATACAATAGCTAAACAATAACGAAGTTAATTATTTATTATTCATCTGATTGACAATGTGTCAGTCAAAAACGTACTTAGTCATTTCAAGTGGCGATATCGTTTAATAAAGAGGTTGATAAATGATAAGTGATAACTGTATATGAAAATCAAAAATACTATACGAAATCATCCTATAAGTGGTTTGACGTCATCCGCACTTTTTGTCCGACCCCTGTTTATAATATGGAAGCGTAACAGACGCTCAAAATGGGCCCCACGGATTACGTGTCAACGAGGGCGGAGCTAGTACTTAGTGCTGAAGAAAAAAACTGACAAATGAATTTCTTGAAATAAAAACGGATCACTCACGTTATACAACAGACGAGACATCCAATCGACATGCTGCACTGCAAGGCGCAGTAGTCGCTGGGCAGCGTTCGCGAATACTACTCATGATTAAGAGAATGCCGAATGCTCCCGAAACATGTCGAGTGGATGTCTCGTCTTTTGTATAACGTGAGTGATTGGTTTTTATTTCAATATGTTTGAGTCTCACGGTGGTCTTCTAAGTAAACATGAATTTCTCACGTCAGTATGTTTGTAGATCAATCACAGATTCTTATATTTTAAGGGTTATTCTTCAGAAATATGTCTGCGACTTATTCCTCTGTCCCCATACATTTAGTATGAAAAGGGGCCAGAGGAATAAGGTGACCGGAGACATATTTCTGAAGAATAACCCTTAAACGATATACAACCTATCCGAAAATGTCGTAGGTATAATCAAATTTTATAATGAATATTTGTTATACTCAAACATACTCGTAGTAAACATTAAATTGGTTATGAACACCACCCTTGATACATAAGACATATTGATTTTAAAAAGTGGGGGTTATTTTGTATTAAGTAATTTTACGCAATTATTGACCGATATCATTACCGTGATCTGGGTATTGACAATACAAAAAAAAACTTATTGGAAACCTTGATAACTAAAACCATCAGACTCGGAGGAGTCCACACAAGGTCAGTGAGTTCACCAAATTCAACCGGATTTACGTTCGCTGAAACGAAAGCCAAAACAAATGTACAGAATGCAATGCCAGCTAGTTAATTTTAACGACATACTATGCCCGGATTGTGAATGAATTTTTATTGTTGATCACGGCACAATATGTCTGAATATTCGTTTTTTTATCGCTGTTCGAACAAATCTAAAAATATTGGAACGTCGGATTTTATTTTGAAATTTTGATTAATCTATTCGGCATGTCGACATGAGAGAAAGCAATTCAGACAAAGCAAAAACAATGAAAAGTGAACTGCGTATGAATACCGGGAGAGTTTACACATGCAGTATGTTTAATCTAGAAAAGAGGATGCGGGGTTGTATTTATTTATTTAGAGGCTACTTAGAAAGAGTGACTAGGCCCTAGTCGTCATCATCAGCCTATACATGGTGGGAGGGACTAACCGACATATTTTAGCCATGAATTCCTGGTGGTGTGACGAGTAAATAATGTTATATCAACATGGGTCGAATATTGTCATTTTACATTAATAGTCTTATGGAACAAAATAAATCAGTAAATTCAGCCCCTCGTTTTAAACATGTCCTTACTGGAGGAAAAGTTAACAAAACGAAAAAAAGCTAAAATGGAAACGAAAGGTCAATTTTTTGGCCTCGTAGTCGCTTACTATCAAATTCTGCGAAGGTTAATTGCTTTTTCGACTATACATCACAATGGGCACTTTTTTTTACTCCTAATAGCTGTTAGAATCTATAGTTAAAGTTTGTCGGGTTACTCGTACCCACGGTGTATACGGCCAACTGCTGCGCCTGTGCCCAGCAGTAGGCCAACCACTAGGCCTACACTCATCTATGAGAGATAGATGAGAGTATTAGCTTAGTGGTTTGGGTAAATTGATTTCACTCGTTCTCGGCCGTGCGCAACAGTTGCGCGATTAAGTAGGCTTCCCTGAAGACTAAAAACTTCAAGTCACCAGTATTTCTAGTCAGGGCATTAGTAAAAACAACCAGTCAAGTGCGAGTCGGACTCGTGCACCGAGGTTTCCGTGCCAACTCGTAAGTAGATATGTGAATAGTTCAAGAAAAACTGTATGGCGATTAGTTTAGTAGGAACAAATAAAGTTTTGATTTTTGCAAATTTCTAAAAAACGGTGCATGTTAGGAAAACCGTTATATTTTTCCTGTAATATTTAGGATAATGTTAATAATTGGTAATTATTACAGATTTTTCTGTTCCGTAACTTCGAAGATAATGGTATTTTTTTGAACTTTGTTCGTCCTAAATCAAAAAGTTCATGATTAAGAAAAAAGATAAAAATGGTTTTGGAATCTACATATTAAGCCCTTTTGTTTGATACCCCACTTGATACCTACAATAGCACAACTTAAAATTTTCGACCTCCCATTTCGGCCCCCTTTAAGAAAAAGTAAAAAAGGTATTAGTTTTTTTTTATATTTATTACGCTCGGGTTAGTGACTTTTAAAACTATTCCAAATTTCAAATCGATAACAACAGTAGTTTCTGAGATATCTGACTGTGACAGACAGACGGACAGACATACAGTCGCACCATAAGGGTTCCTTATTTACCATTTTGGTACGCAACCCTAAAAATTAATATAATATGTTTAAAATTTTATTTAAAAATGGAATTAAATGGTTAACATTGCTCAGTTATTAATTATTTGTAAGAGAATACTCTAAAATCAAGCAACAATGTGGCGTGGAACCGTTAAATCGAAAAACATATTAGCTTATGCATTCTTCAAATATTTGCAATCAGTTTGCACTAATAAGCATTCTCTACATACCGTAACCACACCGAAATAAATAAATATATTGCGGTCAGACGACTATCGTTTGCGATCAAATTAATTAAAACAGAAGTTACCGATTTCGCATTACCAAACCACACAGTGAAAAATATAACACATACGTATAATACTAGGTGTTGCCTGTACTAGGAGCAATAAATTAAAACGTATAGATTGTAGTCCTCAAACTGAACAACATTTGTTCAGCGACATTTAAAAATAACTTGTGTTTTAATTTTTAGAACACTTTAAAGTTTATTTGAAGCCGCAATGTATTGCGATGTTTTTTATGTTTGTAGCGTGACAAGCGACGTCAATTAGACTGATGTTAACGTACATTGAAAATACTATTTCATTTGTATGAAAAATATAAAATCTAAAGATTACATAATTTTTAAAAGTTTTTGGACTAAAGTTTTATTGTTTCGTGAGTAGAATCTACGTTTTAATTATTTGCTCCTGTTACAGGCAACGCCCTATACGAAAATACACATATAGATATCGCCGCTATACTTACTCAACCACGTATCTACTCCAATAGTTTCATAGGAAAATAGCACTTTTCTACTCGTAACACAGGTGCGTTATTCTATCAAACTATTCGAGTAGATGCGTGGTTGAGTAAGTATAGCGACGATATACTTATAAAAGCGGAGCGCATAGAAGGGCTAGGACTGCATTTCAAAATTGGGTATTAGTGGGAAAACCTACTACGAGCTAGTTATGCTTATAAGGAAATGTATGTATGTAATATACTCAATTAAGCGCTAAAAGTTATGCCCTGAGTTACTAAACATAGTGATTTATGATATGCAACTCAAGCGAGACTCAAGCTAGCTCCATACCCCTCGCACGATAACTCTCTCGAAAATTCTTCGTCAGAAGACTGTATGTACCTATTTACCGACCGCGATGATGTGCTGTGTTATATTAAAACGAGAAACATACTGCATATTGATGCAGTAATGTTTCTCGTTTATTTACATTATTTCTATTTGGATATCGATTGTGTAGCTCATAAACAGTAAATGTTACTAGGAAACACGATAAAATCTAATGTATTTAAATATCTTTAATTCAATTAAGTTTTATTTTCCAAAACGACCGGGTTCGATTTCCGGTTAAAGTGCAAGTTTTTTTTAAATCTATGTACGCAGTAGTATAGTTTCAGACTTTCCCATACTGACCGATTGAAATGGGCCACCCTGTATACTGCAACATATGTATAACTATAGTTATCATAACCCTCCTTTTTGCTTCGCCGTAGTCGGGTAAAAATAGTGTGCAACTGTCTACACGAGAGCGTATCATAGTTTGTGCCATAGCACACTGGGACCCCGCCACACTTGGCACTGCGCAAAACCCAATTTTTAAAATTTAGGTATTTTAATTTTTTTTATTGTTTATTGTAATTGAGGGCATACTAACTCTTGTGACATAAATACCCAGTATCTACCATCTATCGGCAAGGTGACAGCCTGCGTCAAAGTTCAACAAAATCGTACTCGCTTAAAATTGCATTTCGCCCGCTAAGCATGAATCGTAGTTATTTAAGTTATAAAAGATGATGTTTTTTTTTAAAACCTGCAAAGAGCTTTCATATACTTATATTGCATGTGACTACGCAAACCTTCGGCATTAAGGAACCGAATAGAAAAGTGAAAGCCAGTTGCACTTTTTCGAAATAATTCGTTTTGTTCTCGCGATGAACTTTTCATCAGGCGCTCAACTTATATTAAATTCCTTATTTACCGCTTCCAATTATTATTATTTTTGTATTTGTGTGTGTAATTATTGTCATAAGTGATAATTTTATCTAAGATAATATCCATACTTTATTCTGTTCCTTTTAAAGGTGAAAATTCAAATACCTACACCATAAGCCGAAAAAGCATGTCTGACATACTGTTAAATAGCAAAAAAGGCAATTGACGACAAATTTGAAGATCTGTACGACTTTCTGAGTAAAGAGACTAATATTCCTAACCAACAATTGCGTGAGTTAAAACATTCCTTACGAAACTTAAGCAACAATTCACGTTATAGTAGTCTAAGTACCACAGGAAACGGACTGTTCTGATGATCACAGAAAAAAACCTGGTAAAACTTTATGGCCAGGTGTGGCATAAAGTATATAATTACTATGCAGTATTTTTTTTTTAGATAATAATATTTGGAGTACGACAAAGAAGCTAGAAGAAGGTGACAGAAATAGAGACTAAAAATAACTAAATTGACCCAAAAACTAAATGAAACTACCTAAAACAATCATTATAAAAAGAACATCCCCCCCTTAAGAAGTTCTGCCTGCGGCATGGTACCCAGTACGCAGTAACATGTGCCACGGTCGGTAGCATTAAAACTAGAAGAATACTAAAAATAGTAAGATAATTCCGCAAACATATGATAATGTGGGAACACCGTGAAAGTTTAAATTAATATATTGAGAAACATACTAGTATAGTGCATTCCTAATAAATTTGCATTCGGTGTACACAAATAAGCATTCTCTACACACTGACCGCAACCACATAAATTTATTGCGGTCACGCGACTATCGCTTGCGGTCAAATTAATTAAAATAGAAGCTACCGTTTTCACATTACCAAACCATTGGCTAAAGTATTTAGCGGCGTCGGGGTTTGCTTTTAACTAATTAGGACTAGGATGCGGTTTACGCGGAGACAGTTACAGTAGATCGAAGGATAGATGTAGTTCATTACTTAACTAGGGCGGTAAAAAGAAAAGGGCGATATATATGCGATCTGCGGCTTTCTTTATTACCGCCCGTGGTAAGTACAAAATTTTACGTGGCCCAGGCCTTGATGCAGTTCGGGCCGCAAACATCTGCGATCTCGGCCTTTCTTTGTTTTATCACCCTAGTTGTGTAATGTACTATAGCATTATATAGATCTCTGATGTCCGAAATAAAGCATTATTATTATTATAGATTCTTTGTCGTCGACGGTTAGTCGTCTTTTCAATACAATATATAGTTAATGGCATGGGTACAAGTACATATGTATTACTTTATATGAAAGAAACATTACTGTCTCTTCATTGGTTTTTTTAATACGGGTTAATTCCTATTTAAAACAGAATGATACGGAAGTCAAAGGAGATGGCAAAGTTGAGGGCGCTTAGCGGGTGGCACGGTGGACGAGTGGTTGAGTCGCTGGGCCGGAAATCCAGAGGTACCGGGTTCGATTCCCGGTCTGTACACAGTTGAGTGCCATTTAATTTTTCTGTGTAGTTTGATTTCTTGTATCTATATACATATGTATTATTATGTTTTTATGTTACTAGGTCTAGAAGTACTACATGGTTTGTACATACAAGAGATTAGGGAGAAATGGTACTTTAAATCCCTTTATTTTGGTGATTTTGGTAAAGACGCACAACTACTCATATTATAAACTGTGTATGACCCATTATGTATGTATATAAATATTGATAGCTCCTGAGGAGTTCCGGCTTTCCGATGTGAAGCAACGGGCCGCGGATGCAGGCCCCTCTGCGGAGGCTTCCTCCTGAGGATTTGAGCCCCACATAACCTCCCCGCTCCCTCCTTTCAAGGGCCTGGGAAAGGGCCTTGTGACGCGCTGGGGGTATGCGTAATACATATTTCCGCACCGTTAAAAAAGAGAAAAAAAAGTGATATGGCACCATTCGTGTGCGAATCGGACTCACACTTGGCAGGTTTTATAGGAAGTATTCTACGAGAAATGCAGTATATGACCTACTGTAACTGTGTGCTTTAGATACGTTCCACCGTGCTAAAGGAAAAACTTCACTTTGAAGAGTCATGCCAAGAAAAATGTGTTATTCCATTTCTACGAAAAAACCTTTTGAGTTTTAATTAACACTTATATTTAGACCATAGACTGTAACTGAAAAATTCTTTTGAGTTTTAATTAACACTTATATTTAGACCATAGACTGTAACTTTAGCTGGCTTATTTCGTACTAGGGTTATTCTTCAGAAATATGTCTGCGACTTATTCCTCTATACATTTAGCATGAAAAAGGGCCATAGGAATAAGGTGACCGCAGACATATTTCTGAAGAATAACCCACTTAGCGTTTACCCGCGGCTTTGGCCGCGTTATTCCCGTTAATGTCCTAAGGGAACTCTTAAAGTACCTATCCTTAGTTTCAATCCAGGGCTTGGTCTATTTGGATGGCAAATTTCAGATCAATCCGGTCAGTTGTTATTGTGTTATTTAGTAACAATATCCAAACATCCAAGCCTCCAAACATCTTCACAAACTTTCACATTTATAATATTATAGTGTGAAAAATGTGATGTGATGTGATATATTTATTATTGATTACCATTCACCCGGGGCTTCGCCCGCCTTCTTCCCGTTCCTGTCCCGTAGGAACTATATACCGGGATATAAAGTATCCTATGTTTCAATCCAGGACTTGGTCTACTTGCATGCCAAACAGCTCAATCCATCCAGTTGCTACCCCGTTATTTAGAAACTAACATACAAACATCTTCACAAACTTTCACATTTATAATATTAGTGTGATGTGATGTGATTGATATTCTTGGTAGCTAGCTGCTATTAAGCACGGAAAAAGCCGCTAGACAAATAAAATAAAATAAAATAAAAAAATAAAATACCTTTGTTTTACCACCCTAGTTGTGTAATGCACTGTTGTTTTCTCTGCCACTGTCCGATAAAATCACTATGATACTACAGGGTGAATTTTAAATCGTGAATCATAACCACGTTTACCGGTAAAGCTACTTAAGACTAATACAGAGCACTAGTGTTAATTACAATTAAAGACCCGCTTACTTGATTATTAACAAAACGGTGGAGGCGTTTATTACCATTAATCGTAATAAAACTGAATTATTTTATGAGTAAATACGATTTTTAAATACCTACTTATGTTGACAATGTCGACGATGTTGACATTTATTGACAATACGTGCCAAAATTCTATCCAGCCAACTTCAATATTGGGAGGTTGGATATCTAATGTTGAAATTTTCATGACAAGTACGAAACATGAATGTAGGGTGACAATTAAGGTGAAGTTAGGATAAATCAAATTAAAAGTGGACAAAATAAAAACGTACTTAATTTAGGTTTAAAAGCATTGTAAGTTATTGTTAACTATGTATAGACTTCAAAAAAAATATAACGGTTCACGATTTAAAATTCACCCTGTATACATGTAAAACATGACCAGTTAATTTTGTCCGTTAGTAAGTGTTCGGGAGTCGATATTGGAGTGCATTTGCAAGATTCCGGCGTCGGCGTCGTTAGCGGCTGGCGCGCCGCCAGCGATAGCGCCGATGTTTAGACAATCGCGCCGAGTATTTACAAAAATTATTGTAAAGTAATTTATTGTACACTCATTTTCAATAAAATTTGAAGGCAACTTGGCTGTATTTAACAATAATTTGATATTGAATTTTCCTGTTTTTTTTTTATAAAACTAGGGTGGCAAACAAACATGTGGCCTGCCTGATGGTAGACAGTCACCGCAGCCTATGGACGCTTGCAACACCAGGGGCATTACGTGCGTGTTGCCGACCCTTTAAAAACCTATTCACTCCCGTCTTGAAGAACTCCATACTGTGTAGCCTTCCGGGAAAACTGCGGCAGGGAGCTCATTCCACATTCGGATTGTGCGCGGTAGGACGATAATATACGAATACGATATAATATCAATTTCTGTTCGTATTACACCTGTTAATAACTAAAGAAGTTATTAACAATAATATAGAAAATGACGCGAATTCATTGTCCGTGAGTGTACATAGATACATACACACATACAGGTCAAACACATAACACTCCTTTGGGCTTCGCCGCAGTCGGGTAAAAACAATTTCGAAGGTGATTTTCTGAATTACACTTCTGTCGTCACTTCGCGAAATGCGACAGTATAGAGACTTATCACAGCAGAACAATAATACATATTGTAGTTGCCAAGATAATTACAGTAATTAAACATTCACGCTGTAATTGGGAAACGTTTGCCAAATCCAAACTTAGGGCCGCAGTATGCTCAAGATAACCAAGTAGGTAAAAACACGGAAAAACTTCTTAGTCCGCCTTTGTGTTGTCCGACCGCTGGCCAAGGGCCTCTCCTTGAGATTTCCATAACTTCCTATTTAAATGAATGAATGAATTAACGTTTATTTAGCGCATAAACACAACAATATACACAGAAAAATTATAAATACAAAACACAAGAAAGCGGCGCTAAAAAGGGACACTACTCAGCAGTGACCACAGCAAGGCGTGACGCTGATTTTCAGTGGTGCCCTGGAACTAAATACTAACTTAAACTAAAACTGATCATTTGATGTTTCTTCCGGCCGGTTATTAAAGAATACTTCCAAGTCTTCTCGCTATCTCCGTCTATAGCCTGTCCGCCCCGAAAATTAGTATAAGGAGGGGTTATTGCATTTATAATAGTCTCTGTTTATTGGTTCTTGAAAAACAAGACATAAATAAAGTGCAATATTTCCCTAAAAAATATAATATTCATCATGAATACGGCCCTTAAGATTTAAGATCCTTAAGTAAAAGAAACACAAAAAAGACATAATACAAATCACATAAATTCTGATTCAATCTTATCGCGAAAAAATAATAGCTGCTTTTAATATAAAAATAATACTTTATGATTCGTAAGTTCAAAACGCGGCCATGTTTTCAACGTAATTTAAACGCCAAGGGCTGGCAGTTTATGTTTCAATAATTACTTTAATGAAGGGCTATTATAGAACGTATCCTAGTGTAATTAGAATCTGAATCCACGATTTAAGAGAAGCAATTAGAGCCATCTTGGGATTTCACTTTTTGATTATGGTGGATATAGGTACGTATAGTATAGGACATAATCATACTTTAGTTTATAAGTAGTCCATATAGTATATTTAAGTTTAAATTAGTTTTATCTCCTAGTTACTGATTTTATATTTTATCCTTTTTTTCATTAAATAGATGAATTTACGTCATCATACTTGTAATACTCTATAATCTGAGATATTAGGATGTGATGTAGGCCTGAGATTATGTGTAAGTATTTAAAATGTAATAAGTCTCATCAAATATACCTATGTACCGACGAATAATAAAAGATAATGTTAATAATTTGAAACTTGATATTGGTTAATATTACCATGATATTATGTGACATGTCACATCATGCATTATACCATCAATAAACGCGAAGACGCAGTTTACGGTTTCGAATAGTTCTAAACGCTAATGAGCCAAGTTAATTATTACTTATACTTAAAGTGTCATCGTAATGAATCTGGCTTCTTCACATAGCCATATTTATTTATCAGCAGATATCAAACAGATCTTCACACACATTATAGTTGTTTTTTTGGAGTGCAAAACAGCATCATCACATCACAGACAGCTGGAGTGCGCGTACGATAACTTTGCACAGCGTAACATGGCAACACCTCCGTTTAAAAGTCAAATTTCTATGAAAATGTGTCTTTTAAATGGAGGTGGATGTGCCATGTTCCACTCTGCAAAGTTACTAAACATAACTGAAAAACATTCAAGACTCAGGAACAAATACTTCGATATCTACAGATAAATAGTTACAGTTTTACCCGACTGTATCATTTATTGTACAAGGCTTGAAACAAAAAACATAAATACAAATTACAAACGTAAATTGCTAAGTAAAAGTTCATTCAAATGTCTCTACTGTATTTCCATTGCAAAGAATCAAAGCAAATATCAAAAAGCGACTGCTGAAAATGAAAAACCGCGTAAGTAACAACGCCGGAGCGTCCGCAGTGAAATAATGGCGGTTTTTGCGGCGGCCGCGTATCTATTCATCATTTAATTTTCATTTGAGCGGTCGCCCGTGCCAGTTATTACTGAACACGGACATAACTGGGTATGTGACCTTTTTGAGATCTTTGGCTTCCATTCATTCGTAGCGATGGGCGAATTGAGTTGTCTGATTCGAATAACTCGAATCAGACTATAAACGAGTTCATTCGCAACTCGAATCAACTCGCATACCTAACTCTAGCTAGGATTGATACGGACCGGATAACGAATGCGAGTTCGCCAACTCGAAACTCAACTCGACGAATATTCATTTTGTTACGAATACGCTGAACTCGACTCGACTCGCCGATCCGGTTGGCTGCTGCCGCGAAGCGGATCCCATGGTTGATGCGAGTCGAGTCAACTCGAGTTATCCGAGTTGGAATAAAATCAACTCGTAACATCGCTATTCATACGTCCCACTGCTGGGCACAAGCCTACTCAAGATGAGAGTGAATGGGCTGTAGTCTCCACGCTGACCCTCTGCGGCTTAGAGCCTTACAATGGCGATTTGCGAACGAGTTGCGAGCATGTTTTCACACAGATTTCGATTGCGGCAAACTCGTCGCGAGCTCGCGCGATAAATTTTACTAAACACGCTTGCGACTCGCTCGCAAATTGGCAGGTGTGATAAGTCCCCTGGGGACCCACATACCCCCTTGAGTTTCTTCACGGATGCATGCAGATTTGCTGTCTCACGATTGTTTTCCTTCATCGAAAAGCTAAACTTAAATAATGTTTTGTACATAAGTTGCTAAAAACTCTTTGGTACCAGCCAGGATTCAAACTTACGACCACTGCTTGAAAGGCGCATGTCCGAGCCCCTCGGGTAACATAGCTTCAGTGCTATAAACGAAAATCGCGTAAGTAAGCGTAAGCGTCAGCAGTAGAATTATGGCGGTTTTTGCGGCGAGCACGTATGAGGCCGGCCCCATGTCCACGGCAAGGCGCCGTCGCCGTAAAATGGCGCGGCGCCCGCAGCCATACAGTTTCTTTACTGTGTAAGTACAGTAAAGAAACTGTATGGCTGTATCACAGAATATATATAAGCTAAAGCAGTAAGGAAGCTACAAACAAAACAACACATAGACGCGCGCTTTTACAAGGCCCCTAAGGGAATCTCGCGGTGCCGTCAGTCGCGAGTGCCTCATGCAGGCGAGTGGTCGCGCTTTGCGTTTGTTACGTGCGCGCGCCCAGACAGCCCGCGATCTTTTCATTTTAAACAACCCTAACGCTCTAATGGAGCGTAGGTATTTATTTCAAAAAGTAAGCGTAGCTTCCATACTGCTCTATTTATATTCTGTGGCTGTATAGCTGTATGGCATGGGCAGTAATAAAGAAAGCCTCAGATCGATCGAGATTTATCGCTCTTACCTTCCGCTCGGGCGTCAAATACCTGCGATCTTAGATATTCTTTGTTTTACCGCCCAAGGTAAGTAATGTACTATTGAGCGGTCACCTGCGCCAGTTATTGCTGGCTTTGGCTAGAACTAGGTACTGGGGTGACCTTCTATTTTTTTAGTTTTTATTTAACTTGCTGTATTTGTAATAAATGTATGTTAGTATGCTTAGAGCAAATCTTTAAAGTTAAATTAAGACCGCTTTTTGACGTTCATTGAGGTCAAATTTGGAATTGTTAGGATATTTTTTAGGACCCGAGTGCATAGGCGCTTGCTTTATCGTAGACGTATACTTGCTCTATGATTGGATTTAAGAGCAAATCGTATAATGTAAAAAAAATACGGGTCACTTATAAATTGCCAATACAATGAATAACGTAGTGTTCTCGACTGTCGGGCTATTTCCGTTTCTTGTTTAGCTTAAAAGAAGTAATTAAGGTTTAAATCAATAAAAGTCATATACCAAGTTATCACAGCTGAGAATGAAACGTGCCTATACTTTTTATTTTGGTGCGAATGTGTAAAATATTAGTTGTGAATCGAGTTCGTGGCCCGCCATTGTTTGCGATAACCGTGTTCTCTCGGCGAAATAAACTCAATTTCTGTTACAAACATTTTATATCACCTTTATGTTATGACTATGAGGGCCAAAGCCTGGAGGAGTAAGATACAGTCGACTATAACAGTAAGTGACAAGCCTGAAGCAAATTATAAAGACGAACAAGTAGTCCAACTTCGGCCGCTTAGGAGCGCGCGACACGTATTCACACAGACGCGCAATAGCACTAGGGAATGCAATCTCGTTCTCGCGAGATCTCGTTTTTGCAAGATCTCGGCCTTTTTTAGCGAGACTGATCTCGATCGAAAAATTGGCGAGATCTCGCGAGTTTAACGAGATTGCGCTCGAGCATAAAAACGTTTACTAATAACAGTTGTTGTCAAGTCAACGTGAAAACGTGATTGCGTTCGAGAGTTTTTGTGGTTATTAATGCAAAAAAGAGTTTTCTATGTGATTTACGAGTGTAATAACGAACGATGTCGGAGAATACAGTTTATAACGACTATGTGAGATTTGCGTGTGAGGCAAACTGATAACTGAACAAGCTTTTTATTTTATTAGTATATCTGTTAATTAATATTTAATTTCTAATAGATCTCTGAGTACGTATAGTTTTCTTTCATTTTTAATAATATTTCAATTTTGGTCAACTCAACCACAGAATATTTAATACTCAACTTAGTTACTGAGATTAATTTTTCATTTTAGTTTTTGACTTGTTGTTGTTATTTTATTATTAAAAGACTTTTGTTTTATGTTAGAAGAGAAGACTGATTGTTTATTTTATTTCTTATTTGATTAGATACATGATAATTGATAGTGATACACCAAAGTTTACTTCTTGAAAGTTTATTGAAAAATGATAGATTATTATTAGCTACGTCATTACGTAAAAGTTTATAAAAATAATACGTTAAAATAAATGTTTATTTCATAACATCTCTAATCCTTTTTTTTCTCCTAATGTATTTAAGTATTGTTGCAAGAACAAACATACAAAACCGCCAATCTCGCGAGATCTCGAAATTGGCGAGATCTCGCGGTATTCATATTCACAATCTCGCGAGATCTCACCTGAACCCTAATCTCGCGAGATTGCATTCTCTAAATAGCACGTCTGTGTGAGTGCGATCATTCTTACGCATTGTTAAAATTTTGCTTGTAGTTGCGTTCGGACACGGCGTGCACACATTCAAGCGCACGATGTACCTTTTGTAAGAAGAAAAATTACTACTATTATACTGTGCTGTGATCCTTAGCTGTGAAAAGGTTGCCGACCGCTGAACTTAAGTAACATCAGTACCTCTTGCACAACTGTGACACGCGACTCTTTGTCGCGCGACAAATGCTTCCTATCTCTTTCCACTCAATATAGTGTGACAGTGACAGGTGATGCTCTGTCGCGCGAGATACGAAGTTCCACCGGCAGGGCGAGACGAGACGAGACGCGGATTGAAATGAAATTTGTATGAAATTTTCAATCCAATCCAATCGCTAGGAGAGGATTGAAAATTTCATACAAATTTCAATTAAATCCGCGTCGCGTCTCGTTTCGCCCTGCCGGTGGAAAACCACCTTTATGCTAGACGTACTGGTGAGAATAAAATGATTATCCCTCGTACACACAAGGCTAAGTAACATTACCGTAAAATGATGCTACTCACGATAGGCTATTCGGAAAAATGACTTAAACTAATATAAACCACATATTAATAGACCTCTAATCAACTTCTCGTTAGACTTAGGCTCTGATAGACGAAGATCTATGTTTCTACCATTGCCATGGAAAAATATTGACTTTTAACTTATATTTTCTTCGTGCCAAATAGCCTCGCGGGTCTTAATTAGCCCCATATTACGGTACATTTCTTTACGGGTGAAGCCGTTGTAGCAGGTGCAGAGTATACCACGGATTACTCGCGGTTGACATTTTACGCTGATGTGGGTATGTTATTTACGGCACACTTTTAAATTGAATTAAAATGCCGTTTATCATTTTAAATTTATTTAATACTGGAAATATTTATACAATTATATCACGGATTAGATGATAGAGTGTACTCGATGCTCCAAGATTCTATCATCAGATCTTGATTGCATTTTATTTTATTTTTGGTAATGTTTTAATGATTACTTTTATTGTTTTATTATTAAAAATTATGATGACGATCCTTACTGGGAGACATGATTTGATTACTACTTGTATTGTAAAAAAACTAACTTACGGAAATAAAGATATACGGATAAATCGTGTTTTTTGAAGTCGGTTAAAAAAAGAATTCCCAAGATAGATTAATTTTCCTTTCCGCACGTTATTTTTCTTCGTCCTTTTTTCAAAGCCACATAAAAGAGTGCACTATTTAGGAAAGTAACCTTCCTGAGACATGAAAAGGGCGTGCACCGATGACTCAGGGAAAAACCGCTGCTCAGAGTGGAAATGCAGCAAGTGATGATGTGTTCCATATATTTTGTTACATTTTTCCACTTGGTATTTGTTGGTGAAACTGTTAGATTGGCTAGCGTTTTCTAGTTATCTATTTACGGTCGGGAAACGATTTTTACGGCACTCCGGGTTTTCTGTATTTTAAATAAAGGCACAAGACTTCATGAAATAATAAACCCTTAATAGGGAACGTGCACGACGAAGGTGCTGCCAACTGGTGCGGCCAATCTAAATCATATACCCTCTCATGCTGGGGCCACATTGACGAAAACGCCGTTAATAACGTTAATTTATCGCGTTGAAAGATGATTAACGTCAGTGTAGCTACGACTTACTATATTTGACATTGACACTTACATATTATCATTGACATTGACAGCTTGATTTGACAGGGGCGATAGTTTCCTTTATTGTCCGCCCGTGTCTCTTTTGTCGTTTAGCTGCTGCTGCCACCTACATGCACGTTCCCTATAGGGTATTTGACAACAATCAAAATAAATGACTTAACTCTAACCAGCAACTTACGCTTCCAAAACAGCCCGGATAAAATCAATCAAACTTATTTTCGTGCCACCAACGATTTTACTGACGAAAACTAAAAATAAGGCACCATGTTGAGCGTCACAAGTTAGTATTCCATAGTAAACTGCATACTTTCGGAGCGTTTTGACACTTCATAAAAAGAAGCTGATTTGAACTGTCATCAAGTAGCCTATTCATTAAGACAGTGTTTTTCAAACTTTTTCTTGGCACGACCCCCTTTGTATGTGAAAATATTACGCGACCCCCTACTCTCCACGATTTCTAATCAGAATTTTATAACGTTATGATTTTGATCTTTTTTGTATTTTTTTCCCTTTCTTTCCTAAGGTTACTCGACTCTCGCGACCCCCTCCTACAAGCCCTGCGACCCCCCAGGGGGTCGAGACTCGCACTTTGGAAAACACTGCATTAAGACATCTTATCCTACTAATAATTATGTATAGATACGATATTATGAATAAATGTGGAAGTTTGTGAAGAAGATGGATGTTTAGATGTTTGGAACGTTTGAATTTTTGGATATCTGTAGGCGTATGATGCTACGCTTTGTCGCGCGATAAATAAATGATAAAGTATCCGTCACTCTCACACACTATTTGTCAGAACGTGACGGATGCTTTATCATTTATCGCGAGACAACGCCTACTGGAACTGGATGTTCGGGTATTTGTTACTAAATAACGCAGTAACAACTAATTGGATTGAGTTGGGGATTTGTATGAGAACTGCATCCCGGCTGTACGCCGACTGCATAGTTTCTTTACAAGTTGCAACTGGGTTGCAGTGTTGGTTGTTAGAATTCACGACAATTAATAAACGAATAGTATAATAGACTATTTGATGACAGATCAAATCGCAGTTTAGTATGAAATACTGACTTGTGACGTCATGCTCAACGTGGTGCCTTATTTTTAGTTTTTGTCATTTTAAAATCGTTGGTGGCACGAAAATGAATTAAATTGATTTTATCTGGGCAGTTGCGTTGGTGAGATTTAATTAATTTATTTTAATTCTAGTCAAATACCCTATTACGAGCGTCAAAGAAAATATCGTCATTTCTACTTAAAAAAATAACACGTATCAATAAGTATAAATGACATTCGCATGTAACTTTTGATGTTTTTCTCTACGGCGTTTAGATCGGCCATTCTCACGAAGTATGTCTGCGGTCACCTAATTACCGCGACGCTGTATTCATACTAAATGTATGGAGACGCGGTAATTAGACGCAGTCATACCTATTTCGTGAGAATGGCCGAGATACGAGTTTTTTTCAAAGTTGTGACGATTTATTCATAATACTTTCGCAGATCTCATGGTACTTCGACGAAATCGCTCCTGCACTAAATCACCCGATATCTCAGAAGTCCCTCTAAGTACCGCCAGCAAAGTAGTGAACGAAACTAATTAACAACTTGGGGCGCCCAGCGGTGATTTTGTTAACGCTACAGTTATTCGCCAACTTCCCCACTAAAACTTACATCTTAATATAAAAATGACTAAGCCTCTTCTGATTACTAGGCTATTTAAGCCCTTTTTGTTTCGGGCTCTAGGAATTAGTTCTACAAGTACAGAGCGTCGTATGTAACGTGAGTTTGATACTGAGATAAGACTGTGTTATAAGTAAAATACGTACTTAATTTAGTGCTGTTGGCAATCGATGAGGTTCACAAAGATTAAGACTATTGAGGTGTTATAAGGAAGGTGTAAACGCAATGTTTACAGTACATTTGAGTAGTAGTAGTAGTTATATAAGTTTTATACATAGTTGATATTATTAAAGGTATCTCGCGTAAACACAGACATACAAAAAATTGTGAGACCGGATTTAAGCGGAAGTGTCATTCGAGGACCAAATAAATAAATTACTTTATTTCTAGCTAAAGTTTAAACAAAGGAATTTTTGGGATTGTGAGAAAGTTTACGCGTTACCCAAACATGAATACATTTTCGTAGAAACACAGACGTATAGAGAAAAATTGTGGGCCTAGCCTTCTGTGAAACAAGTGAGTTTATGGGTTTATTACTGGCTGGAAATTTTTTAAGACTTTTGAAATTGCGAGAGGTTTTTGGGTGTTATAAAGGCAAACAACAGCCCTTTTGCGTCAAATAGTTTATTGCCTTGTTTTCGACCGACAGGGACCATTGTCTTAAGTAACAATGACAAACGTTAATAAAATATTGATTTAAACTTTCACGATTTTCACTCATTATTATAACAAAACGGGACTTAATCGCGTAAAAACATGATATTACCTCGACGTTTCGGACGTGCCGTGACGTCCATGGTCGCGAAGGGACTGGCGAGGCGGGTGTCAACATCTTCTAGCCGCGCGGGTTTTCCGAACTACCCGCACTTGGTCTTGATTAATACTTTGCATATTAGGGTTGTCACTCGGCCGACACACAACACTAACAACATCAGGCGATTTGCCGGAAGACACTTGATGATATTGACACATGCTGATGACTGGATTCCACGACGAAGAAAGCTTAAACCCATCTTCCCGATTGAAATTGCGGTGTTTTTTGATTTCAACCGCTTCACGGACAATTCTACTATAGTAATTGCGTTCTGTAGACAGGATCTTGGTATTATGAAACTCCATCCAGTGGTTTGATCCAGACTCCAACACATGCTTCGCTATAGCCGATTTGTCTACTTGGAGTTTTTTAACAGCCGCGATGTGTTCTTTGACCCTTTCCGCTATGGTGCGCTTGGTCTGCCCAATATAAGAACTCCCGCAACTGCAACCAACCCTGTAAACACCCGGCGATTGTAAAGGAATAACATCCTTGGGTGATCTTACATGCCTCGTGACCTTGGATAACGGTTTGTACACAGTTTTAATCGAGTACCTTTCTAGTACTGCACCGACTTTATCCGTTATCCCCTTCACATTGCCTTATGCCTTATGTGAAGGGGATAACGGATAAAGTCGGTGCAGTACTAGAAAGGTACTCGATTAAAACTGTGTACAAACCGTTATCCAAGGTCACGAGGCATGTAAGATCACCCAAGGATGTTATTCCTTTACAATCGCCGGGTGTTTACAGGGTTGGTTGCAGTTGCGGGAGTTCTTATATTGGGCAGACCAAGCGCACCATAGCGGAAAGGGTCAAAGAACACATCGCGGCTGTTAAAAAACTCCAAGTAGACAAATCGGCTATAGCGAAGCATGTGTTGGAGTCTGGATCAAACCACTGGATGGAGTTTCATAATACCAAGATCCTGTCTACAGAACGCAATTACTATAGTAGAATTGTCCGTGAAGCGGTTGAAATCAAAAAACACCGCAATTTCAATCGGGAAGATGGGTTTAAGCTTTCTTCGTCGTGGAATCCAGTCATCAGCATGTGTCAATATCATCAAGTGTCTTCCGGCAAATCGCCTGATGTTGTTAGTGTTGTGTGTCGGCCGAGTGACAACCCTAATATGCAAAGTATTAATCAAGACCAAGTGCGGGTAGTTCGGAAAACCCGCGCGGCTAGAAGATGTTGACACCCGCCTCGCCAGTCCCTTCGCGACCATGGACGTCACGGCACGTCCGAAACGTCGAGGTAATATCATGTTTTTACGCGATTAAGTCCCGTTTTGTTATAATAATAAACGTTAATAAATTGTTATAAAGAACTCTTTAAAACTTTTGGGGTTGTGAGAAATCAAAATGTTATAAACTCAAACAATGGGGATGGTTACTTTATGACGGGCCCTGGTGCCGATTCTCAAATGGTCTACTACTTTTAAACCAAAAGGACGTATGTGAATGAGTACAATATGGCGGTTGTATCTGTTTGTCGATAGAGCTGCAGTTGTTATAAAAAATTGAGAAAAGGAGATTTAGGCAGTTGGGGTTTTAGCCTGGTTGGAGAGACACGCGTTCAAACTAGGCAGTTCGTATTAAGTCCTAGTTTTCGGACAGACGCGTACAAACTAGACGGTTTGGAGTAAGCCGAGTTCGGACGCGCGCGCGCAACTAAGAGTTGGATAGTTTGTTTTAAATAAATATTAAGTTACCGTGAGAGTAGAATTAGGTAGACTAGGTTTAGTTAAATTGTGAAACGTTTATAGAGACCAGTAAGTGAATAAGTGTTAATGATTAGATTAGATTTAGGACTGTGTTCGTGTGATGGACAAAGGACTGTGATAAAAGGATGTTAAGTGATTGTTTTTAATTGTTTATAACTTGTGTTGATTTAAATTTTATCTAGCGTCAGTGAAACAGGAAGTACTATTTCATTAATTACATCGAGTGCAGTTGCAGTAACGAGGAGTTTGTCTTGGGGTCTATTTTATTTTCGCCTTAGGTTGTCATAATAAAGTAGTTGTTATTTCACTTCTGCAATTCTTCGACGTGTACGAGAGTTCAAGATTGCAGCGTTCGAGCATGGCTGTGAAGGAGAGTTCCAGTAAAATGTAGGGTTCTAAATTATTCATTTTAAATCTTATCGTTAAGTATGATAGAGAGGGAATGAATGTGATTTATGATTACTATTAGTTTTTATGCTCTCTAATTCCAAGCTTACTTTGCATTAGGTAGTTAGGTATAAGGGCATCTGCGCTCGAGTCATCACTTTGATGACTTGTTAGTTAAATTCACTCCAATCTTATATAGCTCCCGTCTTGTCGAATTGCCTGTTTGGAGTTTTAAGAATACTGTAGGGCAATACTACAGCAGTAGAAAGTAGTGTACGCCTTATTGATATGGACTACTTGCTAAGTAGTGTACGTCGTAATGGTATGGACTACTTGCTGTAAGCTTAGGAGGGCAACGAGATCGTGTCTGTCCGGACGGACTATACTCGTGAGGATATGCTTCAGTGACGGCTGAAATACGTCCCGATATTTCCCCTAGCCACTCTGGCTTCCTCTTATTAGGAAATCAAAGTGAGATGATTGGATGAATCTTGTCGATCGGAATGTTAAGAGACGGTTTGTTTGGAAAGGGTTCGTAGTTGCGTCAAAGGTCGAAGGGCGGGCAGAGTCGGGACCGCTGTGGTGTCTGTAACGACTTGTCCGTTTGGCCGGGTTTTAAGGGAGTGTGGAGACCCGGATTCTAAAATATTTAAATAGAACTAGGTTCCCTATTTAGACCTAAAGGTCTGCTTTCCATGAGGTCCCCTTGTGTTCGGGTTTTTCAGGGCGCCGTTGTCTACGTCGATCCAGAGCTTTCAATTAAGTTAGTTTAGTTATTTATTTTTCATTGTACTATATTATAAAAAATATTTTAAGGTAATTTGGGTGACTTTGTATCATATTAATTTTAGATTTTGTAAACACAACGTAGACGGTCCTACATTTAATTCTAGACGATCACATTATTATTGATGGCCAATTTTTATTTTATTTAAATAAATTAAATTTAATAATTTAATTTTTAGTTTTCTTAAATACCTATATAAATAGGCGTATATAGGGTTGCTTTACAAAGGCTTACTCCGCGCTTTTTTTGAAGCCTGACTAACTTGCACTCCTAACTTAAAATTAATTGAAGATCAAAACGGGATTCAATAAATTCATAACCCTGGAGTATTTTAGAAAATATGGCGGTATTTCATTGACCCGATTTTTTGACGGCGAGTGTATTTCGTCGTTTATCGTCAGATTCTGCCATATAAAACCGTAATTTGCATCAAGGTAAGTTCTTTCAAAACTGGGGTGAAATCAGATATAAAATAACCTATTAAAAGTTAATAAATTGGCGACTCGACTTTCAAAGTAGTCGCGACTTAATCAAAATATAAATTAAGAAACACAGAAGTTTTAAAAGTTGCGCAAGCGTATCTACTACAGAGTTTATATACCTATACAGGAGGTGATTTAAATATTTGCGATTTCGACGAAGAGGACACAGTATAATAGCAGCAATTTTTCTTCGTACAAAAGGTACATCGCGCGCTTGAATGTGTGCGCGCCGTGTACGAACGCACTACAAGCAAAGTTTTATGAAATGCGCAGGAATGCCCTAGTACGGATCGTGCCGTCTACGCCTCGACCTTGATTACTTATCGCGCGCCCCCAAACGGCCAAAACGTCCCAATTGAAAATATTTCAAATTTTCTAAGGTCTCTGAAGTTTTAGTCAAAATCGCAGTTACCCAACTTTTACGATAACAGTATTTTATGCTATATATATATATATATATATATATATATATATATATATATATATATATATATATATATAAATTATAAAATACAAAATTAATCATAACCTGGAAACAAGGCAAATATGACGTTTGACTGACAGTATGTGTCTATGGTAAACTTTTTTATTTATTTAAAATATACTTAAATTAAAAATACTTTTTTTATGTTGGCATCAATGAATTTAGTTCGGAAAGTTTTGTTTTTCTTAAAAACCGTAGGAATTTAATAGTTTGTTAAGTTGGTAGTTGTGCATTTTTACCGTAAAGTTAAAATTGAGCGCTTAATCCTTGACCTAAGTTTAACCTAGATTTAGAAGTCTGTGGCTGCTAGCAATAACGTAAAGTGATTATAACGACACTAGTGCTGTTATGGGGAATAGAGTATAGACTTCTCTGAGCTCATATTATGTATGTTCTTATATTAGTGTTCGTGACCAAGTAAAAGACAGATAACAGTACAGGAGTAGAAAAACTATTTAACTTCGAATAAGTTTAGATTGAAACAGCAATATTTATTAAGAATATTAGCGCAGGTAGAGGAAGCTGTGAGTTTATTTTTGCAGTTTGTTGAAGTGGGAAGTGTACTCGAGCTATGATTGGGATCCTTGCCTCGTCGAGACCTTATAGTGGATAAGCCTTCAATAGGAATTCTTAAGTTTATTTATATTTGTATGTATATAGTTTTCGATTATTACTAATTAAATTAAAAACTAAAACCTTTAAGTAAAAACAATATACACCTAAAATAAAAGCAAGTAAAAATTAAAAATTATAAGTTATTTACTATACCTAAAATTGAATTAACCCGCGTTAAACTATAACCTTACTGCAATACAGTAAGGCTTTATTGGACACCAAAGTCCAAACAACAAAAAAATTAAGCTAAAGAGTAGGTAATTTAATCAGAGTTTCCTCTTGAATTTCGTCGTCGCATCAAATCAAATCAACGGCTCTTTTACAATGTCTGATTCTATTTTTTTTTTGGTGCTTCGGGTAATCAATCACCAATTACAAGAATCGCACTTTCGCATAGGATTCTTAGTTTTTGGTAAATTGGGTGACCTCTACAAAACAATCAAATATACACCTCACAATAGTACATTACACAACTAGGGTGGTAATACAAAGAAAGGCCGAGATCGCAGAAGTTTGCGGCCCGAGCTGCAAGCGAGGGATGTAAATATGCGATCGAGGGCTTTCTTTATTACTTGCCGTTTTGTGTACATCATTTTATGTCTACACTTGGCCAGAAAGCGGCTTTTTCCGTACGCGCAGCGTGCGGAAAAAGCCACTTTATGGCCAGGTGTGGCATAAAATAATCTTGTACTGTTAAATTCTGAGCAATTGAAATTCGTACCATCGTGTTTTGAGCTCATTTAATTGGTTTTGACGTTTGCGATTATATAAAAAAGGCACAGAAAGAAAGATATATAAAATACTAAATTTTCGGTAAAAAGACGTATTCACCTTGCTCTAAAGTCATTCGTTCAGTGCAGTCAAAGTTGGCGAGTCAAATAAAGTTTGGCGCGGAACTGCGACTAATGATGTATGTCACCGACTTGTTTCGTTTGCCGATGCCTTTGCGAGCTCGGACACTTCGGAGCTGTTATGTTTGCTTAAAAAGTATGATTTTGACTAAAAATATAAACTGCTAAACTGTTAAATACTATATTTTACTTTTATTATAGTTAATTTTTTTCATAAACAAAATGAAATAAAACTAGAGCTCAGAGTATTTATAAATGAAAGATGCTCCCCAGATCATCTTGAGATCTCTTTCTGTTAACAACTGCTACTGCAGCTATACAAAAATCAGCATTTACATCGGTCCACACCTTTGACAGCTAATTTCTTTATTTATCTAGACGTATCCATAATGCTCTAAAGTCATTCGTGCAGTGCAGTCAAAGTTGGCGAGTCAAATAAAGTTTGGCGCGGAACTGCGACTAATGATGTATGTCACCGACTTGTTTCGTTTGCCGATGCCTTTGCGAGCTCGAATACTTTGGAGCTGTTATGTTTGCTTAAAACTATAAATTCGGCTTGAAAGTTTATATAAACTGCTAAATTATAATTTATAGGAATTCAATTTATTCTCATTTGCTGAACTTTAAGTTTTATAATGTGCTGTACATAAGAACTGCACTGTAAATAAGAAGCTAAATTTGCATTGGGGTGATTTCGAACGGAATTTCTGTTAAACTTTAGAAACTTTTTCATGGATAGTAGGTATGTGCTATTAGTTTTTCATATGAAATAGTTTTTCATATGTATATGTATATAATAAAATAAATAAATAAATAATAAATAAATAAATATTAGGGGACAATCTTACACAAATCGAACTAGCCCCATAGTAAGCTCAATAAGGCTTGTGTTATGGATAATATATTTTTTATTTAAACTAGATTGTTCAATTTACTGCCGGAACCGCTCTATTGTGTCGTCATGGCGACAACAGTGCGGAATCTCTTTATATGCCTCCCAGGTAGCTCGCAGCAACTAAGTCTAGCGGTAATTTACGTTCCAAACTAAGTAGACTGTTCAATTATACTCTCGAAACTACTATATAGTGACGTCATGGCGACAAGAACAAAGTTTAAAGACAAAAGTACCTAGTCCAATTTCGGCCATTTAGGTGCGCGCGACACGTATTAACATAGACGTACGATCGATCGCTGTGTGAGTGTGATCCATAATGAAGCATTCTTGCGCATTCTTAAATCTTTGTTTGTAGTGTGTTCGTACACGGCGCGCACACATTCAAGCGCGCGATGCACCTATTGTAGGAAGAAAAATTACTGTATTATACTGTGACAAGAGTGCTCAGTTTACTTGTTTTTTTTTTTTTTTTAAACCTGACAAACTCACAACCCATAACCGGGCATAGTGATTGTCGGGCCGGGTGGTTGGCCGTTGCGGTCCCTGGGCTCGAACCAGGTCGCTGGCCAGACCACCCAGTTTACTTGTAAGCTTCCATTCGCAAAGTATGAACCAACCTTATCGAATCGAACACCCTCCCCATCCGTCATCAAAATATAATAGCCTTAGCTCTCAAGGTGTCAGCGGAAATTTTAATTATATTCGTAAAAAAATGGCGGCCAATGGTGATGACTCTGTAATTGGAATTATCCGGGGTGTTCGAGGCTTTGAATAATGAGTCGCTTAACGAGCTCGGTAAGAGGATTGCGGGGGTAAACGTTTGTGGACTGTTTTTAGCGATATTTGTTGAACAGAGATGAAAAATATCATCCCAAATAGCGTACAGCTATTGTAACTCCAATTTAAGTGCTATAAGAGCTGTGTAAGTAGCTTGTAGTGTAATTTTTCAATTTTCGCGTTTAATTTAATAATTTTAATCACACTAGCTCGTAAAGGGTGTTATAACACGCGGGCTTATAAACCAGCTAGAGGCGATTTACCTACCGTGGGGTTTAAAAATCTATAACTCCCACGGGAGGAAAAATTATATGAAAATCTATAACTCCCTCGGGAGTAATGAGTTTAGTTTTAAAACTCGTACGTAATTTCAGACTAAGGAGGTTTTAAATCAGCCAAGGCTTTTTTCCTATCTTCAAAACTTGGCTACAAAACCAATTTTACTGTATATAAAACTTATATGATATATTTCACTATTATTTCAGTGATTTTTGCAATTAATTTAATGCAATTAAATTACTTTAGTTTAAAACTGAAAATCGGTACAATCGGTACAAACTAAACGCAGTTCTTAGCATTAGGTATCTGTGGAAAACTATATTGAAAAAGTTGACAATAAATAATTGGATTTTTGCTTTATTTTTTTTTCTCGCAATTGTGATAAAAAAACATTGTGTGTATCACGGGCAGTAAAGGGGATTACAAACTTGAGTCATTAAAGGCCTCCTAATAGATTCTCGTTAGTAATCCCCCTTCTTACTACCCTCGGTGCACAATGTACTATAAGACGTCCCAAGTAGCACACCAGGCGTAAGTATAATAGCTTATAACAGCCATTACTCCGTACTACAATTGTATAATTAATTACGCACCCTGGGCGATAAAATAAAAAACTGGCTCAGATTGCAGGTGTTTGTGTCCCGAGCGGCAAACGAGAGCCATAAATATGTGATCTGGGACTTTCTTTATTATTTATATCCTTGTTGTGTATATAAGTTTATGTCTTCTCCTGGCCAGGAAATGATATTTTTTTCCCGCGCAGCGGCTGGAAAATACCGCATACGGCCTATAGGTACCTTAATAGTACATTACTTACCTAGGGCGGTAAAACAAAGAATGTCTCAGATCGCGGGTATTTGACGCCCGAACGCGAGGGCGATAAATATGCGATCTGAGGCTTTCTTTATTACCGCCCGTGGTTAGTACAAAATTTTACGTCTCCCCCAGGCCAGGAAGTGGGATTTTCCGAATGCGTAGCGGGCGGTAACTGCCACTTTATGGTCAGGTGTGACGTAAAAAGTATTACATTAAAAGTCGTGTTTCTTGTAAGTGTTCAAAAACTCCCCTTTCTCCCCCTTTTGGCAGCCCCCTTCGCTGTTCCACCAGCGGGTGAAGTTCTTGAGTTCAGAAGTGTCGTGAGGGTCATTCAGGCTCTTGCAGAGTTGGCACAGATTGGACCCCAGAGAGTTAGCTTCGTAGTAGTAGTTTTGATGCCATCTGAAAATATACAAGGAAAATTATCGTCATCATAACCAGCAACCGAAAAACACCCATGAATGAACTCCCACCTGGGTGTTCCCAGCGCGCTATGACATGGGGTACTTCAAGAAACGAGTAAACAGGGCTCTCAAAGATCAACGTATAGGTAACACCTCAAGTGTTGCAGATATCCATGGGTGACGTTGACTGCTTTCCATCAGGCAGCTCATCTGCTCGTTTGCCACTTATAACATAAAAAAATACAAAAAACTACATAACTACAGTGGACAATAAAAAACTTGTCTCTAAAATAAAGATATTGACAGAAACTTACCTATTTATTGTTTACCTTTATATTCAAAGGAAGACTCCTCCCACGAAATCTTGAAATTCAAGATCCCACTAAACATACATAGGTACATAGTTTGTCAAAAGCTAATTTATTGTACTTACGTGAAATATTGTTCGTAAGTGGCGCGGTCTCTACTGATTTCGATCATGAGCGACGCAAGCGCACCCGGGCTCATGCTTCTTGCGTCGATGTACGAATTGGGTGGCAGAAACCTGTGTTTAACAAAAAAAACTTTATATTGTCTTCGGTTTCCGCGATTATCACTCATAGTAATAAAACAACTTAAACGGATTAAATCCGACGTTTCGTAACCCTTTTCAGCGTTCGTGGTCGCGGGTAGAGTGATCTTACCTTTTTTTTTTTTAACCCGGAGAAATGCATGAAACTGCATACCACTACGTAACCTAAGGCCATCGGGGTGATAGCCAGATGTTACGCATTGGTTATGTGGGGCTCTCCGCTCCAGAAAGGATTAGCCTACCCACTAAAACTCAGGGATGCTTCCACCCTGTGCCTTCATGGTGATGCCGTGGGATCGCTAGCAAGCCACCACGACATCACCGGCACCTTCGCCCTAGGGCGAACCCTCTCCGAAAAAGGCACACTGTAGCATGGCCAGTGTGCCTTCCCTCACCTGCTTCCCCCCGACCAACGGCCGTCCCCCGGGGAAACCAGGAACCGGCACCGAACACACGGGGTCCAATCGTGTATCCGGCGCTAGTCCCACTCTCACCGCCACGGGAGGACAAACGCCCCTGCCCCGCAGCCGTCGACGGGAGGACAAACGCCCCTACCCCGCAGACACTCCCGCCCGTCCTTACGGACCGCGGTGGGCCAGTCCTCCGCCTCCCGCCCCCAGCACATGAGGTAGCGGCAGCCTGCAAGGCTGAGTTCTCGGGACGCAGAGGACTAGTCCACCGCCACCACGCAGCGGCACAGGTCACCCGTCTGGTGCCTGCCCGCAGTGCCCCCCAAAAGGAGACGTCGGAGGGATGCTGCCCGTGCCCGACGTTCCGCCCTCGCGTGCCGCACCTGGAGAGTCCTCTAACAGAGGAAACCCGGTGCGGGACCCCCCGACCCCCCCTGACAGGCTCATTCGCAGCATCGGCAAGTGATCAATTAGGGGCCCCTAAGAAATCACTTGCCGTTGCTCCCGGGGTGCACCGGCCAAGACGCTTCCCTTTCCTGCGGATCAACCGGATCAAGAGGAATGAGAAGAATCCAGACACTCTGGGAGGTTTCCTGTCTAGCACCCCAGACTGATCCTACCTAAAATGTAGTAATATACGCGATTTAATCCGTTTAAGTTGTTTTATTACTAAAAAAAACTTAGTGGCTATATGTATACATACACACGCTGAAATTTTAGTGGTTGTTTTCCGTTTAAGGGCATGTTCAGTATCGTGTTCTGATTAGGAAACAGTGGAAGATTTTTTTTTTAACGCGAAAAAAAAAATATTTTCTATGGAGCAGCCGCAGCAGCAAATTAGCCGACCCTCCATACAAAAGACTCTTTTTACGTCAAAATTTTTTTTTCTTCTTTTTCCTGATCAGAACGCGATACTTAACATGCCCTTAAACGGAAAACAACCACTAAAATTTCACCTTGTATATGTGTGTGTGTGTGTGTTTCCTATTTATTATGATAAGTATATATGTTATTATAATGTATTTTATTAACGTTTTATATTATATTTAAGTACTCAGGTATGTTAAGCTTATAAGTATGTGTATTCAAAACTTGCTTTATTCTCTTTGTGTAAGTGAATGATTTAATTTTGGTAGTTTATCTATCTTCTTCGATGTTGCTTGTTCTTTCTCATTTGCTCAAGGGTTAGCTGGAATAGATCCGTCAAAGGGATAAGTTGGCCTTTGGATAATCATTGATTTTTACCCGACTGCGGCGAAGTCCAAATGTAGGGTCGTAAAAAATGGCGGATTTATACACTTTAATGTGTTTGACCTGTATGTATGTACGTAACAGTAGCGTGGCGTCCAAAGAACTCGATTCCTACCGGCTTGCCTAATATCAGGCATATGAGCACCTTTTTCTAGCTCTTAAGGAAAATGTGCACTAAATCTGCATCGGCTTGCCCAAGGATATTTTTCACGCCACGCCACTGGTACGTAAATAAGTATGTATGTATGTATTTCTT
The DNA here is from genome assembly GCA_947034925.1 of Eudemis profundana. Taxonomy (NCBI): domain Eukaryota; kingdom Metazoa; phylum Arthropoda; class Insecta; order Lepidoptera; family Tortricidae; genus Eudemis; species Eudemis profundana. The sequence goes on along the minus strand of OX344806.1, from coordinate 3,898,140 downwards.
ATGGAATTTAAACAATAGCGTCCAGAATTAACACCACACTTATGTGTTTTTTTTATTCATACCATATCTTAAAAAAAACTTATCGATATTCGGTAAGTACAACCACAAAAATAAAGAAATACATAAGTACTCATCAAACCACTTACCTAGAGTAATCAGCACCACCAAAAACTATAGGCACAGTATAATAATTCAAAGCATGCAACACTTTCTCTGAAACATAATCTTCGTCTAAGGAATTCTCAAACGCTAGATAAAAATAATAATCAGTCTGTAACATGTCCAGACAAGTATTCAGATCATCTTTAGGGCAAACATGTTTGCCGCACCAACCAAAAATGTCTATCGTGAAGTTATAAATTTCTAGATACTTAGAGACGTCCGCAGCGAGAATTTCCCTATTACTTTTCGTTTTGCAATGCGACACAAACCAAGCAGCTAGCTTTGCCTTCTTTTGCAATTTCAATTTTATAGATTGCGTGAGAGAGGTAGGTGCGTCCAGCCATTGCATATCCTTCTTTGGTCCAGCCAGAGTCTTGTTCGTAAAGTATACATTGAAAAAAGGTTGAGGTATAGTTGAGTCCAGTCTATAACTCCAAGTCCAGTTATAGTAGTTGTCATACAAAGGATCGCAGATAGGATAAAGGCCAGCTGGCTCAGATGCCGTAAATATGTACTTCTGATGCAAAGCCCTGATGTATGGACGATAATCCCAATCGTTCTCCACATCGAAGAGTATAGCGTCAAAATACCGGGGATCAGTCAGCAGACTTTTGTCATTCGTCATGTAACAGTTGTTGAAAGTGCAGTTTTTATCTAAAAACGACCGCTGCCCGCTCACGAAGTCGGAATTTGAGTAATGTGACATAGCTTTGGTCCATTTTAACACGTATTTCAAGTCCGTTGGCAGTCTTTTTGGTTTCTCAAACGTTAAATCAACAACCGTGTACTGATATTTGCTGTTACTATTTCTTTGAACCTTTTTAATTTCTCTCATGATCTTCTTCAAGCTGCCGGGGGGTCGAACAATGTATTCTATTTCGATTTCAGCTCTTTCTGTACGTATCAGTTTTAGGAAATGTATTAATAGTGCTGTGTAGGCGACGAATAATATGCCTCTTAGTATTTGGGACATGTTTGAGCCGCGACTGTCTGAGGATGTGTGTTGCGTCGAATCACTGTTGTTTACAAATTACTTTTACGTGTTTCTGCAACATGTGGATGCTGGTATGTTATGACGTCAAACGCAGTTACGTGGAAAATATTGCTTAAGTACTTATAGTTAAGACTCGCTGCTTAACCATCGTACCGAGTGTTTTATTTTGCTTACCCCACAGAAACCGTGTATTTTCACGTATTGTTTTAGGGTTTAAGAAGGATTTATTCACTAACTATCTTCAAAAAACTAACTGTCTTTTAAGGAAAATTTCAAATAAAGTATTTTGGATTTCACTACACAAGGGAAAAACAAAAATTCCAGTCTTAATAGCATTAATAATAATAAAGCACTAATATTAAAACATTGTTTACATTAAACCTCATCCTTTTCGTTTGTAAAACGTACGCAATAAGAGGGGGGCGCCACTCGTCTATTTAGATTCATTTGCATTTCGTCCGCGAAACATACCGCACGAAAACCACCAGAGCTCTCGTTAGCAGCTAAAAAGGCATATGCAATTCGTTCCTGCATTCCCTTACACTCTTTTAGCTCCGACATTCGTTCCGGACAAAGAGATTTTCATATTTAATTCTCTGTTTAGTATAATTGCCGACATATTTCCCTCTAGTTTTTGCTATATTTGCATACGCGAGTTTTACCGGAAAATTATACTGGTTGTGCAGCGTTTGTTTAAGTCGAAATATATATTTTTTTTGTGGTTATGTGTTTTCTGTGTGGTTGGACGAGAATTTAAATTATTTTAAATGTACGTTTTTGGCGTACTTGTTCATAATGTGTCCATTATACTTAGGAAAGTGTTCTAATGGTCGACATACTCGTATGTTCTTTAACAATCGGATTTAAATTCTAAGATCGCTTGTAATAATTTAAGCCAGGATTAGAAATCCTCTATGATTTCTGAGGATTTTCCTAAAACTCTCAATTATTGTAATCTCGCTTTATGATTACGTAATCTCGTATACTTTTGAAAACATTCGCACTCTCTTAAAAATGTTCTGTAACTTGGAAATACCAAGCATGTGTTCTGAGGTTCAACTTTTTACAAAATCTTCGTCTTACAGTACAGTTCAAAACAATACTACTCTTTATTGCTCACCAAACATTTAAAATAATAGTATTTTACGCAACAGTTGTATAAGTAGGCTAAAAAAATGCGAATGGCGCGAGTTGCGATACGAGCCGCCGCGGCGGCGAGTATCACAAATAGAGACGCCATGAGCGTTTTTTAACTTAACTGTATTAGTCATATGTCATATTTGCCTTGTTTGCGCGCTATGTATTGATTTTGTATTTTATATTTTAAAACGTAGTCGTAGAAAAAGTATTGTATGCATTGTTGTATAATTCAGTCAAAAAACGCTCATGGCGTCTCTATTTGCGATACTCGCCGCCGCGGCGGCTCGTATCGCAACTCACGCCATTCGCATGTTTTGACCATACGTATACAACTGTTGCATAAAATACTATTAAATTACTTATTCTAATGAATCGTTGTGACATAAGAAACTACAATGTATTAATTAATATCATTGGGAAGTTCCTATGACAATTTTATTCGTAACACAAAAACTTGTATTTCTGTTTATTAGATGAAATAAACAAGGTGTAAACAAAATGATCTCTACTGACAGACCTATCCTAAAACTGATTTCTTTCCAATAACCTTTGTGTAATAATGATGGCTAAATAAATAATTAAGAAATCAGAAATGCCTAATTTAAATAGCCTTGATTACAATAGTACGAGTTCTTAACTGAAAATACGGTCCCATCCTGATGAAAGCATGAAACTTGGTATGAATGTAGCTGTCATATATTTGCTTCAATGTCGATATGGAAGCACGTCAAGAAATTATTTCCCCCCCCCCCCCTTTTATCTCCCTCATTCTGGTTTTCCGAATTTTCTATAAAAACGATACGACTGAGGAGTTTACTCTTCAGAGACCAAAATCATCGTCGAGAAATTGCCCATCAACGTATTATGAAATTGTAAAAACAGTCACACTTTTTTCTTTCTTGCTTCACTTATAGGAAAACGACAAGAGTAGTGATAAAATAGGCTAAAACAGTTAAATACCTTATACATTTAGCTACAAAGATACTTATTTCATAGTCGTAGAGGCATTACTTCCAAAGCTACAGCTCACCGCATCTGACTCAAGTACTCTTTTTTATTACTTTTTTACAATACCATCTTCCGTTAACTTTGTTTTGCGTCGATTCACAGTTTCCAATTAGAAATAAAATAGTCCATGTGTTAATCCAGGCCATAGTCTATCTATATGTAAAAATTAATTTAAATCCGTAGAGCCATTAACCAGTGATTGACAAAGAAACCAAATTACAAAATATAATACTGATTTTCGATTATCTGTACATCTAACGTCATAACGATCACATTATTAAAGCTGTAAAGCACCTGGTTTAATACACTAAACCAGATGCTTTGATAATGTGATCGGGCTTCTATTGGTGTAAGGCCTACTGTCCACGGAGGCGTAGCGTATTAGACGCGTATTTGTCATTATACGCTTGGTGTCCGCCTGCTTGCTGCTTAGGTACATACAAAACTATGGCCCACTGTCCAGGAGGCGTCGCTTCATAGACGCTTCAAAATACGCCTGCAGCAGCAGACAGTGTTTCATAGTTTTGAATGTAGGCAGCAAGCAAGCGTACACCAAGCGTATAATGACGAACACGCGTCTAGTACGCTACGCCTCCGTGGACAGGTAGGCCTAAGGGTTTCAAGCAATTTATTAAAATACAGCAAAGTCCAGTGAAAATTATATATATGTCGGAGACAGTAGCGATAATTCAAGAAATTCTAGATCGTCAATTGACTACTGTAGTACTAAGTAGATTTAAAATGGCGGCGAACGCCGTGTGACGTAACGTCCGGTTGCGGTACACGTGGACGGGCTCGTTGGGCAAAAGTGTCGATTCTCTTTCTGACTGTCGTGGCGACAACACTTGTCTTACGATTCTGTCAGTTCGTCTGCCAGTAGTTAAAGTTGCTACTTGATAATTGTAATTCTGTCGATTAATAGTGAAATGAATCATACTGTGTAACGTAATTGCCTAGATTTGCTCACTCAAGTACCTACGCCATAATATTGTAACAACTATTGTAATGCCTGATGATTTAAAAGAGAAACTGGTGAGTTTCTTCGGCGCTTCTTCTCACCAGAATGTCATTACCGAAGCGGCCAAAACAATCAGACGAATAAATGATTTGATCTAACATGAATCCACTTCTTTAACCAACATACCTCAACGGCCAGGATTCTGCAGCTAACCCATCCTGACACAGTCAGTCATCATGCGAGATCAGACATATATTTATTTCAATGCATATCACAGGAATCTCCCCCACACTTACAGAGACCAGTACAGGGAAGACCTGACTTCTTACAAAGGCATGGTCCTTTAATGCAGCTGCGACATGAACACTTCGTCAATTCCTTTAGGGCTGCTGACGTTTCTTTGGTCGTACTCCAAAATGGAATCCAAATACCATCTTCTTTCATCCATCCCCAGTTCTCAAAGTTAGGATATTCAGAGTTTGGTATCAGACTCTGACGCCAGATCAATCCTGCTTCGTCGCCATAGCTAATACCTCAAATATTGCGTCACGCGGTAGCGCGCAGCTATTTTAGGTATAGTACACGTATAGTACAGTCTTTAGTAAAAAGTTTGCATTTTTTAATAAAACTTCAAAGTAACATGTACATATTTTGTAAACTATAAGTTCTATCAACATACGTCCAAAGACAATATTGTAGAGAATTTAATAAGGAACATATTGATCCTTGTCAGTTTTTGGATCGGCTGAACACGTTTTCATAAAAAATAAAAAAAAACACGATTTGGCACATAAAAAGAGGGGGAATGGGGGGAAAAAATAATTTTTTGACGTGTTTCCATATCGGCGTTGAAGCACTTAAATGACAGCTACATTCATGCCAAGTTTCATGCTTTCATCAGGAAGGGACCATAAAACTGATTTTTGTTAGGGCATGGAGCCGTACTACAATAGAATAAGCTTGGATCCGTGGTCCAAACGCCATACTGTTTACGTAAGTACGGTCAATATCTTCAGACAGTCACTGGCATGTCAACAGCTGTTGACGATGTCGGATCGGGCCCTGTTTTGCATACCGTACCGGTTTTACATTACAATGTACTCGGAGCCAGTTGTGAATATATTTGATGAAAGGAGCGTTGTACTTGTAGTGCTATTTCAGACTATAATTATAATCTGGATGAACGATCATTTAAAGCATAGGGGAAAATCTTGGATTATTCCATGGAAACATCAATTTTTTGTCCCTTACGAAACGCTATGGCAGCTACCCTAATAAAACGTATTAGCTGCTAAGAAACACTACCAATCTTAAAGCCGATATGATATTACAATGCTGATAATTAGCTTCCTGAATTTATTTCTCAGAAGTATTAAAACGGTGGTTTCCCTTACGAAATATTTTCATAGAATGCTCCTCTTACACAAATAGAGATGGTCCCAAACTAAGAAATGCTTTTATATGTGTACATTTCCTTACGGCTTCGCCCGTGTTATTCCCGCTAATGTCCGAATGGAACTCTTTACCGGGATATAAAGTATCCTATGTTTCAATCCAGACTTTGGTCTACTTGCATTCCAAATTTCAGTTCAATCCATTCAGTTGTTTCTGCGTTATTTAGTAGCAAACATCCAAACATCTAAACATTCAAACATCTTCACAAATTTTCACATTTACAAAATTAGTAGAGCTAGATGGCGATATGTATATCGTCTGTTAGTATGGATCCCATTGGGTCGAAGTGTATCCGTAAGGACCCCTATTACCAAGATAAGATAAGATGTATACTAACAGAGATAAATAAAAAAAAAGCTGAAAGGATGACATTAACTAGTATGTTTACGTAATCAGTGCCTTACATATATCCCATGTAGCAAAAATATAATAGTAATTTATGTATAATTTCATCATAGCTGCTCTTCTCTGTTTGTATATTTCATTGGTTCATAAAGTGCACTTAAATCCATGCCTTAATAAATTATTTTAAAGCACTTTAAATCATATGATTATTAATTTTTCTCTCTGTCCCGTTATTGCTTTTGATATCCAATATCGACCATTTGCGTTTTCATTGTCGTACCATTTTTTTCGTTTATTAAGCTTTGCACTTTATTTTCTACACGGTAAAGTACATTTTAAAATACTTAACACTAAAATTTTAAGTAAGTAAGAAATATTGAACATTTGGAATTTGACGGTATTTTTTTGTCATTTTTGAACCAAACGACCGTAATATTTATTTATACAATTTGGATAGTAGATATATTTAAAACGACAAAATCGACAATAGATTTTTAGATTAAAATATTATACATTTTTTGCATTGGTACTTTCATGTTCTGCCAGCTGCCAATTATTTTAATGGGTGACATTTTCTTTGGTTACCTATCTCATCGTGTACAATAATTAACTCAACTTACAAAACACCGAAATACTCAAACTGATGATTTAAGTAAATGTATATTAAATTGGAAATCATTTATTGTTACGGAACAAAGATTACAATGTCGATATAATTAATCTAAAACTAAAGATAAAACTGTGGCACTGTGCCGAGAATGCTTCGTTGTAAAAGTCTTGCGGGAGGCTTAATTTGTAGGGTTTCGTACCCAAAGGGTGCCAACGGAACCCTAATACTAAGCCTCTGCTGTCTGTCCGTCTGTCCGTGAGTCACATGGCTCTAGCTTTGGAATTGGAACCGTAATAGGTAGAGACTTGAAATTTTCAAAATAAAGTTAAAAATTAAAATGGGTCCCCATACAATAAATATGTTTTTGGCGTCTTTTTTCTCAACGGTAGCAGGGAACCCTGTGTGCGAAACTGACTTAGTACGTGGCTGATTTTTTACATAATTTTATTTTCTAAATATTTTTTTGTGAAAAAGTGATAATTTCAACAAAAAATATCTGTAACACTGAAATGTCGATTTGTTCATTAAATTGACGGCTGAAAAGCGCTGAAAGAGAAAATCAAATGGAACGAGGCGCGGGCGACGTAATTTTTCCGTCGCATTTTTAATAAAATGAAGTTATCTGCTGAGTCGACGGCGATAATTTTATATTCAACTGTCTGGGGCGCTGACAGGGTTTATTTTATGAATATTTTTATACATGTCTTTTGTGTTTCCTATTCGTGTGTGCATTAATTCTGTTCTGCATATAAAATAAAATTTACCGTGCGCTACGCGTACGGAAAAAGCCGCTTATTGGCCAAGTGTAGACATGAAATGATGTACTCAACACGGGAGGTAATAAAGAAAGCCCTCGATCGTATATTTACGTCCCTCGCTTGCAGCTCTGGCCGTAAACATCTGCGATCTCGGTCTTTCTTTATATTACCACCCTAGTTGTAAAATGTACTATTACCGCACGCTACGCGTACGGAAAAAGCCGCTTATTGGCCAAGTGTAGACATGAAATGATGTACTCAACACGGGAGGTAATAAAGAAAGCCCTCGATCGCATATTTACGTCCCTCGCTTGCAGCTCTGGCCGTAAACATCTGCGATCTCGGTCTTTCTTTATATTACCACCCTAGTTGTAAAATGTACTATTACCGCACGCTACGCGTACGGAAAAAGCCGCTTATTGGCCAAGTATAGACATGAAATGATGTACTCAACCTTTCTTTGTACTACCACCCTAGTTGTGTAATGTACTATTAATTATTTATATGCTTTTGAAGCCAAAAACTTGCGAAATGAAGGAACTTTTGTCTCGATTCCGCGCCATCGGGCAGTTTCATCCTATTAGCAGTAATTAAATCAACTTGTGTTCAGCGGTTTGCGTTCATTTCGTGTTTCGTGTTAACTCAGAAACTTCATTCCAATCTGAATGGAAATCCCCTCATTGTGTGAATTTTAATACTCGTGTGCACGCTGTCAAATTGTTGCGTAATTTTGTTTTTATTATCGAAACCGTTTGAATGCTTTATTAAAAACGTGTTTTATACGTGTTGTGTTTTAGTAAAGAATAAGCATCAAAAATCTTTTCGATTAGTACCATAAGGGCCTTATCACACTTACGATTTGCGGGCGAGCTGCGTGCGAGTTTCCATACAAAACCAGTATCCAAATGGCTTTCGGTAGTGTACGTCAGATTCCGATTTCGTCAGATGATATGTAGGTCAGATTTCGTTTTCGGCAGATTCCATGCAGGTCAGATTCCGATTTCGTCAGGTGCCACATATGTCTGATTCCGATTTCGACAGATTCCTAATAGGTCAGATAGCATTTTCGTCAGATTCCTAGTAGGTCAAATTCCATTTTCGCCAGATTCCTAGTTATCAGATTCCAAGGTGTTCAGTTTCCTAGTAGGTCAGATTTCGAATACGTCAGTTTCCTATTTCGTCAGATTCCGAGTAGGTCAGGTAGCTATTTGGGCAGTTTCTATTTCGTCAGATTTAAATATCATATCGGAATCTGGTGAAAATAGAATCTGACCTACTATAGCTTGGCAACTTCGTTGGTGACACTCACATCTGTGCTTTTCATGCCTGAGGAGGCTGCCTCCGTCGGTCGCCGTTCGTGGTGGCGGTAAATTGTGTAAGTAGTTACGGCTGCACATGACAAAAAGCACACATATGAGTGTCACCAACGAAGTTGCCAAGCTATAGGAATCTGACGAAAATGCTATCTGACCTAATAGGAATCCGACGAAATCGGAATCAGATATACACGGTGTAACATGAGGAAACCGAATAATTTTAACAGCGTATTCATGACCATATTTGAATAATAAGTATAATGTTTGCTGGTTTCAGCTTGGTTTTTGGGATATTTGCGTTTTTGTTTAAACAAGTTGTAATGAAATCTCCATGATTGCACTTTTACGTAAATCCTGCTTTGAAACAATTTCTCTGACAAGGAAAATTCGTTCTTATCCTAAGATTTTGTTTTACTGGTGAAGGAAAATTAATTTTATGAAAACATTAAGAAAAATTAAAATCATATTTCGACCTGAGTTCATATAACATTTTTTGCTTCTTACGACCTCAGGAATACGTGGTTAAAATTATTCGGTTTCCTCATGTTACACCGTGTATGTGGCACCTGACAAAGTCGGAATCTGACCTCCATGGAATCTGCCGAAAACGGAATCTGACTTACATGTCATCTGACGAAAACGGAATCTGACGTACACTACCGAAAGCTCCAAATGTCGCTGTCGCGAGCGACATTTGTATGGAACTTCACTTCTAACTCAGCTTGCTCGCAAATCGCAAGTTTGATAAGGGTATAAAACACTTACCTATTCTTACGCTAACCTAAGATGAATACTTAATGCCAAAATGTAACCGTATAAGTAGGGTTTACGAGAAAGACCGACGACACCAGCCAAATGAGACACTAATGTGAGAACAAGGACTATGCCTTTATTAGAATAAGAAGTTGAGAGAAAGTACTATTAAACGCACTAGTTACTTGGAAACCATATATTTATGTATTTATTTATTTTATTTATTTTATTCAGGAGAACCAACAGCTATTACAATACAAATAGAAACTTCAGGAGAAATACAGAGCCAATTACAGGAACTCACATGTAGATTTAAAGTAAGAAACATAAACTTAAGCAATACGCACATCTTACAACCTGCAGCGCACACATGCAGGGGACAACATTTTTACAAGAACCAAACTTTTAACGTTAAACATTCAATAAACAAGTGAAATAAGTAAATATGTACTACCTGCTATAAAACAGCAATAGGATGCGTGTCAACAATAGCATTTTATATTTATATTTTAAACACAATCGATCCAATCATTGATTATCCAAACGAGACGCTATTCGGGCGGGAACCGCCGCTAGCAGGCTTGACAGCGCGCTGGGTTGGCAGCGCCCTCTACAACTTAGGCCGCGTTCAGAAATGCGGCTAACAGTACATATCACTTAACAAACAGTTATTGAGTTCTCAGTGTCTGATGGGGATTGCCCGCGGTGCGTGACACATCTAGCTATGATAATTATGAAGATAAACTACTATTAGTCATTACAAGAGGTACATTACACAATCAAAACATAAAAACATACAATATACAAAAAAAACAATCACAATTAAAAAAAAAAAACCTTAAACTAAACTAACCTACACCGAACCAGAAACCCCGTCCCCAGCCCTTCCCGACGCAAAGGTACCCATAACGCTCGCCGCGTTGCCACGTTGAACCGCAATGGACAACCTTTGCATCAGGAACGACCCGGAGCGAGGATCGAGACCAGCCTCCCGTAAACGCCGCCCAAGTTCCGACAAAAACGATTTAGCCTCCGAACACCAACACCCGGACGTCTCCACAGCGAGAGGAACAAATACGTAGCCGCTCAGCAGCAGTATTAGTTATATTAATAGAAGATGCTTATCAGTTTATTTATCTGTGTACAAGAAATCCACCCTGTTTGCAATCATTTTCAGAATGCTGGGCCAGCCCCAAGGCTGGCCCGCACTCTGTGCACCAGGAATGTATGTACGTGGATCGCTTGCGCATAGTGGCGTAGAAAGAAGCACTACAGATATTGACTGGTGCGATTTCCCATAAAGGAAGACGAATTTTCATGAAACCATGAATGCAGTATTTAATGTTTTCTAGAATAAACTTATCTTGCGTATGATTGGTTATTTCCAATTTTTAAAGTACTGTAATCTGGAGCTAATTAAGACCCGCGAGGCTATTTGGAACTAAGAAAATTATAAGTTAAAAGTCCATTACTTTTTTTCCATGGCCACGGTACAAACAGATCTTCGTCTGTCAGAGCCTTTATGTTATGTGAAGTTAGTGGTCTATTAATAAGGTTTTTATTAGTTTAAAATAGCCTTTCGGGTCTTAAATAGCCCCGTTTTACGATACTTGCCGTTCGTTCATGTGGTGTTGATTTTGACATCCACCTACGCATAGCCACAGATGCACAGTGTAGGTTAAGTGACGAGTGCTTTATTCGCCAACAAACTGTTCCGCAGTTTGGCGAAGACATGAAACGTGTAACTATGTACTGTGTTTGTGAGAAATAAATTTAAAAAAAAAAGATCATTTAAGTGACGTCACAGAATAAGTAATAGACAACAGAATTCTCTCTTTCTAACAAAACTGCCGTTCCGGTCCGACTAACGTCCGATGGAACGCACTGGACCCGACCGTCTCTCTCTATCGCATAACACGTGCTAACGCGTGCCCCCTCGCGGGGGCCTCAAGGCTGCGCGACGAAATCGCAGAGTCAGCTACTCCAGTCGGTCGTTTTCAAAAAAATTGTACATAGTTAAGGACCTAATAAAAACAAAATCACGATCGCTACCTTTGTGTAACGAAAGTTAGGCATACAAACTATACGGGTAACTTTCGTTACACAAAGGAATTAATTAAGTTTTGTTTTAATATACTTTACAATAAACTTCAAACTTGCAAATTAAATTAAATACTAAATTAAAACCCTAAAATAGAAACAATATACACCTAACATAAAAGCCTAAAGTAAAAATTAAAATAAACCTAGCTAAAATTAAAGTATATCTAGAAAATTCGGCCCCTTGGCATGGTGCCGAAGATACTGGCAGCGTTTCCTCGCTGTATCGCTATACTTATGAAAATGACTGAAAATGACTCCTGTACCTCTAGCACAACTGTGACACGCGACTCTTTGTCGCGCGACAAATGCTACCTTTCTCTTTCCACTCAATATCGTGTGACAGTGACAGGCGATGCTCTGTCGCGCGAGATACGAAGTAGCGGTCAGTTATGCTAGACGTACTGGTAACATGTACGTTGTTAATGTTTAAATCTTTATTACATATTTTACCATATTTTAAGCAGCACAACCCTAGTTAATGTAATGACTTATCACTTCAAAACTACGCGCAAAAAACTCGCAAAAACTTCCAAAGCCGCTGAATATTAGCAAAAAGTCATTAAAAAGTGAGCGCTGTTCATCACCTTAAAGTCGGTATTACGGAACCCTAAGTTATAAAAGTTCATTCATTTAACGGTTCCGCGCCTCCGCGGCGAGCGACAACACTGAATTTCAAATTTCACCGAATAACCCAGGGGGCTGGATGTAAAGTTACTTACGTTGTATGATATTGAAATAAACCTAAGACTGCTGCCTACTGTCGTGTCGGGTTGTGGTTGGTTGTAAAATAAAACTTTTTACTGGTTATAATATCGGTTTTCTTTAATCTTCGGTTTAATGCGCCTGCTCGCTTAGTTAGACGTCTATCTTAGGACTCAACAAACTACTTCAAGTTGGAGCGAGACAGGCTGCATTCCTTTAATTCAAACTATCCGAAATTATTATTTACAAGCTGCCAGTCTGTCTCAGAAATACTGTGAAGCATAGCAATATGCAACCTTCACACTACATTCCCTAGTTGAATTCCGATTATTAGACCAAGGAATGAACCAGCCCTATGGTCTGTTAAGCAGTCTGCTAATTTCGTTTTAATTTCTCAATACAGAGTTTGGGCGTCTGAACTCTACGGCCCGACGGTCTCTACCGCAATTTAATTTGAAAGTTTGTGAAGATGTTTGGATGTTTGGATATTTGGATGTTTGTTACCTATTAACGGGGTAACACCTGGATGGATCAAGCTGAAATTTGGCATGTAAGTGGACCTAGTCCTGGATTGAAACATAGGATACTTTACATCCCGGTAAAGAGTTCCTTTGGGACAATAACGGGAACAACGCGGGCGAAGCCGCGGGAAAATGCTAGTCTCAAATATGTTAGTACTTAGAATATTCTCATGTACCTTGAATAAATATGATTATGATATATCTATGTCACTCATGAACTAGGTACAAAAGGTCACAATAAATATATGGTAACACTTGAACTCCTTTGCACTTAGGTTATATGTGACTTGTACCAAATTCACTAGACTCGTAGTCATTGGAAACTCATAATCTAGTTTAATCTATTACACAACAATATAATTCGCAAGCAAGTACTGATGACACCTTAGTAAGCTCTTAGCGCAGCTAGAAACAGTTTCTATTTTGTCAGGTCAAATTATAGTATTTTATGCAACAGTTGTATAAGAAGGTTCAAAAAATGCGAATTGCGTGAGTTGCGATATGAGCCGCGAATGCGGCGAGTATCGCAAATAGAGACGCAATGAGCGTTTTTTGACTTAATTATACAACGTTGCATACAATACTTTTTCTACGACTAGGTTTTTTAAAATATAAAATACAAACAAGGCATAACCTGCAAACAAGGCAAATATGACTTTTGACTGACAGTATGTGTCTATGGTAAACTAAGTTGGTAGTTAGAATTGAGCGCTTAATCCTTGACCTAAGTTTAACCTAGATTTAGAAGTCTGTGGCTGCTAGCAATAACGTAAAGTGACTATAACGACACTAGTGCTGTTATGGGGAATAGAGTATAGACTTCTCTGAACTCATATTATGTATGTTCTTATATTCGTGTTCGTGACCAAGTAAAACACAGATAAAAGTACAGGAGTAGAAAAACTATTTATTTCATTAGTAGATCGTTCATTTTAAAACTGCGTTAGGACTGCTCTGCATATAGCATATAGTATAATATCTTGTATATTTGTTAGTTACGTATTTCAGATGACGTAGTATATTTTACGTTTCTCCCGCAAACTAAAACTCTCAGGACGGGCTGTAATGATGAAAACTGCGAAAATGTAGTCGGGAATCGACACTTGCGCTGAAGATGCTGGTACCTGTATGGAATTATTTCTTATCAATGTATTCACAGCTACCGTGGATCAGTTAAACACTTTATTTTAAACGTATTCATATGTATTTTTATCGAGGTTTCGGGTCATTATTTGAGCGTTTCACGCGCCTCACTTTCGGGACACATTATTGTCGAGATTCTGGCAGATTTTAATGTAATTTTAAGGTTAGGGTTAGGAATCCCGGATATGTAATACCCAAATAGCTCGATATGAGACTAAACTTCGACAATAATGTGTCCACGAAAGTGAGGCGGTTAAAACGCTCAAGTAATGACCCTTTCCCACCTAAACAAAATCTTTATAAACGCGTTCAAAAACAAACTTTTTATAGTTTAAATCTATGATCAATGTTAAGTTAACCCGAGCCTCAACGTAACCCTGGTCTACGGTACCTCCAGGTAGGAGTAAATAAAATAAAATATAGGTGTAGATTAGTATATTTCCAATAACATTTTATACTGTCTTATATTTAAGAAAACTTGATCTATAAACATTTTTAGACAGAAATTTTCTATTAAGGATAATCGGAAAATACCAAAAGAAAAGAATGCAGAAATACTATATTTTATTTTTATTTTAACACATCATCATCACACAAAGCGTACATTAATTATGTGCATCACAACACAATGGAATACAATGAAAAAAAAATCGCCTGTAAAAAATATAATTAATAATGTAATATCGGCGTGAACGTGGCATTCAAAACAAATTAATTGAATATCGTCTGGCGATATTAATTTAAAATTAAGACGAATCATTAACAGCCTACCATTCCCACTAACTTCAAAAGCTCCGAATTCATTAAAAACGCAGCTTTGAGCTCCCAGAGCGCTTTTGTGCTTATTTAAATGCTTATTACGATTTCGGAGATTTAAAACTGAATGCCGAAGCATTTTGTCATTGCTTTTAAATTACTACTCGATTTTGTTGATCGTAAGTTTTAAAAGATCCTATTTTTATAAATGTTACGTTCCACGAAAAACAAAAATACCTTGTGGTCATATATTAATACTCTGAAATTGATAACCTGCAGATATCAAAAAAGTTCACCTTCCTAAGATGTGTAATTAAATTACGTTATTAAAAAAAAATTGTAAAATAGTATTATTTTTCTAAAATTTTATTGTAAATCGAAAAATTTTACTGAACAGAAAATTAAAAAGAAAAGGGGGTTCCTAGTCCCTACAAGTCCATACAAGAAACGTATTTGTGTCGGTCAGTCACGTCACAGCACAGGACTGTTTTTGGAACTATAATAAATAGGGACTTGACATTTTCACAGAACGTGTATTTTTATTGCAGCTATAGCAAAAATAATAAAAAGAAAAACTAGCCTCTGCAGCGGGGCCTGCAATAGGGGCCGGTTGCTGCATCGTATATCTTGTACCTACAAGTCACACTACTAATAAATATTTTCTTCTTTAATACTTAATCCTACGCCTTTTTTCCTCAGTAAGGTCCAAAAAAGTTTTGAAAGAATAATGCTTTCAAATAATTTTACCTACTTCGTTTGATTTTAGATTAGAATTCTAACGATCATTTTTGCCCACGTTTTTTCGTTTCTCTAGGATATAGGCACAGCCGGCGTGTAAGCGAGTAAAGTTGGGCGAGTAACAGTTCATTGCGCACTGACCAGGCATAGTGTGATCAATCGACCTCTCCAGATCCGCAATGTAATGCTATTCGCCTAACTTTACTAGCATACTCGCCGGCGGTGGAACCAGTGCCTAACAGAGGGTAATATTGCACTAAGTTCACTTATTTTAGTACGTTATATTTTAAAAATCTTCTTCCTCTTGGTCGTGTACTCTTAGCAGAGTGGTCATATCTCGGTCGAGTCTTACGCCGCCGCTTCTCTCCTGATGCAACGCCATGTAGCCGGGTTATTCTTCAGAAATATGTCTGCGGTCACCTTATTCCTCTGACCCATTTTCATACTAAATGTATGGAGACAGGGGAATAAGTCATAGACATATTTCTGAAGAATAACCCAGCCTATGTTTGGCGGAGTGAGGGTTGATTTTTATGCTGGAGTATTTCACAGATTTAAGGGAGAGGTTTTATAGAAAGCACGCATATTTTCTGGTTTCATGATAGTTTTCTTTGAATCGCATGACGGATAACGCACAATTTTTCTGTTTTAAAACAAAATCAGGAGGTCTATGTTCTTTATAAACAAATCCGCCGGATAAAATTTAGTCACCGACCATAAGCCGGTAATGACAATTACAAATTGCGCAAACTAGTCCGCGCCCAAAAAATAATTGGAGACAGTCGAGTGCTCAAGTGCTCGATGCTCGGATGCTCGAATGCTCAACTGCTCGGGTGCTCAGTGTTTGCCGACGTAATTAGTGCAATCAGCGAGAATCACGTTTTAGTGAGGCGAGTTATTTGCCCGTACCTTTATCCGTGTTTGATTTGAATTTGGAATTTGATTTAGGGAAAACATGTCGGGCAATCGACGGTTTGTAGCTTGTTGAGGAATAATAGGAGTGTTATGATAGTATCGTGTTTGTTGTGAGATTTAAGCGTGCGTTTATCGATGGTATTTTTAGGGTGAAGGCTGCGCGCGGCCTCAGGTCACTCATTTTTGGTGCAAAAGAGCATTGGCATTAAATGTGTCAAAGCTGCTACTTTTCTGGGTATCATATAATTCTTAAGAGACTTTTTACATGTTTTGTGTTGGTGTGTTAATTTACTTAATGTTTAATATAGAAGTTATTTTTTTAGTTATTTAAATTATTTATTTAAATTCGACGTAAAAGAATGATGTAAATTTATATTACATAATGTAGATACAAGAAACCAAAGTAGGTAGAAAAATTAAATGGCACTCAACTGTGTTCAGACCGGGAATCGAACCCGGTACCTCTCGATTTCCGGCCGGATTCTCACCCGAAGCACCAAAAGAACAAAATAAATTATTTAGATTAAAAAAAAAAACCGACTGCGGTGCAATAAATACAGCTAATTAAGTGCATAAATCCACCATTTTGCTTTAGTTTACGAATTTTATGTACCCAGTGACACGCCATCAAGACGAATCTAATGATGTATCATTTATCAACATCGGGTGTGTCATTGAGTAGATACGAGCGGACATAGGAACGGACATACATACTTCATTACATACATATAATCCTCCCTTTGGGTTTCGCCGTAGTCGAGTAAAAAATAGAGTCAGACATGTAAAAGAGCCCTTGAGTGCCTACTTGCAGAAATAAATTATTTTGATTTTTGTTTTACGTTTAGCTTATACAAGGTGCTCGCGAGGAATCCGCATAATTTTGCCAGCGTACCTATTCCTGATCATGTTTAGAAAAGAAAATGTCGTATAAAGTATGGTGAACAGAGATTAGTTTTCGAGTTTTTAATTATTTTAGATTTGTAACATCTCCAGTGTTAATCAACTTTATAATTGCGATATTGCGAGACCGACACACTACGGAAATTGTTGTTTAAATGTGTAATGTCAAGTATCCAATTTATCACTTTGATATTTGACGCTAATCAATAAAGTTCCACATTAATGGATATAAAATTATCACTCATTTAATACAATCATGCCAGCTCATCGTAAGGCATTGTGTTACTGGTGAACCAATAATAATTTATTTAATTTGTATGAAAAGTAAAAAAAGTTAAAAATCATATTTCGACTGGTGTTCATATAATGTTATTTAATCATTACGACCTTTGCTATATGCTGGTAAATTTATGCGGGTTCCTCGCGAACACCCTGTATATTACGTCTGTTTGGAGAGTAATTAGTGTCCGACCGAAGATTCGGTTTCGGTTTCGGCCAGTTTCGGCCAAAAAATCATGTTTCGGCCAGAGTTTCGGTTTCGGCCAAAAAGCAGCCGAACCTTTCGGCCGGGCCGAAACTTACAACATCGTACTTTCGGGTCGCGTTCGGGTAACGTAGGGTGCGCTTGGCACGGCTGACAATATGGCGTCGCTCGCCTAACTCCGCCGGCCACTGAATCAGTGCTCTTTGCTCGTGTAGTGACCGTGACGCTTGTGTTTGTTCCCCGAATAATCATCCTCCTGCCCTTATCCCATTTAATTGGGGTCGCCGCAGCATGTTTTTTTCCTTCCATACCTCTCTATCACCCGTCATCTCGTCACTCACTTCCTTTCTATTCATATCGTCTCTCACGCAGTCCATCCACATTCGTACTTTATACCCTTCTAGTCACATGGTTATCATCCCTCCGCATAACATGTCCATACCACCGTAGTCGATTTGCCATTATAGCATTTCTTTTAATTTAATATAGACATGTATGATATTATTATGATTATCATATTTTAATAATAAACTTTTTTTTTATTATATACCATTTACTATTACCAATTCGCTGTCTCAGTATTACAGTTAGTGTAACATTTAAAATTTTTCACTTTTTAGGCAAGTTAAATTTTAACCCAGTGTCACTATAGCAATGTTGAAATTTCATTCGATAAAATTTGAACGTAATATTAGGCCGGCGAGATGTTTAATTGTTTTAATCACGTTTATAAAAGGTTCGGTTTCGGTTTCGGTTTCGGCCGAAACTAAAATCAAACCTAACCTTCGGTTTCGGTTTCGGTTTCGGCAAAAAAACATGTTTCGGTCGGACACTAAGAGTAATGCTTAAATTCCACTTAAAGACTCAAACTTTAGTATAGCGAGTTGGTTTCGAGTGCAAATAGTTGCAACTTGCAGGGTACACAGCGTAAACTGCTCTCGAGCTCGCAGTTTGCAGCTCTCCAAACAATAGCGGTGACGTCACGGTTTACACCTGCAACCGCGCACTATAATTAATCTGTATCCAGTATATCTTTATTCGCTTAGGTTAGGGTTTTTACAATATATATATAAAAAGTAACATACAAAATGAAATTACAAAATATAAACACATTATAAAAAACCCAACCTAGGGTGCCGCCGGCAGCGGGGCGGGGCCCAAGCTACCGGTGGTTAGGGCTGCAGAGAGAGGAACCTCCTGACGATGCGCGCCGTGTCCAGAAGTACCGCCTTCTGTATCTGGCCCTTGATCCAGCCATCTAGCGAGAGTCTCTTGAGGTGGTGATCGAGACTCTTCGCTATAAGCCCGTTCGCCGAAACGACTATCGGAACAATGATCGTCGAATCAACATCGCACATGGCGGTACCCTCGTGAGCCAAGTCAAGGTACTTGCTGAGCTTGTCCTTCTCGGCCTTTACGAGGTTCTCGTCATGGGGGATGGTGATATCGACGAGCACTGCACGGCGCTTGGATCGATCTATTAGCACGATATCAGGCTTATTGGCTACAATAGTCATTTCCGTGATGATCTGTATTATTATTTTACTATCTAGAAGATCTGGGTGAATATTTGGCGTTGAAAAGCGTTATTATTTCGTCATTATCATCCCATAAATGACGTATCCATAATATTGTTATATCATATACCATCCCAAAATATTGTTAAAATAGGTAAAACACAAGTTCGGATAGCCAAGAATATATTGTTTCCAAAGTAATTGAGGTTGTTTTCTAACGATCGAATTAATCCAATCCTTAATATTATTCTCGCTTTTCAAGATTATCAGGCATAATGAAATAATATACGAGATATAAGTTTTAATTTTTTTATTGAGTTGTACAACAATTCACAGATAGTTTCTAGTAAGCCCGTGGAATTTCACAAAGCATGATGTAGTTCTGATTTTTTGGAATGTTGTTTGGACTAGTTAGGATAGTGTGAATCCCAATTTACTAAAAAGTTGTGCTAACTGAGCAATACGCGAAAAACTACCCCGTTTTCGAAATTTTTATATGTTGTTTGGACCAGTTGGTCACATTCATCAAAAAATCAGAACTACATAATGCTTTGTGAAATTCCACATTTAATGTTAATTTAGATACCATAACTAATTTGTTTCTGATAGATATGGTCATAGTATCATTAAATAGATATAATTTTGGCCAGGCTAGAACTAAGCTAAGAGTCCTAAACATAAATAAGCTTCAAAGCAAATAATTAGGTACAAAAGTGCGTAACTTTCTAAACAGAATTTTAAGATGCGACTCTTGGTCGCGCGACAAAATTCTGCCTAAGGCGTCGTCCTAACGAAGCGCGAATACGCGATTGTCGTGCGAACACGCGATGGCGACTATGGCGCAATGTATGGTCGCAATCGCGTGTTCGCGCGACAATCGCGTATTCGCGCTTCGATAGGACGACACCTATCTCTTTCTATTCCCTTCAATGTAGTGTTTGAAAGTGACAGGTCATCTTCACGTGACAAGGCGAAACGTCCTAGCTTGACTTTTCCATTCAATGACCAGTATTAAAAGGTGTGTGACAAAAACCGCTTGAAAGATTCGAAATATCTTTTAAACGTGTGCACTCTAGTTTGCGGGAACAAAAAATCCAGGAGACCTTTCTCATATTTCACCTTAGGTTCTTTCTCATTTGATTGCACTGATGAAATTGGTCCCTTTATCAATAAGTCCTGTTGTGTAGATGAAATTCGTTCTGTTATTGTTGATTTTTGTTCTTGTGACTGTATAAATTCTAGAAATCTCCGCTCTACTGCACTCGTTTGTATTTCAATTGTCGTTTCTGTGACACTACTATCAGCATTATTAGAAGAATTGAGAAAAAATGGTGATACCGTTGAGGTTTGTGGGTCTAAACTATTGGTTGTAAGTTGCAGATCCTCTTCAGAAGACTCTTCTTTAGTCTCTAATTCCATTTCTGGTTCTGAGTCGGCTACGTGTCTCTTAACCTAAAAAAAAGAGGTACGTATCAGAAAATTGTTTAAGATTTTTGCTAGTGGTAAGTACTGTATTAATAAATAACTGTTATATTACTCCGTGGTGCTACATCCTACGTTTATACATACAGTCAAGGAATTTAATTTCCTACCCGTTTCATTGAAATGTTGTTAAGCATTCACGATGCATTAAGGTCGAAATTTCTATTTCAGTAATAGTATTTAAATGTCAATACGTATTATTTGTCACTGCACATTACAGATAACCTCTTTGCGAAGTCATTTGCTCATCTAATTACGAATACGTGTCAGTTGGTGTCCGTGTCAATCGAGAAAATTTTAAAATAATTCCGAATCCAGACTCCGGAAAGTCTATTGCAAATGTCGATAATCTAAATTTCGTTATCTGCGTTCCTTTCATTCGAATATTGCAAGAGCGAGAAAGATGGACTTTCTTCGAATTTTGATTCCACGGTTGTCGTCTTTTTTTGGTAGTGCCTTGCCGTTCCAAATTTCAGTTCACCATGTCAACGTTGTTAATCTGTTACCTAGTTACTGACACAAAACAGTGCGTG
The DNA here is from genome assembly GCA_947034925.1 of Eudemis profundana. NCBI lineage: Eukaryota > Metazoa > Arthropoda > Insecta > Lepidoptera > Tortricidae > Eudemis > Eudemis profundana. Next base: position 3,876,847 of record OX344806.1, on the reverse strand, counting down.
TGACATGTCAAAGTAACGTCGTACTCTAGCTAGCTCTTATGATGACAGTAAGCTATACGATATTGGACCTTAGGTGGGTTGGAAATTAAATTCCTTGACTGTACAAATGTTAAGTCAATCTATCTACTAAAAGTACACACGAAATCAAGAAGTTTCTACGTAGTTACAGGATTGGACGTTTGAATTAACAGTAGGCAAGCCATATAGCCTGGAGAACGGATAACTGTTAGGGCAGCAAAGTCCTTGAGTGGCGACCACGCATAGGTAAGCGTAGTGTGGACAGACGACCTTGTGAGAGTAGCGGAGAGTCTGCAGATTCGGTCTACTCAAGACCGCACTCTATGGCAATCTAAGGGAGAAGCTTATGTCTAGCAGTGAATGTCCATGGTTGATAGGGCCGATACAGACGGATTGCAACCCAACTGCAACTCCCTACGATTTGTATGGGAACTGCGTCACAACTGCACGCCGACTGCGCAGTTATGATGCAGTTCCCATACAAATCGTAGGGAGTTGCAGTTGGGTTGCAGTCCGTCTGTATCGGCCCATACATAGAAGGACCATTATTATATTTATGCCACACCTGGCCATAAAGTGGCTTTTACCGCACGCTGCGCGTACGGAAAAAGCCGCTTTCTGGCCAAGTGTAGACATAAAATGTACACAACACGGGAGGTAATAAATAAAGCCCTCGATCGCATATTTACGTCCCTCGCTTGCAGCTCGGGCCGCAAACATCTGCGATCTCGGCCTTTCTTTGTATTACCACCCTAGTTGTGTATTGTATTATTATTGCCCTGCCTTTCAGCGTCTCCAAATGTTTTTCTGCACCGTTTTACTGTGCATTAAACATTTCAATGGTTCGTAATCAGGCATTTGCCCCACCGACGGTGAGTAAGCGAGTAAAATTAGGCGAGTAGCATTAAATTGCGGATCTGCAAAGGTCGACCGGCCACACTGTACCTCATCAGAACGCAATGGACTGTTACTCGCCCAATTTTATTCGCTTACTCGACGGCGACGGGACAAATGCCCAAAGTTGATTATTCGTCACAAGAAAGATTATTTTGTGAATTAGTGACTCAATGTGTTAGTCGACTATCCTTTTACTACAAGTAGTTGAAATCTTCGCCTTCATCGCATCCCTGACATAATTTGGCCTGTGAAATAGTCTGCAGTCCTATATATAAAACCCAGCCAACATCTATATAACTCTACAGATGGTTGCCGGGTCCACGAAAACTCGAGTACTCGGGTTGCGTACTCGGTTCCGTACCAAAATGGTAAAAAGAAACCCTTATGGTCAGGGCTGGGCAGTATTTGAAATATTTGTAATTGAAATACGTATTTGAAATACAAATACGTATTTGGTATTTGTATTTCAATTGCTTCCTAAGAATGTAATTTGTAATTGGTATTTCAAATACTTGATGTTGAGGTATTTTGTAATTAGTATTTCAAATATCTATGGCTTCAAAATACATTCGAACAAAATACATTGCAATTGGACAGTCATCAATAATATTGAATGATTAAACTTTCCACCCGGAATGAGTGATCGAACACCAAATGAGTGTCGTTTTATTATCAACTAATATTTTTCCATGCCGTCTCTCGTAGTTAAAAATAAAGAGTTATACCTATGAAAAGTTTACAATAGGCTACTTGATGACAGTTCAAATCAGCTTCTTTTTATGAAGTGTCAAAACGCTCCGAAAGTATGCAGTTTAGTATGAAATACTATCTTGCGACGTCATGCTCAACATGGTGCCTTATTTTTAGTTTTCGTCATTGTAAAATCGTTGATGGCACGAAAATAAGTTTGAATGATTTTATCCGGGCTGTTTTGGAAGCGTAAATTGCTGGTTAGAGTTAATGAATTTATTTTGATTGTTGTCAAAAACCGTATTCTTGTGGATTTATTGCTTTATTCCACTTTTAGGGTTCCGTTACTCAAAAGGAAAACACGGAGCCCCTATATAATCACTTTGTTGTCCTTCTGTTTATCTGTCTTTCAAGACTCTTTATCTCGGGAACGCGTAGAGGTATTGAGTTGAAAATAAAAACATTGAGGTATACTCTGGTCGCCAGTTCCTTGAAGCTGTGAAAAAGCAAACTACTAAGGTAACGTAAAAAAAGATATGGCCGTTTATGTCACAAAAAAACGTATATTTGGACACCCTCAAGGAAACCAAAATTTATAGGGTAGGTTATTTACCGTTGACCTAGAGCTATGAAATTTGGCAAGTCATACCGTCTTATACTACAAATATAGGGAAAAATCTGTAAACTATACATTTGTAATTGAATCATAAAACATATAGTTATATTTAAAGACTTTATTTTTAAATTCAAGTATTTGTAAGGAACCCTCGGTGGGCGAGTCCGAATCGCACTTGTCTGGTTTTTATATGAAAATGTTGAGTGTTAGTGGCAGAAAAAAAAATCGCCATGTCGTAATGGTTTGTATGTATGTAAACACTTTATTGCAAAAAATAAGACAAAGTACAGGGTTTGCCAATGTCCTTATACGATTTTCGCTGGCATACATAGTTTTGGAGTAAAATTGCTTAAAAAATATCGCGCGTCGGACTCGCCCACCGAGGGTTCCATACAAATTTGTAGGTTACCTACATATACAAAAATTTTGATTCCCTTAGTAAATTCTTTTTTTTTATTTAATTATAAATTTAGGATTTTCCCTATACTTGTAGTAAGACGGTCAATACCGTCTTAAATACTACAAGTATAGGGAAAAATGTATTACTTGCCAAATTTCATAGCTCTAAGTCAACGGAAAGTACCCTTTGAATTTTGGTTTCCAGAGTGTCGAAATTTACGTTCTTTGTGGCATATACGGCCGTATCTTTTTTTCACGTTAACTTAGAAGTTAGATTTGTCACAGTTTCAAGGGACTGTAGACCTGAATATATGGTTTTATTTTCAGCTCGATACCTTCAGATGTTCCCGAGATAAAGGGTCTTAACAGACGGACAGACAGACAACAGTGATCCTATAAGAGTTCCGTTTTTCCTTTTGAGGTACGGAACCCTAAAAAGTGTTGAATCCGAACTTCTCACCTCACTCTCTCAATGTCAAAGCACTCAAGACTATCCAAGCAACAACTGTGTCGAGAATCAGCTCGGAAAATAAATGGGCAAGGTGGACACAAAGTTTGAAAGAGCATATCTGCTTTTTGGCGTTTCTTGAAATTCAAAACCTTAATTCTCGGTACTATCTCACTGTCAGTAAAAAATAAAAGAATCTAATGTGTAGCAAATTTAATGTAGTTAATTTGTGCCAAAGATGTTACTGTGAAAAATGCATATAGCACGAATCCAAAAAAATTCAAAAATGGCGTAGGTGTAAATTTGGATTGGATTCACTTCAGTCACAGTCATACCAACAAATTAGAACTACATCATGCTTTGCGATTTTAGCATTTTAACGCGTCGATTTCCACTGCCCTCAATGTATTTTGTAATTTGTATTTTGTATTTCAATTAAAACTAATCAAAATACTATATTTTGTATTTTGTATTTCAACTACACGACCTCAAAGTATTTTGTATTTCGTATTTCAAATACCTGTGGAAAAGTATTTTGTAATTTGTATTTCAACTAAATCAAATCATGTATTTTGCCCAGCCCTGCTTATGGTTCGACTCTGTCTGTCTGTTACACAACACGGGAGGTAATAAGCAAGATATCTCAGGATCTACTGATGCTATCGACTTGAAATTTAGAATAGTGTTAAAAATCGCTAACCCGGGCCTTTTGGACAGAAAAAAATCTTATACCTATTTTTACTTTTTTTTTAATCCTGGGAATTTTCGAATCCTGGGATTTCGAAAATCAAAAGTAGAGTTATTAATGTCATCCTAAATATTACAGGAAAAATAAAACGGTTTTCCTAACTTACAGCATTTTTTAGAAATTTGCAAAAATCGAAAGACAAACTTATTCGCCCCTACTAAATTAACGGCGACATATATGTCGATGTATGGGGGGACAACAGTACCACCAGCCAAACCGCCAGCCAGTATCAGCTTATCTTAAATTATTCACGTATGTAGATACGTTAATTATTGACAAGTTTGTATGGAACCCTCGGTGCGCGAGTCCGACTCGAACTTGACCGGTTTATTTAATCTGGTCTGTCCACCTCAGCGGTGATCTGCCCGTGGTCTCGTGCCTTCGACTTTGCCCTGCCCTACTAGGCGTTCTATGGATTCGATTCCGCGTCGCGATACTTGTACAAAGAAAGTAAGTATAGGTAAGTATAGGTACACTCGCGGTCAAAAATTTCGGGTCACCGTAATTTAAATAATAGAAATAGGTGTTTTTCAATATTTGACACTTCTTTCATTTACATAATATACCATTCTTCATAATACCTGGCTGTATTAGCAATATCCGCTAACCCATCATAAAAATATTATTATCCGAAAATGGTGATTTTTGCGATATTTCACTCCGATAACGTCATTATTTTTCATCAGTTTTTACGAGTTCGGTCTAAACCTGAAATTGCTATAATTTTCAGTGTTATTTTTGCGGATAATATCTAAAATTAATTAAAGATCAAAACGGGTTTCAATAATTTCACAACACTGGAGTATTTTTGGACATATGGCGGTATTTCACTGACCCGAAATTTTTGACCGCTAGGGTAGTTCGCGGCTCAAATTATATCAGGGATGAGAATTAATGGATGCGTCGAAGTTGGGAATCGCTCCACAGATTTTAGTACTAACAACATGAGTCTACAGCACAATAGGGTACTTGCCTGTAGTTAGGGCATGCAATATCGGTATTACTTGTATGGACCAATACCGAGATCCCGGTCTGCCGTCCGATATCTAAAACTGGACTAACCCCTATACAACTCCATAGAGGTTAGTTTAGTTTTAGACATATGTATTAGCCGTACAAAAAACACAGTTATTGCATACCCTACTTGTAGTCTAACTAGCCTTAAAATCCGCTTTCAAAAATTTACAAAAAAGTATTAATTTGTAACTATAACGGTTCCATCGATTTTTAACCGATCAAAAACTAAAGATAATTACATGACCGAGTAACTGATTTGATCTGTCAGGAAAGTACCCTTTTACAGGAAGTACCTGTACCCTGTCATGTTTGTGACATTCTTTGCAATGATAAGGGTTGTTCGCGCATGCGCCGCCGGTGTTACACGCATGGCGACGAACTGGGTTCGCGCAGCAGCTGGCCGCGGGTCCGATATGCTACAAAATCAACCCTGTCAGTCTCCAATGAGGTCAGTGGCGTAGCGAAGGTGGTGCAGGCAGGAGCGGGGCGCAAAAACGAAATTTACTAACTACCTAAATACCATAAAAAAATACCATCAATCCAAATTCGCAACCATGGCCAAATAAAAAAATAAAAGTCTTCCCCCCGCCATTTATCATGGATTTTCCTGCATGGGTGTCACCAAGAAACAAATGGGCGCAGTTTGGATGCGTGCCCTGGACGCCGTTTTACGTCGCTACGCCACTGCGTGGTAGGAACTTTGGAAGTTATTAAAACCGTAGTATTATTTTCTGCTGGTCTCAGCTAGATGGAAGCACGGGACTGACGCCATTTATCATGGATTTTCCGCCATGGGTGTCACCAAGAAACAGGGCGCAGTTTGGATGCTTGCCCCGTTTTACGTCGCTACGCCACTGTGTGGTAGGAACTGGAAGTTATTAAAACCCTAGTACTATTTTCTGCTGGTCTCAGCTAGATGGAAGCACGGAACTAACATTCTTGGAAGACTTTGGAGGAGGTCTATGTCCGAAAACGAACTGGAGGACGTTATCTTAGTTCCTGGTGATTTTACACTTCTCACTGTCGCAATAATCCAGGCACATGAGCATTACATGTTCCAAGTTCAAATATTTGTGTGATAAGCTGGTTATGTTCCTTAATCATGGCTGATTTCTATTTATTTCAGTATCGTGACGTCTATCACCCATAGTACAAGCGTTGCTTAGTTTGTATAAAATTAACCCCAAATATTGATTTACTGGAACCGATGTAATTACCACAAAAATGCACTCACCACTATAAGTAGAATCACCAAGAAACTCGCACGCCGACACATGATGGTCTTTCGCTAGTCTATTCGATACTGATACACACTTGCAAAGTCACTTCTTTATAATGCATGTTTACGTCTATTGTAGTCAATGTTTTATTATACATTCTTAATGTTTAATCTATCCTTTTATTGTTCTGATGATTTGTTACCGACTTTCGTACGTTTCGTTTTGTATTGTCAGGAGCGACTCACTCCGCGAATCCATCGCGTGGCCTTGTGGCCCCCTGTAGGGGGCTTTAGCCAGTAACCAGAAAGCAAAGCGTTAGTACGCGTTATGTGACAGAGAGAGACGGTTGAATGCAGTGCGTTCCGTTCGGTGGTCGGACCAGAACGTCAGTTTTGTTAGAAATAGAAACGTCTGTAAGTAGTATCAAGGACCATTAAAACAAGAGGACTGTCATTCTCCATACAAAAAGCTGTTCCCCGAATTTAGAACGCCATCTATGTATAAGCTTGGTAAACACAATTATTCAACTTTGCAAACTTGACACAGTATTTAAATGTTAGAATTTATTTATTATTAGCTGTTTACGAACTAATTGTTACTATATTATGTTTCCTTGTTCAATTATAACATCGTTAAATGTTTAGTTTTTTAGCGCCATCTAGTTTTTACCCGGAAATCCCCTAGCGGTCGGGTTACAATCCGAAGTATGGAGAATGACAGTACTCTTGTTTTAATGGTCCTTGGTAGTATCATTATTTATTTGTGTTCGTGGGAACTACTCCTAAATTCTAGGAAAATATTTGAATGCAATTTCATTATGATAAAGATAAACTGTACAATAGACCTAACCTAAACTAAAAGTAAGTGATGTCCCCCAGATCGGGCCCCTGTGGCAGGGTCCATTACGCTGGCTGTGTTCTCCCTCTGGATCGCTATGCTGATCCGTTGAGTGAGGAACGAGCCAGCTCTCTGGTCCCCAGTGGTCTGGACGAGCTTTTGGCTTAGCGTCCTTGCCTGTTGGTGGTCACCTGGACCCCACATGGCCCGAGAGTCTCGACTGCAAAGGCCGCAAACCATGCTGGTCTGTAAGACCCATGTATTTGCGGCGCTTTGCTGCCTCAACCGCTGCCCGCCTGCTCTCATACATTTTGATTTCATTTCAAGAGGTGAAGCCTGACTATACACCGTTGTCCTCTCCCCGCATGAACCGGTCTTCAATACACCATAGAGCAGCGGTCGGCAACCGCTTAGCAGCCAAGGGCCACATAGTAGCTAAGGAACTTGACGCAGGCAGCACTTTGCTAATAATTTGTGATTTTAGACTATTCGGAACATAGTGACCGCAATACAAACTGGAATATAGGGCCGCAAGTGAGCGGTTCACAGGCCGCATGCGGCCCGCGGGCCGCAGGTTGCCTACCGCTGCCATACAGGGTGATTCAAGAGACGCGAGCAGGACCAACCCTAAGGAATCAATAGATGGTTCATCATAGTTTGGGGTTGAAACGCTGGGGCCCTGGGGACCCAGTGCGATGGCGCTGTATAAACAAATATCCAGTAGGCTCCTGACGTGAGAATTTCATTTGCCGCTACAGTTTCTTTGTTCAGTACTAAGTACTAGCTCCGCCCTGTTAGTACTTATGCCGCGGGGCTTTGAGCTTGAGTTACGCTTCCATACTTATCATATTTCGACGCGTACAAACATGAATATTACAAGAGTAGGCTTAGAATCCTAACCTTCCAAAGATTGTTGTTCAAGCTCTCCGCTTCGTGGGAACTTGCGTCTACGAGTCGCATTTTTGTCGTAGTCGCAGATAAGGGTAGGATCGCGTTTGCCGTATATTTACTGGGGGAAGCTCAACAGCGCGAGGCATCCGTACACTGCGATATGAAATGCGCGTTTCCACGGTGTTTGTTGGCCCAATTGCAGAAAAAATGTACCTTTTACTTTTTTGTCTGATCTTGGTGTGCCTAATCGTCAATAAAATCGTAACGAACCTGAGAAAAAAAAACTCAGTTTCGTTACGATTTTCCTCTATATTTAGTTTGGGCGTAACGAAACTGAAAATTCAAAATTTGTATGGAAAAGTTGGGCCATTTTGGACCACTTTGTTATTTCATAAATGAAAAGTGCTCGTGATTCTGAGTAAAATGGTATAAGACACTCCATGATCAGGCAAAAAAAGTAAAAGGTACATTTTTTCTGCAATTGCTGTTACGATATGAACTATTTTATAAAATTTCTGTAAATTATAAAAAAAACCGGCCAAAAGTGCAAGTCGGACTCGCCCACCGAGGGTTCCGTACAAATACTTTAAATATATATTTTTATCTTTATCTATGTTTCTAAAATGGTCTCGCAGCAGTTGAAACTAGTTGAAAGCGTTGAAAAAGCTCTTGATAATCTAGTATTCCAAGAGCATCCAAAATTCCAAACTGCGACCCTTTGCGCCGCATTTAGTGTAAGGCAAGTCGCCATTTTGTACGATTTTTTTTAATAATATTTAATAAAGTCAGTTACCCGGGTTTTTGAGTTTTCAGGTTCCTGGGTTGCATTATAAACATTAAACTTGCCGTCATTGCCGGCCGTGTTAAGTAAGATAAGCAAGCATATGATGTTTTTCCGCATTCTCTTTAAGGCGGCCGACGTTAGATTTTATTTATTACCTTTAAAATAAATTGATACAAATTTTTATTAATTACTAAATTTTTTAACCCGGGTTCTGAGTCAAAATACCCGACTTTTACCCGGCTTTAAATCGGTTACCCGGGTACCCGGGTTGCATTCCCTATATGTCGGCCGTCTGGTGATAGCAGTAAAGAGTTATTTATATCGTGCCGTGTGTAATAATGGGAACGCGGCCCTCCCGGCGCGTCTCGTAAGTACGCTTATGATGCGGTGTTGCAGTTTATTTAATTTCCTCAAAGGCATTACTTGGAAAAAGCAAGTTTTCAAGTGCCCCCATCTCCCTCGGTGAATGTCTATCTTCCGTCTACCTCTCGCACATTAACTTGTTATTGGAGTGAAAGAGAGGGCAAATACGATGCTGCTATGGAAGTTGTGGCTGTTAGATGGTTTTTGCCTTTTAGGCTGATTCTTTTGGGTGCTCTTTATTCGTTTGAAGGCGGGGTGAGTAAAGTTTTAAAGATAGATTGCTCGGGGCTGTGGTATAGATATATAGCTACGATGCACATGTATTTATTAGACTTGAAACCTCGTAAAGATATGGTAGTTACAATTTTTGCTCTCTTAGTTAAATAATTTTAATTCGAGGTAAGGCAACCTCGTAAAATGTACTTTCTCCAACATTCACGTAAGGGACGGTTCCAAAAAAGGATAGGACAAAATGGTAATCTTGTTTCTTAATTTAACGAAAGTTAACCATATAAATAAATTGTATGGTAACTTTCATTACACAAGGGAACACAACACAACAAAAAAAAAATGTTATTTTTAGGGTTTCGTACGTCAAAAGGAAAAAAGGAACCCTTATGGCTTATAAGATCACGTTGTTGTTAGTCTGTCCGTTCGTCTGTCGTTCCGCCTGTCAAGACCCTTTATCTCGGAAACGCGTGGAGGAATTGAGTTGAAATTAAAACCATATACTCAGGGCGATGGTCCCTTTAAAATAAGATGACGTTGGTTTCAAAAGCACTGTAAATCAGTGGGAGCAGGAATTGACTTGGTAGCGCTCGGCTCTTATAACCATAATTGTCACCGGTAATTACTTTTCCATCTCTTTACTAGGTGATTGTACAGTGTACAGTCAGGGGCAAATAGTCTGTAGCATCCAAAGCGTCATATACACCGTGCCCCCGAGTAACCCGAAAAACTGTAACTATAGATTCTAACAACTATTAGGAGTAAAAAAAGTTATATGATGTATAGTCGAAAAACGGTTACTTTCCGAGATATTCATTATTTTTTAAATGAATACTCCCAAGTGTGTAACAAGCCCTAATAAATGTGACTAAAATACTTTTACATTTTTCGTTAAATCTTTTAACGAAACAGCAATTAACCTTCGCAGTATTTGATGGTAAGTGACTAAGAGTCCAAAAAAATTACCTTTTGTTTCCATTTTAGCTTTTTTTCCTTTTTGATATCTTTTCCTCAAGCACCTAAGGAGTTAAGGACATGTTTATAAGGAGTGGCTCAATTTACTGATTTATTTTGTTACATAAGACTATTAATGTAAAATGATAAAATTAGACCTATGTTGATATAACGTTATTTATTTGTAATACCATCAGGAATACGTGGTTAAAAATTTTCGGGTTATTCGGGGGCACGGTGTATATCGTAACACGTCTTTGTGCCCATGCCTATACAAGGTGAAATTTTAGCGGTTGTTTTCCGTTTAAGGGCATGTTCAGTATCGTGTTCTGATTAGGAAAAAGAAGAAAAAAATTTTTTGACGTAAAAAAAAATTGTCTTTTGTATGGCGGATCGGCTAATATGAACGACTCGACTCGACGCGACTTGCTCCATAGAAAAAAAAATTTTTTTTCGCGTTAAAAAAAAAGTTCTTCCACTTTTCCTAATCAGAACACGATACTGAACATGCCCTTAAACGGAAAACAACCACTAAAATTTCACGGTTTATAGTAATAAATATGTGTTAATCTACGGAGATGGAAAAGTAATACCGGTAATGTGTTTTCAAAATAGCGCCGAGTACACTCACCTCTAAAAAACCTGTAATAAGCATTCAGCCCACCTGGGAAGTTCAAGACTGGGACGCGTTTAAAGAGATAACGTAAAAACTTCGTACTAAGTTCATATGCACGTATGACGTTTCGTTATTGGGAGCGAGGTAAAATCGAAGTTCTCTGGTAAGACTTTTTAAAGTCTAATTTTCCTTCATACGCGACCTGAGTACGGCGTCGGGAGCTTGGCGTAGGCATAGCGTGGATAAGGTTTTTATTATTTTTAGACGGCAAACCAGTACAAAGAAGCTTTTATTTTATATATTTAAAGTGAGAATTAATTTTATTTCACAATATGTACAAGAAAGAAAACAAATTAAATTAAAAACTAAACTAAAACACTAAACTAAAACCCTAAAGTAGAAACAATAAAATACTAAAATAAAAACCTAAAGTAAAAATTAAAAAGAAACCTACCTAAATTTTTTTTTGACATGGTTCCGAAGATACTTATGCGTTGAGTGAGGAAACTGCCAGCTCTTCGGTCCTGTGTGTGTGCGTCGGCGAGTATCGCAAATAGAGACGCCATGAGCGTTTTTTGACTTAATTATACAACGTTGCATACAATACTTTTTCTACGACTAGGTTTAAAAATATAAAATACAAAATTAAGCATAACTCGCAAACAAGGCATATGACATATGACTGACAGTATGTGTCTATAGTAAACTTCTTTTTTTAATTTTACGTATAGTCGCTAGTGACACGTAGTGACGATATTAAAAATACTTTTTATGTTGGCATCAATGAATTTAGTTCGGAAAGTTTTATTTTTCTTAAAAACCGTAGGAATTTAATTGTTTGTTAAGTTGGTACTGGTGCATTTTTATTGTAAAGCCTGAATTGAGCGCTTATCCCTTGACCTAAGTTTAACCTAAATAGATTTAGAAGTCTGTGGCTGCTAGCAGTATCTTTTTGCGACTATAACGACACTAGTGCTGTTATGGGGAATAGAGTATAGACTTCTCTGAACTCATATTATGTATGTTCTTATATTAGTGTTCGTGACCAAGTAAACAAGTACAGGAGTAGAAAAAGTTATAAATGAATTGCCTGTCCACATTATGACAACGTATAAATATTGACCGGAGCGCCATAGCCGAGCAAAGTTGGCGATCCCGTCTAGTATTCCGCCCCAATCATAAGTTGCGGAGAAAGAAATTACTATGCATGCCTCGCATTAAAATATTACCTTCGAGACTTTGCAATGAAGCATTGCGCTTGGTTTCACTTTGTTACTTTTCTCTTATTTGCTCATAAATATTAGTACATTGTGTATCAAGGGCGGTAAGTAAGGAATTACAAACGAGTGTTTGTTACAGGGCCGAGGGCTTTAATAACACGAGTTTCGCTCAGCGAATTAGCATTGCCATCCAGCGTGGCAATGCGGCCAGCCTTCTGGGCACACTCCCCACTGGCAGCGATTTGGAGCAAATTTATTATCTTTAGTTTGTATTTAATTTATAGTTTTAGTTCGTATTGTTATTGTTTTATTTAAATGTTATTGTTTACCTTCTAATTAATTATAATTTAACCTGAATATTACAGGAAAAATAGAACGGTCTTGCTAACTTTAATACTTTTTTAGAAATTTACAAAAACTTAAAATCCCTAGCGGCGAGTAGCAAAACTAAGTGATGCCTTGTTTCACGCTAGGGGATTTCCGGGCAAAAACTAGATGGCGCTAAAACACTAAACATTTAACGATGTTATAATTGAACATAGAAACATATAAATAAATTCTAACATTTAAATACTGTGTCACGTTTGCAAAGTTGAATAATTGTAAATAATTATTTTACCAAGCTTATACATAGATGGCGTTGTGAATTCGGGGAACGGAGAATGACAGTCCTCTTGATTTAATGGTCCTTGCTATTAAATAGAATCATTACTCGTCAGGTTCTAAGCATTACAGGAAAAATATAACTGTTTTCCTAACTTGCACTGTTTTTTACAAATTTGCAAAAATCATAACATATACTTATTTGCTCCTACTAAACTAATCGACATACAGTTTTTCTTGTACTATTCGCGTATCTACTTATGAGTTTGTACGGAACCGTCGGTGCGCGAGTCCGACTCGCACTTGACCGTTTTTTTTGCTTGTAGTGCGTTCGTACACGGCACGCACACATTCAAGCGCGCGATGTACCTTTTGTAGGTAGAAAAAATACTGCTGTTATACTGTGGCATAGGTCTAGCGCATCAACAAATTACCTAGTTACGAACGAACTCTAAAACGTACGGTTTTGAATCATATGTCCTAGCAGTTAAGATTCAAAACTGTATACACTAAAAACTCGATTGCTTGGATTGTATTGTCTTGACTTTCGCTGCGCCACCTCAGACTGGATGTCTATTCTGCCCCGGCAACACTGCCAAGTAGTCAGTAACAATATCCATGGTTCTCACTCACTGAAGATCACACATCAGGATAGATGCGGCCAAGGCTCGGAACCGGCATTTTGCAAAAACCCCGAAATAGCACAATATTTTGAATTATTTTATGCTTATGTAGGGCTCAATCATGTATTTAAGTAATGATTTCGTATTATTAGATTGTCCGATTAAAAATGAAATAATAAACCAAAGTAGTGAAAGAACGGAAAAAATAGCGGTATTAATGTATGGAAAAAATACTGTTATCCGACCCCTGGATGCGGCTGTTGGAACATACGCATAGACTAGAAGTCTCTTATGTATCTAAATTTATCTGACAGTAGCGAAGCGTCCCTAGAACCCGATTACCATCGTTTTTAGGGTTCCGTACCTAAAACGGAACCCTTATAAGATCACTTTGTTGTCCGCCTGTCCGTCTACGTCGACCCATCAGTCAAGACCTCTTATCTCGGGAACGCGTAGAGGTATCGAGATGAAATTTAAATCACATATGTACTCATAAGCTGCGAAAAAATCAAACTTCTAAGTTAACGTGAAAAAAAGATACGATAATGCCGCAAGAAACGTAAATTTAAACACTCTCAAGGAAACCAAAATTCAACTACTTACAACTATGTACTTTTCGTTGACCTAGAACTATGAAATTTGGCAAGTAGTACCGTCTTTTACTACAAGTATAGCAAAAAATCTAAAAACTATAAATTTTTAATGAAATAATTAAAAAAATAGACTTTACTAAGGGAATGAAAATTTATAGGGTACTTTAATATATTGTTGCGCCGGTGGTATAGGTCAAAACTTTAAACGTGATTTTCCGTGCTTTAGAAGCGTTTTCAGCAGGCTGAAAAGTGATTTCAGGCCGTTTCAGAGGTGGCTCTTTCACATACTAGAAGATTGAAAATTCACCCTAGTTGCCGTTGTTTTCAGGCGCCTGAAACATGTTTTCAGTCCGTTTCAGGGCACCCTCTATCAGATGGTGCAATAACCTGAAAACCCGTTTTCAGGCGTTTTCAGGACCCCTTATGGGCCTTTGAAGTACACTTCAGTATATGGCGAAATTTCACGAAGGAGTGAAAGAGATAGCACTATTAGAGAGAGACAGCTATATTGAGAAGGTTCGAGAAGTGTGTGAAAGAGACAGAACTAGAAAGGGATAGCAATAGTCGGGAATGTTCCGGTCAAGCATCGAACAATCTAGATTGTCTAGAACACTCGCGATGCGTCATTGACCGAGGGGTCACCGACCGCCCTTGGACCGAACATTCGAGATAGGATTTCTCCGGAACATTCGAGAGCAAGGGTCTCCGGATATATAAGCCGCGCGTCACCGACGCCACAGTCAGTCTTGAACTAGATGCGATACAGTGCGAGTCTCGAAGCGAGTAGTGTGAAAAGTAAATAAGTGCGTTAAAGTGAAGTGATTTAGTACAGTGATTTATTAAGTAAGTAAGCCTTGTTAATTAGTAATTTTTTAATAAAGTTTTCATTTTTAATTAGTGGTTAATTAGTGTATTTTCTATCACGTTACCTACCCCACGGACGTAACAATATATATCTACAAATTTGTACGGAACCCTCGGTGGGCGAGTCCGACTCGCACTTGTCTGATTTTACCTACTTGAAGGCATGTTGGACATGTTTACCTAGGGTTACTTAAGTTAACTTCGTCAAACCTTAATATCTACTACGGAAAGTTAGCGTCAAAAGGCGTTCGAAGTAGGTACGTGACCGCATGGAGTGGATATTCTGTGAACCTCTACCTGTTTATGGTCTTCTGGTATAGGTAGTTTCACGAGAGTTGAGGCCACGCACACAACAACACTGTCGTGTAGTGACATCGGGATTTTGAAATTACTGTTCTTTTCTCGTATCGATAGCAAGTTCAATAGTGAATTGCAAGATATACCAAAAAGTTTCGTTAAACTATAGCTTTATATTTATTTACTCACTCATCCATCATTTTAAACAAAAAAACTCTAGGTATGCTATTATTAGAAGAAACAAAAAATCCGTTTAAGTTGTTTTATTAGAATGCTCACTGCCTTAAACATTAATGTCCTCGAAATATCTAATGCGTATATACTTACTATCGTTTCTAAAATAAATCTACTCTAATGGCTGACGCCATCTTTGTTGGTATTCACACCGACCACAATGGCGATGCATCACTCTGCCTATGTATTTAGGTATCTCAGTCGATTATGGCCTTGAACAATGGACCTAAATCAATATTCCAAGCATTTAAAGCTAAAAATGCTAGTTTTCGGTAAAAAAGTTGCATTTTGATCTATAAACTTGTTTACTACTTAGGAGTTAGGACAGCTCTCGAAAACAAAAAAGAGCTGTAAATGATACATGAATTTATTTAATGAAATGAACTATAACTGACAATAAAATAAAACAAGAAAAACAAGATAAAATGTAAAATACCTAAAACTAAATTAAACTACCTAAAATAAAATAAAAATATTATAAAAAGAATTCCCCCCCGCAAGCAGCTCCGCCTGTGGCATGGTAACCCATTACGCTGGCAGCATTACCTCTCTGAATAATTATTTGCGAGAGGTATGCGGCAGCTCTGGGATCTCCCGAGGCATTATCAGCCGCGGCGACAACAGGGCCTTCATGAAGGTTTTCATATCGGCTGACCAGGGTCCCAAAGTCTCCAGCGCTATAAATTGTATATTAACTGTATCTTAACTATGGTTGCAAATAATAGTATTTTATGCAACAGTTGTATAAGTGGGTTCAAAAAATGCGAATTGCGTGAGTTGCGATACGAGCCGCGAATGCGGCGAGTATCGCAAATAGAGACGCAATGAGCGTTTTTTGACTTAATTATACAACGTTGCATACAATACTTTTACTACGACGAGGTTTTAAATTATAAAATACAAAATTAATAATAACCTGGAAACAAGGCAAATATGACGTTTGACTGACAGTATGTGTCTATGGTAAACTTTTTTTTTAATTTAAAATATACTTAAATTAAAAATACTTTTTTTATGTTGGCATCAATGAATTTAGTTCGGAAAGTTTTGTTTTTCTTAAAAACCGTAGGAACTTAATTGTTTGTTAAGTTGGTAGTTGTGCATTTTTACCGTAAAGTTAAAATTGAGCGCTTAAATCTTGACCTAAGTTTATCCTAGATTTAGAAGTCTGTGGCTGCTAGCAATAACGTAAAGTGACTATAACGACACTAGTGCTGTTATGGTGAATAGAGTATAGACTTCTCTGAACTCATATTATGTATGTTCTTATATTAGTGTTCGTGACCAAGTAAAAGACAGATAACAGTACAGGAGTAGAAAAACACTATTACTGTACTGTTGTTAAGGGATATAAAGGGACGCTAGGAGCCAAAAGTGTCAAGTTTAAATTTGTAGAACTCTGTTATTCACACTAACCACAATAGCTGATACATCACACCGTCGTGTAGGCATATCAGTAGATTGCGGCGGGACAATGAGGGCTAACCAAATGCAGTTGACCACCGGTGGGCCCGGACACGGAATAGCCGTAAACCGCTAGAGTACGGGGTTGTTTAAAGTGATTTCTGTGGTCTTATATCGTACGATTAGCGGTGAGATAAAATAGTATACTTCTTTATGATATCTATTTTATTAATGCCCCATAAATACGATGGAATATCCACACTATATATTATATTCTCTTACGTCCATTTCCCTGTAATATCCACTTTCTTAAACATCCCTTTTACGGTAATGTCAAAATCACGACCACCACGTTATTTTAAAACGCGGTTTAAAATGTAAGTTGCAAGTTATCTGCTTTGCCCTAAGGTTGTATGTATATTAGTATTGTTGACTGGCAGATACCATATATAGTTTAGATAGGTTTTCTGTTGCGCAATTAAATCAATAATTCTCATGCAACCTAACCTTTCCTCAAATCGGTATGAATAGTTTTGACTGGCAGCGACCATGTCTTAGATATGTTTTCTGTTGTGCAATTAAATCAATATATCGCATGCAACCCAACCTTTTCTCAAATCTGTGTGCATTGATGTTATTCA
The DNA here is from genome assembly GCA_947034925.1 of Eudemis profundana. NCBI lineage: Eukaryota > Metazoa > Arthropoda > Insecta > Lepidoptera > Tortricidae > Eudemis > Eudemis profundana. The sequence goes on along the minus strand of OX344806.1, from coordinate 3,859,642 downwards.
CACCAACCCCAACATATGTGTAAGTATATCAGTTGATGGCGGGTGACACAATGAGGTCTAATCAATCCAGTTAACCACCCCTGGGCTAGCCGTCAACTTCTACGGGGTGATTTCTACGGTCGGAGGTAACACATTATCGGTGAGACAAATAATTGTACAAATTTGCTTTAATGCTGTAAGTACATACTACCATAAAATTTCGATGAAATATCCACATCCTATAAGGTCCGTTTCCATGCAATATCCACTTCTTTAAACATCCATTTCACGGTAATGTCCAGATCACGACCACCACGTCATTCTAAACGGCAGTTGCAAGTTGTCTGTTTTGCCCTAAGGTTGTAAGTATATTAGTATTGTTGACTGATATCCACCATGTCTTAGATATGTTTTCTGTTGTGCAATTAAATCAATATATCGCATGCAACCCAAACTTCTCTCAAATCTGCATAGTATTGATGTTATTCACGCCAACCACAACAGACGTCTAGGTATATAAGTAGATTGCGGGCGACACAATGAGGCCTAATCAATCCAGTTGACCACCCGTGGGCCGAACGTGGATTAGACGTAAACCTCTAGATTACGGAGTGATTTAAGGTGATTTCTGCGGTCGGAGTCACTTGTCAGTGAGACAAATAAGATCTTAATTAACTTGTCCTTTTAGCCGAATTCAAATGTTCAATTTGACCCGCATATTTCACTTTTTTAATTAACATCATCATCATCATCATTTCAGCCAAAAGACGTCCACTGCTGGACATAGGCCTTCCCCAAGGATCTCCACGATTGTCGGCTTTGTGCTGCTATTATCCAGCGGCTTCCCGCTGTTTTCACCAGATCGTCGGTCCACCTTGTGGGTTTAATTAACATATCATTACATTATTTTAAACAAAAATGAAACCAAGAGTTATCTCTTTAAGACTCTAGTGCTGAACACTTTTTATTGAGAGAGACTGATGATGTTAAAATACATGAAGTGTTTTTTTTTGTATGAAGATTCTGAGGTTTCTAAGCTAAGCTAAGAACGGCTAAAGGTATAATAAGTTGAGAACATGTGCTCATGGGCAAAGTTGCTCATGGCAAAAAAACCTGCAAAATTGATCGATAACAACGTTTTCAAAGATGGACGCCATCTCAAAAGACACTGGCTCTTGACTTAGAAGAATAAAGAAGAGGTAGACATGTTGTAAAGAGGGAATAACTTAGAGCAGCGCGGACTTCGTTCCACTCTGCCTAGCAATGTGACCATGTTACTTACAAGGAAGGGTACCCAACTGTCCGACTCCGATTTGATTCATTTTGATATATGTTATAAAGTAGTCTAAAATAGCAGACACGTATTTTTTTTAGCTGGCCAAGTTCAACTTTTTAGGAAAAATTGTCCTTCAAAGTACTGAAAAGTGACTAAACCCTCCAACTTCTACAGAAAAAAAATTCAACCAAGTTGCTAGTTAATTACTGGTTTCATTATATGTTAGAGAACATGAAAAAAGAATAGACACGTGTTTTGTCATTTCACCTCAAACTCATATTTTCCTAAAAAAGAAGACCCTTCAAAGTTTGAGCCCTTTACTACTCCATAATATATCACAAAATGAATCAAAACGGAGTTGGACAGTTAGGTACCCTTCCTTGTCAGTCAGGTATTATCGTGGTCATGAAATTGTCCGCGTGTGGGATGTTTCATTTGTTATGTGTTACTTTCGTAGTGATCGCCTAATTTAACCAAAAAATGTCAAACTATTTTGTATTAAGGCGCGGTAGGACCTGGCTCGCATTTCACATACAAACTAGGGTCGGGCGGAATGCAGATTATTGCAGATTATCTTCGATTTCTAACATAAAAGTATAGGTACGTTATCAACCCAAACATGAGAGGATGCCCTGCATGACTGTGAAATCATGATTGTCAGGTATTAATTTTGTCAGAAAAGGTAACTGGTGATGAACAAAATGAAAAAAAATGAAAAAAATACTTTATTTTATAGTGTTTTCGCGCTACTTTTCTATCGAGCGAAGTGTTCACTATCGTGTTCTAAGTGAGAGGAAGCCCTAGATACAGTTCTGAATATTATTATATATGTTTTACAGTGACCTAAGAGTCAAATAAGTGCTCTAAAAATGATTTGGAAACTAGGCTTCCGTGCCCGATTCTGGTCTCACCTCGCCTTAAGAAAATTTGCTATGGCGATTCCCCGCTATGATGTCCTAAGGAGAATCATGATCTCGTATTACGGGGAGCTTGGACGTATTGAATAGAAACTAAGAAGACTACGTTTCCACAGAGTCAGGTAAAGGCTTAAGCAGTGCAGGTACCAGGACGCTATAAATCGAGAACATCTTCCCGCGGACCAATTAGTGCAAGATGTTGCCATGCGGCTCGCGTTTGGACGGCACATGCGAGAAAGAACCAGCAAAAGTGATCATAAATGACGTTTTCAATGTTGGACGCGGTCTTAATAGTGTAAGGTTTGTACCATGCTATGCAAACCTTACCGCTTTGTATGACAGACTGGCAGCCTTTGGAACTATTAAATATTCAAATTTAATCGAATTGAGTCTGTCTCGCTCTAGCGGAAGAACAAATGTATCTCTTCTATTGTAGACCTAGCTACGTACGGTTGAATAAACGAAAGTGCTAAAAATACCGCCTTGTATCAGTCCCTGATCCTCCCGAAGACTTCACATGGTGGAGGCACGAGCTTAAGGGACGTACCTCTCGCAAGCCGAAAATAAGCCAGTGAAAAACGTTTGAAGAAAGAAAAATCGAAGCCTACATACGGTGATGTTATAATTCCTATAATCCATATACGCCCACATCACCATTAGTTATCACCGTAGAAAATCACGAACCGTAAAATAGCTGTGCAAAATAAACGTAAAATGGAGGCCGACAAATTTGACGGCACGTCAGATATCGATGATTTTTTATTTCAATACCGTATACTCACGCAAATCAAAAAATACAACGAAGAGCAGAGTAAATTTGCAATCGCGGCACACCTAACGGGACCCGCACTGCAGTTTTACAAGGCCAATTTTGCAACCTTCACGTCACTAGAGGACGTCGCGAATAAGTTAAAGCTAGAATTCCCATCACGCGTCAATTATGCACAGGCGTTTTATTATAGAAATCAATCGCAACAAGAAACGCCATTGGCGTACTATTACGCTCTTGAGGCGCTGGCGGCCAAGGCGCAAACCATCGAAAACGCAGCGTTCGTCACACATTTCATAAAAAACCTACAACCCAAGTATAAAGCACACTTCGCAGCAGCAGGCGTCCGATCAAAAGACGATCTCAAGGCGGCCATCCAAAATTATATGGACATCTTCGAGGCCGACAAGGTGCCAGCCATAAACCTGCCACTCACCGAACCAAGCGCACCGGCGGTGCAAGGCCAGTATATAGGGCTCCCGGTAGCGGCATCAACCCCGCAGACAGTCGCCTCGCCACAGCTGTCCACATCAAGCACGTCCACGGCGCCCCCGTTGGCGTACAACACGCCCGTCCCCGTGCGAATTCCCGTCGCAGTAGCAGCGGCAGGCACCAGCGAACAGGCGGTTAACACAAACGTTACGCCTGTGAACCATTTTCAGCCTAGATATGATTTCAGATCGCGGCCGCAGCAGCCGCACCAATACAACCAATATTACAACAATCGAGGGCAATACCAATCATACGGAGCAAGAGGATCGCCGAGAGGAAGGGGCACCCCTCGGGACATCCACCGAGGAGCGCAACGGTCCCCAAACTACGACCAGCGTCGAGGACCCGGAGCACCACGTCGCTGAACATGCTGCGCTCCGATAAACCAGGCAATACCAATCTTGTTACAAATTATATCAATGTAGAAATTAAAAATGTACCATACACAGCTTTATATGACACAGGCGCGAGTGCGTCATGCATAAGTCTGTCCATACAAGGCGGTAAGGTTTGCATAGCATGGTACAAACCTTGCAATAGATAAAGCAAATGTCCTACTGTTTAACATACTCAATAGTTGACATGCGTCTGTCACATCTATTGCTAATGACTTAACATTAAATTTGGTTAGACATGTGCGCCGATCAAAAAATTGTCGGCGGCGGCGTTTGGCCAAAAATCGGCGGCGGCGGCGTATTTTCGGCGTGAAATCGGCGTGATTGAAACATGATTTCACACAGCGAAAAACCGTAATTCAGGGACACGGTTATTTAAAATATCGCCGTACATCACCTTAAACTCTGATTTAATGTTATAAACCTATATATTTACAAAAAAATAATTAAATAAAATGGTTAAAATTTGCGTTTTTTGCCTTTTTGGCACTAGTGATCATACATAACGTTACGATGCCAAAGCCATCTACTGAGGGAAGGTGACCCATGCTTCATCTTGGTTCTACATGGCACATCTTCGGCCTATTCGAGAGGTTTTAGGCCTTATCAGACATTATTTATTCGAGCTATATCTTCCTGGACTCAAATATTGCCAAAGGCTTAGAAATGGGCCGAACTAAAAATAATAAAAAATATGCTCAACGACCCCTGTGTTTATAAGACGAAAGTTATGTCGAACTCCCTGATACCCCAGTCGCTCTTGGGGCAGTTAACCTTGAAGTTGTCTAGGTCGAGAACTACGAATACACATATGTAGCTGAAACATACACTCCAGTTCTTCTCTCTCACCATGTCTCAATGTCTCAAGAATAGTTTTTGTCTAGTGACGAGATATCCAGTAGACGTATAGTCTTTCACCTTCATAAATAGGGTCGAGTCGCTCAACGTTCCATAGAGAGAGCTATGCTTGGAGTTTACGTTACCAAATTAGTAAATCCGTTTCGTTCCGTTTCCAAAGAACCTACTTAGGTGACATAACTCTAGTACGATGAGGTGGTAATGGACTGGGCATATAGCTCGAGCAACAATGACCGATGGGATGGAAAGGTTCCCAAAGGGAGACCACGAATCTGAAGGAAGATGGAGCGTGGGTTGGCCTCCACAAAATGATCTGAGGACATGTTTAAGTTCGTCGGCATTCGATCAAGAGAAAACGTGTGCGTTGCGACTGTTCGTTCGGAATTGTTTAGGGCAGACCTATGTTCATCAATGAATGTCTCCTGATTGAGATGTTAATGATGATCTAGCCCATTTTAACTAGCCTCTGCCGTCTTTTGAAATCCTACGAGAGGATAATAAGAAAAAACGTTATCCAAAAATGGGATGAACCTTGAAATCAACAGAGTATATGCCATGAACTGCTAGAACAAAGTGTTAAATAAGGTTAGATTTGATATTTGGTACGAAAATCTGCTTTTGCAATAAATTTTTATCCACGCCGATTTCACGCCGATCAGAAATCGGCGGCGGCGGCGTGGCCAAAAAAGCCGGCGGCGGCGGCGCGCCGGCGCGGCGCACACCTCTAAATTTGGTATTACTGAGACAGCGTCAAGCGGGCTTTTTTATTTAAAGTGCGTTCTTAACTGACAGTGACAGTTCACAGGTCGTCACAGAACTGACGATTAGTATCAAACTCCATACATTTCGTCACGGACTGCCAGCTTAGACGGTATTTGAACATAGCTTAAGTTTCGCCTAACCGTAGATTTTAAAATAAAAGTGCCCAAGCACTCGGACGACTATCTTACTGGCTCTTGATTAAGAAAAATAAAGAGGTAGAAATGTTGTTAAGAGAGGGTAATGTTCTCTCTATTATGGGGAATTTCAATATATTGAATAGAAACTAAGAAGATTACGCTTCCATAGAGTCAGGTAAAGGCTTAAGCAGCGCAGGTTCTAGGGCGTCATAAATCGAGAACATCTTCCCGCGGACCAATTAGTGCAAGATGTTGCCGCGCGGCTCGCGTTTGGATGGCAAATGCAAGAAGTAACCAAGACTTTAATATTCAGGTTATTTTCTTTCATCTGCCATGACCGGACCTCCAGAGAGGAATGAGCATTGCTAAGCGACGACCTTTTGAGGAGGTCTTAACAACATTTTACAGAGCATTTGCTGTTGCAAAATAATGTGAAGTATTTGTTGGGCTACAAAGAGTATGGCGCGTCTATGTAACCGATTTCAAAAAAGGAGGAACGTTCTCAGTTCGTCAGAAACTTCTTGTTTACGTTTACGTGTTCCCCGATTACTCGGAGACGGCTGGACCGATTATTTTTTTGTTTTAATGGGTATAACTCCGAGGTAGTCCCATTGCAACCAAATCAGGATCTGATGATGGAATCTTAGAGAAACCGAGTGAAATCTTCAAATATTATTGGCATAAATACAGCGGTTCGGGCAGTTTTATTCTCGTGTATGTTAATAGAGTAGATTCGTTTGAAGTCAGTTATTTAAAAGAAAAAAAAAGTATTATTTATTTTATGTTAAGTTTTCAAAATGTTTCGAGTACGATAGTCGACCTCCCACAATCTAGTCTGACGACCTGGTTATGGTCACCAGAAATCGATGGAGACAGACGCAGGCGACCATTCGTTATGGAAGTCTTTACAGGAGACCTGTTTAGTAGCGGACGTCTTAAGTTTGAAAGATGACGATGATGATTTTATGTTAAGTTCTCAAGAAAAGGGTCAAATAATCTTGGTTCCTGTGATGTATAATACCGTCCCGCCGTCTGCAGGCGCGGCAGTCCCCAGTTTTTAACGGAACTCGTGAAAGCGTTAATTACTTTCACGGCAATTAATATGATTTAAACATCTATTAAGTACGTGTTTTTAGAATATGAATAGTTGTAACTTCCTATAGAATCTGAGGCATAGATTATTATAGTTATATACAAAGTTCTCAAATGGAGTGGAGACCACGAACCGGAAGACGTTTAGTAAATATTCCGATTTTGTATATTATTCGCCAACACGAACGGTTGCCTGCGGAGGCTGCCTCCGTCGGTCGCCGTTCGTGTTGGCGGTAGCTTGTGTAAGTAGTTACGGCTGCACATAACAAAAAGCACGCATATGAGTGTTACCAACGAAGTTGCCAAGCTATAGTTACACATAATTATCTCTATACTAGTAGTTTGACTGTATAACAAAATTTTTTGAATATTAAAATGAAAAAACCAGTCAAGTGCGAGTCGGACTCGCCCACCGAGGGTCCCGTACAACTTTAAACAAAGACTACATTTTTTATGATTTAAGTACAAATGTACAGTTTTCAGATTTTTCCCTATACATGTAGGATAAGAAATTTCATAATTCTATGTCAACGGAAAGTAGGTACCCTATATATTTTTGGTTTTCTTGAGAGTGTCGAAATATACGTTTTTTGCGGCATAAACGGCCATATCTTTTTTTTACGTTAACTTATGGTTTTATATACAACTCGATACATCCAGTTCAGGGATAAAGAGTCTTGACAGACGGACAAACAGACGTCCGGACAACAAAGTGATCTTATAAGGGTTCCGTTTTTTCCTTTTGAGGTTACGGAATCCTAAAAAACAATCAACATTGTTTGATTCATTTAAAAAGCACACAAAATGTACATTTGACAAAACGAATTGCAAAAACACCTGAATTACTACTACCCATTGGAGCGTGTCAGATATTTTTGGGAGCTTATCCTGTCAGATATTTTCGCGGGCGACTGTACAATGCACAATTTATTTCCCGTTATCACCACCGGGACACAATAACGGAACAGCTGAATTGTCATTTATAACTTCCTATCCGTTTGGGCAATGGCCGATGACAAACGAGTTCACTTGTATATGTCTGTTAAAAATATATTTATGCCACACCTGGCCATAAAGTGGCTATTTTCGCACGCAGCGCGTACGGAAAAAGCGGCTTTCTGGCCAAGTGTAGACATAAAATGATGTACTCAACACGGGAGGTAATAAAGAAAGCCCTCGATCGCATATTTACGTCCCTCGCTTGCAGTTCGGGCCGCAAACATCTGCGATCTCGGCCTTTCTTTGTTTTACCACCCTAGTTGTCTAATGTACTATTACTTACATAATTCTATAAGCAAAAATCAAATTAATTTTATTGCCTATCATGGTAATCATTGGTATGTTGCACAATAATATACCCAAAGAGGCAGAGGTTTTGATGCAAGGTCAGATTTTTAAACGTCAAACTGAAACACAAAACAAGTTTGAATTTGTGTTTTTTGACTCGACCGAGACATGACCACGACCACTCTGCCAAGTGCACGACTAAGAAGAAAAAGAAGAATTATCTATAGAATTATATAATATAAAATTTATATTTAAAAACAGGTTACTCGAAGCGAAGCACCTACTAAGTTACTCTACACAGACAAAGTGACGGGCAAAGCAAAACCTAATTTCCATATTTGTGGAAGCTTGTATAAAGCAGATATAATTGGGTTCCAGTGTACCCTAACAGCTATCGGATCCGAATATTTACACCTGCCTCGCTAATTGGGTAGCTAAAGTTTTTTAAAGATGTCAAGTTTATATATTTTTTCGATAGTTCCCGACGTAATGATCTAGAACAGCGGTCGGCAACCTTTTAGCAGCCAAGGGCCACATAGTAGCCAACGAAATTGACGCGGGCCGCACTTTGTTAATAATTTGTGACTTTATACGATTCTGAATATAACGACATTTATATACAAAATAGCCAGGGAGGCTCGCGGGCCGCAAGTGAGCTAGCTGTTCGCGGGCCGTATGCGGCCCGCGGGCCGCGGGTTGCCGACCGCTGATCTAGAAAATGCCGTCGTCAATCGTCATTGTAATACAGACCGGTATTTTTTTCCAAAATATTGTTTTAATTTTACGATTTGACACTTGAAAAAGAGGGATGCCAGGCTGACAAAATTAGTGCCTAAATTCGTAAACAAACGTGCCTATGTGAAGTCTGTGTCAACTATCACTGTCAGGTTGATTTAGTCATAATCGACAGCTGACAGCCGACGGCTGATTACGAATTTAGGCACTTATTTTGTCAAAGCGAGAATTTAAAACAATATTTTGGGAAATTTACAGGGAATAAAAATACAATGGTGGTATTTTCTAGATCATAACGTCGGGAACTATCGAAATAATATATAAACTACACATATTTGAAAACCTTTACCTACCCAATTCCTAGCGCACGATGATGACGTCACAAATATCCGAAGATGGCAACCGCAGACAGGCATCCGAGCCGCTATTCGGCATATTTGGCCAGGAATCCCGGCATGCCGATCAACGTTGCACTAAAAATAGATAGATGAGTTTAGCTAATTGGAAACTCTGGTTATTAGAGCGTACTCGTATTTCGGGAAATATTGTGGAGCATTCCGGTCAAATATCGTCACTGCTTTGAATAAAACTCGTATCTAAAAACGTCGTAGAGAAAAACGTTAAAGATGCATGCAATCTTCATGTAAACTTATTGCGTTTTTAACTGAAGTCAGTATCAGATATGAGTCTTTTTAGGGTTCCGTACCAAAATGGTAAAAAAGGAACCCTTATGGTGCGACTCTGTCTGTCTGTCTGTCTGTCTGTCCGTCTGTCACAGCAAGATATCTCAGGATCTACTGATGCTATCGACTTGAAATTTGGAATAGTGTCAAAAACCGCTAACTCGAGCCTATGGAACAGAAAAAAAATCCTATACCTTTTTTACTTTTTTTTTAAAGGGGACCGAAATGGGATGTCCAAAATCAAAAGTTGAGCTAATACATCGAGTGGGATATCAAATGAAAGGACTTAATATGAAGATTTCAAAACCGTTTTTATTTTTTTTATTAGACGTGTAGTTTTTGATTTAAGACCAAAAACGTTTAAAAAAATACCATTCCCCCCCTATTATCTCCGAAGTTACTGAACAGAAAAATCTGTAATAATTACCGATTATTAATATTATCCTACAGGAAAAATAAAACGATTTTCTTAACTTGCAGCGTTTTTTAGAAATTCGCAAAAATCGTAAGACAACCTTATTTGCTCCTACTAAACTAACCGCGGCATATGTCGATGTATGGGGACAACAGTTTTACAAGAGCAAAGTTAAGTTTGTCCCACCATACAATTTTTCTTGAATTATTCACGTATCTACTGACGATTTTGTACGGAACCCTCGGTGCGCGAGTCCGACTCGCACTTGACCGGTTTTTTTAAAGTAGTGACGATATCTATTTGTGTCATTTTTACAAATGTAATATATGGAAAAGTAACGAAATGGGAATAAAAACAATTTGGACACATTTCTTCTCCTATCAGAGTTGATAGTACTCGCGAATCTGAGTAGAAATCACATAAACTTTATCGAAAAAATAAGTGTTTGGTAGCACTTTGTAAAAGAATGCCTCTTTAGCAGTACCAGAAAAACACATATTACAAGACTACTGTTCTGAGAGAATTTTGTAATTTTGGAATTATTTTTCTTCTTTCGATTGGGCTCAAATTATGTATACTTGCATATCTTCTGTGACAATGCAATAATATAGAACAGAGGTTCTTGAACTTTCGTTGGTCACGGACCCCCTACATTATTTCGAAAGCCTTACGGAACCTTTCCGAAGACAATCTGTGAAAAAAAAATCAAGGGCATATGAAAGTTTGTGTTAGGTATATGAATAGCCACGGACCTGCGGCTTCCCCAAGGGGTCCATAGACCACAGTTTAAGAAACCCTGCTATAGAACCATGGACACAATATAATAGCAGTAATTTTTCTTCCTACAAAAGGTACATCGCGCGCTTGTACAGTCGAGTTCATAAATATGTGTACACTTTTTTACCTAGTCAAATGCGTTTGCATACTAATTGTTAGCGACCGCATTCGAGTAGGTAAACAAGTGTACACATATTTATGAACTCGACTGTACCTACACTCGGCAATAAAAGAATAGTCTCAAAAATATTTTTCTACGGAAACTTATTTCTAAGCTTAGACTGTGGTTCCGCTATCATTCCGCCTGTCACGGAACCCTAAAACGTAAACGAAGATGCCACTCGGGATTTTAAACCTCGTAATACTCTTTGAAAGCGTGACAGCCGCGTTTCTTTACTGAAATGGAATAAAAATTGACAATTTGAGTGTTTCGTTCAGTCACTCGTAAAATGGTAGGTGCAATATTTTTATAAACTATAGCTTGGCAACTTCGTTGCTGACACTCACATGTGTGCTTTTTGTTATATGCAGCCGTAACTACTTACACAGCAGCACTCAGCAGCCTCCGTCGGTCGCCGTTCATGTTGGCGATAACTTGTGTAAGTAGTTACGGCTGCAAACAAACATGTGAGTGTCGCCAATGAAGTTGCCAAGCTATACATATCGTACGAAAAAGTACCGCCAATTTTTGTGTCATGCTCCAAAGCAGAACCACCTTAGCTTTAAGGGCCGGCATTGAAAGAAATTTCTCATTTAAGCTCCTCCCATTACCCCGCTACCGGGGCTGCTCCCCTTAAGGGGATTCGCCAATGTCGCCGTCTGTTTATAATATTATGAACTTTTAAATCCTTGAACAGCGTAGCGCCACCTAGTAGAATATCATTTAACCACTTGTGTTTACTATGAACTTTTCGAACCATGCTCTGAGTAGGGGTCCATATGGGCTCATATAAAATTGGTATTTCGATTTTTTATACAAATAACGATTTGTGACTATACTCATAATTTCTCCGAAAAATTTTGCTCATAATTTTTTTGAATATTTATTAGTACTACTACCTACATTGCCTATAATAATAAAAAAATCGAATTTTTGTACACGTAATGTTATTACTTAGATGTTATATGTACCTATAATGTTATTGCCAAGAATTACTTAATTAATAAAGCTATTACATATAAATATTTTGCTCATAATGATTATAAGTTATATGTATAATTTGAAATCAACGTGTGGGCGGTTCTCCTCAAAACATTATTCTTGACCAAAAAAATGTCTATTTTACAAACCCCGCGATAGAGCATCTTTATTATATAAATATAGTAGGTGTTGCCTGTAGGTACTAGGAGCAAATAATTAAAACGTAGATTGTACTCCTCAAACTGAACAACATTTTGTTCAGCGACATTTAAAAATAACTTATGTTTTTAATCTTTAGTACACTTAAGATTTATTTTAAGCCGCAATGTATTGCGATGTTTTTTTATGTTTGTAGCGTGTCGAGCGACGTTATTATCCCATTATCCCATGGGAACTTTTACCCGGAATACATAGTATCCTATCTTTCATTCATACGTAATCTATTCAATTGTTACCGTCTTATTTAGCAACAAACAACCAAACCTCCAAACATCTTTACAAACTTTCACATTTATAATATAAGTAGGACCGGATAGGATTTATTGTCAGCAGTCTACCTTGGCCTATCAAAGTCAGTGTTTTATTTTGTTAAACATAGTATATACGTGGTGAAGTGCAAATATATCTGCCGTCCCCAGACTAAAAGGCTGCTAATTTGTATGAACTTCCATACTAATTAGCGGCCTTTTATAGTTTGAGGACGGCAGATATGTAGTAGCACTATGTTTTGCCGGTTGGCGTACAAAATCATGACTGCTTAGGGCAGCGGTCGGCAACCTGCGGCGCGCAGGCCGCATGCGGCTCGTGAACCGCTGACTTGCGGCCCTATATTCCGGTCTGTATTGCGGTCGCTATATTCCGAATTGTATAAAATCACAAATTATTAACAAAGTGCGGCTCGCGTCAATTTCCTTAGCTACTATGTGGCCCTTGGCTGCTAAACGGTTGCCGACCGCTGGCTTAGGGGATAAGAAATACATAAAACATTAGACAACATCTACGCTGCCCTGTATTTAAACAGTACAAAGTTTAAAGTGATCAGTTTTAATCGTGAGTCCTTAGGATTTTTATTATAGTTCGGAATCCTTTTAAGTCCTCTACCTTGTAGTGTACATATATTTGTTGTACACAAGACAGCCTCCCAGTTGTCACGTGCGTCAAAAGGGGTATATTTTTATGGAATACGTAATTTTGTTTGACTTCATACGCGATGTCCATATTTGCCGAAGACTCCACGTCCTACATGCAAAGAGCTAAGCGCGTGCCCGTAGTCACAAGATACGGCACGAGATTTTGTTGACTGCCTATAATAGGCTTGTGTCCTGATTTTTACCCGACTGCGGCGAAGCCCAAAGGAGGGTTATGTGTTTGACCTGTATGTATGTATGTATGTCCGTTCCTATGTCCGCTCGTAACTACTCAACGGCACAACCGATTTTGATAAATGATACATCATTAGATTCGTCTTGATGGTGCGAGTGTCACTGGGTATGAAGTTCGTTAAAATAAACAGAATGGCGGATTTTATGCAGTTTCAAAGTGCACCGCGGTCGGGTTTTTTTTTTAATAAAAATGTGGTTATTGTTAAATAGTCCGTTGGTTAGATTATCAAAAAAAATATTGGACACGTATTTTTTCTTTTGTGATTTAAACCAAAAATAGCGAAGGGTTAAAGATCCGCGTTACGTCACGATACGACGTGACTCGATTTTCACTAGGGGTGTAACGATACATAGTTTTGCTGATACGATACTGATACCGATATATTATAGTAAATAATCGGCGATACCGATACCAATACCGATATCTTAGCTAAATAATTAAGTACGAACTTCAGATATTTTTATGTCCTTATTATAACTAAAACTTGGCTATATTTAACAGAGAGTCAACCTTGAAAGTGTAAAGTAAAAATAAATAAATTGTTATCATTTTTTTTTATTAAGAACCAAAGATTTAATTAACATAGTAATTATCATTGCACAAGGTAATAGACCAATACATGCATTAAGTCAGAAATTGAAATTACTTTTTGCAGATTTTTTTCATACAGCAAATTCTTTTCGCGCTCTCCAAATATCGGTTGTATATAATCGGCGATACCGATATACCAGTATCGGTATCGGTATCGTTACATCCCTAATTTTTACCACGTGGTAACGTCACGAGGCCCCACTCCCGAAATTTAACTCTTATTTACCAGGTTGAGGGACAGGCGTACCTACCTTTGTTGGGAATGATTAGAATGTACTCTGCATGCTGCTATGGAAGAAGAGGACATGCTGCGCCGACCCCAAATGAATGGGAAAAGGGCAAGCGAATGATGATGATGATGATTAGAATGTACTTGAGCAGTGATACAACGTAGTAAATATATAAATATTTAGACACATATCACACTTTATTGCGTATTCACACTTCCTCCTCATCTCACTTGTGGTGTCCAAACCCAAAGCATAGGTTAGTTTAGTGTCAGGATGATTGGATTGCTTACATCTAGCTTCTTTTAACTAGTAACGTATAAGTATGCACCGATGCTAGTTCGGGATCGATCATCTACCTATTGAGGCCAAGAAGCCTCAAGCGAAGAGCCAGAAGCGTGTTAGTAGATCGATCCAAGCAGGAAATCCCCCATGACAAGAACCTCGTTAAGGCCGAAAAGGACAAGCTCAGCAAGTACCTTGACTTGGCTCACGAGGTTACCGCCATGTGGGATGTTGATTGAAAATAAACAAAAAAAAAAGTAATACACCTATTAAATTATAAGATAATGAGGGAAAAGAGTAACAGAATTAATCAACACTATTCAAATATGTTAACAGAAAAAAATAATTCCTAGGTAATTAAGACAATATAGTCGGACTACGCTAAGTTTGCAGAGGTCGAAAAAAGGTTTTATTAAAACATATCTATATGGCAACATGCGGAAACTACAACAAGAGGATTATTTAATCTTGGTCCTTGGTAATGATTCTTCCGTTTATTATAAAATGTGTCTACATACCTACTGAAATAAATATCTGGATAAATTTTGCGCACATCGATCTAGTTTCAACCAAACTAAGCGATTTGTTCCAGGGTAAATATTATATAATTCCAATGTGTTTAAATATTATATTTATATATGTACATGTATACAAGCATTGCTTTGTTTGGTTGGAACTAGATCAATTTGTGCAGACTGCCCCGAATAATTATTTCAGTAGGTATGTCGACACATTATATACTTAATAAATGGAAAGATATTTGCCAAGTATCAAGATTAATTAATCATCTTGCTTGTGATGTTGCCAAGTGTGTTTTTTGCAATAAAACCTTTTTTCGACCTCTGCAGACTTAGCGTAGTATGACTCTAGAAAAAGAAGAGCATGGCATGGCATTTTTTCCCAAATATTATTTTTAAATATTTGGGAAAAAATGCTACTAGGAAATTAGGAGAACGGAATAATTGCGACCAAGAAAAAATGAAATTTCAGAAATTATGAGCCACATTCATTTCCTCACCCAACACATTCGTCTGTGTGAAATGTCTTCACGTCGCCATTGGCAAAATACCCACACTGTGTTAATGCAACCGCGCACTGCCTCTAACGAAACAGGTCTTAGCAAATAGAGGGAGACATCGACGGATAGGAAAAAACCGGGAGCTTTTTGGCGCAACCGACTTTGACTGCGAAGTGGCCCCTGTTTGCCTAGAGCGTTATGTGTAGCTGCCTTTACTCTGTTTATTGTTAATTCCTCTTTACTTTTTACCTTCATTCCCCAACGGTAGAAAATATTGTCACAAGGGAGCACAATGATGTATATAGTGCGACTACAATAGCTTTGCAGCGCGGAAAATGGCAACACCTCCGTTTAAACGTCACATTCTTTTGACGACCTCTTTAGCTTAGTTGGTAGTGACCCTGCCTACGAAGCAAGAGGTCCTGGGTTCGAATCCCGGTAAGGGCATTTATTTGTGCGATGAGCACGAATATTTGTTCCTGAGTCATGGATGTTTTCTATGTATTTAAGTATTTGTATCTATTAAATATATCGTCGTCTAGTATCCATAACACAAGCCGTATTGAGCTTACTATGGGGCTAGTTCGATTTGTGTAAGACTGTCCCCTAATATTTATTTATTTATTTATTTATTTATTCTCATAGAAATTGGACTTTTAAACGGAGGTGTTACCGTTTTCTATCTAGTCGCACTCTATTTACGATAAGAATGCTATAGCAAGCAAGTTTCTTTTACTGTCCTCATCACAGAAATATATCGAGGTACAAGGAAAAAGTGTTTATGCCACACCTGGCTATAAAGTGACTTTTTCCGTACGCGCAGCCAAGCCGCTTTCTGGCCAAGTGTAGACATAAAATGATGTAAACAACACGGGAGGTAATAAAGAAAGCCCTCGATCGCATATCTACGTCCCTCGCTTGCAGCTCGGGCCGCAAACTTCTGCGATCACGGCCTTTCTTTGTATTAACCACCCTAGATGTGTAATGTACTAATGTACCTCGCATGCTAAAAAGAAGTGGCGGCCACCTACTTTGAATACCGTTAACTTCAGTTTCCGTCAATATTATTAGCAGATTTGAGGATCTGATAATAATGGTATAATTAATTGTTCAAATACCACCAAATGAAATGGAAAATTTATGTTTTCCATCACTAAATTGCCCTTTTGGCGTCAAACGCTAAGCGAAAAATGTTACACGCTTCTTTGCCATACAAATCGACGAACTATTTCCTTATCTCGATATATTTCTGTGGTCCGCATAGTGTCTCTTCCGTCGATTTACTGCTGCCTCCTGTAGGCTTATGATGCTACGCCTTGTCACGCGATAAATAAATGATAAAGCATCCATCACGTTCTGACAAATAGTGTGTGAAACTGACAAATGCTTTATCATTTATTTATCGCGCGACAAAACGTAGTATCATAAGCCTACTGCACGTTCCTTAAACCATAAGCAGGGAGCGTACTTTTGGTGCCGATGACAAGCAAATGATGTCAACCTACATACAGGCTGATTTAGTTAAGGTTTTACATTGATTTACCGTTATCGTCAATTACTGGTATCGTTTAAGTTATGAATTAATTATATTTTTGATTGGTGTCAACGGTTCTGTTCTTTTATAATTTATTTTAATGGTAATTAGAAATATTAATCGGATATGCGATTTAACATGTACCTACTTACTTATCCGATTGTATAATTTTCATGCGGTTCCTTCTATATCGATACCTTTAGACTCAAAGGGCGTAAACGCCATTAGCATCTACGGCGTTTACGCCCTTTGAGTCTAAAGGTATCGATATGCAAATGCGTTACTGATATATTTTCCAATTTCCCGTTTCGATAAATAAGATAACACAGGCAGACACATCTTGATTTATAAAATGGCTTCTACCATTGACACCAACTAATGAAAGTAGTGATAACATTAATTCATAGCTTTTACTATACCGGTATTTTCCGGTAACGAGAATCAATCTAAAACCTAAAGTGAATCATGCTGTACGTAGCTTGACGTCATTTTTACGTCATCGGCACCAAAAGTACGCTTCCGACCATAAATCTGGGACCGAGCGCGACGACAGCGCCACGTGATAGGCGGCCATTATGGACAATATTGTCACCGCTGTCAAACAAGAAGTAAGTAAATATTGTGAAAAATATTAAGAAATCTTGTGTTATTTCACTATATTACACAATTTTGGACAATGGTAGTCAGTAACATTATTGCCAATAATATTAAAATTGTTGTTTTCAGTGAAAATAGTCAGCGACAAAAATGTCAATTTTAGCCGTAGCGAGCGCTGTGATCGTTTAGGCTACCCCCTCCACCCGCTTTGCACTCTGCCAATACTTTATGTCATTGTCATTTAATCAAAACTATGTAGTCTCCTGTCAAAGTATTTGATGAAAAGATTAAAGTTATAAATATTGCTCGATATAAACTCGATGTACACGATTTGTTAAGGAAAATACTCTGACACCTACGGAAATACCGAAGCGTGACCATTTCAGTTGTTTGATACAAGACTGCATGTTTACCAACCTTTGTATTACGAGATTACGATCTCTTGACATCAACGGTCATTCCATTATTCGCCAACGAGTGTGGAGACAATGCTCTCAATAACTAAAATGCCTGTCGCAAAGTTGTTCGTCATAATAACCTTCTGTGGATTACTGATGTATATAATACTAGCTTTTTATGTTCGCCGACCCGTTGACGTAAAAGGTTTTGATCTGCAAGAACCCGAACTAGGCCTCAAGTATATCCTATTCGATACGTATACAGATTTGTATCAGTTCAAAGAAGGCCAGCAGCTATTTGAGGATTACAATTGCCCTGAGATGAACTGCTACATGACAACTAACAAGAAGTTGTTGATTATAGAAGATGACTTCGATGCTGTGGTTGTGAATGTGACTGAAATAGCTCATATCAAACTGCCTCCATCAAGACCAAAGAATCAACGATACGTATTCTTTGGCATGGAGCCATCGGATCAAACGCCAGTGTGCAGATTAGACGCTGATATTTTTTTTGACTATACATGGTCGTATAAACTTTCCTCAGACATAGTTTCTCCGTTTTTTGTGGTTCGAGATGAAAACGGGACCGTAGTTGCTCCTAGTCTTAATGCTAAGTGGGCCGAAGGCATAATGAAATCATCTTTAAAAGACGAGGACAAATTAATGTTTAAGAATAAGAGTAAAGCTGTAGCTATGATAGTTCGAAGCTGCCTCGATAAGGATGGGAAAATATTCGCCAATAAATTGAGAGAGGCTTTAAGATCTTATTCTGATACATTAGACGTTTTTGGATGCGAAAGATCAAGTGAAGGTATCGATGATATTATTGCAAGGGAGTATTTCTTTGTTCTGGTGACGTCTGGAAGTGCTGCTCGAGATTACGTCACGGATAAGGTATTGAAGGCTTATTGGAATAATGCGGTTCCTATTGTGAGGGCCAGAGCTGACCTAAACGAGTGAGTTTCCTTTGTGTTTCGTTAGAATTTGCTCAAATTGAGGCATTTTTTATACATTACCGGACACGTCCTTAACAACTCGCATCCATTCTATCCCCCATATTCAATTTATTTTCACATCTATTGTCTGTGTTTCCTGAGTAGTGCTTCTAATCCCGGGATTATTTGTATGGCCAGTCTCGGCATATGCAGTTACTGAACTGGCAAACTACATTTCGGCCCCGTAGCCGCTACTGAGGTCAATCGCAGGTCATAATCATAATTTATATATAAGTGAATAATATTATGTAATTGGATAAAAATTTTATGTAATTGGAAAGTCAAACGAACGCGCACCTCACCTGATGGTAAGTAACTTCTGCAATCTTAATATTTAGCTTCCGGACGCTAAATTAAAGTAGTCCTATTCCGGGGAGTCACATTTCTTAAAAATAAATAATAGCCCGTCCGGCAATAGATGATAACTTACCTACCTAATCAGTAGTGAGGGGGACACGGGGATTGGAGCCAATATTGTAATTTACTTTACTCTGCTGCTTTTAAATGTAAGTCAAATCCCCTTCGACTTGTGCAAAGATATATCTAAGCATGTCTCACCACTGCTCCTTATAGTCTAGATCAGCCATGTCACTAGTATTTTACCTCGTGTCAGTTAAACCGTCAGTAGGTTAACTGCTCTGCCCTCCGTTACAACTGAGAGTTCATCTTTTTCTTTTTGTTCTTTATTGCCTAAAGCAGCCACATTACAAGTATTTAGCCCCGTGTCAATTGAAGCATTAGTATATCAACTGCTCTACCTTCCATTACAATTGACAGTTTTTCTTGTTCCTCTTTCAGTGGCTCTTGGCTTTCAGGTTCCTCCCTCCCGGCTCCTACATCAACGCCCGCCTCCAGACCCCCGATCAGATAGCAGCCCTCGTTCACTACAGCATCAGTAGTCCACCCGTCTACCGCAGCTTCTTTAGATGGAGAAACTTCTACACCTTCCATAGACGACGGGAATTCGATGGGATCTGCCAACTCTGCAAACTATTGCATAGTGGGCGCTCACATTCAAGATCAAATTTAAGGGAATGGTGGGAGCCTAGAGCAAATAAGAAATGTGCGAAGAACTGATGGTGTTGGTACGATTTGTTAAGAGTGTTAATATTAATATGTGTAGTATATACATGCAAACTTGAATGCTTTTCATCATTTATAAATAAATATATTATATCGGGGTGCACCTCATGTTGCATAATCTTTTTTGGTCGAATCATCATTTGGCAGAATTCATCATTTGGCATAATGCATTTTTTTCTGAAACAGTAGAATTTTCAGGACTCTTTAAGGCATTATACTGTTAAATAGGTTAGGTTAGGTTAGGTTTGTAACATAACAATCCCGAAAAGTTTAAAGTTTCAGAATAAAATGCATTATGCCAAATGATGAATTCTGCCAAATGATGATTCGACCAAAAAAGATTATGCAACATAATAGTAATCCATTATCGAGATAGAAGGAAATATTTATCAATTTCTATGGAAACTAAGCGTGTAACGTTTTTTGCTTGACGTTTGCGCCAAAAGTGTAATTTACTCATGGAAAACATAATTTTTCTATTTCATTTGGTGGTATTTGAAGAATTAATTATACCATTGTTATCAGATTTTCTAATCTGATAATAACATTGACGGAAACTGAAGTTGACGGCGTTTAAAGTAAGTCGTTGCCACTTCTTTTTAGCACGCGATTTCCTTCCACCTCGATATATTTATGTATAGTTTCACTCGCCCTATAAAACGATGGATTTTACGGTGCCAACTTATTTACCTTTAATTTCCAACCTTGTATTATTTTGACCTTTTGTCACTTCCGTGACATTCTGTTGTGTCGGAATTTTGGGAGGAAACAATCTTGACATTTAATGAAATCGGCCCATTCTTACCCTCTTATTGACTTATTTGTTTCACTGTTTAGTGCAACCTTAAAATCTGAAGCAAAGAGTTATTTTTGCATGACCACGACAAAGAGTAATAGGATGTTTTGATAGGAACCAATTGAAATATCAAACGAACCCCTTTGTTACATTAAAAAATGTAGTGTTTATTATTTAACACTATCGTAGTTTGTATATAAAATATGCACATCAATAATTCGCTCATTCTCAAAATACCGCATTGCCAGAATACCTGATTTTTAAAATACCAGATTCTCGATATATCAGATTCTCCGTATACCAGATTCCCAAAATAATACATCCAACAAAATCATTTAGATCCTTGAGTAACCTACGATTTTATAATCTAGTGTAACGGGAATGTGTTAAGACAGGAATCTGATAAATCGAGAATCTGGTATTTTGAAAAATTTGGTATTCTAAATGCGGTGATTTGGGCATGAGCGCAATAATTATAATGACGCAAACAAAATTGAATTAAAGGAAGCCATTCGTTCTATTAGACCGAATGAACGTTCTAATGAACTATGTAAATACCAGCATTTTCTGAAATGAATAAAATAGCCAAGCATAAGAACTAGATCAGATATTTTTGATCCTTTATTTGCTCAGATAATGATGAACTCGACTGTATCTATTCAAGGTTAAGGCGTCGACGGTGCGATTTATACTGGAGCATTCTTACGCATTCGTAAAATTTTGCTTGTAGTGCATTCGTTCACGGCGTGCACACATACACGCCGCACGACGTAACTTTTGTAAGAAGAAAAATTACTGCCGGTTGCCTATTGTGTTTATAGGTAAATAAATAATTATAATCTTCATTGTTCAAAAGGAAACTTATTGTACTTAAAAAGCTAATTAAATGTCATGGGGTATTCTCTGCCATCTATTGATAAAAATAATGAACTTTATTCTGCAAGTAGGCCGCAAGGGCACTTTTACATGTCAGAGTTTACCTATCCTAGTTTAGTTTGAGGTAATTCACTCATCAATCTGCATTTATAACACTACTGCGCCGCGTGACTCTTCGTTGCAAATACTACCTATCTCTTTCATTCAATATAGTCCGAAAGAGTCAGGAAGCTGCAGCCAGTTGTGCTAGTTCAGCTGGTATAGCTTTTAAGTCAGGGTAAACGTACTAATAGATATAGACTTGTTAGCTTGTTGATATACGGATAGTACAAGTAACCCTCCTCGAAGCTCTAGCACGCATTAGCATAGCGTAGTGGGTAAGTAGGGGCACGGCTGATGAATATGCGAGTCGGCGGTATGCAAACCAGCCTCTCCGGCCGACCGTCTCTGCCAAGAGTTATTTTATCTACTTCCGTATTGTTTGTCATCCTTTGGATATTTGGGTCGATTTCAGCCGTTTTTCCAGCGTTTTTAGGGTTCCGTACCTCAAAAAGAAAAAAACGAAACTTTTATAGGATCACTTTGCTGTCCGTCTGTCTGTCAATACCCTTTATCTCGGGATTATATATCGGGGTTATATTATTATGCATGTTAAACAAAATATAAGTTGAAGCATTAAAATTAGGACCTCCTTTTCCGATGCGGCGCTGACAGTACCTATACAAGTTGCCCTCCTTGAAGCTCGAGCACGCATTAGCATAGCGTAGTCGGTAAGTAGGGGCACGGCTGATGAATATGCGAGTCGGCGGTATGCAAACCAGCCTCTCCGGCCGACCGGGTCTGCTGACGGTACTTTTGTAAACTGACTATCAGTGGCGTAGCGTCCAAAGAACTCGTTTCCTACCGGCTTGCCTAATATCAGGCATTTGGCCACTTTATTCTACAGCTCTTAAGGAAAATGTACGCTAAATCTGCACCGGCTTGTCCAAGGATAACTTTTATGCCACGCCATGGCTGACTATACAAAACCACCTATTTGACCTGACCTAATAAAAAAAACATGATCCGTGTTTCCAATGAAATTGGAAGTCTCTACCCTACAAATTTCTATTATATCTATTTACATCTTTTACAAGGCACAACGAGGTAGTTAATTGAATAAACATTAACTTAATGTTAAATAAATAATATTATTACTTGTGCATTAAATGATAATTATATTTATGTATGTATTTAACTATGTAAACACTTTATTGTACAAAATAAGACATGTACAAAGGTGAACTTATCCCTTTAACGTATCTCTTCCAGTTATTCTGTTATTCGGGGCAGAGGCAAACCCAAAAAATCAAAGATAACAAAAAATTCGGTCCCGTTATCGAGTTAAAATTGTGTAACTAACCCAACTTTGTTATATATAGGTTAGCTAATAGATTGCGTTTAAAATGCGAAACTACTAGCAGTATCTCAAGTTCAAAACAAACTACTTGAGGAGCAATGTGCTACCAATCTTCACCCTTCAATTTAATTTCAACCTTATTCCTTAGTTACAAGTTGTTAATTCCTCTAAATATGAGTATAGTTAGGATGTTTTGTTCGAAGCATCTATATTCATCACCTCAGCTAGGGCCTGACCAGGCATATTCGCCCTCTCATCGTCGAGCCTTCTCGAATATTCAACAGGGGGTTGATTACAGACGGGGTCGAAATTATTGTCTCCGAGAGTAGCTGATGGAAAAGTCAGAAATAAGGTGGGTAGGTACTATAGTTCGTATCGGATAACAATAGATTGTAGAAGAACACAGAAGCAGGGATTTTCTGTAAAGTTGTATGCTTGTAATAATTTTTTACGTTATATAGTTTAAAAATCATATTTTACCATTGTAAGTTTGAAGTGTATTGTAAATTATATTAGTTATTTCTATTAAATACATATTTCCCCTTTTACCGTTGACACAAAGAACGAACATAAGATAAATAGGTATATTAAGATAAAAAGATAAGAAACAACTGTACTTAGAAACCGTGGTTATACAAAAATTATGGAAAAAAAATAACTTTTGTAAAAAACGTCGTATAAAGGTACAAACAGCAACACAGTTAACTATACACTTCAAAAATGGGAAATACTGCAAGAAAGAGAATCACACTTGAAGGCTTCGTGTTATGCATGTGTGCGTGTGTTTATGAGTATAAATTGGCTATTATTCAAAAGAGTTTTGAAACAATATTTTTTCTTTTATGGCTAATCCAACGTCATTATTGACATTAATGCCATATTATTGAATTCGTGGAAAATAATGAATGAATAATAATTATAAATTACATTATATTGGTGCATCATATCAAAAATATGAAGCACCAATAAAAGCATTAGCAATACAATTAGTTTATTTCATCCCAACGTTCGTCTGAAAGCTAAATCATAATTTTGACAAATTCACCTGTCTTGTTGAAATAAAACCTTTATTTACAGTATGGAAAAAAAAACTTTGCCCAGACAACTACAATGACAAAGCTCAGAGGCACATTACACATACGCAAACGTTATTTGATTTGAAGTTGACATAATACGAATATATATATCTCTTTCAATCGTTATCATTTTCTCTCTGCTCTGTCTTTAATGGGCAGTTAAGTGTGTTGCTGTTTGTACTATTGTGTTTTGGCTAATTTGGTCTTATATAACAATCGCAAAATATTAACGGGTTTAGAGTTTTTTTTTTCTATGATATCATACCTCTGAACCGAAACATATTCTTAAATCTTTCCCGGCAACTTAATGACCAATGTTCCGTATTATAGCCATCGAAATATAATGTACAGTAAACGGCCATAAAGAATGCACATCGATCTTTGGAAAGAGGCAATCGGCTAATTTCGACTTCGTATAGCGATATCTGTGTCGCACACACCATGACGTTTGTTTTGTCAGTCGTGGTTCAAATGCGAGAGAGTGCAGTCGCATATCCAAGTCAATATATATATAGAGTTGCTAAAACTTTTACAATATTAAATTTGTACTATGGTATCTATAGGAAAAGAAGGTAAGCTGTTACTTTGCCAGTCACGCGAAATTATCTACAATATTTATAAATATTATGTATTTTGTAACTGAAGTCGACCAATTTAAAAACCATGAGGATGTTAATGTAAGTAATTATTTTAAGAAGGTTCAACGGAGAGCTGCAGATGCCACTGGAATTTCAAGAAGAACTTTGAACAATTTATTAAACGAAGTCGGCGCTGGCACTGATACACATTCTGGTGGAACAAAGTTCAGCTCTCCGAAAAATGGGTGACCAAAAAAACAATTTCGTTTAGATATGGACGATTTTGATTATAATGTTGTTCGAAGAACGGTGTACGATTTTCTTCAGCGTTACAAAGAACTGCCGACAGTAAAATCATTAAAAGCTAAATTATCTGTTTTACAGCTCTATATATTCCACGTGAAATCAAAACAAAACAACAATAAAGTACTTAGTTCTAAATTCAAATTCTGATGAACGATTAATCTAGTAATTGATGTACATGGAAATTAGCATTCGTTTGTATTCGGAACTGCGATGATTGCCGATGTGCATTCTTTATGGCCGTTTGCTGTATGAAACAATAACGCCGAGCAAAAATGACGTTGCCCCATAACGTCCACTTTTTAAAATCAATACGTCTTATGTATCAGTGGGGCTGATAACCAACATAATGTTTACTGTATTTGAGTCTAAACTCATTTATGATAAATGGGCATTTTTTATTTTAAAATGTACGGTTAGGCGAAACTTAAGCTATGTTCAAATACCGTCTAACCTGTCAGTCCGTAACGAAATGTATGGAGTTTGACACTAATCGTCAGTTCTGTAACGACCTGTTAACTGTCAGTTAAGAACGCACTTTAAATAAAAAAGCCCAAATATTGATATCAAGTTTGAGAAGGCGCAATTTTAAAAAGGTTGCATATCGTTTAAAAGACAAAAAAATGTAATTGGTTACAAAATACTGACGTTAGAAATTTGATCCTATAGTTTTTTCTTCAAGACCAAGTACTAGTTCCGCCCCCTTTGGTATGTATTTCGTGGAGACAATTTTGAGCGTCCGTTACGCTTCCATGCTTATTATATTTGGATGATTGTAGTGTGAGTCTGAAACTTAAACTGCCATATTAATGTGTCTTTCCGTAAAGCCCTATTAGATGACGACAGTGATGGTCCCCGTGGGTGCAAAGAAGGCTCTAGAACTGTACTTATACGTAAATAGCATCCCTTTTCGCATCGATCATAACTCCATTAAATTTGTAACGTGATCCGCCCGGGCCGATCAGTTATTTAACACAGTTAGTCGAAAATAATTGATTAATGTCGGTGATTCCGAGCTTAACATAATAAATTTTTTATAAACGATCTATGTCAGTGGTTCCTAACCTATATTATCATATCCCCCACATTCTCATCGAGATTTGTATTATTACCCCTCCAAAAAAATAGGTATTAGCTTATAAGAAACTGCTCAAAGTAAAACGGCTTAAAATTCATTCGTATTACCCCTGAGAAAACTTCGTTTTACCCCTGGAGGGGTAATTACCCCCAGGTTCGAAACCACTGATCTATATGTCGCAGTGTCGGACGGAGTTCCCACGAAGGAATGACAAGTTTGTCTATGCTTGAGTGTCTGTGGCTGCGATAAATGACGTTTATTCAGAATTGACTTGGTTCTGTTATGGATTTGTCAATCTTTTGCATGTCAGAAAAATTGTGAATATTTCTGTATAAGGAATTAGAGCCAGTGATGGTTCAGCTGCTCCATTTGGTATCGCAGTTAAACTCACTGCAATTGCTCGTTTATTATGACTAGCTAGGAGTAGCGTGGCGTCCAAAGAAGTCGATTCCTACCGGCTTGTCTAATATCAAGCATATGAGCACCTTATTCTACAGCTCCTAAGGAAAATGTACGCCAAATCTGCACCGGCTTGCCCAAGGATATCTTTTACGCCACGCCACTGCTAGCTAGTTGATGCTTACGAGCTCCAACCGACAGAAACCCGAATTATCGGCAATTTGATGGACATCCTGACGACCCCTATCCCCTGACGCCGACATATACTTTAAGTGAAGTTTGTCAAAATCTTCTTTTGAGAAAAATAAAGTTCTTTAAACCTATATTTAAGGTGCTATTTTAAGAGATGTTCATTTACATCAACCCGATTAACTTTTGATAGAAATTAAGAAAACTTTTTATATGATATTTTTGGTTTTCATTTCCCGAAACAAATAAATAAATGAAAATTCTATCTACCCAAACTTAATCATACTGTTAATTTAACTGACAAGAACATTTTCTGTCAAGTGGACGTCGTTTTCTGTTAAGTGGCCAGTTCATTCATATAGAAAAGTTAGTAACCATAAGATAATCAAAGAGGTCTTTATCAGGGTACGTATCAAAATATATAAAGTCAAAATATATACGGTTCAAATGAATAAAGTCGAAATGTAGAAATTCAAAATATATAATGGGTCTAAATGTATAAAGTTGTTTGATATAAGTTCGAAACTCATAAGTTCTAAATTCATAATGGTCATAATATATAATGGTCAAAATATATACCGGTTGAATTTCACAATGGTCACAACTCCTAAGCTTGAAATGCATAATGGTCAAAATATATAATGGGCTTTGGAACAAAAGCAACACAGGTATACAAGTTAATTATAGCGTCATCTCCGAGCCTTTAAGTTTATACATATTTAACTATTGTTGTAACAGCGAAATAAATCTTACTTACTACTATTTGTAATGTAGTTGAATTTTAATTAAAATTTAATCACGTTAGTTGCACCGCCCACAAGCTATCTGCTTTGCCCTAAGGTTAACTGGTAGAGAATGCCCTATGGCATTGAGTTCGCATTTTGTACGATAAGTTTTCTCTTGTACAATAAAGTTTAAATAAATAAAGACCTACCTTGTTTGTATTTGTATGTAGTATGAAATTAAAACAAAAAATCAACATTTTTTTAATTCATGTCATCGGCAAGGACAGTTTTCATAATGAATAATCAAATTTACATGGAGCCCACATATAATGTAATTTAACTGTGGCGTGTGTTGGTCACAAGTGATCCTAACATACTCCTCCTCGCTTCGCTCGTCGTCACACCTAACTTTTGGGTTCAAATGACTCAAAAACTGAAATATTTTAAACTTTCAAAAAACTCAGAATCTTGAAATTTTTAAAATGTAGTATGAGCACCCGGTTAGGTGCGACGACGAGCGAAGCGAGGAGGAGCGTGTTAGGATCACTTGCAACCATAAAACGTCGCAACTTAATTGAAAAGAACAAGTATTTAAGGAATAAATACTTAATTTTTCTAGTACACGGCTATTTATAGTCAAAATTTGTACAATTGTAAAAGTTCTGGATTTCGACCATTATTCCTTATAAACATTATATCATTAGACTTTATATATTTTGAACTTATGAGTTGTAAACATATGCATTTCGTCAGTATATATTTCGACCATTATGGACAACGTACATTATGGATTTTACCTGTTATGATTTTCAAACATTATTCATTTTGATTTTATATATTTTGAACATATGTGTTTTGAACTTATATATAATGACTGTATATATTATGATACGTACCCCTTTATCACTAATTAATGTTTACCTCATTAACAATGCTTTATGTAGCAAACTTACTTCGCTAATTTTCTCCAACAAACATACATAATTTGTTTATTGTTTTATACATAAATAAAGTCAGAAAGCGAAGTACTATAAATATTGGTAGCTAATTTATTAGCACCTTATATATTTGATTGTTACTGATTGACACTGTTTTTGGGAGACAATGACGGAGAGATATTTGTTTTGAAGTTGAAGTGGTGACGATTATGAGTATATACCAGTATTAAATCGTATTGCTCGATTTCGGTACCAGGGTCCTGATTACAAGATTAAATGTTAAGAGTTAAGTATATACACGATTTGATTAGAAAGTATGTATACTGTTAACGCATAATTGTAACGCCATCAGACAGACAATATAACTGTGTTGTTTCTATGTAAAGAGAATATGGTATAACCCATTTTTTAGATATTTTCATACAAAGGGCATACGATGACGTTGGTCTTTTTAGGCGACTATGTTCTGAATAAAATAAAAAGAAAATATATTTATAATCACAAAAGTTTTACTATATCTAAAAGTTATATTCGAAAAACATTCAATCCCCGAAACTGTCTATTCCCAGTGATATCAATCATTTGAATTATTAAAGTCACCTTTTGTATTTCTTTTCGATTGTTTACTTTCCTTGAAACTCTCATCTTTAGCAAAATTTTCATAGGAAAATATGACTTACTTCAAGTGGAATAAGGTTCAGATTTATATGAAAACACAAATTGGTGGAGATGTTGGGATAGTAAGGGCCGCTTTGCATGAGAATGCTGGCGCATCTGTGATAGACGTCCCTCGAGACAGATTTATTATTGACTACTTTTTATCCCTACTCCATGCCCTGACAATGCGACGGTCGTCCATCCATCTTCCTTCGTTTTTCTTGGATTTTTGTTTATTCAATTTGAATGGGGAGGAAGTGTTTTGATTTTATTAATACTTTTAATGGGAAATATTCGTATTTACACTTAAAGATACATTGGAATTCGCAGAGAGTAACCTTAGATAGGTCCCCTCTGCAGCAACCGTCCAATAAGAAGACCTTTTAACCTTTTCGACGCTACGTCAAACATAAAAGATGCAAGTCACACGCCATGTCATAATAGTGTCAAAACCG
Organism: Eudemis profundana; assembly: GCA_947034925.1. Taxonomy (NCBI): domain Eukaryota; kingdom Metazoa; phylum Arthropoda; class Insecta; order Lepidoptera; family Tortricidae; genus Eudemis; species Eudemis profundana. The sequence continues at coordinate 3,830,344 of OX344806.1, read as the reverse complement.
AAATTGAACTTTATGCTGGTGCTCTATATCGCTCTGCGCTCTGTGACGGATTAATCCGTCGTTGCCGTTGAACCTGCGGTGCGGATATATCCGTGGTCTGCGTCGAATAGGTTAATGTATCTGATCGTGAAATTTTCAGTGTGTGGTTTCATTCACTACGTGTTAGCATTTTTTATTTTATTTATTTTATTTCCATAAATTAACACATTACAGTCAAGCTACACGTGTTAACAGGAGACAGGTACAACAGGTAATACTGTAAGTACAGGAATTACTGTGCTTAATAGCTACATGATGGAGCTTGGTGTAGTTATGGACTCCAGGTACCGGCTGGCAACTGCAAGAAATCTAGGTTCAGAACTGTAAAATATATCAAGTTCACGCATTGTGGTTATGGCAGGAGTGACCCACTCTTCGATTTCACCACGTGGCGTCGTGGCTACTACTATCAAATTTTTCCCCTGCGGAGGGGCTGAGCCAGCGACCAGAAAGAGCACGCGTTATGCAATAGAGAGAGACGGTCAGATCCGATGCGGTTCGCCCGGCGACCAGACTGTCAGTTTCATGTGAGAGAGACTTTTGTACCTACTTAGTACAATTACTTATTCTGTGGTGAAGTTGGCAGACTATTTTGTATCGGCAAAAGGCAAAGCAAAAGGTAGTCATGAAATGTGCGCTTACAAATAAAATCAAGTCTGTAGGGGAGACCTATGTTCAACAGTTGACGTATCAAGGTTGAAATTATGATGATGATCATGATTATGAGATAAAGTCGCGGGCAAATTCTAGCCTGCATTTGTAATTACAGCTTCGTCCAAATATCCAATCTAGATTATCGAACTAATGGTTTGAATGGACCCATTGAACGCACGCTTTATAAAATACGAGTACTTATGCAATGTGCACTGATGATATTAACCTGATCTTAGTACCACATTTGCTAGCATATTCAAAATGTACCTACTTTAAAACAATCATTATCATCGTAAGACTAATGGGTTATTCTTCAAAAATATGTCTGCGGTCACCTTATTCCTCTGGCCTTTTTTCATACTAAATGTGTGGATACAGAGGAATAAGTCGCAGACATATTTCTGAAGTTTAACCCTAATACGTCTGCCCACTGCCACAGAATAAGTAATACGAGTAGAACTACATACGTACAGAAGTTTCTCTTTTCAATAAAACGGACGTTCGTGTCTGACCAGCGGACGTACCGCATCCGATCGTCTCTCTCTATCGCATAACGCGTGCTCTCTGGTCGCTGGTTTAGCCTCCTCTAACTTCGCTACCCCTCCGGGGGGGGGGGGGGGGGGGGGCAAAATTTGGTACTAGTAGGTAGTAGGTAGCCGCGCGGCGAAATAGCGGAGTGTGTCACTTCTGCTACTACTGGGTACAGGCCTACTCATAACTGAGAGTGAATAAATAAATAATAAATAAAATAAATAAATATTAGTGGACAATCTTACACAAATCGAACTAGCCCCATAGTGAGCTCAATAAGGCTTGTGTTATGGATACTAGACGACGATATATTTAATAGATACAAATACTTAAATACATAGAAAACATCCAAGACTCAGTAACAAACGTTGTGTACATCATTTTATGTCTACACTTGGCCAGAAAGCTTATGCCCACTTTATGGCCAGGTGTGGCATAAAAACAGTTATCAAGCCGCGTTTCCATGGGAGGGGGAAATCCTCATAGGATACCCTCAGGCTGGACCTGACGGGATTCCCGGTCGGGAATAGAGTCCAGCGCAAAGATCATGACATTTTGACTGTATTCCCAATCGCCTATGGCCTTGGTAGAGCTGATAACTAGGGATGTAACGATACCGATACCGATACCGATATATCGGCCGATATATCGGTAACGCCGATATATCGGTATCGCCGATATTATACAACCGATATTTGAAGAATTTGCTGTATGAAAAAAAAATCTGCAAAAAATAATTTCAATTTCTGACTTAATTTATGTACTGGTCTATTCTATTACCTTGTGCAATGATAATTACTATGTTAATTAAATCTTTGGTTCTTAATAAAAAAAAAATTAATTTTGACTTGACAATTTATTATTTTTACTTTACACTTTCAAGGTTAACTCTCTGGTAAATATAGCCAGTAGTCATTGCCATTAGTTATAATAAGGACATAAAAATATCTGAAGTTCATACTTCATTATTAAGCTAAAATATCGGTATCGGTATCGCCGATATTAACTACTATATATCGGTATCGGTATCGTATCGGCAAAACTGTGTATCGTTACATCCCTACTGATAACCAACTTAATGTTTACTATGTTTGAGTCTAAAGTCATTTATGACAAATATTAATATTAAGTTTGAGAAGACGGAAGTTCAAAAATGTTGCTTATCGATTAAAAGACAAAAAATTGTGATTAGTTACAAACCTACTGACGAGAGAAATCTATTTGATGCTATAGTTTTTCTTCAAGACTAAGTACTAGCTCCGTAGAGGCTTAACGGAGCTGGCATAGTCAGTCTGACAAAAGCTCCCTAAAAATAAAGATTAAAAAAAAAGTACTAGCTCCGCCCCTTTGGTGCGTATTTCGTGGGCCCCATTTTGGTCATCAGTTACGCTTCCATACTTACTATATTTCGATGTTACATACATTGTTTTTAACTGCCTCCCATTGCATACACATTTGAAACATTTTTCTATAAGAGTAAGGGAGATAGAGAGGTCTGTTAAATGTATTGGAACCACGCCGAGCTTAATTGGGTTCGGTAGGCACCTGGGTCCTCTAAATAGTTCGCATATTGTCAGTCCATTCTGTGTTCCACTTTTAGCAGTGGCATACATTTTGAATGCCTAAGTATAGGTAGTTCCTGTTGAGATGAATAATTACACACACAGCTACATGAAGTACTCATTGCAAAAAAATGAATGAGTGAGTAAATAAACACAAGGCTATAGTGTAAAGAAACTTTTTGGTCTATCTTGCAATTCACTGTTGAACTTGCTTTGCTATCGGTACGAATAAAGAACAGTAATTCAAAATCCCGCTGTCATTACTTGACATGTTGTTGTGTGCGTGACCTCAACTCTGCTGGAACTACTACGGATACGTTTATTTATATAAACTTAAATAACATTGTTAACTGAATATTTTCAGTATTGAAAACAAATGCGACAGGTCTAATTTTTGATTTATTATTTTTGCTTTTAATTTAAAACTGAGTAACTGCTTCATAGTTCTTTCAACTGTTTTCAGTATGTAAGATCAGATTAGTAGTTAAATTTGAGAACATTGTAGGTTCTTATAAACTGACTGCAATAGGGGGAGGATGAGAAGTTTCTCGGTTTTCACAAATTTTGGTTTTATGTATGTTTCCCGATTATCCGAAGACGGCTGGACCGGTTTGGAAAATTCATTCTATGTTCGAAAGTGAGCACCTCCCAGTAATCCAGTTGCATGGCGTTTATATGCCCAGCCCGTTGCCACTTTAACTTGCTAACTCTGGTGGTTATGTCCGTCACCTTGGTTCTACTTTGGTTACGGGTTATTCTTGAGAAATATGTCTGCGGTCACCTTATTCCTCTGGCCCTTTTTCATACTAAATGTATGGAGACAGAGGAATAAGTCGTAGGCATATTTCTAAAGAATAACCCTGACCTTAATTCGTTCTTAGTGCTACTTAACACAAAAATAAATTTGACAAAAAAACACAAGTGCTCATTTATTAATTACAACTTATTCACAATTGAATAAATTATAAGAACAGAAAAGTTGAAAAATTATATGTCTCGGGATTCGAACCTGCGTCTCCAACGGCTTTCCGGGCCAACACAGGCGCTACCAATTGCGCCACCGAATAATATAATTTTTCAATGCTATAAAATTAAGGTCCGACCGACACCGTTTTTTTTTCTCTCCGCCGAGACCTCGAATTTATAAATATAAAGAAAACACGCGGACTTCGTACAAAAAAAGGTTTTATGCCTTAAAATTTGACACACACAGATTTTAATAATTAAAATTTGACACACAGGTTTTATTAATTAAAATTTGACAAAAAAAATCATTCTAATTCTAAAATTTTCTTCCGCAATAACAATAACGAAAAGCAATGAACAAGATAATACTCGCAATCCTGCCAAATCGCCTTATAATTGGCTTAAAATGTGACATAGCTAATCGAAATCGCCAATAGCGTCACAATAGCCGACGCTGAACCGACCAACGGGTCGCATAAAAGCGTGCAGCCATGCGCGGCAAATTCAAATTCAGCAATCAGAAGTCGTTGCATAGTCTCGGCCGCGACCGAGTATCTCGGGCCTTTTTGGCGCGATTTCTGGCCAAGATTAGCCGAGACCGAGACCGAGATCTCGGTCGGACTTTATATAAAATAAAACATTCACAATTGATCGTAATCGACCTCCAAAAACGGATCGCTCATAGCAGCGCACCGCTTCTTGTAGTGCGGGTTCCACCATTTCCGCAAGTTCCCCAAAGCTCTGGTAGTTTGATTCTCGTTGATTCTCGCGCAGAGATCGCAGAGGTAGTTCCTCGGCCGCGGGGTGTAGTAGTAGTGGTTCTTCCAGTCGAAGAAGAAAGAGTAAGTGTCGGGGTAAGTCATGAGGTAGTTCATGATGCCGACGAGCTCTTTCATTGTGTGGGCTTTCGCGTCGATGTAAGAGCCGGGAGGGAGGAAGCTGGAAAGGAAGATATGTGTCATTTTCAGGCAAAAGGCACCGCTTACCTAGCTTTCTATATGGTCCGCGCACAGTATAATAGCAGTATTTTTTTTTCCTCCAAAAGGTACATCACGCGCTTGAATGTGTGCACGCCGTGTACGAACGCACTACAAGCAAAGTAATAAGAATGCGTAAGAATGCTCCAGTATGGACCGCACTCACACAGACGTGCTCTAGCGCGTCTGTGTGAATACGCGTCGCGCGCTCCTAAACGGCCGTAAGGCCGTAACGCCGTTCAACATGTATGTATATCTACATATTCCTGCAAAATACTAAATACATTTATCGCCGAAATAATATAAATTTTGAAATAGGATCTTAATATAGCTCTGTAGTCATAAGTATCTTTCATTTCAATCAGGGGAAACCAAAGGTCCTCGTAATGAGGAAGTAATATTTAACTTCCTAAATTTATTTTTATTCAGTTCAAAAGTGAACCTTATTCTAAACACCCAAAGGATTAACTTGGAAAAAAGTTGTAGAAGAAATAAGACCTTTTGGAAACAATTTAAAATGACCGCTGCTTAAAAACTTCGATCTCGACCATTGTAAACTTTAACTAGCAAAGTTCCCAATTTACCTTGAGTAATTAGCTCGGCCAACCACTATAGGTATAGAAATGTGGTTCAACGTACTAATTATTTTGTCAGTCACCCAATCTTCGCATGACGGTTCTTCAGTTACCAAGCTGAAGAAATAATTCTTCTCTACCATCTTGTAGCACTTAAATTTCCCCTTTTCAGAACAGCTTTGATGTCCACAAGCACCATACATATCTAACGTATAATTATAGTTCGCTAGCTCAGTCTGAAACTGCTTTATAAACTTTTCATGGAGCACTTTTGATTGGCATTCCGTTAGCAACCACGCTACGGACTTAGTTTTCCTTTTTATCAAATCCTTATTCCTGTTATCGTGTTTTAACTTATCCAGCCACGTTATATTTATCTTCGGGCCTATGATCTCTCTTTTCAAGTTATGTATGTTGAAAAACGGGTGCGGGATATCCGAATTCAGCTTGTACGACCAAGTCCAGTTGAAAAAGTTATCGAGATTAGGATTGCAAATAGAGTATTTCGTTGATGGTTCTAATGCGTGGAATACGTAAACTTGGTGAGGAGATCTCGTGAAGACGGGGCGTAGCATGTAAGGTTTTAGCACTTCTCTGATATCGAAAACAACAGCATCATAGTTTCGTACATCACCTTTAAGAAACGTCTTGTTGTAAGATAAAAAGCAGTTGTAAATTGGACACTGCTGTCTCACAAAGTCCTTCTGTCCCATACTGTGATCGAAATAAGAATGGTTATCACTGGTTGTCCAAATCAATATATACTTCAAATCTGACACGAATCTGCCTTTCTGGGGTTGGAATTTGCTGTATCCAAAATGTAAAAGGAAATTCGGCACAAACGTAGAAATTAAAACACAGCAAAATAAGGTTACAGCCAAACCGTACTTGATCACGTTTTTCTTTCTGTCGTTACTGTAACTTACTTCTTTCACTTCATATGAATACATTTTAGCCTTTTACGTTATTTTATTGATCACTAGAAGTTTACTCAACTAGAGCTGATACTAGAGTGCTGCAAATTGGTATCGGCTTACAGTAAGATAATGTTGATTGAGCTATGTTTGAGAATACTTCTGAAAGAATGGGTGTTGTGTTTCCATTGTTTAGATACTAACTGAAGTAGCAAACGAAACATGGTTTTTAGGAATTAGCAAATAAGCAGCTCCTCAGATCGGATAGAGGAAAATTTGCAGTTATTAATTTAAATAAATTAAGGTCATGCATTTACTACCCTTAGAGGTATTGTAATTATGGCTTCGGTTCCTGATTTCTATGCGATGAACAACTTTAATACCAATTGATATCGGAAGGCAGGACGCGTCCGCGTCATTGAACCGCTTTGCTCATTATAGTAGAGGATCCCAGTATAGAACGAACTTCACCGAGCTGGTTAATGGATGAAAAGTATTTTATATTGAATTAAATATGTTAATAAATATATTGCAAGTGATTTTTCGCAGGCAACTCTATACCACCGTGTTCGTAGTAGTCTTTATTTTGGCATAAAGTTTATTTATTAACCAGACCAGTGCAAATCACTAATATCGATGTATCCGTGCCGACTTCATTCTAAATTTTTCATATTAACCGGTTGAGCTAAGTTTGCACCTGGTTTTCTTGGCATCACATACCAACCACGTGCAAACTTAACGCAACCGGGATTGAAGGGCTTTGACTTTTTAAAACTCGACAACCGCACTTCAGGACTGATTTTTCGCAGGCAACCCTATATCACCGTGTTCGTAATAAAATAATCTTTATTTTGGCATAAAGTTTATTCATTAACCAGACCAGTGCAAATTACTAATATGATGTACCTGTTTATGCCTGGCAACCCAAAAGTTATGACGGGAAAAATATAGGCAACCTAACGTTAGCATATTCTATAGGCTTCATACTTTTGATTGGTATGTCATTTGTCTATTAAACAAAACGGTGAAAAGTTAATTTTTTTTTTTTTAATTTTTAAATAATCATATTCTGGACTGAATTTTTTTAGGCAACCCACTTGCAATATATTTATTAACATATTTATATCAATATAAAATACTTTTCATCCATTAACCAGCTCGGTGAAGGTCGTTCTATAATGGGATCTTAGACTATTAGTTAATTTTTTTTTTCTATGCGATGAACTGCATGATTGTTGGTCACTTGTCGGTCTATTATTAATACATTAGTAGATAATATTGTGTGTAGAAGATTTTAAATAAATGTGCTATATTTACATAATAAACAGTTGGTATATTAACACGTTGAAGGACACGACTGCTGAGGACGTCGTTAGTTGAATACTGTGATACGGCGGGCGGCTGCACACGTCGTTTTTTAAGCATATTTTTGCTATTTTAATTCTTATGTTAGTACAAATAAGAGTCCCTATTCGTAAAAATTAAAGTTTGTGTCACATCGTAAGGCGTTATTTTCCTTCTAAATGTCATATCGTATCGACTTCCATCCCTTCAACGTGAGCGTGTCACACACAGACATTGACCTGCGTGAGAGCACACAACGGCTGTGAACGTCGTATTTGTTCGCGTCAGTCTGGCGTTGTCACCACACCGGTACCACACGTTTTCGCCTGCTGATTACCTACACACGTGAATAGTGAGGTTAGTATTTTTGTTTTTTTTTTTGTTATATACATAGATGTATTTGTATGAACGTTATATAAATAGACTTCACGACTCATTTAGTATTACATGTATTGTAACTAGATGAAGTACTAGGCTACTAGCGTGATATTATCAACACAATGTACCTGCTACCTACCTAATACTAATTATTATCATATTGTTTTAGATGGCTGACAAGGATACGTACAATAGGGAAATAGATCGTATCCTGCGACTATTTGATGAAGTATCTACAGGGGATGAATCCTCAAAGGATAAAGTTGTACACTTCATAGATATACTCACTGAACATTTTAGAAAAATATATTCTCCTGACAAAGACCTGTCCTTAGACGAGTCTCTCATGCTGTTTCGAGGCAGATTAGTATTTAGGCAATATATAAAAAGCAAGAAAGCTCGATACGGCATCAAATTTTACGAGTTGACAACTGCTGATGGGTATGTATTGAACATTCACATGTATTGCGGAAAGGATGACACTATTGAACCAACGGAGAGAGATACAAGTAAGATTGAAAAAACCGTGTTTCGACTATTTAGACCCTTCTTGTACCGAGGGCATAATTTATATATGGACAACTATTATAACAGCGTTACATTGTCGAAAAAACTACTCAATGCTAAAACTCATACTAATGGCACCTTACGGGTAAATCGAAAAGGTAACCCAAAAGTTGTAGTCTCTCGGAAACTAAAGAAAGGGGAACACATCTGGAAAAGACATGGTCAGGTATATGTGTCAAAGTGGCAGGATCGGCGGCCAGTACTCATGATTACAACAAGAGATCACCCAAATTTGAAGGAAACGAGTAATAGGTATGGACAAAAGAAGATCAAACCAGTAGAAGTTGAAGTATATAACAGATACATGTCTGGTATTGATAGAGCAGATCAGATGATTGCCTATTACTCGTGTCCTCGTAAAACTATACGGTGGTACAAAAAAGTGTTTTTTCACATGCTAGATATCGCAGTCTGGAATAGCTTTTATCTGGCTAAAAAATGTAACACTGCTACAAAGAACATGAAGTTTTTAAAGTTTCGTGACCAACTTATCATCCAATTATTCAATTTGGGTCCTTGTTCACCTAAAGATATAGTTACATTTAAAAAAAAGGTTAATTCAAACACCACATCAGAAGCCTTAGTCAATCATGTACCAATTATTGAACGTTCACCAACCACACAACGTGTAATAATTTCTCAAGAGCATTGGCCCACAGAAATGAAAAAGACAGAGCCAGAGTTAAACAGAAAATACATCAATGGTCCATGGTCCCTTCGCGACCATGGACGTCACGGCACGTCCGAAACGTCGAGGTAATATCATGTTTTTACGCGATTAAGTCCCGTTTTGTTATAATAATGAGAAAATACATGTTTCTAAAATGCAGATTATGTACTAAACAAAAGATTAGGAAGGAGACCCGATATATGTGTTCGGCCTGCAAAGTGCCTCTTTGTCCAGAATGTATGGAGGGATGGCATAATCTGAATAAGAATTCCTAAATTTGTATAACTTCTACAAAAATATGTTTTGATCTCTTTTATTTTTTCGATTGTTTTTTTAAAGGTGCAAGTATGACCTTAATAAGTTTTGCTTTCATTTTGTGTTCCTATTATTAATAATATTTTCTAATTGATTTCGTTTAGTTACCAATCAGAATTGGTGGGGTGAATAAAATGTGATAATAATGTAAGCATTTCTAAAATAATATACACTGAATATTGTTTGTTACTGATTTAGATACATTTTATTAAACATGAAGTTAATGTATATGTAATTTTATTTCATTCCTTAAAGTAAAATGCTAGATTAGACGATTTTTCCATGATCTAGAAGTGCATCGTAAGTGGACTGCAGTAGACGTCTTGCCGTAATACATGTACACGAATACATTGTGTTGTGACGAGACCTCCTCAACCGTCGGGCGGCTGTGAACGTCGTGTCACCACGTTTATATTTATGTACTGGTGTTGTGACGAGACGTCCTCAACCGTCTGACGGTTGAGGACGTCCTCTTTATCACAACCAACTAAACCATCTGTTAGGTGACAGGACGACCATCGCCGTCTAATTTTTTTGTATGGAAGTTTACTGTGTCATATCACTATTTACCTGAGTCCACCGAGTGTCCGTCAACGTGTTAAAAAAAAAAAACCGGACATGTGCGAGTTAGACTCGCTTGTACAGGGTTCCGTACGTTCAAAACAATATAAAACAATTATACTTATTGCACAGACTTTACCCCTCAGAAGTGGAAGCATACCCACTAAAACCACACCGGTGAAGCGGGGCCTGCATCCGCGGCCTGTTGCTGCGCGTCTGAAGTGGCCGGAACTCCTCAGGAGCTCGCGGCCAGGGTTGCGGGGGGCGCTGACCTGACGTCTAGGACGCCAAGGCCAGACTGCACCTGGGTCATTCCACGTAAATGTAACGCGATTCACGATTTCATTGCGTATTTTTTTCATTAAAGATACACATTTTAGTGTTAATATATCTAGGGATGATAAGTAACACCTCTTTAGAGATATATCATCATCATCATCATTTCAGCCAAAAGACGTCCACTGCTGGACATAGGCCTTCCCCAAGGATCTCCACACGATTGTCGGCTTTGTGCTGCTATTATCCAGCGGCTTCCCGCGGTTTTCACCAGATCGTCGGTCCACCTTGTGGGAGGCCTGCCAACACTTCGTCTTCCGGTACGTGGTCGCCACTCGAGAACCTTACCACCCCAACGGCCATCAGTTCTGCGAGCAATCTGCCCTGCCCATTGCCACTTAATTTGCACTTTAATTATTAATTATTATTAACACTTTAATTTGCATTAATTTGATTTAAAACTTAGTAAAAATTGTGACTCATGTTACCTCTTACCGTGGAATGACTTACCTGCTGCTCTTCTGCTGGACCTGTAAAGCTAACAGAGGATGAGTGTGGGAGAGTAGACTAGACTTACTATGGCCTGGAGTCTCTGTTAGACGAATGAGGGGGTTGACTACTGACTATGTTATAGTGGTCAGTCTCAACTTCTGTCTGCTGACAGTGCTGACAATAAGTTTATCAAACAGAGTAACAGGAGTATTATTTAAACATCACAGGACATTAAGATCCAACTCGCTTATTAAATGATTTCATTTAAAAAGTAACACACACGAAACGAACATTTACAGTTATTTATGAGTTCAATTTTCCAAAATGAAGTCGCGAAGTTAACCAACTGCCGGAAAAACCCGGAAAAATACTTCACGTAACCTTTTAATTTATAGCGAAAAAATATTTCACGAGCGCGCGATATTGTAACGTACGCCGGCGAATCCAAGAATTAATAAGTACAATGACGTATTTGTAGTCGAAATTTGCAGTACTTATGACGTTTTTGAATTGGGTGGTCGAGTTTAGATATTAATTTCGTCGCGAATGTGGGTAATAATATGATTTAGGTACTTTTCTTTGTTTTTAGGGTAATCGAGGAAAGAATATTTTGAAGGGATATTATATCCTTTTTGCAGTAAATGCTTGTAACGCGTTTTCTTAACCATTGATGATCACTGCAGTCAACTGAAACTTGAAGTCCAAATAGAAACTTTAATGTATGTAATAACCTAAAAAGGTTATGATAGCCGAGTAGGCGGACATGCGCTTCTTAAACGGAGGTCGAAAATTCCCTTTCTTTAGAAGTTAATAAGTGAAGAAACGCATTTTACTTGGATTTTTTTTTTCACAAACTGGTAACATATCACGCTTGTGAAGTCAGCATGTCATAGGTCAATTGAGGTCATCATTGTCTGTCTCTGGCAGAACATACCTGTACCTCTAGCACAACTGTGATACACGACTCTTTGTTGCGCGACAAATGCTACCTAACTCTTTCTACTCAATATAGTGTGACAGTGACAGGTGATGTTCTGTCGCGCGAGATACGAAGTCGCGGCCAGTTATAATATGCTAGACGTACTGGTTACCTTGTACCACTGAGATTAATAATTAAAACATCGAAACCACGAAACATCACAAATTATCGCATTTATTTTTTACTGACTGTACGCGAAGCGCGAACTAAGCCACAGTATAATAGCAGCTCTAGAATGTACGCGCACCGTGTACGAACGCACTACAAACAAAGAAATAAGAATGCGTAAGAATGCTCCAGTATATATCGCACTCACACAGACGTGCTATCGGGCGTCTAGTAATTTCTTAATCATCCAGCCATCCAATAAAGCTTTAATGATGAAATCAAAGCGGGATCATTACGCGGAGTGTACACGCGCGTTGTATTAAACGCGCGCTTATTTTCTGTTGTTACCCCTCAAATTGTCGACACTTGAGTACAGATTAGCTTCGTTACCCCGCGCTGGAGCGTACCTGCCTCTAGGGATGGGATAGTGTCGATAGGATATAATATTTTACTACTTATCAACTAATTTTATCTATTATTATTATAAAGAGCCTGTACACGGCCACTGCTGCTCCCCCCCCCCTCACTCATTTTCCACTGATCGCTGTTTTGTGTGATTTCTGGCCATTCCTTTTTAATGACATGGAGCCGTTATATATAAAATGGTTTTCTGGCGAAAAAATCTTTAAGTTAATCGAATGACTTTTCTTCCCACTTCAGTTCTTATATCACTTGTAAAATTTTTATACCGCAAAAATTCAAAATATTTCTGTAAGAAGGCCCTCAAGGCTCTTAATGAACTCGTTCAGAAACCAACTTCTTATAGTTTCAAAATGAATTATCAATGTTACCTGCGGGTCAAAGTAAACCGTTGATGTTGTTTGCCAACTGTGCTGTGTCCTCCAATTATAGACCATTGGTGAGAGTTACAAAATTATGACGTGAAAAATGAGATTACAGTATGGGACCTTGTGAAGAATTAGTATGTAAAGAAATATGTCATGACAAGATTATCGATGGTCTAGTTCACTCTACCTCACTAATTACCTACGAGAAAAAAAAAGAAGTATGCAATGAGTGCTTATTTCATATTAAAACCACGCCAGCTAATGAACCGACCTATATATACATGTCGGCGGCTGATCGCATAATTCGCCATTTCACGATATTCCGGCATTTCATGATATTCCTAGGCATATCACGAAATGCCGGCATACCTATCATGAGCCACCAGTGGCCAAAAATGCTACTACTTTACGATCTGCCAGGTATGTAGCTAGGAATATCGACGAATACGTTCAGTCTCATCGATCTCCCGTATTTATTATTAGGCACATCGTGATATGCCTAGACATATCATGAAATGCCGGCATTTCATGATATGCCTAGGAATTTCATGATTTGGCGAATTATACGATCGGCCGCCGACATACATACAAAAGCAAAATACTTGATGACAACAGTTAAGATACTCATCGACATAAAACTATCGACTTGCCCCCGCACCACAGTATGTTTCCAAGTGGTCGCGGAAGCTTGCGGAATAATGATTTCTTTGAGTCTGTTTGAAGTGCTGCCATTACGACGATACGTTTGTGCATCTAATAGCGATCCTCATTGTTATGTACCTTTCTGACAGCCTGTTTTACGTTCACAAAGCTTCTGTATTTAAAACTGATATAAGTAAATGGTTTTATTAAGTTCAACACTGATTTCGGTGGCATGATCGGCCAGTGCGCCTCTGTTGGAGGCTTCATTAAGACCTATTGCTGCCTTGAAGCTTCTCTATGATCTCCTCTATGTCACGCTAATTCTGGCATCAGTTAAGTCTTGATACCAGTTTTCTGTCATTCACAACGGACTCATCATCATCAGCCCGTTGCAGTCCATTGATGGACATAGGCCCTTCCAAGATACGCCACAGAGCCCGGTCCACTGCTTTATGCATCCAGTCTGCTGGTCCCCTTATGTGAGTTGTCCTGCTTTCTGGCCAGAGGGTGGGACGACTTGCATAAGGGGGGGCGGACAACGGACTGACGAATACCATTTAATATACGAGGACCTTAAAATAAATAGCCTCGCTAACAAATAACTGAAGCACCTCTAGTGAGCCGGTCGCTTTAACGCTGGTTGGTCAGGTTAATGTGTGCGTGCTGCTCGTAGTAGGATAAACTTATGGATGTGTGCGTGCGGCTCGTAAGTACAAAGCGACCGGCCCACTAGAACTGATTCAGTTATCTGTTAGCAAAGTTACGTCCGGCTATTTATTTTAAGGTCCTTGCGGTATACAAATTTTACAAGTGATATAAGAACTGAAGTGTGAAGAAGACTATATTCATTCGAATAACTTGAAGATTTTTTTCGCCAGGAGACCTTTTTTATAAATAAGGACAAAAAACACAACACAACATCAAACACAAAAGACAAAGGATATCACTAAAAAGAAATGGCCAGAAACCATACAAAACAGCGATCCGTGGGAAATGAGTGAGGGGAAAGGGGGCACCCGTCGGACAGTACAGGCTATTTATTAATAATAATAATTTGTAATGAGTCCACATATTACACAATAATTCTCTCGTCATTTTTGCCAGAATGATGAACTGAACTGACGCCAGAATCAGCGTGTCCGATGTTTATGAGCTACCGAGTATCCAGAAATTGACTGATGGTGTACGGATTATATTAAGTCTTTGCTGCTTGCGGTATAGCGTGACATGTTTTCTATAGCAGGTGATTTTACACCGTGTTTTGGTGTAATTTATTACGGCGCATTTGTGTGCGGTGGCATGCATGCTGCACGCGTATGAGTTCATGTTAAGTATTACAAGCAAATGATTTTATTCAATTCTGAAATAGTCAGTTATTATGCTACTAACGGAAGGTAAAACGTTTGAGAATTTATAAATATGTGTTGTTGAATGTGTATTAATTTTAGTTTTTCTTTAATTTAAATTTTTGTTGCTCAAAGGAAAACTTTTCGTACAAAAACGAACTTAATAACATGGAATGTTGTCTCACAGTCCTTAAGAAAAAAAATATCTTGAGAGAGCGGGGCTTGAGCGGGTATCATTGCATAGAATTTTTCCAGTTATAATGTGTAACTTTAAAATGGCGTTGACACATATCGTTAACCATAGGTTCAATGGGCATACGGGGCATTGATTTAAAGACTCTGTCCACTACACCTTATCGTACCATGACCGTACTATGAACGTATCAGACACGGTATGACAAATGCTGGTCGGTGAAGGAACGTGGTAGTAGGCATAGTCTCTTAGTTTTCAATACAAAGACTAATATTTTGCCTGAAACGTTCATAGTACGGTCATTGTATAATACGGTGTAACTCGACCTTCTGTTCTTTACCCCAATCGAACTTACGGTTGACAACATATGCTTTCTCCAGTGTTTTCATTTCCTACAGCGCTCATAAAGGATTTACAAAAATCCTTCCCCGAAGAAGGTGATGAAAGTTTCCCTTGAATCCATTGGGACTACAAAACTTAAAAGTTAACCGGAATTATTGATACCTGTTAGTACGCATTAACCACTTCCCCGCTCTCGAAAGAGCTCGTTGTGTGACGTGGCCTTATCTAACCGCGGGCGCGTTCACACAAACGAAATGGGACCGGGCCGGGAGACTCAGACTAGTAGTACTTACTCGTGTGGCCGCTTACATAACAATGTTTACTACTTTATGAATACCCACCCTTAAAGCAGCGCGTTGAGTGACGTGGCCTTACGTAACCGTGGGCGCGGTCACACAAACGAAATGGGATTGCTCTAGTGACGGTCATTTCCCCGGTTACCGGTTTGATTGGTCCGCTTTGTGCACCGGACAAGTTACAGCCTAGACGACTTGTAGCATAGATTGCGTTGCGTCGTTTAGGTACTATCAAATCATAGGTATTCAATTTTGTGGGTAAAGGTATGATTACAACGTCCAACCGAATTGACTCCAATCCAAGTACGGGATAAGTGCATCGAAATCAAGGACCTTAAAATAAATAGCCGGACGGAGCATCGCTAACAAAGAACTGAAGCATGTCTAATCCGCCGGCTACCTATGTGTGCATGCTGCTCGCAATAGGAAAAACTAGTTGATGTGTGCGTGCGGCTCGTATACGTACAAGCAGCCGGCGCATTAGAAATGGCTTCAGTTCTCTGATGGCGAGCCTCCGTCCGGCTATTTATTTTATGGTCCTTGATTGAAATATAATAAGTGGTAGGTAAAAGACGCTCAAAATCGGCTCCACGGACTATGTGCTAACGGGGCCGGAGCTAGTACTTAGTGCTGAAGAAAAACCAGGAGGAAGCTATCCGATTGGGTTAAAATTTGGCATACTTATTGTAAGTTTGGTGATAATGGGTGGTGAGTAGGTGAAATAATTTCAGAAGGTGGCCATAGAATCATCATTTTTTTTTTTTCAAATTATTATTGTCCAAATCATATTCTGCTCTCCTACAGCGCCTTTGCACACTTGGGCTCAAAGCAACATTGTCGGTATATCGCAGTGCCGTGTTGTTTTCCTTAGTAATGACCCTCCTTACACCTTTCGAGCTCGTGACAAAAATAATTTGAATTAGAAAATGAAAAAAAAAAATACTAATCATATAATTGTTATTTCCTGTATTTTAAAATTGTTGGGGTAAAATATTTTTATTCTAAACAAAAATATTAGCGCACCTGCATTAAACAGTATACACTTTTTATCTCAAATATTTTTTGCTGAAAAATTATAGAGCCTAACAAAATGCTCTAGGACTTGCAAAAACCCTGAAACAGCCCAATATTTTGAATTATTTTATGATTTTTATGTAGAGCTCAGTAACGTATTTAAGCCATGATTTCGTATTGTCTGGTTAAAAAACGAAATAATAAACCAAAGAACGATAAGAACGGAAAGAATACCGGTATTTTTGTATGGAGCAAATACCGGTTTTCGAGCCCTGCTTACTAGACGAGACCGTTTGCTCGTATTTGTGGTGTAGAAATAAATTCAATGTTTTCCTCAGTCCATAAGACGGGCGCACTGGATCCACAGCCAATTAATGGGCAGACGAATGTCTCAACGTAAACCCATTTATGTGACCAGCGGAACTGCGATCGTGGCCGTTTGCATAAGACGCAGGAGTTAGTATATGGGCGGAGCGGGTTGATTTCTCTATAAGCGGAGCGGGTGGCGATAAACCGGTAAATACATTGACGTATAATAACAAACATAGACGACCATTGACGACCGCTTTAGCTTAGTTGGTAGTGACCCTGCCTACGAAGCAAGAGGTCCTGGGTTCGAATCCCGGTAAGGGCATTTATTTGTGTGATGAGCACGAATATTTGTTCCTGAGTCATGGATGTTTTCTATGTATTTATTATTTGTATCTATTAAATATATCGTCGTCTAGTATCCATAACACAAGCCTTATTGAGCTTACTATGGGGCTAGTTCGATTTGTGTAAGATTGTCCCCTAATATTTATTTATTTATTTTATTTATAGACGCACAGTTTCAAAGAAAAATGTCTATGAATGGCGCAAAATGACATTTGTAGTTACACTCAAATATACGCTAATAACGTTAATTTATAAGCTGTATCTAAATGAAACTGTCATTCAAAAGATAACTTAGTTCCACGACACCTATGTGTCAAATTTGCAAACGAACATTTGAAAACTTTAGTTTATTGGCACCTATCAAAAAGTGAAACGTCAAAAGTGAGCAGCAAATAAACGCAGTCGCTTTTTTGGTAAAAGATTCGCGAAGATAATTAAAAAACTATGTTCACTTGTAATTCTGCTTAATATTAATTCGCCCTTAACTAAGAAGTATATCCCATCTTTCTTTCTTGTTTTTTTGCTGCTATTAACGCATTTTTGTACGCTACATTTAGCCATTTTTGACAACTGTCGCCGTCTATGGTTGAAACCAGACTAAGTCAAAATGAGCTAGCCAAGCCGATCGGCTAGCACTTTTGTGGGGCCATTTTTTCCGGCTGATTGTGTATATCATACATCTATGGGTAAATACAATGGTTTTCTTTAGTACATAAGACTGGCGCACTGGATCCACAGCCAATTAGTGTGCAGACAAATGTCTAACTGGAACTGCGATCGTGGCCGTTTGCATAAGGCGCAAGAGTTGTTGCATGGGCAGAGCGGGTAGATGTGTCTAGAAGCGGAGCGGATGACTATAAACCAATAAAAATAAAGGTTTTCTTTAGTTCATAAGACTGGTGCATTGGATCCACAGCCAATTAATGTACACACAAATGTCTCAACGTAAACCCATTTATAAGAATAGCGGAACTGCGATCGTGGCCGTTTGCATAAGCCAGAAGGGTTGTTGCATGGTCGGAGCGGGTTAAGAAAATAAAGAAATAAAAAGTACTTTTTTATATTTTTTTGTGGTAGTACCTACTAATATGGTCGCTACCTTAGCGCGCGTCCTCACAGTGTAAATCACAGTAAACAGTGGGTTCGTTCGCGCGCGTGATTTAACACCTAGTTAGCGGCCTGGGTTACTGCACTCTGTACTGCTTGTTTCATTTACTGTGATTTATTTATTTATCTTTGTAATAAATCACATTAAACGAAACTACACCTTATGACTCATCCTCATATATCACATATCCTCAATACGACAACGTACACCACAGTATATTAAACTCTTTGACCATTTTTTTTCTAACTCCTACCTCATATAAGTATTGAATCCCAGCGAGGCTTTAATAAGGATGATGACTGGGTTAAAAATAGTCCGTCAGTTAGATTATGGAAAAATATGGGACACGTATTTTTTGGTTTATCAAAATATTAAAAATCGACAAAGTTATAGATCATCAAACTTCTGGAGTGGGGGCTTGTGACGTCACTCTTGAGTACAATTTGTACTCAAGAGTGACGTCACTCGAAACTTCTAAGCACTCTATCCTCGTCAGTTTTTGTTTGTCAAACAAAACAAAAAATACGTGTACAATATTTTTTCATAATGTAACAGACGGACTAAACAGTTTTTTTTAGTCATCTAGCCTATTATGGACCTTTTATGGTATTATAAGCGTTCTGTGTTTTATACCAAATTAAGGGTTAGAATAGGTACTATTTCTCAAAACCTCACCGCTCCAGGCATCTCTCAACTTTTATGTACTTTATTTATTTATTTTTTGGACTGCATGATTGCCAATTAGATTTAGTATTAAGTAGTACATTGCCGACTCAATTTAGACGACTTTTGGTTTAGCTAACGTTTGTTAAGCAGGCCATACGCTTTCTGTCACCATTATGGTAAGTAGTGGGTGTGGTGTGGTATAAAGGGAAGTTTAAACAACTTGTACAACATATAAGTACTGCACACAATAAGTGGTATATTTATATACAGAATGTATGTTTGAGGGTAATTATCGAACCGTCAAAGGGTGATTCTTGAAGGACATCATTCCCCTGGCCAATAATATTCAGGAAATTCCGCCTCATTAGTATGGCATTTTTGGATAATTTGTAGAACTTGGCCGGAACTACATGATAACCGACTACCTCAAGATATAGAGAGAAATCTTTGTTGTCTTATATCTTGGTTATTTTTATAGTTATTTGATTTTTTTTTCACTGTTGCTTATATGAATGAGCATTTATTAATGTAAATAAAAAATACCATGCATATTCCCTATTAAATCATAAAAAATATAGTCTTTAACCAAATACATATTTTAATTATTTGTGCGAGTCGGACTCGCCCACCGTAGGGGGCGAGTCCGACTCGCACTTGTGGGTTATTCTTCGGAAATATGTCTGCGACTTATTCCTCTGTCTCCATACATTTAGTATGAAAAAGGGCCAGAGGAATAAGGTGACCCTTGTCCATTCTATTCGCATTCTAAAGAGGCGGGATCTCCTGAATATTCACCAAGTTGTGGGAACAGGGGAATGATTATTTTCAAGAATGACTCCAAATCGATTTTCATGAACAATTTTGGGTCTAGTTTCGTACCTAAAATGACAGAATTATTTCTTTAGGTACTCAACATTTTCATTGGCTGTATGTACAGGAGCAGTGTGGAACACACTCTTAACACTCGCTAATTTATGCAGTTTCTTCTTCGGGCGGGTAATTTGGGGTTACATTATAATTTAAACAGCATTTAACACATGCCCCTGGAGTGTTTTATGGTTCTAGGCACAGCTGTAACTTTAGTTAGCAATAGTTAGTTACGTTGTTTTGAACTTTGTGTGGTAATGAGCTCAATTAAATATCTATACATGAGGGTGTCCCAGAAAGCAAATCTCCATACAAACTTTGAAGTCAAGTCGGCACGCGTTCCCATGATGGGAACTTGACTTCAAAGTTTCAGAGTTTACCGAGAGCTGAAATTTTATATAGGTACCAGTATATTTGAGTAGTTAAAACATATTTGAGGGGTATGCATTACAAAATAATAAAAAAAAATCTTTTAGTTGTATGGGTAAGATTTTTTTTATGTTTCTTTGGTAACGCATACCCCCTAAAAATGTTGTAACTTCTAAAATATTATGGTATATAAAAATTCAGCTCTGTGATGATGAGAACCCGTGCTGACTTGGCTTCAAAGTTTGTATGGAGATCTGCTTTCTGGGACACCCTACTATACATACAGGGGGTTAAGTAATGAATGGATAATCCACTTACTAGTGGTATATAGCACTTGAGTCTATCAAATAGGGGAGATGTATGCAAAATGACCCCCTTGAGGGAAAACAATGACTGTGTTCAAAGTTGAAGACAAAAACACGAAATTTAGATCTTTATGAATAGTCCATTTTCTTTCCTAAAGCTTTCCTGCTAATAGAAATTTTGTGGAAAAAAATGTGGCCAGGGAATGATGTTCTTTAGGAATCACCATATGTCGATATACCGCGCTACTTAAAGCCTACGGCCAATCTGTTTACACAAGCGGCATATATGTAAAGTACACTAAACGAGCTTGTAACACCCTACGTATTCAATATAACCAAAATATTAAGACGACCAAGTAGTCCAACTTCAGCTGTTTAGGAGCCGCGCAATAGCACTTCTGTGTGAGTGCGATCCATAATAGAGCATTCTTACGCGTTCTTATTTCTTTGCTTGTAGTGCGTTCGTACACGCCGCGCACACATTCAAGCGCGCGATGTACCTTCTGTAGGAAGAAACATTACTGCTATTATACTGTGATATAACAATGCTTAAAAGTGCAACCAGTGAGATAGGTTGAAACGCTGAACTACACTACCCCTTGATATGCTTCTGCCCGGGCCTCGTCAGAGTAAATTGGAGAACTAATTTTGTCGACCGTACATTACTCGCTAACAGCGTTGTTCCGACAATGAGTGCTGCATTACGCTGTCGATGGAGGGTAACTTAGTTGCCCGCGTAGCGTCGGCAGGACAAGCTGAATACCAGGTTTAAGCAGGGGCGTATTTTGAAATTTGGCGCCCCGGGCCAATAATGTTTCGCCGCCCCAGAAGTCAAGGAAAGTAAATTATTGAAATAAAAAATACAACATGTTTAATAACTTCTACTTGATTTTTTTTTTGCGGTGTAATAATTTGTTTACAAAGTCATTAATGATGATTTCAATCCAGTAACTTTATACATTTATACTTTATAGAGCTTGGGACAATCGCGACGGATCGCGCGCTTGAATGTGTGCGCGCCGTGTACGAACGCACTACAAGCAAAAAAATAAGAATGCTCCAGTATGGATCGCACTTACACAGACGAGCTATCGCGCGTCTGTGTGAATACGTGTCGTGCGCTCCTAAGCGGCCGAAATTGGACCACTTGTTCGTCTTTATACTTTGCCTTGAGAGCGGAACCAAGTTTTTTTTTTGTGTTTTCTTGTAAATTATTTCTATTTTTTGTAACTTTTTGCTGTCATAAATAAATGTATTTTCTTTCTTTCTAACTTTGTCAAAAATCGAAAAAACCGTAAAAATTTGGGAAGGTCTAGTTTTAGGTAGTACCTTCTCAGGACGTTTTTAAAGTAGATTAAATTTGCTACAATGCCCATGAGACTAGAATTGTCTCTGTAGACCAATCGTTTCCGAAATAAAGCCTTTCAAAGTTTATAATTTTTTCGAACTTCGCAATTTTTTGCAATATTCTGTCGTTCTGAATGAATTTTACTTAGTAACCCGTGTTATACTATCGAAGCCTTGTACGTTATGGGATGATAAAAGAGAAAATGAGAAGTGTGAACGATGATGTTTAATGATAAGCTAAAGCAACGCATAATGAAATAAAAAAGATAAGGATAACAAAAGTTACTAGGTTTATTTGTTAATTAGTTAGTAAATACGTAACAAAGTAAAAACAAACAAAAAGAGACCAAAAAAAATTGAGTAAATTGAGTTATTCAAAATCAATAATCTGTATTCATTTTATTTTAATTTAGTTTTTAAGTTATATCGTGTGAGTTGCAGAATATTTACATTTCTGTAATATACTTATTTAGTATAAACATTCCTATTTTATATTTTGACGTTTGGAGGTCCTTTACACCTCCAAAACTTAATATTTTGACAGCGGAGACTCTTTACATCTCCATGAATTTTTATTATCAATTTATTTTCTATTATTTTAATTGTCTTGTTTTGACGCCTAGAGACCTTTTACATCTCTGAAAATGTAGTTATAAGTTTATTATAACGTATTAATGAAATCGAATGTAATAATGTCATACCTGTTGTTAAAAAAGAGAAACTGGTGAGTTTCTTCCGGCGCTTCTTCTCACCAGAAGGTCACTATCCGAAGCGCCAAAAGAAAAGAAATGAAATAATACATACATATTTAGTTAGACTCAGACTTGTAAAAGAGCCCTTGAGGGCCTACTTGCAAAAATAAACTATTTTATTTTATTTTAATAAATTAAGTTATTTTAGCCCTCTTGGAAGGGCGGTGCCGTGCCGATCGCAGTGTGGATGATCAGCCCAATGTCCTCACCAAAAATTGCGAAGTTCGAAAAATTATGAATTTTGACAAGCTTTATCTCGGTAACTATTAGGTCTACAGAGATAATTATATTATTTCATATTGTAGGAAATTTTGTGTACTTTAGAAACGTCCTGAGAAGGTACTATCAAAAACTAGTCGTTTAGGG
Source organism: Eudemis profundana (assembly GCA_947034925.1). NCBI lineage: Eukaryota > Metazoa > Arthropoda > Insecta > Lepidoptera > Tortricidae > Eudemis > Eudemis profundana. The sequence goes on along the minus strand of OX344806.1, from coordinate 3,807,378 downwards.
TTATAATCACCAAAATCTGAAAACCGAAATTTTCGCGGTTTTTTCGATTGTTGACAAAGTTGCGTTTGGCGCTCGATGTCACAAATTTAGATTATTCATTCAACATCATAAACAAGTCTGCAAAAAATCAGAACTACTGGATTGGCGCAAAGTACCCCGTACTTTCAGGTGACAAGGTTACTGGATTATTCGTTGTTTTGTAAAATAGGTTTCAATATTGAGAAACCGTCCCCTCTTCACTCTGCGCCCCGCCTGCGCCCTTATTCAGAGCATGTCCTCATTGTACTTAACACGCCGTATGTTTTTAATAACAGACGCACTCCGTAGGTATTGACGAACATTAACTTACGACCGTATTTTTGATAAAATAAAAAACCGGCCAAGTGCGAGTCGGACTCGCGCACCGAGGGTTCCGTACAAACTCATAAGTAGATACATGAATAGTTCAAGAAAAACTATATGGCGATTAGTTTAGTAGGAGCAAATAAGCATGTGTTAAGATTTTTGCAAATTCCTCAAAAACAGTGCAAGTTAGGAAAACCGTTATATTTTTCCTGTAATATATAGGATGACATTAATAATTGGTAATTATTACAGATTTTTCTGTTCAGTAACTTCGAAGATAATAGGGGGGGAACGGTATTTTTTTTAACGTTTTTCGTCATAAATCAAAAACTACTTATTTAAAAAAAAATACAAAAATACTGTTTTAATCTACAAATTAAGCCCTTTCATTTGATACCTCACTCAATATAATAGCCCTACTTTCAATTTGCAAAGTCTCATTACGGAGCCCTTTAAAAAAAAAGTAAAAAAGTTACAAGATTTTTTTTACATCCTATAAGCTCGGGTTAGCGGTTCTTAACACTATTCCAAATTTCAAGTCGATAGCATCAGTAGATCCTGAGATATCTTGCTGTGACAGACGGACAGACAGACAGACAGACAGACAGACAGACAGACAGACAGACAGAGTCGCACCATAAGGGTTCCTTTTTTACCATTTTGGTACGGAACCCTAAAAAGATGAGAAGTAAAAGTCAGTTGAAGTGCGCCAAAACCAGAACAAAAGGCAATCGGCCCGATTGGCGCCCCTGGCAGGTTGGCGCCCCGGGCCATGGCCCGGATGGCCCTAGGGTAAATACGCCCCTGGGTTTAAGGTTAATATTATAAATGTGAAAGTTTGTGAAAATGTTTGGATGCTTGGATGTTTGTTACCTACTAACGGGGAAACAACTGGATGGATCAAGCTGAGATTTGGCATGTAAGTAGCCCAAGTTCTGGATTGAAACATAGGATACTTTATATCCCGGTCAAGAGTTCCTTTGGGACAATAACGGGAGCAACGCGGGCGAAGCCGCGGGAAAATATTTGTGTAAAATAAATATGATACTCGTAAAAACCAACATAACATAACAAGTACTTTATATAAAGACTATAGTTTTTAATGATTTAATTACAAATGTATAGTTTTCAGATTTTGCCCTATGTCTGTAGTAAAAGACGGTATTACTTGCCAAATTGCATAGTTCTAGGTCAACGGGAAGTACCCTATTAATTTTGGTTTCCTTGAGAGAGTCGAAATGTACATTATTTGCGGCATGAACGGCCATATCTTTTTTTTTACGTTAACTTAGAAGTTTAATTTTTTCACAGCTTCAACTCTTCTCAAGACAAGAGAAGAGTTGAAGCTGTGAAAAAATAAAGACGGACAGACTGACAGACGGACGGACGGACAGACAGATGGACAACAAAGTGATCCTAAAAGGGTTCCGTTTTTTCCTTTTGAGGTACGGAACCCTAAAAAGGTCCCGACGAACTGAGAACCACCTTTAAGTTTTTTTTTTCATTTTTATAATCAAAGCTCTGTAGTAGGTTGAAATTAATATTTGACTTTTCAATCTGTCATCCCTGCTGACGCTACTTTGAACTAAAAACACCCATCACATCGAGGCAAAATGAAGTTAGTGCCAAATATTCCGCTAAAAGTATTTTTAATGGGATTATACTCGAGATATTTGTTGCCTCCATTATAAATATAAACTTACGTATCTTCGACCTTACGTGCGTGTAAGGGACATTGGTTCGCTTTGGTAAGGGGCAGTGCCCCAATTGAACCTACAATCGACGATATTATGTATACGGATGAAGTGTTTATCTTAGTGGTAGCAGGCACACTTCACTCGATTTTGGCCTCCCGCGCGGTGGGCGTAACCGATCCAGATCCCGGCGTCCAAAACGTCACAGTTTCACAATATAATTATCGAGACAGTACACAAACGCCGTTGATGCCGGCCGAACGCCGCTAGGGAAAACTATGCGAGAACGTATTGTACTGTGCGAAGTTTCTGTGCTGCGGCTGTGGTGGTGAGCATTCCCACGCTCGCGTGAAAACAATAGGCGCGAGCACGAGCGTGGGAATTCTTGTTTTTGTATGGAAACGCGCGACACTGAAATATCTGTATATATTCTCTAATCTGTGCCTCCGGAGGGGCAAAAGGTGATTGTCGACTTTTAGTACCAATATAGTCATAATTGTGTCACAACCAAAACGATACCAAGCACTTACACATTTTGGTTTTAACTAACTAACATATAACCTACGCAAAATCAACAATAATCTTACGATACCCCACATGTTTGAATCGGTTTAGTAGTTTTTGAGTTATGATGGAACAGAAAAACGAACAAACATACACATATACATACGGTGCTAAAATCACAACCCTCCTTTTTGCTTCGCTGTAGTCGGGTAAAAAAGAGGTTACAAATCCTTTTTAATGAAATTAAAAAACCTGAGATCTGATCGATCCACCTTCCAAGTCACCAGCTCACCAAATATCGCCTCAAAATGTCAACCAATGACACAACTTAATTCCCCTTCACAAAACCATCATCGCAAAGCGAATTTACATACGCCCAGCCCTGCGACATTTTTAAAAGTTATTACATCCACTGGAAAGCTAAAGCCGGAAACTGAGCCGGCGGAAGTGGCCGGCGGCCATGTTGTCTGCGGCTGAACTTCCGGTTCCGCCGTCGGTTGTCTTCCTGCTAAAGTTCTGTAACACTTTAACATGTTTTTAAACATGTCGGCGTTTTGATGTTCGTGCACGGAAGTGCATTAGGTCTCGAAGTAATGTGACTTGTTTTATGCTTGTTTTATCTAAAAACTGAGCTACCAAAATGTGCAAAATGCCTTCAATACAAGAAGCCGTGCAATCATGAAACTGGCGATGTCAAATACCCAGCCAGGGCTGTCTTTAACCTATTGGGGGCCCTGGGCATATTAGGATAATGGGGCCCCTATGACTTTGACAGAACACTACTTTGTTAAATCCCTACCCCTATCGATCGCGGGGCCCTGGGCACCCAGCTAGAAAATTAGCCGAAAAATAAACTCCATAGACTACGAAGACGCCTAAGTGACCTACTACCGAGATGTCCTACATACACAATTTCGAAAATTAGGCAAATACCAATCGTACGCGTAAATAAAACAAAAACAAACTTGAAGAATGCAACATCGATTTTGGCCCAGTTTACAGTTCTGCTGACGCAGATGCTAGCATGTCACATTGATTCAAGGTGATACGAGATTTGAATGGTATTAAACTGCATATTTAGTATTAGATACAAGTTTGATAGTACATTTTGCCTGAGATACAGGGAATCCTAGTTCAGGCGTAGGTTGAACTCTCTAATTGTATATCTTAGTCTTTCAATTTCATTGTTGTATAATACGTTGTTTAATAAAATTATTCCTTATATTATACGGAGTAAGGAATTGATTCATTTTATATGCGTGAAATGACATAATCTCATCAGTAGAATATTTTACTACCAAAACTAATAGGATTTTCAACATAAAAATTTCAGGGCAGATAAATATGATTATTTTAGATACAAATATGCTTTTGATAGAATAAAATTAACATTCATTCTTTGCTTTAATTAATTTTGTTGCTTAAAAATTTTTCCTAAATTATCAATTTCAACTAGTTTTTCACTAACGGGTTAATTTCATATAATTTTCCTCGCTTCATTGTTTTCCTTCGATACTATCTTCTACCAAACAATTGAAACTAGATTCCCTTTATCTGGAGCTCGTATTCAACATTCTGATTAGTGGCATTCGATACTGACGCCGGAAGAGCGGCCATGTCTGCCTTCCTCTACGCCGGGGCTCTACGCCGTAGCATTGCATTGAGACAGCGTAGCAGTGCTACGAGATAACATTGCAGGCACGCTTTCAAGACCAAAGGACATCCTTAGAAATTCGTATTGACCGAATTTGTGTTTCATTGAAAAGCGTTTTCATTCAAAATGGATGCAGCTTTCTGTTGAAATATTGTGTTCCGTGCTGGATCTGGCCGCTGTAGTTCCTTGATAAATTATGTTACATCGTCATTATTTTAAAAAAAAAAAACACGTATATGACCCTGACTCCAGGTAAAAACGCAGTAAGTGTATATGACGTTCCTATGCAACTTTTGACGATTTTCTCTACAACATTTTTAGATACGAGTTTTTTTCATAGTAGTGACGATATTGTTTTTAATTTAGTAGTGTCATTGCATACACTTGTTTTTTTGGACATCTGATGAATCTTTTGATTCCGTTATGTTACGTTACGTGTATTTTCGTAGATTTTCAATTAATACTTGAACAAATGGACAGTCATGTCCCCTGTAACAATAAAAATAGATGAGATATTTCTGAGATATTTTAGACTCTGTCTGGACATGAATATTTTCTAAAATTTATTGACCGAGTGAGCTTGAAGTGTCTCCATTTCAGCTTAGGCAAAAATGTTTTCGTAAGTCAGTTCAGTTGTTCTCCTCTACGATTCTTATAAAATCTTAATGTAAATTCGAGTTGTTAGACTCGCGAGATTCCAAACACAAATTTTCCAAAGTGCATCTATTTTTTGCACTTTCATAGGTTTTTCTTTCCAGCGGGCAAATTAAATAAATGTTTTAAAAATATGTAAGAAATCATCTACATAATCCTTTAGTGGTGTCAGAAGTGGCTCGTTCCGGGATTCCGCCGCGCGACTGCTAGTTGCCAAATGTTGCCCTCCGGAGGGGTGTAGCCATCGACCAGAAAGAGCATGCGTTATGCGGTAGAGAGAGATGGTAGGATATGGTTCGTTCCGTCCGGTGGTCGGCCCCAAACGTCAGTTTTTTTAGAAAGAGAAACTTCTGTAAGTGGTGGTGTGAGGAGTCTATAATTATAAAATCAAACTTCAGTCAGTTTCTATGGTTGTTTAATATTTTTTATTTATCAGTTTATACGACGACACAAGGCTAGCTCTACCATGGTACATAAGTTATAGTTTTTTTACAGTATTTATACAATACATGAGCTTTTTAAGAACATCTATATAAAATCTTAACGTTTAAAAATAACGTAGCTACTTAATAACACTAGTTTGTTGGAGTATATCAAACACATGGACAGATTACAAGGTACTTTTTAAACACTATGCAAAAGTATTGAATGCTTCGAGAATTGTTTGGACCAGCCTTAAAAGAAGGTGTAATCAATTTGTTTAAATGTCTGAATAATTGGCATTAAAAGATATTCCAATACGAATTCTTCGTTTTGATTTTTGGGCACTTTTGTAGCTGCAATATTTTTACTTATTAATTTGCTGGGACAAGTCTCCCGATCTTCTTTAGTTACTTTTTCTTTGGTTCAAATGTTAAAAGACGCATTAACTCGCATACTTTCAATTCACACACAATATTACATCATAGATTGATAATCATAATATTACTTAAATTTTCACTATAGCTAAAGTTTACAAAAGCCTTGAAAATTTTACATTACTGTTTAGTCTTGGTTACAAAACAACAGCATCCACAATTTGGGGCCCTGCGCATACATGGAATCAGAGCAGTTGCTCAAATGTTCATTAAATTAAATGACCACGTGACTGCCACTTTAAAAGTTGACTTTTTATCATAGCAAATTGGACAATAAAAACACGTGCCTTTAACAATATTAGTGCTAATTTACATTTGTGCAACTGAGTTTGAAAACCAGTATACACCAGTTTTATACTATAGACTCACTTATTTTATATTTGTATTGACAAACTATATTCGATTACATTTTTACAAGTATCTATTTGCATATATTACTCGTAATATTCGTAAAAATACTTTCATCTATCTTAATTAGGGGTAATTCTAATCATAAGCCTTTTTGATATAATAATCTTTGATATAATTACCTTTAACATCAAACCATATATATTTTTTATTAATTGTAACATCCAATTGAAGGAATATTTACAAAAACAACAATACTGACTGAACTGGTTGACACCTACTATAATTAAAAATGTTTCTCTGTAAGTATCAACCAGTCTTAGTCAGTTACGTTTTTGTAAACATCCCTTCAATTACGCAAATTTTAAATTAATCGACGTATTCAATTGACTTTATATCAAAATGTTATTAAATGACACAAATATTAATTTTTACAAGCAAAACTACTATAGAATAATAAATATAAATAAATTGCCATGGCTCAAAGCGCATTAATTTTATGAATCCAAGTATTTTGTTCAAGAAACTGAAATAATTTACGTCACATCTGGCCATAAAGTGACAATAACCGCCCGCTACGAGTGCGGAAAATCCCATTTCCTGGCCTGGGGGAGACGTAAAATTTTGTACTTAACACGGGCGGTAGTAAAGAAAGCCTCAGATCGCATATTTATCGCACTTGCCTTGGCTCGGGCGTCAAATACCAGCGATCTGAGACATTCTTTGTTTTACCATCCTAGATAAGTAATGTAATTATGACATTAGTTTGAACGTTAGAAAAATTTAAACACTGCAGTACCTACTTACATATATTAAAAAAAAACATCTTATCAATCCAGTAAGAACCCATTTCAAGTTAGTCTAATAAAAGTTATAAGTCATTAAAATTCATATTTTTTACTAACAAACGTTTTTCTTCGGCTTTTATAAAGCAATCAAATTATGTCAAATAATAACGTCAAAAAATGGTTCTATCCGAAACTAGAAGCATTCGTTACGCTTAGGATACGATATCCTGCCCTCTTATTTTGCTCCCTAATGTCATAATCTACCAATAGTATTGAGGTAATATGTACACAACTAAAATATATTTAACAGTATCATACATTGATTGTCTGGTGTCCACATTTTTAATTTACATTTTAACGCCTACGGGCAGTTATATCTTTTGAAGCATTGAATTGTATGATTTGCCAAAGCTTATTTATTCCTGTATATGTTTTTGCATAAATACACTTAAATCGTGGACGAAATCCGATACTTTTGTTTATTATTACCGTAATAAATACCTAACACTTTTATACACACGTTATATATTTATAATTTGTATTTTATTTGTACATCTAATTATATACATTTACGTAGATAACTGTTGGAACAGCAGGTTCACTTTACACCTTATGTTATATAGCCTATAGTTATATGTTTAAGTTCTTAACACTTCATTAAGGATCATAGGTGCATCATTCACGAGGTTAAAAAAGTCATAACTCTCTTTAATTTTCCACCGTGGCAAAGTATAAAGACAGAAAAGTAGTCACACCGGCCCTTTAGGAGCGCGCGATACCTATTCAAAGTCAAGGCGATACGGTGTGATCCAGACTGGACTATTCTTACGCATTCGTAAAACGTTGCTTGTAGTGCGTTCGTACACGCCGCGCATACATAATCCGCGCGATGTACTTTTTGTAGGAAGAACTTATTACTGCTATATTATACTATGACCGTGGCAGGTAAAAATCCCTAATAAAAAAATGATTCAAAATGTAGTTCAGCGATAATGAGGTGACACGGACTCATATATACTGCGATAATTAAAAAAATCCACAGCTAATAGTAATCTGTATACATTCTAATGTGAGCGTGTGTGTCTCTGAAGACTCTAGACTTTACGAGTCTCCCAATCCCCATGGAGCAACTTAGACAAATTTCCGAAATCTGTATCGACAAAAAATCTATATAATTATCAACCCTGTTTACAAAATGTCACGAGAATCGAAGCACGAAAGCATTTTTGCTCAAGCTGAAATGGAGCAACAATACGAATTTTCTTGGAAAGTAATGGTGGTCGGAAAGTTTAAAGTGAACTCACTGTGCCGTAGTTTATCTATATTTTAGGTGTACTAATCTTAGTTAAAAGCATTGTTACACTTCGTATTGCTTAGTTGGGTATCGGGGAAGATATTGTCTACACAATTGACATACCACTAACACAGAATGTACAGAAGGTCAACTCAAACCATATTTGTCTAGTTTAGCAAATTTGAGCCAATCTCCCGAGACGATCCCATACTCATAAGCGGTATTCAGCCCTTGAGTCTAAGTCTAAGGAGAGACTTCGCCTCCTTATGTGTGTTCTACGGTTCACCCTGTTGTGGCATAATTTTGTAAGTAATAATTCTTTGTGGCATAATGTATATAGCCATATTGGGCTTTGTGCATAAACTGTTATCGCAGAATCTATATTCGCATAATTTTATTACGCAGAATTACGTTAGTCCGAATATTATTTGGTCATACTTTTCATGTTCCGAATCATATTTACGCATAAATTAAATGATTATAAAATTATAACACCGAATACTATCGTGGCAGAAAGATGTTTTGTCATAATGTATTTAACTGTATTGTCGACGACGATATATGGTTTTGTAACCTAACCTACTTTTTCTTCCAGCAGTTCGTTTTTGCTTGGTGATGCAGTTCAAACCTAACCTAACCTACTTTTTCTGCCAGCAGTTCGTTTTTGTTGGGGGATGCAGTTCAAACCTAACCTAAACCTAACTTAACCTAACCTACTTTTTCTGCCAGCAGTTCGTTTTTGTTGGGGGACACAGTTCAAACCTAACCTAACCTACTTTTTCTGTATAATCTTTTTTTTCTTGCGGGGGGCTTCGCCCCCCCGAGCTCCCCTTGTGGAGGGCTTCGCCCCCCCCGTCCCCCCTTTTATGGCCTTTCCATAGCTAAGAACCCGTGCAAAACTCTAGTTGCCTAAATGTTTTAACCTAATCTAAGCCCCTTTTCTATCAATTGTTTATTTTGTAATGACACAGTTCTAAATATAACCTAACGTTTTTAGCAACAGATCTTTATTATGAGATTTGTGAGGGATCAAAGTTCTAGCCTAACCTACTAAGTTAGGTTAGAATTGCTAGATGTTGTTAAATGTTATTAGTTCATCGTTATACTGAATGAACATGATGTCCAATGGAATTATATCACTTGATTATTATAATAACCTACTTCTCCTAAACCTAACCTATCAATCTCGGACAATCGATAATATGCCGAATAAAATTCTGCACAATAGAATTATGCGTAAAAATAATCGGTCATAATAATAGTATGCGAACTTGATTTCAGACAAACACATATTCGGGATGTAACTAATTATGCTTAATAAGGTTTCTGCCACATTACCATTCGGCGAAAACCGATTATGCCACATCTGTTATGCTAAAACAGTTTCGGACAATAAATGTTATGCCACATAGAGGGAACCCGTGTTCTACCGCTTTTATACTGGGCTGTGTTCTGAGGAATTGTTCGACATGATGCCTACGGCCACCTTCTACCACCGCACCGCTCGCCATCGGCAGGGTATTCATTCACACACGTTGGAACCAAAATGTCGCGCAAGTGCGGTTCCAAAGAAATTTCCTAACGCGCACAATCCAAATGTCAAATGGGCTTCCCTGCCGTGGTTTTCCCGGAAGACTACAGTATAGAGTTCTTCAAGAGAGGAGTGAATAGGTTTTTAAAGGGTCGGCAACACGCACGTAATGCCCCTGGTGTTCCAAGCGTCTATAGGCTGCGGTGACTGCTTACCACCAGGCAGGCCGTATGCTTGTTTGCCACCCTAGTTGTACAAAGAAAAACTAAAATCTATAAGTCGACTGGAGCACATCCAGTAGTCTAACTCAGGGCGTTAAGGAATATATTCTATAAAGTACTAACTTCGGTATATTATAAGTAACTCGGATAAATATTTTTTTTTTTTACATTTTTTTATTATAATTTAGATAGGAGTTGGCCTTCTAGTCTATTCTGTGAAAAACTTGGCGCAGTGGCCACAGGACTACCAATAAAAAAATGTTCATGTATTATATACGATTTACACTCTATCCAAACATTATAAAACTAACCTATTTACAAAGCTTAAAAAATTACTAACTACTAAATTACTAACTAATTACTTAACTGACGTATTCATACGTATTTTTATTAAGTATTTATTTATAGCTATACATATGCCTCCATAAATTCAAGCAAAACGTCTTTAAATAAGGTATTTAGGTAGTTTAATAAGGTAGGCGAAAGTTCGTAAAAGCAACACGTATTGGCATGGACTTTAAAATAAATAGAAGGACGTAACCTCGCTTAGAGATAACTGAAACACCTCTAATAAGCCGGTCGCTTTGTACTTACGACCAGTACGCACACATCAACCAGCGTAGTACAAAATGCATAGTAGCCCGCTTCAAGCAGCACGCACACATCAACCAGCGTAGTACAATGGCGTAGTAGTCTACCTACTGTGTGCAGCACGCACACATCAACCAGCGTAGTAGTCTACCTACTGCGTACAGCACGCACACATCAAACAACATTAAGCGGCCGATTTAATAGGTGTTCCAATTAACGCTTAGTGAGGCTACGGTCCGGCTATCTATTTTATGGTCCTTGCTTATAGGGGTTCTACACCTACCGATAACCACACTGATATGTCGTCGATATCCGTCCATTTCCCTTCATCGCTGTAGAGTGACAGGGACAGAAACATCGTCAACGACATATCGATGTCGATATCGGTAGGTGTGGAAACGCTTGATGAATTGTTTTTACGACTTTTCTTTTCTGAGATAGCGATTACATTTAACAAGTCTGCGATGTTGTGTACGTAGTGGTAATTTATTTTTATATATACGTAAATAACTGTCTGTCTTGCATGTAGTAGCGTCTACCAGTGGCGTGGCGTAAAAGATATCATTGGGCAAGCCGGTGCAGATTTGGCGTACATTTTCCTTAAGAGCTGTAGAATAAGGCGCTCAAACGCCTGATATTAGGCAAGCCGGTAGGAATTGAGTTCTTTGGACACCACGCTACTAACGTCTATTGTAGTATGAAAAAAAACATCATCACTATTTCAATCTTTAGGCGTCCATTACTGAACGCTTTTTTCCTCCATCAATTTCCAGCGACCTTAACCAGGTGGTTAGACCATTTTGTGGGGGGCTAACCTACGCTGGGTCTTCTAGTTCGTAGTCTCCATTCAAAAACCTTCACGCCCCATGGGCGAACGAAAAATGATTCATTTCAAATATCGAATGTCTATTCGAACAGCTCAAGCTCACAACTACATACGCAACTCCGTACATACTCGTTAAATATGTATTAATTAAATTCAAAGCGACGTACGTACGCATTTACATCAATCTGAATTGGACTTTATTGTAATGTGTTAAGGATCTAATTGGGTTGCAGCATTGCTAGGTCTTCAGCGCTCCTGTACCGTAAGTTGTGTTCACGAGGCCATTGAGTTGCTGAAAAAATACATATTTTTAGAAAAACGGTTCATAAGATGCATAAAAAAGCAAGCAACCTAGTAATACTAGTTACATAACAAATTATCCAAACACCACACATCTATGTGTGCTTTGGTTGCGCTTTGAATTGATGGTTTAAAGTAATAATAATAGCTTATGCAACTGATACATAATGCAAGGCCTTATAACACGAGTGTGGTTCATAATAAGATCACACAAGTGTTTTAATAGCCATATTTTTACACTTTAAGCTATTAGTATCAGTGAAAGTTCAATTAGTGTATACTATGGTCCAATTGCTTAGACTAGACAACAGTACAATAACTAAATATGTCGCTAACCACTTACCTGCTCATTACATCATGTTTTGCACGTACCTAAGTAATGAATTTCGGAAGAATGATGCTCTTGGAATTATGAATTTCGGAATTACGATTACATACATAAACACATAATAAAAATCCGTGCAAACTATACAGATAGACAAACGTAACATTGATGTCTTTTAACATACCAAATTTTCAATAATTCTTACTGAAATTAATATTCGGCCCATCACATTTACATTGTAGAGTATTTAGCCAATATTCGGTTGCACTAGATTTATTTCATCACAGTTTGGTATGTAAGAATACTATGATGAAATAAAATTGAGTGCATGATATTGTTACTATAGCTTGGCAAGTTCGTTGGTGACACTCCCATGTGTGTTTTTTGTTACGTGCAGCCGTAACTACTTACGCAAGTTACCGCCAATACGAACGAGGGCCTCCGGAGGTTGCCTCCGCCGATCACCGTTCGTGTTGGCCGTAACTTGTGTAAGTAGTAACGGCTGCACATAACAAAAAGCACACATTGGAGCGTCACCAACGAAGTTGCCAAGCTATATATTAGGAGCATTCCACGGAAACGTTACATAAGTGACACTATCCTTTAAATACTTTTGATATTTAAAATTAGAAAGCTGAATATCGGTATGAAAATATTATAACTTGGCTTTAAGATTGGTAGTGTTTCTTAGCAGCTAATAAGTTTTATTAGGGTAGCTACCATAGCGTTACGTAAGCGACAAAAGTGGATGTTTTCATGGAATGCTCTATTAAATTCCAGCATTATGATGTAAAGTGCAAACCAGCTATACCTACTTTTTTGTGACACTTTTTTTGCACATGCTTTCGTTGACATGCAATACTTTTTTTGGTACGAATCTTGCGTGAATATCGTGCTGAAAACATTTGACATAGAGATCATTAAAAAACATATAAACATACATTTATACACATACATTTATTTTTCGAAAGAATAACCCACTTCAAACATTATATCTAAGACACTAGCAAGTTCACAAGATACTATAAAAATACTGAAACTGCTATACGAGTATGCATATGTGCCTATGGCACTGGTCCTACCGTCGGCGAGTAAGCGAGTAAAGTTGGGCGAGTGAATATGTCTGCGACTCATTCATCTCCATACATTTAGTATGAAAAAGGGCCAGATGAATGAGGTGACCGCAGACATATTTCTGAAGAAATCCCTGAGTAACAGTTCATTGTGGGCTGACAAGGACCATTGTGATCAATCGACCTTTCCAGATCCGCAGTGTAATGCTACTCGCCAAACTTTACTCGCTTACTTGCCAGCGGTGGGACCGGTGCCTATACGAGGAGGTCTCCTAACTGCTCATGGATCCCATTATCAGAATTGGATAGGTAATGATACATATTAATACAATTTGGTATAGTAAGAATTATCTAAGGTGTCCGAATGTTCGTAAAGAGAATGAACAAACATTCGGATACCTTAGTTAGATAATTCTTACTATAGTATGACCTTTAATTAAGGTTTTGTTCAAATCGGTTCATAAATTACGAAGTTCTGAGTAATAAATAATAATAAATAAATATTAGGGGACAATCTTACACAAATCGAACTAGCCCCATAGTAAGCTCAATAAGGCTTGTGTTATGGATACTAGACGACGATATATTTAATACATACAAATACATAAATACATAGAAAACATCCATGACTCAGGAACAAATATTCGTGCTCATCACACAAATAAATGCCCTTACCGGGATTCGAACCCAGGACCTCGTGCTTCGTAGGCAGGGTCACTACCAACTAAGCTAAAGTAATAAACATTAAGAATTCATATTTTTAAGAAAGTAACAATATAATTAAGTGTAATTGGCCGAGTGGTGTACTAGTTACGAGTATGACGTTATCCCCAGTGATGTTACGAGTCGATTTTATTCCAACTCGGATAGCTCGAAAAAAAGAAAGAACACATAAAACAACAAAACATTTATTTATGACAGCAAAAAGTTACAAAACATAGGAAAAAATAAAAAAACAAGAAAACAAAAAACATACTCGCTGCCACAAAAGGTTCCACCTCAGCATAATGCCAACTCCAGAGCTGGTGCTGGTCTTCCGGTGGAACCAGACAGGGCGACTATACTCGAGTTGACTCGGCCGCTAACTCGAATCGAAACTCGAGTTGCCTCGACTCGCATCCACTGGAAGGGATCCGCTTCGCGGCAGTAGCCAAACGGAGTCGAGTCGAGTTCAGTGTATTCGTAACAAAATGAATATTCGTCGAGTTGAGTTTTCGTCGCTGACTCGCGTGCACTCGCATAACTCGCATTCGTTATCCGCTCGCTTGTCCGTATCATTTCTAGCTAGAGTTAGGTATGCGAGTTGATTCGAGTTGCGAATGAACTCGATTCGAATCAACTCGTTTAGAGTCTGATTCGAATTATTCGAATCAGACAACTCGACTCGCCCATCACTAGTTGTCCTGGCAAGACAGATACGCTGTTTCAAGTCCGGCCTTTACTCATCATCATCATCATCATTTCAGCCATAGGACGTCCACTGCTGGACATAGGCCTCCCTCATAGATTTCCAATTAGTTCGGTTGGAAGCAACCTGCATCCACCGTGAGCCAGCAGCCTTAACCAGATCATCTGTCCATCTTGTTGGTGGACGTCCGACGCTGCGCTTGCCGATTCGTGGTTTCCATTCGAGAACCTTTCGGCCCCAACGACCATCTGTTCTACGTGCTATATGCCCTGCCCATTGCCACTTCAACAAGCTTATCCGTTTGGCTATGTCGGCCTTGACTAAAATTTTTCAATGTATTTGGCAGGGCTCGAAACCGGTATTTTGCAAAAACCCCGATATAGCCCAATATTTTGAATTATTTTATGCTTTTATGTACGGCCCATTAACGTATTTAAGAAATGACTTCGTATTATTAGATTGACGGAATCTAGAGTGGTAATACAAAGAAAGGCCGAGATCGCAGAAGTTTGCGGCCCGAACTGTAAGCGAGGGACGTAAATATGCGATCAAGGGCTTTCTATATTACCTCCCTCGTTGTGTACATAATCTTTTGTCTACATTTGGCCAGAAAGCGGTTTTTTCCGTACGCGCCGCGTGTGGAAAAAGTCACTTTATGGTCAGGTGTGGCATAAACATACTTATAGGTCCAAGTTATTTATAATGCAATCATGCTACATTTGGTCGATTACCAGTTTAGACTCCATTCTTTCGGGATGTTTTTAAAAATAACATAACTAACTAAGCTGATTGACACCTACTGTCATTAGCTTTGTTTCTCCACAAGTATCAACTAGTCTAGTCAGTTATGTTGTTTTTGTAAACATGGCTTCAATTGAAAAGTCCTCATGCTTCGTGCTTACGTAAGTGCTAATTGGCTATCATTTGCAATAAAAATAATTTAGATTCAGTGTCATGCTTCGTGCAAGTGACCATGACGTATAAAGTTAGAGAAGAGTAGTCGGAATTATTGAATAAATTGATAAATAATAGATTACCTGTATAATGCATATTCCGATACATATCTGGGCAGTTGCTGTTGACCTGTTGAAAAAAAATTTAATAAGAAAAACATCGGCTATGGTTTGGTGAAGAAAAAACATTAGGGAAAAAAGGAACGTTTCAAGTAGGCGCCATTTTATTTAAAAATCTACCATTAACTATCGTTTACCTAGTTGTCGTTACAAAACTGACGATTTAAGTAATGTCAAGTGGTGGTGACGTCACAAAATTGACAGGTTAGAAAGAAAATGGGTCAAAAATCGAGCGTTTAAACCGCCTCAATTCTAGACACATTTTTGTTGAGATCCCAGCAAATTTTTGTGGCGTTTTAATCTTTTTGGTAGTAATCCCAGACTTTTAATTTAAATAATCTAGTATCCCATTCAAATCAGCAGGGATTCCGATTTCGATTTCTTGATGTTCCGTTTTATCATGCAATATAAAAGAATGTAATAATTGATAAAGCATCCTCCATTCGTCATTTTTACACCATTGTTTTTATACCGTAATTATTACTTATCGCGTGATAAAAGTGGCCATCATAGACCCATAGGTAAGTCTACTGAAGTCTGTTTTTTATTTCCGAAGACAAATATGACAGCTACAAATGTCAAACGTAAAATTAATGTGCCCAGCTTTAAAGAAACAGTGCTGTCCTTTGTATCGGTTCGTGGTGTAATTATTAATAACCGATATAATAAAAATTTTTAAGGTACTTATCGAAAATTAATTACATATAATATCTACATTGTATTCAACCTTTAACCTACTATTGGATAATTAGTGCCTACGTATGTGATTCCGGTGCTTGTTATTATAATGCAGAGAAATAAAGCGGGTTTGGCGTATTTTCAGCTTTGTAAGATGAGTAATGAGTTTCGAATCAAATAAAATGCACCTTTAAATATAAGAAATATGGTGTATTTACAAATATTCTACATATCTCCAAAAGGGTGGCATTTATACTTAAAGTATTGTATCATTTTGGAACTTCGCGGATTATCCACTCATTGTGTTACAGACACTTTAATATCAAAAGTACCTACCTAAATTTTTGTCGGTAAGCACCGGTTGTATCACATCACTATTTATGAGTTGTAAAAAACAGGCAACACATGAAATGTCAATTTTGTCTTCGGCAATAAAAAACAGACTTTACGACATATTGAGCCACTAAATTAGTCCACTCAATCACGGCTCCCAGTTATAATACTTAGATATCCCTACCAAATCCACGACAAACGAGCAAAGCCGCGATAACCGCTAGTTTCATAATAAATTGCTGGTATGCGCAGTGCGGCGTGGTTACCAAGTCGCACGTTTAAATGACGTCATATGCATTCTCTCGCACACTAATTTAGGCAGCCCTACATCACATTCCCATCTAATCCAATTTGAACTGTAAATACATGACATTACGGTTGTTTTTGCAATGAATGTTTGATGGAGATAGGGTTGTGTAGTTGGCAGGAGTGGAAATAGTTTGAATTGTCCAATTAAGGGTAGAAGCTGGTTAAGTCAATATATTGGGCGATGCAGCCACATGCAGTCTATTATGTATGCAGGGCTATTCAAGGTGTGCGATAATAATAAGGTAATGTAAGGTAAAGTAATGGAATTTGCTCCCACTGGTTGTATTTGCTGACAATTTGACAAATATAACTTAGGATTCTTAAAGACAAGGGTGAAGGGCTGTTACCAGCTCACTCTGCGAGGGCATAGTATAAAGACAACCAAGTAGTACGACTTCGGTCGTTTAGGAGCGCGCAACACGTATTTACACAGACGCACGACGCGCGTCTGTGTGAGTGAACTGCATACTGTGGCAGGCCCGCGCAGGTCCAAATGCTGGCCTGTGGTGCGTCCGTACACGGCGCGCACACACGCGCGCCCCCGATGTACCTTTTGTAGGAAGAGAAACTACCGTATACCGTGGCGAGGGGGCTTTGGCCACGCGCGTTACGCGCATACGCGTTAGGCCCTATTTAGACGGGGCGAGAACTCGCATGCGAGTTCTTTACATTGTGGGCTACCCAGGTACGATGAGTTGATTGCCGCAATGAGATGAAAATCGCATACGAGTTCTCGCCCCGTCCTTATGCGATAAAGAGAGAGGCAATCGGATCCGGTGAAAGTAAAATTTACCTACTTAGTTTTCAAACATTTTTAAAAGATCAAAAACATAAAATTAAGTGATGATTTTACCACTGAGTAAAATGATGTCATAATCACTTTTTTTTCATAACTAAAACTTCATACTATCTGAGCATTTTGAGCTTCAACTCTTCATATCATTCAAACCAGGAGCCACGCACGAGGCCGTGAAGAAATTAAATGAAGATCTCAGTCGCACTATTGAATGGTCGGAGTTGAATAGTTTAGTCCTCAATCCACAGAAATCTAAGTTCCTCGTTCTGTGCTCCAAAAAACGAGTGAATCCGGGAGAGCTATGACTAGCCCAGCCAACTGCATTGCTGAGTGGAGACCATTTCGGTTGCACATCTCTCTTTATTTCACATATTGTAACTGTAACTATGGGCTATATACTTTTCTTTCATTTTATTTTGACACTTTGTGGTGACTGGTGACATCGCCACCTAGTGACTAACGCTGGAAGCTGTGGACAAATCGACATCGACTATGGATAGATGGCGCTCACATCAACGTCGATACAAAGAGCGTCATCTCCATACAATTCTACAACGCGCTATCGAAGTTTATAAACACACTTCATATATATTCTAACGACACTTATCGTGGTAGGCTGGGACAGGTGACCTGGTTCGACTCCAGGCACCCCCCGGCACTTACCCAGCCCGATGTGCGTGCCGACTGTTTGTACGGCACACGGTCGGACGCCCTTGGGTGGTCTGGTTCGACCCCAGGGACCGCAACGGCCAACCACCCGGCCCGACAATCACCATGCCCGGTTATGGGCTGTGAGTTTGTCAGGATTAAAAAAAAAAAAAAAAAATTCAGGCACGACAGCCGCCTGGAGAAAGATCTCTCTATTGTCCTCTCTTCCAGAACTTCATAAAACGTAACTGATTTGATCCGTCAGGAAAGTAACCTATAGTTGAACAATATCAATGTACTTGGCCTACGGCCTGTTTCAACAGTACAATGTAACGAGCCGGCATTAGCAGTACAATCGAACACTAGTAACAATCGGTTTCTAAGCACACGGGGCCGTAACTCAAAGGGGTGTTACTGTCAACCGCTTGCGTAGTCGCAGCTCGGTTAAGGGGATACGCTCGATTGAATTTTAATGCAAAATAAGGATAGAAGGCAGGAAGAAATGATACAGTCTGTGGCATTTTGAATTGTATTTTGAAAAATTACGGTTTATGGGCATTTTTATTTAAATTTACTATTATTCTATGACAAATCAAATCGTTTCGCTTTATGGATTTGTTGGTGTCAAAACGCTCAGAAAGTAATTTTACAACTTAAAAGAGCCGGGGTATGCAATAGGTTTTGTCAATCGATAAATAAATGATAAATCATCCGTCACGTTCTGACAAGTATGTAAGTGCGCGAGTGACGGATGCTTATAATGTAGTCACGCTGTATCAATCTTCTATACTATGTGGTACTATGAACGCACAACCCAACATAGCCTTTGGTTATGTTGGGTTAGGTTAGCCAAATTCATTCAAGTGCTCTGGCTGTTACCAATCGTGTGTGTGTTACGTACACTACAACAACAGGCGGTGTTATCGCAGTTGCATTAAAGTAGCCGCGCTGTTTCTATCTTCTGTACCTCAGCACTATCGCAACACACAAATGCATCCTAGTGCCCTCGCTGTTACACGTCTTCTGTGTGTTGTGGCTATAGGCGCCACAGAATATAGATAGGTGTAAGTTTAGTGCAACGGACTTCCGCCTATAAATCGCGGGGGATCCCCGGCTAAGACGAGCTTGTTCGAGTCACGGCGTAAATATAATTTACACCCGCTGTTAATTAATTCTGCAGCGCTGCGGTTGCGGCTATCGGCTCGAATAGCTTCGCTTATTGGCTAAGCAGTGGCGTCTGTACAACGGTCATTGTCACAGAAGGGTTCTCACCTTAAGACTGATTTGATTTTTTAAGTAATAATTGATAAAGTATTTGTCATATAGGACTGATACATTTCTTGAGGCATGTTTTGTTACCTTTTTCTTCAAATTATAGGAATAAGTACATCATTAAAAATCAAAACTAATTATTCGGTACGACATCTTTTGTGAAAATGACCAACAACTCGATTCTCAGGGGCTCTTTTGGTTTGGGATCAGCTTTTCTTGACCCTTTACGGTTTCAATGTGATAGACAATCTCAGGGGCTTGCCTGTTCAATGGTAAGTAGCTTAGTTCAGTAAGATATTGACCAACTTGACTTTTCAAGTTTTTTGTGTAGATGATCCTATAGAACCTATCAGGTTAGGTTAAATTTCTTTTAAAAAAGTCGTGAATTAGCATGTTTTGATTAGGTTACTTTCTACTTGCCCAAACTGCCCGATTTCCATCGACTTGCTGAATTGTTTTTGGGCACGTTATCTCTTGATGAAAAAGAACGGTTTACTCTTGGCCAAGTATTGCGCCTCACCGTGAATATGCTTCACCTAGAACTATAGGTAATAGGTATACACTAAGTTAGAGCATTAGTATTCTATCGTACCTAATGTTTATTCATTTGGAGACGCGGCATCCGTGGACCGCGGGTGACGTCATTATCTGAATAATGTATTCTAGATGGCTAACTCAAATACCTTAAAGTTACTGTTCCTCCAAAATCTACAATCTTCTTCTTTTTCTCAGCATATCTGTTTCCACTGCTTGACATATGCATGGATTCCCAATTAGTTCTTGATGCGGCGATTCTACTCCAGGTCGACCCTGCTATCTTTTTGATGTCGTCCGACCATCTGGCTTGCGGTCATCCAACGCTTCTGCTACCCGATCGAGGTCTCCAGTGTAGAGCTCGCGGGCTCCATCTGTCATCGTCTCTGCGACATATATCGATACCTTTAGACTCAAAGGACGTAAACGCCGTAGGTTCTAATGGCACTTACGACCTTTGAGTCTAAAGGTATCGATATGGCCGGACCATTGCCACTTTAATTGCGCAACTCTTTTGCCGATATCAGTGACGTTCCGCATTCTATCTCGCAGAGAGATCCCGAGCATTAGGCTGCGTTTCCACCAGAGCTGTGCGAGGTAGCTAAGCGGTGTGCGAGGAAAAAATCCACCAATCAACGTGCTTCGCCTCACTCAGCGCGGCCCGGCATTGGTGATTTTTTTCCTCACACACCACTTAGCTACCTCGCACAGCTCCGGTGGAAACGCAGCCTTAAGCGTTCCATAGCTCGCTGTGCCACTTTCAGGCGGTGGATTCTTCCGACGGTTAACGTCCACGTTTCGCATGCGTATGTTATTACCGGGAGAACAGGAGAACATCGCAGGCGCCTCGGCCCCCACCTTTTTTTTTTTTTTGACGGTGAGAAAATGCGTTGCGCATAACCCCCCCTCGGCCCCCACCTAGTCCGACCCTCTCAAGGTGGTCCGGGACTAGCGACCTGGTTCGATCCCAGTGATCTCAGGCGCCCCCGGCCGCCATGTAGCCCGACCCTCTCAGGCATCAATCACATTTCTCAACACAAGGAGCCAAATCATGACCCTCCTTTTTGTATGAAAAATCGCCTGACTCGAGTCACCTTAAGTAGCCGATTGAGGTCAATTTGCTCTTGGTTTCTTTGGCGTCACATACAAAAAGGATATATACACTAATAGAAGACATATGGATATAAGTGCAAAAACAAAAAAGGTGTTGTTTCTGCTCTCGTGCAAATAACTGGTTAATTATTTTCCTAATTCATTTTATCTCTTACTCCCTCACAGCTCAAGGGAATAAAATAGCCCGTTGTCTGAAACACAGGCGACTAAACTTATCTGAGGACTGTCTTGGAACTAGACGCAGTAAATAAACTGTAATAGAGACAGAGATTAAGAAATCTGTGGAGATTACGTACTATATTAAAAATGTGTGTACCTTGTGGTAAAAAATATCAAGGCCTGCCTATTTAGACGATTATTTTTACAATTTCAAATAACCTGTTAATGTGTCCTTATGGCAAGTGGCAAAGTAGGACATTTTGCTCAGGAACGCAATATTTGGAACTACTTTAAGTCACTATAAATAAACATTACATAAAATCAAGGAATAAATAGAGCACAAGAGAATTTAATTATTTCATTGTGTTGGGTTAATAAATAGCAATGGGATAGCTTTTATTATTTTATAAGGTAATTAAAGTATCTAATACAAGACCTTTACAGCTGCGTCAATACAAAGTATATGTATAGCTAAAATAATATTTGTTTCACAAAATTTGATAACAGCATCATTTATTCCACTTAAAATTAATAACCATCATCTTTCACGGTAAAAATAAAAGACATTTGGCATCGCAAATTTTCCAGCACCACTCCATGCCACCATTGTT
Source organism: Eudemis profundana (assembly GCA_947034925.1). Lineage (NCBI taxonomy): Eukaryota > Metazoa > Arthropoda > Insecta > Lepidoptera > Tortricidae > Eudemis > Eudemis profundana. The sequence continues at coordinate 3,785,439 of OX344806.1, read as the reverse complement.
CTGTGCACAGCACAATCTCTGTTTAGTTCTTGTTCACACGTTCTAACCAGTTCATTTGCGTTTGATAAACCGTGTCGTTTTTACTGTTCGCGTCCCGCAGGGAGACGCTTTGCGCCACGTTATCTTATTAGCCGTTATTATATGCAAAGAACAATGGATAATACTGTAAGAATTATATATGATTTTTTTAGCTTTAACGTCTACTAACGAATTCTAAATATTGTGTAAGAAGAGAAAAAATTAAAAATTATATGTCCCGGGCAGGATTTGAACATGCGTCTCCAACGGCTCTCCGGGCCAGCACAGGTGCACTACCAGTTGTCCCACCGAAGCGATGTCCAAGTCATCTAACCTTCAACCAGTCTCTTCATCTTGACGCTATCCTTACAGGCGTTTGCAGCGCTATCTACCGTTTTTTTTAATGGTCTGTGTCTCGTTTGGTCAAAAATTGGCCACTTTGGGAAAACGACAGAATATGCCTCCCTCCGAAGGAGAGGAGCACAAGCGCTCGCTACCGTTAAGCTGTTCCAACTTATATATACGGCATTGTCGTCCCAACTCGTGTTGACAAATCCACAGTAATGATGTGCTACACCCAAATATATGTTTTTTTTTATAGCATATAGGTAGTGCGGCCCGAGGCATATAATTTTTCAATGCTTCTCTTACAATATAACAATGATAACGATTTGAGCTATTTGCTTCTTTAAGCTGTTACAGCAAGATAGGAGACAATACAGGTTACTAAATTCACATAACATTCTTGTTTGATAAAGTTAATAATAATGTTCAATAAAATGAAGTTATCAATGCATGTCTTGAAGAATACTTGATATTGTAGTTTTGTGAGATTAAAGGCAATGTAAAAGAAGATAAAAATGACGAATACCTGAGATCCCTGCTTGTTGAAGTTAATATTGGTCCGGACGGTGCGGTGATGCAGCGGCTGGGTGGGACGCGCGTTGTTGCCAAGCGGGGCCTTTGGGGATATATCCGAGCCTTGCATTAGACGCCGGAGGGCGTACATCTGTTGGAACATATAGAAAATTCACTTCATTTTCATTCTCGTGTGTTGCTGCTTATGATTCGGTTCAACCTCTATTTTTAGTTTACCAAGCACCACCGAAATTAGCATTAGCACCATGGTTTTAGACAATATTACATTTATTCTTAGAATTTGGAGAACGCCTATTGTTTACCACTGCAATAAAGTATGATTGTATTTTATTAGTTTACTTTCTGTAGATTTATGTGCGTCTGGCTGTTACTACCACTTCGTATACTTAACTTAACTACCCGGACTATTTGTGTGCCAAGTTTCATGTAATTCTCTTAAGTGATCTTCACAAAATTGCATTATTATAATATTACTGTGATAAGTAAAAAGTACCTAGACTTTTAACTTCTAGGTACTTTTTTTTCTTTACCTACATTCTCTAAACTTCCATTCAACCTGATGTCAAGAAGTTGCTGTGACGATACATAGCATCGCTCTCGTATTAAAATAATTTACAGAATATTCATGATTCAGGTCTTCAATTTATGATTTTCATTCTACGGGTTTCAGTACTGTATATTGTAAATTTTACAGTTTCAAGCAGATGTTCTGGTCTGTTTGACTTCGTAGTCATTACTCATACTAAGCGGTAGTTTTGGTATGGTTTAGAGAATAATAATAATGAAAACCAGAACTATTACCTGAGATAGTCGTCATCCATTAGCATAATTGAAGCACAGGCTGCATTATTCATGTAGGCATATTCACGGCCAAAACACTTATAATTATTGCATAAAATAGGGTAGAAATTATTTTGACATTAATCACGTTACCCACATAGTTGTATGTTGAACGGAATCAGTGAACGGAATCAAAATGAACGAATGGTTTAATTTGCTGCCAAGACAATTTCATGATCACTATAAGATTTTAGCAATGGATAATATTATAAAATATAATTAATTATACTTAAAAAATAAAAGTATATTTATTGGAAAGATTTTCCAAGGCGATAAGACATAAATTAATAATTTTAAGTAATTAATCTGTACAATGAGAACCGGCTGATATAGAGGAATTTGTCTATGACCATACGATTAAGTGTAATGATGCCAGGTTATGGAGATTTTGTGTTAAAAGGAAAAATAATTATAAATTTCATTTAGTAAATAAGAGTCTAGAAAAATAAGTAATATATTTGTTAATTAAGTATATTAGATTATAAGACAATTAGTGTATTTTACTATGATAAGTTCATAGAATTTTAGCAAAATAAGTGGTACATTGGGGACATATTTGGGAACTATGGCAATGCAAAAGTGCCGACGACATCAAAAGAGGGTAGTTATGGAGAGTCCTACCCTCAAATGAATTTGTCAAATCAAACAAAGGAATAGCCTTTTTTGCACATAGATATACGGGTTATATTCCACTAAACAGGAAAGATGACCTGATTTTAATTATCCAATCAGAAAACATCTCAGATGTATATGTGTGTGTGAAGTACCCCGATGAAAAAATGTGACACAGAGTTCTCGAAGCAATGTACCTTGACATAAGGTTCAAAATTGTGTACAATGTGGAAAATCAGTGGAAACTGGGAAATCTAGTATAAAAGCGCATACAAACCAGAATCGTCAGTCAGACTTCGACTAGTCGTTGCTCTGTACTCATCTCGATATTGCGCCTCTGCGAAGGGACACCAAGCCCATGCCAATATCCGAGTCTTCAAATAAGCCTCAGACGGGGAACCGCTGCCCCTTTGAGTGCTCAGGCCTAGTGCCAAGAGGAAACTCTGCTCGACGGAGACCAGTTTCTGCCGAACAAGGGGTCACCCTTGTAGGCCGAGGCAAGGTACTCTTAGGCGGAATAGTACTCTGGCTCGAGTAGGAGCTACACGCTGTCGACGGCGAGCTTCACCGGCGCGGTCTTCCACCTGAGCGGAACGGCGGACGACGACGGCAGCGGCGCGGCGGGCCAGCGCTGGCGTGCTCATGCTTAGGGGTTTGAAGCCAACAATGGGTGAGTGTTTTAATTATCACTGATTGTTTTATATTTCTGTGTGAAGATGTTTGGGAGGTTGTGTTACAGCGCTGATATGATCCTAGACGAGTTTTATCTAGGTTTATCTCAGTAGTTTCCATAGACGTAATTTATTTAAATTCATTTAAGTCAGAAGGCACATATGGCCACAATATCGATCGACTTTTCGAGCGATATTGTTAGTCGTTAAAAGAAATAAACCTAGATGAGGCTTTAATTAATGAACCTTTTCTTTTAGAAGGAATACTGGTGAGTCTTTCATAATTTACTTTAATTTTTACCGTGTTTCTTTATGTGTATTTTATCTATGATATCGCGTTAATCGGGATCTACCTTCAATTTTATTTCTTGTGTGCTGGTATGGAGTATTATAGCGGTTGTGCTCCTACCGTCTTTTTATAAATGTTGCGTTCGTGTACGGTTAGTTATAAGTCGGACTATGCGTATTTATTCACGTTATTGTTTTTTAGTTTGTAAGTTTGCGGTTATTTATTAAGCGGCCATGAATTAATTTGGTTTATTATGTTTTATGTTTGTGTGTATATTACTTATATTGTGGGAGAATTTACCCTCAATTTTATTAATGTACGGTTGCACGGTATTTTACAAAGTATCGAAGCATATTCATTTCTACCGTCTATTTATAAATGTTGCGTTAATGATTCCGTTCGTGTTCAAACAATTATAGGTCGGACTATGTGTATTTATTCACGTTTTCGTTTATTTATTAAGCGGCTACAAATTAACTTGATTTTATTATGTTTTATTTACTTGTGTGTATATACTTATATTGTGGGCGAATTTACCCTCAGTATTGTTAGTATACGACTGTTCGGTATTGAACAGAGTTTAGAAGCGTATTCGTTTCTACTATTTCTACTTTAGAATGTTACGTTCATGTGTTATGTTCATGTACGGCTAGTATTAAGTCCGTTTATGCAAAATTATTCACGCACGTCTCATTTTATGGCTGTAAGGTTGCATTAGCCGTCAAACGGCTATGAATTTACTTAATTATGTTTCGATTGTTTGAGTGCATATTCGGCCAATGAGTGTGAAACTACCCTCAAACTAGTGAGCGCAAACCTATCGTTTATTTCCAAGAATGTCGGAGCTATTAATTCTTTGTTGTGTACGCGAACATGGTAGAACTAGTTAGAATTTGTTGAAACCTGTTAAAACTGGTGCGGATTCCTATGTTCATTGCTTACTGATTTATCAGAACACATTTGCGGTAGTAATTTTAACATAAAGATAATTTAACTTGTTAGAACAAGTTATACATTTTGTTTATTCTTTGGCAGTTATGTGGGTACTAGTTCATGAATAATGGGACCATCGCAGTATTTAGCCAATTGAAGCGAGAGCCTGTACTATACAAGCGTATATTTCTACCAGTCATGTTTTACTCTCGGATGATGACGTCTCGGGTGTAATTTAAGGACGCACATTTAGTAGTATTAATAAATAGATTCATTCTGGGGAAATTTATGTCATAATAGGGTAAATTGGGAACATCTCTATGAAAAACTAGAAAAAACATGACGAATAATCTATGGAGGCTTTTTAATGTCAAAGTCATTTGGGATTATGTTATTATTAATGCTTATGGGATACTGAGTATATTAGCTATTGTCTGTAAAATTGCCGTTATGTGGGGCAATAGTCTCACGATTTGATGATATTTTTGTATTTAAATAATTTATGTGGATAGGTTAACCTTTTAAAAGATTCTTTTGAGTTGTGAGAGCCTAGCTCGGCCTAAGTACTTATACAGCGTAAAGATTTAGAACCTTGAGTTATATGATCCCAAGGTGGACCCAGAAGCGGTGTCTCTCTATGGATTTGCCTATGAGAAAATGTCTGATTCAAGGACAGCATTTGGTGTGCACTTGTGACTGGGTCCCACCGCGTGAGTGCATTGGGAAGCGTATTTCTAGAGGATCTAGAGAGAATTGCTCTCAAATTATCACAAGTTTGAACACTTGGTATACTCATCTTATGGGGACTGGTCCGGTTCGGCTCTCATGCTTAGAGTTCATTTAATGAGGGGGGTAGGGCCATTTCAGTATAGCTAAGACAAGACTACATGACTATACTATGACTTGACTATTATAGAGGTACTGACTTCCTATCTTTGACAAGACTACATGACTGAATACTATGACTGGACTATTCACATACAGTGACTGTATTGGTAGGTTAACTGACCGGCAGATGATTATTTTCGACGGTTTTTTATCATCTACACAGCCCTACCTTACAAAACGTCGGTAGATTCATGAATTGTGAAGATGGAGCAAATATCACAAAATAATCCTTCTTTCACAATCCTACTTGGCAAGTATTAGAGCAGAATCAGTCTATAGATAAGCCTGTATCTTAGCTTATGTTGTCCTGCATGTGGGGAGCTGGGACTGACATATGCTATAGATACAGCACCTTAGTTATAACACTACGTTATAACCTCCCTAATTGCTGTCCTCTCAGTAATATTGGCATCTGAGCCGATACAAGAATTTCCCATAAATGTTATATGCCTCCTGGCTTTTTTGTGGAGGGGGCTTATCGTCTATGGTCGGAGCCACTGGTGGTAGCGGGGTTAGGAGCGCCACCCTTGCCACAACTCTAATACCTTTTTTTTATACTATAATATCAACGACTATAATCATACAAAAGACTACTTCGATTGACAGACAATTTTGTATAGAATGACTCATGACTGTTACTTTCCTGCCTCTCTAGAACCTTCTGTATAGTCTAGAATATAGAACTCTAACAAGATATCATCTCTTATTAACATTACGCCTTTCTTACATATTAACTCATTTATTTTATATCCACCATACTTACATTTCCTCCAATCAAGTCTAGTGTTTCTGCGGTACTCTTATCCTTATCGAAAAGAATCTCTGGGTTACTATCACAACGAAGGGTCCTCCCGAAACTAGAACGATCACGCCATGGCCAAATCATCACCAAGACAAGCTTTGATTAATATTTTAGGTATAGCATATCAGACATATAGAAATAGAAATAATAGGTATAAATCAATAGTTACAATTATCAGTACTTGCACTAACTTCAGAGGAAACTACCTCAGCTTTCAGATTCCTTACAGTTCATATTCAGTAAAAAGCTTCAGTAGTGTAGTTACAGTTTCAGGGTTTCAGTTTCATGTAAATTCTTAGGGCGGGTTTCTAGGGCAGGTAGGGCAAGAAAAATTCTAGGGCGTAAGGTACATAAGATAGGTATATTAGTTGTATGTTTAGTATAGTAGTGTAGGAGAGGGATTCGTTACAATATGGTGCCGAAATGACCTGGATTATTAAAAATGTTATTTTAATCAGTATAATTACATTCACTAGGTTATTCATAAGCTTGTCTGTTTAGTGGTCCAACTTAGTTGGACCACAATTTGTTGCCGATAGAAGGATAGATGGGTGGGATGCCGCAGGAACTATATGACTATGATAGGCATATCTTCTTGATAAATCTTCATTACACCAGTCGTTAGTAAAAAAATTGACTACAATAGGTATAACTTATATTTAGATTATTAGAAATATTTCTTGACTGCTTCTTATGTTGCCTCAGTCATAACTTTAACTGAAACAACAAAAGGGTTCTTTAATTTTAATTCACAGAAGTTAGTCTTGTGGTCATTTGTTGTTAAAAACAAAACACATAATGGTTCTTTGGACGGGGAGCAGTATAGAGAATTCTTACTGCTCTACAAACAATAAAAGTTTATTTTATTGGGAGCAGGGGTTCACAATTTATATACAAGAGATTGAACTAACCTTCAGTTTTGTTGCTTGTTATAAGAATAAAATACTCAATAGACTGAAGTCATAAATTCACTTCAGGTTCCGGATGACTTTTGGCCGGGAAACTCACGGGATAGTTATCTGCTCACATCAATAAAGATAGTTCTAGTTGTTCACGATCGGTAGAAGCCAAGTATAAATCCAATTAACGTTAAAATTCACAGGTTTGTTTGTTGTACTAAAGATAAAGGTTTCTAATCAAATCATTCAATGACAGAACCTTTGACAATACAACTGTCATTTAACTATAAAGATAGCACTACAATGCATACAGTTTAGAAATTTCATAAGAAACTCAATAGTAATGCATAAAATAAATTCATCTTCGAAAAAAAGCTTGTTTACTTTGAAGGAAATTAAATTCATTTATACTTTCTTGATGAGAGCGGGATGGTTTATAGGATCAACCATAGAAACAGAATGTTAGGGCAAGTTAAATTTTAACAATTGACTACACGACTTGAGATAGTTTAATATACTGCAAAACAAATAATAAATAATCTATAAAAAAGAGGCCTTACTCTTTAGATTGCTTGGTAGAGATTAAAAGCTTAGAATCTTGTATACTTAAAGGACACTTAGTTACTATAAGTAGATAGGTAAATTAATTAACACAGAGAATCTTTATTATCAGGAAGAATTGTTGCCATCTGCCTTGTCGCTTGTGACAAAAATATTTGTAGGGAATTTCCATAATAATAATAGCCAATAGAATTAGATCTTGGCCGAGGTCTCTCCTGATGGGACTGGTTGGGTGAATAGCGGAGATAATTCTCTTGACAGTCCATAAGAAATCCCGGGCTGGACCTGGAAAAGTAAAAAATACAAATAATAATGGTCCATAATGGAGTTATTACATTGCTCAAGAGTCCAGAACCTGGGGAGCAGATAGGCTATTATTTAGGCTTCTGACAAGTTCTAAAAATCATATAAAACAATCTGGTAAAACAGCGGTCGGAAGCCCGCGCTGCGGCCACGTGCGGCCCATGCACCATTCACTTGCGGCCCGCGCGCCCTCCCTGGCTTTTTTGTATGAAAAGGTCAATTATTGATATAGTGCGACCCGCTTCAATTTCTTGAATTACTGTGTGGCTCTTCGCTGCTAAGAAAATTGCCAACCACGGTGGTAAAATATGAGAATAATGATAGAATATAGGTCACCGGTTTGCTTTCATTAATCAGCATAGGGAAAGCTGTTGTGTATTGCAATAGTTTGCAATTAAAGTAGGCAAATTTAACATCCAAATTTATTTTGTCAGTCATAAAATTTGCAGAAAACAAATACTATGGGACCTTCAACTTCTAAGTTTTGGCTAATTAAAAATAGAATAAAAGAACATTGCTCACCTTATACAGCATAACAACACAGCATTATCTTTTCTTGCTATCACTCTATGCGTCGATTTAAATTCATTTCATCTTTAATCTGAAAAAAAAAATAGAATAATTTGTTTTTAAATTTTAATTTTCAGTTATTTTTACAGTATTCTTACCTAACTAAGAAAGTATTTACTTCAAACCATAGCAATAGTTTTACAAATAGGCAGCAGTAGAAAATTATTTCTTAGAGAGACTTGCAGTTATTTTTACAGTATTCTTACCTAACTAAGAAAGTGTTTACCTCAAACCTTGGCAATAGTTTTACAAATAGGCAACAGTAGAAAATTATTTCTTAGAGTAACCAACAACATTCATCTGTCTTATAACTCCACAACGGAATCACAGAGTGGGTCGGTCCTGTTGTACAGAGTAAAATGTATTAGGCGCAGTACTATGACAGTCTTCAGAGCAGTAGTTAGAAGCAGTAGGATATTTTGGCCAGTTGTGGTGTTGAGATTCAGCAATGTTGTGCCTCGGGAGCAGCCTGAAAGTAAACATATTTAGATAAGTAATTCTGGTTTGGCATGATTGAGTATGATAGCAGATAGGGATCTCGTTTTGCAATATGTAGGTAGTTTTAGATTACAGTACAGTACAATTAATATTGACCATTGAGTTTTAGTAGAGTAGGTAAGTTGTCGTAGGAATTAGTCTTCATAGTATTGTGAGCCATTTTATACAATAATAGATGGTTGAGTGCAGAATAATAACGGCATGTTTACCTGCGCTTATTATTTTCAAATACAGTCAAGAAGTAAAACTTGCTTGAACAACGCCCTAGGTCATATTAAGAAACTAGTTATCTAGTGACCGCTTGTATTGGTTGTCTGAAACAAATAAGAAAAAGAACATTACATATAAATAGCAGTGTCATAGAAATGTCTTTATTGCATCTTTTTTTGTGACACAGTTGGTATTTACTAAACACTGATTCATTATTGGTAGATTTATAAAAATAAATCTTAAGCTTTTGTAATTTTATCATCGCCATTATTATTGTGCACACTACTATAAATTAAAGTGAATCCTATTATAACTACATTTATTCTCTATATTTGAGAAGTATAGGTATACAATAGTGTGTTAACTTAGTTCTCTATCACTCCGCAAATATATTATAGCTCTGAGTTAGAGACAGGTAAAATGGTACATATTCTTACAATATAATGGACATCAGTCATTTATCATTAGGCAGTTGGTAGATTAATGCATAGGCATTATTATGGTTATAGACTGAATTAGGATTAGCAGACAGAGGGAGCAAATACTTACAAATTTAAGTGAAGCAGGTCCGGCATAGCTTTATAACCATACATTTCATCTAGATTCCTTTTATTCATATGTTCTGGACATTGGGTCAGCATAATATGCAGGGGACAGCAATAAAGTAAGTAGTATTACTTTTAAGGAGGCACAAAGAATTCGAGCAACGTTGGAAGCCTGTAATGATACAAAATTACACGTTAAAATCAGTAGGAAATATTTTATTATAACGCCACATTTAAACGTGGGTAATAAATATAAAACAGCTTGGAATTTCAGTGCCGTAGAATCCTTTGGTGTTCCAGCATTTATTTTATTGTATCACCTATATTATTTGCCTGCTAGAAAGTAGTTTATTAAATTATTGCTTCATTATAAGATTATCTTAAGACATGTCCATTTCTTCCCATGAAAGTTCTTAACAATGATTACAATGTCGGTCTGCTGGTGTAGGTTTCGTGTAAAAATAAAGAATAAAATAGGCATTAGACACGTACTTACTTTTTATACGTCGTAGTCAATTCATCTACTAATTAATATATCACGAATCCATTGGTAAGAAGTTATATTCTTCTTGTGGAATAAAACACATTTTCAAAAGAACTAACAGACAGCCAACGTCGACGATTAGAGATGTCAGTTGAAGTAATGAAACCGCGGTTGAGTAAGCCGACAAAATTAAATATCACACATAGATGGTGGACTTTAACACTAGTATTATCCTATCAAATTTGGTCGGATTAATCCATTACCATAGAGAATAAACGTAAAGGTGTTTACACACTTGAACGCATGGAATTTTGCATACTTTAAGGCTTTTTATCCAACTTGAGAAAATGAAAATAATTACGATCACGAGTATTATCGTAAAGGTCTTATGAATGCAAATCATTTTAGGTTTATTACTTTTAGATAGATTAGAACTATCGAGGTTTAGTTTAGTCTCATACGTAGTTTAATTGTATTAGTTTAGGATAAATTTTAAGTCATTTTACGTTTTCTATGATCTTGTTATTCTTTGTATTACCAATTAAATATATATATTTCACGTTTTAGATTTTAACATTTATGACAGGTTAAAAACGAATTACAATTACAAAATTATGGCACTAAAAATCCATATTCAGCGTTTTTTACAGCGTTTTATTTTTATCATTACTACTCAGAAAAAATTGTTCAATATCAATGACTGGAATTGACTTTTTTTTATGAAACCGAAAAACAGTCCCGAGATAAGTTTTATCAAAGTTGTCACGATTTGTTGTTTCGTTATAACAAATAATCGTCGGACAATAGAGATTGTCAAGTCGCGTGGTTGAAACGTTTAAATATTTTAAAGATTTTCCGAACTAATCAAAGTAATAGGAATATTTCACATTGTATCCAATATCAGATTAGGAAGTCGGATACAACTCGTACATTCTATCTAGTCAGTATCGTATCGGAGGTTGGAACCGATATCAGGTCGGGGCATGTGAAATCCCTCTATCCATTGACAATATATATTATGATTGTCTGTGAATGTTAATAGTTACCATCTTTGAAAAAAATTGGGGTGTTGCCATATATTACGGTAAAAGTTGGTAAGCTGAAATTAAGAAAAAATTATTAACCAACCAAATCAGATGCCAGATGTGGGCGATAAGTTTAGCATCATGATTAAATTTGACATTTTGCCAGGTTGGCCAACTTTGAATTAATAAGAGACTTTAAATTGTATTCACAGGACAATAAGTGTCATGGTGTGTCTCACTCTTGCGTGTAGGATTTTTGTATAGTGTGACCTTTCATTTCTTTGCTTTAACAAAGGTCATGGACTCGCGGTACTCATGAGATTTTTTTTTATGGATATCGCCTGTGAGTAAGGAATTTATTCGAGACATGTAATTTCAGTACTCGAGTAACAATTCATAACACCGTACCGATTTATTTGAAAAAGGTTTAAAGTAGTCTACCAATTGACAACTTATAATTGTATAGAGGAAGTGCTTCCGAACGTACCTTGGTCTCAGCCGGAGTTGCCAATGTAACATATTTTGGGCTGAATAGCATATTTTGATGGTGACATTGGCATATTTTAATTTGATATTTTATTTTTACGAGCTTTAAAAGGATTTGATATACTTATGATAAGTTTTACAATTTAATTGAAATTTGGCACATTTTATGATGGTTTGATGACAATGAGACCATTCTGAGATAGTAATTTTTCAAGAACTAGAAAACGCAAGTATTAATTTATAGAAACAATCTTACTTATTTAGGATAATGCATATTTTGTCCATGAGTATTCTATTTTACAAGGCCTATTTTACTTAGAAATCGTTTGGAAAGCTACGAATATTATAATTATTATCATGGACTAGTAGAATGATAAGTTTAATTTGTGTGTAGTAAATTAGTAGAAGTATGTTCATCTAGAAATAATGTAGTTTTAGGAAAAGATATATATGTTTCGGATTTATAGTTCATTTACGTTTTAACACCATTTTATTTATGAATTTGGCTTTATGCGAATTGTAAGCTAGTATCACTGGAGATCGGTTGACATTGACAACTGCAGTCTGATTTTAAAAGTTTGTTTTTACGTTGAAAGTAAATATTTCACGATGAAGTTAGTGTCTAAATTAATAGCTAATAACTCGGAAAGTGATGTGAAGTGATGAATCAGGTGTAATGAGTTTGAAAAGTGGAATAATTAAGTGAGATATTCTTATCTTATGGAACTGATGTTATGACGAAAAACCCGCTAGAAATGACAACATTTAAGAGGTTCGTATAGCATTTAAGATTACGGATTCGCTTTGAGATTTGATGAAGTCATATAAATTGATAAATAAACTCGTAGATTTTAAGTAATGCCGTCTCATAGGTTGCAGGACTCTCAGTCTACTTTTCCACTTGTAGTCGCGTCCTTAATGTATTTCATAGTCATTAATAAGGATATAGAACGGTAGGTAGGATAAATATTTATTAGCATAATGTATATTAAGTTAGACATGAATAGGGTAGACATGTTTCGCCGTGGAATATCAAATATCAAGGTAGCAGCTTTAAAGTATTTATCACAGGAATATAGTTTTGTGATGAAAATTGGAATCACAAGTGGCAAGTTGTTCACTTAATGTTGATAAATACCCGGTTCATCGTTGAATATTTTATTTTAAGCATTCATGTTGTTTTGGAGCTAGCGAGGGCACAGTAAGGTAGCCAGTAGACCTTAATACATTCTAATAAGGGTGATAAGTAGTCAGTTGGCAGTGTCTACTATTGTACTTATCATTAACTATAGTAGTTATAGTTGTAATGTATGGTTCAGTTAATTAATGTCGCCAATGGATGGTTTCCAATCTAAGGGGGTAGAACTTGCGTAAATCAAGACAGATATTTTAGTAATGATAGGGTTAAGTGATGTATATGATAATTTTTAGTCAGATAATATTATTAACTACCAAAAAAAAGGGGGGGGGGGGACTCTTTAAGGATGGTTGGTCTCAACTAAGGAACTTCGGCAGGTTGATCAAATCGAGTGTTACTGAGAATGAGGAAGGATGTATGGGATTTTGTTATGAGGAGTGAATGGATTTGTTCAATCAGACGGAGTTTGGGTTGGGATCACTCAGTAGTGTTGGTGTTCGAATCCTATATGTAATAATAATAACAATTATTTTGTTATTATTCAGACAAATAGATATTCAAAGCTTTAGGAGCTAGGTTAAAATCGCCCCGCGATAAGACCCATGTTGGGTAAGCTGTGATGTCTATTACTATACCAGTTATGAAGACTTACTTCTGTACACACCCACATTTGATTTTGGATGTATCAATAAAGTACAGAATTTTTAGGGAACGTAGATCATGGGGACAGGGTTAACAAGTAACTATTATTGATGATGTACTTAACAAAAGCATAACCAACCATACTGTTAGCAAGATACGGTTTAAGTAGGAAATATATATATATTTTTTTTTAATATCAGTATGTTAATGTTGAATAACAGTAAGTAGCAGATTCAATATTATTAGAAATATGTTTTATTACTTTCAATCTAAGCAAAGAAAAAAAAAAGAGGCTTGATTGTTAGTTTTCTATTATCTTGCTAATAGCGAAAATACCTATGGTATGCACACTATGCGCGGTTGTGCTTTAGTGTTGATTAGTCTAAGACAAATGTGATACATTCTCCAAGAAAGTGTGTGGTAGTGGTGGTTTAGTGATTGTTGTGGGATCGGACTCAGGTATTGGATAGTGAACGTCCACTTTCCTGATACGAAAGGCTTTCTTGACCGGCGAGGAGGTTTTTGTCAGTTTCATTATATTCCGGACAATGTGGAATCGGGAACCGATCGGACAATGTGATCACCTCCCAGGTGAAAGGGGCAAGGATCGTATCGCAGGATTCGTTGGCCTCACAACCCAACGCCTCGGCTGGAAAAAGAATTTTTGGGAAGGGCAGTCAATGTTCATTGCTGGAGTTCAAGATTTCATTGCAGCATTTTGTCGCTACTGTCACGCTTATTATTGGTTTAAATACACATTCACCTTCATCATTTTGGGGAGTCGGACACCGACGGTGCTGAGATTCCATTTTTGCATTAGAATCTTTTACTTATTGAATCTGAAAAATCAATTTAAAAAAGAATAGAGTGCAATGCTTATTTAATATATTTTCTCATAAGTGACGGTGGCATCATAACCCTATCATTATAGTTTAAAGAATCATTGGGAATGTGTAACAATTAAGGTATATCACAGTATATAAGTACAGAAAATTTTTATGGAAGCCAGAGACTGTCTTGTTACTGTAAAGTTTTGTGATCCTTTTTTCTGAATGAGTACTTTTTTTTTACAGGCAATGCCTTGGTTGGTTGTATGGAATGGAAGTAAGAGGGAATTCCAATGAAAGATAGATGGTGTGAACCTTATTAATGTGATGAAAGGGAAATTATGGTATGAGATGAATGTTTGTGTGACGTGTGTGTCAAAATGGTGAAGAATGCTTTTGGTTAAATGGGTTTCTACAACTGAGCAAGGCTTACAGTTTAACTATTAATTTGTGAAAAAAAAAAAAAATGTTTTTTCTTTTTGTTTGATTGGACTATTGTTTTACGTCAGAGCCGAAGGCGATGACTGCAAACAATAGGGGAGCAGGCTGTGACGATACATAGCATCGCTCTCGTATTAAAATAATTTACAGAATATTCATGATTCAGGTCTTCAATTTATGATTTTCATTCTACGGGTTTCAGTACTGTATATTGTAAATTTTACAGTTTCAAGCAGATGTTCTGGTCTGTTTGACTTCGTAGTCATTACTCATACTAAGCGGTAGTTTTGGTATGGTTTAGAGAATAATAATAATGAAAACCAGAACTATTACCTGAGATAGTCGTCATCCATTAGCATAATTGAAGCACAGGCTGCATTATTCATGTAGGCATATTCACGGCCAAAACACTTATAATTATTGCATAAAATAGGGTAGAAATTATTTTGACATTAATCACGTTACCCACATAGTTGTATGTTGAACGGAATCAGTGAACGGAATCAAAATGAACGAATGGTTTAATTTGCTGCCAAGACAATTTCATGATCACTATAAGATTTTAGCAATGGATAATATTATAAAATATAATTAATTATACTTAAAAAATAAAAGTATATTTATTGGAAAGATTTTCCAAGGCGATAAGACATAAATTAATAATTTTAAGTAATTAATCTGTACAATGAGAACCGGCTGATATAGAGGAATTTGTCTATGACCATACGATTAAGTGTAATGATGCCAGGTTATGGAGATTTTGTGTTAAAAGGAAAAATAATTATAAATTTCATTTAGTAAATAAGAGTCTAGAAAAATAAGTAATATATTTGTTAATTAAGTATATTAGATTATAAGACAATTAGTGTATTTTACTATGATAAGTTCATAGAATTTTAGCAAAATAAGTGGTACATTGGGGACATATTTGGGAACTATGGCAATGCAAAAGTGCCGACGACATCAAAAGAGGGTAGTTATGGAGAGTCCTACCCTCAAATGAATTTGTCAAATCAAACAAAGGAATAGCCTTTTTTGCACATAGATATACGGGTTATATTCCACTAAACAGGAAAGATGACCTGATTTTAATTATCCAATCAGAAAACATCTCAGATGTATATGTGTGTGTGAAGTACCCCGATGAAAAAATGTGACACAGAGTTCTCGAAGCAATGTACCTTGACATAAGGTTCAAAATTGTGTACAATGTGGAAAATCAGTGGAAACTGGGAAATCTAGTATAAAAGCGCATACAAACCAGAATCGTCAGTCAGACTTCGACTAGTCGTTGCTCTGTACTCATCTCGATATTGCGCCTCTGCGAAGGGACACCAAGCCCATGCCAATATCCGAGTCTTCAAATAAGCCTCAGACGGGGAACCGCTGCCCCTTTGAGTGCTCAGGCCTAGTGCCAAGAGGAAACTCTGCTCGACGGAGACCAGTTTCTGCCGAACAAGGGGTCACCCTTGTAGGCCGAGGCAAGGTACTCTTAGGCGGAATAGTACTCTGGCTCGAGTAGGAGCTACACGCTGTCGACGGCGAGCTTCACCGGCGCGGTCTTCCACCTGAGCGGAACGGCGGACGACGACGGCAGCGGCGCGGCGGGCCAGCGCTGGCGTGCTCATGCTTAGGGGTTTGAAGCCAACAATGGGTGAGTGTTTTAATTATCACTGATTGTTTTATATTTCTGTGTGAAGATGTTTGGGAGGTTGTGTTACAGCGCTGATATGATCCTAGACGAGTTTTATCTAGGTTTATCTCAGTAGTTTCCATAGACGTAATTTATTTAAATTCATTTAAGTCAGAAGGCACATATGGCCACAATATCGATCGACTTTTCGAGCGATATTGTTAGTCGTTAAAAGAAATAAACCTAGATGAGGCTTTAATTAATGAACCTTTTCTTTTAGAAGGAATACTGGTGAGTCTTTCATAATTTACTTTAATTTTTACCGTGTTTCTTTATGTGTATTTTATCTATGATATCGCGTTAATCGGGATCTACCTTCAATTTTATTTCTTGTGTGCTGGTATGGAGTATTATAGCGGTTGTGCTCCTACCGTCTTTTTATAAATGTTGCGTTCGTGTACGGTTAGTTATAAGTCGGACTATGCGTATTTATTCACGTTATTGTTTTTTAGTTTGTAAGTTTGCGGTTATTTATTAAGCGGCCATGAATTAATTTGGTTTATTATGTTTTATGTTTGTGTGTATATTACTTATATTGTGGGAGAATTTACCCTCAATTTTATTAATGTACGGTTGCACGGTATTTTACAAAGTATCGAAGCATATTCATTTCTACCGTCTATTTATAAATGTTGCGTTAATGATTCCGTTCGTGTTCAAACAATTATAGGTCGGACTATGTGTATTTATTCACGTTTTCGTTTATTTATTAAGCGGCTACAAATTAACTTGATTTTATTATGTTTTATTTACTTGTGTGTATATACTTATATTGTGGGCGAATTTACCCTCAGTATTGTTAGTATACGACTGTTCGGTATTGAACAGAGTTTAGAAGCGTATTCGTTTCTACTATTTCTACTTTAGAATGTTACGTTCATGTGTTATGTTCATGTACGGCTAGTATTAAGTCCGTTTATGCAAAATTATTCACGCACGTCTCATTTTATGGCTGTAAGGTTGCATTAGCCGTCAAACGGCTATGAATTTACTTAATTATGTTTCGATTGTTTGAGTGCATATTCGGCCAATGAGTGTGAAACTACCCTCAAACTAGTGAGCGCAAACCTATCGTTTATTTCCAAGAATGTCGGAGCTATTAATTCTTTGTTGTGTACGCGAACATGGTAGAACTAGTTAGAATTTGTTGAAACCTGTTAAAACTGGTGCGGATTCCTATGTTCATTGCTTACTGATTTATCAGAACACATTTGCGGTAGTAATTTTAACATAAAGATAATTTAACTTGTTAGAACAAGTTATACATTTTGTTTATTCTTTGGCAGTTATGTGGGTACTAGTTCATGAATAATGGGACCATCGCAGTATTTAGCCAATTGAAGCGAGAGCCTGTACTATACAAGCGTATATTTCTACCAGTCATGTTTTACTCTCGGATGATGACGTCTCGGGTGTAATTTAAGGACGCACATTTAGTAGTATTAATAAATAGATTCATTCTGGGGAAATTTATGTCATAATAGGGTAAATTGGGAACATCTCTATGAAAAACTAGAAAAAACATGACGAATAATCTATGGAGGCTTTTTAATGTCAAAGTCATTTGGGATTATGTTATTATTAATGCTTATGGGATACTGAGTATATTAGCTATTGTCTGTAAAATTGCCGTTATGTGGGGCAATAGTCTCACGATTTGATGATATTTTTGTATTTAAATAATTTATGTGGATAGGTTAACCTTTTAAAAGATTCTTTTGAGTTGTGAGAGCCTAGCTCGGCCTAAGTACTTATACAGCGTAAAGATTTAGAACCTTGAGTTATATGATCCCAAGGTGGACCCAGAAGCGGTGTCTCTCTATGGATTTGCCTATGAGAAAATGTCTGATTCAAGGACAGCATTTGGTGTGCACTTGTGACTGGGTCCCACCGCGTGAGTGCATTGGGAAGCGTATTTCTAGAGGATCTAGAGAGAATTGCTCTCAAATTATCACAAGTTTGAACACTTGGTATACTCATCTTATGGGGACTGGTCCGGTTCGGCTCTCATGCTTAGAGTTCATTTAATGAGGGGGGTAGGGCCATTTCAGTATAGCTAAGACAAGACTACATGACTATACTATGACTTGACTATTATAGAGGTACTGACTTCCTATCTTTGACAAGACTACATGACTGAATACTATGACTGGACTATTCACATACAGTGACTGTATTGGTAGGTTAACTGACCGGCAGATGATTATTTTCGACGGTTTTTTATCATCTACACAGCCCTACCTTACAAAACGTCGGTAGATTCATGAATTGTGAAGATGGAGCAAATATCACAAAATAATCCTTCTTTCACAATCCTACTTGGCAAGTATTAGAGCAGAATCAGTCTATAGATAAGCCTGTATCTTAGCTTATGTTGTCCTGCATGTGGGGAGCTGGGACTGACATATGCTATAGATACAGCACCTTAGTTATAACACTACGTTATAACCTCCCTAATTGCTGTCCTCTCAGTAATATTGGCATCTGAGCCGATACAAGAATTTCCCATAAATGTTATATGCCTCCTGGCTTTTTTGTGGAGGGGGCTTATCGTCTATGGTCGGAGCCACTGGTGGTAGCGGGGTTAGGAGCGCCACCCTTGCCACAACTCTAATACCTTTTTTTTATACTATAATATCAACGACTATAATCATACAAAAGACTACTTCGATTGACAGACAATTTTGTATAGAATGACTCATGACTGTTACTTTCCTGCCTCTCTAGAACCTTCTGTATAGTCTAGAATATAGAACTCTAACAAGATATCATCTCTTATTAACATTACGCCTTTCTTACATATTAACTCATTTATTTTATATCCACCATACTTACATTTCCTCCAATCAAGTCTAGTGTTTCTGCGGTACTCTTATCCTTATCGAAAAGAATCTCTGGGTTACTATCACAACGAAGGGTCCTCCCGAAACTAGAACGATCACGCCATGGCCAAATCATCACCAAGACAAGCTTTGATTAATATTTTAGGTATAGCATATCAGACATATAGAAATAGAAATAATAGGTATAAATCAATAGTTACAATTATCAGTACTTGCACTAACTTCAGAGGAAACTACCTCAGCTTTCAGATTCCTTACAGTTCATATTCAGTAAAAAGCTTCAGTAGTGTAGTTACAGTTTCAGGGTTTCAGTTTCATGTAAATTCTTAGGGCGGGTTTCTAGGGCAGGTAGGGCAAGAAAAATTCTAGGGCGTAAGGTACATAAGATAGGTATATTAGTTGTATGTTTAGTATAGTAGTGTAGGAGAGGGATTCGTTACATTTCTTTGCATCGTCTTACCTCTTGCTTGGAAATGTAGATGGGTTTGTTGAAGATGATCCAGACAGCTGTCTCCCAGCAGCCAGGGTGCGTGGTGGAACCCTCGTACGTGAGGTACTGCTGTGTGTTAGGCAGCAGGGAACTGAGAGGCAGATGCTTGATGGAGACAGAACTGCCTGCAAAGACACAGTATTGAAATAATATCATTGTCGAAAGTAAGTATCCAAGTAATTTAGAGAATATTTGAGCAATCGGATTAACTTTATTTAAGACTTACAGGAGGTAATAGAAAAGAAGAAGAAGATAGTAAGTCCCTGTTGTGTAAAAAAAGATTTTGTTACAAAAATAAAAGGCAACAAAAGACACAGCCAAAGGAAAGGGATTTGAACTGTTGAGAAATGATGAATAGATAAAAATAACCACGTTAATGAAAACGGAACAGAGCAAGAAGAAATTATGTTGAACAAAATAAAAGCCAAGTAACTTGACTCTCCGTCTATCTCACGGTTTTACCAGAATTAGACAATTTAACATGTATTTAGATACTTACCTCTGTAATTGACTCTGTTGAACGCACTTGTTATTAACCTGAGCTCTTTATTAGTCGGTTCACCGATCTGAAACAAATATGCAGCTATGAAAATAGTTCTCAGCTCACTTTGAACAACTCCAGACTTCGTCTAGTAGGGTTAAATTGTTGCAAGTAACTAATATCATGGATAAACTAAGAGATTGACTGCCAGTGTCCAACAATATTCAATGTTTATTATTTTTATGTGAAGAATAAGAAAATGTGTCGTTTTTAGGTAAATGGCGCTTACCTAGTTAGTTTAGGCCCTTACAATATGCTACTATCCATTCATTTTCCGACACTTACGTTCGTCAATTCGCTTAAACGTGTATTGTATACTGTAGCGTGTTCGGATGCGAAAAATCCGCGGACGACATCCCTGCACACTCGACCTTACATAGCTACCGCGTGCTCCTAAAGAGCCGGAGTTTGCTTTTCTTTCCTTACTTTGACATAGTGTAGGATTCTCTTACTTGAACCATGAGTGATATTCCAACGATGCCTTGTGATTTGTGCTGCGCTTCCGACATGTTGTGGTATAGCTCCTTGTTGAACCCGTAGAGCTGGATCTAGATATAAAATAATACAATCAACAATATTTATAAACACTCGTATGTCTTCACTGCCTTTAGCATATATTTAAAAATAATCTTAATACCCTTTCGAGCGGTATATTAAAATTAAAAATTGTTTTTTTTTTAAAGGCAGGTGATTTTGTCAGTTGGTTGTCAGATAACACTGGGTTTGTTTGTACTTTCCCTTGATGTGAGAAAAGTTGTTGGACGCCCTGTATATGCTATTTATAAATGACGCTATTGAAGTGCCGATGAGTTTTTTAATTTCAAATTTTATTTACTTATATAAAATTTACCACTAAGTATTAAATATCCAATCTCCCAAAGCCAATAAAAGTCGACAATCGAGCTACTTTAAAATGAAACTCTTTCATTTGCAATTAGCAGAGAGTCGACCGAGGGCCGAAGTTTAACAAACGAATGGCGATAATGGCAATGGGGTGAAACTTAAACGTGTTAATTTGTTAAAAGTTGGGTATTTGAGCGTTTTTAAGGCTCGACAATCCTATTAGCGGTTGAAAGTTCGTTGTGATTTTTTTTCGGAATATTTTAAATTGCGATTTTGGGAATTATATTATACCAACATAGTAATAGCATACAAATATCACATCACACTAATATTACAAGTGAAAGTTTTTCGCTTGGCGTTTGACGCCAAAAGTGCAATTTAGTGATGGAAAACATAAATTTTCCATTTCATTTGGTGGTATTTGAACAATTAATTATAACATTATTATCAGATCTTCAAATCGGCTAATAATATTGAGGGAAACTGAAGTTAACGGTATTCAAAGTAGGTGGCCGCCACTTCTTTTTAGCACGCGAGGTACATTAGTACATTACACAACTAGGGTGGTAATAAGTACAAAGAAAGGCCGAGATCGCAGGAGTTTGCGGCCCGAGCTGCAAGCGAGGGACGTAAATATGCAATCGAGGGCTTTCTTTATTACCTCCCGTGTTGTGTACATCGTTTTATGTCTACACTTGGCCAGAAAGTGGCTTTTTCCGTACGCGCAGCGTGCGGAAAAAGTCACTTTATGGCCAGGTGTGACATAAACACTTTTTCCTTCTAAGTCGATATATTTCTGTGGTAGCAACTAAATGGATTAAACTGAAATAGGCTACTTGACAGGTTTCTGAAAAGTCAATCCGATTGTTTAATGATGTCTATTGAGCACTCAGAAAGTGGTAATTTTTAATTCTTTTGTGTATTTTTTCCGAAAACAGCAAATAAAAATGCACTTTTAAAATTAGCCGCCAAAACGATTTCTCGGACAATATGGCGTCTATGACGACACATGATAGTAAACCGACAAATGTCAACGAGGATCGCATAACGTTCTACCTTTAAAAAAATAGGATTGACAGATGCTGTAGATGCTGTTTACCATGGTGTGACGTCATCAGCCAATCCAAACCGTTTTCCATAAAATGGCGGATAAAAAATAAACAATTTTCATCCGAGTTTTATAAATAAATTATCCATTTATTTTTAGTAATATTGACGTAAATTGGTTTTAATACTTATAATTAATACATATATCCATAATTCTTCCATTATTTTTCACACTCTCAAGTAGCCTATTTAGCATGCAAGTAGACCAAGTACTGGATTGAAACATAGGATACTTTATATCCTGGTAAAGAGTTGCCTTGGGACAGTGACGGGAACAATGCTGGCGAAGCCGCCGGTAAATACTAATATGTAACATTATTAACATAATGTGTTGCCATTGTATTTTCTCGAAAAAGTTCGTTTTCCGACTGTACCTGAGGAGCAAAACACTGCATGTGCTATGTTAAATACATGAACTTACAGTGTTGTGCTTCTCGGCTATGGAGGCACTTGCAGTGTTATGCTTCAGGTACGGAGTTTATACTCGAAAAACGTACCTCTCCAGGAAACGTATGGTGGTCTATCTGGTGCTCAGAACCTCTGTTGTCCTCTAAGCCATAGTGGAAGTAGATCTCCTCGAACTGGTAGCGGTAGGAGAGCGGTCCTCCGCTGATGTTCACCTGGTGTTTTGAGTCTTTCTCCACACGGAACACCAGGGACTGACCCGTGTTTTGGAGTACACCGCTGACCTGATGAAGAAACAGCTGCTTATTGAATTTGTTACAGACTCCTTAGTTTAACGCCTACTTTGAACCTCTGTTGACATTACTTAAGACGATTTCGTGTCGGTCAGTTAATACAAACACAAAGAGGGTCATTATTTGCTTCCACGACATCAATTGTGGTTGTGTGTTTAATTTTATAGATAGGTTTATACATTATGTCTGCGCCTAAATGACATGAAAAGTCTCAAAAACCTAGGAATGCATCTGACATTAAAATCAGCGCCATCTGTTATCATAAAATGAAACTAAACGTTTTTTTGCTAAAAATGAATATTTTTTAGTTTTCGCGAGTCACGGACACACTAACTAGTTTCTAGTCTGTTGCGTTCTGTATTAGTAAAGGTAATCAGTGCACACGAAACTAATCCAAATTCCCATTAAACCATGTTGAATTTTAAAAGCCCGTATCACAGGCACTGTTAACTTTAATTTAACAGTGTTATGAATGATAGCAGCCATTGCATAGCCGACGCTAGCAAAATAACAGCCAGGAAACTGGGGCGCCACGGATATAGATTAATATTTTCATATAATCACAGTACTATAAAGCGACTGACTTCGGTGGCGGCTATGTTTTTACCACATTCAGAAAAAAAAACTTGCAACGCTCGAAGGAGGGATCTGTAACAAATCCCATGGGCGTGCAGAACTGGGAAATTTTAGTATGAAGTAACCGGGAATTGCCGGTACTGCCATACAAAAATTTCCCGGTTCTACACGCCTTAGATCTGTTCTTGTAGTATTTGAGTTGCTCTTTTTTTTTGACATGATCCTTTGCAGCGGGGTGCAATAGCGGCCTGAAGCTGCATATCGTATGTGGCCGGAGCTCCTCAGGAGCTCACAATTTTTTTTGATTTGGCAGTTTGTTGGATCATTTAGGAGAGCGCGATAGCTATTCAAGGTCGAGGCGCAGACGATCCGACCTGGCGCATTCTTACGCTTTCTTAAAACTTTGCATGTAGTGCGTTCGTTCACGGTTCGCACACATACAAGCCGCGCGCTGTACTTTTTGTATGTAGAAAAATTACTGCTATTATACTGTGCGAGTCACCTTACGTCAGTTAAAAAATAATAAAAGCCAAGCCTTATCTAGTGATCATAAGTCATCGCTCGCGTGTCAGCCCGCAATATGTCATCTCCACTCAAAGGCAACTTTCTGTAGTAATCAAGGCGCGACCATTGATTGATAGGATCCGCCACCCGCGCCTCTATAAATACTTTCAGATAACGTCATCGTAGTCTAATGAAAGAATACTAGAGTTGTGCCGCTCTAAAGAGCGCTCCGATCTCGGTCAATCGGTCAAAGGAACTAGTTCGGTCTTTTAGTTCCTTCAGTTCAGGAGCAAATTGAATATTTGATTTTGACTCATTCGATAATTCGCTCCCAACCGATTTGTACCGACGTATCGACTACTGAACTAAAGGACCGAAGACCGATTTAGAGCGCTTAAGAAGAACTAGTTCTTATCGGTCCGAGGTGGGATTTCATTCCTTTTAGTTCTTCGGTCCTGACCGACACAAGCCTAAAGAATACTACAGGGTGGATTTTAAATCCTTAACCCGAAAACCCGGGTACCCGTGTAACCGACTTTATTTACAGTTAGGTAAAATCCGGGTATTTTGACTCAGAACCCGGGTTGAAAAAACGTAGTAGGTAATTAATGAAAATTATGCATGTATATTAGTGTCCCAGAAAGCAAATCTCCATACAAACTTTGAAGCCAAGTCGGCACGCGTTCCCATCATCACAGAGAGCTGAAATTTTATATACCAGTATATTTGAGTAGTTAAAAAATATTTAAGGGGTATGCATTACAAAATAATAAAAGAAAATTAGTACTACTAAAATACTATGGTATTGGTTTTGACGACCGCCTTAGCTTAGTTGGTAGTGACCCTGCCTACGAAGCAGGAGGTCCTGGGTTCGAATCCCGGTATGGGCATTTATTTGTGTGATGAGCACGAATATTTGTTCCTGAGTCATGGATGTTTTGTATGTATTTAAGTATTTGTATGTATTAAATATATCGTCGTCTAGTATCCATAACACAAGCCTTATTGAGCTTACTATGGGGCTAGTTCGATTTGTGTAAGATTGTCCCCTAATATTTATTTATTATATAAAATTCCAGCTTTCTGTGATGGTGGGAACCTGTGCCGACTTGGCTTCAAAGTTTGTATGGAGATTTGCTTTCTTGGACACCCTAATTTAGAGTTATATTTTAAAGGTTATAAATAAAATCTAACATCGGCCAAGCAAATGCGAAAAAACATCACATGCTTGCTTATCTTACTTATCATGGCCGACAATACCCGCAAGTTCATTTTACGTAATGCAACCCGCCTACCCGAAAACAGAACTGAAAGACTATTGTTTGTACTAACGGAACGAACTAAGATTTTTGCCTTACTTATATTAAACATACTTTTATGTGTAAAAACCAATATAAGCACAGTAAAAACAAGTCATTTTAAACACTATTCGTGTTGTACGTTAAATATTTTTTCTTGGATTTAGTCGAATAAAATAACGAATAAATCATCCGTCATTTAAAAAGTTGTCGAATGATTTATTCGCGAATAAATCATCCGCGGATTAAAATAACGTGAATTATTTTTTATTCGAATGATCATTCAAAAAAAATAAATATTTGAATAATGCCCATCTCTGATTTAGAGTAGGATAATACCCGGGTTTCATATTTGCATTCCATAGTCACAGCGCTAAAGTGGCTAACACTAAGCCTAAACTCGCAAGTACGAAATTGCCAATAAAAAATGCAAGGAGTGCTACACCGCTGCCAATCTAGCTCAAACAAAACAGCTCAGCTGGCCACGATTCCAGGCTCAATCCTCATTACTTTAAAGCCCATAATCGCCTGGAGTGTAGGCTAATGAATATTGTAACGGTTCAGCTCATGCAGAATTATTCATTTAGAGAGAATTACCTAGGTAATGATATGGTAATATATGCGAGCGATAGCCTATCGCGCTGGATATCGAAGGCGTTTTTGCAACATACACGGGATTAACGCGGCTTACGATGTATTCTCGAACCGATTTACATACGATATACGACGCGATATTTCAGAGGTGCAGTATTACGGTCTTTTATGGGTCAATTGCAGAAAAAATGTACCTTTTACTTTTTTGTCTGATCATGGTACGGAAAAGTTGGGACATTTTGCACTACTTTTTTTTATTTCATAAATGAAAAGTGCTCGTGATCACCATGATCAGACAAAAAAAGTAAAAGGTGCATTTTTTCTGCAATTATAAGGGTCCTTATATTAAAAAAGGCGGTTTTTTTATGTTGAAGTTTATAACACAATAATTATAGTTTTAATAATTAGAAAGTATGTACCTACATCAGAATAAGTATAGCGATACAGCGAGGAAACGCTGCCAGTATCTTCGGAACCAAGCCAAAGGGGCCGATGTTTTGAGATATAATTTAGTTTTAGGTAGGTATATTTTAATTTTTATTTCAGGCTTTTATTTTGGGTGTATATTATTTCTACTTTAGGGTTTTATTTTTGTATTTAACTTGTAATTTTCTTTCGCATGAAAATATAATCAGAAAATATCAAAGTATCGTAACAAAAAATTATGTAAGTAATAGTTATAAAGTTAAACTACTGCAAAGAAACTTTGCGACGAACTTTGTTAGTTTTAAAAATTATCATGTATTGTATCTTCAATCAATTTACATCAGAAAAAATCCAGGACACAATGTCTTTTTTATACTATTACAACAGACAAATGGTAAGCAGTCACTGTAATCTGTGGACCAGGGCTCGAAACAGGTATTTTGCAAAAACCCCAAAATAGCCCAATATTTTGAATTATTTTATGTTTTTTATGTAGAGCTCAGTAATGTATTTAAGTCATGATTTCGTATTATTAGATTGTCTGGTTAAAAAACGAAATAATAAACCAAAGAAGGATAAGAACGGAAAGAATACCGGTATTTTTCTATGTAGCAAATACCGGTTTCCGAGCCCTGCTGTGGACGCTTGCAAGTTGCAACGCCAGGAGTATTACATGCCTATGGTAGGGGTGGTCGCTAATGTTGAACGCAGGTAAGCCGTGAAAAGCGGGGATTACGCACGGCGAGCGCGGTCCATTGGTTACCGGTTTAGGTAGCGCTGTAGATTTGCTAAATGATTCGAATCTAGTGGGGCTAACGGTAACGGTTATGTATACGTATGTAGGTAAGAATAGGCGCGAAACTTAGTCGAGAATCGTGGAAAGCGTCCTTGCTTACTGTTGGAATAAATATTCTGTATAGCAAAATCTATATCTAATGTAATACTCGTGCTGCCATCTATTGGCGACTTTTGTTGTATGTCATGTAGGTATGATAGTAAATTTAAAATATAAATTTAGTCTGTTCACAACTGTCATGGTAGTTTTATTAGGTTATGGGCCCAGCACGCTTCCACTGCGCCACTCTGCTTTCTTTGCTCAATTCCCGACTAAGTTTAGAGACTTTAAAGAGGGTAACTGTGTCGAGCTCTTTTGTACCTCACCCCCGCACTTCATGTATAGCCTGGTAGAATTTAATACAGTCAGTTTGTTTTGCAAAAATTGCAAATAGGCCTCAGGGGCTTTTTACCGATTTTTAAATAAATAAATATTGTGGGTTCAATCTTACACAAATCAATCTAGTCCCAAACTATGCAATGCTTGTATTATGGGTATTAGACGACGATATAGGTACATACTTATACAGAGTGAAATATTATCGTCCAAATTTTTCCTAGGCATTAGGTATCAATAAAAGATGGCATTAGGTACAGAAAAAAAATATTTAGGTAAAATAATGCCCTCCGGCCACGTGGTTAGACATGTCGGACGACGAGGAATTTTGATTCCTTGCTGTTCGGCATGTCGGACTATCAGGATTTTTTTATTCCACGTACTTATTTCGACCATCGAACCAAGAGAATATCTAAATTCCACTTGTTTCGATCCGCGAACCACGAGGATTTTTAAAATTCTACTTGGTTGACCATTATACCTTGGTTGACGCTTATATCTGATTACCGTAGTTACTTATCAAAGCACTCATTTCTATAGCAACAGAGTTATTTATTTAAACTTTATTGCAGTAAAGAATACTTGTCGTACAAAAAGCAATAAGTTCAACTAAAGCCAGCAAGCAAGAAAGTGGCTACGGAAGTCCTTTTATTAATCGGACTGTGTCCTGAGCCAATGGTCGAAGAACAGTTGACGTTGCATATGGCTCATAGGGGATCGATCAGACCCCATAAAACGGGATAATAAGGTGAGGTCCTTACCTTAAGCTTGGCGATCTGTATGTCCCTGAGCCAGGCACCAAAGAGCAGCTTTACGGGCTCGTTGGCGATTTATCAGATCCCAAGAGACCGGAACAATAGGGCAATATAGGTACCTTATGATTGTCAAACTGTATGTCTCTGAGCCAGGGGTCGAAGAGCAGCTTGTCCGGCTCGATGTTGACGGGCCTCTGCCGGTGACCTTTGTTGCACATGTTCCATTAGGGTTTGATCAGACCCCATAAATCGTGACTAGGTTACAGTAGCGTGGGGTCCACAGAACTCGATTCCTAACGGCTTGCCTAATATAAGGCATTTGAGCATCTTATTCTACAGCTCTTAAGGAAAATGTACGCCAAATCTGCATCGGCTTGCCCAAGCATATCTTTTGCGCCACGCCACTGCTAGGTTATAGCAACCGGAGAAATAAGGTGAGGTTTTTGCCAGGAGTGGAATAACAGTTGATGTTGTACATGCTCAATTGGGGATCGATCAGACCCCATAAACTGTGACTATGTTATAACAAGTGAGATTTTTACCTTATGCTTGTCGAATTGTATATCCCTGAGCCAGGGATCAAAGAACAGCTTTACGGGCTCATTGGCGATCGATCAGATCCCAAGAGACCGGAACAATGAGGCAATATAGGTACCTTATGCTTGTCGAACTGTATGTCTCTGAGCCAGGGGTCGAAGAGCAGCTTGTCCGGCTCGATGTTGACGGGGCTCTGCCGGCGGCCCTTGTTGCACATGCTCCATTGGGGGTTGATTAGACCCCAAAAACCGGGACCTGTGCAAACAAGACGATTTTATTAAATTACTTAACATATAAGAAAACTATTCAACTAGAGATAAGTTCACCTTTATTCATTGTCTTTGTATTTTATTGTAGTTCAACTATTGATTATGATTTTATGTGAAATAATTTGTTTTTTTTTTACATCCAATATACAAGGTGACCCATTTAGATCGGTCAGTATGGGAAAGTCTGAAACTATAAGACATACGAAGATCTGTTCTTAGGAACCATGTCATCGATTTTACGGACGAGAAAAACTGCGAACATAGATTTGAAAAAAAAAACTTGTATTTTATCGGGAATCGAACCCGGTCGTTTTGGAAAATATTAAATACAATGGATTTTATTCGTTTTAGATATCGTGTTTTCTAGTAACATTTACTGCTTATGTCCTACACAATCGATATCCAAATAGAAATAATGTACCTAAGTTTTATTTTTCTAAACGACCTGGTTCGATTCCCGGTTAAAGCTGAAGCTTTTTTTTTCAAATCTATGTACGCAGTTTTTCTTGTCCCTAAAATCGATGACAGATCTTCGTATGTCTTATAGTTTCAGACTTTCCCATACTGACCGATCGAAATGGGTTACCCTGCAAAGCTACATAAAACTGGTTTTATATCAAGATTGATAAAATAATCAATAGATGTAAAACAGTTCCGTTACTAGGTAACTGACTGACAAAGTACAGCTGAAACTGCTGCTGATAACGATATTAAAAAAGTAATTATGGAAATTCAACTCTAATGGGTTGAAACAGGGGATAAAAGTTTGTATTAATAACCACATTTTTACTAAAAAAAACCCGACCGCGGTGCACTTTGAAACTGCATAAAATCCGCCATTTTGTTTATTTTAACGAACTTCATACCCAGTGACACTCGCACCATCAAGACGAATCCAATGATGTATCATTTATCAAAATCGGATGTGCCGCTGAGTAGTTACGAGCGGACACAGGAACGGACATACATACATACAGGTCAAACACATAACCCTCCCTTGGGCTTCGCCGCAGTCGGGTAAAAAACTGGATATTCACGCGTCTGAAGTTGCAATGTGTCATTTAGATGACACAACTACTTCAGTAATTAAACGCACTGTTAATTGGCCCTAAAAATACATTACTAAATAAAATAGGTACATTATTTTACACCCAAGTGTATCATAAACCTTATCCTATCCTGGAACACGCAAAGCGATCTACAGATAACGATGGTATTGAAAAGTTTATGTTAGCAGCAAACTTTGAAAGTTATTGATTGCCAAGGATGTTAACTATTAACAAGCCCACACTCGTATTTTATTAATAGCTTAGGTATACTAATACCAAGGATCATTAAAACAAGAGTACTGTCATTCTCCATACAAAAAGCTGTTCCCCGAATTTACAATGCCATCTATGTATAGGCTTGGTAAAAGAATTATATTATTTACAATTATTCAACTTTGCAAACGTGACACAGTATTTAAATGTTAGAATTTATTTATTATTAGCTGTTTACGAACTAATTGTTACTATTTCCTATGTTTCTTTGTTCAATTATAACATCGTTAAATGTTTAGTTTTTTAGCGCCATCTAGTTTTTGCCCGGAAATCCCCTAGCGGTCGGGTTACAATCCAAAGTATGGAGAATGACAGTCCTCTTGTTTCAATGGTTCTTGCTAATACCAATTTCTGATGGGCCATTTTTTAGAAAACTATACAACAACTTTTTAGATCTGATAAATTGCCTATTGGGTCGATCAACGCTGAAAGAAGAAAAATGTATCCGAATTGTTTCATACTCATTTCGTTTTCGTAATATCGATAATGACGGCCGCCGTCAGACGGCGTCTTCCGTTAATGCATCCAGCATGATGAGAGTATAAGATTCGAATTGGCAGTATCGTTGGCAGCACCTTCGTTGTGCACATTCCTTATAGCAAGGACCTTAAAATGACCATAGTTATGCAGAAAGCGACCAGAGGCACAGATTAGACGCTGGGTCGGAAATCCATGGTTCCATTCCTACTCTGGACCATGAGTGAACGTCATTGAATTTTTCTTGTACTTATCTATATATGTAAAACTACTAGCATTTACCCGCAGCTTTGCCTGTGTTATTCCTGTTATTATGCCATGGGATCCGCCTACCGGGATATAAAGTATCCCATTTCAATCCAGGACTTAGTACATACAATTTTATCCCAATCCATTCAATTACTAACATCGCCTTATTTAGTAACGAAATAGGCTTAGAATGCTACGCTTTGTCGTGCGATAAATAAATGATAAAGCATCCGTCACTCTCACACACTAATATTTTGTCAGAACGGGACGGATGCTTTATCATTTATAAGTATATCGCGCGACAAAGCGTAGCATTATAAGCCTATAGGATAGGATTTGAACAAAGTAAATATTATACTTGGTAAAATATAAATAATTCGGTCAGCATAGTCATTGGTCAGGATATTTACGCTAGCCAATTACCGGTTAAAATGGCCTAAACTCAATAATATTCGACCAAGTTTCATAATTTCCATCCGATCTCCCGCATCGACATAAAAACTACCACTGACCCTACAGATTTTACAACTGAATTAACATTAAAACGAATTGGGAACTGAGCGGGCGTATTAAAAGCATTTATACCGAGCGGTTTGGCAACGTCACAATTTTTGTGCCTTTAATAAGGAATTATTTTGCGATTTTTTCCGCTGCTGGGCAAAGGCCTCCTTTTGCCTTGGCCGTTATCTAAGAAAATCATTAAATTTGATGCTAAGCAGGGCTCGGATACCGGTATTTTCTCCATACAAAAATATTCCGTTCCTTTCGTTCTTTGGTTTATTACTTCATTTTTCGATGACGATGACTACATTCCAGCAGGAAAAAAATGCAAAATACTGTAGAAAATTACAAAAATTATCACGTTTCGAGAGTGTTGGGAAGACTGGCGGGAGCACACTCAATGCGGATGAATGGCACAGAAGAGAAGAGGCCTATACCCAGCAGTGGCGTGGCGTAAAAGATATCCTTGGGCAAGCCGGTGCAGAAATGGCGTACATTTTCCTTAAGAGCTGTAGAATAAGCCGCTCAAATGCCTGATATTAGGCAAACCGGTAGGAATCGAGTTCTTTGGACGCCACGCTACTGATACCCAGCCAATGCTGGCAATAAAATCGCAAAATACTAAAGAAAAATTACAAAAGCTCCGACGTTGCCAAATCGCTCGGTATAAATGCTCTTAAAAACGATGACGTACCGAAATTACAGCCGCTAGTCAAACAGAAAAGCTATCCGAGCCCACGTAACACACTATCAAATTCAATAGAAATCTGGGACCGCAAAATTTGGTCATCATAGTGCATTGAAACGTACATAATGTACCGTGTAGGGTGTCTCCGCTGTCATTACCAGGGTCCCGTCATTATCGTTACATTAGGACATTTTTGTAGGCCAAATAAATAAAATATGTACACGGTCATTATTCTGCTACGCAAACCCGAAACGTCGTAAGGATGTATGCGAGTTGTTAGGAATATAGTGGCTTTTGGTTGGGAATGGTTTGGAGAAGTGTTATTAGAAGAGATCGGAGATACTGGGTAATTAGGGTGGTACCTATAATTATACGGGCTGGGTTTTGGTGTATGTAATCTAATTCGGTGTCATTCACAGAGCGACTATAGCTTTAAATGTAATAGAAAAATAGGTTCTCGGTGTTAATGAAAATATAGGCTGTGGTGACTGCTTACCATCAGGCAGGCCGTACGCTTGTTTGCCACCCTAGTTGTATAAAAAAAAAGTAAGCGGAAACTGGCACAAATTAATTTTAGATCAAGAATTATGGAAACGTGATAATTATATTTACTTTGACTTTTCGAGTGTGCCGTAACGTCGAGGTAAATATATTATGTTTTTACGTGATTAACTCTCGTTCTATATAATAATGACTGAAAGTTTAAATTAACGTAATGAAAAACTGAAATTGCATTTTACAAAATCATATATAATATTTACTTACTTGTATATTGATTAGAACCAGTTAACCGCTTTTGCTTTTGAGTTGGTTAATTAAAATCGAGCCTTTGAATCACCAAAAACCACATGTTTTTCAGATGGCTAAACAAATTAATTCTGATTAATTAAATATTTTGTCTTTTGCAATTGCTCTTTGTGAATCATATTTTGGTGTCGCCAGATTAAATTTCAAAGAGTCAAAATGTTTCACGAATTCGTTCGAACAGACTCATTTAGATTTTTTGATAAAACTAAGGTTAATAGTTGACACCCTGCTGTCTTCTCTATTGTCTTATGACTTGACAAGGGATGTAACGATACCGATAATCGGCAGGCCGATATAGAGGCGTCGCCGATTATATACAACCGATATTTGAACAGCGCAAAAAAAAATTGCCGTCTGAAAAAATCTGCGTATAGTATCTAATTTTAATTACTGACTTAATTCATGTATCGGTTTATTACTTTGTGCAATGATTACTTTGTTTATTGTCTCTATGTTTCATAATAAATATTTTAGTGGCAACTACTGGGTTAGTGTCAAGCATTCTGACATCTTGCTTAATGACTATTTAATAATTTTGCCACTAAGTGCATTACTTTCAACAATTATTTATAATAAAACTGACGAAGTGCGAATTGGATTCGCACACGAAGGGTTCCGTACCGCCGTTGAGCAAAAAGCACCAAAGCCACATTTTTTTTAAATAGGGACTTTTACTTTAAATCGTATTTTGTTTTTATATTTTTTTGTCATAGAAATAGGTACATGTTTTGTAAAAGGATACAGCCCTGTGACAGACGGACAGACAGACAGATAGATGGACAGTGGAGTCTTAGTAATTCGGTTCCGTTGGCACCCTAAAAACGAAATACCGTTTTAGAAAAAGATTTCAAGTAATAAAGTAGTTTTAATTGCTTTTACCTTAACGTTTTAGTTTAAAAATAATTGTTTTATCATTAATTTTAGATTTAATGCAATTTATAAAATACTTTTCACAGTACATAAATTTACTCAACAAAAAACACTGGTCAATAATTTTATTACAAACAGAATATGTCTGAAATGTAGACTAATCACAGCGCTATCATTACCATGTCATCAGATTCCAGTGTTCCTTTCGTTAGATAAGTGTCGCCCGGGTCGGACACTATCCAATATAATGATACGGGCGCGTCATTAAGATCGTATCTCCGTCATTGCCCTGCCGTCATTACCCGGGCGCGTCGTAGTTTTTCGAGTGAATGTACGTGATTAGGGAATGGGAATTGATACAGTGTTGTTCACTGTTGTAATTAAAAGTAAACGATAAAAGTCGGGTTTTTTAAATAGAGTTTGGTTACATTGTTTTTACATAAGTGCTTGGCACTGTCCCAGTACTCGCCATCTTGAATGTTAAGTTATTAGCAATATAGGGTAAGAGCAGGGTGTCAACTATTGAAAATTAGTGTGTAGACATGCGCAAAATGTATCACTAAAGTGAAAAGAGTGATACAAATCTTTCGCTCTCAAAGATATGTATCACTATTTCAGCTCAGTAGCTCCGCGGTGTGTCGACAGCTTAATAGGTCTTATAGCTCATTGTCAGTAGCTCCAAATCCAAATATTTCCGAACAAAAGAGAGAGCATTTAGATATACGGTGACAAGACAGGGACGAAAAGTTCGTGTTTATCGTGTCTTTTCTTGCAGCTCACGGCTCAGTAGAGCTACTTGAGAGCGAGTGAGTTGAAAGACATACTGAGTTGTTTGAATCGGAACTGAGCTAGTGAGCCGGTGAGCTAGATCAACTGATATAGCTCTATTGAATCACTCACTCGCGAGCTACACATGACTATTAGTGTGTCAAATACTAGAACGTTCTCCTTATTTGCAAGTTCAAGTACGTATTTAATAATAATAATATTTACTAGTATAAGTATATGCTTACCAGAAATTCCATCGTACGTCCACCATTCCTCCCAGCTTCCTGATATATCTGAAAAAAAAAGACATTGAAATGTTACTAATCTAACTTATTACTTTTTTCAAATATCTAATTCCCTAGTTGAAAAGCTCAGTTTGAATTATTCATAAGCAAAAATCGGACCCGGTGGGGGCCTTAGCGTTCCCTGGAGTCGAACCAGGTCTCTGGCCCGACCACTATGAGTGAATCGGATTAGATGGGGGCCAGGGACGCCTGGGGTCGAACCAGGTCGCTAGTCCCGGTTCCCTTGAGAGGGTCGGACTAGGTGGGGGCCAAAGCGCCTAGGGTCGAACCAGGACGCTAGGCCAGGGCCACCTTGAAGTTACATTGTTTGCTCAAAGTGAGCAGCGGACCAGCGGGAAGGTTGAAGCGGATCAACCTGTCCTAATATGAGGGTGTGAATCAACCGAATGAGAGTTTTAGTTGCCGGTTCGCTAAACCTAGCCCGGCTAAGAAGACTCCGGCAAGAAACTTAGCTGAGCCCGAGCAAGGTCGGAGTGAAGTTAAACCAGTACATTCGGGTCCTGTGGCAAGTCGAGACGCGGCCCTTGTGTGCTGTTATCGCGAGGAGGTCGACCCCGCCGGCGGGGGCGACGACCTCACAGCGGTGATTCTTTCGAATCCTGCTGAGATGTCGTCGTCCGGGTTCAAGCACGACATTTCCTAGGTCAGGGTTTCTTAAACTGTGGTCCATGGGCCCCTTAGGGGTCCGTGATACGAGAGCCGCGGGTCCGTGGCTATGCATACAACAAAAACTTTGATGTGCCCTTGATTTCCTTTTTTCTCTGATTTGATTCGGAAAGGGTCCGTAAGGTTTCCGAAATAATGTAGGGGGTCCGTGACCATAAACCTCTGTCCTAGGTGATCATTGTCACTATCAGGAAGAACATACCTGGTTTATTGTACCATGGATGGCATAACATCGTCCGTAGGGTGTCAAGGGAGTGATAGTTTTAAAAATAAAATAGACTTACCTTTGACTAAGACACAAAGCAGTGTAAGTATGAAGAGCGAGCATTGGTGCATGGTGCTTGCCCGTGGCTGAGATCACCGCATCAGGCTGGTCGCTGAAACAAGATAAAAAAAATATTAACATCATGTTTTGGAGGGACGTCAACGTCTTTTTAGCAGCGGTTCGACTGCAGCTAAATGAGCGTTTCAAACGCTTAAGGCCTCTTAAGCAGGGCTCGGAACCGGTATTTTGCAGAAAGCCCGAAATAGCCCGATATTTTGAATTATTTTATGCTTTTTATGTAGGGCTTTTTGCGTAAGTAATGACTTCGTGTTATTATATTGTCTGATTAAAAAATGAAATAAGACCAAAGAACGGAAAAAGTACCGGTATTTTTGTAAGGAGGCAATACCGGTATCCGAGCCCTGCTCGTAAGAAATTTGAAACTCAATTAACTCTATCAGTGAGGTAAAAGAAGGCAACCCAACGTGGGATAGCTCTTTCTGGTCACAGTATATTTTTCCTCCTAGAAAAGTACCTTTTGTACAGATGTAGTGCATAATGATTTTCCATCGTACTTTATCGGAAAAGTTCGTGTTTATCGTGCTCTCTCAATCAGCTTCAGTACCCATCTTACAGCCGCCATTTTTCACGTTGACATTTGACACAATAAAGTTCCATATTAATGGATATGAAAACGTCACTCATTTGATACAATCATTGATTGACAGTTCGAGTGCCATCGTATTCCAATTGAGATCTGAGTTTTCCCGATGGAAAATTATTTTGCACTACATCTGTAGTCAAGCGGCTTGTATGTGTGCGCGCCGTGAACGAACGCACTACAAGTAACTGGCAGTATGTGGAATGAACTCCCACCTGAGGTGTTCCCAGCGCGCTATGACATGGGGTACTTCAAGAAACGAGTAAACAGGGCTCTCAAAGATCGGCAACGTATAGGTAACACCTCTGGTGTTGCAGATATCTATGGGCGACGTTGACTGCTTTCCATCAGGCAGCTCGTCTGCTCGTTTGCCACTTATAACATAAAAAAAAGTAACGTTTTAAAAATGCTGCAGTACGGATCACACCGTCTACGCCTCGACCTTGAATAAGTACAGTCGAGTTCATTTATATCTATACATATAAGAGGACAAACATATCTGAGCACGCTTTTATGCTCCTGACAATAGGGTCGTGTTCAGATATATTTGTTCCCGTAAGTATGTAGATGTAAATGAACTCGACTGTATCACGCGCTCCTAAACGACCGTAGAAAAACTATAGCTTGGCAACTTCGTTGGTGACACTCACATGTGTGCTTTTTGTGGGGTCCTCCAGAGGATGCTTCCGTCGGTCGTCGTTCGTGTTGGGGGTAACTTGTGTGAGTAATTACGGCTGCACATAACACAAAGCACACATGTGAGTGTCACCAACGAAGTTGCCGAGCTATAGTTATCTGTCTATATACTTTGCTATGTTAACCTTTCGCAAAGTTTCGTAATCTAAGCAGGTGTAAACTGCAATCAATTCACTTAATCAAGCCAACCTGTAATCACGAGCATTGTCGAGAGCTTATAAATGAATTCAAATGATAGCGCGGCTCGTTAAAGGGTAGCCGCGCCGGAACCGCCGCTATCGGGGGGTTAACGCAGCGGTGGAAGGGACAGGCGGTAGCGGGTATTAAACCTTAAGATCTTCATTCAGAATTAAGTTTGTGCAAGTTGTGGCCGGAAAGTTTTGCCATCTTTTTCTTACTTTGTATACTAAAGGAAGATGCACATAGTTGCTGGGTGCTGACCCACAAATTACAGGAAAATATTATCAATTAGACGCGCCTGTAGAGAACGTGCACAACAAGGGTGCTGCCAACTGGTGCCGCCAATCCGCATGTTGTACTCTACCATGCTGGGGCCACATTAACGGGAAAAGTCGTTAATATCGCGATGATGGACGATAAACGTTAGTGTAGCCACGACTATATTTCACATTGAAATTTATATGACATTATTTCAGGCTTGCTAAGTTTCCTTTATTCTCCACATTACAGGCTAGCATTCATCAAGCCCAAAACCGTGCAGCTTGGAGAGCGTTGGTGAAGAGTTCCCGCAGCCGTCACGTCCCTCAGCCATGAGGATACGACGAAGAAGAAGAAGTTTCCTTTACTGTCTGCATACTGTCTCTTTTGTAAATTTAGTGCTGCCACCTATAGTTTCTATACGTTTTCTATATTGCTCGCTTGCTTGTCGCTTGTTTCTCGCACCACGGTTAACGCAAGTAGGAGTGGCTAACGACCAAAGATTGCCTGCGGCTCTAAAAGATATTTGGCGCCAAAGCTTTCGTTAAAGATTGTAATCGGCCCACCGAGAGTTGTATCGGACGTGTTTATAGCTGAATTTTCTTAAGTGATTATTTAATGTAATACTTTTTTAAATAATCGATTGAATCAGGCGTTACTTTGCGGAAGTCCATGTTAAATAAAAACAAAAATATTGCTTTGCTAATCCGCGATATGATAACGTGTTAGATAATAAGTGCTAGCTCGTTATAAATACTTGCGTATTTCTTCATGCACTT
Organism: Eudemis profundana; assembly: GCA_947034925.1. NCBI lineage: Eukaryota > Metazoa > Arthropoda > Insecta > Lepidoptera > Tortricidae > Eudemis > Eudemis profundana. The sequence goes on along the minus strand of OX344806.1, from coordinate 3,747,041 downwards.
ACATGCAAATAAATTTTTCGTCGATATGTTGTAGTTTTTTTTATATAGTATAAACTACGCTTAGAGCATGAATCAGCGAGCCTCTAATTAGCTCCGAAGACAAACGTGACTCCGTTTTAATTGCGGGTGGACATGCGAACTCCACGGAACGGGAAATAAAATTATTCAAAGCAGAGAAAATTTTATTGTTGGATGAGACTGCCACTATAAACTTTATTTAGTACTAGTAGACTTGCCCGCAACTTCGCTCGTGGATGTGAAATATGTCAGATAAAATAAATAAATAAATACTGTGGGGACAACCTTACACAAGTCGATCTAGTGTACACTTTGCCTGAAAGCAGCTTTTTCCGTATACGTAGTGTGCGGTAAAAGCCACTTTATGGCCAGGTGTGGCATAATAGTACATTACATAACTAGGTTGGTAATACAAAGAAAGGCCGAGATCGCAGAAGTTTGCGGCCCGAGCTGCAAGCGAGGGACGTAAATATGCGATCGAGGGCTTTCTTTATTACCTCCCGTGTTGGGTTCATCATTTTATGTCTACACTTGACCAGAAAGCGGCTTTTTCCGTACGCGCAGCGTGCGGAAAAAGCCACTTTATGGCCAGGTGTGGCATAAAGTTCATTATATGATTTCGATATGTCGTTTTTCTGTGTACTTTGATTTCTTGTATCTATCTATCAGTGGCGTGGCGTAAAAGATATCCTTGGGCAAGCCGGTGCAGATTTGGCGTACACTTTCCTTAAGAGCTGCAGAATAAGGTGCTCAAATGCCTGATATTAGGCAAGCCGGTAGGAATCGAGTTCTTTGAACGCCTCGCTACTTCTATCTATATATGTAAAACAAATTGTGTTAGATTTGTACATTAAATAAATATCAAGTATTATAACTTTACTGCACCTAATCCCTGCTTCTGTGTCCCTCTAGAGTCTATAGTTATACGGTATGAACTATAAGTGTTACAGATTTCACAGCATAGCTCGGCCGGAGCTCTACAGCGCTATAAATAAGTATAAGCTTTAATTTGCTTTGCATTAGCGTTATCTGCGACCCCGAGATAGGCTTAATTTCCTCTCCAAAGTATCTTTTTTGTCAAGGAAACGAGTTCTTTGATAAGGATTATACGATAGTGGGATGGTGTTGTAACAGTATAATTATTTTTGTTTTTGTCGTTATATTATATTAATTTTAAAGTTTCGTCAAGTAAATTGTAAAAGCCACTTTCTGGCCAGGTGTGACATAAAGATAATATTTAAATAAAATATAATTGGTTCAGTCATCTCATCTAAGCACCGCCATAGAAACATTCTTTCGGAACAAATGTAGGTAGGTTATCTTGACTTCGACCCTTTATTTTATTTTAATTATTATTTACACATACCTACACATCAGTGGCGTGGCGTAAAAGAAGGGCATTTCTCCAGAAATATGTCTGCGACTCATTCATCTGTCTCTCCATACATTTAGTATGAAAAAGGGCGAGATGAATGAGGTGACCGCAGACATATTTCTGGAGAAATGCCCAGATATGCTTGGGCAAGCCGATGCAGATTTAGTGTACATTTTCCTTAAGAGCTGTAGAATAAGGTGCTCAAATGCCTGATATTAGGCAAACCGGTAGGAATCGAGTTCTTTAGACGTCACGCTACTGCTACACATAAACTTTTTGTATTTAACGTAATCGTGCGTCCTGTATGTTCTCAAGTACTGATAAGTGTATCCAAAAATCTTTTACAAACCGAACTAAAACCGCTATATAGAAATCAATACCACTATAAGTTAAATACAAGAACATCCCCTCACAATAACATTCTGGCCCCTCTGACGCCAGGATGGCGGGCGCCGGCGAGTCTGGCTCGTCCCGGGGAGAATCGGGGGCAGAGACGCTTTCTTGTGAAAATAACGCTAAAAGCACAGTATACGAGTAGCAGTAATTTTTCTTCCGACAAAAGGCACATCGCGCGCTTGAATGTGTGCGCGCCGTGTACGAACGCACTACAAACAGAGTTTTAAGAATGCGTAAGAATGTTCCAGTATAGATCGTACCCACACAGACGTGCTATAAAGAAATGTACATTTAAGTACTTTGCTAACAGTGTTACTGATACTGGGAAACAAATAACTTGAGGAAATGACTAAAATAGGTCCCAACGATATAAGTTTAGGTTTAAGCAGGCTGAATAAGGTTAAATAATTACCGTAAGGTCGGGGTACTTTGGCCAAATGTAGGGTAACTTTGCCCTCCTTGTAAATCACATATCTCAAATCTATAGGGTCTGATAATAAACAGGAATGGTCAGCTAAAACCAACCACATGGCAAAGTGCCGTAATTTAAATGCAATAATAAAACCTGGACCCAATTAATCCCTATGGCCAAAGTTACCCCCCAGGGCGAAAGTACCCCGACTGTTGTTGGGTTTTAAATTTAAAAGGATCGTGCCCGTGACATACCCAAATCACAGTATAATAGCAGTCATTTTTCTTCCTACAAAAGGCACATCGCGCGCTTGAATGTGTGCGCGCCGTGTACGAACGCACTACAAGCAAAGAAATAAGAATGCTTAAGAAGTATGGATTGCACTTACACAGACGTGCTATCGTGTGAATACGTGTCACGTGCTCCTAAACGGCCGAAGTTGGACTACTTGTTCGTCTGTATACTTTGCCCAAATAGTGGAAGAGATTTCTTAGAGGCATGAGTTGACACTCGTACATTATTAGTACATTATACGACAGCAATTTTGTACTATCTCTAATAAAGGGTTTAGATACCAGTTCATTCCTCGGGATAGAGGTTTATCTTTCCAACCATATTCCATATAATTGAAGATTGCAGAACTTTAACTTACCTATACACTCACGGACAATGAATTCGGGAAATTTTCTATTAAAAGCCGGGCCCAGACGAGTGTAATGTGTAAAGTAATTTAACATGTAGGTAATGTAACGGGAAATCTGCATGTGGGAAATTACACGTAATCTTACATTACACGTTACACTCGTCTGGACTCGGCTTAATTATTCATAGAATACAAATATTTATTGATAACACCATAGTTACAAGTCAATTAGGTAATTAGTACATTATTTGACAGCCATTATTTGCAAAATGTATATGTATAATATTAATATAATAACATTTCATTATCTCTTTGGCAATTGAAAATAATCTCCCACACTGTACACAGAATGACCGGAAATCATTGTCCGTGAGTGTATTTCATCACAATAATTAAAAATATGTACATGTAATAAATCAACACAGGCAAGCCTTAAAAAAGCCTTTACAATTCCGTAACATAAAAACCGCCTTTTAAGAAATAGCTCATTAAATCCAAACTTGTTTCAAAAAGAAAATGTGAGGAAATGTAGAAATAATAAATCTTAACCGACTTTTCTTCGGTTCACGCGACTTTGGTGTTTATTGTAAGGGGGTAGGTATCAAAATGGGGTGGGGGTAGGTCGTTAAAAGTGTTCCTCGTCACCGGAAGTTAACAGCGGTTGGTAGACAAAGCTCGTTGTTCACCGGATGTGGGTGTATCTGCAAGTTACGTTTCTTGTTAATGCAATACAAGTGTTTTTCTACGCTGTTGTTTAGTTTAGGCGTTGTTTAAGGAACAGGCTTTAGCGTAAACGTTAATGAAATGATTATAGGTTAGATTAGGTTAAAAAAATATTCACATTACAGATCACTTACAGTTACTAGTATCACGGCCAGGGCTCGGATACCGGTATTTTCTTCATACAAAAATAGTACCGGTATTTTTTCCGTTCTTTTCGTTCTTTGGTTTATTATTTCATTATTTATCGGCCAATCTAATAATACGAAGCAAGAACCTTCAAATAAATAGCCGGACGGAGAATCACTAACAAAGAACTGAAGCATGTCTAATCGGCCGGCTACCTATCTGTGTGTGCTGCTCGCAATAGGAAAAAACTAGTTGATGTGTGCGTGCGGCTCGTAAGTACAAGCAGCCGGCGCATTCGAAATGGCTTCAGTTCTCTGTTGGCGAGGCTCCATCCGGCTATTTATTTGAAGGTCCTTGATACGAAGTCATTACAAATACATTATTGCGCCCTACATAAAAAGCATGAAATAATTCTAAATATTGGGTTATTTCGGGGTTTTTGCAAAATACCTCTACTCTACTCTCATAGACGAGAGCAAATAGTTGTGAGTGATATTTGTTTATTTATTTCGAACTAGCATTTTCCCGCGGCTTCGCCCGCGTTGTTCCCGTTATTGTCCCAAAGGAACTCTTTACCGGGATATAAAGTATCCTATGTTTCAATCCAGGACTTGGACTACTTACATGCCAAATTTCAGCTTGATCCATCCAGTTGTTATCCCGTTATTAGGTAACAAACATCCAAGCATCTAAACATCCAAACATCCTCACACACTTTCGCATTTATAATATTAGTGGGATGACGGTTGAGTTGTGAATGAGCTTACTGGTCTACTAGACGGCGGGTCGTCGCCCCCTCGGCGCCGAATAGTCGCGACGCAGCCGGATCATATCTCTATGTAAAAAGAAAGAAAGAAAGAAAAACATTTATTCAATAACGCACACAAAAACAGGACTTGGGGCAGATACACAGAAACAGATCACATAACATATGCGTTCAGGAGTACACAGTGGGTCCAGCAATGTGTGCGATAATGAAAAGGCCTTGACTCAGCATTGTGTATGTATCAGATAGGGGTTGATTGTGAAAGAAATGAATTTGAATGTGCAATTTGTTGACAAGTGATTTTGTTAACTGTTCAAGTGTACCAGGTTATTCTTTAGTAATATGCCTGCGGTCACCTTATTCCTCTGGCCCATTTTCATACTAAATGTATGGAGACAGAGGAATAAGTCGCAGACATATTTCTGAAGAATAACCCCGTCAAATTGGAGTTCTTTGAAAGTTGGGATACGCGGGTTAACTGTAGACAACTTCTTTTGGGCATATCTATTTTTCGTTGTAGGTACCCAAGTTAGAAATGAAAATAGGGTTATTTAACCTGTATGTATGTATGTATGTCCCTATCAGTCAGGTTTCCGTTCTGGCCACAGCACGACTACGGCACTCGTGAAAATTACGGACGACATTCGGTCGGGCATGAATGATCGCAAATTGACTGTGTTGACATTGCTAGATTTTAGCAATGCATTTAATACGGTGGATTTTGATATCTTGCTAGGGATACTACGTTCTCTTAACATATCTCCGACGGTTATTGACTGGTTTCGTAGTTATCTGACCGGTCGTCGGCAGCGTATAAAGGTGGATGTTTCTCGTTCTTCGTGGTGTAGCACGCTAGCCGGCGTTCCGCAGGGCGGTGTGTTATCTCCTCTGTTATTCTCCATTTTTATTAATTCCATTACAAATAGTTTATCTTCACATTATCACCTTTATGCCGACGACCTTCAAATTTATTCTCAAGGTTCACTCGAAGATCTTCCATCGGTTATTTCCACTACTAACTCCGATTTGGAACGTATTTCAGAGTGGAGCAATCGTTATGGTCTAACTGTCAACCCAACCAAAACACAAGCCATCATCGTTGGTAGCACAAAATTGGTCTCAAGAGTCGACTTTGTTACCCTTCCTCGTATCTCCTTCAATGGCGTCTTGATTCCTTTCTCTCACCAGGTAAAAACTTGGGTGTTATCTTAGATCGCACTCTTTCTTGGGGGCCCCAAGTGAATGAAGTGAGCAGGAAGATGTTTGCCGCTGTCGGCTCTCTTAGAAGACTTCGCAATTTTCTTCCCATCGCTACTAAGATTGCGCTTGCCCAATCTTTACTTCTTCCCATTCTTGACTATTCTGACATTTCCTACATTGATCTTTCTGAGGAGCAACTTAATAAGCTTGAGCGCATTCAAAATATCTGCATTAGATTCATATTTGGGTTACGCAAGTATGATCATGTCTCTAGTTTTCGATCCCAACTCAAGTGGCTCCCTATCCGTTTTCGACGTAACTCTCACATTCTTTCTCTACTTTATAGCATACTTTTCAACCCCGCAACTCCCCGCTATCTTAAAGAGCGTTTCAGTTACCTGTCGTCGGTAAGATGCGCTAAAAATTTGCTCTTAAATGTTCCTTCCTCTCAATCTAAATTCTATACGAAATCCTTTACCTTCCAGGCCATACGTTTATGGAACTCCTTACCTCTCGAGTTAAGATGTGCTGAATCTCTTCCTATTTTTAAAACCAAAATTAAAGAGCATTACCTATCCGTCCCGTAATATTTTTAAATTGTGTACTTTTTGGAAACTGTTTCTTTGTAAAGCCTGCTGACTGTTTTGCGGTTAATTTTTTCCCCTATTTATTTATTTGTATTTATGTATGTATATGTAGGTTTATATATCTATTTATTTATGTATGTTTATGCCCCTGCGGTTATTTATTTTTGGTACCAAATTAGCCCTCGCTCTTGTTACCCTTCGCACCACCTACTGTTTTTTTGGTTTATTTTTGTGTCAATTCCGCTACCCAAAGGTTGTCTGGAAGAGATCGCTCTTAAGCGATAAGACCGCCTGTTGTCTACCTATTTAAATTGTTCTAATTATGTAAGTACCTCTTGTAATGTGTTTTTCTGGTGTGCAATAAAGTATACTTGTATTGTATTGTATTGTATGTCCGTTCCTATGTCCGCTCGTAATCTCAACGGCACAACCGATTTTGATAAATGATACATCATTAGATTCGTCTTGATGGCGCGAGTGTCACGGGTATGAAATTTAAATAAACAAAATGGCGGATTTTATGCACGTTTAAAGTGCACCGCGGTCGGGTTTTTTTAGTAAAAATATTTAGTTGTATGTAATCGGATTTATTTTGTTGTTGATTAGTGTTCTATCAATACTAGTTCTTTTACTAGGTACATACACGGCACGTTCTGAAACGTGTTTCGTTAGCGTTAAGGTATTAAAGTGGTGTTGCGTCCCTCGGGCCGCATCCATACTAATTTGCTGACCGTCCACTTGATAAATGAGTTCAAGTCGGGAACGTTCACGTTTTTAGATAGATGGATAAATTGAACATTTTATTTATATCTACACAGCGGCATGAGGGTACTAAATTAGAAAAAAAAACATGCATCGCCGAGTGATTAATTTTATATATTCGGAAATAAACATAAACCAATAGTACATTACACAACTAGGGTGGTAATACAAAGAAAGCCCGAGATCGCAGATGTTTGCGGCCCGAGCTGCAAGCGTTTTTTTATTAGTAAGTTGCCTACTAAATCCAAGGACGTCCAAAACTTTGTTCGCGGAGTGAAAAAGTGATATATCTTTTTTGCTTCCCAATAGTCGGGTAAAAATAATCCTATCCTTAATTAAGCCGGGGTTATAATTTACGTATACATTATATGTATTTAATGGAAATCGGTCGGGCTATTGTTGCGAGATGCGCAAACAAAATGATATTATTAAAGGTATATTATATTATAAATACATTTCTATGTATCATATGTATTAGAAGGGCTTATACTTCATACTAGTACATGTATATATATTGTCGAGCCCTGTTCGCTTCTTAAGGAGCCCCGAGACGGTCAAATGGTTTGATTCAAACCTTACGTGTTTGATGAAACCGTTTGATGTCGGTTTGAACGGTTGTCAAACGGCACTGCGCAGTTTGGTTCGGTACGCCGCCGTGATTAGACTTGTGTCACACTACGAAATCCACCACAAAACTAAGCCGAGTTTGTTCAAACGCGTCGGAACACGATCAAACGGCGCGTCAAACACAACAAAAATATGAAATTTCATCAAACGGGCTTCAAACCAGTATATGTTTTACAAACCGTTCAAACCACCTTTGTAAACGATCAAAATGGTTTGAGTCAAACCAAAAGCTACGTGTTTGAGTCAAACCGTTTGACCGTCTCGGGGGGCGCTTTAAAGAACCGCCTCAAAGATAGGAGCATATCATAGCGCAATAAGAACACCTCGGGAGGCAAAGCTTTTTTTTTTGGAAACTGACTAACTCGCAACCCTTATTGGGCATAGCGATCATTTGACCCGGTGGTCGGCAGTGGCGTTCCCTGGGGTCGAACCAGGTCGCTAGCCGGACCAACCTGAGTGGATCGGACAGGGTGGGTGCCGGGGGCGCCTGGGGTCGAACCATTTCGCTTATCCCGGTCCACCTCGATAGGGTCGGACTAGGTGGGGGCCTGAACGCCTGGGGTCGAAGGAGGCAACGCATTATGGGGAGGACGCAAACGTTAACACCCGACTACCGCCAAAATATAAAAACAGACAAAAAGTCACACTTCAGCCGTTTAGGAGCGCGTGATACCTATTCACGGTTGAGGCGCAGAGGGTACGATCCGTACTGGAGCATTCTTACGTATTCGTAAAACTTTGCTTGTACGTTCGTTCACGGCGCGCACACATACAAGCCGCGCGATATATCGCCAAATGGGGTTATTAGGGATGGCGTGGTGAATAGGGAAACACATTTACCTAATAATTTCTTAAGAACTACCTTCCTAAGTAAGTAGTTTTTCTTACAAACTACCTACCTAAGTAGGGAGTTTTTAAGGAATGATCCGGTAAATGTGTTTCCCTGGGCCATCCCTATTCACTACGCCATCCCCAGTAACCCCGGTTGACCATAAGTAGGAAGAAAAAATGCTATTACACTGTGCTACTGCAACCTTCTATTTCGCCCTTAAATTTAAAAATAACCGCTACATTAACCATCATTTAACATAATGCGGCCCAAATGTCAAACCCAAAATGGCGTTACTTAATAAGTACAGTAGTCAGTTAAGCCCTTTCGTCAATAACAGGGTACCGGCGGGACAAAGGCTTATATTGCATTAAAGGAAATTAGATAGCGAGGCCGGATGTGTGACAAAAACATGGGGAGTAGAACTCGTTGACAATAGTAAGACTGGATTAATGTAGTGTGATGTAGTGGCCATTTTGACGGTACCTATACACTTGCTTGCCAGAATTTCATTTGCCATACTATTCAACTGCCATAATGTTGTTCCCATAATTTCATATGTCATACTCATTGTTTACTATATTAATCATATGCCCGAATCTTTGTTTCCCATAAAATCATTTTCAATAATATCATATGCCAGAATCTTTGTATCCCATAAAATCATTTTCAATAATATCATATGCCAGAATCTATGTTTCCCATAAAATCATTCTCAATAATAATCATTTGTCATCATTATCGTAATCCATAATAATCACATGATAAAGCATAATATAACTATGGAAAACCGAATCAAAGCACCCCACTCCCACGTGGTCTTGTCTGCCCTACCCTACCCCTAGAGTGTTTTTGCAAACCCGGAGGCGTGGAGGGAGGGCAGCCCTCGCCCGCTGGAACGAAGCACAGCACCCGGGCTTGCGCTTGCTGCGGCTTACCGCAGCGGCTGAGGCTGGTCCCAGAAGGCGACCAACAAGCCGAAGCTGCGGAGGTAAGCGTGGGTGCTGCGCTTCGTTTCGCGAGAGCGGTGGGGCTGCACTGCCCGCAGCGCCGGAGCCGTTGCATGGCCAAATTACGGTTTCAAAATCAATTTTTTAAAATCTTAAAAAAAAAAAAGTTTTCGTCCTGTAATGTCTGGATAGATTCGAAAATACTATTTAGCATGGATTTTAAATATTCCATTAAATAATATTATTGCACATAATAATATGGATAACAATGCGTATGGCATTCGTAACATTATGGCATTTAATATTCGGGTAAACAATAATATCGTCGACCGTAGGCTGAATTAGCGTAAAAGACATTGTTTTGTCTGTCCCTTACCGTAATTCAGCCTACGGTCGACGATATTGCACTTTATAATATAGATAACAATACGTATGGCAATCGTATAATTATGGCATTTAATATTCGGGTAAACAAGAGTGCATACTAATGACTATTATGGTAAACGAAACATTCGGGCAAATGAAATTCGGGCAAGTGCAATTCGGGCAAATGAATTGTATGGCATATGTACTTCGGGCAAACATTAGACAACCCATTTTGACACTCATTAAATTTGCTGAGGCTCAACACATTCATTGCTAAGCATCGCTACGTGTGCTACGCCGCAGTCCGTAGCACGCTATAGCTTGGCAACTTCGTTGGTGACACTCCCATGTGTGCTTTTTGTTATGTGCAGCCGAAACTACTTACACAAGATATCGCCAACACGAACGGGGGCCTCCGCAGGCAGCCTCCATCGGTCGCTGTTCGTGTTGGCGGTAACTTGTGTAAGTAGTTACGGCTGCACATAACAAAAAGCACACATGGGAGTGTCACCAACGAAGTTGCCAAGCTATGTAGCGAAAATCCTTCATAGGCTTTGAATACAACACTGTCTGTGATAAATTTATCGTATTTTTTGATTTTGCCAAATTAATGGTTAGGCCCTTGTTCCACCGCCGGCGAGTAAGCGAGTAAAATTTCACCTCGATACCACGCGTTTCCGAGATAAAGGGTCTTGACAGACGGACAGACAGTCAGACGGACATCAAAGTGATCTATAAGGGTTCCGTTTTTTCCGTTCCTTTTGAGGTACGGAACCCTAAAAAAGTACAGAAATCAAATAATAACAAAATAAATAATATAAATAAAATATCTCTCTGTGAATACCTATAAAATTCACAGAGCTCAGTCAACTTCTGATGGATCCCATCATTAAGGTGGTTTTCCACCGGCAGGGAGAGACGAAACGCGACGCGGATTGAATTGAAATACACATACAAATTTCAATTCAATCTGCGTCGCGTCTCGTCTCGCCCTGCCGATGGAAAACCACCTTTAGAATTGGGTTTTGGAAAACATGAGATTATTCATAGACAATGGATTTTGGAGGTAACAAAGATAAAATTAAAGTATAGTATTAGTACTGCTCTTTTCTAATTCATTACGACAGTTAGTATAGCTTAGTGCAAAAGCTATAATAAATGCGTCCCAGACGTTGGCTGCGAGCACTCGGTGACTCAACGCTCATGCGGGGACATATCGTCGGGGATAGTGAAATACCGCGTAAGTAGCGTATGTAGATAAGGTTCAATTTCAAGTTTATTTGGTTGAGATTGGAACCTTGTCTACATATGCTACTTACGCGGTATTGCACTATCCCCGACGATATCGGATTCCACAAACGAAATACAAATAAATGTGAGGCACCGTCACACCGTTATAGCAACTAACGCGAGAAGGAAAAAAAATCCGATATTAAGTTACTGATACTCAAAAAATATACGCAGGAATTACCCGAACAAACAAATTTCCAACTTTGCTTGAAACTGAAACTTTATCGAGGCATGCGTAGCGAAGCATATGCGATGCGTGTTGCTTCGCAGCGAAGCAAATTACGCGACATTGTGACAGACGGCCCAATGGCTGTCGGTTAATTTAGTTAAGTGGATTTGCCGCCATTGTCAGCGTTTGTTTATCGTCGACTGTCAACTAATGGTATTAAATGTCCATTCCCGGATCTCAAGCTATCTGCATGCATAATTTCATCACGATTGGTCCAGCGGTTTAAGCGTGAAAAGATAACACACAGATGAACAGAGAGAGTTACTTTCATATTTATAATATTTATTAGTTTAGATTGTTAAGAAATAAGATGGGATTATGATCTGTAAAAATACTTGGCACATAGGAACATACATACTTGAACCCGAAGCATACGTAGCGAAGCATATGCGATTCATGATACTTTTTAGCGAAGCATATGCGATACATGTTGCTTCGCAGTGAAGCAAATTACGCGACATTGTGGCAGACGGCCCGATGACAGTCAGTTAATACATATTTAGACTCAGACTTGTAAAAGAGCCTTTGCAGAAATAAACTATTTTTTTTTATTTGGTTGAGTGGATTTGCTGGCATTGTCGTCGCTTGTTTAGCGTCGACCGGCCAATAAATGATATTATATGTCCATTCCCGGATCTCAAACTATCTGCGTGCCAAATTTCATCACGATCAGTCCAGCGGTTTAAACGTGAAAATATATAACACAAACGGACAGAGACAGTTGCTTTCGTATTTATAATATTTTTGGATTGGTAAGAAGTGAGACGGGGTATGATCTGTAAAAATTCTCGGCACATATATACATACATCCCCGTACCCGAAGCATGCGTAGCGAAGCATATGCGATGCATGTTGCTTCGCAGCGAAGCAAATTACGCGACATTGTGACAGACGGCCCGATGGCAGTGAGTTAATTTAGTTGAGTGGATTTGCCGGCATTGTCGTCGCTTGTTTATCGTCGGCCGGTCGACTAATGGTATTAAACTTGAGAAATAACGCCATGGCTCTTTTATAAACTTATTCACATGAAAGGAATGTGTGTTTCTATAGCTTTTTGTATTTTAAACCATTGTTGTACTGTTATTACATTCAGTTTAATACGTTTCGGTATGTTGGAAGAAAGGACATGAATCGTTAAAAGATAGGTTGTTGTGTTCCAGTTTTAATAGTCAAATCCATCCAAAGTACACAATATTATTGATGCGTAAGTAATTCTGTCTGTCTATCTGTCTGTTACCTTTACACAGCGCTTTACTAATTTGGATGGTATAAAAAAAAATATATTTTGACCAGATTTGATACATATAAACGTAATATTGAAACCCTATAGTTATGTTTGGTATAGAGATTCAGACAGTGGTAAGGACATAGGATAAAGGGTATAGCCGTGTTTGTATGAGGAATTGGCCCCAGACGCCAAATTGATTGTCGTTTTGCTGATCTATTTTCCCAAGCATAAAATGCTATTTCACCAAATATTGAGCCTAAAGTGCCACAGATTTTTGTGAAAATAAAAAAAAATGAAAATCGGTTTTTATTTATTTTTATCTAAACTACTGAACCGATTTTTTTGTAACTTAAATATAGTATACTAGTAATTTTGATATATTTATAAAAAAAATTAAGAGCAATACCTAGCTGAGCAACTTTTCAAATCTCGAATTTTTGACACAATGTTTCTGTCGCGCTGCTGTTGATTTATTGCTCTATGTTCAAAAACCAGAGAGAAAACAGTCGAGAGCGTTTGTATGGGAAACTCGCAGGTAGGCATTCCTCTAAGTTCCAAATGCATTTTTAAATAGTGAAATTTTTACTTTTAATTTTGTTTTGGCTTCGGGATGTACTATTAAGACATTAAACGCCACCGCGCCAATAGTGCGTAATGGGCACGAGGTGACCCCTACCATTTCTAACGTATTAATCTGTAAAATAACAGACAATTTTCGACCTAAAAGCACAATTTCTTTTCTGCAGCAATCTTTGCCGGCTCGTATTCCCCCAGAGTAGTGTAGTGAATAACCCAGCGCCGCGCGGCTAAATATTGCACACTCTAATTATCCGGATTACTCGTTACACCTCCGCCTGAGATGCTGCGAGATTGCACCTCTTGAATTAGTAAACGTTCATGTAGGTCGTGTTAGTACCTACAAAAACTGACTTAGATGGGGTAAGGAATAATATGATCCTTTTGGTGAGAGAGGGCATTTTCGTACATAGTCGTTTTCACAGGGGGTCCGTTTTCGAATATGTCAATTTCGGAGCTAGTCACCTGTTGGTCTATCTATTTCGTAACACGGGTTTATCAGTGTAAGACATCATTGTTCATTCATTATATACTCGATTTTCTCGAGGGGTAAAAGATATCCTGATAATTTATTTATATACCTACCCAGTATTACTGTTGCGTTGTCCTAAGGAATACAGTCATACTGCCTTCAGAGTAGTGCAGTGAATAATAACCCAGCGCCGCGCGGCTAAATATTGCACACTCTAATTATCCGGATTAGTCGTTACACCTCCGCCTGAGATGCTGCGAGATTGCACCTCTTGAATTAGTAAACATTCATGTAGGTCGCGTTAGTACTTACAAAAACTGACTTAGATGGGGTAAGACTATCATAAGGAATAATATGATCCTTTTGGTGAGGTAGGGCATTTTCGTACATAGTAGCTTTCACAGTGGGTCCGTTTTTGATTATGTCAATTTCGGAGCTAGTCACCTTCTCTGTTGGTCTATATATTTCGTTACACGGGTTTATCAATGCAAGACATAATTATTCATTATATACCCGATTTTCTCGAGGGGAAAAGTTATCTTGATAATTTATTTATATACCAAGTATTACTGTTGCGTTGTCCTAAGGAATACAGTCATACTTCCCTCAGAGTAGTGTAGTTAATAACCCAGCGCCGCGCGGCTAAATATTGCACACTCTAATTATACGGATTACTCGTTACATCTTCGTCTGAGATGCTGCGAGATTGCGCCTCTTGATTAATAAACGTTCATGTAGGTCGCGTTAGTACAAAAACTTAGTTTTGCGGGGTGTAATACTGACTTTGAGTCTCGCGTGGACCCCTGGGGGGTCCACCTGGACCACTTCGAGAATCACTGAATAATACAATTGTATTGCAACATACGCTCACTCTAATTTATCTGGATTACAGTGTTACACTTACACCTCTGCGCAGTGGTTCTTGTTGATAAGCGTTGCGTATAGGTTACATTACTACAAAAACTGAAGTAGGCGAGGGGTGAAAATTGGGTAAAACTATACAAATAAAATCCTACAAATATTATAAATGCGAAAGTTTGTGAAGATGTTTGGATGTTTGTTACTAAATAACGTGGTAACAACTGAATGGATTGAGCTGAGATTCAGCAAGCAAGTAGACCGAGTCCTGGATTGAAACGTAGGATAATTTATATCCCGGGAAAGAGTTCCCTTGGGACAGTAACGGGAACAACGCGGGTGAAGCCGCGGGTAAATGCTAGTAGGAGATAAGTGATTGTCAATTCGAAATGCATGATTTTCTTATTAGAATGCGCAAATACTTTAATAATGTACTCGTATAGGGACTGTGTTAGTTCCTAAGTTAATACGAACAACGTTTTCCCCTTTTTGTTCCTTTACGCGTCTGTTTTTTCGATTCCTCTATTGTTGTTTACTTAGCCTTTGTTTGTGCTAAACATAATTAATCGGCGCACAATGAAACGCAAAAGCCGTTGTTTCAAGCACGGATCACAGGCCATTTATAACACGTTAATTAATACTAATGATTTTATATAAAACGGACAAATGAGATAGCATGACTCGCTTTTACGATGCTTGTGAGTTGGTTAAAGTGGAAGTCATTCACACTAAGGACTTTTTTTAAAGTAACCAAATTACCAAGTATTTTATATTGACTAGCATTTATTTTTATTATATTTAGCAGGCTCTGCCTGAGTTATTCTCGATATTATTCCAGAGAACTCTTTGCCGGAGTTTCGATCCGGGAGTTGGTCTATACAGGATGTTATATTGAACATAATACAGGGTGTTATATTAAGCAATTCCGGCTAAATTAACGACAGAGAACAAAATGCACGAATTGAGTTATTAAAAAACGTCGTAGGTAATTAACTTTTGCTAGTTTGCTAACAGAATAATAGTATTTTATGCAACAGTTGTATAAGAAGGTTCAAAAAATGCGAATCGCGTGAGTTGCGATACGAGCCGCGAATGCGGCGAGTATCGCAAATAGAGACGCAATGAGCGTTTTTAGGGTTCCGTACCAAAATGGTAAAAAAGGAACCCTTATGGTGCGACTCTGTCTGTCTGTCTGTCTGTCTGTCTGTCTGTCCGTCTGTCACAGCCAGATATCTCAGGAACTACTGATGCTATCGATTTGAAATTTGGAATAGTGTTAAAAGTAGCTAACCCGAGCCTATTGGACATAAAAAATATCTTGTACCTTTTTTACTTTTTTTTTAAAAGGCTCCGTAATGGGACTTTGAAAATTGAAAGTAGGGCTATTATATTGAGTGGGGTATCAAATGAAAGGGCTTAATTTGTAGATTAAAACACCATTTTTATTTTTTTTTCTTGAATAAGTAGTTTTTGATTTATACATTTTTATGTACCATTCCCCCCCTATTATCTCCGAAGTTACTGATCAGAAAAATGTGTCATAATTACTAATTATAAATATCAACCTGAATATTACAGGAAAAATAGAACGGTCTTGGTAACTTTAATACTTTTTTAGAAATTTACAAAAACTTGAAAATGAAAATCCCTAGCGGCGAGTAGCAAAACTAAGCGATGGCATGTTTCACGCTAGGGGATTTCCGGGCAAAACTAGATGGCGCTAAAACACTAAACATTTAATGATGTTATAATTGAACAAAGAAACATAGTATAGTAACAATTAGTTCGTAAACAGCTAATAATAAATAATTTTAAATACATTTAAATACTGTGTCAGTTTTGCAAAGTTAAATAATTGTAAATAATATTATAATTATTTTACCAAGCTTATACATAGATGGCGTTGTAAATTCGGGAAACAGCTTTTTGTATGGAGAATGACAGTCCTCTTGATTTAATGGTCCTTGCTATTAAATAGAATCATTACACGTCAGGTTCTAAATATTACAGGGAAAATATAACTGTTTTCCTAACTTGCACTGTTTTTTAGAAATTTGCAAAAATCATAACATATACTTATTTGCTTCTACTAAACAAATCGACATACAGTTTTTCTTGAACTATTCGCGTATCTACTTCTGAGTTTGTACGGAACCCTCGGTGCGCGAGTCCGACTCGCACTTGACCGGTTTTTTGACTTAATTTTACAACGTTGCATACAATACTTTTTCTACGACTAGGTTATTTAAAATATAAAATACAAACAAGGTATAACCTGCAAACAAGGCAAATATGACGTATGACTGACAGTATGTGTGTATGGTAAACTTTTTTTTTAATTTTAAATTGACAGTCAGTGAATATATTAAAAATACTCTTTTTTTATGTTGGCATCAATGAATTTAGTTCGGAAAGTTTTGTTTTTCTTAAAAGCCGTAGGAATTTAATTGTTTGTTAAGTTGGTAGTTGTGCATTTTTATCGTAAAGTTAGAATTGAGCGCTTAATCCTTGACCTAAGTTTAACCTAGATTTAGAAGTCTGTGGCTGCTAGCAATAACGTAAAGTGACTATAACGACACTAGTGCTGTTATGGGGAATAGAGTATAGACTTCTCTGAACTCATATTATGTATGTTCTTATATTAGTGTTCGTGACCAAGTAAAACACAGATAAAAGTACACGTCACGTTTACCAGACCTGTTTGTTTTTTTTTAATGACAAATAACTTCAATAATGTGTCAGATTTCATTTCATTCATAAATTATCGACCTAGATAAAATAAAAGGTAAGTCTTCACTACAAAATTTGATTCAAACTTATTTTCTCTTAACTCTCTCATTAAAACAGTGATATTAATTAATTAAGATGACTTTAACAACACGAGAAGTGGGTTTTAGCATCAGGGAGACGAGTTTAAAAAACTTGAGTAGTTTTACATCATCTTAAATATGACATGCCAAATTTCAGTTATAAAGTAACAAAAATCCAAATCTCTAAGCATCCAAACCTCTTCACAAACTCTCACATTTATTTATATTAGTAGGATAGTGGGATATTTATAATCTCATCTATACCTGCGTTGATGATTTAAGAAATCGTCCAGAGATTGCGAAGTCCTCAGGGTTCGAATTCCAGATGTCACCATATACCAATCAGTTTTCCACCTTATGTATAGTAAGAATTATTTAAGTGTCCGAAAATCCCTAATTTACAAAATTACCTCCCATTTAAAATCATCAATACACCTTAATTTATTTGCTGTAACCAAGACGAAAAACACTGGAAAACCTAACCTAACCAGGATCCTATCCTCTGACAGGTTCCAAGTTCGGCACCCGTTTAAAAAAATCTCCATAGAATACCAATTTTAAGCCTTAAAATATTTCCGTCGCGAAAAAGTTTCAGAATCGCCGGTAGACTGTATTTCTTAATACCATTATGACAATGTAGACCAAGTTCGGCTTTTAGGAGCGCGCGACACGTATTCACACAGACGCGCGAGCACGTCTGTGTGAGTGCGATCCATACTGGAGCATTCTTAAGCATTCTTAAAACTTTTCTTATGTTCGTACACGGCGCGCACACATTCAAGCGCACGATGTACCTTTTTGCAGGAAGAAAAATTACTGTTATTTTACTGTGTTTATGATACCTAAAGTGTATCTAACTAGTATTTTATTTTAAAGGTCTAAATTTGGAAGTACATTCTACATTTCTTCTCAACGTTTCGTTTCTTGGACAATTCAGATCCATTCTGGCTTGTAAAAGCGCCCAAGCGTCTACTAACAGAATAAAAACCCATTTGAGCGAAAAATTCTAAAACACGGAAATACCGAGCAAAAACAGGTTAGCCAACATAACAAACATAACACGGGCTCGGCTAATCAGGGAAATGATAGGCCACAGCAGACTTCCTTTTGTGCAGCTATTGTTTCAAATGGGGTGTAAACAGGGGTTAACAGTTCAACCCTTGTGGTGGATCAAAGCTGTTTCATTTTACCTTTTTTTTGTGGCGAAAACGTTAAAATTGCGGATAGGAAACGAGAAAGACATAATAATATGTTGTATAATGCTGTTGCTGACGATACGAATTAGATTAATACACAAATATGACTTAAAATAAAATAATTTATATCTGCAAGTAGGCCCTCACGGGCTCTTTTACATGTCTGATTCTATTCTTTTCTCTTCTTTTGGCGCTTCGGGTAACCTGATGAGAAGAAGCGCCGGAAGAAACTCACCTCTTTTCAATCATATCACAAGTATTACAACAATATGACGTTAATACATGAGATTTCATTAAACTTAAAACTACATTTATAGAGATGTAAAGGGTCTCTCTAAGCGTCAAAACAAGACAAATAAATAACGACTACTATAGGGACCGTGCACGAACTATAGGTGGCAGCACTGTCAATGTCAAATATAGGGCAGATCCTTTAGATTGGCGTCACCAGTTGGCAGCACCTTCGCCGTGCACGGTCCCTATACTAACTTAGGACTATTCAAGACAAGAACAGGTTGTTATGCACTTCCTCATAGCAACGTGTAGTCATATTCATGTTATTTATAAATTAGAACCAAAACTAAGTTTTAAATTGTAAACGGGTCATTCTCATTTTTGTGCACATAATCATTACAGTGGATGTCACTATCTTCGATTGCTCTTTCTAGACGTTCGACCTGACCGTTATAATATCATGAATTCTTTTTATGACATGGATGAGTGAATTCATGATAAATACTATTAAGGATGACACTACCGAGGATGTCACTACCGCGGATGTCACTACCGTGGGCGTTATTACTCTTTCTAATTCATAAAAAAAAAATAGTATTTATCATGAATTCACTCATCCATGTGACAAAAAGAAGTCATGATATTATGACGATCAGGTCGAACGTCTAGAAAGAGCAATCAAAGCCACGGTAGTGACCATCCACTGTAATGATTGTGTGCACAAAAATGAGAATGACCCAAACACTAAAAGATATAACTATATGTATAACAAGCTAAAAACATCCTAACACTCTACATTGGTTGCAATAAACAATTTTAACGGATTAAATCGCCTATATTCCTTAACTTTATATACCAACGGTTTGTTAACCTACAGCCTTCGTAGTCCTAGGGAGACTAAGTAGATACGCAATTTAATCCATTAAGATTGTTAACGTCACACCTGGTCATAAAGTGGCAATAACCGCCCGCTACGCGTGCGGAAAATCCCACTTCATGGCCTGGGGAAGACGTAAAATTTTTTTTTGCAACACCTGGTCATAAAGTGACTTTTTCCGCACGCTGCGCGTACGGAAAAAGCCGCTTTCTGACCAAATGTAGACATAACATGATGTATACAACACGGGAGGTGATAAAGAAAGCCCTCGATCGCATATTTACGTCCCTCGCTTTCAGCTCGGGCCGCAAACTTCTGCTTTCTTTGTATTACCGCCCTAGTTATGTACCTAATGTACTAGTACTTACCACAGGCGGTATTAAAGAAAGCCTCAGATCGCATATTTATTGCCCTTACCTTCGGCTCGGGCGTCAAATAACTGCGATCTGAGATATTGTTTGTTTCACCGTCCTAGTTAAGTATGTAATGTACTATTACTATTATTACAATCAATGATATTCGCGGAAATATACGCCTTAACTAACACGAAACTTACTGAACCATCTCCCTTTAATAAAAACGTCAAAAGTCTCACCCACGCCCTCTTATGAACGAAGTTCAACACGCGCCTGAAGTGTTAAAGAAAAAGAAAATTTAATCCAGAAGCCATAACTTTGGTTAAAAGAGTACTCTTACAAAGAACCTCCTGGCATGAGTACGTCAAAAAGTTGCTCCTATCTTGCGCCGGACGATGTGAGAAGAATTTTAAATGCGGCATTGTTACATGAAGTTCGCCTTTAGCACTGTGTTTTGAAGTGAGCAGGAATGTTCTTGGTAGTTTTGATCTGGCGCATGCTTAGACGGCGCATGGTACAAGAAAAGCAGGAATATCAACCATCAAAATATTGGGACCGAGCGCGACGACAGCGCCACGTGATAGGCGGCCATTATGGGCAATATTGTCACCGCTGTCAAACAAGAAGTAAGTAAATATTGTGAAAAATATTAATGAAATCTTGTGTTATTTTACTATATTACACAATTTTGGACAATGGTAGTCAGTAACATTATTGCCAATAATATTAAAATTGTTGTTTTCAGTGAGAAAAGTCAGCGACAAAAATGTCAATTTTAGCCGTAGCGAGCGCTGTGATCGTTTAGGCTACCCCCTCCACCCGCTTTGCACTCTGCCAATAAGTATGGAAGCGTAACTGAAGCTTAAAATCGGCCCACGGAATAAGTACTAATGGGGTGGAGGGCCCTTAGTACTGAAGAAAAAACTGTAGCGGCAAATGAAATTCTCACGTCAGTAGCTTTGTAACCAATCACAGATTTTGTCTTTTAAACGATATGCAACCTATCAAAAAATTAAGAAGTTTCAAACTTAATACTAATATTTGTCATATTCGATGTTCTCAATACTGACAATTATTACCTCTTTTGATGTTGCCATTTTGTGAAAATAAATTATCCGTGTAAAATGCGTTTCTTCACTTACGATGGTTCTAAAAAAAAGCAATGTTGAGTTTGTAACATTAAATAATTTTTCTTACCCAAATGAACAAATAACATGTAAAAAATAATTAATTTCGTGGGGCGGTAGTTTATTTCATAATTGATCATGGGCGATACATTTTCTTGAATTGTGGAAGTTCTTAATCAATGGCAACATTCACGTGCCATCAGCTCATCAGATTTCGGGAAGGACATAAAGCAAAACTTTGAAATGCGGGGTTGTTTTATTTGTTTAACCTATTCCAGTTATTTTGTATCAATCATAAATGAACATATTACAAAATAAGGGATCAACATACCACTTTATAATTACCTACTAGCTACTACTCTAATCATCGATCATCGTCACATCACTAGCGGCCGCTAGACATTTTGTTTGACCTACGGAGCGACGTCTTTAGGTTTAGTGGTCTGTGACATAAATGGTTTTCTTGTACCATGACCTGGCGTTCTTTATTTTTAATCTTTCTCTAGCGATTGAACTTAGTAGCGCCTGATGGTGAGCGACTACGAAGCCGAAAATGTAGTTTGCTGGTTCAGTAATAGCTTAGGTCGTAAGAAGCATTTACTGTCCGCTATACCTGGAGAAAATTTTACATTCCGGTCAGAGGAAATGTGAAATGAGGACTACCGCGAATGAATTTCGCCGCTAGAGGCGCTAGTGTAGCGTGTGGTCTCCGAAATGTCAAATGTTACTGTTTGTGGGGGACTACACTGGTTTATTTGTTATTATAATAATGTCATCAATATTTTGCAGTCTGAGATTATTAAATTTATGGCTAATATTAGTTACGGGTCAACGAATGTCAGTGCTTTGAGACAGTTTCATTCAGAAACTTATGTCCTCTTTTTCCCGCACTAAACGCAATATTGCGGCATTCTTGATATTTTTATGGTACGGTTCTAAGGCATTAAATACGATTGAAATGTAAACTTCGTTTTCACACCCGTAATCGTATACTTCAGGACCCTACTCGACAGTAGCGCCAACTGGTGTTTTTCCCCGCCTTACATAAATAAATATACCATGTTCTTTCTTACTTTTACTTACCTTTGAATGTAGCTGGATTTAGTATTATGGTGGCCTAGTACTATATTGTTCAAGTCTGCCTAATAAATAAGAAATATTTAGTTAAATTGTACAGCCAGCCTCAAAAGTAGCTGAACTTCTTTAATTTTTGTTAACGTATTAAGAAATAAAACTATTTACTACCGTTATACCATATCCAATGTCCACCGCATTAATGTAGGTAGACGATTTAAGTTTTTCCATGAAATTGAGTGTGGAGGGGTTCCTTTAATAAAACGCGTTCACCTCCGCAAACAATATGCCTAACTTCCACTTTGTTGATATGCGAGAAGTTAATATTTTATCCATAACTTGCTTCGTTTTTTAGTGAAAAAAGTGCTAGCCATCTTTTTTGGCACCGTGTTTAGGTATATCTTAGAACCATTCTGAAATATGTATCTGCCATTGTATGTCACAACGGCAACTCCGCTGTGCGTCTGTCACAGGACTATATCTTTGAAACCGTAATATTTATATAGATAAGTAATTATTTTTTTTACAGAATATGTATTTTTTCTATTGCCGCTGTACTAATAACAATAAACAAAATAAAATAAAAAATTAAAGGGATTCAAGAAACGTGTGTTTTCTTACAATTTTTGCTTTACCGTAGTACGGAACTCTGCGTGTGCGAATCCGACTCGCTTTTGACCAGTTTTTTTTTACTAGTTTATAATATTAGGCACTTTACTAAATTAGTAGGTAAATGTATAGATTTTCAAATAACAACAGTTCGAAGAATGTTGTCATGGTCATCAAAGTAACTTGGGGTATCATGTCATCATCTTATCGCTTTTCATATACTTTTTTACTCTGGAACCCCTGGTCCGACCCTATCGAGGTGGACCGGGACAAGCGACCTGGTTCGTCCCCAGGCGCCCCCCGGCCCCCACCCAGTCAATGTGGTCCGGCTAGCGACCAGGTTCGACCCCAGGGAAGGCCACAGCAAAATATAAAAAATCTCGCTGCCACAAAAAGGTCCCACCTCAGCATAATGCCAACTCTAGCGCCGGCGCTGGTCTTCAAACCTGCCGGTGCTGGTTTGGTTTTTGGTCGGTGGTGGTTGGTCAATAAGGTTCGCGAGTTAGGCTTTAAAAAAAAGAACCTCTGGATCCCAGTGGGAGTTTGTATCCGTCTGATTCGGTCGGATTAGCATATTTTAAAAGTGTTAGCACCTGCGAGCGAAGTTGGTGAGGACTCAGTTCTCTGAGGTGTGCCGCAGTAGTTGACTAACAGTAGGTATGTTCGTAATGTAATCACAATACATATTTAATCTTATTCCAAAAATGAATATGTTTATGAAACCGGTCAAGTGCGCGTCGGAATCACCCTAACTTAAAAAAAAAAATTCTTAAAAAAAAAAATTATCCCTCCTACGCTAATCAATAAAGTTCCACATTAATGGATATGAAAATATCACTCATTTAATACATGCCAGCTCATCCTAAGGCATTGTGTTACTGTTGAACCAATAATAATTTATTTAATTTTTTTGAAAAGTAAAAAAAATTTAAAAATCATATTTCGACTTGTGTTCATATCTCTATATGCTGGTAAATTTATGCGGGTTCTTTGCGAACAACCTGTATAAATGGCAGTCAAAAAGACAGATTCGCACTTTGCATAACAATGATAAAACATATCGCATTTTTAAACGTCATAATTAAACAAACAATAATAACGAAATAATATAATTTGACCTACAATTGCATCCGTGTTCCTACTGTAAAAGTTTCTACTACGCCCGTCCCCGCCGCCTCTCGCTTTTCGGGTGTTAATTCTCAAATTATCATACCGGTGAAATGAGTTTGTCGAGTGATATTTAATTAAGGCTTCTCCGAGCCATTGTCGGCTATTGTTGTGACAAATTACAAGGACTCATTGACTGTACTACTGTAGTATTACCTAAAGGTGATTCCTGTCGCTGGGATCTCGGGAAGAAAAAGAGGGTATAGTACATTACACAACTAGGGTGGTAATATAAAGAAAGGCCGAGATCGCAGAAGTTTGCGGCCCGGGCTGCAAGCGAGGGACGTAAATATGCGATCGAGGGCTTTCTTTATTACCTCCCGTGATGTGTACATCATTTTATGTCTACACTTACGTGCGTAAGTGTAGACATAAAAATAAAAGCGGCTTTTTACGCGTACGGAAAAAGCCGCTTTCTGGCCAGGTGTGGCATAATAGTAGATTGTGTCACAAGGGAGCAAAATTATGTATTTACGGCGAGGGCGTATATTGAATCCTGAACGAAGCGAAGGATTATACAATAGAATCCCGAGCGTAGCGAGGGATTCTAAAGTATAATCCGGAGCATAGTGAGGGATTCAAGTGTTAATGCCCGAGGTGAAAATAATTTTGCTACCGAGTGACACATACTGCTTTTCACACCGACTATGAGGAAAATTCAAATACAAACGCTACCTACCAAAATAACGAAATTTATAGTTACTCAAAGAGCATCACACATTATTATTAAAAATTAAATGTTAAATTGTCAAATGTATAGTCTATTATTATTTTATAAAACAATTATTATTTTTTACGGACGAGACGAAAATACCACTTTCATATTATATTTATGGCCCTCGCCTGCGGCTCGGACCGCAAACACCTGTGATCTGGGCCATTCCTTATTATACCGCCCTCGGTGTGTAATTTAAGTCTATGGTATGGCATATTCTAAGTGGGTTCAAACTAAAAATACCCTGTTGTCCTTGAACAGAAAAGTGCTACTTTGATCCCTCTTATGAGGGAGCAAAATAGTTTTTTCTGAATAGGAGGTGTGAAAAGATTTAAACCGCCATATAAAAGCAGTAATTTTTCTTCCTACAAAAGGTACATCGCGCGCTTGAATGTGTGCGCGCCGTGTACGAACGCACTACAAACAAAGAAATAAGAATGCGTATGAATGCTCCAGTATGGATCGCACTCACACAGACGGGCTATCGCGCGTCTGTGTGAATACGTGTCGCGCGCTCCTAAACAGCCGAAGTTGGACTACTTGTTCGTCTTTATACTTTGCTTCAACGACATCGAATTTATTTTCCACCCGCTGAGTGTGAAGCAGTGGCGTTGGCGTGGCGTTGAAGAAATCGTTGGGCAAGCCGGAGCAGCTTTGGCTTCAATTTTCTTTAAGAGCACTAGAATTAAGTGCTAAACTATATAATATTAGGCAGGCCGATGGGAATCGAGTTCTATAGACGCCACGCCACACTGGTGTGAAGAATATACCACTTTCTGGCTGTCTAGCCAAAGTAGACAGACAAGTAGTCACTTTTCGGGCGTGTAGGAGCGCGCGATACCTATTCAAAGTTGAGGCGCAAACGGCGCGACCCGTACTGGCGCATTCTTACGCATTCGTAGAACTTTGCTTGTAGTGCATTCGTTCACGGCGCGCACACAAAGACGCGCGATGTAGGTACCTTTTGTAGAAAGATAAATTACTGTAATTATCACAGAAATATATCGAGTTGGAAGGATAGTGTACGTACCTCGTGTGCTTAAAAGAAGTGGTGGCGACCTATGTTGAACGCCGTTAACTTCAGTTGCCGTTAATATTATTGTTAGATCTGAATCTGATAATAACGGTACCTATGATTTTTTTTTAATTAAAATAATTATTTATTGCATAAAACATAAAAAACTAATAAACATAAGTTAAGGAAAATACATTTAAAACTAAAACTAAAATTAATAAACTAAATCCTATAATAAAAATAAAAGAAAACATTACAAACTAAGGTTTGGCCCCCTCGGCAGAGTGCCCATCACGCAGGCAGCATTCCCGCGCTGTATCGCTATGGCGAGTCTTTGCACGAGAAAGCTGCCCGCACGAGGGTCCCTCGTTGCCTCCCTCAGGCGCTTACTAAGGGCCCTGTGCAGACCACGCGCACCCTGACCCCACGGACCGAGTGTCTCGACGCCGAATGCCACAAATTCATATTGGGCGCCGAGACAACTGTATTTTGTAATTTTTAGGCGCTCCCGGGCGTCTGCCGCCGCACCGGATTTCTTGTGGGTCGCCGGTAGGTAGGATGCCGCGAGCGTATCCGCACAGGTGGCATCCCACACCAACGCCCGGCCCATCCTCCATGGTATCAGCGACATCCCGTCGGGGCGCTTACCGTCATCCCGGATAATTTGCGGTTCGAGAACCGCCGGGACGTCGGCGCTGACGAGCGCCCTTCTCAGGATGTCGTTGAGTGCGGCGTGGCGAGAATGGCGGCCGGCCCCCGAGGAGCATACCAGTCCGTGGTGGCCTAGGCGATCCGCGTTGGCCCCACAGGAGGCGCAGAGATGGTCTACGCAGACTGCTGTGCCTAATCGGAGACCAATCGCGATGCGGAATGTAGTCGGGTCCAGGAATGTGCCGGTGTTGGGTGAAGGATAGGCGTGGAGCCATTGGCCAGACTCTGGTCTGGATACTGCTAAGAGTCTGGCGCGGTCCTTACCTGATAAGTCTGTGATGAGTGAGTTTAGGGTGGAAATGGATGCGATGGTATCCCAGGCCCTCTGGCTCTTTGGTTTGGATGGCAAATTTGGGCTCGGTCCAGCTAGCCAGGCATTCGAAGCTTCAATCGAGCACGCGATCTCCCAGTTTGTAGCCGCCGGGGCTTTGAGGATTTTGCCTGCGAGATCGGAAGTGCTATGGATTGAAGCTAAGAATGCCGGCAAGGCGACACTTGAAATTTGGCGGGATACCTATGATTAATTGTTCAAATACCACCAAATGAAATAGGAGATTTATGTAGGTACTTTAATCCGCCCACTGGGTAAAATTGTTCTCAATTTATGGCAAATAAAATAAAATGTTTTCCATCACTATTATTACCCTTTTGGAGTCAAACGCCAAGCGAAAAACGTTACACGCTTGGTTCCCATACAAATCGACGTATTTCCTTCTATAGGGAACGTGCACGACAAAGGTGCTGCCAACTGGTGGCGCCAATCTAAATCATATGCCCTCTCATGCTGGGGCCACATTGACGAAAACGCCGTTAATAACGTTAATTTATCGCGTTGAAGGACGATTAACGTCAGTGTAGCTACGACTTACTATATTCGACATTGACACTTACATATTATCATTGACATTGACAGCTTGATTTGACAGGGGCGATAGTTTCCTTTATTGTCCGCCCGTGTCTCTTTTGTCGTTTAGTGCTGCCACCACACGTTCCCTATCTCGATATATTTCTGTGGCTATATTATACATACTGTGGTCTAGCTCTAGCATAACTGGCCGCGACTTCGTTCGTCGCCCGACAGAGCATGGCTTGTCACTGTCACACTATATTGAATAAAAAGAGATATGTATTTATGCCACACTTGGCCATAAAGTGGCTAACGTAAAATGATGTATAAAGAAAGCCCTCGATCGCATATTTACGCCCCTCGCTTGCAGCGAGTAAATTTGGGCGAATAGCATTACATTGCGGATCTGGAAAGGTCGATCGATCACACTATACCCCGTCAGCCCGCAGTCAACTGTTACTCGCCCAATTTTACTCGCTTACCCGCCGACGGTAGGACAAGCTGCCTCAAGTAGATTTTAGCGCCGTTGTTAGAGTCGGTGCGGAAAGAGAATAGGATTTAGATTTGGGGGCGCTGTAATGCTTTTCTACCGTATTTGCCGTATTTGCCATACTGGTTAGGTTAGTTCCAGCGTTTCGCCACGCCTATTCTCTTTCCGCACAGACTCTAAAGTGGAAATTCAATTCGTATCAAATACATCAAAACAGTTTCTATTCCGATTTAACCTCAAATAAACAAACGCGATCGGGGATATTCGGCCAAAATTTGAATATAATACGTTTAATACGTTACAAGTAAGGTACACTCTAAGGTCACAATTATCGACACGAACGTAACTACCAATCGATATTTTAATGCCACATTACCATGATCGTTTAGAACTGTATAAAACACGCGAATTTTCTGTAATCGTGGTTTTCTTGAAGCGATTATCCAAGTTATCGGTTCGAAATGAGAAAATATTCTGTGTTGTTTTTGATTGCTGGGTGTTTGGCGCAGAATTTGCCTATTGGGGGGCCCCCATCCTCTGGAGGACTCTCTGGGGGGTCACAAAATGGGGGGTCACAAAATGTGGGGTCACAAAATGGGGGGTTACAAAATGGGGGGTTTCAGAATGGAGGTGTACCTTGGCAACAGAATGGCCAACAGAATGGCCAACAGAATGGCCAACAGAATGGCCAACAGAATGGCCAACAGAATGGCCAACAGAATGGCCAACAGAATAGCCAACAGAATGGCCAACAGAATGATAATGGTGGAGAAGGTGGGACGCCGTCGCCACTTGGTCCGCCTAGTTTAAACGGTAAGAGTTAAGGTATTGCTATTATTTTTAGCCGATATTTTTTGGTCATAATTATATTTTGACTAAATGAGTCTTTTATGAAATTGATGTTTTAAAGGTTGTCGTCTAATTAAACTGGTGATGATTCTTATACAGGGTGTCTGGACAACGATGTCGGAGCTTTTAAGGGCGTATAGTATAATCACCACTTTTTTTTTAGTGAATGGTAAAAAAAAAAAACTGTAAAAGTAATGCGTTTTTGTCATGATTATTTACTTTTATTCATTTTTTTGCCCTGTTATTGGAATATTTGAATAAAATTATTAGTTTAAATTGATTGCTTACACATTTAGCTATCCAATAACCTTGGTTTTGCATTTGTAGGGCGGATAATGGACACATAATGGCAAAATTACCACGTGCGCCCGTGCTCAGTTATTTGAAATGTTTAAATTGCCGCCATTTAATTACCATCTACTCAAAAATAAATCCGCTTGGAGATTTATCGATAAGATCAATAGTACTATACGCTCTTAAAAGCTCCGACATCGTTGCTCAGACACCCTGTATAGCGTTTACACAATGCTGAAATGTACGCGATTTTAAAAGCAATTTTCTGCTTTTGTGTTTGACCTATATGTATGTATGTATGTATGTATATATGTATGTCCGTTCCTATGTCCGCTCGTAACTACTCAACGGCACAACCGATTTTGATAAATGATACATTATTAGATTGGTCTTGATGGCGCGAGTGTCACTGGGTATGAAGTTTATTAAAATAAACAGAATGGCGGATTTTATGCACTTTTAAAGTGCACCGCGGTCGGGTTTTTTTGAGTAAAAATATTTAGTTATTTTCGTTTTATAAGTAGGTAAGGTTTTTACATTTCATGTTTTTTTATACTTCTTCTAGATTGGCTTCAGTCAATTACTGTTACAAATGTTATCTTGTTATTTGCATATAGTTTTATAGCTCTCGTTTATTTTTAATCATTTTTCTTTTTACCCGACTGTGGCGAAGCCCAAAGGAGGGCTATGTGTTTGACCTGTATTTATGTATGTATGTCCGTTCCTTTGGCCGCTCGTAACTACTCAAAGGCACAACCGATTTTGATACCTCTAAATGATACATCATTAGCTTTGTCTTGATGGCGCGCGAGTGTCACTAAGTATGAAGTTCGTTAAGATAAACAAAATGGCGGATTTTATGCACTTTTAAAGTGGACCACGGCGCTTTTAAAAGTATAGTAAAAATATTTTAAGTACCTACTGTCGAAGGCAAGATGTCCAAGGTAAACAAAAAATACTAAATAACGAATATTTTATTAGAAATATGTATCTAGAGATTGTCATAAGCAGGTATACTTTTAAAATGAATTTTATGCCACACCTGGCCATAAAGTGGCTTTTTCCGCACGCTGCGCTTACGGAAAATGCCGCTTTCTGGCCAAGTGTAGACATAAAAGAATGTACACAACACGGGAGGTAACAAAGAAAGCCCTCGATCGCATATTTACGTCCCTCGCTTGCAGCTCGGGCCGCAAACATCTGCGATCTCGGCCTTTCTTTGTATTACCACCCTAGTTATGTAATGTACTATTTCAGGCCCGCCAAACGTGAACCGTCCATGCCGCCGCTACGACCTCCACTGCGTCCAATACTTCTTTAAAGACCATGCGCAATGCAAGAAACCCTACGGCAAAGTTCCCGAGCCGCTGTTTAGGGCTTTATCTAATCAGTTCTACCCTGCGTACAACCTTACTATCACTAACACTAATGCGTACTACACAGGCTTTAATACGGGGAGGATCGAGGATCTCTAGTAAGTAAATCCCATCCCACTAATATTATAAATGTGAAAGTTTGTGAAGATGTTTGGATGTTTGGATGTTTGGATGTTTGTTACCTAATAACGGGATAGCAACTGGATGGATCAAGCTGAAATTTGGCATGTAAGTAGACCATTTCCTGGATTGAAACATAGGATACTTTATATCCCGGTAAAGATTTCCTTTGGGACAATAATGGGAACAATGCGGGCGAAGCCGCGGGAAAATGCTAGTTTCTTATAAATAAATAAAATAATTCATTTCTGCAAGGACCATTAAAACAAGAGGACTGCATTCTCCATAGATTTTGCTATGGAGAATGATGACATGTTCCCCAATATTTACAACGCCATCTATGTATAAGCTTGGTATAAGAATTATTATTATTTACAATTATTCAACTTTGCAAGCGTGACACAGTATTAAAATGTTAGAATTTATTTATTATTAGCTCTTTACGAATTAATTGTTACTGTACTATGTTTCTTTGTTCAATTATCACATCGTTAAATGTTTAGTTTTTTAGCGCCATCTAGTGTTTGCCTGGATATCCCCTTGCGGTCGGGGTACGATCCAAAGTATGGAGAATGACAGCCCTCTTGTTTTAATGGTCCTTGATTTCTGCAAGTAGTCCCTCAAGGGCTCTTTTACATGTCTGATTCTATTCATTTATCTTATTTTCGCGCTTCGGGTAATGACTTTCTGGTGAGAAGAAGCACCGGAGAAACTCACCAGTTTATTCTTCTTCTTTGTCTTATCCTTATCCCCCGGTAGGTGGGGTCGGCTCTCGCAATCCTACTGCGGCAAAACCTTCTATCCTGGGTTGTTGGGTCGGGTAATTAGGCTTCCTTTATAAGTTTGGCCATACTAGTCCACCACGTCAAAGGGAGCCGTCCTCTTCACCTGCAGGGGAGCTCCATTTTTTTAAAGTAGTACAAACTATTTTAGTTCTGAGAAATTTTACATCATTTCTACTCAAGATCACGTGTGTGTGTAAGAAAAAAGGTGCCCCAAATTTTTCATACAAATATCGCTCTTCCGTTCCGTTACCGCCATACAAGTGTGCATGGAAAAGTAACGGAAAAAAATTGGGACACTTTTTTTTCTTCTATCAGAGATACAGTACAGAGTAGCTTCTGAGTAGAAATGATGCAAAATTTCTCAGATCTAAAAAAAAATGAAATACAACTGTTAAAAAAATTGCCCAACTACCCTTCTATCAGATTTCAGGAAAATTAGATCATCGCGACTTGAGTTATCATCGATAAGCATACGATTCTATTGCCAACTTATAGGCCTCGCTCATTTCATTAGCTACGTCACTTATTGACACATCTATTATTGGATTTCTTTTTATTTTAGTGTGAACAGGGAAACAGACAAGGTTGTGCTCACGATAGAGTTCCGTAGATTGAAAAAGTCCTCCAGAGACGTGTTCATCAGATACCATAGGAGGGCTAGAGAGCCTATCATCACCTACGGTTACAGCAGCATCGAATTCAGTAAGTAAACCATCGACCCTTATACAGGGTGTTACATTGAACGTAATACAAATTACGCAATTCCGGCTCAGTTAACGACAGAGAACAAAATGCACGAATTAAGTTATTAAAATACGTCGTAATTTGCTAGTTTGCAACAGAATAAAGAAATTAAAATCTCGTTATGTGGTCATCATGATGTCACGCTTCCCTGACTTGTTTGTTTTTTTATGGCAAATAACTTCAAGAATGTGGCAGTATGCATTTTATTCATAAATTATCGGCCTAAATATAAAAGGTAAGTTCACTACAAAATTAGATTCAAACTTATTTCCTCTTAACTCTCTAAGTGGGGTTACTACGAGGAGACCAAAAACCATGAATAATTAAACCAGTGATATTGATTAATTAAGATGATTTTAACAACACGAGACCTAGCAGATGTTTTTAGCATCAGGGAGATGAGTTTTAAAAACATGAGTTGTATTACGTTCAATGTAACACCTTGCATTATGAAGGCGTTTATCCGCTCGAGACATTCATATTTTATCAATAGTCTTGAAAATTATTTCGAAATTGGATTGTATTTATTGTTTAACTATTTTTTTACTGTTTTAGCACCATAGCGTTATATGCCTTACAAAATTACCTTACCATACACCGAAAGCTAAATTATCATCACCAATCAGCCTATTATAAATATTAGGGGACAATCTTACACGAATCAACCTAGTCCCAAACTAAGCCGGTCATTCTCACGAAGTATGACTGCGTCTAATTACCGCGTCTCCATACATTTAGTATGAAAACAGCGTTGCGGTAATTAGGTGACCGCAGACATACTTCGTGAGAATGGCCGAAGCAATCTTACTACGGGAACTAAATGGGTACCTATTCTCATAAGTAAATGAAAGTGAATGGGCTAAATAGATGTTATATTTTCAGAGAATTTAATCGTAACCGCGACGATACCTCAAGTAAACAAGCTGCGTTTGGACAAGGCTGATGTCTTCGGATACGCCAACGAACCTCCCATCATCGAAATTGACCCCAGGCTGGGAGAGAGCTCAGGTTTGATTTTAACTGACTTTTAAAAAGGAAGTTATCAATTCAACCTGTATGTTTATAACATTGTCAGAATTATACAGTTTGTATGTGTAGTTTCACGAGAGTTGAGACCACGCACACAACAAAACTGTCATGTAATGACAGCGGAATTTTGAAATTACTGTTCCTTTTTGTGGTGTATAGCAGGTTCAATAGTGAATTGCAAGATAAACCAAAAAGTTTGCAATGAGTAGTTGAGTACTTCATGTAGCTGTGTGTGTAATCATTCACCACAACTCTCTATATCCTATATATATCGTCATTCATTACTTTTAAAAAGACACGCATCTAATACTGACTCCAGGTAAAAAGGCAGTAAGTGCATAAGAAGTTCGTACGTAATTTTTGCGTTGTCTCTACCACGTTTTCAGATACGAGTTTTTTTTTTCAAAGTAGTGACGGTATGTTACTCTATGTACCAGCTTCTAAACATGTACTGTGGCAAATTTCGGAAGTGTATGTATGTATGTTTAGCCACGCATATCTCAAAAACTATAAGTCGGATTGCAAAAAATATTTTTTAGTTGGATGAAGAATAATCAAACTTAGGAATCTGTGCAAGTTTCATCAAAATCGGTTCAGTAGCGTCTAACAACGTTATTCAATTGCTACCGAATTTAAAAAAATGAAGAAATAAAAAAGTAATTTGAAAAATTATAATGACTTCAAAAAAGAAAGAAACGAAAGCTTCATCTTTAAAAAAAAATTAATTACGTTTGGCACCGACCTCAAAAAATTGCTATATTTTACTTTAGATATTTTAAAAGATGAAACCATTTTTTCTTTCTTATTTAAAGGCGGTATAATTTTTTAAATTACCTTTTTATTGTTTGTATTGTAATTGGTTGATAATTAGAATGCGAGCACTGCCTGTGTGAGTTCAATATCTTTGTATTATAGTACCTACTACAGCTGCCAATACCGGGATCCCGGTAATACAAGAGCAATATTACGGCCATTCTCACGAAGTATGACTGCGTCTAATTACCGCGTCTCCATACATTTAGTATGAAAACAGCGTCGCGGTAATTAGGTGACCGCAGACATACTTCGTGAGAATGGCCGATTATGCTGTGTTCATGGGATTGGCTTTCTATTTCTTCCAACAACTATACAATAAACAAATGGGATAATTTTACAGTAATTAACGTAGTTGCAAAGTACGTAACGTTTGAACGATCGATAGTAGCTTACACATAAGATTCAGAAACTCATTACCCAAATATTTGCCCATACTCGAAAGAGCGGCTTCTTAGATTGAATTAATAGTTTTTTGCAACCGACATCACGTATAACTTTGCTTACATTTCATTTTACAGTCCAAACATAGCATATGACGTAATCAGCTACTCTGAAAACGACACCGTATTCGAAACACCAGGGTGTGCCTTTGAAAACCCTCTGTCTTGACCCCGTAGAATTCATTATTTAACAAAATTACTCGACATAATCCCAATGCTTCAGATTAAGATGACGCGAATAGTGAAGAAGTTCAGTTCTCTTCCTGTGTCACTTTTTACCCGAGCCCAAAGGAGGGTTATGTGTTTGACCTGTATGTATGTATGTCCGTTCCTGTGTCCGCTCGTAACTACTCAACGGCACATCCGATTTTGATAAATGATACATCATTAGATTCGTCTTGATGGTGCGAGTGTCACTGGGTATGAAGTTCGTTAAAATAAACAAAATGGCGGATTTTATGCAGTTTCAAAGTGCACCGCGGTCGGGTTTTTTTTAGTAAAAATGTGGTTATTCCAACTAATACTTCTAATACTACATCTAAT
This sequence comes from Eudemis profundana, assembly GCA_947034925.1. Taxonomy (NCBI): domain Eukaryota; kingdom Metazoa; phylum Arthropoda; class Insecta; order Lepidoptera; family Tortricidae; genus Eudemis; species Eudemis profundana. Next base: position 3,712,384 of record OX344806.1, on the reverse strand, counting down.
ACAATCAAGTCGTTTAAAACATGAGCGAATAGTCATATTTCGATTGAAGTTAAGAGTATAAAGTGATCTGATTTAAAACTAGGTTCTATTCAACTTTATAGCAGGTAACCGGGTTTTAGTCATAGTATGTCAGTCAGATATAGGTGTAGGCCCCATTTAGAAGCGGCGAGAACTCGTATGCGAGTTTGATTACATTGCAGGCTACCTAGGTACGATGAGTACTGTTGATCGATTTGTCGTCGCAATAAAATGAAAATCGCATACGAGTTCTCGCCCCGTCTAGATGGCGCCGTACGCGGCATAGTTTCCGCAACTCCACGTCATATGCACCCATTTTGCCTGATGGATTGAAGGAACTACTCTTGCCAACCCAACCCTACTGAAAAACCTAGTAGACTCCTGATGTTGATGTTGTCGACGACTTCTACAGAGTATGCAGGGTGAATTTTTACTGACATTAGGTATCAATAAAAGATGCCATTTTTGAAGAAAAAAATGTAGGTAAACTTTTCACCATAAAATGTGCTGTCCGAAAATAGTACATTATACAACTAGGGTGGTAATACAAATATGCGATCGAGGGCTTTCTTTATTACCTCCCGTGTTGTGTACATCATTTTATGTCTACACTTGGTCAGAAAGCGGCTTTTTCCGTACGCGCAGCGTGCGGAAAAAGTCACTTTATGGCCAGGTGTGGCATAAAATAATTAGTAACGTGAGGATTACGCGTATCGATGCGTAAAGGGCATTTCTCCAGAAATATGTCTGCGGTCACCTCATTCATCTGGCCCTTTTTCATACTAAATGTATGGAGGCAGATGAATGAGTCGCAGACATATTTCTGGAGAAATGCCCTAAAATGCCTGGGCGACGCAACGCGGGAGCGGGGTAGGGGTCGCGGGGAGGGGACTGTTGCCGTCTCCCGCGCAGTGCGCTACCTCGCTATCCACAAACGTATGTTTTTTTAGGATATCTTTCAGCTGCTGTTTCTCAATATTTTAGTACTGAAAGATACCGACTGAAAAAACACGTATTTTCTATTTTTCGCTTAAGAATCCACTGTCAAAATTTGAACGCTCAAAAAATTCACCTTGTATACTTAGTTTAATTCCATTGATATTTTCGCAGATCCGGGCGTCGCGAAAGCGTTCGCCGAACTGAAATCGGACTTAAAAACTACGGCAACTGAGAACCTCTTGACAGAGGGAGCGTACTACTTGGCGGTGTTCGTCCAATATGTCATCTGCGATTTTGGCTTGAAACTTGTCTGAACATGTAATTTGATTGAAGAAATACTGTGACAATATCCTGTGTTTTATTTGTTAAAGGAGTTTAAACATCACCTTGTAATTAACTTTTTTCCCGTTGCATTCCAAATAGGTTTTGCGGGCCGTAAATGACCTATTACGCCCTAGGGCGTAATGGTTTTCTTTTTAAATTTGAAACGCTGGTTCTGTTTAACTCTTATTTGTCATGTTCAAAGAAAACGCCAACTTACTTTTTTAACTTTTATTACTCAAATATTTATTTAAAGAGGACTGTTATTGCAAATACATGTAAACACATATTTCTGTAACATTAATTAAATGTTTAAATAGTGTATTTCAGTATTTTGCAAATATAAAATCAAGCATTTTAAGTCTTTACCGCTATGGTTTCCGAACGTGACTTGTCGTCTTGACGTCTATGTCACTAATGTCACTGTCAGTTTTACAATTTTATTTAGGTTAAGTAAGGTTATTTTAATCAGATTTCCTCACAAGTGTGATGAAAAACATTGTGTGTGCCACGGGCGGTAAAGGAATTACAAACGAGTGTTTGTTACAAGGCCGAGGCGAAGCCGAGGGCTTGATTACTTACCGCCCTTGATACACAATGTACTATAATATTACATGGGATAAAATGTGCATGTAATTTTGCGAATAAACTTTTGACTGAATAGTTTTCATTAATGCATTGAAAATAAAATGTAGGTATTCCGACCTTTTTCTGCCCACCCCCTGGACAGAAAAACCTACTTCCTGGCCAAGTGAAGACGTAAAATTATGTAAACACCATCTGGGCTATACCTGTATCGCCCTAGATGTGTAATATACTATTTTAATCCAGTTGACCCCAGCCCTTGCAATATTTTTCTTTTTTTTCTGCTTGTTTGCCAGTCTAAGGCAATCCTTAGGCTCGAAAACAAGGAGACGGCCCACCTGATGGAAAGTGGTCATCGCCGCCTAGATCGATCTTTTTTCGATTTAATTTTTTTTAATTTAATTACCAATGCATTGCCGGTCTTGAAGAAATTTGATGACATCCTTTTCAAAAAAAAACCCGTATTGTAGCGCAGTGGGAAAAACTTGGCAGGACGTTCATCCCAGATTATCATTGTAAGCGCCAGAAAGGTTCTAGAGAACCGACACGTTGTTGAGTGTAGTGACTCAAGGAAATGGAAATGAACCAGCCTGCCGATGACGAGTGCTGGCTGCGATGGTAGAATTACGCGGTAGGCACCAACCTAACAGTACTTCGGAATCGTATTCTTATCGCGGTTTCATAATACGCGATTACTCTAAGACAATTCTTTTTTTGTTTAAAATCAGGGTTTTAGCCAGCACAAAATTACGGGAGGCTGAAAATGGCCTGAATGGCCTTTGTTTTACTCGAAAATGGTACTCCGCGGTGGTCCCATTATTACAATCGAAAGAACTCTTCAAATATTATTAGGCACACACAGCGATTTAGGTAGTTTTAATATTCATTTGTGCATTTCTTATTAAAATGGGTTCATTAAGTTTGGTTATTTTTTATAATTATTTTATTTTGTGGTTATTGTAAGAACTTTTAAAAGCTAACTAGGCTTGAAGTCATTGGTACTGACTACAGACAAGTACTGTCTTCTTAATGGAACTACAAACACACTAGTTTCACTGTAAAATATGCAGTTATCCAAGCGGAACGTAATCATGTGTAATGTAACATATAAATGGTGTACCCTTGTTTTGCCGACAAACTTTTCATCGAATATTATTTCATCGACAACGATTCATCGAAACTTTAGTACTAGTAATATTGTTTGGCGTTTTTTTGTTTCATTTACTATTCATTTCAATTTTTCTTACTGCGTAGAAATACTATTCAACGAATATTACTTGATCGCTGATTTGTTTCAAATTGTTTTAATTGGCACAATTACTAAACATTGCAATTCATTTATTCGACGTATTACTTTAATACATTTTTATATGTCGTACTATACATTGTCACATTTTTCTGTTGTAAGAATTTTCAATAGTACATTACATAACTAGGGTGGTAATACAAAGAAAGGCCGAGATCACAGAAGTTTGCGGCCCGAGCTGAAAGCGAGGGACGTAAATATGCGATCGAGGGCTTTCTTATTACCTTCCGTGTTGTATACATCATTTTATGTGCTTTCTGGCCAAGTGTGGCATAAATCCGGTCTATAATGATTTATGTATACAATATTAGCCTGCGAAAGTCCGAATCTAGGGCTCTCGCTGGTTAGGACGCGTGCCGACACTGCGCGCCCTAGAGTGTTTTTATAGAGCCGGAGGCGCGGAGGGAGGGCAGCCCTCGCCCGCCATGACGAAGCGCGGGAACGAGTGAGGCGAGCGGCTGAGGCTGGTCGCCGAAGGCGACCAACAAGCCGAAGCTGCGGAGCCGAGCGAAGTGACCGTGCGTCGTCATGCAAGGGCGGAAGGGCTGCTGTTCCCGCAGCGCCGGAGATACGGAAAGTCACTATTATTTTTTTTAGCGAATTCTATACGATAAAACAATAATAAATAGGTGTTATAATGACACCAGCATCCATCGAAATTTTTACAAGTCTTAAAAAATTGTCAACTTTGAAGTCGAATATCTCGGACATTTTTTATTTCAGAAAAAAGTTTTTCTAATAAAATATGCTTATTTTATTGTTAGGCCAGACTTACACCTGTAAGTTTTACTTACGTAAGTAAGGACACAGCTATAGGTTAGACTGGGATAGTGAGTCTGCTATCTCAGTCTAACCTATCTGCGTCCTTACTTACGTAAGTAAAACTTACAGGTGTAAGTCTGGCCTAAACTCGAAAATATAAAACTACCCACTACCCACACACTATAACCGTGCAGAGTGAACCGATTGACGTGACTGCGTTTAGTTTCGATAACGAAACATTGGTGTCCCCTTGTTTCGCCGACAAACGTTTCATCGAATTTTCATTTTGTCGACAACTTTGTTCTCCGAAACCGTTAACTTTTCAGGATTTTTTAAAGATTCATCATGTAGATTAGGTTAGGTTTGTTTTATATTAATTTATAGAAAAATATGGTTTCAGAGAAAATTAACTTTCGATGAAATGATATTTCGATGAAATGATATGTCGATGAAATGTTTGTCGACAATTCAAGGGTAAACCCGAAATGATTACAAATTTAAATAATTTCATGCGGAATAAATTTTATTACATTCAAAGCAACATGAAATAAAAATACCCGTAAAGAAAAAACATGATATAAAATGTATACGAAATAACACAAGTACCAATTAAAAAACACTGATTTAAATGAACTAGTAATGATTCATCGACGCAATGACTTGTCGATGAAATGAAAATCCTTGGAACGTTGCCTTTGAAATAATATTCGATTAAATGTCTGTCGGCAATTCAAGGGTAAACCCATATAAATAACGTTGCGTGCGGTTATAATCGGATAATTACTGACCTCTATAGCATTATCATGCTATATTGATTGGTGTTGCATAGTTACATTTACGTGTATGCTTTATAATGCTACTTCAGATGTTCAGTAGGCTTATGATGCTACGCCTCATGTGTAAATATATATTAAAATGTCAATTTTTAAATGCAATTGATTAAGAACTTCATTAGGTTAAAAAATATCATTAATAATTATTATGAAATAAATGCACATGTTTATTTAATACTTCACTCAAATTACAAATAAAATATAATGACTTACTAATCTAAACTTAAGTAAAACATTAAACTAAAACTAAGAAAATAAACCTAAATTATCTTTTATTATGATGGCTGAATTAGGCTTATGATGCTACGCTTTGTCACGCGATAAATAAGTGATAAAGCATCCGTCACTCTCACACACTATTTGTTAAAACGTGACGGATGCTTTATCATTTATTTATCGCGTGTCAAAGCGTAGCATCATAAGCCTACAGCTTGCAGACAATTCGACGACACGTTTAGCCTAGTGGGAGTAACACCGCCTACAAAGTAGAGGTCCCGGGTTCAAATCTTGCTAAGGGCAAATATTTGTGTAATGAGCACGAGTGTTTGTTCGTAAATTATGGATGTTTTCTAAGTATTTATTTATCTATATATGTATATCGTCGCCTAGTGCTAATAATACAAACCTTTACATGAAAGAAACATTTTTTGTCTCTTTATTGGTTTAATGCGGGTAATTTACACCACATTTCTATGTTACATATATAGATACAAGAAATCAAAGTACATAGAAAAATTAAATGGCACTCGCCTGTGTACAGACCGGCGTTGTATCCGGAAGGATGCACATTGGGGTGGGAACCTGTGTAATGCAGTTCTCATAGATGGCGTTTAGGTTAATTCCTATTAAAACAGAATAGTGCGGGAAGTCAAAGTAGATGGCAAATTTGAAGGCGTTTTCTGAGTGTACGGTGGACGAATGGTTGAGTCACTGGGCCGGAAATCCAGAGGTACCAGGTTCGATTCCCGGTCTGTACACAGGCGAGTGCCATTTAATTTTTCTATGTACTTTGATTTCTTGTATCTATATATGTAATACAAACCTTGCTTAGTTTGGGACTTGGTCGATTTGTGTAAGATTGTCCTGCAATATTTATTTCCAAAAGTAAGGTAACTTATCAGCTATCTGCTTTGCCCTAAGGTAAACTGGTAGAGAATGCCTTATGTCATTATGCTGGCCTTTTGTACGATAAGTCTTCTATTGTGATATAAAGTTTAAATACACTCAAAGACGATGAATCCGGGTCAGTGTAATACCGCCATATTTCCTAAAATACTCAAGGGTTGTGAAATTATTGAATCCCGTTTTGATCTTTTATTAATTTCAGATACGAGTATTATCTGCAAAAATAACACTGAAAATAATAACTCTTAAAAACCCATGAAAAATAATGATGTTATCGGAGTGAAATATGGCAAAAATCACCATTTTTGGATAAAAATATTTATATGACGGGTTAGCGGATATTGCTAATACAGCCAGGTATTATGAAGAATAGTATATGTAAATGAAACAAGTGTCAAATATTGAAAAGCACCTATTTCTATTATTTATATTACGGAACCCGAAATAATTAACCGCGAGTGTAAATAAATAAAGATTTCAGATTTTTTTAGAATCTTTCATAAGAAGTTTTAAAATGTTCCCACTTTGAAAAAATTCGTACGGGAAGTTTTGAGAATTTGCCCAGAACTTACCACATGGAAAGTGTCTCAATTTTGGAAATTCTCCGTCGGCATATCGGTATGTGCTTCTTGGTTATGTGTTCCAAGACATTTACTCACAAACTTTTATTCCTTACTAGCATTTACCCGCGGCTTTGCCCGCGTTATTTCCCGTTATTATCCCAAGGGAACTCTTTACCGGGATATAAAGTATCCTAAGTTTCAATCCAGGACACACTACTTGTATGCCAAATTTCATCTCAATCCATTCATTTTTTCCCGCGTTATTTAGTAACCAACATCCAAATATCCAAACATCTTCACAAACTTTCACATTTAATTATTAGTAGGATTTTCTCTCAGGGACGCGTTTTGAATGATCCCTTCTTAGTGCTTAATTATGTCAGTTTATGCCACACCTGGCCATAAAGTGGCTTTTACCGCACGCTACGCTACGAGTACGGCAAAAGCCGCTTTCTGGCCAAGTGTCGACATAAAATTATGTACACAACACAGAAGGTAATAAAGAAAGCCCTCGATCGCATATTTACGTCCCTCGCTTGCAGCTCGGGCCGTCATCTGCGATCACGGCCTTTCTTTGTTTTACCACCCTAGTTGTGTAATGTAGGTACTGTAGCATTACAATACTGTTTTATATCTTCTGGGCACCCTGCCGCCCGGGAGAGATATGGGTGAGTTGTTTTATATTTAGAGTTTACTTTAATTTTACATGTTTATATATAAATAAAAACTAATTTAGGTTTATTTTCTTAGGTTTAGCTTACTTTTTTACTTAAGTTTAGATTAGTAAGTCATTATATTTTATTTGTAATTTGAGTTATTTAATAACCATGAGCATTTATTTCATAATTCATTATTAATGATATTTTTTAACCTAATGAAGTTCTTAATCAATTGCATTTTAAATTTTTCATTTTAATACATATTTACGAATTGTAGATTACTTATCATAATCTCGATAGTTAAAATAAATTCATTAAAATGACAAAGTGTAAGTTATAAACTAGTATGAAAGACATTTTATTTACTAAAGAAACTAAATTTCAAGTTTATCTAAGTACCACCAGTATATACCACCAAAATGTAGTTTAAACCGAAATATGCACAATATTACATTAACGGATTTTTTGTATATAAGATGTATAATGTTCTTGAAAACTTTGATATGACTTAAAAATTTTACACACTTAAATACGAAGTTAAAAACTTTAATTCAACTTCGTAGTTCGCAGAAACGAAGCGAACGGCAAGGGAACTAGAAGCAGAACTCTTAACAATAATAAGTTAGTATTGTACTCGTGGTACTAAATTACATAAGCGACGAAGGATTTATACGACGATACGATCTTTTGTATCCGAAGTTTGAGCTCGTGAGTCGCGCAAGTTTTCGAAGTTGCACAAATAATTGATTTATTTAGTTCTGCGTCTTGCATTTCGAAGTGAAGTGTCGAGGTGGGTTTTCCATATTGCAAACCTATTCGGATATTGTCGTTTCAAATATTCAGACACATACAAACGTAGGGTTATTCTTCAGAAATATGTCTGAGACTTATTCCTCTGTCTCCATACATTTAGTACAGTATGAAAAAGGGCCAGAGGAATAAGGTGACCGCAGACATATTTCTGAAGAATAACCCCGCACATTGTTACCTCGTATTAACTAATCAATTTTGGATCAAAAATCTTGGTGACTTTTAAAGAACGCTTAAATTCTTGAAAAACTACCCTAATTTTCGACTAATAACTATGTCATTCACCAAAAAAACCTTCAATTTCAAAAACTTACCCTTCAATTCAAGCACACACAGAACATACACTTGGAAAATTCTCACTTGCACCCCTAAAATTCACTTACGAAAAAGTTTTCCGTAATTATCCGCGACCGGACGCAACTCTCCCCTAACACGACTACCCGCGCGAAAGCTCGCGGTCAACTAACCTGCCAGGCTGTCTCCACTTTCACGAAATGAACTGAAAGGGTCCATTGAGAAACAAAAGAGCTTATTGTCAATTTTGAGATAAACGATTTTCAAACGTAAGAAGACAGTCTAAGGTCCAGTTTCAGTCGGCGGGGATTTTGTTTTCGTAGTACTTCGCTGTTTGTTTGGGAGGGTCGCAGAGGCGGGAATGAGTGTGTCGAAAAAAAAGAAGCCAACCACGACTCAGTGAGTTAAGGCTTTGGGCGGGTTTTCACTGAATATCTTTAATTAAAACGGCAACTTTAGTTTCTGTGTAATGAATTGAAGTTAGAAAAATCTGAAAATGGCAGTGGCCTCAAAGACTGATGAAAGCCTGGGAAAATCATTTTAGTTGCCTTTGAATGCCTTCGTGAAGGTTGTGTTTTTACGTTCGTTTTGTACCATCCAGTTTATTTCCATCGGAGCAAACTTCAGACCAGAAACCTCTGAACACTATTTCGGTCTTCAGTGTAAATATACAAATTATTGCCTGCAGTACGTGAAATTTATTAGTATGTAGCTGAGGTTGTGTTGGGTCAGCACTTCCACAAATTGAATACTAGATCTTTCTAGAGTATCTTTATCTGGAATATATCTCTTAAAGGCTACATTATCATTATCATGATAAAACATACAAATTTATCGATGGAAAATATTATTTATGTTCATATCCTTTTATTAGTTAAGTGTTTAGAAATGCCGTTGAACGATTTTGAAGTAGAAACTAGTACTAAGTAATACTTTTGAAGGTACTTGGACAAGTTAAGAGGCTAGAGAAGAAATTTGTAAGTACTTGGAAGAATTAAGGAAGTCAATCAAGGAATTTGAAAGTCGTTAGATAAGTTTGAAATTTAAAGTATTTATTTTGTAAGCTATTGAAATCAGCGAAGGCATTTGTAACGAGTTAGGAAATAAAAAGATAACGTCTTTCCAAAAGTAAACGTCACAGATCGTTTACGAACTATAAAATACTGAATTTGAAAATAATTGAAGTTTGGTAGAGTCCGACCGAATTTTCGGTTTCGGTTTTAACCTAGTTTCGGTTTCGGTTTCGATTGCCATCGGGCCGAAACTACGGCCCTAACCGAACGAAACCGACTTCGGGCGGCTTCGCGCTGCGATTGGGTGGGTAGTCTTTATTTCAAATAACACCATTTTTTTTTTGAAATAACGTTTGATCATTAATATAACTTATTACTTAAAATATCAGAGACTGAATAATTAGATAAAACTCGTTCATGAGCTGTTAATGCAGGTAAGTAATGTGCAGTCTACACTAATAAGTACAGATGGGTGAATCAACTTTTCTTTGCTTTATGCAAAGATTGCTCTTTCTCCTTATTTGTTCACCTTTTGCATGTTTTAACATGATTTAAATGGAACAAGATCTTACATCTAGAGATAAATTAGGTAAACAAAAATAAAACTCGTTTTTAACAAATAAATAGGGTGACCCAGCGGACGAACCCTTATTTTCATACAAAAGTGGGGGACAGCTATGTCCGTTGGGTCACTAGTTATAAACAAGTTATAATAAACAAATAATAATAAAAAATATTTGCATTACGTACCTTTATTAACTGTCTTTTAAATGAACATACACTTTATTCAAAACATATCTGTATAAAGATTTCCTTTCAATTTTAGTCGGAGAAGGTGAAAATTTGTGGACAAAGGAAAGTTGATTCACCCAGATAGTGGGATAAAATTTGGATCACATGACGTAAAAGTGCTCTAAGAGAGGACTTTCTACATTATGCCCTGAAGTTGACATAAAGGATAAAAGTTAGTATAAAATTGACACGAACAAAGTTGCAATGTGGTTAGTATTTTATAGTATTTTATGCAACAGTTGTATAAGAAGGTTCAAAAAATGCGAATTGCGTGAGTTGCGATACGAGCCGCGAATGCGGCGAGTATCGCAAATAGAGACGCAATGAGCGTTTTTTGACTTAATTATACAACGTTGCATACAATACTTTTTCTACGACTACGTTAAAATATAAAATACATGGACGTCACGCGTATCTCGTCCGGTCTCTCCGAGTGTGTACAGCCGGCATGACAGTTGTGTCTATGGTAAACTTTTTTTTGATATGGCTGGTGACACGATGTGACGATAATTAAAATACTTTTTTTTATGTTGGCATCAATTAATTTAATTCGGAAAGTTTTGTTTTTCTTATGAATCGTAGGAATTTAATTGTTTGTTAAGTTGGTAGTTGTGAATTTTTATCGTGAAGTTAGAATTGAGCGCTTAATCCTTGACCTAAGTTTAACCTAGATTTAGAAGTCTGTGGATGCTAGCAATAACGTAAAGTGACTATAACGACACTAGTGCTGTTATGGGGAATAGAGTATAGACTTCTCTGAACTCATATTATGTATGTTCTTATATTAGTGTTCGTGACCAAGTAAAAGACAGATAACAGTACAGGAGTAGAAAAAATTTTTAACAAGTTCTGTCACTAAAAAAAGGCTTAGGACTGTTGTATATGGCCAGTATCAGAGTGCAAATCAAATAAATTGAAATGGTGTGGACAGAAATGAATGGGTGCAGCAATGGATTACTAGGTGGAGGAAAAACAAAATAACTGGCCAAGAGCATGTCGGACCATGCTCAGTGTAGGGTTCCATAGCCGTAACTTTAATATAAGGTAAAAAATACGATGTAAAAAAGTACAACAACGAAAGAGCGTATCTTCATAGCAATTACGTCCTTTTGTTGAGAAGCGCAGTTTATTGGCAATAACTCAAAAACGGCTAATTCGACCTTGTTGAAAATAATTTTCGTTGAAAGCATTAATTAAGCGTTACCTTCGTGATTTTTTTCATATTTTTCGGACACACGGTTTAGAAGTTAGAGGGGGGGGGACACAATTTTCACAACTTTCGGAGCGATTATTTCCAAAGGTATTCACTTAATCAAAAACATTACTTAAAAACCTTAAAATGTTTTTGGAAGAGCTGTCGAACTATGTACCACACGTTGATATTTTCTGAAAAAATTTTTTTTTAGCTTCCGTAACATGTATGGAGTGCCCCCCCTAAAAATATTTATTTTAATTATTTATATACCAAACTAAGTAGCGGCTCATAAAACACACCTATATTCCAAATTTCATCAATATCCATCATGTAGTTTCTGAGTAAAATGCCTGTGACATACGGACAGACAGACAGACAGACGGACGGACATGACGAAACTATAAGGGTTCCGTTTTTGCCATTTTGGCTACGGAACCCTAAAAAGTGTATGTACAAATATAGACATTGAACTGGAAAGATTTGAATCATAATCATACGGGGTGTCGCCCGTAACAGGAGCAAATAATTAAAACGTGGATTCCACTCATCAAACAATAAAACTTTTGTTCAAAAACTTTTAAAAATGATTTAATCTTAAGATTTTATCTTTTTCATACAAATTAAATAGTATTTTCAATGAACGTTAACATCAGTCTAATTGACGTCGCTTGTCAAGCTACAAACATAAAATACATCGCAATACATTGCGGCTTCAAATTAACTTTAAAGTGTACCTACTGAAAATTAAAACATAGGTTATTTTAAATGTCGCTGAACAAATGTTGTTCAGTTTGAGGAGTACAGTCTACGTTTTAATTGTTTGCTCATAGTACAGGCAACACATTGCATATTTACGAGTATTGGCATATTGTGATTAGGTATCGTAAGGATTAGGTGTCCGAATGTTTATTCATTCTCTTTACGAACATTCGGACACCTTAGATAATTCTTACTATACCTACTCACAATATGACAATAAGTACTCGTAAATATATGGTTATGATTCAAATCTTTCCAGTTCGACGTCCGATTACTATACAAGGTGAAATCTGAAACGTGTTACAAGTTTTTTTTTCAAGATAATTATTAAACCACAGAAATATATCGAGACAGAAGGAAATAGTGTATGTACCTCGCGTGCTAAAATGAAGGGCCAGTACGTCTAGCATAACTGGCCGCGACTTCGTTTCTCGCGCGACAGAGCATCACCTGTCACTGTCACACGATATTAAGTGGAAAGAGATAGGTAGCATTTGTCGCGCGACAAAAAGTCGCGTGTCACAGTTGTGCTAGAGGTACAGGGACCTTTTCTCGCCGTCATGAAACTTCAGTCGCCGTCAATATTATTATCAGATTTGAAAATCTGACAATAATGGTACAATTAATTGTTCAAATACCACCTAATGAAATGGAAAATTTATGTTTTCCATCACTAAATTACACTCTTGACGTTATTTAGTGTTTCTTGATGCTTGTATATTTTAAGGAAATTAATATACGTTTCTGCCTTTTATAATTTAATTTCCGTCATTAATTGAAGTCGTGTAGGTCTATCTTCTCTCTTTGAAACTAAGTAATAATAAACGTGTGGACAATCTTACACATATCGATCTAGTCCCTAAATAAGCAATGCTTATATTATGGGTACTAGATGATATACATACTTATATAGGGTGGGAGGGAGTATACCGACATACTTTAGCCATAAATTCCTGGTGGTGCGACGAGTAAATAATGTTATATCAACATGGGTCGAATATTGTCATTTTACATTAATAGTCTTATGGAACAACATAAATCAGTAAATTCAGCCCCTCGTTATAAACATGTCCTTACTGGAGGAAAAGTTATCAAAAATAAAAAAAAAAAGCTAAAATGGAAACGAAAGGTCAATTTTTTGGCCTCGTAGTCGCTTACCATCAAATACTGCGAAGGTTAATTGCTGTTTAGTTAAAGGATTTAAAAAAATTAGTAAAACTATCTTAGTCACATTTATTAGGGCTTGTTACACACTTGGGAGTTTTCATTTAAAAAATAATGAATATCTCTGAAAGTAAACGTTTTTCGACTATACATCACATAACTTTTTTTACTCGTCACACCACCAGGAATTCATAGCTAAAGTATGTCGGTATAGTCCCTCCCACCCTGTATAGATAAATACATACCTACTTAAATAGATAAGACATCCAAGACTCAAGAAAAAATACTCGTCATCATCACACAAATATTTGCCCTTACCAGGATTAGAGCCCGGGACCTCTAGCTTCGTAGGCAGTGTCACTCCCACTGGGCTCAACGTGTCGTCTATACTAGTAAACATTGATAACATGAAGACAAAACAAAAAAGTGCTTGAACTTGATGAACGTTTATCTCATGTTTACTTATAGATTATAGCAATAATAACACATCTTCAATACAAGGCATAATAGGTATACACATATTTATATTATGTTCATGACTATAATATTTGTTTATGTTTTAAATACACTCTGTAAGATTAAACTTTCTCTCTGGATGACATTGTGTCGCCACTTCGCTCTGTTATAGAGAATACCATTAATGTTTAAATTTTAATGTAAGAAAACAATTGAAAACGTTTATTTCTCTATACGTATATAGAAGCCATTAATAGTACATTACATAACTAGGGTGGTAATACAAAGAAAGACCGACATCGCAAAAGTTTGCGGCCCGAGCTGCAAGCGAGGGACGTAAATATGCGATCGAGGGCTTTCTTTATTACCTCCCGTGTTGTGTACATCATTTTATGTCTACACTTGGCCAGAAAGCGGCTTTTTCCGTACGCGTAGCGGGCGGAAAAAGTCACTTTTAGCCAGGTGTGGCATACAATATTTTATTAAACGAACATAAATAGAAACAGTGAACTTTAAAAATAAACTAAGGCATTGGAGCTTTAATACTGTAGAATAGTTCAAAAAAGCTAAACTTTCGTCTAAATTAAGGTTTTGTTCGCGTATTTAGCATGCCATTAACATACCAAAAGAATACCTCATCTGCATGTGACCTTACAGACATTCGTCTCAAATTTATCTGAAATCAATCTCTAGAAGAATCAGATTAAACTTTTCGGAACCTTGAAAATTATATGCATCCCTTTCCCTCTAAGGCGTGGCTTATCTCTAACGCATGCGTGTAGAAAACTTCTTAAGAATAAGAATCGTCATTTTCTTCCAGAGGCCGATAATACATGAGCATATATATAGGGATTTATATACTTTAAAGGTCTGTATATAGGAGCTTGGGATTCCTTGAAAGCCTTTTGTCTGGGTGTTAGGATGAGATAGGATTTTATTTCGCTTGGGAGGATTGAACTGTTAAGGTTTCAAGGCATCAATCTAATTTTGATTTTCTCTTGTTAGAAGACTAAAGGTGTCTGCTTACTACAACATATCATGCCATGACCGTACTATGAACGTATCAGACACGGTATGGCAAATTCCTGTCGCTGACGAAACGTGCTAGCGGGCATAGTCTCATACTTTTCAATACAAAGTATATTTATTTTGCCTGAAACGTTCATACGGTCATGATATAATACGGTGTAGTGGGCAAACACCTTTAATACGATTTTTTTACGTTTTTTTTGATTAAGAAGAAATGCATGAAGTATATTAGAATGACCAAAGAAATTAAAACTTAGGTTAACTGATGGAAACCAAATAAAGCCTAGATGAAGACCAAATGATACTTATAAAATTTATATTATAATAGCATTTAGGTCTGGTCTTTTTCTGCTTGGCCGGTACTCGGTATTTTCAACTCTGAAGGTCGTGTCCCTCGGGGCCGCGCCGCCCCTGTGTGCGAAGTGTGCAACGCACACAGGCGCCAAGGCAATAGGGGCGCCGGAATTAGAAACACGACGACAATAAAGAGGTACTTCATAGATTTGCACACAGGCGCTGCCAGGGGACGGCGCGGGCGTGTTGTCCCTGAAACTTCTAGTGGCTTCATGCACCAGCTTTCTCCATCTAGCTCAGTTCTCGGCTGTCCTTAGGGCGCTTGCAAGAGGAAAACCAGTGATTGTCGTTATTTGGTCTCACCAACGGCTGGGAGACCGGACGCGGGGTCTCTTCCCTTCCACCTTGCCCACCACAATCATGTGGTCGAGGTTATCCGATTGCCGAGCAGTGTGCCCAAAATAGCCCAAGACTTCTTTGGTGGGTCAATTACAGAAAAAAATGTACCTTTTACTTTTTTTGTCTGATCATGGTGTGTCTTATACCATTTTACTCAGAATCATGAACACTTTTCATTCATGAAATAAAAAAGTGGACCAAAATGGCCCAACTTTTCCATACAAATTTTGAATTTCTCAGTTTCGTTACGCCCAAACTAAATATAGAGGAAAATCGTAACGAAATTGAGATTTTTTTTTCTCAGGTTCATTACGATTTGGGTCTTTTTGTGGCAGCGAGGTTTTTATTTTTTTGTTTTTTCTTGTTTTTTATTTTTTTTCTCTTATGTTTTGTAACTTTTTGCTGTAATGTTTTTGTACAAAAATCCATAAACGAGTCGCTTCCCTGATGCACAGGGTGTGGAACAGTACCAACAACTTCCTGAAAGCAATTGCTGAGAGATGGGACAACCCTATCCTGTTTTTCTGGGTGAAGACGCACACATCACAATATTATTTAAGTCGCTTCACCTCGAAAATATTACTATAGGCTTATAGGTACATTATGATAATTATTATTTAAATAAAATTGTTTACTAACCAATATAAATGGTGTTACCTACTAAAAAAAATACGGATTTAAAAATCTGAAATATAAACATTATTCATTCATTCATTCATTGCTTAGTTTGGGACATATTTATTTATTACATTTTATTTAGACCGTTACGTTTACATTTTTAAACCGTAGCAATCTAGCAATACTATATAGGTACGAAAATACGAGGGTAGAAGTTACTCTGAGAGATAAGTGTGGGAGTTCGGTGAAGTTGGCATTTTGCCATGTGCAATCCGCCCGGATCCAATCCGAGCCGATTAGAAACCCTCCATCACAAAACAATTCCAAGAACTGCTAGCAATTAGATCGGTTATTACTGACTTAAGGGGATTTTTAAGGACTATTTCAAGGACTAGGCTCTTTATAATTCATATATAATTAAAAATAACTTTAAACTTCTATGCTTATTTAACCATAGAAATACCGCACTCGTGCCAAGGTGTGCCTATAAAATATATAAAAAAAATCCAAGATCTCATCGTCAGATCTTGACCTGGTTACAATGCAGTCAACTGAACGGTGTCCCAAAAAATAGAATCTGAAGAACTGAGCCTCACCTTTTTAAAAGTCGGTTCAAAAGATTTTTGCAAAATAGGTCTCTCATGGGCGTCTATTAGCAAAATAAGTTATTTGTATGTTTTACACCGTATCAATAGGTACTATAATAAGTAAGAACGGGATACAAGTTACTCTGAGCTAGATAAGTGTAGGAGTTCAATAAAGTTGGCGTTTTGCCATCTGCAATCCGCCCGGATCCAATCTGAGCCGATTAGAAACCCTCCATCACAAAACAAGTCCAAGAACTGCTGGCAATAAGATTTCAGATTCAGATCAAGGATTACGTATCGTACATATATGTACAACGAAATCAAGTTAAGCACTTTGTTTCACAGAAAATAATAAAATAAGGCTAATGACAAAACCACCAAATGCGAATTTATCCCTCTAAAAATTCCCTTCCAGCTAACCTAAATACTAAATTAATTCTTCTTCTTCGTCGGGACCACTCTTGACAGAGTATTGTGGTCGTCATTTCAGGTGTTAGTGGCACACTTTACGATGCGTCGTCACTCCTCTGTATGAGCTGCTTTCCGGGTGCATTGGTGCAAAGGAACATCTACTGCTGCTTTAACCTGGTCTGTCCATTTCAAACTTAAAATACTATTCTGCATATATAAGAGTTGTTATAAATATACTGAAGTCGGTATGTGTGTGCGCTATATTTATTAGTCTAATGATGTCAGTAAATTATACGCGTGAAATCAAGGACTATAAAATAAATAGTTTTTTTTAGAAGCTGACAAAACTCGCAACCCTATTGGGCATAGCGATTGTCTGACCGGGTGGTCGGCCGTGGCGTTCCCTGGGGTCGAACCAGGTCGCTAGCTGGACCACCCCGAAAATAAATAGTCAGACATAGCCTCGCTAACAGATAACTAAAGCACCTCCAGAAAGTCGGTCGCTTTGTACTTACGAGCAGCATGCACACATCAACCAGCGTATAGCCTACTACAAGCGGCACGCACACATCAACCAGGGTTAAGCGATCGGGTCACTATAGGTGCTTCAATTACCTATTAGCGAGGCTATGTTATGTCTGGCTATTTATTTTTATTTGTATTGAACTACATTTGCTCAAAATCACCTTAAAATTACCATTGCCTCCAAGTAACAACATTCCGAAAAAACCCAACGAAAACCAGACGGCACGAACGTCTTTATTGAATTCCATGTCTGGCGCAAATACCTCCAAATTTACTCAAAGCTTTTCACCAGGCTCGCAAAATACATTCAATGGCGTCCTTGCTACAACTGAATACGAATTCGTATATCAATTGCTTATTTTCCTAACCTCCCTTCCCTTTTACCTTACCTAAACTTTGAAACTTATTTCGCACCAGTCAAGGTTGCTTTTCGAATGTTAGTAAGTGGAAATAGGAGGATTGGTAAGTAAAATTACTTATTTTGTTACTGTTAAACGTGACATATCCACTTATTGCGGAGTTCAGTCACGGATGTTCGACGAAGTTACGCTACTGGGCGAGAGAGGGCGCTGCCGATTGACAGAGAAAATTGGCGCCCAACGTGTGACTAGACACTTTCTTTAAACGACTGCGAAACAGTACTGAAAATCGAAGAAAAAGATTATTGTCAGTAATTTTACAACTGTAGCCAACCTGTGACTGTGTGAATAGAAGAATAGTTAGAAAAGTTATTTTAAGGCAGATGTGTACGGTCCAGGTCACAAATATGTTTACACTTTTCGACCTTATTCCAATGATATAAGGTCGAAAAATGTAAAAATATTTGTGCTTGCGACCTATTGCCGCACTGAGCAAGTATGGGAACCCATTCACTTTCATGTAAGGTGGTTAATCTTGACATTCATAGGTGCGTTTTAATATGCCTAACATTTGACTTTGATCTATGAGAGTTGGCCTGTGCCCAGTTTACATCAGCTGATGACGACAGTGATGATGACCTACCTACCTTTTTGTGTAAGGAGGTCGAAGCAACACCTAAAAATGGTAATACTATCAGTTCTAAATCGAATGGCGTTATGCCAAAATAATGCTTCTAACTCAAAGTCTCGATAATGAAGCTCAAATTTAAGTAATCATACCTACGCTGGTTTACAGAGATCTTTTACTATAAAATGTTAACGAACTGAAAAATACCGATACCTATACTTCTCCACACAAAAGAGCGTTCAAAGTTCCCTCCGGGAATTCTCAAACGATTAAAGACGAGCGTTTGATGTATTCATCCCGTCAGAAGAATGCGGGATAAAAGTGCCCCCGACTTTCGAATAGAGTTACCAGATTAAACATTGCAAAGTCCGGAGAAAACTCCCGATTTTCAGGAATAAATCCCGAGGTTTTCATACTTGGTAACTTAACCAAAGTATAAAGACAACCAAGTAGTACGACTTCGGCCGTTTAGGAGCGCGCGACACGTATTTACACAGACGCACGACGCGCCTCTGTGTGAGTGAACGCCATACTGTGGCATGCTCCCGCATGCTCAAATCCTTGCCTGTGGTGCATCCGTACACGGCGCGCACACATGCGCGCTCCCGATGTACCTTTTTTAGGGAGAAAAACTACCGTATACCGTGACTTAACAGATTTTCTGAAAGCTTTTCCTATATGAAAAGAAGACAGACCAGAATGCGGTGTTTTGTGCCGTAGTATTTTGAAGGTTTTGATTTCTGTCATAAGTCCATAAGACTGCGTTTCCACCAGAGCTGTGCGAGATAAAAAACCACAAATGCCGGGCCGCGCTGAGCAAGGCTAGGCACGTTGATTGGTGGATAGGCTACTTGACAGGTTTCTGAAAAGTCAATCCGATTGTTTAATGATGTCTATTGAGCACTCAGAAAGTGGTAATTTTTAATTCTTTTGTGTATTTTTTCCGAAAAAAAGCAAATAAACATGCACTTTTAAAATTAGCCGCCAAAACGGTTTCTCGGACAATATGGCATCTATGACGACTCATGATAGTAAACCGACAAATGTCAACGAGGATCGCATAACGTTCTACCTTTAAAAATAGGATTGACAGATGCTTTCGATGCTGTTTACTATGGTGTGACGTCATCGGCCAATCCAAATCGTTTTCGATAAAATGGCGACAGATAAAAAATAATCAATTTTCATCCGAGTTTTATAAATAAATAAGCCATTTATTTTTAGTAATATTGACGTAAATTGGTTTGAATACTTATAATTAATACATATATTCATAATTCTTCCATTATTTTTCACACTGTAAAGTAGCCTATTGTTTTCTCGCACCTGCACCGTTACCAAGCACAGCTCTGGTAGAAACGCAGCCTAAATCCCGAAATAGGAGATATAACATGGTAACCCTACTTCCGAAGTCCCGACGGAACGAGTCTGTAAGTGAATCGCGGTCTATTTTTCACAGCAACCGCCTTTTTAATACCGCAACCAACTTGGTCCCTGATCGGGCGTTGGAGGCGTTCTATTTTGGACTCTATTTTAATTGTATAGAAGCGTTTTTTTGCTTGCAGGTGTTTGAATAAGTTTGGTCTCTGAATGTAATGAGATTTGCCGTTGATCGTTATACGGCTGTTAGATGAAATTTTGGTAGGGCTGGATTCGATCAACAATTCGTTTGCCAGAGCTATCATTTACTCTAAGATTTATTATACTACTTGTAACATGCTTAGCCATGACTGAAGGATGTGGTATTGTCTAATGCGCGACCACAAACACTATAAAGAAAGATTTCCAAAAAAAAGGCATGGAAATATAATAAGCATAGAAACGTACTTAACTGACGTTCAACGTGACGTGAAACGTGAAAAAAAACTACAGGGTCAAATGAATTTCTCACGATAGACGATATTCTCCTTCAACTGCATTAAATTCGCTAAGCAGTAAAAACAATTAATATTTACACTTTGTATGGAATTTATATGTATAGCATATCCAGTTATATTAAATTAAAACCGAATATTTCACTCCGACAAATACCTTATTTGTTAAACCCAAGCCTTTGAAGTAATTAAATTAAATGACAAATTAACCTAATCGAATTTGCACAAGATTGACTACAGGAAATTATGCAAACAGACCGCAATATTCTCGTTTCCCTCGGTATATTTAGCTTTAAAGATGGAGTCGTAACGGAATAATAAAGACGTCCGCGCGCTCTGTATTCCGCTCACGAACTGATTTGAATTCGGAATTCTTGCTCCGTTGGCGCTAGTGTTGCTACTTTTTAGCGAGTGTTAGGGGTTTTTACACCAGCCGGTTGGATTTTTGAGTTTGACTTTTCGTTATATTGCCAGTAAAACATTTTTAAATAACTATAATAGAACCTTTCACAGTAGACTGAAGATATGGTGGCTTCGCCAATTTAACAAAATTCCATTGGAAATCGATAATTTAAATCTACTAAGGTATACGCTCTAGAGCTGGACACGCTAATGTCCAATAAGGATCTATATCGGGATCCCTAAATTTTTTTAACCTATTTTTGCATTCCCTAATACTGTTTGTCATAATGATCATTTGTCCTAACACTCACATGCCCTAATATTTGATTCCCTCACATCATATTGATGAAATTTTTGTGCCCTAATTTTTTTTTCCCTAATGCCATTTGTCATATCGATTATTTATGCTAATGCCTTTTTGCCGAATTGTCATTTATCATAATTACTAATAAACCCTAAAGATCACACGTCCTAATCGTCATTTTCCCTAACTTAATATGGGCTAATGTGGTTTATCCTATCATTGTATAACCTAACAGTATTTGTCCTCGTGATTCTTTTCCCTAATTGTAATTGCCCGAATTTTATTTGTCCTCATGATTCTTTTCCCGAATTCTAATTGCCCGAATTTTATATGTCCGTGCCAATAACCCTATCCTAAACTAATGAACAGTATCTAATCAATGCTCCTTTTCTATAGATTGTTTATATTTAAGTACACACACACACACAGTCATAGTTCAAAATCTTATAGAAAACTAAAATAACTTTTGACATGCGCCTGCACTTATGACGCAGTTCACGCCAGTGCAGAATATTGCTATACAATTGTTCGTAGGAGTTTCAATTGATTTAGTTTGTCGGTAGGTAAATAAATTAACTGACAATAAGTATAGTATTACTTCTTCTCGGATCTCTCAGTATTTATATCTAA
Source organism: Eudemis profundana (assembly GCA_947034925.1). Classification (NCBI taxonomy): domain Eukaryota; kingdom Metazoa; phylum Arthropoda; class Insecta; order Lepidoptera; family Tortricidae; genus Eudemis; species Eudemis profundana. The sequence continues at coordinate 3,690,730 of OX344806.1, read as the reverse complement.
TGATTAATTGTAACTTGCACAATAATGTCTGAATCACAAGAAATTTATTATGAAGTATTTAAATCTACTAAAGGTGGAAATAAACTGTTTGCGGACGGATATGCATTTGAAAAAAATCGTGTCGTTAAGGAGAAATACTATTGGGTTTGTGAACAGAGGAAAAACAAGAACTATGAATGCAAAGTGAGGATTATTACTAAGCTGGATTCTGAAAAAGGTATGCATTTACTCATGTCCCAGGGAACATTACAACATAATCATGAACCGAACGCTGTGAGAAGTATGGTTGCAAATGCAATACATGAAATGAAATGTATTGCCTCGACTGAACTGGAAAAAAAACCAACATGCATTATACATGACATTGTAGCTATAACGCCATCCTCAACATTATCAAACATGCCTTTGCAAAATAATTTACGACAAACTATATACCGCCACAGGAAAAAAAATCAAAATAATGCAATTATAGAACCCGACACTTTCGATTTTGAAATAAATTACGAATATTTCTGTCAAGGCGATGAAGAAATTATTGTGAAAGACAAAATTTTCAACGGGAAGCGAGTAATTATGTACACAACCAAAAATCATCTTTTCTATTTGAGTCACTCGAAGTTTTGGCTCATGGATGGGACGTTTGATATTGTGCCAAAAATATTTTTGCAATTATACACCATCCATGGCAATATACTAGATACAAATATAACATTTCCACTTGTGTATGTCTTATGCACTAATAAGGACAAAAAGAGCTATGAGGTTATGTTTGATTTATTAATAGAATGTAGTCAAGAAAATGGGTTGACATTGTCACCACGTTACATTATAACTGATTTCGAAAAAGCACCACAAGTTATTGCTAAGCAATACTTTGAACATACAACTTTCAAAGGATGTTACTTTCACCTTGGACAGATTATTTATAGACAGGTACAAAAACAAGGATACCAAAAGCTATACGGTAACAACGCCGACTTCGCAATAGAAGTAAAATGCTTATTAGCATTATCATACCTTTCACCAACTAACATAGTAATATACTTCGATGAGTGGCGCGCTGATAATATTACAACTGAGGCCACTGCAATAGCACAATGGTTTGGTGAAAATTACGTTTGGGGAAGTGTAAATTCCCCACCAAGGTATGATCCTAGTTTTTGGAGTACTCAAGAACAAAATGAAAATAACATCCCAAGGACACAAAACAACGCTGAAGCGTGGCATAACCGCATTCAAATAATAATAAACCATCATCATGCAGCATTCTACAAATTGTCCAACAAGTTGTTTACGGAGATTAAATACAGCACAGCTGAAATTATAAAAATTACTAATGGTGCATCTATACCACCATCAAAGAAAAAAAAACTTAATGACCAGAACAGAAGGGTGGAAAACATTATAGAGAAACAAGCGGGGTACCCATCAAAAACTGAATTTTTAAAGGCGATCGCCTCTAATTTAAAATTAATGTAATGTTATTTTGCATAACAATAACAAACATCCTTTACACTAAAACTAACAATCATTGTAACATACATGTAAGAAATTATCATAATTAATCTTTAATTACATTAAAAAAAGCACGAAAAAAAAACCCCATTACTATGTCACAATGTCAATAGTACAATACATAACTAGGGTGGTAATACAAAGAAAGCCCAAGATTGCAGAAGTTTGCGGCCCGAGCTCCAAGCGAGGGATATAAATATGCGATCTAGGGCTTTTTTTTATTACTTCCCGTGTTGTGTACATAATTTTATGTCTACACTTGCCCACTTTATAGCCAGGTGTGGCATAAAATTATTTATATCTTTTTTGTCACTATACATTACCACAAATTAAAAAATGTTTTGTAAAATAAAATATTACACATATTTACATAATTTTATTTGAAGCCTTAATATACAACATACCTACCCTAACCTACTTTTCTGGTAGCAGTTCGTTTGTGTTGGGGGACGCAGTTCAAACCTAACCTAACCTACTTTACTGGTAGCAGTTCGTTTTTGTTGGGGGACGCAGTTCAAACCTAACCTAACCTACTTTTCTGGTAGCAGTTCGTTTTTGTTGGGGGACGCAGTTCAAACCTAACCTAACCTAGTTTTTTTACCTAATTGAACCTTTGTTTTGAGTTTTTCTTTCATGTCCCCTTGTGGGGGGCTCCGCCCCCCCGTCCCCCCTTTGTCCTTCTGCCTTTGTAAGTTTTTAACATATTATACATGTATAATATGTTATTTTGCATATTCTTCGTTATCCCTATCATCGTTTGTCCATATTACAATCTTAGGACAAACGATGATAGGGGTAACGAAGAATATGCAAAATAACATTAGGGATATTAATAATTATGACAAAAATGCATCGGACAAAAGAGTATTATGGCAAAAATAGCATTATGGATAAAACTTACTATACCAAATGATCGATAGGCCAAATACCCATTAGGACAAAACAGTTAGCCCAAGTTATTTTAGGACAAACGATGCTAGGGATCGCGAGGAATATGCAAAATAACACTAGGGATATTAATAGTTATGGCAAAAAAGGTTCGGACAAGAGAGTATTATGGCAACAATAACATTATGGAAAAACCATATTATGACAACTGATCGTTAGGACAACTACCCGTTAGGACAAAACAGTTACGGCAAGTGACTTTAGGACAAACGACGTTAGGGATCTCGAGGGACACCCGTCCAATAATCGACACCCTGCTGTCAACTCTATTGCTAATGACTTAACATTCAAGATGGCAACTACTGGGACAGCATTCGGACGTTTACCTTAAATATATTTAATTGGTTCACATAATTAAAGGGTACCTACCTAACCTACCCATTTGATTTTTAGTAAAGTCTTTCTATATGACGTTCTACGGGTTCAATGATTATTAATCAGAATTTTCTTTTGTTCGTCTTTAAAAAGGGAAACCTGTCCAAATGTCTGAAGATTTCTTCGACCGATTAAAATCAGTCATCTTCGCATCTTATTATGCATGATTAGGGTTCCATACCACAGAAGAAAAAAACGGAACCCTTATAAGATCACTGTGTTGTCCGTCTGTCTCTCCGTCCGTCTGTCAAGACCCTTTATCTCGCGAACGCATGAAGGTATCGAGTTGAAATTAAAACAATATACTCAAGTCTACAGTCCCTTGAAGCTGTGAAAAAATCAAACTTCTAAGTTGAAAAAAGAAATGGCCGTTTATGCCGCATTTCGACACTCTCAAGGAAAGCAAAATTTATAGGGACCTAGTTCCGTTGACCTAGAATTATGAAATTTGGCAAATAATACCGTCTTATACTAGAAGTATAGGTAAAAATCTAAAAACTATACATTTGTAGGTAATAACATCATGAAAAATAGTCTTTACTTAAACCCTCGGTGGGCGACTCCGATTCGCACTTGTCCGGTTTTTTTACAAGTTATTAAAATACCTGTGTGAAGTTAGCGGCCGAAAGTTGGCGGCTAATCGATGGCCAACATTTGGCCGCTAACTTCACATTGAAAAAATCCGACCAATTTAAGAGGTTTAAAATCAACTGTTGAAACTTGTGAATAATTTTCTTCCGTAACTAAATAGTAATTGAAGCTCACATTAGCGTAATAAAAACCTTGCATAGTTTTAAGGTTTTGAGCTGAGAACGATTTATTTTTGCACATTTTCTATAGCTCCGTAAAAGCACATCTGTATTGCTACTAAAAACGAGTTTTTGGTACAGCTCTACTAGTTAAGCCGACGCGACTCTACCGGTAACCAAACAAAATAATGATTGCTTACTATAGGGATTTCGATGTTATCTGCTCTATTGCTTAGTCGAAAAACGGGACTTCACTTTGTTACTGCTAATCTGACAAGTTGTTCAAAACTGAGTTAAGTACGGCTCTACTTCGATTTACTGACCAAGATCATTCATGCTTACTTTCAAGAATTTGGAGTTTCGGCGCTGATATTTCTAGATCGATAAGGGGTAATAGGGATGACGACTTGGTTAAAACTATATAATTCTATTTAGTCCGCCAGTTAGATTATGAAAAAATATGGGACACGTATTTTTTGGTTTATCAAAATATTAAAAATCGACAAAGTTATAGATCATCAAACTTCTGGAGTGGGGGCTTGTGACGTCACTCCTAGGTGAAAATTGTACCTAGGAGTGACGTCACTCGAAACTTTTAAGCACTCTATCATCGTCATTTTTTGTTTATCAAACAAAAGAAAAAATACGTGTACAATATTTTTTAATAATCTATCTGGCGGACTAAACAGTTTTTTTTAGTCGTCTAGCCCATTGTGGGCTCACTATTCCAGCGTTAATGCCCATCTAGTAAGATATCCAAAACAGCTTTTTGGTAGAGCTCTACCTCGTTTTGTTTAGAGGCTTTGGGCTAGCGGCCAAAATCATTTTTAAAATTTCGTGTTTTCGGCGCTGATTGGTTCTATTTCTAGATCGATGATTGTAGTCTCACTATTCCAGCGTAATGCTCATCTAGTATGCTAATTAAAACAGCTTTTAGTAGAGCTTTACCCTGACGCTATGGGACTAAACGAATAGCGGCCTGAAGATCTGATAGATCTGAAGATAATAATTCTGACAATTTCGAAGTGTCTACAAGTATTTTGCATCCGAACGTTTAATATTTTAAAGAAGTAGCTCTGTAAAGAAACTTTACCTTCAGCCTGCACTGAATAACTTTCTTAAGACGATCAATCTTCCCTCGAAAACGGATTAACTACACCGAAAATACTTGTCGGTTAAAACATAATTTTCACTTCGAATTAATAGATGTACTTCTCGACTGAGAAAAGCGTGACTTAATTGGAATTCCATGGCCGCATGCGTCTTTATTTTACTAAGTAAGAAGAGTAATTCAAAGGACTGTATTTAAAGTTTTGCTAATTGAATCCAAACTTGTAGGTGAAAGAGACACGCCCGAGGCAACTTTGAAAAATTCCCGGTTAGACAGTAACTTAATAAAAACTACGGCGGGGTTCCAAAGTTGGCCGGTCGGAGCTCTGTTTGTGTCGCTTTCTGTTACCAGGTAAATATGCTTACGGTTGTTTTTAATTTGTACCATATTTTTACCTGATTATCTGTAAACATTAAACCTTAAACTTTTAGTCGATACTTTTGTGTACGTTTTGTAAGTTAGATCAAAGTACAAAGACAAACAATTTGTCCAGCTTCGGCCGTTTAGGAACGCGCGACACGTATTTACAGACGCACGATCACGCGTATGTGTGAGTGCAATCCACACTGCAGCATTCTTACGCATTCTTAAATCTTTGCTTGTAGTGCGTTTGAACACGGCGCGCACACATTCAAGCGCGCGATGTAGGTACCTTTTCTATGAAGAAAAATTACTGCTATTATAGTGTGGTTAGGTCTAAGTTTTGACGAGGCGTGTTATTTTTAACAAGGTTCGGATTTGATATTAGGGCATTTCTTCAGAAATATGCCTGTGAAAGATGAATGAGCCGCAGACATATTTCTGAAGAATAGCCCATTTAATGAAAACTATTGACAAAATCTGATTAGGTACGCATTGTTTCATATTTTATTGCTCTTTCACCGAAATTATATTATATTTCGCTTTTCTGATTTTGTGCCTGCATATTCCGAATTGGCTTTCATGTTGACTGACAAAATAATATGATTGAAGATTTAATATACTGTTTAACCGTACTTGCCCTTGCCTAAATAGTCCTTCGTTTTTAAGTAGATATACATAGCCTTTGTACTTGTATAATTTAATTTTCCGCTATGAATGGCTAGAATAGTGGACAATGATACAGTACTCTTTAAACTACTTAATTAGTAATATATCATTAATTAAAAGAATGTATAAATTACATGTTGCAGTGCCCTGCAGGGTTTTATAGCTGAGCTATTAGAAATGTAAGACCTATGTTAACCTATGAAAGCAATAAACGAACTGATAAACACAAGCCAGAACTGATGGCCGTTGGGGCGTTAAAGTTCTGGAGTGGCGACCACGTACTGGAAGGCGAAGCGTTGGCACGCCTCCCACAAGGTGACACAACAACGCGATCACAACGCGATCAGCACAATGCCGACAGTGGTGCAGATCCTTGGGCTTCCCCAAGGATCTATGCCCACGCCTATGTCCACGTAGATATGAGCGCCGACGGCCAATTTCACGGCGGCGGCTAAGCCCCGCTTCGCGGGGCTTCGTCGATCTGCTGGCGGATTGTAGCGGCTTCGAAAAAAAATACGACAGTAAAAGTTCTTTTTATCACTTCATTAGGTCCCTCAAAGAGTAATTCGCTTTTAAAAGTGTACAGGTGGTGGTAAGAAGCACACTAATACTGTAATGCCAAGTGCCTTTTAATTGCGTCCTTCCTCTAACTTGACTGCAATTGAATAAAAATACGGGATAAACATTCCTAAGGTGGCCCGGCCAGCGACCTGGTTCGACCCCAGGAAACGCCACAGCCCGATACGACTTTTGCCACACTCAATAAGGGCTGCAAGTTTGTCAGGCTGCAAAAAGAACGGGCTTAAATAAGCAACCTTAAATATATTGAAGCGAAAAGCACAGAAAATTTAAATAGACAAAAAACTAATTTATATAAATCGAATTATATCAAACGTGTCTAAATATGATACATGTATTTGATGCTCATTTCTCTTATTTTTGGGGCCCACCAAATAAATATCAGATGTAATTTTTTGATTTCAAACATTTTGCATTTGCGTAGCTCTAAATAGAATAAAATATGGCTCGATTTGATTTATTCTATATCTCTGAAGTGTTTGTATACCCTTGTTTACATATAGGTACAGTATATATGTATATACATAGCAGTAGCGTGGCGTAAGTTATCCTTGGGCAAGCCGGTGCAGATTTGGCGTACATTTTCCTTAAGAGCTGTAGAATAAGTTGCTCAATTGTCTGATAGTAGGCAAGCCGGTAGGAATCGAGTTGTTTGGACGCCATGCCACTGATACTTAGTGCTTGTGAGTTGCCATACCAAATGTGGGTATGCATAGCTATTATGTGAAGGTAGACAAATAATAAATCAGTCTTGTATAAGCCTTTGATTGCGCTCCCATATTCTTCAATCTCAACAGAAAAAATCTCAATCATTACAAAATATGCTCATTTATATATATTTGCTTACCGTTTCTGCAAAATTAAAATGCTCATTTAAATAATAAAAAGATCGTTTAAATACATGCCTTTATTTATTGTACCTATACAGTCGAAGTCAGACATAGTACGTCTACTGTACAAATATAGTCGTTAAAACCCAACAGTCGAATTCGCACACAAAGGACACCACCGTTGTTATGTTTTCAAATTTCATTCTGTGAAATTTTCAAGTCTCTCTCTACCTATAACGGTTCAAGAGATAGATCTCTGTGACAGACGGACAGACGGACAGCTGAGTCTTACTAATAGGGTTCCGTTGGTACCCTTTGGGTACAGAGTCCAAAATGTCTCTGCCCACTACACCCCATGACCGTACTATCAACGTTTCAGGCAAAATTAATATTCTTTGTATTGAAAAGTATGAGACTATGCGCACGTTCCGTCACCGACCGGCATTTGTCATACCGTGTCCGATACGTTCATAATACGGTCATGGTATGATACGTCGTAGTGGGCAAGAACTTTAATAAATAGTGTATACACATTGTCGATGCTGATACGACAATCGATCGCTGCTGCGGTTTCATCGTTTATCGCAAGTCGAGATGCGGTGCATATTTATAGGAGTAAACTCGTCTGACCAGCCAGAATTAAGTTAAAATACTGAACTACCGAGCACTAGGGAACACAATGTAGTTTGCTGCTATTATCAGATGCTCTGAAAACTGGAAACTAATTCTCAGATAGAAAGGGAGCTGATACAACTATTATTAAGTAAACGCTGGCAATACAACGGGGAACTTTTGCGCCAGGTACCAGTGAGTCTGACAGGGTCACATTTGTTTGTGTTTTTATTTATTATAGTTTAGATGTGTGGTTTGACAAAACGTGTTGGGGCTTATTACGGTTTTCTTTTCTTTTTGCTTGTTACTAATCTGTTTTTTTTTTTGTTTTAATTATAGAGGAAATTTGGTATGGATACTTATTTTGCACTTATTAAGTAAATGCGGAAATGAGGTACTCCATACCATACCAATCCATACCTATCTATTAAACAACTGCCCGAATAATTAATTCAGAACTATAAATAACCCATTTCTAATTCGTGTTTTAATAATACATAATTATTTATTCAATGAATAAAATGTTTGGAGTCAAAGAGTTACTATAAATAAAAAAGTGATTAAAAAAAGATTAAACCGACATCAAACTCTCTTACTTACTCATATAGCGTAGAAACATACAATACTAGAGTATAAATAATAGCTCAGTGTAGGGTTCCATAGCCGTATCTATAAGGAGATGTGCTACAGATAAAAATAAAGCTAAAAATAAACAACTGGCAAAAGCTCTTAAATGCCGTGTAATTCGATGGCACTTAATACCTTTTGATCGAAAAGTTTTACGGCAATAACTTCAAAACGGTTTATTCGTTACTATTCAAAATAATTTTCGTTGAATGTATTTATTAAGCGTTACCTTCCTGATTTTTTTCATATTTTTTGGATTTACGGTGTAAAAGTTAAAGGGGGGGGGGGGGGCACAATTTATGCAACTTTAGGGGCGATTATTTCCGAAAGTATTCATTAATCAAAAAAAAGTACATAAAAGCCTTATAATGTTTTTAAAAGAACTATCGAATTATGTACATCACGTTGACGTTTGCTGAAAAAAAAATTTTTAGCTTCTGTTACAAGTATGGAGTGCCCCCCCTAGATTTTTTTATTTTTATTATTTAACTAGCAAACTTAGTAGCGGCATCTACAAGACATCTATATTCCAAATTTCATCAGTATACGTTTTGTAGTTTTTGAGTAAAATGCCTGTGACATACGGACGGACGGACGGACGGACATGACGAAACTATAAGGGTTCCTTTTTTGCCATTTTGGCTACGGAACCCTAAAAAGGTAAACAAAAAAACCACGTGACTAGGGTCGTTCAGCCAGTGGTATTGTGCCACAGATACAAAACATTACTTTGATTGGCTGAACGACCCGAGTCACGTGTTTTTTTTGTTTACCTTTTTTTAAGTAAGTACCTAAAAGCACAGAGTATAGGAATGATATATTGTGCCCTAAACTCTAGGTAAACCTGTCTTATAAAATATAAAGACCGACAAGTCGTCAAACTTCGGCCGTTCAGGAGCGCGCGAGACATACAGGGTGGTTTTAGATAATCGGTACATATTAAAAGGGGTGAAATTCCAACTAATTGTAACGGTAAAAATGACTTTAATTTTTGTCTCTGGGCAAAAATTTTTTTTATAGATTTTTACTGTTTTCTATGAAATTTTGGGCAGTAAGTACATCTGTTTGACGCAGTATAAATTTTGATCTTATTGTTCAAAGCTGTAAGAAAAAAATGTTTTTAAGATCAAAATTAAGCGCTAAACGAAAATAAGCATGAAAAAATGGTCACAATATTCACAAACTTTCGAGAAAAACGGTGTTTTCCGTAAAAAAAACTGAAGCTTGCAGCCGTTTTTCGCAATTATAATTTTGTTTGGAGGATTTTTTCTTCAAGTCGGTGGTTTATTGTTATTGCTACTAAATAACGTGTCTGTTGCCATGATCTTGCAATTTTTTCTTACAATTTTAAGCAATTAGATCAAAATTTATACCGCGGCAAACAGTTGTACTGCCGAAAATTTCACTGAAAGTTTAAAAATCTGTAAAAAAAAACGAATGACCACAAACAAAAATTAAAATCAGTTTTACCGGTAAAATTGGCTCAAATTTCACCCCTTTTCATATGTACAGATTATCGAAAACCACCCTGTATATTCAAGATCGAACGCGATACGTATCGTATTCAAGATCGAGGCGCATTCGTAAATCTATCCTTGTAGCAAAGTAGAAAGACAACCAAGTAGTACGACTTCGGCCGTTTAGGAGCGTCCGGCACGTATTTACACAGACGCACGATCGCGCGTCTGTGTGAGTGCACTCCATACTGTGGCATGGGTGCGCATACAACAGTACATATACGTTCTTAATGAGCATGCTTGAACCAAAAAACTATCCTAAAAAACCTACAAATGCCTTATAAATACATCTGCAAAAAATATTTAAACTTTCAGAACTTTCACCTCAGATTCAAGTCACGAACTACTTTGTTAACTCTTTTAGAGCATTAACTTTCCAGTAAAATAAATATCCTTAAATACTACTTCTAGGGTTGCCAACTGAGTATTTATAGTATTGTACTATATTTTGTCTATGTTTACGGTTGAAGAAATAAATGTATGCAAAAAATACTATATTTCGGATAATCCTTACATGTGAAATTCGGGTTGGCCGATTTTACAACGCTAGTTTTAATTTTTACCCTAACATATCTAGCTAGGTTTGAAATAATAAAGAGCAATTGAGATAGTTGCCTTTGGATATTTATCTTTGCCCTTGACTGTATAGTAGTGGCGTGGCGTAAAATATATCCTTGGGCAAGCCGGTGCAGATTTGGCGTACATTTTTCTTAAGAGCTGTAGAATAAGGTGCTCATCTGCCTGAAATTAGGCAAGCCGGTAGGAATCGAGTTCTTTAGACGCCACGCTACTGCTGTATAGGTACTATATTGTCTAGAGCCGGAAAATGGGTAACTTTTTATTTCGATAAATAAACCGATAAAAATGTAAATTTAGGAGTAAAAGATAAGTTATGTTATAACTTGTGCAAGGGCTCTAGGTCGGTGCCAAGCGGGTGAATGCCTAGGAGGCTGAACGTATTACCATACTGGATAGAAAACGCTATTCTTTGGCAAAGGTTGCACGCTGGTTGTGTGCGTGCTGCTTGTAGTAGTAGGCTACCTACTACGCAGGTTGCCGTCCGCATGCTGCTCGTAAGCAGGTGCACTTCACTCGATATTGGCCTCTCACGCGGTGGGCGTAGCCGATCCGGTCGCCGGCAACCAAAACGTCACAGTTTCACAATATAATTATCGTGACAGTACGCAAATGCCGTTGATGCCAGCCGAACGCCACTAGCGAAAACTATGCGAGAACGTATTGTACTGTGCGATGTTTCCCTGCTGTGGCTGTGGCGTTGGGAATTCATACGCTCGCGTCAAAACAACAGGCTTCGACACGAGCATGGGAATTCTTGTTTTTTGTATGGAAACGCGCGACACTGAAATATCTGTTTATATTCTCTAATCTGTGTCGTAAGTATAAAGCGACCAGCTTGCTAGAGGTGATTCAGTTATCTGTTAACGAGGCTTCGTCCAGCTATTTATTTTAAGGTCCAAAATCAAAATAATTTATTTCCGCAAGTAGGCCCTCGAGGGCTCTTTCATGTCTGATTCTTTTTTTTTTTTCATTTTGACCTTCTGGTGAGATGAAGCGCAGGAAACTCACCAGTTTCTCTTCCATGAATATAAACTAACCCTTTGGTAAACCATTGCATCGATTAGCCGCTTCGCAAGCTTAGCTACCTGGAAAATATTATATTTGTCCAAGAACAATGTGGCAACCCTAACTACACCCGAACTATTTGTTTAGAAATGTTAAGCAGATTTACCGTGGGAATGCTAATGCTGTGACTGGCAATTTGAGGGACCAAAGGAACCAAGATGAATCAAACGCAAGTTATAAAAGACCTTAATCCCTACCAATTAAGGTTGTATTTTGAATGCAGTGTGTAACTGAATCTGTATAATGAGTGCGGAATTAATGGAGTGTCTCCCATTTTTTATTTACCATCGGACTTTTGATTCGAAGAGATTTGCAGTAAATCTTTGTTTTATTCATTTGTGTGCTTAGTTTTGCGCTTTGGTTTTTGTGTTTTTAGATCTGTGAGTTCCTTAACACTCAGTCCAACTTTTGCATCTGTTCAAGTTGTTCAACTGCCGTATAACAAATACAATGCTGTGAAAAGTGGTTTTCTGTTAATGAACCAACTAGGTACATCTTCACCTCTGTAATCATTTATCATTTGGTTAATGGGTTATTCTTCAGAAATATGTCTGCGACTTATTCCTCTGTCTCCATACATTTAGTTTAAAAAAGGGCCAGAGGAATAAGGTGACCGCTTGATATATTTCTGAAGAATAACCCTAATATCCCCACAGGGGATCCCCTTGTTTCACATAAAGTAATAAGTCATACTGTATTGTTAGTCATCATTATCAAAAGTCATATAGTAGATATTGGCTTTCCTAAAACGGTAATATTTTTAGGGTATTTTAAAACGCTAGCGTATAGAAATCAATAGGTTAGGTTTGCATTATAACAATTTTGAAAATTTTACGGTTTCGTAGAACATAGGTTTTTTTTTTTTTTGTAGTTATTTTAATCTGCAATCGACTATTCCAGTCATAATCAGATGTTTTGTATTTCGATTTTGTGTTTCGAGAGGTATTCCAGTAAACACTCTCCCCATTGAAAAAAAAAAGATCTATATCTCTAGTGTCTCAGATCTAGTTGCAGTATTTGCCATCTTTTCAGCCTCGACGCTTCAATGTTTGTATTAACCAGGTCCCTGGCAAGTTGGTTTGTGTGGTTCTGTAGCCTCTGCTTGTATTTCACACAATATTTGTTTACCTCCTCTTTGACTGTTGGTATATTTAGGTATTCGTGTATCTCTGTGTTCCTCACAAACCAAGATGCACATGAAATCGTTCTGAGAATATTATTTTGGAATCTTTGTAAGATCTCAAGGTTAGAATTACTGGCAGATCCCCAGAGCTGAATACCATATGTCCATATGGGTTTTATGATGCTTTTATAGATTAAGATCTTGTTGGTCAGTGTAAGTGATGATTGTCGCCCAATCAACCAGTTTAGTTGTTTGTAGAACATAGGTTGTATGACTTTTGATTATTATGACTAACGATACAGTATGACTTTTAAAAAGTATGGGAGTCAATAATACTACACTTGGATTACTATAACAGCCACCAATTGTAATCAAAAATATAAAAAAAATCAAACTTTGTGATCTCATAACTTTTTATATACATTTTGTTTATTTATTCTGTGTTAGCATAATTTAGTATTTTTCAATCCATGTGACTATATTATATTGTAAATTCAATCATCATTTTTTTGCGCTCTTCAAATATGATTATATCGATATTGGAATCGCTACATCCCTGCTATGGGCTATGCCATTAAAGTGTAAAATAATCAATCATACTGGATTAAAATAGAATGGAGCAATTTGTTTGCAAGAATACTTATTTTAGGCACCAGGTCTTAGTTTTCAACAGTCTGGCATAGGCTATTTTACTGTACTCGAATTTTGTCAAAATTGTATGAGATTTTGTTAAAATAAGCAAAATAAAGAAATATATTAAAGTTTTGCGTTCGATACATAAAGTCTAACTTATTTTATAAGCTTTCAAAGTTCGGTGGGAAAGCCCATTTTAAAAGTATGAAAATATTCAAATCTCTGAATACCATTGAATAGCCTATAAAATGTATGGTAATTTTATTATGAAATCATTAGGATAAACCCTTGTTTTAACATCGCTGCAAGGCAAATTCTTGATTTTCCCATACCAAGTATGACCGAGTGACGTCACATCGCTATAATTCTTTAAGCCTTATGAGGCTTTTTATGGGATAGTCTAAAAATGTGATTATAACATTGTACCTATCTCGGTGAGTTTTTATGATATGGAAGTAGTTTTTTTACTAATATTTCTGTTATTGAGAGGCCTTTCTATAACATATCACAGAGAAAAGTTAGCCTATGTTATCCCTCTGTTCCAGGTCCTGACGACGTGCTGCGCCGGTCCGGCCTCACCCGAGGCCGCTTCACCCGGCGTCCCCGCAACGTCCTCTCGGATCCGGATGACGACATCTCAGCAGGATTCGAAAGAATCCTTGCTGTGAGGCCGTCAAACGGAGTCCGACCCACACAGCGTCGACCCCGCCGGCGGGGTCGACCTCCCCGCGACCACACCACACAAGGGCCGCGTCCCGATTTGCCCCAGGACCCGAATGTCCTGGTTAACTTCACTCCGACCTCGCTCGGGCCCAGCTAAGTTTCTTGCCGGAGTCTTCTTAGCTGGGCTAGGTTTTAGCGAACCGGCAACTAAAACTCCCATTAGTTCGATACACAAGTTCACATAAGGACAGGATGACCCGAGTCATCCTTCCCGCTGGTCCGTTGCTCACTCTGAGCAATCAGCGTAAAGTCAAGGTGGCCCTGGCCAAACGACCTGGTTCGACTCCAGGCGTGAAGCCCCCACCTAGCCCGATCATATCGAGGTGGACCGGACAAAGTGACCTGGTTCGACCCCAGGCACTCCCGGCTCCCACCCAGTCCGACCAACTCAGGGTGGTCTGGCTAGCGACCTGGTTCGACCCCAGGGAACGCCACGGCCAACCACCCGGTCCGAAAATCGCTACGCCCAGGAGGGGCTGCGAGTTCGTCAGTTTAAAAAAAAAAAAAAAAAAAAAAAAAAAAAAAAAAGCCTATGTTAGGTATAGACTCCAACAATTTCACACAGCACTCTGGTAACATCACAATGCATTTAACGCTATCTTCCAAACGATAGCGTACTAATAACCACAACTTGCTTGTAAAATGTACAACACAATTCTTAACAGATGCTCCAGCATACCTAGACCTCCCTTATCCCCAACTTCCTAGAGTAGAAGGTTTGAAATCAGATGGGTCTTGAAAAACTGGCTGTGGGTAAGTAATGACGTTGCATGGTTCCGGACATTCGTCTTGCTGTAAGCGATTCCCTCATTATGAAAGCTTATAAATTGTTATGAATATGTTAGCTGGGTTTTCTGGGGATTTAAGAGGTTGGATTTTGTTAGGAGATGAAAAATATTTTTGTGCACATACATAGATTGTCGCATCCCCTTCAAACATAGAAAAACACAAGAGCACTTTTAAATGTAAAGTATAGGATCACTTGTTTTAATATATCACTATCAAGGATGCCAAACACACTAAACACCTGTTTAAAGTAAACGCCATAATTAGGCGAACTACTTAAGTTAGGCCAGTGATGTTTTGTCGATATAATAAAAAAAAAGACTATGATGGTGACATAATTTATAACCTAATAAATAAAGTAAGGTGACACAATAAATTGAAAAGATTTAAGGATTACAAGTTTCATGAATTAATTTTGTCT
Source organism: Eudemis profundana (assembly GCA_947034925.1). Taxonomy (NCBI): domain Eukaryota; kingdom Metazoa; phylum Arthropoda; class Insecta; order Lepidoptera; family Tortricidae; genus Eudemis; species Eudemis profundana. The sequence goes on along the minus strand of OX344806.1, from coordinate 3,675,508 downwards.
TTTAGACCTATCCTGATGCGCGCTAACTATTGTCGATAACATTTTATCGATAGTTACCTATGACTATTTAATTTTCTTTGGGCCAGGCAACATTTTTATCTGTCAAACTAGTTCGCCTAATTATGGCGTTTACTTTAGTCACAAAGTCAAGCGTGGTCTTTTATAAATCGCATTCCATAATCTTTAGCAGAATACGAAAACGTGAGTCACCGAAAGAGTTTGCGCTCTGTCATAAAAAAATGTATGATAAACTAGCGCCTTTAGTAATAAACATCTCAACTGCACAGAGTTACCCCCCACATACTGTCGAACAGTACTGTAACTCCAATAAGATCCACTCGTGGTCCTTTCAAACTTTGCCGATGGACCCGACGGGCAGTTTGCTAATCTAGATGATAGATGCACTAGATGTGTCAGTTGTACACGGAAATTAGAAACAGAGAAAAAAACTTGCCTTTGCAATACTGATGTCCAAAAAGAAAATGTCCAGGGCTTCAAAACTGTCCAATCAGTAATAAGACCAGACATAAAAAAATCTACCCATAGATATGCCCTACCAGATATCAGCCCAGCTATAATAATGGCCAGCCATAATTATGTCCAACTGTAGAATTATTAATTATGAATTCTGCTGGCTGGGCTGACGGAGGCTGCCTACGTCGGTCGCCGTTCGTGTTGGCGGTAACTTGTGTAAGTAGTTACGGCTGCACATAACAAAAAGCACACATGTGAGTGTCACCAACGAAGTTGCCAAGCTATAGTACCAAATTTTGCCACTCGGGTAAGGCTGAAAAATTGGGCTTATGTAACATAAAAGTAACTAAAAATATATGTTACTGAGTAACTTAAAAGTTACATAAAAGTATTCTAAAGGGATATTCACAATGTCTACAATACAAACACTTTTTGTACTAAGTGTTTATTTAAGAGATCAAATAGGTATATAAGGTCCTAATTTATTAGTTGCAGATATTTTTACAGCTGATAGTACTCGGTCTCTGGAGTATATTAAAGCATGAAACATTATAGCTTTTACGATGTTTTTTTGGAGAAAAAGGAAAAACAAATTTGCTACGTAATAACACCCTGTTAATGTGATTACTAAATGAAAACTCATTGAAAAGATTCTAGTAGCTCTTTTACGTACCACTTAACTGTAACTGGCCACTTCACGTAGATAAATTAAAAGACATTTGCAGTTTTCCCGCCGAACCGTTACGACATTTACGACAACAAATTGTTGATATGACAGATAGTGTTATTGTGACATGTGATAATGCACATGATGATTTATTTAGACGAAATTATAATAAATTTTATTGTTAGGTAAATGAAATCAGAAAAGTTATATGAAAAGATTTCTGAATTTCTATTTAAAGTTAATTATTTTAATGTAAAGTATAATGTGTTAAAATATCTGCAACTAATAAATTAGGACCTTATATACTTTGGTACATTTTTGAACAAAGATGAATAAGTAATTAAAGGCTGATAGCCACACAAAAGCTGTCTTCACAAATAAAATTAAATCATAATTTTTCCCCGGATTACTTGTTATAATCATTGTAATTATGTAAAATAAAATAAAAAACACGTTACTCTTCTTTGTGTTGCGCAGTTGGGTATAAAAATTAAAACAAACCAAATATTTTAAACTCAAAAACCCGACTGCAAGAACTTGTAACTGAAAAGAAAGCGTGAACAAAGCTTTACTTTACTTTTATGTTACGTAACTTAAAAATAAATTAAAATGGTAACATATGTAACTTAAAAGTAACATAAAAGTTAACCTCTATTCACTTTCATTTGCATTATATAGAACAATAACAAACATATTAACTCGAACACGACACCTAGCTATAAACTAATATGAAGATTATATTAATAATGTATTACGTAATACAAAATAGAACAAATTTACCATGAAATTCACTCGTAACTTTTAAATTCCATAAAAAATCCTCGGCACAAGTTGAATCGACGCACTGAACTACCCACAAAATGGCCGACCAGTGAGAGGTATACCAAGACTAAAGAATAAATAGTGTTGCCGTTATAATGAAATCAAATTCCGCAAATCAACTGCTAAAATAGCAAGACAGAACGGTTACTTAAATTAAGTAACTTAAAAGCTTCAATATGTTGACTTGTCTTATGTTACACGTAAATTATTATTTTAAATGGGCAATGCTAATGTTAAAGCTCGAAAAACGTTGCATTAATATATGACAGTTATAAAAAAAACTCCAACATATCAGTATAATATCACAAAACTAAAAAACGATAATTACAATCTTTCAGGAACATTTTTGGGACATTTTTATTTGTATGGAAATCGATGTAATTGCATAGAAGAAAAAAAAATTGGAATACAAACACAGAGATTTACATTTGTTAGTGGACTAGAACTAGTAGAAAAAGTTTTGTATTTTGCACGGAAAATTAAAAAAGTAAAATTTTGTAATTACTTTTCGTAAAAACAATGCCGGACGCTTACAAGTCACGAAATCATCCCTTTTTTACGGCCTTACCCACTCCGGAGGGGGCTTAGCCTGCGACCAGAAAGAGCCCGCGTTATGCGATAGAGAGACACGATCGGATGCGCTGTGTTCCGTCCGGTGGTCGAAGCCGAACAAAGTTTTTTTAGAAAATTAACTTCTGTACGTACGTAATAGGTGAGCGTTTACCAAAAAAATACCGGGGTAGCTACTTTCTCAAAATATGGACTTTTGAGGTTTTTCTGGCTCAGAATCGTTAGTACATTCGAACCTTATACGCAAAAAAAAGTGTCCCAAAATGTGTATGGGATTTTTGTCTTTCCACTACGTCACGTTCATACAAACACAATGCAAAATGGTGACGTAATGGAAAAAAAATTGGGACACTTTTTTTTACGTATAAGGTTCGAAAGTACTAGATTCTGAGCCAAAAAACCTCACAAGTCCATATTTTGAGAAAGTAGCTACCCCGGTATTTTTTTTGGAAAACGCTCAGGTACTTATTTTGTGCCCCAGGAGAGTGGCCATTTTCTACGCAGTACATCATCGTCATACCTCATGATCATCATCATCATTTCAGCCATAGGACGTCCACTGGTGGACATAGGCCTCCCTCATAGGCCTCGTCATACCTACCTGGGTACATTTAAGCGCTGGGCTTATTGGTGGAGCAATTTTCATCTTCTATCTTCGACTTTCTTCTTGACCTCCTGATACGACACGCACGATACTATTAGCCACGTAATACCAAACTAGTCGAATATTGACGGCACTATATAATATGACTAGTAAAATCGGTATTTTTTTCTTGCTTATAACAATGATTTAGATACACATTTTTCAAAGATCAAAAAAGCTATGGTTGTTAGCTTAGAGGTCCGCGATCTAATTGCCGTATTTTTCATAATGTTTCTTAATCCTTGATCAACGCGTATAATAATAACAGACTATAATAGCAGTAACTTTTCTTCCTACAAAAGGTACATCGCGCGCTTGAATGTGTGCGCGCCGTGTACGAACGCACTACAAGCAAAGCTTTAAGAATGCGTAAGAATGCTCCACTATGGATCGCGTTACTACGTGTCCCGCGCTCCTAAGCGGCCGAAGTTGGACTATTTGTTCGTCTTTTTACTTTGGTATTATGCAAGAAATAACCACATTTTTATTAAAAAAAAACCCGACCGCGGTGCACTTAGAAACTGCATAAAATTCGCCATTTTGTTTATTTTAACGAACTTCATACCCAGTGACACTCGCGCTATCAAGACGAATCCAATGATGTATCATTTATCAAAATCGGTTGTGCCGTTGAGTAGTTACGAGCGGACACAGGAACGGACATACATACATACAGGTCAAACACATTACCCTCCTTTGGGCTTCGCCGCAGTCGGGTAGCAAACACATTACCCTCCTTTGGGCTTCGCCGCAGTCGGGTAAAAAGAGACCTTTCTACTGCTCGGTCCGGATTGGTCCGGGTCGTGATTGGGAATCGGCCTTATTACTCTGTACTTTTAGGTATTCAAAAAAAACACGTGACTCGGGTCGTTCAGCCAATCAAAGTAACGTTTTGTATCTGTGGCACAATACCACTGGCTGAACGACCCGTGTTTCGTGGCTTTTTTGTTCACCTTTTTTTAGACACCTAAAAGTACAGAGTATAAACACTGCCACATTCAAGGCTGGCCACCTTAATCTACGTAATACCGCACACATGTGCAGTCCCAATATCCCCGAAACTGTCGCAACTTCTCGGACACGGACGTATCACAGTTCCAACTACAAACTGTGTTACCAGCTTAGTACGTTTAGGGCCGAATTCAACTGAATGAACGTTTTTTTTTTGCTTCTGAAGCTCATACCCAAAAGTTGTCTGGAAGAGGTACGTATTGTTTACCACGGTTTTAATATAAGTTTACATTGTAACATCTTTTGGTGTGCAATAAAGCATGATTGTATTGTATTGTATACCAAGACCACAAATTATAGCAAGAATATCTATAAATATTAGATTCTGTCAAGAATGCACTCGGCATGGTGTCAAACCGCAGAAGGTGATATGATGCTGGTATTGCGTAAAAAAGCTTTACATCGTCAATTTTTCAATGTTACGATCCAATTTATCATGGGGTCATTGTATATGACGTTGTCTTCGGTCAAAATGTGCCTGAAGATTGAACTGTTTTCAAATTAAAATCCCTATTTTCTTTGAGAAACCAAATGAGATTAACTGCTGGTCATTTCCTCTTAAATTATCATAAAATAATATATTTACATATGTTCTTATTGTTGCTAAGTAATACAGTTATTCGTATTTATGTATGAAGTTAACATTATTTTAGCACATGTTTCATACATCGTTTTAGCCAAAAGGGAATTTGAGAGTTGGCAACACTGTCTACAAATTGGAACTCGAACGACCCAGTCCTTGTACTGTGTGTACAGTAAAGTTCTAGAATTGAGTCCTTATTGCGATTGCCGTAGTTATGTGCTTGTAGTTTAATTAAATTATTTGATGGCTGTTTATTTTTATGCAATATCGGAATTACTTTTTAATCATATTCAGAAAGAGTATTTTATACAGTATGAACATAAGAAAGAATTTCAACAATTAAAACACATTGGAAGATTATTGTGCTCATTTTACAAAATGTGTTAACTGTTTATTGATATAAAATTACGTTAAATAATACAAATAAACAAAGTATTATAGACACAATGTGTTATTTCAACCCGAAGGCATCCATTTTTAAACATATATCTAAAGGCTTTCACAATGAACGGGCACAAGCTTTTGGTTTTATAAAATTATACCGCAGTAATCAAATATAATCAATCATAAATACAAATATGGAATGAGATTATACAGTATGGAGTTTCATTACAATGGACAAATTTGAACTATTTTGTTTTTAATTATAGATACATTGTGCCAGTTTACAAAATTATAGGACAGTAATCACAAATCAAAATCCAAAAAATAGCATAGTGTAGCTATAAATATAGCTCAGAGACTCCCTTTGTCTCCGAGGAACAGACTCGAGTAGCTAATTTAATTACGCGACTGAAATCTCAAATTTGCGATACCTGTCTCGCGTAATTACCGACTGGATACGGCATTTGCAATCTAATGTATACAGGGTACCTGTAAACTTAGGGCTTTAAGACGCGCCATCATAGAACTATTTCTATACCGCAGATCAGGATATTGAAATCAAAATCTCGATTAAAATGCGCAGTGTACAGTAATGGGTTATACACTCTGATGATACGTTTTATTAGAATTTTGTTACACAAAAAGAAACTTATGTAGTTAACATTAGCCGAATATAATACTTAAGGCAGACTATTCATTAAACTAAGGGCAAAGAGGACAGAGTCTTAAAGAATAATACTTAGTAATATATCATAATATACATAAGGAATACAGGGTGATTTATGGGTCGTGATCCCGGACCAGTTTTTCTGACTCTATAACTGGTCAATATTATCTTATGATATCATTTGATCAAAACAGCATTAATTAAAATTTTCTTATTTTCAAGTAAAACTTAAACTAATTAAATCATGGTCACTCTATGACTTTTGACATACGCAGTATGGGAAGCGACAAGATGTCACATTGAGTAGGGTGACCAAATTTTATACAAAAATGTTTTTTTCTACTTATAACCTGAAAAATCATTACAAATATTGGTGATAAGAAATTAATAATGAACATCATGAGGTTCATCTTTGAATATTGTATAATGCCTTATTTTCTTGCTTCACGACCCAGATATCACCCTGTATAGCTCAGAGACTCCCTTTGTCTCCAAGGAACAGACTTGAATACCTAGCTAATTTAATTACGAGTCTGAAGTCTCAAACTTGCGATACCTGTCTCGCGTAATTACCGACTAGATACGGCATTTGCAATCGAATGTTGCTAAGTATACAGGGTGCCTGTGAACTTAGTTCTTTAAGAGGCCTTAGAATATTTTGATACGTTTTCAATCGAGGTTGAAAATCTTGACCAACTCATTGAACGATATGATAGTTGTGAATGAGTTTTAATGGTACCTAAGAGATATTTGGTTTCATTGCGCATAGTGATATACAAGAGTTGAAAACCCGATTTTAGCTTGAATTCGTGAAAAAAAAAACACATTTCAAGTGTATACTAATACGATAAATTTATTCTTATACTATTAAACCGCAACAGTCCTGAACTCAAACAGTAACGTCGTAACACATCGACACTCGCCTTTTATCATAGAGAAGCCTGAATGAATGATCGTTTTAATCGTCTACGCGCAAAGTATAAAGACGAACAAATAGTCCAACTTCGGTCATTTCGGAGCGCGCGACACGTATTCACACAGACGCCCGATAGCACGTCTGTGTGAGTGCGATCCATACTGGAGCATTCTTACGCATTCTTATTTCTTTGCTTGTAGTGCGTTCGTACACGGTGCGCACACATTCAAGCGCGCGATGCACCTCTTGTAGGAAGAAAAATCACTGCTATTAGACTGTGGTCTACGGCCTCTTAATCAATCCATAGATTCACATCGTAACGAACGTCTGGTGTTACTCAGAAAATGTACAAGTGTAGCCAATAGACCGCCATTTCTTCTCAAAACTCTCCAGCTCTTAAATCAACAGTCTCCGATTCTGACAGCAGCGTCGCACCTTTGACACTGTCATTTGTCACCGCACTAATGCTGGCAAAAAATGGCCGGTCGCGGCTGACAAACGGCGGTGAGACGCCAGACGCCGTGACTGCCGTGCAATGTCGCGAATTCACGGTGCGGGGAACAGTGATACCCGGGATACAGCAGACATGGTGTATTACACATACTCATTTATTTATAATATGCTTATATACTTTACTTACCACAGTATTAGAGTACATGGATTTAAATTGGATTGAAATACAAAATATCAAGTAAGTTAAAAAGTGTCACTCGAGTATCCTATTGTCAAACTGGTTATAAATCAACAGCTCCCATTTTGAAAGCAGCATCAAAATTGTCCGCTTTTCTGTCATTATTCAGTGCTCTGACGTTGGTAAAAGATGGCCGGTCGCGGCTGACTAACGGCGGTGAGACGGCAGACGCCGTGATTGCCGTGCAATGTCGCGAATTCAGGGTGTGGGACACAGTGATGCCCGTGATGCAGTACACACGCTATATTTAAATCAAATTAAGTTCTTTTCGGGCATAAGCATCCTTACAAGCTAAAACAAATCTCATACTTATACAGGCTGTCCCTAAAACCAACGTCAATACAAAAAGGGCTGATAGACCAACTCATTTAGTAACCAGATTAAGTGAATTTGACCTTTGTAAAAATATCTTAGTTTTCGATATTGAGGTATTTGCAAAACTCGTGCTAACCGATACCCTGACTCCGTGCTTTGAGTATCATTACAATTTCTTTTTGTATTTTTCTAATGTTTTTTGGTATGGGTTGCCTAATAGCTATGCTATCGAACGTAATTCCTATTTTTACCCGACTGCGGCGAAGCCCAAAGGAGGGTTATGTGTTTGACCTGTATGTATGTATGTCCGTTCCTGTGTCCGCTCGTAACTACTCAACGGCACAACCGATTTTGATTAATGATACATCATTAGATTCGTCTTGATGGCGCGAGTGTCACTGGGTATGAAGTTCGTTAAAATAAACAAAATGGCGGATTTTATGCATTTTTAAAGTGCACCGCGGTCGGGTTTTTTTTAGTAATAATATTTAGTTATTCTAAATTTCTTGATGCTGTGGCTACAGAAAAATAGCGTTTCCAGAGAATGCCTACTGTATTATATCCCCTCGTCCGAGACAGATGTCGGCTGCTTGTCGGTCCACGACTGCGATTTTTCATCGGTGAATTTTTTATGCTCTCTCTCGGATTACTTGTAATAATTTTATGGACATTTTTTCCTTGAAGGTTAACTGTACAGTGGCACGCAATTTATGATCATTTGCTAGCGATCTTTCTTATTAGAGTAGCACCTTCTGAAGAAGGTTTCTTTTATATTATGTATGTTGGTATTACATACAGTATGTATTGACCGAGTAAACAATTAGTAATGAAGCAATGGGTCAAATGAGCATTATATATATTTGTAGGTATAATTCGGTTAAGGTTGACGTCCGTCCAAAGGCTTGACACAGGAGTCCCACAGAATGTTAAGTCGCCATCTTGAATGTTAAGTCATTAGCAATATAGTTGACAGCAGGGTGTCAACTATTGGGCATTACCCTGTCAAATACTAGGACGTTTAGCTTGCCATTTATCAGACTTCCCTGAAATTTAGTAAAAATACATCACAAGCAAAGTATAATGACGAACAAGTAGTCCAACTTCGGTCGTTTAGGAGCGCGCGACACGTATTCACACAGACGCGCGATAGAACGTCGGTGTTAGTGCAATCCCTGGAGCATTATTTTTCTTAAGCATTCTTAAAACTTTGCTTCTAGTGCGTTCGCACCCGGCGCGCACACATTCAAGCGCGCGATGTACCTTTTGTAGAAAGAAGAAATACTGGTATTATAGGGGAGACCGGGTATGGTTGTCTCGCGGGTTGGTTGTCACAGCGGCCATAAAATAATACTAAACGAAACATTAAGTACATCGATCGGTGCTAAAAGATCGCAAGAGCTGTACATCCTTCCGTACTTCACCAATCGATGCACTTATTCCTCCGTTTAGTATTATTTTATGGCCGCTGTGACAACCAACCCGCGAGACAACCATACCCGGTCTCCCCTACTGTGTCACAAGGGTTCCCTCGGAACCTTAGAAACGATCCCGCTTATGTCCAAATTTAAGAAATCATTTGGAATCAACTGCCTTTGTAAAATTTCATTATATTAACTTTTTAGCTCTATAGAAAACTTATCGAACAAACGGCAAACTTCATATGCTATGAGGCGTTACATAATATTTCGGAAAAAAACGGGAAAGGGGATTCGGGCTGACTTACTAATTTCATAAATAGTTCACAGAGCATTTTTTCGTTGACTTGGTTATGTTTATTTATTTTATTGTAATAAATTGGGCCGCCTGTAAAACAAAGAATTCGTCGCTAACAGTTGTCCATAAATTACGAGGAAATACGGGATAATAACAATATCAGCGCGTCCGAATCCAATGAATCCATCCCATAGACTAATGAAGTACAGAATGGCACAGTTTATTTTTTTTAGTTTAAGCAATGCACAGCGCGTGCACTATTCATAAATGTCACGACCGACCCTCATAAAGGGGCCAAACTGAAAATCAGTGCTGGACTTACGCCCAGCACATATTGTTACCGTGTCATGTTTCGAATTTCAGCTCAATCCATCCAGATGTTACCCTGTTATTTAGTACCAGTGGTAAATTACCACCACCTATTGACATTTGCAAAACTAGATGCATTACCAATGCGTTGCCGATCTTCAAAAAATTTGATGACACCCTTTTTTTTAAATGGACAAAGCCGGGAAATTTTATTCAGAGTATTCTATCTTTTGGAAAATATATACAATCGCGTACTTAAATCATAACTCACCCATTAGCAATTTTTATGTTTATTGATCCTCGCGACAACACCACACAAGGGCCGCGTCCCGATTTGCCCCAGGACCCGAATGTCCTGGTTTAACTTCACTCCGACCTTGCTCGGGCCCAGCTAAGTTTCTTGCCGGAGTCTTCTTAGCTGGGCTAGGTTTAGCGAACTGGCAACTAAAACTCCCATTAGTTCGATACACACGTTCACATAAGGACAGGTTGATCCGCTTCATCCTTCCCGCTGGTCCGCTGCTCACTCTGAGCAATCAGCGAAAAGTCAAAGGTGGCCCTGGCCATCGTCCTGGTTCGACCCCAGGCGAACAGGCCCCCACCTAGTCCGACACGTATCGTGGTAGGCCGGGACAGGTGACCTGGTTCGACTCCAGGCACCCCCCGGCACTGACCTAGCCCGATGTGCGTGCCGACTGTGTGTACGGCACACGGTCGGACGCCCTTGGGTGGTCTGGCCAGCGACCTGGTTCGAGCCCAGGGACCGCAACGGCCAAACACCCGGCCCGACAATCACTATGCCCGGTTATGGGTTGTGAGTTTGTCAGGTTTAAAAAAAAATAATAAAAAAAAAATGTTTATTGCTGTATTTTCATTTTGTGCTGTGATGAATATATATTATTAAATAAATAATAGTAAATAAATAAATATTAGGGGACAATCTTACACAAATCGAACTAGCCCCATAGTAAGCTCAATAAGGCTTGTGTTATGGATACTAGACGACGATATATTTAATAGATACATACATACAAATACTTATATACATAGAAAACATCCATTATATTCGTCATCATATTCGTGCTCATCACACAAATAAATGCCCTTACCTTATTATTATTTAGTATTATTTTTCTTTCTTTCAACCACAGTATAATAGCAGTAATTTTTGTTCCTATAAAACGCACTACAAGCAAAGTTACAAATGCGTAAGAATACTCCAATATGGATCGCACTCACGCAGACGTGCTATTTATTGCGCGTCTGTGTGAATACGTGTCGCGCGCTCCTCAACGGCCGAAATGGACTACTTGTTCGTCTCTATACTTTGCGTCAACTCTCCTGCCAACACCTATACTCTCAGCTGTGACACCTTCTGTAATTACAATCAGCTTCGCGGTTTTAATCTTTTTCTTCGAATAATTTTTACTGTATATGTTAGAATGGTGTATCAAAATAGTTTAAATAGTTTTAGTGACTACTAGCGCCATCTATCCACCCATGTAGTAATGTATACCTACCGTTATTTTTTGTTGAATAAATTAGTCTATTGCGAATATCCAACGTGTATTATTAGTATGTACCTGTCTAAGTTTTAAAAGTAAAGGTTGATTAATCATTTACTGGTCAGTGTCACGTCTGTGCGTCCCGATCGGCCGCAAATCCCGGTGGCTTTGTAATTAAATTGCAAAATGGATGGACCAGAAGCGTATAATTGTGGAGCATAATTGTGCTCTGCTTTTTAATGCGCCGATTAGGATTAGCCGGGGTTATGGCCCGGAATTGGAAGCTGTGTTCTGTGATATTTCATTTGTTTAATTGTTAACATGCGTCTATTAATGCGTTTATTTATCATTACTCAAATTGGTCATAAATGGGTAATCTCATGTCGTTTTAATCGCCCGTCGCGGCTGTGACTAGATTACTGGGGTCATTCTCATTTTTGTGCACACAGTCATTGCCGTGGTTGTCACTACGTAACACTCAAGTACATAAAACAAAGTCGGGTTAGTTACACCATTTATAACTCGAAAACGTTCCGAACGGACCGATTTTTATGATTTTTTGGCTTTGCCTCTGCCCCGAATAATAGAATAACTATTAAAACAAAAAAAATTCTAAGGCGGAACAAAGTCCGCCGGGACAGCTAGTTCATAATAAAAGTTAACTGTGATCACCATCACTTGCTGCTATATTTGCTGGAACACGAATGAAAAAAAACCGCCGCGGTTGAAACGCTCTGACCGACCCCCGACCGAATGCATTTCCAAAGGTATTCCTTTAAATCGTTTCTCGCACACTCCATGGATATGAGTAGTGTTCCGTGGAAATCATTTTTAGGGTTCCGTATCCAAAGGGGCCAACGGGACTATATTACCAAATCTGCGGTCACCTTATTCCTCTGGCCATTCTTCGTACTAAATGTATGGAGACAGAAGAATAAGGCGCAGATATATTTCTGAAGAATAACCCTCGTCTTAAAACCCTTTTGCTTTTCGAACATTGATGATTATCCTTTAAACATTTTGAGACTTTTCTAATTTATGAGGCTAGTTTTAGCTACAGATTTTTATTAACCTGTTTGTCACTTGGCATTAAAATCACTATCAATTCAACTTCACAGCCATATTGGCTCAATTAGACAGACCGTGAATATTTTTCATCCGCTAAATCCAGCTGTCGCCGGCGAGGCGAGAGTGAGCCTGTCGTCAACACGGATTGCTTTTTAAAGCCCCCGATGTTAGGCCTCATTGGACAGGGTAATTTGAGGCCAAGCGTGAGTTCAACTCGATTTCACTTTATTTTAAAAATCCAAAATTTGGCCAACTGGTTGGTGGTTAGGTTACGGGCTATTTTAGAATCTCAGCAGCCACCGCGTACTCCACCATCTCACTACGATCGCCAACCCGCCTACGAAGCATAATGAATTTAGCATAACCCCCAAACTGCTTACGTATAAGCGTTCTTTGGGGTCTATGACCAGCTGTGGTCTTCTATAAATATAATGATGATGATCTTCATGTTCCAGACTGGGAATGCTTTAAAGCCGCCAAATCCAGCTCTCGCCAGCGAGCCGTGAGCCTGTCGACAGCACGGATTGCTTTTTAAAATCCCCCATATTAGGCCTCATTGGACGGGGTAATTTGAGGCCAAGCGCGACTTGACGCGCAACGCTGACGCGTTGAGTTTCAAAAGTCAAGATTTGGTGAACCAATTGGTCTATTGTTCTCTTTATCGAGATATAAGGTATCCTATGATTCAACTAGGACTTGGTCTGCTTGAACATCTTCACAAACTTTCACATTTCACATTTATAATATGTATTAACGTTCGCTGACGGTACCCAAATTATAGAATATACTAGAATGACAGTAACATTTCTCCTTACAGTACCTATGATCTTATAAAACGACAGCGGCAAGCGCCGTAGGTACTGCGTGTGTGTGTTGACTTACACAGATACCACAGAATATAAAGTAAAGTAAATTTTTGGTCAGCCGTTATTAAAATTGATCCGCAAAAAAAAATAAGCAGTTAAATCATTTGGGCAGCATACAAAGATTTGGCTGGCAATAAATAAAATCGGGCGGCAACTCTTGTTCAGCAAACAGTTTAAAAACGGTTAACATTTTAACCAATATTAATCTGCTTTTTTTATCATTTGGCTGCCTAATAACCAGTCGAGCTGCAAAATAATTACTTGGGTAGCAAGATTTTACAATTGGTCAGCAGAGAGTTTAATTGAGATATACAGGGTGTCACTGTGATATATACAGGGTGTCACTGTGTTATATACAGGGTGTCACTGTGATAGATACAGGATGTCACTGTGATATATACAGGGTGTCACTGTGTTATATACAGGGTGTCACTGTAATGTATACAGGGTGTCACTGTGATAGATACAGGATGTCGCTGTGATATATACAGGGTGTCACTGTGTTATATGTATACAGGGTGTCACTGTAATGTATACAGGATGTTACTGTGATATATACAGAATGACATTGTGATATATACAGGGTGCCATTGTGTTATATACAGGGTGTCACTGTGATAGATACAGGATGTCACTGTCAGCAGAGAAAACATGTCTGTAAGCAGTTTAATTGAAATATACAGGGTGTCACTGTGATATACACTGGGTGTCACTGTGATATATACAGGGTGTCACTATGTTATATACAGGGTGTCACTGTGATAGATACAGGATGTCACTGTGATATATACAGGGTGTCACTGTGTTATATACAGGGTGTCACTGTAATGTATACAGGGTGTCACTCTAAAAACGAAACAGCTCCCAAAAATAGGTAGGTTAGGGTTATTTTTTTTTGATGACCCTAAAACGAAACGGCTCCCAAAAATAGGTAGGTTAGGGTTATTTTTTTTGATGACCCTAAAAACGAAACGGCTCCCAAAAATAGGTAGGTTAGGGTTATTTTCTTTTTGATGACCCTAAAAACGAAACGGCTCTCAAAAATAGGTAGGTTAGGGTTATTTTTTTTGCTGACCCTAAAAACGAAACGATACACGTTGTGAATAAATAATATAACTTCTAAACATTATGAGATGTATAAAAAATCGAAATACCAATTTTATATGAGCCCATCACAGTGACACCCTGTATACATTACAGTGACACCCTGTATATAACACAGTGACACTATGTATATATCACAGTGACACCCTGTATATATCACAGTGACATCCTGTCCTGTATCTATCACAGTGACACCCTGTATATATCACAGTATCACTCTGTATCTATCACAGTGACACCCTGTATATATCACAGTTACATCCTGTATCTATCACAGTTACACCCTGTATATAACACAGTGACACCCTGTATATATCACAGTGACACCCTGTATATATCACAGTGACACTTGCTACTTGACAGCTGATAATTACCGAATGACAAAATGCGCACACGATTGGCGGCAGAATAGTTGCGCCCAGTTAGGTTTTATTGCCCCCTTTTTTTTGATGAACAAAATGAAATATTTTGCTTACCTACTGATTGCTTACCAAAATTTGATTTACCGTAGATCGCTTAATGCAGCTCAAATATTTAATTTGCTGACCAAAATAATTTAGAGCAGATCAGTATATCATTAATTGCAGCCTGATTTATAAATGTTTGCTTACCATAAGTTGCTTACCAACTAGCTATTTTGGCTGACCAAGTACATATTTCTGCTGACCAAAATATGAATATTTTGCTGATCGATTAAATGATACCCGAATATAAATAGAGCAGTATGGAAGCTACGCTTACTTTTTGAAATAAATACCTACGCTCCATTAGACCGTTAGGGTTGTTTAAAATGAAAAGATCGCGGGCTGTCTGGGCGCGCGCACGTAACAAAAACAAAGCGCGACCGCTCGCCGCCATGCAGCACTCGCGTCGCGACTGCCGGCACCGCGAGATTCCCTTAGGGGCCTTGTAAAAGCGCGCGCCTATGTGTGCGTGCGTTTCGATCGTTTTGTTTGTAGCTTCCTTACTGCTTTAGCTTATATATATTCTGTGCAGATACATTGCATCTGTGTGAGTCAGGGTCAAACTCGAGTACTGTTTTGACGGTAGTTTCATCGTTGTGCCCCACATGACATTAAACATTGGCTCCGTAATAATGGTATGGGTTTTGATCGGCAAGCACCGTACTGACTAATAGGCAATCGCAAATAAATACTGCGATAGCCGTACCGACATATAGCGTGGTTCACATTTTACGGCGATACCCGTTACCGCCAGCGAACGAGCCTTATCACAATAGGGTATTTGCCTGTAGTCAATATAAATTACTACACGTTAGCCATTAAATCAGCTTTCGAAAATCTGCAAAAATTAACTAAACATCACCTATTTAGCGTTTTAAACGATTTTTAAAAGATCAAAACCTATAAACAAGAAGATCATTTGATGTTTGAGTAAAATGACGTCATTTCACTTTTATTCCATACAAGCTTCATACTATCTAAGCGTTTTGATACTTCATAAAAAGTAACTGATTTGATCTGTCAGGAAAGTAGCGTATTGCGATTTGCGAGCGAGCTGCGGGCGAGTTAGAAGCGAAGTTCCGTACAAATGTTCGCCGCGATTGGTTTCATATGAAAACTCGCCCGCACCTCGCCCGCAAATCGCAAGTGTAATAAGGCCCTTAATAGGAAGGATGATTGTATCTTGCCAAATTGAAGAAACGTACTCCCGCAACGATGACAAAACTCTTAAAATCCTTAAAACAAACCAAAGGAACACTTTCAGATAAACATTCGCAAAGGCACCAATTAGTAACGGAGGCGGCTCGGGTTCCGCGGAAAAGGACCCAAGTGCAGGTTTAGAGTTCCTCGTGTAATTGCTCGCCTACAGCTACCCAAAGAATAGACGGCGCAGAAGGTTATTTCGCTCTTTCGCGACCTATGGCACAGAATATAAATAGAGCAGTATGAAAGCTACGCTTACTTTTTGATATAAATACCTACGCTCCATTAGAGCGTTAGGGTTGTTTAAAATGAAAATATCGCGGGCTGTCTGGGCGCGCGCACGTAACAAACGCAAAGCGCGGCCACTCGCCTTGCGAATGGAAAATAAATAAAATAATCCGGGGACAAATCGATGTATTTCCAAACTAAGCAATGCATCCTAGTATTATGGTTACTAGATGATAAGACAAAGACTCTAGGTATGCTATTTTCAGAAAGAAACAAACACCGACATAATATTTCTAAGCCCTATCCTAGAGGTTATTAAGCCCTGCTTGCATGTGTGTGAACCTATTTACACTTTAGGCCCACCTGACAACACTAAATTTTATTTTTTTAAAGTGGGTAAGTCTGCACGTGCACAACGGTAATTTTGACAGGGATGATTTGATTTTCTCAGTCTACCTGCGACCAGGAACGGTGAAAAGGGTTACGAAATGTCGGGACATAAAAATGTATACGCGATTAATCAGTTTAAGTTGTTTTATTACAATCTGAAAAATGTAGCATATTTTATCATGTCATATCTTTGACAGTGACTGTGCCAGTCTGCGCATGAAGCGCCCATGATCTTTGTCCAATCGAAGGCTCATTCCTTAGCCGTTGTTTCTGTCATAAAATAATCAAAGGCAGCCAAATCGACAGCCCGAGTCCTTTGAGGGTGTCCAATTAAATAAATGTTTCGTTTATTTGAACGGCTGTGATTCTTTTGCGGTGTGCTGTAGGTACTAATGTAAGAAAGTGAAAATAGTTTATTTCGCTGCAAAGGACTTTAAAGCAACGAGGTCTGCAGGGTCCCCTCTGCCAAGGAAATGTCAAAGAACAAAACCAGTTGAGCTTGAAAATGTATCTTTGTGATCAAGGACCTTAAAATAAATACCCGGACGGAGCCTCGCCAACAGATAACGGTTGCTTTGTGCTTACGAGCCGCACGCACACATCAACAAGTTTTTTCCTACTACCCGCAGCACGCACACATTGACCTGACCAACCAGCGTTAAAGAAACCGGCAGACTAGAGGTGCTTCAGTTCTTTATTAGCGAGGCTACGTCCGGCTATTTATTTTAAGCTCCTTGTTTGTGGTTGTGTTGTTTCATTCGATATGTGTTAGCATCGTAGTGACAGACCGTTTTTAGGGTTTCGTACCTCAAACGGAAAACACGGAACCCTTATAAGATCACTTTGTTGTCCGTCTGCAGGTCCGTCCGTCTGTCTGTCTAGACCCTTTATCTCGGAAACGCGTGGAGGTATCGAGTTAAAATTAAGTGAAGCTATGAAAAATACCGCAGACGGGCAGACAGACGGACGGACAACAAAAGTGATTTTTTTCTTTTTGAGGTACGAAACCCTAACAATGACGCTTCTCGTGTAGCTTCGACGTTATGTTCCTGCAAGTCAACGCCAGTGTGTAGTACATGACATCAACACGATTTCAGAAGTGGGATGGAAAATAGAAACATCAGAAGTGGGCTCTACGAAATAGCAAGGATTCCATTTTGAAAACAACTTAGTACTTCATGTGCATTGCAAACGATATTAGCCTTCGACGAGGCTTTACAGAGTCAATGCAGCCAACACGGCGGAAGCGGGGTCGGGCGGATGTGACGTCACGACGCTTCCCCTTCCGCCAGAGAGTACCGATACGTAGATTACGGAACAAACTTCTATAGGCGTAACACTTTATTAGGAGCCTGAGTATGTATGAGCATGGACGATACGGTAATTGATCGAGTTTCATCATATAGTAAACAGGGCTCGCAACCGGTATAGCCCAATATCACAGAATATATGTGGCTGTCCATCAGAAAAGGGACCTTACGTCAACGCCATAAGGAGCCTTTTCTGATGGAATGTCACATACAGGGTGATTGATAATTCGACCTATACTTTGAAAGGGGTTATACTAGAGCTCATTCTCAATAAATTTAGCTCAGTAAACTAGGGGTCTAAATTTGATGGTTATCAAGTTATTTGAGTTTTACGTTTTTTTAGAAAAAGCCCGCTTTTCGGACTAAAAATGATAATTATGAAAAAAGTACTTCCATTTGGCTGGTATAAACTTTGTTTTCTAAAAGCCAATGAACCAATGACTGCTTCAAATAAAAATTTGTGTCAACATTTCAGAATTATCTTAGAAATAAACGGTCATGAAAACCAAAGTCATAATTTTTTTTTTCGATTTTGTTACAACTGATGAGAATTACTTGAAAAAAATGTACGGCACTTGATGTAAAAACTACAGAAATAAGTTCCTCAATTAATAAGCTTTCCAAAAAAGTACAAATGTTGGCAACTTTTTCAAAAATCTTGAAAATAATAATAATAATTCCAGAGCAGGTAGCGGTTTCGCAAAAGGCGTACCTGGCCCGGAGCCGCGTTGTTTGTGTCACCTTTATTTTTCTGAGGGCTTCAATTGACCTGCCTCGGTATCTTATCTTACCTTATTAGGGGTGAGATCAGGGTAGATTGCGTTCAGGCATGTTCGTGACTAACCGAGGTTTAATTATCTTCATTCAGTAAGTGATCAATTATCTGCCTTCGACCTTCTTTCCAATTCAGACGTATCGTTGTTAACTTATTTATTTTACAAATGAAATGAATTATTGTTTATCAAAACAAAGAATAATAGCATGAACCTCGTATAATCCAACGAACTAACCGAGGCTAAATTATCTTCATTCAATAAGTAATCAATCAATTACTGTCAACCGTCTTTCCAATTGGACGTATCGTTGTTAACTAATTATTTTACAAATCATTAACTAACTAACCGAGGCTTAATTATTTTTTTCAGTAATGAGGTGACCAATTAGTTAATTATTGAAAGTAATAATGATACCTAATGACTGACAGAAATAAGCATACCGGACCTGAAGCCAGTCTGCTTACTTTGTGTTTCTTCATGCAGAAAGCACGATATTAATTTATTTACATCAAATGCTTGTTGGTAGGAATAAGATTGCAAAAGCAGTAAAATAACCAGTTTCTAAATAAAATTTTATTTTAAAATAATTAAATTATTACTAAACACAAAAAGAAGCACGCAGGGTAATGTTTCACCATACGATAAATAAATAATTAAAATAAATTACAATTACAACTACAAATCTTGTTCGAATTGCCTGCCTCGGTTGCGAATGCAAGCACGAAGTCTTGTACGTACTTCACTGACTGTAACCCGCGTCGACAGACTTTCTTTAATAGTTTGGGCAGCTGCTACAATTTTTTCTCGTAAATCTACATCACGAATTGGCCTGTCGTAGACTAATGCCTTCATGTGACCCCAAATGTAGAAGTCGCATGGAGTTAAGTCGGGACTTCTCGCTGGCCAAGGGATCGGACCACCTCGACCAATCCATTTTTCTGGATAATTCACATCCAACCAATGTCGCACACGCAGATAATAGTGAGCTGGGCAGCCATCGTGTTGATACACCATGGCTATCCTTCTGGCAAGCGGCACATCCTCCAGCAGCATAGGTAGTTCGTCCCTCAAAAAGTTCTCGTACGCGTCACCGGTTAATCGTGCCGGCAGAAAGAATGGCCCGATCAAATTGTCGTGCACAATACCCATCCAGACATTTAGTGAGAATCTGTGCTGGTGAGCTCCTTCTCTGGACCTCCGTGGGTTTTGATGTTTGGGGGCCCAAAAATGCAGATTGTGGTAGTTAGTTATTCCGTCGCGGTCGAAGTTGGACTCATCTGTCCACAAAATGTTCTTCAGGTACTCCGGGTCTTCGATGTCAGCATTCAACAAAAATCTGCAGAAATCGATTCTTCTTGCAGGATCTCCCTCCTCGATAGCGTGTACTGGAGTGTAGTGGTATGGATACTGCCGTGCTGAATGTAATGTGAACCAAACCTTCCACTGAGTTATCCCAAGCTGGTTAGCCACAATCCTTGTTGATGTAGTGCCATCCGCGCGGAAACACTCCAGGATTTGTTCCTCTTCAACCGGATCATGGACTGGAGGTCTTCCAGCATCAGCTTGACGACGTTGAACCGATCCAGTTTCTCGAATACGTCGATACGTCGCACCAAACACACTTACATCAGGTAAACGGCGGTTGGGGAAGCGTCGTTGATATTCTCTGCGAGCCGCAGCGGAGCCGCCATCACAAAACCCGTAACAGTACAGGATATCCGCGTATTCTTCATTTTGATAAGCAGCCATTTTTTTTAAGAAATTAGTACGTCCGAGTTGGAAAGAAGGTCAAAAGTAATTGATTGATCACTTACTGAATGAAGATAATTAAACCTCGGTTAGTCACGAACATGCCCGAACACGAACCGAACGCAATGTACCCAGATCTCACCCCTAATTAGATAAGATAAGATACCGAGGCAGGTCAATTGAAGCTCTCAGAAAAATAAAGGTGACACAAACAACGCGGCTCCGGGCCAGGTACGCCTTTTGCGAAACCGCTACCTGCTCTGGAATTATTATTATTATTTTCAAGATTTTTGAAAAAGTTGACAACATTTGTACTTTTTTGGAAAGCTTATTAATTGAGGAACTTATTTCTGTAGTTTTTACATCAAGTGCCGTACATTTTTTTCAAGTAATTCTCATCAGTTGTAACAAAATCGAAAAAAAAAATTATGACTTTGGTTTTTATGACCGTTTATTTCTAAGATAATTCTGAAATTTTGACACAGATTTTTATTTGAAGTAGTCATTGGTTCATTGGCTTTTAGAAAACAAAGTTTATACCAGCCAAATGGAAGTACTTTTTTCATAATTATCACTTTTAGTCCGAAAGGCGGGTTTTTTCTAAAAAAACGTAAAACTTAAATAACTTGATAACTATCAAATTTAGACCCCTAGTTTACTGGGCTAAATTTATTGCAAATGAGCTCTAGTATAACCCCCTTCAAGGTATAGGTCGAATTATCAATCACCCTGTATATAAGCTAAAGCAGTAAGGAAGCTACAAACAAAACGATCGAAACGCACGCACACGTAGACGCGCGCTTTTACAAGGCCCCTAAGGGAATCTCGCGGTGCTGTCAGTGGCGAGTGCGCATGGAGGCGAGTGGCCGCGCTTTGCGTTTGTTACGTGCGCGCGCCTAGACAGCCCGCGATCTTTTCATTTTGAACAACCCTAACGCTCTAATGGAGCGTAGGTATTTATTTCAAAAAGTAAGCCTAGCTTCCATACTGCTCTATTTATATTCTGTGCCAATATTATGAGTTATTGTATGCTTTTTATGTAGGGTTCAATAACGTATTTGACGAGGAAGGCCTACAACCATTACCTTTGGGTTCCGGATCACCTTTGGTCACCTTAGTGGTATGGTCCAATAATTATCCAATAATTCAGTATCCGCACCAGTTTGAGTACTGGTGTATTGCTCTTCATGTCTTTCTTTACACACTCTAAATGTCGCGTTGATAATAAAATAAGTTACACGATAAATTCAGATAGGCACCATTGCTTACATTTTCGAAAGAAGACTGACTATTCCATCCGCCAACGTCATATTTCCTCCTTTTAATCTAAACTGCCTGCATTACTCAAAAAGGATACTAGATGGTCACTAACTAGCGCCCTCTCTGGGGCTTTATCCAAGCCAATAATCAGATATTTTTGGCTAATGTAACGTTGTTATTTTATTACGATACGACATATTTAAGTAGTGACTTTGTCGTATTAGGTTGTCCAATTAAAAAATGAAATAATAAAACAAAGAGCGAAAAGAACAGAAAGATTACCGGTATTTTTGTATGGAGACAATACCGGTATCCGACCCCTGGTACTAAAACCAAGAAAGAGAGGTCTGCAGTGGAGACCGCGTATAGGTAAACGTAGTGTGGGACGCCCCCAGGCTAGATGGAGCGACGATCTGCGCTCGTGTCGTGGAAATCTACAATGAGCAACGTAAAAATTCACGTCACGATATCGTCGTGCCGTGGAAAACATTCAATCAAAAACAACTTTATGTCAGTGTAGCAAGATTAAAAATTAAAATATACTTTTCCACGACACGACGTCGCAACGTGAAACGATGCCGTGACGTGGCAAGACGCGATATCGTAACGTGTTTATGTAGAGGTATAAGAGCCCTAAATGGTTTTAGTGTTGCATGCATGCGTTCGTGCGTGCATGTAGGTATGTGTGTGTATTTGCGAGTTTGGAAGTATCGACCCATTTTGCTCTTAAAAACGATAATTCGTTACAAACTCGATATTTAAATAAAGGGAACACTGCACACCGCACACCATTGTCACCGTAATAGCTTTCTACCCACGCCACACGGGACAAAACCTGGCGCATAACTTATACTACAATACTGGAATGCAATCAAAACTTCGTGCATGCACCACTAAGTATATAGTTGCAGTAGGTTCGCTTTGAAACTAAAATGGAAAAGGGCCGGTAATACCGGGTGTTGCCGTAACAGGAGCAAATAATTAAAACGTAGATTCTACTCATCAAACAATAATACTTTCATTAAACAACTTTTAAAAATTATGTAATCTTTAAATTTTATCTTTTTCATACAAATTAAATAGTATTTACAATGTACGTTAACATCAGTCTAATTGACGTCGCTTGTCAAGCTACAAACATAAAAAACGTCGCAATACATTGCGGTTTCAAATAAAACTTTAAATTATACTGAAAATTAAATCATAAGTTATTTTTAAATATCGCTGAACAAATGTTGTTCAGTTTGAGAAGTAGAATCTACGTTTTAATTATTTGCTCCTAGTACAGGCAACACCTGGTATATGTCGCAGACAAATAGGTGGTGCCAGGGAATAGTAGTACACCGCATTAGACTTCAAGAATGACCCAAGTCGGCCTGGATTAGAACCACTTCTATAAGATCCAACTTTTAATCCATGCCAATTCAGACCTACTGTGTCAAATATCTACTTCTCACTTAAGCCAGTGTGCTATAAATTATGTACACTTTAGATACGTTTAACGACCTAAGAAATAATGTTCATGTAAGTTAATTATGGTCGCGTATTCACGTATTACTTTATTATTTTAGTTGTAGTAGTAAATGACTTTTTAATAGTCAGACTGTGCACTCCCAGCAACACAGCAATACAAAGTCCCAGAAAAAAAAACATTCTAAGAGACACGGCGTAGCGAACCCGTTACCCATAGCTGTGACAATAACCAATCTTACGACTTTAAATATCGAGTATAGGTAGTTTCACGAGAGTTGAGGTAAATGATTATGATTACACACACAGCTACATGAAGTAGTCATTGCAAAAAAAGTGAATGAATGAAATGAATGAGTGAGTAAATAAACACAAGGCTATAGTTTAACGACACTTTTTGGTCTATCTTGCAATTCACTGTTGAACTTGCTATCGATACGAAAAAAGAACAGTAATTTCAAAACCTCGCTGTCATTACATGAGAGTGTTGTTGTGTGCGTGGCCTCAACTCTCGTGAAACTACCTATACCTACTAATTACATATTGTGCCAATGAAATGTCAACTTTAAGATTTGTATACTATCATGCTAATTACGAAACCTTTTCTCGTAATTGGTACAGGTGTGAACTAGGGTACCGATATAGAAATGAGAGTGGGAGGGGAGCTAGATTAGTGGAGCGGAACTCAGAAATTATATGCATCTGATGAAGTAACTGAATACTGCATAAAATTTAAAATAAAAATACATCACACATTAAAAACAATGTACGAGTACACAAATTACAAAAAAACCGAATTATTAACTTCGTACGAAACTAAGTTCCCAACGTAGGCCGGCCGCGGGCAATAACCGAGTTATCTTGCACTTAGCGAGTTTGCGCAACAAGTCTTCCCCGCTAATGTACTACATAATGCTGTTGTGTCCATCAAACTCCCTGTTGTTTATGAAACGCTCATAAAGATACGGTAACTTAAGACGAACCATAAATATTTTTACACAAAATTAAGATGCATGCTGGTGAACACAGAAAATATGTCAAGATATATTCGTCGATTTGTATGAGAGCCGAACTTGTAACGTTTTTCGCTTGGCGTTTGACGCCAAAGGTGTAATTTGGTGATAGATAACATACATTTTCCATTACATTTTGTGGTATTAGATCAATTAATTATACCATTATTATCGAATTTTCAAATCGGATACAAATATTGACGGAAACTGAAGTTGAAAGCGTCAAAAGTAGGTCATCGTCAATTCTTTTTAGCACGCGAGATACATACACTTTTTCCTTTCACCTCGATATTATATTTCTGTGGTGTATTATATAATCCGTGGTACTACATCTAAGTAATCAGTTTTTATCATAAAAACATATTAACCACTAATCATATTTGACTCTAACAATTGGTGACAATGGGTCATCATGATCATGTTAACCTATTGATTTATTTATTCGTTCAATGGGTCCTGTGAGTTGTACAAAAAAAAGGAATTTTCGAAATCGGTTTAGCCGTCGTTGATTAATCACGGAAAATACACAAAACAAACTAGCAACCTCTCTCTACGCAGTCAGTTAAAAACAGCTTTAACGGTAGACACGGGGTTTTATCGCTAAAAAGCGATCACCTCCGTAGGCCCGGCCGGGCAATAACCGAGTTATCTTGCACTTAGCGAGTTTGTGCAACATGTCTTCCTAATGTACAACATAATGCTATTGTGCCCGTCAACCTCCCTATTGTTTATGAAACACTCATATTATAGGTACAGTAACCATCATTTTCACACGTATTGGGATACAAGGCGTTCTATAAGGTAAACGTGGGAGTGCTTGATTCTGTCCCAGTAGTCGGCATCTTGAATGTTAAGTCATTAGCAATAGAGGGTTATACTTCAGAAATACATATGTCTGCGACTTATTCCTCTGTCTCCATACATTTAGTATGAAAATGGGTCAGAAGAATAAGGTGACCGCAGACATATTTCTGAAGAATAACCCTAGAATTAAAACAAAAATATTATTACAATGAGTGATAATCGCGTAACAAAAATATTATTACAATGAGTGATAATCGCGGAAAGAGAAGACAATATCAATCTCCTAATTATTCTTAAAAATTACCAATAACTTTTTAAGAATGTTCTATGTAACTTTCACATTTAGCAATATCTACAACAGAAAATTAAACTTTTAGAATTGGTACTAATTATTAATGTACCTACGTGATATCTAAAGGAAATATTCAAAAGCGTCAAATATACGACAACAGACTACTACAGATAATTTTATTTGTTCACTTCAGCAGGAAAAATAATGGAAAAGGTACACAATGCAAACACCATAATAAATTGTGGGCTTCCCGCTTTTTGCCTCAGATAGTGTCGGGCGCACGCATTTTCCAGCCTCCTAGCTTTGTGCCGGTATCTCGCATGCTTGCGTGTCACATACAGGCGAGACGTGAATAGCTTTTTATTGCATGAGCATATAAATAAGCTGAACAAACAAAGTCATGTCGTATAAAAGTAATTCATAAAACCAAACATTTTAGATGGTGGATGACGATTGGGGAAGCCTGGAAAACCAATAGGTGGCTTCCTATGGGCTGTCATCATCATCATCAGCCAATCAATGTACGTCCCAGTTCTGCGCAGGGGGCTGTATAGTCACAGTAGGTACCCGTGGCGTGGCGTCCATAGGACTCGATTCCCATCGGCGTGCATAGTATTAACGGCCCAACATTCAGATCCTTACATGACGACCTGCCTTACTAGGTTTTTATAAATTTAGTCCTTAAGCCGAAGGGGCATCCGGGGGTCACATTGCAACCGTGACCTGTCGCCATTTCATAAATTCTACGCAACAAAATATTTGACTTCGACTTCATCTAATGAAAAAAAATCGTAAAATGGAGGACTAATTCAAGCAACGACGTTAAAAAACATTGTACCCCAATATCCGAATTTTACTTTAAAGTAAATAACACATTATTGCTATAAAAAGCCGCACGAACTCCATTTTAAAGTGAAAACAGTCATACCGCGTAAATACATCTCCTTACACGCTCTCAATTTTCCGCCGCGCATATTTCAGAAGCTAACAAGCCTGGGTGATTGGTTAAAAATTTCCGGCATGTTTTCTATAAATTCTATGCAATAAAATATTTGACTTCGACTACATCTAATGAAAAAAAAAAAACATAAAATGGGGGACTATTTCAAGCAACGAGGTTAAAAAACATTGTACCCTAATGTACAAATTTTACTTTGAAGTAAATAACACATTATTGCTATAAAAAGCCGCACGAACTCCATTTTAAAGTGAAAACAGTCAGACCGCGTAAATACATCTCCTTACACGCTCTCAATTTTCCGCCGCGCATATTTCACAGGCTAACAAGCCAGAGGGATTGGTTAAAAATTGCTGGCATGTTCTCTATAAATTCGGGGCTTGGGCGTGTTGCATTAGATGGACTTCGCATGTACATTTCCCTATGTATTTTGATTAAAAGTTGATTAAATGCTGATTCGCTAAAAGTGTGATTTTGGGCCTCGAAATCATTTTGGTGACTTTTGGGGTTTGAACATGGGTTTCTTTCCCGAGTCTTTTTGAAACGTCACAGTCACAGTAAATGAAACATATTACATGTTAACAACGTTCTTTTCTATTCATCGATTCCTTAAGCTTTGTTTTATGTGATTTTACATACAAATCATAATTACTATATAAATATCGCAAATCGACCTCAAAAAGCCTATGACAGCTTGTTTTTAAATCAGTTCACAAATGACGAGAATTCGTATACTCAAAATTTGCATCAGTTTTGTTTCCCGTTTCTTGATGACATTTTTCGATAAAACTTTGAAACTACTGATAATAAGCACATTTTTATAAAAAAAAACCCGACCGCGGTGCACTTTGAAACTGCATTAAATCCGCCATTTTGTTTATTTTAACGAACAGTGACACTCGCACCATCAAGACGAATCTAATGATGTGTCGTTGAGTAGTTACGAGCGGACACAGGAACGGACATACATACATACATACAGGCCAAACACATAACCCTCCTTTGGGCTTCGCCGTAGTCGGGTAAAAAATATAATCTATTAACAAAAAAAAGCGGTTGAGATTTGCCAAAAATATCACCAAAATAAAAAAATAGAATACAGTTCGCGAGAATTCCTTTTTACAATCAGTTTATCTGAATAATAGTTATCAACTAAGACCTTTCGTATGTTATGGTTATGTCCAAAATTTGCTTGTATCAAATTGAAACACTGCTCAGTGCCTAAGCATACGAAGGGGTAATATAAAAAATAATAACTATCGTGTAAAACGCATATTTCCACGAACCGTCAGCGAGCCAATCTTCGCCGGCATTGGAAACGGCTTCGCCCCAGAATCCATTAGAGTTATTTATGTAGTGGGCTAAATATTTATCGAGGCGGATAGAGGCGCGACGTCCGCCGGAAATCGAACTGGACTTACATTGGGGTTCCGCAACTTTTCTAACTCCAAAAAGGAATAGGGTTGAACCGTTTCCACATTGCATAAATTGCTATACATTTCAGTAAATAATCCATTAATTGGCTTTGGCACGCAATAGTACATTACATAACTAGGGTGGTAATACAAAGAAAGGCCGAGATTGCAGAAGTTTGCGGCCCGAGCTGCAAGCGAGGGACGTAAATATGCGATCGAGGGCTTTCTTTATTACATCCCGTGCTGTGTACATCATTTTATGTCTACAGTTGGCCAGAAAGCGGCTTTTTCCGTACGCGCAGCGTGCGGGAAGAGTCCCTTTATGGCTAGGTGTGGCATAAAGAACCAAAAATTATTACGTTGTCATTTATATATATATTTTTTTATCATTTAAAATTAAAATATTTATTTATCAAACATATACATTTATATTTATTGTTTTTCTAAATTGTTTGTTGTTATAAATCGTTTTTCATTTTCTTAAGGGTACCTATATATAGGACGTAGCTTTTTAGTAGCACAGTATAAAAAACTGATAAATTATTCCGCCATTTTCCTATTGATATTCGACATTCAAGAATATTCGAGCACAATAATTAAACGCAGATACCGACGAAAGTGACACTTGTTTTTTTCTTTATTTTGCCAATTACTAGCTCGGCAGTGGCTGTATGGAGTATTGTCGAAGTAACGTGCTGCGGGTTAGCTCGCGATCTGATTGGTCTATTATAATGTCGCCGAGGTATACGGCGTGCTCTCATCGGACAAATTGCTGTTGTGAACTGACCATGGAATAAAAAAAAACATCTTATCGACCCTATTGTTAGCTTTCCGAACAGTGGCGTGAAAAAAAAAGTATTCTTATGTAAAACTGGTCGCGGAATGAAAACCTTTTCACACCACGACTATATACGATGATTTGAGACACAAATCTAGACAAGGCAGTGTGTCAGCCAAGTTCCCATAAAAGTTTCACTGCCGAAATAAAATTAAATAAATGATATATCGCGCCTAGCATGGCGATATCGGCTGCATTTCCATAATATCCGTTGTGTGCTGGGCCGGAAATGAAACGTATCCAGTCGGCTATCCCCGACATGGCGGCGTGGAATTTGATATTCATTGCGTGTTAATCTATTTTATATGAAACTAGCTTTGTCTATGTAGAATGAAGTATACAATTACATGGAATTAATTATAATTACATTACTAATAAAAATAAGACTTGAAATTTTATTTTCCATTACCTTGCGGTTGTACACCATTGTCAGTGGGCAATGATATTGTACGATAACAAAGACATTATATTGTACTTACTGGATGAGGTATCTTTATAAATAATTACAAGACGATGTGAGGAAAGTTGCTGGCTCGAACTGGATATGAGAGCGCAATGCAGAGAGGAATGGAGAAAGTTGAAGGAGACCTACACCATAGTTGAAAAAGGCTAAAGAAGAAAAGAAAAAAATAATAATACATTTTTTACCTAAGTCGGTAAAACAAAGAATCTCTCAGATCGTAGGTATTCGACGCCCGAGCCGAAGGCAAGGACGATAAATATGCAAGCTGAGGATTTCTTTATTACCACCGGTGGTAAGTATAAAATTGTACGTCTCCCCTAGGCCAGGAAGTGGGATTTTTCGCACGCGTAGCGGGCTGTAATTACCACTTTATGGCCAGGCATGACGTAATAGTACATTGTATATCTAGGGCGGTAAGTAAGGAATTACAAACGAGTGTTTGTTATAAGCCCGAGGTGAAACCGAGGGCTTTAATAACACTAGTTTGTAATTCCTTTACCGCCCGTGGCACACACAATGTTTTTCATCACACTTGTGAGGAAATATTAATTAAAATAACGTTACTTAACCTAAATGAAATTGTAAAACAGACAGCTGATAGTGACATTAGTGACATATAATCCATAGACAATGCGAATGTCAAGTCACGTTCGGAAACCATAGCGGTCAAGACTTAAAACGGTTGATTTTATATTTACAATATACTGAAATAGGTACTCTATTTAAACATTTAATTAATGTTACAGAAATATATGTTTACATGTTATTGCAATAACAGTTCTCTTTAACCAAATATTTCAGTGAAACAAGTTAAAAAAGTAAGTTTTCGTTTCCAAGTTTCGTTGAAGATGACAAATAAGAGTAAAACAGAACCAGCGTTTCAAATTTAAAAAGAAAACCATTACGCCCTAGGGCGTAATAGGTCATTTACGGCCCGCAGAACCTACGTGTAAAAACACCATTTTCGAGCAAGTGTGATGAAAAAGTAATTTTACGCCCATTGGTCCCCGGCTTTGACCTTCGTCTGACCATAACCTCCAAATCTGAAATCCATTATTTATTTAACTTTGAAGTTTCTTACAGCCTTCGCGGTCATTTCTCACTTATGTTCGATTAAAATTAAGTCTTAATGATGTAATGATACTTTAATCGCACAGGCCTTGAATATTTTATTGTTGAACCTCGATAAATTTACTTTTAGATTGTACAATTATTGGTAATTGGCATAAACAAAACTGACTTTTGCGTGGAATTTTTTGGGTCAATTATGATCAATTCGTGCTAATTAGTCGAAATCAAGCAACTAGCCTCATTTTGCAGAACTGGAAGATACATATTGATAACTTATTAATAAACATGACATGCTGTGAAACATTTGTAATTTAAATAGTTTATTGCATCACTTCGGTTTTATTTACAACTTAAGGTGGTGAAATATTTTTAAAGCTACAATAATAAATATCCTGCAGCTACATTCGAAACTTTATACAAATATAAAAACACAATCACAAATATTACAATACATTACCTTTAAACTTAAATAAGTAAGTTAAGTCTAGTCAAAAAATTGTACTAGTTAATGCGCAGTAGAGTCTGTGCGGAAAGAGAATAGGCGTGGCGAAAAACGGAACTAACCTAACCAGTATGGCCACAGAACAGAAAATACGACACATACGGTACAAAAGCATTACAACGCCCCCCCAAAATTAATCATATTCTCTTTCCGCACAGACTCTAACAAATAAATTATCGTCATACCGCGCAATGCACATCAGACAATTAGATTACTCTCCTGACTTAATGGAAATCCATAAAGGTGCATTAGTAGTGCCTTTGCGGTCCAATCGATACCGCACTCGTCCAGTCCTAACTTAGCTAGATTGGCTTTTGTGACATCCAATCTATCCCCGTTAAAGCATGAATTAATCTTTGGGACACAAGCCGAAATAGTCGTCTTTTGATAAAGAATGCTCCATTCAATCCATTTATTACTTATGTTTACGTCACACCTGGCCATAAAGTGGAAATAACCGCCCGCTACGCGTCCGGAAAATCCCACTTCATGGCCTGGGGGAGAGGTAAAATTTTGTACTTACCACGGGCGGTGATAAAGAACGCCTCAGATCGCATATTTATCGCCCTTGCCTTCGGCTCGGCTGTCAAATACCTGCGAACTGAGACATTCTTTGTTTACCGCCCTAGGTAAGTAATGTACTATTGTTTAGTTTCACCTGTATATACCGGCACAGTATAAGAGAAATGTTTCTTCCTACAAAAAGTACATTGCGTTATTTGCGTGGCTTGCAGTAGCGTGGCGTCCAAAGAACTCGATTCCTACCGGCTTGCCTAATATCAGCCATTTGAGCACCTTATTTTACAACTCTTAAGGAAAATATACGCCAAATCTGCACCGGCTTGCCCAAGGATACCTTTTGCGCCACGCCACTGGTGGCTTGTATGTGTGCGCGCCGTGAACGAACGCACTACAACTACTACAAGTAAAGTTTTACGAATGCGTAAGAATGCTTCAGTACAGATCGCACCGGCGCTTTGAGCTTGAATAGGTAAGTATCGCGCGCTCCAAAAAGGCCGAAGCACGGTATACGGTAGTTTTCTCCGAACAAAAGGTACATCGGGAGCGCGCATGTGTGCGCGCCGTGTACGGACGCACCACAGGCAAGCATTTGCGACTGCGCGCGACTGCCACAGTATGGCGTTCACTCACACAGACGCGCGTCGTGCGTCTGTGTAAATACGTGTCGCGCGCTCCTAAACGGCCGAAGTCGTACTACTTGGTTGTCTTTATACTTTCGCCGAAGTGTGACTAATGGTCTGTATTTATACCTTGCTGATATTCAATAGGCTTGTGTCCTAAATTTTGTTTCTGATGTAAATGGATTCTAATATTTATGAGCAACAAATATACACCTATAACTACTACACTTGGATTATTATAACAGCCACAAATTGCAATCAAAAGTAGCCGACCGCACCCAGCGTTGAAAACTGCCCATACAAAACGGACGCACCCTGTGACGTCATCTCTTGTCCTCGCTGTACTAAGTCTGTATGAAAAAAAAATAGTATGTTGCCATTTTGAGCACGAAAAAGTGCGTTTAAGCACATAGTTGTTATACATTTATTTTTTCAATTTTTTGAGCATTCCGAAATTGACTGTAAGGTTTTTAAGACAATAACAAAATATCGTCTTTTTTTAAACTTTGTGTTTATTTCTTCTGTTTTATGATAATTTAGTATTTTCCAATCCATGTGACTATATTATGTTGTAAAATTCAACATTAGTCAACATCTACTTATTAGGTACTATCTTTTGTTTAGATTCACTTGTACCGGTGTCTTTCTGTCTGTAATTGACCCATTTCCCGAAAATTTAAGATTATTCAACAAATGTTGAGTAGGCAATAAATGCTTGTCTCAAAAATAATAGTTTTGATAGGATTGTCACCAGATCAGGATCCGACTTTAGGATTTGAGTTGGCGAGATGCGATTACGAGTAGTACCTAAATTTCATCCTTAGACTACTATTTTGATATGAATCTTTGTACACACATATTATAGGTGTATGGAGCGAAATAGCTTACCTACTTTTCAATACAAAACTAAATATTTTTACAAAAAAAAAACCGACCGCGGTGCGCGGTGAAAATCCGCCATTTTGTTTATTTTAACGAACTTCATACCCAGTGACGCTCGCGCCATCAAGACGAATAGTCCGATTAATGAAGCATTTCACCTCGGAATAATTCCTCTGTCGCTGAAACTTTGCAGTGTGATAAAGTAGGGTATAAAGCATACGTTTGACAAATTATCTAGGATTTTTGATATTTCGAAGTTAGGTATTTCTGCCAAAACATGAAAATCGCTTATAACTGCTTGTGGAAAATTCCTCCGTCCGAAATTCCATCGGTATATGATATTATATATTAATAAGAGTATATATTATCATTATCTAGGAAAATTTCGATTTCGAATAGGTAGAAATTTTAAAATACCTATTTTGCATCATAACTTCTTCAGGAAAATTGCTCCGTCAATATTTATATTTTTATATGCCCTAAATCCTTTAAATATATCCATTTTCACAATTATCTAGGAAATTTTCCTCATCGATCACACCTTTACAGATTTTCGGCAATAACTCATGGGGAAAAATTGCTCCGTCAATTTTTATTTTTTTATATGCCCTAAATCCTTTAAATATATCGCTTTTCACAATTATCTAGGAAATTCTCCTTATCGATCACACCTTACAGATTTTCCGCAATAACTCACTGGGAAAAATTGCTCCGTCAATTTTTAATTTTTTATATGCCCTAAATTATTTAAAGATATCGCTTTTCACAATTATCTAGGAAATTCTCCTTATCGATCACACCTTACAGATTTTCGGCAATAACTCACTGGGAAAAATTCCTCCGTCCATTTTTATTAACTTATTAGACACAGAACATCAAAATAATTGTGTATTATCAGTACAGATATAATAAACTATTTTTAAAAAGCGCGCTTTCGAACAGCACCGAGCGCGGGGTGCGGGAGGACTGCGGGGAGTGGAGAAGAACTACAAGCCTACAAGGCCACCGCCGCCGCACCGCCGACGCCGCGTCGCCCCGCCCGCATACCCGCTCGCAGCTCATCATCGTTCTTCGTACCGACGACGACGACACGACCCTCCCGCCCCCCTTGATTTTTTTTTATTTAAATGACCTAAATAGAAGAAAATAAACTTTAAATTAAATCAAATCACATGATTTATATGATATAGAAGCTTTATGCATGAATACAATATGTACCTATCGATATGATCATGAGCTCGATATGAGTAATTCTAAGGAATCTCGCGACAAGCTTTTTATATCATGTAGATCTTGTGATTTGATTTAATTTAAAGTTTATTCTCTTCTTCTTAGTTCATTTAGAAAAAATTATACCTGTACATATAATACAACTAAACTTTTATGAAATTATGATTAACAAAGTCATTTGAATTGTAATTTGTAGGCAATTTGATAAATAAAAGCTTTTTTTAAACTTTTTTCTATATTATTCAGTACATCTGGAGATATCTGCGTGTAACCGACGGACGGACGGATAGATGATTTACACGGCGCTTATGACGTTTTTGTCGCGATGTTGATCCCTGTATAGATTAAAATAGAAGCCGTAGAATAGAAGGGACATGGGTGTAGATATAATATAACAAAATAAATATTAATCCATGCCTCTCTTTTTTTCATGGTCCGGCCGAGGAAACCTTGAATAAATGTTGTGTTAATAAAAATAACCTTTTTTCCGTAGTCGGGCAAAAATAAATATTTCATTTAATAACGGCTTTCTAGCCCAGTCGGTAGTGACCCAGCCTACGAAGCAGGAGGTCCCGGGTTCAAATCCTGGTCAGGCCATTTATTTGTGTGCTTATCACAGATATTTGTACCTGAGTTATGGATGTTTTCTATGTATTTAAGCATTTATATATATCTATTTATTATCCAAGATTATGGCACATCAAGGAAAAGTATCTCAAATATTGTAGATAGGATGTTTTGCTGAAAGGGAACATTATTTTATTTTTCAAAGTAAGACAAAGATCAGGCATTCAAAGATTTTCTAAAAATTACTTGCTTCGTCGGAGAATCGAACCGACTCAAATGTGAAAAAACAACACCCCATATTTTTAAGATGACAATCAAAAGAGTGGTTAAAAACAAATAATTCCTCTTAAGTAACATAGTATCCCAAAAGAGAGGAATAGCGTAAAATATTTGATTTAAATGTTAACCCTTAAATGGATTTTGTCCGTTTTAAAGGACATACCAATAAAACGCACACAATTCAAATTTGAACGAACTTCCGCGCGGTTCAAGTGTCACGTGACGTTCGTTAGGCTATCCCCTTTCCTCCTTGCGTATCGAGAAGCCGTGCGCACGCGACGCGTGACAAGGAGCAAGCATTCCTAAAAGTATAACGACCGAAACGGTGTAGGCTCATCGTCAAAACATTTTTTTCGTAAGTATTACTAGGATTTATGTTATTTTATTGTGTAAATAAGTTGTAATAACAGTATAAAGTAGTTATTTTGCTAAAATGATCTGTAATTTCTTCATGATGCTTGAAATAATCAGAGTGTCACTTAAAACGGATATTGCCCGTAATACCTTAAAGTTGTGATTTTAATGTTTGTCCTTTATAACGGACATTGCCCACGTTCCCTAAAAGTAGTGATTTGAACATATGTCATTTATAACGGACTTTGCCTGTGATCCGTTAAAAGTTATTTGTCACTTATAACGGACAAAGTCCACTGCTTACTTACTATTCTGTCGAGACATGGGCAGTACTATAGACGGGCAAATATTCAGCGTTTTTACGGCGTTTTATTTTCGTCATTATTGTCTCAGTAAATATTGTTCAAAAAAACGATGCCTAGAGTTAACTTTTTATGAAACCGAAAAACAGTCCCGAGTTTAAGTCTAGTTTTATCAAAATCGTCACGATTTGTCCTTTCGTTATAGTAAATAATCGTCGGACAACAATGATTGTCAAACCGCGTGGTCAAAACGCTCGGAGAATCGCCCAGTCGCTCCAGCAATACCGAATTAACTGAGAGATGTGCACAACAACGCCATTATGTCGGTCCAAGTACTATACCAGTGTATGGAGGCGATTCTGTTGCAGAGGGGTGTGAGACAAGGAGATATGATATCTCCAAAGCTCTTCACCAAAGCAATGGAAGACGCCTTCAAGCTCTTGGAATTGCAAGGACTTGGCACCAGAATTAATGGCGATTACATCACGCACCTTCAGTTTACCGACGATATCGTGGCAGAGACACAATACAATGCTCGAAGATTTCAACAGAGTATTCTAACAGGTGGGCCTTAAGATGAACATGGACAAGATGGAGATCGTGTCGAATGTCCATGTAGCGCCCACCACAGTATTGCATTGTATCTCGGTCCTCGAAGTTGTCGACGAATACGTCTATCTAGGACAAACAATCAAGCTAGGTAGGTCCAACTGCGAGAAAGAGATCACATACCGACGGATCGACGGATCGAACTCGGATGGGCAGCGTTTGGGAAACGGCAAAGTATCTTCTCGTCCGAGATACCTCAGTGCTTGAAGATGAAAGTCTTCAACCTGTGCGTATTACCGGTGATGACCTACAGAGCCGAGACGTGGTCTATAACTATGGGCCACTTAAGGAAGCTCAGAGTTACTCAGCGAGCGATGGAAAGGGCTGTGCTTGGGATCTCTGCGTGATCCAATCAGAAATGAGCAGATTTGTAGACGAACTAAGGTCACCGATATAGCAAACCGGGTAAGCATACTGAAATGGATATGGACAGGGCACATAGATCGAAGAACCGATGGCCGTTGGGGCAGAAAGGTTCTCGAGTGAAGACCACGTACTGGTAAGCGCAGCGTGGGACGGCCACCTGCCAGGTGCTCGGATGACCTGGTTAGGATTGCAGGGACTCGCTGGATGCCCATCATATATGCCCATATAATATCCGGTCCATCTGGAAATCTATTGAGGAAGCCTGTGTCCAGCAGTGGACGTCCTATGCCTGAAATAATGATGATAGAGATGCTCATGGGTATTGTAAGGAAGCTGGCTATTGAACATTACTAGAGCAACGACCTCAGATTTTAGCCGATCGCATCTGCCATGCCACTGGCGCAATCTATGTATGTAAGCATGTAAGTATGTATGTATGTATGTAACTATGTTTGTTCAGATCGAATCTTGCAACTCAATTTTGTAGCAGATATCTTCAACCGATGGAACTGAAATTTTGCATGAATATGGTGGAACCAGACGGTATGATGATCTAAATTCACATAAGATAAATTCACCGTGTTTGGGTTCATTTCATTAGTTCTGACGTACACATACAGTTTGCGATTGTACAAAAAAGTACAGGCGGTAATATAAGCTTATTTTATATTTATTTGTTTTCTTATATTCCGAAAGGGAAAAGACTAGTTTAGGTTTAGATTTTTTTTGAGAAGCATGATAATGATTTCATTGTTTTGCAAGTTTAATAATAAGAACGTATGTATATGTGGAAGGTAAATGTTTCCTATATAATAAACATGAGTCGTGATCTCAAAAGCTGTGATTACATATAATTTTTATTAATTTCATTGTTTGTGTCCTAAGAATATTTCATTAGGTTAAATGGGCAATGTCCGTCCTGTGTGACAGATCTCGAGTACGCATAGTTAACACATAAACGGGCAATGTCCTTTTTAAGTGACATGCTGAAAATCATAAAAAAATTATAAATTATTGACAATTACGAAAAAAAAAATCTTTTCCTCCCCAAATACAAAACTATAATCAGGATTTCAAAAAAAAAAAACAGCAGGGGAAACACATGTGTCCATTTAAGGGTTAAGAAAATTATTTCCCATACAAAACAAGTAATTTTTAAAAAAATCTTTGAATGCAGTATTACTTACTTTTAAAAATAAAATAAAGTGTCCTTTCAGTAAAATATCCTATCTCCAATATTTGAGGTACTTTCCCTTCATAGTTTAGGGACATCCTGTATATGTCGTCGCCTAGGACCAACAACAGAAGCCTTATTGAGCTTACTGTGAGACTAGGTTGATTTGTGTAAGATTGTCCCATAATATAATATAAAAAAAAATCGAATAATATAAAATTTAATATCCGATAGGGAACTTCAAAATAATTTCATTATCTATATTAACATAACACCTCGATATTGTCACGTCTGTGTAAACCTTTTTTTTACTCTTTGATTTCAACAAAACATGGCCGCCACCACATGGCGCGACTGCCGAGTTTAAATTGATTCAAGAATTATTAAATTAAGCGTGATTAAACGAAAATGCAGTAAACTTACGTGTGAAAAGTCACTCCTTGACTTTTATTTGATTTTCCTGAGCAGTTTGTACAGTACCTCACTACACATGACGGTATATTTAGACGTAATTATTTTTCACTCCAATGCGTCCAGCTACCGCAGCCGTCCGGCACAGACTAAGCGTGTTTGTGCTGATCGGCTCAAACAGGTTTTACAAGAAATCAAGTTGAGGTGCCCACTCTAGTATACATAATAACTCAATGGGCACGGAAAACTTGACGGTGCGGGCGGGGTTACCCCACTCCCGCACTACGCGCTCGGTGTTGTTTGAAAGCGCGCTTTTTGAATATTGTTCATTATATTGCGATATTCGAAAGTTAATGTTTAAGGTCGAAAATTTACTGGATAATACACAATTATATTATATTTTTATGTTCTGTGTCTAATAAGTTAATTTCATACAAATGGACGGAGGAGTTTTTCCCAGTGAGTTATTGCGGAAAATCTGTAAGGTGTGATCGATAAGGAGAATTTCCTAGATAATTGTGAAAAGCGATATATTTAAAGGCTTTAGGGCATATAAAAAAATAAAAATTGACGGAGCAATTTTTCCCCATGAGTTATTGCCGAAAATCTGTAAAGGTGTGATCGATGAGGAAAATTTCCTAGATAATTGTGAAAATGGATATATTTAAAGAATTTAGGGCATATAAAAAAATAAATATTGACGGAGCAATTTTCCTGAAGAAGTTATGATGCAAAATAGGTATTTTAAAATTTCTACCTATTCGAAATCGAAATATTCCTAGATAATGATAATATATACTCTTATTAATATATAATATCATATACCGATGGAATTTCGGACGGAGGAATTTTCCACAAGCAGTTATAAGCGATTTTCATGTTTTGGCAGAAATACCTAACTTCGAAATATCAAAAATCCTAGATAATTTGTCAAACGTATGCTTTATACCCTACTTTATCACACTGCAAAGTTTCAGCGACAGAGGAATTATTCCGAGGTCTCCATACAAAGAATCTCCTCGTTTCCTGGACTAGAATCCAATGATGTATCATTTATCAAAATCGGTGGTGCCGTTGAGTAGTTACGAGCGGACATACATACATACAGGTCAAACACATTACCCTCCTTTGGGCTTCGCCGCAGTCGGGTAAAAATAGGAATGTACTGAATTCACAGAAATGAAATACCATTGACAGATTATAATGGCGGGCATCGAATGAAGCTAGCTCATTGGAGCGCATCCATGGCTATTGTGTCCATTTTGAAGCCAGGATTCAACCGAATGGTTATTCTACTATGTGTACATGCGGATACTCTTGTGGCACATTTATTCCAATAATTTATTTAAACTAGCTATCGCCCGCGGATTTGCCTGCGTTATTATCCCAAAGTAGGGACCTCTTTACAGGGATTTAAATTATATATTTCTACATATATATTTTAAATCCCTGTAAAGAGACA
This sequence comes from Eudemis profundana, assembly GCA_947034925.1. Classification (NCBI taxonomy): domain Eukaryota; kingdom Metazoa; phylum Arthropoda; class Insecta; order Lepidoptera; family Tortricidae; genus Eudemis; species Eudemis profundana. Next base: position 3,636,216 of record OX344806.1, on the reverse strand, counting down.
AAATGTTTCTTTCATGTTAAAGTATATATTTCTATCCAAAATTTGATTTACTTGCACGCCAAATTTCATCTCGATCCATCCAGCGGTTATACCGTTATTTAGTAAGTTAAATCCAAAAATCTTCACAAACATATACAGAATTCATTCCGTTCGGGGTTGAGACCTCAGAAATATATTATCGAGGTAAAAGGAAAAACTATCATTTACTAAAATATTAAAGTAGAAGAATTGCCATTGTAAAAACTGCAGCGTAAAATTTATTGTTTTAATCCTAAATCTTTGGATAAAATCTAGTATACATAAAGAATAATCTTATTTTCTACCACTGTTGCCCCCCCTACAGTTCTTGCACTCACAGCAGATTTATTCTGCTTGCTTCATTTTTATATCACTATTGCAATCAAGAATACCTCAACGTTTGGATTCAGCCGTTCCTTCTTATAAATACAAAAATCGCTCAATTTCCAATATTAAATTCCCACCCCTCACTCGTCAGAACATAGCCAATCTACAGTCGGCACGGAATAGTGTGAAAATTAAAAAGATAAAAAATGAGCCCACTCCATTGACTTATATACAGCCTGTAAATTCAATACAAGCAAACAATTAAAACAGATAGAGGGTTTAGAAGTGTCATAATAATTAATTACGAGATTTTTTTAAGTTACACTTAAATGTGACCCCGTAATTAATTTTTAAAAAATTACGGAAGCGCAATGTATACCGCATACATGCATATTACGACATTAGGAGATACGAGTTTTTTTTTAAATAAATGTCAACAAGCATATTCATATTCAAGTAGACATACACATGTCTACTTGAATATGTACGTTATATTGCGGGCCGAATTATTTTGAATGGTAGGGCCGTTAGGCCGGTAGGCCTTGATTGTAATTTTAAGCAAAAGTTGTCTAAATATTTTCAGGTAAATATATTAAGACTGCTGGTGTGCCGATGGAAAATGACAATAATTACAGAACTAACGCTTGGAAAAATCTTGGTAATTTATCAAAAAGTACTGTAGCGAGTATTTCAAAATTGAAATTCTTGTGAAAGCTTTCAGAAAATTCTGAGAACTATCCTAACTTTTTTGGAAACTTACTGTAACTTCCACATCTGCAATTAGGTCCCGACCAACGAACGCAAGTTATGATATACCGTGACGTATGAAAAGTCATCTGTAAATCAACTTTACCGCACAGACATTCGACACGACGCTTGGCCAGACTGACTTGGATGTCAATCTCGTTCCAAAATAGCATCAAAGAGGGGCGATGCGCCGTCATGTCCAGACTGACATGCGAGCGTCCTCGGGCGCTTTAGATTGCAGGCCTGAAACCAACACACAACCAATCGATCAGGAATCAATAATCCTACTTCTGATAAAGGCGGATCCCCGCCGTCGCCAGGATTGACCGTAGCTTCCGTGTACGCATACCAAGGAGTTGGCAGCGGAGGAAGTGGAACAAAGGCGATTCGTCGCTTAGATTCGTGGTGCGCTTCCGTTGACGTACGAAAAGTCATATGTAAATCAACTTTACCGCGCAGACCATCGACACGACGCTTCGCCAGACTGACTGGTTATCAATCTCGTTCCAAAATAGCATCAAAGAGGCGCGATGCGCCGTCATATTATTTGTTCATTTAGCTCAAAAGAAAGCTATCTGATACAAAACCAACATTATTTTTAGAAGCAAATGAAAGTCGTCGTAAGTTGTCTCGGGATAAATATGCCTGGTTTTCTTGTCCCATAGTCACACTCATTGAACCGATCCCTATATATACGTCAATGGCCCAGCCAGATTCCCGGCTGATTCAGCCGACGGGATGAAAATTGGATTTGCCCCTGATTGGTTTTTTATTTACTTAAGACAAGAAAAATTCTCCAGGCGACGTCTTTATAAATGATTTACTGGGTCCCCCTTCCAGCCGTGCACTGTGCAACTACAACCTCGAATTTACAATCATACTATCCCTTTCCCTTTTGTTTCTGAAGTAGGGATTAGAAAAGGACAAGACGAAGATTCTACGGATGTTCTTGTTGCGGAGTAGAACCTCAAGACTGATTAACGAATGGGTTCTAGAGTGATCAAATAAAAGTTGGATCTTGCAATGAAATAAAGAAGTACTGCGCAAGACATTTTCCGACTGTGTGAATTTTTTTACAAGCTGGATAATTTGAGTGTTGTTATTTTGGGTAGACTTTTTAACCGACTTCAAAAAAGATGTAACCTACCTAACCCTGCACCCACACATGTGATAACAGCAATAAATTTATTCTATTCTATTATATACGTCTGATTTTTTTTAGGGTTCCATATCTCAAGAGAAAAAAACGGAACCATTATAGATTACTTTGTTGTCCGTCTGTCCGTCCGTCTCTCTGTCCGTCCGTCAAGACCCTTTATCTCGGGAACAAACTTCTAGGTTAACATAAAAAAAAAGATTTGGTCATTTATGCCGCAAAAGACGTAAATTTCGACTCTCTCAAGGAAACCAAAATTTATAGGGTACTATCCGTTGACCTAGAACTATGAAATTTGGCAAGTAATACCGTCTTGGATGAAAGCTTACTGCATGCGTACCGATCTTAACTTTGCCCTGGCAAAAACTCCGCAAATAATGTCTGTCCAATGCCACTGTGCGACGAAAGTAAGTTCCTTGGGTTCACAGTCGATTCCAATTTGAACTGGAAGTGCCATGTCGACAGTCTATGCGGTAGGCTGAGTAGTGCTGTCTTTGCGCTGAGAAAATTGAAACCACTCATCTCGGGAGATGCCTTAAAGCAAGTTTATTTCAGTTACTTTCACTCCCTGATGTCTTACGGAACACTCCTTTGGGGTAACTCCACGGACGCGAATAGGGTACTTATAGTCCAAAAAAGAGCAGTCCGTACCCTTGTAGGAGTTACGCCCAGGCATCCCTGTAAGCAACTCTTCATTTCTCAGCGTATTATGACTCACTACTCACAATATCTCTTTGACCTACTGTTATTTGTTAGAAATAATCTCTCCCAGTTTGCACGCGTAGATGTCCCAGGGAAACAGCTTCGGTCTACTGGACGACTGAGAGCGGTTCCTCGTCGCATGGCACTTTCCCGTAAGAACCCCCGCGTCATCGGCCCAACTTACTTTGAGCGTTTACCTGCCGATCTCAGAAATGAGCCATCTGACGAAGCATTTAAGCGTCAACTGAGAAATCTTTTGTTGGATAACCCTCTGTACTCAGTAAACGAGTACATGGAATTAGTTTTTTAATAATTTGTATTTTAGTTTTTGTATATGTTCTTGTTTTACTTTTTATTGTTCCAATTATTACAAATTGTTATGACGATCCTTATTGGGAGACATGATTTGATTATTATTTGCTAATTCTGTTTTTATTGTATTTTGAAATTGTGACATTTTTACGTTTATTATTCTAATTTTGTTGACGATCCTTATTGGGAGACATGATTTGATTATTATTTGCTAATTCTGTTTTTATTCTATTTTGAAATTATGACATTTTTACTTTTATTATTCTAATTTTGTATATTGACGATCATGACGGGAATGCTTGTAACTTTGTACTACAAATTTATACTGTTATTTTCTCATGAAATAAATGATCTATCTATCTATCTATCTAATTGTGTAATGTAACTGACTGCAACTCAATTTCATCAGGTGAGATACAGCGTGTAAGTCTAATACGGGCGATAAATTAAATCGGACATAGTATTCATTAGTGTAATCATGAAGTAAAAGGTTTTTTAAGTTGCAGTTCATTACGACCCCATAATTAATTTTTTTTTAAATTTCTCAGCAGCAATGTACTGTAAACATGGTTGCGGTACGGCGACACCGAAATGTCAACGTAACTGTCAACGAGCGTTTAACGTGAGTGTGTTTGCATTACATTGCGGGCTGAATTATTTTGTATGGACAAAATTATTGTTGCAACTTTAAGTAAATGTTATCTAATTACCTTCACTTTGTCCTATACTAACCACCGTTAAGAGATTCGCCCGTATTAGACTTACACACTGTATAAATAAATGTAACCGGACAGCGCTGTCTGCACTACAGCAAAAAGTATGCATAAAAATCTGCGCGTAACTCCGCAAATGACCGTCCCGCGGGTGGGAGTTGGCAGCACATTTCAATTGAGCGTGCTGAAGTGCATCCTGTGGCCACAGTACACAGAAATGGTCAAACTTCACGTTTATTGTATTCCTGCAGTCTGATTCTCCTAGCTGTCCTAATTTAGGACCCCTAAGTAGTAAACGATTGTGCCTTGGCCCATTTTGGATGAAAACGGATATTTCTTATTAACTAGTAGATCAACATCTTTTTGACAAAAACTTGTAGGAGCATGATTTTTTTCCAATACTATTGACTTTCTGAGTTTTTCTTACTCAGAATCGTTTGTACTTTCAACCCTAATACACGAAATTGCTTATCCCATTTTTTCTGTGGAAAATTATGTTTCCAGTGTGTCACGTTAATAAAAAATAAAACAAACAAAAAGTGATGATCTGGAATGGAAATCTTGGGATACAATTTTTCGTGTGTGAAAATAGTAAAATATGGACGGTATGGTGATGGTGATGTGATGGTGACGGTGGTGATGGGAAGCGTTGTCTGAGCTCCAGCGAAAAGTATGCATAAAAATCTGCGCGTAACTCCGCAAATGACCTTCCCGCGGGTGAAAGTTGGCAGCACATTTCAATTGAGCGTGCTGAAATGCATCCTGTGGCCTCAGTACACAGAACTGGTCAAACCTCACGTATCTATACATTTCATCATCATCATTTCAACCTTAATACGTCCACTGCTGAACCTAGTTCTCCCCAAAAGACTTCCACTAGGTACGAACGGTCGCACAGTTCCTGCTTTCATCGACTTCCGACGACCCTACTCGTAACCAGGTCGTCAGACCAGATGGTCTAACCTAAGGTAACCGACATAGCGGCACAAGATTGCGGGGGGCCGACCTCCGCTGCGTCTTCCGATTCGTGGTCTCCAATCGAGAACCTTTACGCCCCACCGGCCATCGGTTCTTCGCGCTGGTCCAGCCCATTGCCACTTTAGCGTGCTAACTCTGGCAGCTATGTCGGTTACCTTAGTTCTTCTACGAATTTCTTCATTTCTAATTCGATCGCGTAAAATCTTGATATTATTATTGATTCGGATATTGTATCTTAATGTCTCTATTTGAGCGACTACTCCCAATTTTCAGGGGTCTGAGCTGTAAACACGTCCTAATTAAGCCTTGATCAGGACGACAAATGCCGTTATTTTCAGATGGCCCTTATTTATCTGTTATCAAGGGAGTGTTTAAAAGTAATGTTCATGTCACACTGTGACAGTCACAGATACCTTCCATCACACCTCTGTTTCTTTAGCGGTCATAAACATGATGCTTTCGTAAATTTTAAACATAATATTCTCAATCTATGTACTAACGACTTACGAATATGCATGCAGTTCTGATTTGAACACCCAAAGTTCCGATTTTTATTGCACGAAGTAACGCAGCAGAGCGTTACAAAGGATTGCAAATCCAGAATAAAACCAGTTATCATCATCAAGCTGTAAATTAATAAATTCTTCATAAAACAATGATGGGTCCTGCACTATCTACATGCAGCAGACTTTTGTGATGTTTTCCAGATTATCAACCCACCTTCTTCCGTACCATGCTCATTCTCCAGCATTACGATCCACGATTTCCGGAAAACTACTTTGTAAATATCCATTATGAGGTAAGAAACAGAAAAAAGTAAAATTTCATGCTAACAAGTTGCAGTTTTGTCTGAAAACTGAGCACTGCGGACAACCAGAGTAACCCAAGGGATCCCCGACCGCGTCGCGTCAAATTTAATAACCATAACTTCCTCTTATGCCGAAGTTGGGTAAAATGTTTAGCCTGGTTTGGACAAGTATTTAAGTGACATCTTACAATGAGAACATGAATTCGCTATTCAAATTAGGAATGAAATGAATAACCAAACAAACATTATAGAACCAACCTACCCTATGAGTGGGGTACCTCAAGGCTCGAGCCTTTTTTTTAACATATTATAAAAGTATTGGACGACGGTTTTTCCAGGAAGCTGTAACATTGTGTCAAAACTATGGGTTCTAATTTAAGATCTATTTTTATTACGTCCTCGTTACTCGCTACCTCTTGGCCAAACTGTATATATTTTATGTGTAATGAAAGTTAAGGGTTAAGCTAAAAAAATTAGAAGGATAAAATACACTCACGGACAATGAATTCGGGTAATTTTCCATATAATTGTTCGTAGAAAATGACTCGAATTCATTTTCCGTGAATGTATACACACATGAAACCCACCGTAAAAGTAAACGCGTTTACCACCACAAGTAAAAACGTTCAAATAAAGGCGTCGAAATTCAGCATAAAAAATAATATACCAGGAGCGTATCAATAACAGAAGATTAGCCGTGTTTCAGCGGAATCCATCAAAAGGGCGGAAAATTCGCGTGAATTTGTTGAAAAATTCGATGATTACTTCTCCAACCTCATATTTGTCGCCATCATTTTATAGAAATGTGAGTTTTATTAAATGTGTAGCGAGGTTGCTTTTGCAATCAAACGCTTTAGCAAGATCCGGTTACTGAAAAGTGTGGAAATGAAATTCCCCTCGACTTCTGAATTCTATGAATACATTGCGGGTGAATAAAACGTGGGGTTAATCATGGTTTGAATTTATTTTGCGAGGGATTAAAAGTGTTTTTCACGGTTCGTTAGCTTCGGTGTTACTTTGTCGAATGTGTAAAAGCTTTTACCTGATAAAAGGAGGTATGTAAGTGTGAAATCAGATGAAGTTTATTTCCGTCAGACATGGTAAAAAATAACCAAACACAGGTGGTATTAGAATCAGTACGTTATTTATTTATCGTGCACATTTGAAGGAATTATACATGGTTTCGCATTATCTCAAGGTTAACATCTTACCAAAAATAAACCAATTTTTATATTCATTGTGAATTTTACCCAACTGACATTACTCGTATTAAGTTTTGTTTAAGCGTCTTAAAGCCACTGTTTGGCCAGGTGTGGCATAAATGAAAATAAACTATCGACCTTTTCTCAGTTCAAACAAGGACCATTAAAACAAGAGGACTGTCATTCTCCATACAAAACGCTGTTCCCCGAATTTACAACGCCATCTATGTGTAAGCTTGGTAAAAGAATTATATTATTTACAATTATTCAACTTTGCAAACGTGACACAGATTTAAATGTTAGAATTTATTTATTATTAGCTGTTTACGAACTAATTGTTACTGTTTCTTTGTTCCATTATAACACCGTTAAATGTTTAGTTTTTTAGCGCCATCTAGTTAGTGCCCGGAAATCCCCTAGCGGTCGGGCTACAATCCAAAGTATGGAGAATGACAGTCCTCTTGTTTAAATGGTCCTTGGTTCAAACGTTTATTTCCGTAAACCTTTTTCGTTACAACACTTTGAGTCCAAAATCGCAGATGTTGTACTGGATGAAAGTGGCAGCGAAGAAGTTGGGCTCAGTCAGACCAGCTTCTTCTTGGTCAAGTTGTAAGTTCGTGAGGAATGCGGCCAACATGAGTGAAACTTCTGGGTCTGTGAAAGAGGAATACGATTATTTTATACCTTTTGTCCGTGACATCAACTGTGGATTATCTCTTAGAGTCTGTGCGGAAAGAGAATAGGATTTAGATTTGGGGGAGCTGTAATGCTTTTCTACCGTATTTGCAAAAAATAAAATTGCCATACTGGTTAGGTTAGTTCCGTTTTTCGCCACGCCTATTCTCTTTCCGCACAGACCCTACTTGAGATATGATTGGTTCCCCGTACAAAATTCCACCTCTTTTTTCACTCCCTTAAGGTATGATTTCTGGGACTACGTCCTTCCTAGAGTTCCAAACTCTCCATACCATTTATTTTTTATTGTTTCTGCGGTTCAAACGGTGAAAAGATTACAAAAAATAGCCAGACAGACCTTTCCTTTTTACTCGACTGCGGCGAAGCCCAAAGGAGGGTTATGTGTTTGACCTGTATTTATGTATGTATGTTCGTTCCTATGTTCGCTTGTAACCACTCAACGGTACAACCGATTTTGATAAATGATGCATCATTAGATTTGTATTGATGGCGCCAGTGTCACTGGGTATGAAATTCGTGAAAATAAACAAAGTGGCGGATTTTATGCACTTTTAAAGTGCACCGCGGTCGGGTTTTTTTGTTTCTGCGGTTCAAGTGTGAAAAGATTACAAAAAATAGCCAGACAGATATCTCATTTTTTAAATCCATCCCATGACGTGTGTTAAAGGGACTAAGTTTCGTGAGAGTCCAGCTTTGACGGCTATACCAGACAGCCGATTTCGACGAAACTTTGCATGAAGAAACTGAACCCTAATGAGCATAGCTTAAATTAATTATTTTTTGGAATCTACCCTCTGAGCAGGGTATGCATGTGTGTGTGGGCTGAGTAGGGATACGAGTTTTTTTTTCGAAAAAAAAAACCCGAGGTAGCGACTTTCTCAGAATATGGACTTTTCAGCTGTTTTTGGTTCAAAATCGTTAGTACTTTCAAACCTTATACGTGAAAAGTGTGTGTGTCCCATAGTTTCCATTACGTCACCTTTTGGTACCTATGTTAGTATGAAAGTGGCGAAGTGAAAAAAAAACCGTACAAAATATTACCCACTTTTCACGTATAAGGTTCAAAAGTACCTACTAACGATTCTGAGCCAGAAGAACCTCAAAAGACCATTCTGAGTAAACAGCTAACTTGGATTTTTTTTGTTTGAAAAACGCCCTTATAGTCGAGTAGGGTAGGTCGGGGCAATGTTGTGTACGATACACTGAGAGAAATCGGCTTAGCAATTTGAACAAGTTCGACTTGTTAAGTGGTTATCTGTTTGAAATAAAATTATTTTGATCAACGGAAACAAACGCAATATTGAATATACAAGTCGATTTAGTACAAAGAACAAGATTAAACTTGTTGACCGGTATTTAGTTGAAACAATCAAACATTTGTTTGAAACAACATGCTTCATATTGCTTTGACAAAATCGAATTGTTCAATCAATCAAAACATAAACTTGTAGTATTAATAAGATGGTATCACGTTAAACGAACAAGACTGTTTGTTTATTTCAACATTATATGTAGTTGAAACTACATCAAGTTAAATGTTAAATGATATCTTGTTCAAGTAACGTTACAGGCAGTTGAAACAACATGACGTCATTTCAAATTGACATTCTCTTAATTGTAAGATCAACATAATACATAACTTGTTAAGGAAACTACATTAATTACAAACTTGTTGCATGAACGTGATGGTATCTCTTTAAACCAACAAGGACTGTTTGATTATTTTAACATTATATGTTGTTATAACTACTTTGCGATAAAACAACTTTACAGGCGGTTGAAATAACATGACGTCATTTCAAATTACCATTCCCTTGATTGTAAAATCAAAATTATAGTAGGTAGTACTTTCCTTATGTCCTATCGATTCAAAATTTGGTACCGTGTTACTTCAATGATATTGAAAGTATATGGTAAGGTAACCATGACCTGATCAGCCGTTTGAAGATCATCAGCTCTTATGCAGACCTACTTTAAAACGGACAAAATAAAAGTAAAATTGAACATTTTAAAAAACTAACACATAATATTTTAAACCTATTATAATTATTATCGTCACATATATTTATGTAAGTTTATAGCAAACCGTATGACATCCACCATTCCCGCGCGATCTAGCCGTGGGCCGCTCGATACGCAGACTAAAGCGCCCGCGCATTTCCGTCTCGCTCTCGCTCGCACAGTTGGTGAAACAGTCGCCTACCAACGCTGCTCGCGACCGGCCACGGTTTGACACGCGTGCGCGCTATATCTTTTCTGGGCTAACAATCCCACTTTTTTTTAATTTTGTAAATTGTGTCGTGTGTGTCAATAAACTATTGAACAGACCGCGGTTTCTTTACCACGCGCAGACCCTGCTTAACCTCATATATGGTGCTCCAACGTTTTATGTGACAAGTTCGAATAGTGCAGTGAAAGAACATAAATACTATCTTAACCACGTGTGTTAAACGAAATGCCGATTACAAGAAATAGAGCGAAGAGTCTTGATCGAATCGAAAACGACCGATCGACTTCGCCGCGTAGCCCCTCGCGCGGCGCGTCTGTATCGACGACGAGCGCGGCGCCGCGGCCGCCGGCACGTCTTCTCCTGCCTGTTTCGTCGCGTACCACGGCACAGGCCGACATCGCCTTGTTTTCCAAAGAAAGTGTACAAACTATAATTTATAATTTGTCATAAATAAATAAGACCTTAAAATACTTTTTGTTTCTTTACAAGTCTATTTAAAAATTATTCCTTTGCGACACCAACGACGTAACTCAAAATGAGATGCGGTTAAAGGCTGTAATGCGTTGAATTAAAATTGTATACACACTATATTTTTCTTTGAGTATGTCGTTCTTGTCGTATATACATTGTAAGTTAAATTTCGTACTTGTTCTATCTTGTTTGTTTGTTATTGATAGGTATATTTAATGGAATTGCATATTGTATTTTTGTTATTATCTGTGACTTATTTATGTTTTGTTGTTAAAGTTTCTATCTGAAAGTTGAACGAAACATAAAAAACAAACATGTAGCTTGTTATGTTACCTTGTTGAATCTGCATTATTGGCATGTTTTATTTACAGTTATAGTCCGACCGCTTTAGGCCTCTCACAGACTGGCGCGGCCTGGCCGCGGCGGTCAATAGTAAACTTGTCATTAGCTGTCAAATTTACTATTGACCGCCACCGCAGGCCGCGCCAGTGTGATTCAGGTCTAACTCAGTCCTCGCCTGCGCCAAAGGGCGAGTGCAGGGGTATGACGATAAAAATCGTCATACCCTTGCACCCGCGCGGCGCGCAGGCGAAGACTGAGTGAAGCGATCGGACTAAACCGTAAATAGAACAAGCCAATAATGCAGATTCAACAAGGTAACCTAACAAGCTACATATTGATAGAACAAGCACGTACTGTAACTACAACAAGATAAAATAACAAACTGCTTGTAGATTCAACAAGCTAGTCATGTCACAACAAAATGGCAAGCATGTTCAAACAACAAGCCGAGCATGTTGGAACTACATGCTCAACACGTAAGAATAACAAGGCAGACTAACAAGCTGCTTGTAGATTCAACAAGCTAGTCATGTCATAACAACATGTCAAGCATGTTCAAACAACAAGCCGAGCATGTTGGAGTTGGAACTACATGCTCAACATGTAAGAATAACAAGGTAGACTAACAAGCTGCTTGTAGATTCAACAAGCTAGTCATGTCACAATCTACAAGCTAAACTTGTAAATACAATCGGAAACTTAACGTAAATTCAACCTGACGTAACATAGAAAGAACATGATATGTAGCTTGTAGAATCAACAAGTTACACTTTACAAGATCAAACTTGTAGTTTCAACCAAAGAGCACGTAGGCGCTATTTTAACCCGAAAACTTGTTGAAGCAACGTGAAATCTGGTTGTTTTTTTTCTCAGTGTAGGGTAAGATGTTGATGATGATGAGGCGGGACGGGGTAGGGTAGAGTAGGATGGGGTGAGATGGGGTAGGGAGGACATAAAGGGAAGTAAATAAATAAGCAGTATACTTTATTACCCTTTTTGACGGTACATATCAGAAAAGTTGCAAACCAAACGCCCTGATAAATATATTAGTGTCAAAACCGAAATTGAATTTTATGCTGGTGCATGTAGGTTTATAACGCTCTGCGCTCTGTGACGGATTAATCCGCCGTTGGCATTGAACCTGTGGTAAGGACTATAGCTTGGCAACTTCGTTGATGACACTCACATGTGTGCTTTTTTTTATGTGCAGCCGTAACTACTCACACAAGGTACCGCCAACACGGACGGGGGCCTCCCGAGGCTGCTACCGTCGGTCGTCGTTCGTGTTGGCGGTAACTTGTGTGAGTAGTTACGGCTGCACATAACTAAAAGCACACATGTGAGTGTCACCACCGAAGTTGCCAAGCTATAACCGTCGTTGGCATCTGAAAGGTTAAAATACCTGTACTTTCAGCTAATCCAGGCCCAACGACGTAAGGCAGTAAAGGAGTATTCATATAAGTAGTTATCTCAGCCTTATCCAGCCTCAAGTCGTCTAAGTGTGGTATAATCGCTGTTACGGAGTAACTTACTGAAATAATCAGAACAGATACAATACATTTATTTCCATACACAAACACTTATTGGCACGAAAAATTTAACCTACAATTACGTTCGTATAACACGCGAATACATTGCGTGTTTTAAGTAAGTAAGGCGTTTAGAAATTTTTAAGATGATTTTGCTTGCTCATGCAATTGAATTGAAACAGAATATAGCGAGTAAAGAATAAATTATGATAGAATACCAGAGACGTGCACTCCACAGAAATATATAGAGAAAGAAAAAAAAGAAAACAGTTCGTCGATTTGTATGGCAACCAAAACATAAACTTCATTTGGTGGTATTTGAACAATTAACTATATAGATGTCGTCCTCCGTGTCGGCACACGACTCGTAGCGTGCGCGCAGGAAAGCTGCCCTATATACTCCGTTTTTTTTAGATGTGAAAATTTGGTAAACAAAGTTGACATCTACCAACTTGAGGTTTTTTATCAGGTACATTGTGTTTTGTGTGGCGACATTGTGCAATTAATTTCATTTGATAGTGAATACTTGATTTTTATGTAACTACGTTTGCAATTTACATATAATTAACAAATTAAGAAATAAACTCATTTATTTTTTTTTTACTTACATCAATAATCATTTGTAGAAATGTTGCACAATAAAATACCCAAAGAGGCAGAGGTTTTGAAGCTATGGTCAGGTTTTTAAACATGGTTGTCGTTGTGATGAGTTTGTCAACACAGTTGCGAATAAAAAGTAATATATATCTTTAGAACTTCTGTTTTTGTATTTATTTTGTGATTTATCAAAGTAAAAAATGTGTGTCTGTAATAAGCTGCGTTGCGCGCATAAAGAATAATGAAATTAGAGTCACTTTATGAGCACGTATGTCGAAAATCTTTTTTAAGTATACATTATATTACTATGCCTTGGCTTGGCCTACTAAGTGGATACTTTAGGCTTATAAGTAATGAATTAATATCGGACAAAGAAAACGACATAATAAATATCATGTACTTTTAAATTGTTCATTGATAATTACAAATGTTGACGACCACTGCTTCTTTTGTTTACAAAATTTTCACATCTAAAAAAAACGGAGTATAGTGTCACACAAACTAGCCAAGTCGAGAAAACTAATACACGTCATGGGTCCCAAGGTATACAATCATCTCCCTGTAGATGTTATCGCTGCCCAAAGTTCTCCACTATTCAAGCAAAAGCTGAAGAAATGGCTTGTCGACCAAACGTTCTATGACCACTAGGAGATATTCGCATGATTGTGTAGGAGGTAGCGCAATAATATTTATGTAGAAATATTTTTTTCTAGGTCATAGTTATTGTACTTATTTACTATGAACTTAAGTATTATTAATTTTGTATTTTATGATGAATGATATTATTTTTTCATCACACTTGCTCGAAAATGGTGTCATTACACGTCAGTTCTGCGGGCCGTAAATCGCCTTTTACGCCCTAGGGCGTAATGGTTTCCTTTTTAAATTTGAAACGCTGGTTCCGTTTTACTCTTGTTTGTCATGTTCAAAGGAAACGCCAACTTACTTTTTTAACTTTTATCACTGAAATATTTATTTAAAGATAACTGTTACTGCAAATACATGTAAGCAAATATTTCGGTAACATTAATTAAATGTTTAAATAATGTATTTCTTTATTTTGCAAAAACAAAATCAACTAAAATGGCCGTTACCGCTACGGTTTCCGAACGTGACTTGACGTTCGCATTGTCTATGGACATAATGTCACTAACGTTACTGTCTTCTAATATTTTCTTGTCATACTGGGGCGATTAGTAAGGTTATATTATTAAGATTTCCTCGCAAGTGTGATGAAAAACATTGTGTGTGCCACGGGCGGTAAACTCGTGTCGTGGGTAATCGTGTTATGTGTGCCCTCGGTTTCACCTCGGGCTTATAACAAACACTCGTTTGTAATTCCTTACTTACCGCCCTAGATACACAATGTACTAATATGCTTATTATGAGATTGACCTGTAAAGTTATTTTACCAATAAATATGAATATGAATATACCATTATTATCAGATTTTCAAATCTGTCGTCGAATCCAACTCGGATGGGCAGCGTTCGGGAAACTCCGCAACGTCTTTTCGTCCAAAATACCTCAGTGCCTTAAGACGAAAGTATACAATCAGTGTGTGTTGCCAGTGATTACATATGGATCCGAGACGTGGTGCTTCACTATAGGCCTTATGAATAGGCTCAGAGTCGCTCAACGGGCTATGGAAAGGGCTATGCTCGGGGTTTCTCTGCGGGATCGAATCAGAAATGAGGAGATACGTAGAAGAACGAGGGTCACCGACATAGTTAAACAGATAAGCTTGTTGAAGTGGCAATGGGCAGGGCATATAGCACGTAGAACAGATGGCCGATGGGGCCGAAAGGTTCTCGAATGGAGACCACGAATCGGCAAGCGCAGCGTCGGACGTCCACCAACAAGATGGACAGATGATCTGGTTAAGGCTGCTGGCTCACGGTGGATGCAGGTTGCTTCCAACCGAAATAAGTGGAAATCTATGAGGGAGGCCTATGTCCAGCAGTGGACGTCCTATGGCTGAAATGATGATGATGATGAAATCTGCTAATAATGTTGTCGGAAATTGAAGTTAACGGCGTGCAAAGTAGGTCGCTGCTACTTCTTTTTAGCATGCGAGGTACATACACTTCTTCCTTCTACCTCAATATATTTCTGTGGTGCACTCTATAAAGACATAACCACATTTTTACTAAAAAAAACCCGACCGCGGTGCACTTTAAAACTGCATAAAATCCGCCATTTTGTTTATTTTAACGAACTTGATACCCAGTGACACTCGCACCATCAAGACGAATCTAATAATGTATCATTTATCAAAATCGGATGTGCCGTTGAATAGTTACGAGCGGACACAGGAACGGACATACATACATACAGGTCAAACATATAACCCTCCTTTGGGCTTCGCCGCAGTCGGGTAAAAATACACTGCCTACTAGCGATGTTACGAGTTGATTTTATTCCAACTCGGATAACTCGAGTTGACTCGTGCACTAACTCGAATCGATCCGCTTCGTGGCAGCAGCCAAACGGATCGACGAGTCGAGTCGAGTTCAGCGTATTCATAACAAAATGAATATTCGTCGAGTTGAGTTTCGAGTTGGCAAATCGCTGACTCCCGTGCGCTCGCATAACTCGCATTCGTTATCCGGTCCGTGTCAATTCATAGCTAGAGTTAGGTATGCGAGTTGATTCGAGTTGCGAATGAACTCGATTCGAATCAACTCGCTTAGAGTCTGATTCGAGTTATTCGAATCAGACAACTCGACTCACCCATCGTTACTGCCTACCAATGATTTCAAAAGTAAGGATAGGCCCATCCGAACAGTTCGGAACTATTTTCCCCGTAACAAAAAATGCAGCTATAAAGACCAGCTGCGCAGTGCACGCGCCGCGTGTCGCACTGCTAGCTGGTACTGATTTGACGGTATTTTTCAAAGCGTTGGAACCATCTGCGGACTCGCTTAGTCCTGTCCTTTGTATACGTCAATGCCTACCCTCTAATTCCCATCCTATTCGACAAAGCCTAGTATCATAGCCCACAAAGTTTATTAAGTAGGTATACGAACAATGAATTCGGGTCATTGTATATATAATTGTTCATAGAAAATGACCCCAATTCATTGTCCGTGTGTGTAGCACCGACATGTGTAAGAATAAGATCCCATCAAAAACATTACATGTAAAAAGATGCAAGTCTCGCAACGCAATGCTTCTACAATAAAAAAGTTTTGAGATGTAATGTTAAACCAAGTCGGTTATTTTACCGTGGAGAAACACATTTGGCCGATTCCGCTAGAGACGAACCTTGACATCAATTTGCAAGTCCCAATATTTGTTACTTTTTTTATACCATCGTGTAGGGTGAGGTCTTAAATTAATTGTTATGGACTTAACTTCATATTAAGGATGTTAATGCGCTTGAAAACCTTAGCATTCTAAAGTTTAGGACCAACTGCGAATCATACGATGTTGCACCCGCGATCGTTTTAACAGTGAATAATTCATTGATAGTTTTTGTTTTTAATACTTTTTTTATGTTTCTATAGTTGATTGTTTATTATATTACAATATAAATAGGCAAAACATTTTAAATATTTAACAATTAAAAGAAATTTCTGTTTTTATACTATGATCCGGAGAGGTGGGCCGATTTGGTTGCACCCGCAATAGCACTTTAACCCTCTTTTCTGGCTATTTAAACATTTATTTTAAATTCTTATACACAAATCTATAAAAAAGAGGTTAAAAAGGAATCCTTAAAATAATATTTTCATAAAAAATGTTTTTTGTTTGATTAGGAGGAGGCCTTGAATGAGTCCAAATGTTGCACCCGCTATAATAGAATCGCCCATTTATAGTTATCAAATATAGAATCTTCCACGATTAAATAATAGGCAAGTCGGTGGAACCCCCCAGTAGTGACTAAAATAACCAACTGACTAAAATTACCGATGAAATTGTAATTATGATTAAAATTTGGAGTTTGCGGCTCTGCTAAAAGTACCTTAGATTATGATTATGTGAGTGAGTCAGTGACAAAACTAAGGAACTTTGACGTGTTCTTAAACTACATGTTCAAATTGAATGTTATTGAGACTATATTTAACTCTTATTATGCCCTATATATTCCTGAAAATTCAGGGTTCTAGCTTTAGCCAGCACAAAATTACAGGAGGTTGAAAATGGCCTCAATGGCTTCGAGAGAAGGATAGTACGGCCGTGCCTTTGTTTTGCTCGACTTATCGGGGGTACTGCCGTGCCCCCAGATAAACGTCCTAGAGTTTGACATGCTAGTGCCCTACTGTTATCTCTATAGCTAATGACTTACATTCAAGATGGCCACTACTGGAACAGTGACAAGCACTCGGACGTATATCTTACCTATTGTTTGAACGGGCTTGCACCGTAGTATTTAAAAACATAGTAGTAGTAACTAATCCATGGTAGTAAAATGTAATTATTATCGAAATCGATAGAAATTTTACACAAAAGTGTCTCGTTTAATGCCTTTCATTATGTAACAGTCACATTAATAACTATTAAGACATACATTTTGACACATACACGGTTTTTTACAGTGGTGAGCATCACACTGATATTATAAATGTGAAAGTTTGTGAAAATGTTTGGATGTTTATTGCTAAATAACGGGGTAACAACTGGATGGATTGAGCTGAAATTTGGCATGCAAGTAGACCAAGTCTTGGATTGAAACATAGGATTCTTTATATCCCGGTAAAGAGTTCATTTGGGACAGTAACGGGAACAACGTGGGCGAAGCCGCGGGTATGCTAGTATGTAAACAATACTTACGAGTAGTGAGTCCTCCGAAGTCCCTCGTCACGATGGGTTCTCTGCCTCTCAAATAAAACTTCAGAGTAGTATCCTTAGAGAAAATATTAACTGAAGGGAAGTAAATAGTAATCACCAAGTTATCAGTTGCTTTGTTGATACTGAAATAAATATGCAAAGTTTTAAATGCATAAATATACCAAGTTGTAAAACACAAATAACTATTTTTATGAAGGTTTCGATGTAAACCATGGTACAAGAACGTCAGATATGTCCATCCCGAAATCAGATACGCTCAATCCTTTCCAATCCATTGATTAAGAACTTCCATAATTTAAGACCACCGATAATCAATTATGAAATCACTGACACTTATCACAAAGAGATAGAGAGAGACTGGAGGCCTTCGAGATGTGGTGTTGGTGAAGGATGGAGAGAGTTAGCTAGACTGAGAAGAAAGAGGTCAAATGAGGAAGTGCAAGATATGGTGAAGAAGAATAGGTGTATTTTAAAAATCAATTGAAAACCGAAGAGGAATAAAACCGGTCAAGTGCGAGTCGGACTCGCGCACCGAGGGTTCCTTACAAACTCATGAGTAGATATGTCGCCGCCAACTAGCTTAATTAGCCATTTAGTTAACTGCCTAGCCTTTTCATTTAAATTTTAGGTTAGGTTTGTTAGTTAGCTTGTGTCCCTCAGAGCAGAAATAGAAGCTCCGCGTAGCGGGGCTTCGTCGATCTGCTGGCGGGTCATAATTTAGTGAAAATATTTTAGTTCGCTGCGACCGACACATGAATAGTTCAAGAAAAACTGTATGGCGATTAGTTTAGCAGGAGCAAATAAGTATGTGTTACGATTTTTGCAAATTTCTAAAAACGGTGCAAGTTAGGAAAACCGTTATATTTTTCCTGTAATATTTAGGATAACATTAATAATTGGTAATTATTACAGATTTTTTTGTTCAGTAACTTCGAAGATAATAGGGGGGAATGGGTATTTTTTTGACGTTATTCGTCATAAATCAAAAACTACTTATTTAAGAAAAAAAATAAAAACGGCATTTTAATCTACAAATCAAGCCCTTTCATTTCATACCCCACTCGATATAATAGCCTTACTTTCAATTATCAGAGTGCCATTACGGACCCCTTTAAAAAAAAGTAAAACAGCGTACCAAGCTGTCAAGTAGACTGCTCAAGAAAGAGAGATGATGATGTTAAGAGGAAACAGGAGGGCAGCTTTTCCATACAAACGTAGTCCCCTGTTTCCTCCCTGGATAATGCCAGTAGCGCAATATTTTTTTGTCCAAAAATCTATGGCTACTATTGATATGTTCCTATGTTTTCCTTTTTACGATAAATTGATTCTCAAAAGAGATATTAACCTTCAAAAACCTAAAAAAAGAACACGGCCAAAGCCTTTCTTTAATGTTAAATGAAAAAATTAGTTAAATAGGTTAAGTTTTGGGGAAGAAATCAGGGGACTACGAAACGTTGTTTTCATGAAATTTTAAAAGGTATTTTCGGTCCAAGCTGCAGTTGTCTCTATCGCGCTCTGCGCGGGAGAGGCTGGCAGTGCGGGACAGCGACACATTTTACAAATACCTAATTTTCAATTCTCTCCACCTTACTGTTTCCTCTTAACTTATCAAACTTCTCAGCAGGTACTCACTAGAACTCTTCTACTCTTCCATCCTTAATTCCTGTGTACTCGATGTTATCTTGTGTCGCTGACAAATTTACATGAGGGTAATTAGCAGTGGTTTGGGCACGGAAGAGTGGTTCCGGAACAGCACGGCCCGATATCTTGCAACGGGAGTGTTCCGCGAAAAACTTTCGGATACAGAAAGTGTCGTACACTTGGCACGGCCGGATTATACGTCCATGGACATCTGTAAAGAGACACACGTTGCATGGTTTCAGTCAGTCTAATGAAAACTCTTTTATACTTATAACATGTATATGTTTCATATATAGATACAAGAAATCAAAGTACATAGAAAAATTAAATGGCACTCGCCTGTGTACAGACCGGGAATCGAACCTGGTACCTCTGGATTTCCGGCCCAGTGACTCAACCATTCGTCCACCGTACACTCAGAAAACGCCTTCTGCCATCTACTTTGACTTCCCGCACCATTCTGTTTTAATAGGAATTAACCTAAACGCCATCTATGAGAACTGCATTACACAGGTTCCCACCCCAATGTGCATCCTTCCGGATACAACGCGAACCTTGTTACAGGTACGACGATCGAGCGAGAGATGTACGGTGGACGAATGGTTGAGTCACTGGGCCGGAAATCCAGAGGTACCAGGTTCGATTCCCGGTCTGTACACAGGCGAGTGCCATTTAATTTTTCTATGTACTTTGATTTCTTGTATCTATATATGTAACATAGAAATGTGGTGTAAATTACCCGCATTAAACCAATAAAGAGACAAAAAATGTTTCTTTCATGTAAATGTATATGTTTTTCAATTGTAAATGTAGCTATATGAAAGAAACATGATGTTTCTTTATTCGTTTTTTAATGCGGGTAAATTACACCACAGTGTTTACCCTTCGACCACTGGACCTTTGGGTGCTCCTGTGGTCGAAGGGTACAGACGCTAGGCCGGAAATCCAGAGGTACCGGGTTCGATTCCCGGTCTGGACCATAAATAAGCGCCATTTAATATTTCTATGTACTTTGATTTCTTGTTCATAGAAAATTACCTGAATTCATAGTCCGTGAGTATATATGTAAATGTAGCTATCAACAAAAATGGTTACACACATAATAGGGACGACGACTGGGTTAAAAATATATAATTCTATTTAGTCCGTCAGTTGGATTATGAAAAAATATGGGACACGTATTTTTTTGGTTTATCAAAATATTAAAAATCGACAAAGTTGTAGATCATCAAACTTCTGGAGTGGGGGCTTGTGACGTTACTCCTAGGTGAAAATTGTACCAAGGAGTGACGTCACTCGAAACTTCTAAGCACTGTATCCTCGTTATTTTGTTTTGTCAAACAAAAGAAAAAACACGTGTACAATATTTTTACCCGACTGCGGCGAAGCCCAAAGGAGGGTTATGTGTTTGATCTGTATGTATGTATGTATGTATGTCCGTTCCTGTGTCCGCTCGTAACTACTCAACGACACATCCGATTTTGATGAGATTCGTCTTGATGGTGCGAGTGTCACTGGGTATGAAGTTCGTTAAAATAAACAATATGTTGGATTTTATGCAGTCTCAAATTGCACCGCGGTCGGGTTTTTTTTAGTAAAATGTGGTTATTTAATAATGTAAGTGACGGACTAAACAGTTTGTTTTAGTCGTCTAGCCTATTGAATTAACTGATGTTATCGTAACATTAAATTACAATCATCGTCATCATCATCATTTCAACCTTGATACATCCATTGCTGAACACAGGTCTCCTCCAAAGACTTCCACAACCAACGGTCGCACGCGTCCTACCTCCATCGACTTCCAGCGACCCAACCAGGTATCAAACCATCTTGTGGGGGACGACCTATGCTGCGTCTTCCGGCTCGTGGTCTCCACTCGAGAACCCTTGCGCCCCATTGGCCATCGGTTCTTCGAGCTATAGATGTTAAAACTCTTTGTCGGTCCTAAAGAGGTTTCTAAGCAACTACGTGTTTATTATTTATATTCTTCTGTCATTCGATTTTTACTCAATTTAGTGTCAACAACTAGTAAAACGTTACCGTAAGGTCGGGTTACTTTCGCCCTGGGGGGTAACTTTGACCAATAGGGATTAACTCAATTCAGGTTTTATTATTGCATTTAAATTACGGCACATTGCCATGTGGTTTGGTTTTAGCTGACCGTTCATGTTTTTATGTTTATTATCAGACTTTATAGATCTGAGATATGTAAGTTGTAAGGTGGGCAAAGTTACCCTATATTTGGCCAAAGTAACCCGACCTTACGGTAATTCTCAATATATATATTTATTTTAACCCTTTAAGTCACTGAAATATCCTAAATAAGCTTCCAATCAGCGCCTCAAACCTCATCAGGTTATTATGCCCAGCCCATTGCCACTTTAACTTGCTTACTAAATTAAATTAAAATGAAAAGTGATTGACTTACCAGGATTTCCATCGTCAATCCGATAACTGTATTTTCCTGTGCTATAATCTTCATACCTTTTTCTAAATAAACTGATATATTTTTCATCAAATCCCACATCTTTATAGGGAGCGCCGTCACCAAAGATCGGCAAATTTTCATAGTTTTTCAGAATATATTCACCGTTTTTACTTATAACATCGTTTTCAAGATTTTTATGAATTTCAGAATAACTAACACCATCTTTCTGTCCTAAGCCACCGACAGCTAAGAAGATTAGGTAAAAAATCTTCATTTCTTAATTTTTACTTAAGCTAAACAACTCTGAAGATTACCTAGCTATTTGAATGCTGATTAACAAATGGCTGAACGTTACTCATTCTAACGAGCAATTGAAGCAAAATGAAGTCATCATCATCATCATTTCAGCCATAGGACGTCCACTGCTGGACATAGGCCTCTCTCATAGAATTTCCACTTAATTCGGTTGGTAACAACCTGCATCCACCGTGCGCCATCTGTCCATCTTGTTGGTGGACGTCCGACGCTGCGCTTGCCGATTAAATGAAGTAATTACTACTCGTATTAATTATTGAGACACTTCATAATTTCAAGGTAGAACACACAATGTTCAATTGTTATTTTTTACCATTTTGGTACGGAACCCTAAAATGCGTTTAGTTTCAAACGAAGCTAATAGATGGCGCTAACCCTGATGGCCCAATTGCACGTTAATTATGGTTTTTGAGACTTCTAATGTCATTTCGTACAATTAAAATGTATCAGGCTATAAAATAAAGCATATATCAGACATCATTGACGCCATGGAGGCAAACATTGACCCTCTTTATGTGTGTATGGAAAACCGACCGAATCGAATAACCTTAACGGCATTAAGTTTGATCCAAATCTGTAAGCCCTTTCGTTTGATGTCACACGCGATATAGCTCTACTTTTGATTTTCGACATCCCGTTTCGGTCCCCATTAAAAAAAAGAGTTAGTAAAATAAGGTATAAGATTTTTTTTTGTCCAATACGCTCGGGTTTTCGGTATTTAACACTAAAATTTCAAGTCGATAGCATCAGTAGATCTTGAGATATCTTGCTGTGACAGACCGACAGACAGACGGACAGAAAGACAGAGTCGCACCATAAGGGTTCCTTTTTTACCATTTTGGTCCAGTACGTCTAGCATAACTGGCCGCGACTTCGTTTTTCGCGCGACAGAGCATCATCTGTCACTGTCACTCGATATTGAGTGAAAAGAGATAAGTAGCATTTGTCGCGCGGCAAAGAGTCGCGTGTCACAGTTGTGCTAGAGGAACAGAACCCTAACAATAGCGTCAAAGGGCATTTCTCCAGAAATATGTCTGCGGTCACCTCATTCATCTGGCTCTTTTTCATACTACTTGTATGGAGACAGATGAATGAGTCGCAGACATATTTCTGGAGAAATGCCCCAAATGAATTTGTCACGCCTGTGATGCTCAACGGTTTTTAAACGAATTGTTTCTGTTATTTAACTGTGATGGAATCGTTACATTACAAGCAAAGCCACATTTCACAGAATCATTCATTATATTAGCAGCATTGAGAAATCGTTCTTCGAGTTAAAAGTTCAAGTGTGCAACCTCTAAATAAACACCGATTTTGATTAATTTTGAAACATGAGGCTTTTACATAAGCGAAACTCAGAAATCGAGCAAAATGAAATGAAAATTTTGATTAATTAGTCTAAGTAGTGTTTAATAAATTAGAAATATAAGATAAAAATCACATCATTTACAACTTAACTAATTTAACCTATTGGGACCTAATTTATATGAACAAATGTCCCCTGCGTCGCCCCCACCACCGGTAGGGTGCCCATAAGGCTGGCTGCGTTGCCTCGCTGGATGGCAATGCCTATTCGCTGAGCGAGGAACGAGCCAGCCCTATAATCACCGGAGGACCTCATAAGCAAGTACTTTAACTTTTTGAAAAGATAGTATTAAAATAATGAAAATCAAAACTTAAAAAAAATGAAACAGCGTAAGAAACGAGCGAGAAAATTCATCTTAAAGCAAGACCACGGAGACCAGACGAATTTAGGAATTTCTTCAGGAAATTCTACCTTCTATAAAGCTATATAATAAAGATAAACCAACACTTCTCAGTTCATTCCGTTTATTTCCCTAAACCTTTTCTGTTACAACACTTTTAGTCCAAAATCGCAGATGTTGTACTGGATGAACGTGGCAGTATAGAAGTTGGGGTCAGTCAGAGCAGCTTCTTTCTGATCGAGGTTGTCAGTCGAGAAGAATTCCGCCAACATAAGCTGAACCTGAGGGTCTGTAACACAAAAGGAATGCGATTGACAATGTCACAACCACACAGATTAATATTTACTGTATCTTCTTTATACAGCTACGAATTTTGGGTGTTTGTAAAAACCAATGTACATTTATTTCTTCTGTACAAAAGACAAAGCATGCAATTGGCTATTTGATAATTTCTTTCTGTGATATGTTAGGCGAAGAACACACTGAAATCGCCCGTCGCCGCGATTTTTTCCGTGTATGCGCAGCTACATTTTTCGATTCTATGCAAATCGATGATTCTACATACAAAGTTGAAAATCGCTGAGTCGCGCGTCGCCGCGATTTTCGCTGCAGTGTGTTCTTCGCCTTATAGGAAGACCTCTCAATAATAGAACCATTAGTGAAAAAAACCACTTCAGTATCATAAAAACTCATCAATATAATACAATGTTAAAATCACATTTTTATACTTTCCCAAAAACGTACCGAAACGCTCCATACTGAAGCCCATTGCAATGTGACGTCACGAGATATACGTTGTTTAGGGAAATCAAAAATTTTGTTCTGCAACTATGTTTAAAACCTGCGTTTCTCGTAACGGTTTCATAAAAAAAGTTACCATACATTTTATGGGTTATTTAATGGTAGGTATAAATAGTTTTTAATATTTTTATACTTTTACCCAACCAAATATTTAAACGTTGAAGGAGTTACCGTTGCTAAAAGACTGATAAATACATTAGACCTAAGGAACCAATGTAATTCATTTCTTAAAAGTGAATATGACGCATGTTATATATATATTCACCGACGGATCCAAAGATGTGTCGGGATCAGGAGCGGCATCTTTGATCAACAAATCGACATTAGAGTGAAATTTAGTATTCAAGCGAACATATCAATAATGCATACTGAATTAATTGCTATATAAGGTCCTAATTTATTAGCTGCAGATATTTTTACAGCTGATAGTACTCGGTCTCTGGAGTATATTAAAGCATGAAACATTATAGCTTTTACGATGTTTTTTTGGAGAAAAAGGAAAAACAAATTTGCTACGTAATAACACCCTGTTAATGTGATTACTAAATGAAAACTCATTGAACAGGTTCTAGTAGCTCTTTTACGTACCACTTAACTGTAGCTGGCCACTTCACGTCGATAAATTAAATGACATTTGCAGTTTTCGCGCCGAACCGTTACGACATTTACGACAAACAATTGTTGACATGACAGATAGTGTTATTGTGACATGTGATAATGCACATGGTGATTTTTTTTAGACGAAATTATAATTAATTTTTTTGTTAGGTAAATGAAATCAAAAAAGTTATATGAAAATATTTCTTAATTTCTATTTAAAGTTAATTATTTTAATGTAAAGTATAATGTGTTAAAATATTTGCAACTAATAAATTAGGACCTTATATATGAGTCCTTGGCTTATATTCTATCGGTGGATTGCTGTCGATTTGTTATTTTGTCAGACTCAAAGAGTGCCCTCCTACATTTGGCTCGGTTAACCTCGAGCAGTCGAGGATTACCGATAGCCTATTACATTCTAGAAACCATCGGTAGAATCCAAGCGGCGCATAAAACCGTGCAGATTCAGTGGATACCCTCTCATGTAGGCATACGGGGTAACGAGGAAGCGGATCTAGCAGCCAGACAGGCCATCAATGAAGGGGACCCTTACATTAGCCTTGATAATTTCTCTAAACAAATTTTGAATGATAATAATATTCATTCTAAGACAACACTGCTTATTCTTATAGGCAACCGGGGCAATGCGAACAAAAATAATTTAATTAAATTCCTAGAAAAGTTAAACAGTCTTACAGTGAAAGAAATTATTATGTTCACATTCCCTTATTGTAATCAAGTGCCAAAAACAGAAAATGATGCTAGATATAACTTAAATATATATTTGTATAATTTTTGTACATATAGTAGTAAGTTTACCATAATAGACACAAACAAATATGTTAGTAAAGTATTTTTGACTAAAGGTAAGTTTTACCTTTCTAATTATTATAAAAGACAAATAGCTTTGTCGCTATCATATTTATTCGACATTTCTGCCAAGAATTTGGCAGGTTCTGCTCCTATTGAGCAGTCCAGTAGTTTGAACTTGGAGTTGGTTCCAGTTTTAACCAACAATTTAAATTAAATCTTAAGACAAAGGAGGACTCTGTCTCTGGCAATTTAGTTCTAAATAAATCTATTGAAAAATGCTGCAAACATAAAAATCATATCCACCTGGTTCATCAAAACATTCAGTGCATTAGAGGAAAAGACTTGCAAATTGAACTTTTTTTGAACGATTACAATATAGATATTCTATGTATAACCGAACATTGGTTAGAAAATAATGAACTAATGCCTCAATTTAAGATTCACCAGGTGGGTAGTTCGTTCACCAGACTAAGTTCCATACATGGTGGGTCATTAATCATATTAAATAGACAATTAAAATTTAAGGAACGCAAGGATATTGTATCCTTGTCTGTTGAACGGACCATAGAACTAAGTGCCGTAGAATTAGATCAATTTATTGTTGTTTGTGTCTATAGGCCGCCATTAAGTGATTTCGAACTTTTTGAAAACGTAATGGAATCTGTGCTTCATAAAATAATTGCTACTTCTAGTAAGAAATTACTTATATGCGGCGACTTCAATGTAAATATTTTGGAAAATTCAACATTAAGTGTCAGACTGTTGAATCTTTTCAAATCGTGTAATCTCAAACACATATTTATGGAGCCAACAAGAGTGACTGCTACTAGCGCCACCTGTATTGATAACATTTTCACTGATATTCTTCCTAATACCAAACGTATAATCAGCAATTTGGAATCAGATCATTTAGGTCAATTAATTGTATTTGAGTCATTAAGGAATAATATCTTGAGAAAACAAATTACTTTTGTACCAGTAACTACGGACCGTGTCGAACGAATGAAACATAGTCTAGTTCAGGCGCTACCCTTTTTATCTTCCGACACGACTCCTAGCGACATGTACAATTCATTCTTTCACACCTTTATGGAACATTATAACGCAATATTTACTTCTAAATCGGTCGTGGTTAGTGGTGCACCAGTTTTTAGTGAGTGGGCTACTGTGGACTTACATAAACGTAGACAGGAATTGTATGCCTTGTATGAAGAACGGCGGTTCAATACGAGTGATGAATTTAAAGAGCATGTGAAACAATATTCGAAGACATTTAAGATAGATTGTCATTTAGCTAAGCGTAATTACTTAAGCCAGAAAATAAGAAATAGTTCTGATATTATTAAAACAACCTGGAAAGTAATTAATGTGGAGACTGGTCGATCGAAGCACTCAGTAAACGATCTTAAACTAAAAATTGATGGCAAAATTGTAGATTCCAATTTAGAAGTAGCAACAGAATTTGAAAAGTTTTTTACCGAGATACCAGTATCCACAACTAAGCATTTAAATTCATCACCTTCGGCTGCCGTTACACTGTTAAAAGATAACGCCCCAGAATGTAGTAAAGACTTTCATTTTGAACATGTTAGTACTTCAGATGTAGTAAAGGCGTTTAAATCAATTAATGTCAAAAAAACTAGTGACCTTTGGGGAGTCTCTGTCCATGCTGTTAAATCCCTAATAGAAATCATAGCGCCTGACTTGGTAGTCGTGTTTAATAACTGTGTTGATTGCGGTGAGTTTCCTGATCTAATGAAATATAGTAAAATAACACCTTTATTCAAAACAGGTAGCACTACTGACCCCACTAACTTTAGACCAATATCTGTGCTACCAACTTTTAGTAAAATTTTTGAGAAATTAGTTTTGTCCCAATTAATGAAACATTTTAATACAAATAACTTAATGCATAATAAGCAATTTGGTTTTACTCGGGGTCGCTCGACAACCGACGCTGGTGTCGAGCTAATTAAACATATTTTCGATGCCTGGGAGGAGTCATGTGATGCTTTAGGTATTTTCTGTGATTTATCCAAGGCATTTGACTGCGTATGTCATGAAACATTGATCGGGAAGCTGCACTACTATGGAGTCAGAGAATCGGCACTGAATTTATTTAAGTCATACTTACAAGGTAGAATTCAAAGGGTTGACGTGAATGGACAGCACTCACCGGGGTCATTGGTCTCGATGGGTGTACCGCAGGGATCAATATTGGGACCATTCCTGTTCCTTATTTACATAAATGACTTGCCATACCTCGTTAAGACCCACCATGATATAGTATTGTTTGCAGACGACACCTCACTTATCTTCAAAGTCAAGCGACAGCAGCAAGCTTACAATGATGTAAACAATGCTATATCTAAAGTAGTGAATTGGTTCAATGTTAACAATTTACTGTTAAATGAAAGAAAGACTAAATGTATAAACTTTGTCACGCGTAACGTAAATCGCGAGCAAGCAAGTGTCATTGTGAAGGATGAGGAATTGGAACTAGTTGATAGTACAGTCTTTCTTGGTATAACATTGGATTCTAAACTCCAGTGGGGTCCCCATATAGGTAATCTCTCGAATAGACTAAGTTCTGCAGCGTTTGCAGTCAACAAGATCCGACAATTAACAGACATAAAAACAGCTCGATTAGTATATTTTAGTTACTTCCACAGTATTATGTCGTATGGTATTCTGCTGTGGGGCAGTGCTAGTGCTTCAGAGCTTAATACTATATTTGTTCTGCAGAAGAGGGCTATTCGAGCGATATATAAGATGAATTATCGAGACTCACTTAGAGATAAGTTTAAGGAAATTAATGTAATGACATTGCATTGTCAATACATCTATGAGAATATTATGTATGTACATAAAAATATCATGAATTTTAAGAAGAACTGTGACATACATAATATTAATACTAGGAATAAACATAAGCTCGCAGTGCCCACCACTCGGCTCCATAAAATAAAAACATCATTCATGGGTAATTGTGTAAGGTTTTATAATAAGCTGCCAAGGAATATAACTGAATTATCTATTAACAAATTTAAGAATTGTGTAAAGCGTAAACTCATGTCTAAGGCTTATTACAGCACACAAGACTACATGAATAATGAAACACCGTGGGATTAACTGCGACTGGAAATAGATATATTTTAAAAACAATGTTTGATTAGTTGTCTTTTTCTGTTTTTGTACTTGCCAATTGTTTTGACACTTAGAGACCATTTACATCTCTAAGAAAAAATGGACTTAATTTAGTAAATAAGTATTTTCAATTTGTATTTTGACGTTTGGAGATCCTTTACACCTCCAAAACATAATATTTTGACAACGGAGACTCTTTACATCTCCATTAATTCTAGTATCAATTTATTTTCTATTTTTTTATTTGTATTGTTTGGACGCATAGAGAGACCCTTTACATCTCTATAAATGTAGTTTTTAAGGTAATGTAATGTATATTAAATTATTAAAAGAGAAACTGGTGAGTTTCTTCCGGCGCTTCTTCTCACCAGAAGGTCATTACCCGAAGCGCCAAAAAGAAAAGAAGACAAAGAATGTAAGACATGTAAAAGAGCCCTTGAGGGCCTACTTACAGAAATAAATTATTTTATTTTTTATTTTATTTTTTTTCATATGTTTACCGGTGCATAGTGAAGTTCTGGGCGAGGTTAAGGAAAAATGTCGAAAACAATGGAAGGAATACTATGACGAGCGCTCACTTTCAAAAGGGATTTGGTACAAAACTATCCAGAACCAGCTTCCTCGTTACCAGTGGTTTGAAGGGATGGAGGCAAGAAGGAAACATATAGTAGCACTGCTTCGATTGCGTACTGGACACATTCCAACAAACAAGTTTAAATTTTTGATGAAACTAACCGATACACCAAATTGTTTAGATTGCAACAAGGTAGAAGATGTGCAACACGTGCTGATAGAATGTGTCCGGGGCGCGGCGAAGCGTCGCCATTTTAATTTGAATAATGTAGGTATATGTAACAGTATCTTGTCATCCCCAGTATCGGCGGACGCCAAGATGCTGCTTAAAATTTATTTTTCGTGTATGGGAGTTAATAATTAAATTAGCATGTAATATGATAATTTGTGTTACGGGGGTGGCATAGCATAATGGTTAAAACCCCCCAGGTAAAATAAATGAAAAAAAAAAATACTTTTAAAATGTGCTTTCCCACCCAACTTTGCTGGCTCATAAAAAGGGACACGTTAAGTATCAAAGTCAAAACTAACATATTTCCTTATTTTGCTTGTTTTAACAGGATCCTATATAATTTTTACACGGTTATAGTCAAGTACCCAATGACAACACACGAAACGCAAAGCAAACATGACTGTTATTTATAGGAGTAGAGTAGAGCAGCATAGATCGGGGTAAGGTAGGGTAGAATGGGGGAAGGAAAGACGAGAGAGGTGAGGTATGGAGCACATAAGAGGGAGTAATAGTACATTGCTTACCTAGGGCGGTAAAACGGAGAATGTCTCAGATCGCAGGTATTTGACGCCCGAGCCGAAGGCAAGGGTGGTAAATATTATTAAATATGCGATCTAAGGCTTTCTTAGTACCGCCCGTGGTAAGCACAAAGTTTACGTCTCCTCAGGCCTTGCAGTGAGATTTTCCGCATGTGTAGCGGTTATTGCCACTTTATGGCCTGGTGTGACGTAATAGTACATTGTGTATCAAGGGCGGTAAGTAAGGAATTACAAACGAGTGTTTGTTACAAGGCCGAGGCGAAGCCGAGGGCTTTAATAACACGAGTTTGTAATTCCTTCACCGCCCGTGGCACACACAATGTTTTTCATCACACTTGTGAGGAAATCTGATTAAAATAACCTTACTTAACCTAAATAAAATTGTAAAACTGACAGTGACATTAGTGACATATATCAAGACGACAAGTCACGTTCGGAAACCATAGCGGTAAAGACTTAAAATTGTTTATTTTATATTTGCAAAATACTGAAATACACTATTTAAACATTTAATTAATGTTACAGAAATATGTGTTTACATGTATTTGCAATAACAGTTCTCTTTAAATAAATATTTCAGTAATAAAAGTTAAAAAAGTAAGTTGGCGTTTTCTTTGAACATGACAAATAGGAGTAAAACAGAACCACCGTTTCAAATTTAAAAAGAAAACCATTACGCCCTAGGGCGTAATAGGTCATTTACGGCCCGCAAAACCTACGTGTAATGACACCATTTTCGAGCAAGTGTGATGAAAATAAATAGAATAAACACCGCACTATTATTAGGGAGTAAATAAATAAGCACTACTTTCTTTAAATACCTGTGCTCTCAGCTAATCCAGGCCCAACGACGAAAGGCAGCACAGGAGTGTCTATATAAGTAGTTATCTCGGCCCTATCCAGCCTCAAGTCGTCTAAGTGTGGTATAATCGCAGTTACGTGGTAGCTTACTGAAATAATCAGAACATATAACCAGTGTTCGGATTAGGTAGTGCCAATTCGGGTGAATGATCTTAAACATTGAACATAACATGGATAAGACTTGGGATTCTGAGACTCGAAAATTTTCACAATAAATATTATTATAATTACGTGCGATACACCAGAAGACGTATACCATATAATCATGGAATGTGCCCGGAATCAGGCTGTGCGGAGTCAATTAATGAATAAATGGAGTGTATTGTTTGAAGTCGGGGGCTGCAATAGTGTTCTGGCGGCACCGCTGTCGGATGCCGCCACGGCACTGCTGCAGCTTGTTCGCCGAGCCATTGAAAATAGACCTTAAGTTAGGTATAAGTATAATATGTATTGAAGTTCATAATGGAGCGACATGGTCACTTTCGTGACAAAGCTCTTTAATAAAGAGAAAAAAAAAAAAAAATATATTATTATAATTAATACTTAGTAAAATAAACAATTTTTTCGGTGTTATTTAAGCATTCCGATATTAGCTTTAATGTTTCGTTTAGACGATAAAAAAATTTCAAACTTTGTGGTCTCATAACATTATAAGTTTTATATGTTTTTTGTTATGATAATTTAGTATTTTCCAATCCATGTGACTATATTATATTGTAAAATTCAACATTAACTAGTCCACATCCTCATTGTAATTAGGTAACTCTCACGATCGTCTCGCCTGGGTGTAAAGGGTTAATTATAACCAATACTTACACGGAGAAACCCCTCCAAAATCCCTCGTCACCACAGGTTCTCTACCTCTCAAATAAAATTTCAAAGAAGTATGATTAGAAAAACTACTCAATGACGGGAAGTAAAGAGTAAATACCAAGTTATCAGTTGCTTTGTTGATACTGAAACAAATGTTTATATAAGTTAATAAATACCTACATATAGGGACGAAAAATTTGCACAGGAGGGGAACTGCCTTAAATCCTTAAGATAAGTAATTTTACTTAAAGGAAACATTTTTTAATTTTTAAATGACATACACATACATGATAAATGATACATCATTAGATTCGTCTTGATGGTGCAAGTGTCACTGGGTATGAAGTTCATTAAAATAAACAAAATGGCGGATTTTATGCAGTTTGAAAGTGCACCGCGGTCGGTTTTTTTTTAATAAAAATGTGGTTATCTTATACTAGTAGTCCCGGCGAAACTTAATCCCCGCCTCGTGAAAACGCGATCGCCGCGCCATCTACCGGGTCCAATTGTATTTTTAAATTATCCAGAGATCCACTCAAATACACACAAAATTTCATCCAAATCGATCCAGCCGTTTAGGAGTTAGGAGGTGATAAACACACATACAGAAGAATTATATATATATAAAGAAGATGTAAAGTTATGAACATTGATTTCCTATAAAGATCTTTTTTTACCCCTAGGTAGGGGTAAGAAAATATCGCTACGTGAATTGATTCGCGCATTTCTTCATCATCACTGATCGAAGACAAAGAAAAAGACTCCGGTCATGCCTAATAGTAAAGTTTACGCACCTTAAGGGTTGTCATTTCACTCTTCCCTCCTATACTTACTAGAACTCTTCCACTCTTCCATCCTTAATCCCTCTGTACTCGACATTGTCCTGTATTGCTGACATGTTGGCGTGAGGGTAGTTAGCAGTCATTTGGGTACGGAACAGTGGCTCTGGTATTTGCCGACCTGATATCTTGCAACGGGAGTGTTCCGCGAAAAACTTTCGAATGCAGAAAGTGTCGTACACTTGGCACGGACGGATTATGCGCCCGTGAACATCTGTTAAGATACATAAAAATAGGTCACATAGATTTCAGAAAATGAGCGTCTATCTTATGAGCTACTAGCATTTACCCACGGCTTATTCCTTTTGTTATTATTATTGCAAAGGAACCCTTTTTTTATTTATGAAATACATATTTATTCTTAATTCTATGGCAGTATCAGTATCCTGTTAAACTGTATAAACAGTTTGACAGCAGGATATTTTCTATATTTAGGTATATAAATATAATATTGTAGTCTTAATTGAATTCCTTAATTAACATTAAACATCACTCTTTTGTCGCCATTAATGTTTTTTTAACAACTTTTTAAATTTATTTTTGTTAACTTCGTGCCGGAATTTCAGCTCAAACCAGTCAGTTGTTGCTGCGTTATTTAATAACAAACATCCAACCGTCCAAACAACTAAACATTTACAATATTTGTGTGATGTGATACAATACCTATATAACCTTTACTTATTTTTGACTTTACTTACCAGGATTCCCATCATCTATTCGATAATTATATTTTTCTCTGCCACTATAATCATCGTATCTTCTTCCAAATAAACTGATATATCTTTCATCAAGTCCCAGGCCTTTGTGGGGAGCGCCGCCGTCAAAAATCGGTAAATTTTCGTAGTTTTTAAGAATATATTCTCCATTGTTACTTCTCATTTCTTTTTCAAGATCCTTGTATACTTCAGGATAGCTAACACCATCTTTCTCTCCTAAGCTACCAACAGCCAAGAAGACGAAGCAAAAAATCTTCATTTCGATAATTTTACCAAAGCTAAGCAACTTTGAAGATTACCTAGCGTTTTGTATACTGGCCAACGAATGAGTGTTCAATGATTTATTGCTTCTAAGTTACATTAGCAGATAATTTCGAACAGAATTTAATTCACAAAAAAATCAGCTTCTTCCGGCGCATCATGCGCGTGCGCCAGAAGAGGTATTAGGTAAGTATTTGGCCCAGACATTGATTCGTTCATTAATGGCTCTAAATATTCGCTCGGTTTCCTTTATTTGGCAGGCATCCCACAAGGTGGGCGGACGATCTAGTGAAAATCGCGGGAAACCGCTGAGTGCGAGCAGCACATTGCCAACAGTGGTAGAGATCCTTGGGTCTTTCGGCTGATATGATGACGAGGCTATTTGATATAATAATAATAAATAAAAATAACGCAGGGCAGCTTGTGGCGAGCTGTTGGGGAGTAGCGACCCCACGTACCCGAGTACTCCTGGGAGTCCTTAGGGAGGTTCATGGGATTTAGTGAAAGGACCTCCGCCTCTGGCTTGCCTTAACCGGCCATCCAGAGTGGAGTCGCGAGAGCTATATGCTCCAGGCGTGGAAGTGATAAAAGGCATAACGCCGCGAGTACCCTCGGAGAAAGCGCAGTACACCTCTCGACACCCTGCAGCCCTCGGCAGCGGTGTTGCCCCTGGGCCATTGCTCATAATGTCGCTATTTAACAGGGGCCCATCAGCGGAGGGCAAGTCACGGTCTGTCAGTGCCGCGAAAGCCATGAGACACTTTTCCTGACAGGCGCTGTCATGTCTCAATCCATAGCCCAGCATCTAGTCCATAATTCCACCACCATAACCCAGTAAATTTAGATTCCATCAATCAACAATAGTCCTTGCATCTGGCGGGGGCTGTCTCTGCGTGCGCCCCGTGACACGGGCAGGAACAGCATCCGCTGGGTGTCCACGTTGCCTTTCATTAAATTGTCGAAAGGGCCTCTACGCGTTGGCTTCGGCTCCGCGCACGCCTCCCAAAGGGCCGGGACACTATTGTCTCGTGTACGGGAAAGACATACAAATAAAAATAATAAAATAATTTATTTCTGCAAGTAGGCCCTCAAGGGCTCTTTTACATGTCTCATCTCTTTTTTTCTTTTGGTAAGATATTAAATCAGTTTCTTTTTATGAAGTGTTATTAAAACTTCAGAACATATGCAATTTATTAAGTATGAAATTACTGACTTTATTTTGTTTTTATTTTACTGATACAAACGTTTACATGACATTACAGTTTACCCAATGCGTCACAGAACTTAGACTAATAGACTGACTTGTGACGTCATGCTCAACATGGTGCCCTATTTTTAGTCATTTGTCATTTTAAAATCGTTGTGGCACGAAAATTAATGTAGGTATTTGATTTTATCCAGGCAGTCTTAGAAACGTAATTTGATCGTTGTCAAATACCCTATTTGATGGTCCGAAAATATCTGAAGCACTACATCAAAAGAGACTATGCGGACAGCAAAGGAAACTTATCAGACGTCATCATCATCATCATTTCAGCCATTGGACGTCCACTGCTGGACACAGGCCTCCTCAACAGATTTCTACATGGGCCGGATAGAAGCGACCCGCATCCAGCGAGTCCCCGCAACCCTAAACAGGACATCCGACCACCTTGCCGGTGGCCGTTTCACGCTGCGCTTGCCAGTACGTGGTGTCCACTAGAGAATCTTTCTGCCCCAACGGCCATTGGTTCTTTGAGCTATGTGCCCTATCCATTGCCACTCCAGTTTGCTTATCGGGTTTGCTATGTCGGTGACCTTGGTTCGTCTACGAATCTCCACATTTCTGATTCGATCTCGCAGAGAGATCCCGAGCATACCACATTCCAAAACGCTGCCCATATCACACTTAAAAAAAATCTGGTTATAAATGTCGTGGCGACACTAACGTTAATCGTCCTTTATCGCGATAGAGTCCGTTTTTATACATAATTAACTTTGAATCTTAGAGGCCATATACATCTCTGAGGAATGTAGATTTTTTTTTGTATAAATGTTCCGACGCTTAGGGATTATACACCGTGGGTACTAGTAACCCGACAAACTATGGATTCTAACAACTATTAGGAGTAAAAAAAGTTATGTGATGTATAGTCGAAAAACGCTTACTTTCAGAGATATTAATTATTTTTTAAATGATAACTCCCAAGTGTGTAACAAGCCCTAATAAATGTGATTAAGATAGTTTTACAATTTTTTTGAAAATCCATTAACTAAACAGCAATTAACCTTCGCAGTATTTGATGGTAAGTGACTACGAGGCCAAAAAATTGACCTTTCGTTTCCATTTTAGTTTTTTTTTTCTTTTTGATAACTTTCCATCCAGTAAGGACATGTTTATAACGAGGGGCTGAATTTACTGATTTATTTTGTTCCATAAGACTATTAATGTAAAATGACAATATTCGACCCATGTTGATATAACATTATTTACTCGTCACACCACCAGGAATTCATGGCTGGAGTATGTCGGTATAGTCCCTCCCACCCTGTATACTTCTCTAAGAAAAAATGTTTTAATTTTAGTTTTTAAGTTACATTATGTGAGTCACAGATTTTTGTTACCTACATTTCTGTAAGTTACTTTTTTTGTAAAGCATGTAAAAATTTTAATGAATGTTTAGTAGTCTATATCTCGTTTCCCGTTTTGTATTTTGACGTTTGAAGGTCCTTTACACCTCCAAAACATGTTTTAACAACGGAGACCCCGTACATCTCAGCGTTTACATCCTTCCTACCCATCACCTCTCACACAATTCATCCACCTCTTCCTTGGTCTACCTCTTCTTCAGGAACCTTCCACATTCATACCTAGCTACTAGTTAAGCATTAATAGTACATTACATAACTAGGGTGGTAATACAAAGAAAAGCCGAGATCGCAGAAGTTTGCGGCCCGAGCTGCAAGCGAGGGACGTAAATATGCGATCGAGGGCTTTCTTTATTACCTCCCGTATTGTGTACATCATTTTATGTCTACACTTGGCTAGAAAGCGGCATTTTCCGTACGCGCAGCGTGCGGAAAAAGTCACTTTATGGCCAGGTGTGGCATAAAAATAAAAACTCGCTAGTAAACGTGAACAGTTTAAGAACAGTACAGTTTGTACGGCGGTTAGTTTAGTTTAGTAAAAACAACAACCACCAAAAATGCTGTGCCGCTGAGGCGGGGGATAATAGGGAATATGCATCATTTTTTTTTATTTACTTTAATAAAAGCTTATTTATATAAGACACAGTAGAATAAAAATATTTTTCGAATAACTATAAAAATAACCAAGATATAAGACATTGAAGATCTATCTCTATCGCTTTCTAGCATAACAGAGTATAGTATGGAGATTGTATGGCGGCCGTGTACTATGACGTCAAAGTCCATATCGGATCTCTCTGTCTAATCGTTGTCTGATAAGTGCTTTAAAATGTTTATGTCTTCCGTATTTCTCGGTCGATTTTAATTTTATTTTGACTTTATGTCATATTTTTTACGGTATTTTCATGTTTTGTTAAAAAATGTGTTAAAAAAATTCATGCATATTCCCTATTGGCCCATATTAGTGGACAGAGGAATAAAATCCCTTTGGTACCCATGGTCCCTCTCTTAGTCCCTTGAAGGGACCACGGGGAATAAAAATCCCCGTGGTCCCTCCGAGCAATATTATGCTGCTGAATCACGAGAATGTACGCGATATAATCCGTTTAAATTGTTTTATTTAGAAATACATTTATTTAAATAAACGTTATAAGGAAAAAGTCAGAAAATCGTTAAATTGAGAGTTGGTAGTAAATAGTTTAATAGTCTTTTTTTTCATATTACCAACCTCGTGATTCGGCAGCATAATATTGCTCAGAGGGAGCACGGAGATTTTTTGGTCCCTTCAAGGGACTACTAGAGGGACAAAGGGTAACAAAGGATAAAACCCTCGAAGAATGACCCTAAAGTCGATTTGTAACCATTTTTACACTTGCATGGAGAATAGGGTATTTCATATTTGTATGAGTAAAAAAATTGTGTTTATTTTGTCAGACTTTGCTAACCCCCTGGGTTCCTCTTATTCAAAAAAATATCAAAAAAAATCAAGGTGATAGAAACATATTTAAAGGTTGCACAAAATGTTCAGCAAGAGAGTAAACGCATATTTATCGATTCGCTTGTAACGTGTTTCATGTGATGCTCGACGGCTTTTAGTACGAATTGTGTTACTTTACTGTGATGGAATGGAATCGTTACATTATTTTAATGAACAAAGCCACATTTCACAGAATCATTCATTATCTTAGCAGCATTGAAAAAATCGTTCTTTAAGTTAAAAGTTCAAAAGTTAACCTCTAATCATACACCAATAGGCTACTTGACAGTTTGAAAAATAATGGAAGAATTATGGATATATGTATTAATTATAAGTATTAAAACCAATTTACGTCAATATTACTAAAAATAAATGGATAATTTATTTATAAAACTCGGATGAAAATTGATTATTTTTTATCTGTCGCCATTTTATCGAAAACGGTTTGGATTGGCCGATGACGTCACACCATAGTAAACAGCATCGACAGCATCTGTCAATCCTATTTTTAAAGGTAGAAACGTTATGCGATCCTCGTTGACATTTGTCGGTTTACTATCATGTGTCGTCATAGACACCATATTGTCCGAGAAACCGTTTTGGCGGCTTATTTTAAAAGTGCATTTTTATTTGCTTTTTTCGGAAAAAAATACACAAAAGAATTAATAATTACCACTTTCTGAGTGCTCAATAGACATCATTAAACAATCGGATTGACTTTTCAGAAACCTGTCAAGTAGCCTATTTTGATAAATTTTGAGATATGAGACAAAATTAAACACCCTAATGGAGAAACGAGCGAGAAGACCACAGAGACCCGTCAAATTTAGGAATTTCTTCAGGAAATTCTAAATTCTACAAAGCTATTAAATCAAGATAAACTAACACTTCTCAGTTCATTCCGTTTATTTCCCTAAACCTTTTCTGTTACAACAATTTTAGTCCAAAATCGCAGATGTTGTACTGGATGAACGTGGCAGTATAGAAGTTGGGGTCAGTCAGACCAGCTTCCATCTGGTCGAGGTTCACGGTCGAGATGAATTCCGCGAACATAAGCTGAACCTGAGGGTCTGTAACACAAAAGGAATGCGATTGACAATGTCACAACCACACAGATTAATATTTACTGTATCTTCTTTATACAGCTAAGAAATTTGGGTGTTTGTAAAAACCAATGTACATTTCTTCTGTACAAAAGACAAAGCATGCAATTGGCTATTTGACAACTTCTTTCTGTGATATGTTATAGAAAGACCTCTCAATAATACCTAGAACCATTAGTAAAAAAACCACTTCAGTATCATAAAAACTCATCAAGATAATACAATGGTAAAATCACATTTTTAGACTTTCCCAAAAACGTACCGAAACGCTCCATACTGAAGCCCATTGCAATGTGACGTCACGAGATATACGTTTGTTGTTTAGGGAAATCAAGAACTTTGTTCTGCAACTATGTTAACTTGCGTTTATCGTAACGATTTCATAACATAAGTTACCATACATTTTATGGGTTATTGAATGGTATGAACAGCTTTTAATATTTTTATACGTTTAAAATGGACTTTCCCATCCAACTTTGCAGGCTCATAAAAAGGGACACGTCCTTACGTGTCCCTTTATCAAACTCAAAACTAACATATTTCCTTATTTTGCTTATTTTACAATAATAAAATAAAAAAATCATTTAATTCAGATGCGAGATCCATATCGTGTTAGTAACAAAACAAATATCTAGAACTTACAAACTAAATGTAAGTCTACTAAATACAATAATAAATTAGTTTAACCGCCCCGTACAAATGCCCACCCAGTACATTAACATAGGGCAATCAAGACGTCCAGCCCAGCAGCATTTTAACAGGATCCTATATAATTTTAACAAATTTCGGTTATAGTCAAGCACCCAATGACAACACACGAAACGCAAACATGATTGTTATTTCTAATAGTAGTATCAGATGTACTCAGCACCGAGTAGAGTAGAGTAGTGTAGATCAGGGTAAGGTAGGGTAGGATGGAGGGAGGTAAGACGAGAGAGGTGAGGTATGGAGCACATAAGAGCGAGTAATAGTACATTGCTTTCCTAAGGCGGTAAAACAAATAATGTCTCAGTTCGCAGGTATTTGACGCCCGAGCCGAAGGCAAAGGCGATAAATATGGGATCTCAGGCTTTCTTTAGTACCGCCCGAGGTAAGCACAAAGTTTAACGTCTCCACCAGGCTATGCTGTGGGATTTTCCGCACGCGTAGCGGGCGGTTATTACCACTTTATGGCCAGGTGTGGCGTAAATAAATAGAATAAACACCATACTATTATTAGGGAGTAAATAAATAAGCACTATACTTTCTTTAAATACCTGTGCTCTCAGCTAATCCAGGCCCAGTGACGAAAGGCAACACAGGATTATCCATATAAGTAGTTATCTCAGCCCTATCCAGCCTCAAGTCGTCTAAGTTTGGTATAATCGCAGTTACGTGGTAGCTTACTGAAATAATCAGAACATATAACCAAGTGATTTACCTTATACAAATAAAATTTACCAATGGAGTTAAAAAAAAACCAAGTGTGACAATACAACATTATGATAAATTCAAGGTGGTCTGATGATGGAGTCAGGAGCTGCAGAGTTGAACTGTTCAACCGTTACTACTAACTCCATCGAGTGTAGGCTCATTCGCTTGGTACTGTTGAGCTCAATGCGTTATATTTGATGGCAACGGTCTGATGCTGGAGTCAGAAGGTAGAGAGTGGAACTCTTCAGCCGTTGCTAACAAGCCCTTTAAGTTTGGTCTCATTTAATTAGTATTCACGAGCCCTATACGTTAAAGTTGGTGCCGAGGGTCTGAAGATGGAGTCAGGATATGAAGAGCAGATAATCTTCAACCGTTTATAGTACCTAACCTCTTTAACCAAACAGTTGGTCGTTTGGTATTGACGGGCCCAATACGTTATACATGGTGACGAGGGTCTGATGATAGAGTCAGGAGCTAGAGAGTTTAACTCGTCAACCGTTTTTAGTAACCCCTTCGAATTTAGGCTCATTTGGCTGGTATTGATGAGTCCAAATTACGCTTGCTAACGAAGGCAATGATGATGAGTCACGGGGTAGACAGTCGAAATCCTCAACCGTTACTATTAACCTTTTCGAGTTTAGGTTTTTTTGGTTGATATTGACGGTCGGCTGATGGAATCAGGAGGTAAAATGTGGAAATCTTCAACTGTTTGTTGAAAATGGAAGTATTTTGACGTTACTTAATCCCAACGAGTTTTACGTAATTCGGTTTGTATTGACAAGTCTGGTACGTTATACTTAGTGTCAAGGGCCTGATGACGGTGTGAGAAAACGGAAAGTAAAAATATTGAACTGTTACTAGTAACCCCAAGCCGTAGGCGTATAGCGTCACAGTGTGGCAAGGCGAGCCCATTCAGGTATTTACAAACACCCAAATGCCTTTAACTCGGCCTTATACTTGCTTAGGTGCGAGCTACATTGGGATAATATGCGTAGTTGGTGATACGCAGAAAGTTACTCTTCAGCTCCGCAGTATTGAACGTGCAATCATCGGTTTTGCACCCTGAAACTCGTCATTGATACTCGCAAAAATGAGATGAGACTTTACCATTAAAATTGATTAGTAGCTTTCGCTTTCTAATTCAATCATCAATTCCTCGACCCCAAGTATAAAGTATTGGAGTCATCAATGCCAACCAAATGAGTCCAACCAAACTAGAGAGGGTTACTAGTACCTAATGTTTGAAAAATTCTCCTGTTCAGCTCCTGACTTTCTTCGGGCTCACAAAAATGAAATGAGGATAGTTCAAAATAAGGAATAGTTTGCGCAATGGTTTTTAGTCAAAAATTGAATATTAAACTAAAAACTAGAAAATAAAAATACGTAAAAAAACTTTTTAAGTTAAACGGTTTTATCTTATGTTAAAAAATGTACTTAAAAGTAGAAAATAAATTTAGGACACAAAACTGGATCTTTTCGAGATTTTGACATCTGTTAGGTGGAAAATCGTCCAATAAGCGGAATAACTAATAATCTGGGACTTAACATACTAAACAAAGACGTGGGGCGCATTGTATTTGCATCTATCTATGTCTCTACATATTATGAAACAATATATCCGCCCGCATCTGCTTGTCTGTCCGTATAAACATGAAAACTGCTGGACTACGTTGATACGGTTTGCACTAACTGCTTGATACTTTGAGATGGTTTTAGAACATAGGCACTTTGCTTAATGTGTCTATTACCTGTGTGTATAATCCAGACAAGGCTTGATGCTGGTCTTATTAATTATGTAAGTAGGAAAACTCATGTATTAGAAAGCCCGTCCAAAGGAATATTATTTAAAAATTGCGCTCCACGTTTTTATTTAGTATGTTAAGTCCCAGATTATTAGTTATTCCGCTTATTGGACGATTTTCCACCTAACAGATGTCAAAATCTCGAAAAGATCCAGTTATGTGTCCTACATTTATTTTCTACTGTTTGGTACATTTTTTAACATAAGATAAAACCGTTTAACTTAAAAAGGTTTTTTACGTATTTTTATGTAAGAAGATAAATGACTGCTATTGTACTGTGCTATTGCTTGAAAGGCGCTTTTAGTAAAACACTAGGCTATTAACTGAATGACTAGTTCAGTTAATCGGCTGCGATATTTATATTATAATTATAACCAGTACTTACACGGAAACATCCCTGCAAAATCCCTCGTCACCACAGGTTCTCTGCCTCTCAAATAATATTTCAAATTAGTATGATTAGAAAAAATACTCAATGACGGGAAGTAAACAGTAAGTACCAAGTTATCAGTTGCTTTGTTGATACTGAAATAAATGTTTTGTATAGGTTAATAAATACCTGCATAAGGTGTAAATGATATGCACTGGAGGGGAACTGCCTTAAATCCTTAATATAACTCATTTACTTAAAGGAAACATTTTTTTTATTCATTTTCCTAAGATGAATAACTGCATTCACCTCTACATAGTTAGAGGTAAGAAAATATCGCTACGTGAATTGATTCCCTAATCGTTACCATCATTGGTCGGAGTCAGAGAGAAGGACTCCGATAAAAAGAAGAACATCACACCTGATGGTAAAGTACACGCACCTTAAGGGTTGTCATTTCACTCTTCCCTCCTATACTTACTAGAACTCTTCCACTCTTCCATCCTTAATCCCTCTGTACTCGAGATTGACCGGTATTCCTGATATGTTGACGTGAGCGTAGTTAACAGTCATTTGGGCACGGTACAGTGGCTCTGGTATTTGCCGACCTGATATCTTGCAACGGGAGTGTTCCGCGAAAAACTTTCGAATGCAGAAAGTGTCGTACACCTGGCACGGACGGATTATGCGCC
This sequence comes from Eudemis profundana, assembly GCA_947034925.1. Classification (NCBI taxonomy): domain Eukaryota; kingdom Metazoa; phylum Arthropoda; class Insecta; order Lepidoptera; family Tortricidae; genus Eudemis; species Eudemis profundana. The sequence continues at coordinate 3,592,821 of OX344806.1, read as the reverse complement.
CGTGAACATCTGTTGAGATACATAAAAATGGGTCACATAGATTTCAGGAAATGATCGTCTATCTTATGAGCTACTAGCATTTACCCGCGGCTGCCTGTTGCTGCCTGTTGTTATTATTATTGCAAAGGAACCCTTTTTTTATTTATTAAATACATATTTATTTTTAATTATATGGCAGTTTCCTGCTAAACTGTATACTTATACAGTTTGACGGCAGGATATTTTCTATATTTAGGTATATAAATATAATATTGTAGTCTTAATTTGATTCCTTAATTAATATAAAATATCATTCCTTTGTCTCCATTCATGGTTTTTTATTTAACAACATTTTAAATTTATTTTTGTTAGCTTCGTGCCGGAATTTCAGCTCAAACCAGTCAGTTGTTGCTGCGTTATTTAGTAACAAACATCCAACCGTCGAAACAACTAAACATCCAAACATCTTCACAAACTTTCACATTTACAATATTTAATTTTGTGCGATGTGATACAATACATATATAACCTTTACTTATTGTTGACTTTACTTACCAGGATTCCCATCATCCATTCGATAATTATATTTTCCTCTGCCCCTATAATCTTCGTATCTTCCTCCAAATAAACTGATATATCTTTCGTCAAGTCCCAAGCCTTCGTGGTGAGCGCCGCCGTCAAAAATCGGTAAATTTTCGTAGTTTTTCAGAATATATTCACCATTTTTACTTCTCATTTCTTTTTCAAGATCCTTGTATACTTCGGGATAGCTATCACCATCTTTCTCTCCTAAGCTACCAACAGCCAAGAAGACGAAGCAAAAAATCTTCATTTCGATAATTTTACCAAAGCTAAGCAACTTTGAAGATTACCTAGCGTTTTGAATGCTGGCCAACGAATGAGTGTTCAATGATTTATTGCTTCTAAGTTACATTAACAGATAATTTCGATCAGAATTTAATTGCTTTAAAAAATCAGCTTCTTCCGGCGTATGATGCGCGTGCGCCGGAAGAGGCATTAGATAAATATTTGGCCCAGACATTGATTCATTCATTGATGTTTCTAAATATTCACTCGGTTCCCTTTATTTGGCAGGCCTCCCACAAGGTGGACGGTCGATCTAGGGAAAATCGCGGGAAACCGCTGAGTGCGAACAGCACAATGGCAACAGTGGTGGAGATCCTTGGGGAAGACCTATGTCCAGCATTGGACGTCTTTCGGCTGATATGATGATGAGGCTATTTGGTAACAGATTAAATCAGTTTCTTTTTATGAAGTGTTATTAAAACGATCAGAAAGTATGCAATTTATTTAGTATGAAATACTGACTTTAATTTGTTTTATTTTATTGATACAAACGTTTACATGACATTACAGTTTGCCCAATGCATCACGAAACTTAGACTAATAGACTGACTTATGACGTCATGCTCAACATGATCCATATTTTTAGTTTTTGTCATTTTAAAATCGTTGTGGCACGAAAATTAATGTAGGTATTTGATTTTATCCGGGCAGTTTTGGGAACGTTATTTGATGGTTATCAAATACCCTATTTGATGGTCCGAAAATATCTGAAGCACTAAATCAAAAGAGACACTATGCGGACAGTAAAGGAAACTTATCAGACGTCATCATCATCATCATTTCAGCCATAGGACGTCCACTGCTGGACACAGGCCTCCTCAACAGATTTCCACATGGGCCGGATAGAAACGACCCGCATCCAGCGAGTCCCCGCAACCCTAACCAGGACATCCGACCACGTTGCCGATGGCCGTTTCACGCTGCGCTTGCCAGTACGTGGTGTCCACTGGAGAATCTTTCTGCCCCAACGTCCATTGGTTCTTTGAGCTATGTGCGGGTCTATATTAAAACGCATACAGTAAATCTTCCTATTTTGACAATGCATACCGTTGTTACGCATAATTGTATATTCGCATAGTATTAAAATGTATATTTTAAAACGCATATTTTAATTTGCATACCATTAATACGCATAACAATAACTAAGTATAACATTATTTTTTATAAATATTAGGGGAACGAGAAGAAAGATAGGAAGATTTGGATGCGAAGATGGCTGCGGAATACCCATCCTGGAGCACTAGATTTCTCTTCTTTTTACCATATTTTACCATACTCTGTTTATTTATTTGTATTAATATCAATTAGGTAAATAATAAAATATACCTCACGATATCTGAAATATATATTTTTTTTATAAATATTAAAAAGTATATTTTAAAACGCCTAATCGGACGTTGGAATTTGATTGAGTTGGAATTGCATGTAATATTTTCACAATTACTGTAAAACAAAATTTTTTTGACAAGAGAGACTGGTGAGTTTCTTCTCGCCAAAATGTCTTTTAGCGAAGCGCCAAAAGAATCAGACATGTGAAAGAACCCTTAAGGCCTACTTGCAGAAATAAACGAGTTTAAGTTTGATAATTAATAATAATAATAAATGTCTCTTTATTCAGGTATTAACCTATTGGTACAAATTATATCACATCACAATACCTTTCTCTGTAATGTGGCCCTAGCATGATAGTGGGCTCCAGTGGGCAGCAGATTCGTTGTGCAAGTTCTCTATGGGCACGCGAAGACACTTGTAGCAATATGATTTTTTATTAAAGCATTTACGACTGGCAACGAATTCCAAATTCGTCACCCAGAATGACGTCACAAATGAAGGGACTGGTTGAAAGATTCGTACACTTGGACAGAGTTTCGGTAGCCTAGTTGGTTAAGGCGCCTGTTGGCCCGGATAGCCGAGGAGATGCAGGTTCGAATCCTCCCCGAGACGTATAATTTTTCAATTTTTCTCTTCTAATAAAATACTTGTAGCAATAGGTACTTGTAGTTGGTACTGTCGTTAATAAACTTCATCTTGGGGTAAAAGTCGTTACTTAAAACATTCATTTATGAAATAAACATTTATTTCAGTTATTCATTACGTACATTCATACATTCAATATTTACATATTTTATTTAATTAAACTTCATTGCACAATCCAACAAATTACAAATGGCGGACATAATGCCTTAAGTCATTCACTACCAGCATAATTTCATAATTATTGAAATAAAACCGTTCTTCTGTTACATTGCGCATTTATTTGAGTATTACAACACTTTGACACCAAAGTCACATATATTATATTGAAGAAAATTTGCACCGAAAAAAACTCCTTGGTTGAATATCTCTTCTTGATATGCCACTTCAACTGTTGCGAGAAAGGCGGCGTACATGATTGGGACTTCAGGGTCTGGGAAACGCATAGTACAATTACATAATTAGGGTGGTAATACAAAGAAAGCCCGAGATCGCAGAAGTTTGCGGCCCGAGCTGCAAGCGAGGGTCATAAATATGCGATCGAGGGCTTTCTTTATTATCTCCCGTGTTGTGTACATCATTTTATGTCTGCACTTGGCCAGAAAGCGGCACGCAGCGTGCGGAAAAAGTCACTTTATGGCCAGGTGTGGCATAAATCAGTTAATGTACCAGGAGGAGACCAATAAACATAATCCCAAACTAAACAACTATTGTACTTTATACCTATAAGTAAATGAATTTAAGCACCTAGATACAAAACTCAAACAAAAATACTTCGTTCCTATCACGCAAAGTTTTCAACACACTTGCTCGTAAAATGGCTCTAATATCAATGTATTTACGCTTGAAACGCTCAGTTTATTACAATTCGTGATATTTACTTTACATAACGCACTAGTGCTTTTAACATAACTGCAAATTTGGCCAATGAGAGCGTGCCATGTGCCTTGACGACATTATATCGGCCAATCGGATCGCGAACTGTGAGACGGCGTACAGTCGCGCGGCACGTATAGTCTGTACTTTTAAGTGATTTAAAAAAAGGTAAACAAAAAAACCACGTGACTCGGGTCGTTCAGCCAATCAATGCAACGTTTTGTATCTGTAGTACTAAACCATTAGATGAAAGACCCGAGTCAAGTGGTTTTTTGTTTACCTTTTTAGGGTTCCGTACCAAAATGGTAAATAACTGGCCAAGAGCATGTCGGACCATGCTCAGTGTAGGGTTCCATAGCCGTAACTATAAGGAAATATGCTACAGATAAAAATAAAGCTAAAAAAATTAACACCTGACTACGAAAAAGACCATGACAAGATTTCTGCTTGCGTGAGAAAGCAGGTTCTTGCTATAGGAGTTCGGTCTTCGGCTTAGCAGCCTGAAGCTCGTCCTTCGGGATTCCGAAAATGAGACTCAAATATGCCTTTTGCCTTAAGCGGTTCTCGACCTTCGGCCTCCGTTGGACTTGCTGGGGATATAAAACGCTTGGAGAGAAGCTTGCCAGTCTTCGGGCTCGTTTAAATTGTCTAATTTGCTATACGGTTTGTATAAAAATGACCTGGAGCGCTTCTTCCCTTTATATATAACACTTCCAGAAGAACTCGGCCTTCCGCCTCGCAGCCTGAAGCTCGCCCTTCGGGCTCGCGAAATGACAGTGATATGTATTTTTGCGAAAGACGACCTAGGTACATAGGACGCGTCGGGCCTTCAGCCTCACTTGAAATTACTACAGGGCACGTGCAGAGGACCTATTTCTGGTATCACTTTTTAGAACAGATTAAGTACTTTCTGTAGGTAGGATAAGGATTTTATTGAAATAAAACATCGCTCAGAACTATTTAACTACCTCACCCGTTACGATATATCTGATGATTATACATAGATTAACTGGAAGAGATCCCTTAAAGGGATAAGTTCACCTTTGTACATATACCTTTATTTTTTTGAAATAGTGTTAAAAACCGTTAATCCGAGCCGAGCCTATGGGACAGAAAAAAAATCAAAAAATCTTATACCTTTTTTACTTTTTTTTTAAAGGGGACCGAAATGGGATGTCGAAAATCAAAAGTTGAGCTAATATATCGAATGGGATATCAAATGAAAGGGCTTAATATGTAGATTCCAAAACCGTTTTTATTTTTTTTCTTAGACATGCAGTTTTTGATTGAAGACAAAAAACGTTACAAAAAATACCATTCCCCCCCCCCCCCCCCTATTATCTCCGAAGTTACTGAACAGAAAAATCTGTAATAATTACCGATTATTAATATTATCCTAAATATTACAGTAAAAATAAAACGGGTTTACTAACTTGCAGCGTTTTTTAGAAATTCGCAAAAATCGTAAGACAACCTTGTTTGCTCCTACTAAACCAACCGCGCCACATGTCCATGTATCGGGACAGCAGTTTTACAAGAGCAAAGTTAAGTTTGTCCCACCACACCATACAGTTTTTCTTGAATTATTCACGTATGACGAGTTTGTACGGAGCCCTCGGTGCGCGAGTCCGACTCGCACTTGACCGGTTTTATTTTATAAAGGTACCTAAAAGTCCAGACTATAGATCCCACGCCCCGCACGTCCGGGGTCGTTCCTTGCTGCCGCCGCTGACACTGTTTCTGGCACTTGTTTTTTTTTCTTATTTGAGTCCTAGTGACTCTTGGGTAGGCTAACCAGATGGGGGCTTACAAACCTGCAGGTTGCTAGCACCAGCGACCAAGAAGTTTCGCTGTTCAAAGTGAGCAACGGACGAGCGGGAGAGGTTGAAACGGGTCAACCTGTCCTAATGTAGAGTGTGTGATCGAGCTATTCTAGCACTTGTCCCAACGCCGGCGAGTAAGCGAGTAAGATTGGGCGAGTAACAGTTGATAGCTGACGAGGTACAGTGTGATCGATCGACCTTTCCAGATCCGCAGATCCAAGAGAGTTATAAGTTCGAGAGGTGTGATTTTTTTTTCGCATGTGTTGAAAAACGTCGTATATGAAACTCATTTGCATTGGTCAATACAGCCTTCGTACCCTGGACCGTTCTCAGGTATAATCGTTCACGCTGTCATGTCATCATTGAAGAATTAATTTATTTCAGTCTTCCAATTGCTCAAGAGTCATTAGGTATCAGTGGCGTGGCGTTGAAGAAATCCTTGGGCAAGCCGGAGTAGCTTTGGCGTCAATTTTCTTTAAGAGCACTAGGTTTAAGTGCTGAACTGCCTAATATTAGGCAAGCCGATGGGATTCGAGTTCTATGGACGCCACGCCACTGTTAGGTATATTATTTTTCTTACTTACTATTACCGAAGTCTACTAACCTGAGCTTACACCCAAACGGGGACCTAATTCGAATGGAAAAAGGGGGGTATTTGCATACGTGTATATCTCAGCCTTGTCCAGTTTCAAATTGTCTAAGTGTGGTATAATCATCGTAACCGTTAACTTCACTGAAACCAAAATAAGGTCGCTTAGCATTATACCTATTTTTTGCAAAATGGGCAATTATATCTAAGATAATACAGTGAAACGGGTACCTATGGGGTATTTTATGGTGCTCCCACACTATAGTTATAATATGTTGTATAATTTTATAGGTATAACACGATAACATTCACTAGCATTTCATAAAACTCAAAGTAATTAAAGAAGAGATCGCTTCCTAACAATAAGACCGCCTGTTGTCTCATTCGTTAACGCAAATTAACATCGGTTTCTGTAATTCATTTATTTATTAGTAAGTATTGTATAACGTTCACTTTGGGACTCATGGCGCCATCTAGCGATAATGGCTGTTTAATTAGTCAATATTCAAGCAATCAGAGCGCTCAAACTGTCAATCACTCACTCATTGTCATTTAGTCTTAGGGTTAGACGGTCATTCTGTCAAATAATTCATTCTCCTTTTTTGACCCTACTTATACAACTGTACTATAATAGGTAGTACTTACAGTAAGTAATGCCAGCAAAATCATTGGTCACAATAGGCTCCCTGCCTCTGAGATAATATTTTACGATGGTGTTGTTGGAAAACTTGGAAACAGCATCAAAACCAAAGGCAATAACCAAGTTATCAGTCGCTTTGTTGATACTGAAACAAAATTAATATATATTTAACTAGCAGTTACCCGTGACCTAGCCTGCGTCATTCCCGTTACTATCCCAAAAGAACTCTTAACTAGGATTTAAAGTGTCCTATGCTTTAACCCTGTAGGCTGATGATGCTACTACTGCTAGTGATGGAAAACATAAATTTTCCATTTCATCTGGTGGTATTTGAACAATTAAATATACCATTATTATCAAAATTGCTGATAATAATATTGACGGAAACTGAAGTTGACGGCGTGCAAAGTAGGTCATCGCCACTTCTTTTTAGCAGGCGAGGTACAAACACTTTTTCCTTCTAACTCAATATATTTCTGTGGTTGATCCTAAGCAGCCTTGGTGACGTTTTTATTAGAGAGAGTCGGGAACGCCGACTATTCGGCATCATTTGTAGTCGGCCGATTAGTCGGCGACTAGCCGGCAAAAAATGCCGAATATTCGGCACTATTGCCTAGCGGAGAATATAGGACACAGAAGGAATTAAACCATATTTTTGTTAATAATTATTTTATATTTTTACGTACTTTACTCAAACACAAAAAAAAACAACAACTTAACTAAAAAGTAATCAAAACTCAAACTAGTGACATGGCGGGGAGACGAAGCGAACCGAGCGTTTCCGAATGCACCCGAACATAGCCAATAACTATGATCGGCAAATTGAGAACCGATTAGTCGGCCGACTAGCTAGTCGGCGTAATCCGTAGTCGGCCCATCTCTAGTTTTTATGCTCCTTATCAGCTAATACACTAAACCAAGTTTTGTCGCAAAGTAGCACCCGTCAAAACAAAGTAATTACTTACTAAAACTCCTCAATTTTAGCGTTATGTATTCCAGAGTAGTTAGTCGTGATCTGCGACAGCGACATGTTGACATGAGGGTAGTTGAAGTTGCTCTGAGCTCGAAACAGGGGCTCTGGAACCTTTCTTCCGGATATCTTGCAGTGGGAGTGCTCGGCGAAGAACTTGCGAATGCAGAACGTGTCGTATACTTGACACGGACGCACTATTTCGCCGTGTACATCTTTAAATAAAAAAATAAAAAAAATAAAATAAAGTAAAATAAAATAAAATAAAATAATATTCGTGTCTCGCTAATTATATATTTGTCCCGTTCGCCGTCGAGACGACCGGATGTTGGGGGTCTGAGGCCAAAAGCTTCATCGGGGAGATTGGGCGCCGCTTAAGGGAGAGGAATCTTGACCCTCGCTCCGGGTCATTCCTGGTTCAAAGGCTGTCCATCGCGATCCAGCGTGGTAACGCGGCGAGCGTGATGGGCACCTTTGCGCCGGGAATGGCGCGGGGCGGGCTATTTGAGTAGGATTAGTTGTATTATTTTTTGTCTCTTTTTGTTTGTTTTTACTTTGTTACGTATTTAGTCTTAATTGTACATAATTTTATTTTAAAATTATTGTTATTAAATAAAAAAACCAATTTCAAATAAAATAAAATATCTTTATTTTCAGACAGCTTTGGTCCATAGGATGTTAGTAAATAAATTGAAAAGGCATAATATTTTAAAAAGTTTATACAAGATATTAAAGTGCATAGGAAAATGAAGTTACGCTCACTAAATGTTTTGCATCTTAAAGACATTAGACCCATTAAAGGTAATAGCGATACCTAAATTATTTGTATTAAGATACGCTATATGCGTAAGCTATTTCTACGTTCGGATTATTGAGAGGATTGCCGGAGATTTTTGCATACGTATCAGCCTTACAATACAGCGAGGAAATGCTGCCAGCATCTTCGGCACCATGCCGCAGGGGCCGTTTTTAGATTTATTTTAGTTTAAACTTATTTAATTTTAATTTAGTTTTAGTTTTTAGTATATTTAATTTTAAATTTGTATTCTTGTAGTTTAGTTTGCAATTAATAATAACTTTTTCTACGTTTAAGATGCAATATCTTTGCCAATGACAATTTTAGACCCACAAATTTTACAAAATTAAATTTGCTATGGGTTTATCAGTGAGTGAGTCAGGACTTCTTTTATTTTTATTTAATCGATGATTAATTTTCTGACTAACTTGAGTTACTTCATAGTTGTATAAAAAATCACTTACCCGGATTTCCGGCATCAAAATAATATTCGTTATTATTTCGATAGCCTTCATTATATCGTAACCTTCTTTCAAAAGCATTTTCCTTATTTGCGAATATTATATCACGATTATTCCTTCTTAAATCAACACTTTCATAGTTCGTATACATTAAGTTATGTATTAAAAATATATGCAAGGATCTATAAAGTATTATGCTTTATGTCCATTACTTGACATGTCATTCTATTGCAGGTTATGTTTTTTGTAATAATAATTATGTAATATGAATTGATGAATAAATTATTCTATTCTATTCTATTCATTTTAGCATAGGTATTGATATTACGGTCCAACTCGTCAGTTTTAAAGCTGCTAATTGCGTTTTGTTCATAAAAGCACAGACTTAAGAATATTAAACTAATAAAGAACTTCATTGCGATAAAACTCATCAAAAGTTAATGAGATAAAACTAGTACATTCTGCTTTATACGATATATAGCGTGACATGTTGCTGAATAATAAGATTTATAGGTGTTATTGAATGCTACAAAGGAGTAATTAAATCGCTTATTTCAAACTACATTAACCTTATTTTATACTGTTTTATTCTGTTAAATACAAGGTTAATTGTATATGAAAGATTTTATGTTCATACCCAACTAGCACGCTAGCGTTAAGATAACCTGTATATCGCTGGTATATCGGTTCCATTCGAGTATTAAAGTGTTAAGACTAGCCTGTATGGTGGAGTTATAGCATGCTCTAACGCACTTATAATCAAGAAAGAGGCCCACGGTTTTGGCCATTTCCCTGCTACATATACATATAAGAATGTATATCGTCGTCTAGTACCCATAGTACAAGCATTACTTAGTTTGGGACTAGCTTGATTTTGTGTAAGATTGTCCCACGATTTTTATTTTTTTACCCGACTGCGGCGAAGCCCAAAGGAGGGTAATGTGTTTGACCTCTATGTATGTATGTCCGTTCCTGTGTCCGCTCGTAACTACTCAACGGCACAACCGATTTTGATAAATGATACATCATTGGATTCGTCTTGATGGTGCGAGTGTCACTGGGTATGAAGTTCGTTAAAATAAACAAAATGGCGGATTTTATGCACTTTTAAATTGCACTGCGGTCGGGTTTTTTTAGTAAAAATATTTAGTTATTATATTGTAGTACCTCTTAAGTCTTACCTACTTGTAAATTCTTCTAGGTTACGGTCACACAGGTAACTTTGTACTCAGCAAAGTGCATTTACAATAAATAATTTGAACTGAAGTGTTAATTCGACGTTATTGCTTGCATCCTGCCATGTAACCGTATCTGAGGGCACGGCAGTGCCGCCGCCAAGTCAAGCAAAACAAAGGCACTGCCGTGCCATCCTTTTCTAGAAGCCCGAAGAAGATGTAATGTTAAATCAAGTCAGTACCGAGGGGTGTCTACAAAACCCGATTTCCACCGACTTGCCTATTATTAACCGTGGAGGGAGGATTCTTTATTTGAGAAGTATTAAATGTTCCTCCACGGTAAAATAATAGGCAAGTCGGTGGAGATCGGGTTCTGTAGACACCCCCCCGGTACTGACTTGGTTTAAAATTACATCTCAAAACTTTTTTGTCGTAAAAGAACTGCGTTGCGAGACTTGCACCTTTTCACATGTAGTAATGTTTTTTAATGGGATACCTTGTTTAGTATATTATAGGCTTTAACTAAGATTTAAAATTATTTTAATTTCAAAAGTTAATTGAACTTAGCGCGCTCACATATTAGCGCGCCTGCATGCAGGCAGAGTAGGTACACGGAAAAAATATTATACCTATAAGAATTTAATAATAATGAATTCTCTTCAAGCATCTAATTTGACTATTTCCCTAAGATAAATGTTCTTAATCATTTAATTCAACAGTAGCAACCGGTAAACGGAAGAGCGAAAAGTAAAGATTATTCGTTGTTGCAAAACTATGTTGCATAACTATTTGCTCTTGCACTAAGTGAACTAAAAGACCAAACTAGTCTCTTTGACGGATTGAACAAGATCAAAGCGCCTCCTTCAGTGGCAGACTAAGCTAGTCGGAGGCCCGGGGCGGCGTAGTATGTACCTATATGTATGTAATGTTAACACTTTATTCCACATAAAATCATTCAAAACCAATGCAAAATGAATGTTTAAATACAAAGCGAACTTATCCTTGTAATGTAAGGGATATCTTCCAGCTAACAGCTGACGAGAAAGAATAATTAACATCAAAGCAGAGCGCAGGCAGAGCGTAGTAGTATAGGAGGCCCCCAGTTCGCTTTTTGATTTTTTTCGGCTTGCATTCGGGCAGCCGCAGCTGAAGAGGACTCTGCTGCCGCGATTTGGAGGCCCCCTTAGTCTGCTGGAGGCCTGGAGGTTTCTTAATGAAACTAGTTTCATAGTAAAGAGAGTTAAAAAATAAATACACTGCACTAGGGGTGCGCCTCCAAAACTTGTCAAGGTTATATTTAAAAAAATGATTGATTTTTTATTACAAAACTTTAAGACCAAAGTCACAAATATTGTATTGGATGTAGTTGCCAACGATAAAGTGCCCTGCGTATGATATCTCTTCTTGATATTCAATCAGGGTGTTGGTGTAGAAGAGAGCATACATGGTGGTGACCTCAGGATCTGTGAGACAAAAGATTTCGTATTAAAATAGTCACATTTTATAAACTTGAAAAATTTTAATGTTTTCAACGCAGACAAAAGATTTAGCGATGTTACGAGTTGATTTTATTCCAACTCGGAAAACTCGAGTTGACTCGGCCGCTAACTCGAATCGAAACTGAGTTGATCCGCTTCGCGGCAGCGGCCAAACGGATCGGCGAGTCGAGTCGAGTTCAGCGTATTCTGCGTAACAAAATGAACATTCACCGAGTTGAGTTTCGAGTTGGCGAATCGCTGACTCGCGTACACTCGCATAACTCGCATTCGTTATCCGGTCCGTATCAATTCTAGCTAGAGTTAGGTATGCGAGTTGATTCGAGTTGCGAATGAACTCGATTCGAATCAACTCGTTTAGAGCCTGATTCGAGTTATTCGAATCAGACAACTCGTCTCGCTCATCGCTGAAAAGATTTATACTTAATTTCTGTCAACTGATTGAAGTAGATGATCAATTTGTGTAAGTTTTAAACGGTAAGGGGTTTTGGATTTATTGCGTATGATATATCGATACCTTTAGACTCAAAGGACGTAAACGCCGTAGGTTCTAATGGAGCTTACGCCCTTTGAGTCTAAAGGTATCGATATCTGATACTATAGGTAGGGTAAAATAATCGGGTGGGGCGTATAAACAGTTTCGACGAAACCGGTTAAGTTTTCAGAATTGTCATAAAACAAACCAAACCTAACCTATTGCCTGCTTGAACCATAAATATTGTCCAAATTACACTTATTTTATAGGAATCGATTATTTCATCACGTTATACCGAATTTAAAGGAGCGAGAGCGCGAGTTTCAATAATTCTACAAAATAGTCGCATTTTCCAACCAATAATAATTCCCGTAAAGGGTTCGATAACTATAGTTTCTTTTGTCGGTTCAGATTTCTAAAATTTTCCTAAATAGCGGTTTCATAGGGTTCGATAGAGTCACGAGGTCTCACAGATGCACTAGTTATTAGATACTAACCTGTACTCTCTCCTATACCTGGTCCTAATGCAAACGGGTAAATGTTAGTGTCTCCGTAGGTGTATACTTCTGCCCTCTCCAGACTCAGATCATGTAAATTCGGTATTATTACGGTTACAGTCAAAACTCCTGAAACCAAAAAGACTTCTGCATCAAAACAAGGCAACGCATCTTAGAAATCTGCAAACTTATTATTTTTGCTGAGTTACATACACCTTTTTTATTTCTTTTAATTGTTATTTTTAGTCTCTTAAAATTTCGCCAGCTATTCGCCAGAAAATGAATTATGATTTCCTCGATTTTGAAGTTAATTAATTCCTTTTTTAAAAAGATATATTCTATTACTTATTATCTTTCTTCCCAGGCAATCGTTTATGGTGTGAATTGGAGCGTCAATGAAAGGCGGAAGCTAGCGACAGACTAGTTTATTAGATATAGGAAATAAATCTACCCGCCACCAAACATAATCATAACATAACGTTCCACTTCTCCCTTCTAAGTTCCTTAAACTAAACTAAACTATTTATTATACTTAGGCTAACCAATTAATCACACTCCGTTTGGCCCGGTTGTGCGCACGCAGTGCCCGGGCGGACGCGCTCGCTGGAGGGGGCGACGGCGGCACACTTGGTGGCGAGGCCGGCGCGCTTGCCTCGCCCGCTGTATTCGCGCCAATCTGTGAGTCGCCCCGTGCCTCATTCGCTCCATCGAACGCATCCTCAAAGATGTCGCCCTCGGCTCCCTGTATTTCCTCCCCTTCTTCTGCCAAAGTACCCCTACTCATACGGGATAGTGAGTAACGAGTCTTGCTTTCTGTTGGGACAATCTGATCTACATGCCGACGCCACTCGACCCCGTTCCCTACGTCTACTTTGTATGAGACGGGACCCGTTGCTTTTACAATTTTACCCTCGGCCCACTTGCCCCCTTTCGCGCTATAATCACGAGCTAATACCATGTCGCCGGGTTCGAACCGGCGATATGTACCTGACGAGCGAGCCCGCTTTCGCTCCTGTGCGTCTCGCACGACGGCCGCGGTGTCCGGCCGCAGCGCGTCTAATCGGCTACGCAGGTGCCGCCCTAACAACGCCACGGCCGGCGACACCCCGGTCGTCGCGTGTTCGCAGTTCCGATACTGAAGGAGAAATTTATTTAAGGCGGTGCTCACATCTTCTCCCTCGTGTACAGCCCGCTTAATACATTTTTTTGCCGTTTTCACCGCATTTTCTGCTAAACCGTTTCCTTGGGGTCTATAAGGAGCCGAAGTGACATGTCTAATACAATTGTTTTCACAATACAATTTGAATTTTTGTCCACTAAACGGAGGCCCATTATCGGTCACCAGTTGTGAGGGCAAGCCGAATCGTGCAAAAATAGCCCGTAGGACGCTAATCGTCGCACCTGCATCCGTGCCGCGCATCGCTATCACCTCAAGCCATTTTGAATGCGCGTCCACTAAAACTAGATACCGTACTCCTGCGCAATCCGCAAAGTCTGCGTGCACGCGCCCCCACGGCTCCAGGAGGAACTCCCACGGGTGCAGGGGCGCGCGCGGCGGCGCGTCCCGCACGGCGCGGCACGCCGTGCACGTGCGACATAGCTCCTCGATATCCCGGTCTAAACTTGGCCAATATATATAACTACGGGATAAATTCTTCATTTTGTTCATGCCCAAATGGCCCTCGTGTATTTCTCCTAATATCTGCTTTCGTAAAGTAGCCGGAATTACTATTCTATATTTATAAATTAAACACCCTCTGTCTACAAGTAGCTCATTTTTCCTAGCAAAATACGGTTTTTCATCCTCGCAACTCGCTCCCGACGATGGCCAACCAAACAAAACATAACCTTTAACTTTACATAGCCCAGGGTCTCTCTCAGTTTCTTTAGCCACCTCTTTAAAGGAAATAGGTAAATAGTCCTCCACAATATTTAAATAATCTAACGAGTCTAGGCGGGAACTGTCCTGAGGAAGCGGCAGCCGAGATAACGCATCGGCCGGACCATTGTCCGCCGAACGAACGAACTCAATTGAAAAATCGTACGCAGCCAGGCGCGCCGCCCATCGCTGTAAGCGACTCGCCGCGGTCTGCGGAATGCCCCCCTTTACGGAGAGTGAACCTCCGCCCGAATAAATATTGGTGGTGTTTGGTAACACCGAACATAATGGCGAGTGCCTCCTTGTCCAATTGACTGTAATTGCATTCAGGTGGGCTCAGTGTCCGCGAAACACAGCTGACGGGTCGTTCCGAGCCGTCCGCATAGCGGTGCGCCAACACTGCGCCCAGCCCGTATGAACTACTGTCCACCGACAGCACCAGATCGCGCCCCTCTTCATAATGTGCAAGAACTCGCTCGCTCAAGAGAGTTCGCTTCGCCTCTGTAAATGCACCTTCACACTTGGAGTCCCACTTCCAGTCGCTGTCTTTTTTTAGTAAATTATGCAAAGGGTGTAACGAAGTACTTAGGTTAGGGATAAAGCGCCCATAATAATTTAGCATTCCTAAAAAACTTTTTAATTGTTGCACATTCTGAGGTCGAGGCGCACTGGAAATAGCTTCCAGTTTACATCGGTCCGGCCGCAAGCCGTCTTTATTAATGATAAAGCCCAAGTATTTAACACTATCTTGCATAAATCTACATTTGTTCAATTTAACTGTTAAGCCCATATCTCGCAGTCTTCCGAGAACAATTTTTAAATTATTTATATGGTCCCTATTATTCGAACCCGTGACGCAAATGTCATCTAAAAACACCACGCATCCCGGCACCCCGCGCAGCATTTCTTCCATTAGTTTTTGAAACTTTTCCGGGATACATGACAAACCATAAGGTGTGCGGCGATAAACAAATGTACCCATGTGCGTAGTTATGGCGGTGTAAGGTTGCGATTCGTACGCGTGTCGAAGGTCTATTTTAGTAAATCGTTCACCCCCGCTTAAATTTGCAAAAAGTTCATCAATGCGCGGTAAAGGATAGTAGTCACGTTTCAATTTTGGGTTAATGGTAATCTTATAGTCCCCGCAAATGCGTATCTCACCGTTCGATTTTACCACCGGAACTATAGGAGTACCATAGTCCGAGTGGTCCACGCGGTAAATAGACCCATCCGTTTCGAGGCGAATCAACTCCTGTTCTACACGCGCGCGAAGTGCCAGCGGGACCGGCCGCGCTCGGACATAAACCGGTTCCTCATCTGTTAACTGTAGTCGGATAGACTGCTTACAAGTACCCATCTTATCACTAAATACCTCAGGAAATTCATTACAAAGCTGTGTCACGAATTGATCGTCTACGATTGCATTGAGGTTAATTTGCGATATATTAAGGGCCCGTATCCAGTCCCGCCCCAACAACGGCCGCGCACCCCCTTTAATGACGTACAATCGTAATGATTTCTGATGTGTACCATTCAAATCCACATCGACCTCAATGTAACCTAGAGATTCGATTCGCGAACCCGAATAACCACGTAACATTAAATTATCTACAGTAATGTTTTTATGAGAAAACAATTGTCGGTAGGTATCATCACTGATGGCCGCAATACGGCTACCCGTATCGATCTCGCACTCAATACGATGGTTGTCCACTGTTAACGTAATAAAGTAAGGTTTGTTACCTTGAGCCGCCACATCGATGTTGAACATACCGTCGTCGTCCGACTCGTCGTTAACGTAATGGTGTCGCCCCCCGTTGCCGCACACCCGCTTGCACATAATTCTCAGGTGTCCCCTCTGACCGCACTCATCACAGTTGTAGTTCTTGAAACGGCATCTATCCGCCGTGTGCGCCTTGCCACATCGCCAGCAAGCCCGCCCTTGCGTCTCGCCCGCGGCCGCTCCGGCCGGCGCGCCTCTCGCGCCCGACCCGGTGGCACCGCCTGCGCCGGCTCCGCGCCCCGTCCGCAGCGCGCCCCGCGCCGCACGCGCAAAGTGCAGGCCTTCACCCGCATCGCCGCCCGTCGAGTCCGTCACCGCTATCCCAGCTCTCATGGTGCCGCTCACCTCCGTATGTTTTTCGGCGGCCTCCAGGGCCAGAGCTAGTTCCACGGCTTCCTTATATCTTATCTCCTTTTCTGCGAAAATCCTGGATCGCATCGCGTCACACGCTAGACCCGATACGAACTGATCCCTGAGGTTCTCTTCGAGGGTTGCATTTCCGAAGTTACACGTGGCTGCCAGATGTTTTAATGCCTGCAAATACTCCGTAAGGGATTCTCCCGCGCGTTGGCGTCGCTGCCTAAAAATATGGCGCTCGGCAATTTCCGACCTCTGCGGCTCGAGATGATCCGTTACGAGTTTTACTAATTCGTTATACGTTTTGTCCTCGGGAAAACTAGGCGAACACAAATCACACATTAGCGAATACGTTGCCTCTCCGACCACCGTAATCAACATCGGCACTTTTAACTCGTCATCTACTTCGTTTAACAAAATGTACTGATTCACACGACGTATATACGCAGGCCATTGTTTCGAAGATAAATTAAACGGTTCCAATTTACCGATCGGCATTTTTGCACTACACTATGCACGCGAATAAGCAAAAACTCCCGAAATTTCTAGAAATACGATAATCCCGTCCTCAGCGCCAATGGAGCGTCAATGAAAGGCGGAAGCTAGCGACAGACTAGTTTATTAGATATAGGAAATAAATCTACCCGCCACCAAACATAATCATAACATAACGTTCCAAGGATATTTTTACAAAGATTTTATACCATATTGGATTCCTCCGAAGTCTCTGGTGACCACAGGCTCCCTGCCTCTCAGATAAAACTTGAAGTAGGTGTTGTTGGAATATTTCGTTGCATTTTCGAATGTGATGGCAATAACTAAATTATTCGTCACTTTGTTGATACTGAAACAAATCGTCAATCAATCCTCATCAAAGAGTTCTTACTGGTAATATAAATATGTAGTTTTCAATGTGACAATTTTCAAAAGCAAAAATATGACGTGATCAGACAAATGAGAACAACACAAAGTTGTAGTTCTGTTACTTTTAACCAAGTCTCTACAACTCCTAACACCGTAAAGGCAAGTGACTTTGCTTATAAATCATATACAAAATAAAAATAAAAGCTTTATCTTTTGTATAGTTATCATTCTCAAGAAAAAGGTCCAGGATACCTACGAATAGATAATAAGGACCTAGAAATAAGCTGGAATGAAGATACAATTTGAAATCATCTGTCTAGATAAGACGCAAAGAGATTATATCTTTATGATTTAGCAACAAAGTTATTATAAAAAGTACTGTAATTCCATACATGTGCCTATAAATTTCCCTTAATTCCTCATGGATGCCATAATCAGAACTAGATTTTGGGAAAATGGTGACTAATGTGGACCTATGTCGTCTGAATAAATGATGATGATTATTATTAATGAGAACACTCTGGATTTAAAAAAAACATCACTTTATAAACGACAGAGTTCTAATGTAACAAACATTAACTTGAGAATCTCCTGCTTTTATGTGAAGTCAGTTAAAGCATATATATATATATATATACATACTAAAATTCAGAAATCCGAGCGTTGTTCAATCCACCATAGTCAGCAATGATCTGGGTCTCTGAAATGTTGGCACTGGCGAAGTGGTAGTTTCCTTCTGCTCGGTACAGAGGGTCCGGCAGAGCCCTCCCTGAGATCTTGCAGTGGGAGTGCTCGGCGAAGAACTTGCGGATGCAAAAACTGTCGTACACTTGACATGGACGCTTAAGTTCACCGTGAATATCTGGGTAAAGAGAGATTGTGTAAAATACTAGAAGATAATCGTGAAAGCTTTAAATATCATCATTATTTCACTGACAAATAAACTTTAAGTCCCGAGTTCTAATATTTGTGTGATCAGTATATGTATTGGTTTCTATTACTTATAGTAAATGCATTGCTTTGTTTAGGATAATATCAATTGGTCTCCCGATATTTATTTCAGCCTGGACACGTCCGTGAGTTGATTTGAATCCCAATCTAGGCCATACTGGGCCGCTATTGGATATTATACAAACAGCAACCAATCCAAAAATAGTAACCACCGCAGTTGCTCTATGAATTCGATTCCATTTGATGATGCCTTTTGTATTATGGCTCTTGCTTGCAGAACTGTGTTAATTTTTTCTTTGTCCTTTGTTTCGTTCATGTATCTCTCTCTCTTCTTAATCGTTCCCCCATTACTGGGGATCGTGACTCCTTTTCAGGCGATCAGCGGTCTGTCTCCAACTGATCCGGTCAGCGTTCATGTATCAGTGATAGAAAAAGTCGTGGTGATAAATTATGATTCACAAATATATGAAAATACGAATTAAAATTATTGACTTACCTGGGTTGCCTGCATCAAACTCAAATGCATAGCCGTTTCTTTCAAAAACGCCTCTTTCATCATTGTACCCATTTCTGCCTACATATCCATCATATTGGAAAACATTCCCTATTTTACCACTATTTCTAGGATAATTAATTGGTGTATCTCCAAAGTAATTTCTAGGAAACCGTTTAATAACTTTGGTCAAATCTAAATTCTTATCCACGTTCCCCAGAATATTGACACTTTGTGTTTTCTGCAAAGCACTCACTACAAAAAGTGTTATATATAAAAGATTCATTATGACTGATAGGTGCACCGCCTCTGTAGGAGATTCAATTATATTATGGCCTCTACCGATCTGTATTTATCTGCAGTTTGATTCGTGATAGATACGTGTTAGCGGTCATAAATTTTAAACAGACTAATTCGTATAGAATTATTTTTAGGCTAAGAGCCAAAACGCATGCCAAATAGTGTCCGACTGAAACTAGTTTTGACGGTCGAAACCGAAACTGAATTTCGGCTTTGATCTCAGTTTCGGCGGAAACCGAAACTTCCATATTAGGACATATTGTCCTAGAAGGAAGGAAGTTGTAGGAAGAAAAGAAAATGTGAATCATAATCAGTCAGTCTTAATTTTTAAACAACATATTAATCACTTAGTCTCTGATGTTTGAAGTAATCATTAATATAACTTCTAATTTCAAATAAATTATCATCGCTTTTTGAAATAAGAACTGTCCGACCGCAGCGCGAAACCCTCAAATTCATTTTCGGTCGTAGTTTCGGCTGGATGGTAGCCAAAACTGAAACCCGTTTTTTAGCCGAAACTAGGCCAAAACCGAAACTTCGGTCGGACTCTAATGCCAAGTTCTGAAACATTATTTAAGAATTTCCAAGCATAGAAACGAAAGATGTAAAGAAGAAACTTTCTAATATTATAGGAAAAAGAATAACATAGCTGAAGTAGAAGTGAGTAGGATACTTGGCGATGATAAAGGACGGGAGATGGACTGTAGGTTTTTGAATGGCAGCCGGGGTCCTAAAAAGATATAGCGGAAGGTGTGCATGAAAGAGACATGTCTCCTTACCTATACCTTACAAAATATGTTTTGAAAGAGCCACTTCGATTTTTACCGAACTTTTAGAAATTAACATCACTTCAATTTTATTTTCGTGTGCTAACATTGATACCCACAAAGATTTGCCAATTCACCAAATCGAGATGGCGGAGCAGGACTTCATCGAAAAAAATCGCATTGAAAAGTAAGTTTTTATGCTGTTATTCTGAACGTTTTTACAATATAATATTTTGATTTAACTCTAAAATTATGGTACAACTAGGGTATGCATTTATTTAAACTTCTAATTGTTGTTCATTTAATATTATTCGAGATGTTATAAAAAAATTAAAGTTATAGTATTTTTTGGCTACTTGCCATGAAAGAGGACATGTGATGAAAAAGCCGGATCTTTCATGCCTAGGCATGAAAGATCCGGCTCTCTCATACATAACAACCTATTTTAGACCTTTGCTATTACCAATGAGAAAACTACCGGCTCGATGTTCAGATGACATCTCTCGCACGGAACCCAAGCAGTGGATGAGGCAAAGGACCGAGACAAATAGCGTAATAAAGAAGAGGGCTATATAAAAGACTAGCATTTATCCGCAGCTTCGCCTGCGTTATTCCCTTTATTATCCTAAGAAAGCTATTTACCGAGATATAAAGTATCCTACTCGTATATTTCAATGTAGGACTTGGTCTACTTACATGACAAATTTCAGCTCAATCCGTCTATTTATTATCCCGTTATTTAGTAACAAACATCCAAGCATCTAAACATCTAAACATCCAAACATCTTCACAAACTTTCGCTTTTATAATATTAGTGGGATATAGTGGGAAGTGGGATGGGATAGACAGGCTTGGTTGGATACATATAAAAAAACCCTATTGTCAGGAGCATAAAGGCCCACTGTACTTATTGTAATTGACCGAGTGAAGCGCTATATAAGGTCCTAATTTATTTTATTAGTTGCAGATATTTTAACACATTATACTTTACATTAAAATAATTAACTTTAAATAGAAATTAAGAAATCTTTTCAAATAACTTTTTTGATTTCATTTACCTAACAAAAAAATTAATTAAATAAAAAAAATCACCATGTGCATTATCACATGTCACAATAACACTATCTGTCATGTCAACAATTGTTTGTCGTAAAGGTCGTAACGGTTCGGCGGGAATACTCCAAATGTCATGAGGATGGGATTTATCGACGTGAAGTGGCCAGTTACAGTTAAGTGGTACGTAAAATAGCTACTAGAATCTGTTCAATGACTTTTCATTTAGTAATCACGTTAACAGGGTGTTATTACGTAGCAAATTTGTTTTTACTTTTTCTCCAAAAAACATCGTAAAAGCTATAATGTTTCATGCTTTAATATACTCCAGAGACCGAGTACTATCAGCTGTTAAAATATCTGCAACTAATAAATTAGGACCTTATTATGTATCGCGCCACATTACACCGCCACGGCTGATGAGGTGGCGGAGTACGTTCGTCAGAAAACCGGCTTCTCGCTGAGGGTGTTCCAGCTGCGTTTGCGTCACTATGTGCACTTCAGCTCGTTTGTGGTGCGCGTGCCGCGGCCGCTGCAAGAGACCATCACATGTGCTGACTTCTGGCCGAAGGGTGTCGTGTTTCGACGGTTCCGGGGCAACCTGCCGAATCCTACACCAGAGACCACGATGCAACGGGGCCACGCCGTTTCGTCGCCTGAATAGTATTTCTACGTTTCATGACGCATTGTTAGGGTTCCGTAGCCAAAATGGCAAAAACGGAACCCTTATAGTTTCGTCATGTCCGTCCGTCTGTCTGTCTGTCTGTCCGTATGTCACAGGCATTTTACTCAAAAACTACATGATGGATATTTATGAAATTTGGAATATAGGTGTCTTTTATGAGCCGCTACTTAGTTTGGTATATAAATAATTAAAATAAATATTTTTAGGGGGGGCACTCCATACATGTTAAAGACAGTAAAAACAATTTTTTTCAGCAAATATCAACGTGTGGTACATAGTTCGACAGCTCTTTAAAAAACACTATAAGGTTCCTAAGTAATGTTTTTGATTAAGTGAATGTATTTGGAAATAATCGCTCCGAAAGTTGTGTAAATTGTCCCCCCCCCCCCTCTATTTTCTAAACCGTGCGCCCGAAAAATATGAAAAAAATCACGCTTAATTAATACTTTCAACGAAAATTATTTTCAACAAGATCGAATGTACCGTTTTTGAGTTATTGCCGATAAACTGCGCTTCTCAACAAAAGGACGTAATTGCTATGAAGATACGCTCTTTTGTTGTTGTACTTTTTTTACATCGTATTTTTTACCTTATAGTTACGGCTGTGGAACCCTACACTGAGCATGGTCCGACATGCTCTTGGCCAGTTTTTTTACTGTAATGTCATGGTAACATGTATTAATAAATAATAAATAAATCTCCGTTTCAGCTTGGGCAAAAATGTTTTTGTATTCTGTCTGCATTTCTGGATGTCCGGCTGTTCTCCTGTACAGTAGGCTTATGAAGCTAGGCTTTATCGTTCGATAAATAAATGGTAAAACATCCGTCACTTAGCATTACATAAAGACAAAAGGACATACCTACCCTCTAAGTTTTTCCCAGGTTAGGATAGGAGGATAGAAATTAGTAAGGTACGCGATATCTTACCACGCTACCTGCCCTATCATGCCTGCCTCATGCTAATTTCTTCCCCGCCTAGCTATTGCCTTACACGAAGAGTCATTGCATTTATTCCAGTACCGCATTGGGTCATTCCACGGTAAGAGGTAACGTGAGTCACAATTTTCATTAAGGTTTAAATCATCATGATGCAAATTAAAGTGTTAATAGATCTCTAAACAAGTGTTACTGATCATCCCTAGATATATTAACACTAAAATTTGTATCTTTAATGAAAAAACACGCAATGAATTCCTGACTCACCTTACATTTACGCGGAATGACCCATTGTTGAACCGCAATTGTGTGTATAAATAGTTATTTAGTTGACCGATTGGCCACCGGATGTCTCCGGTGGTACCCGTTTTTATATGCATTTATTTAGTTTACCAATTGACTACTGGATGCCTCCGGTGGTACTTGTATATAGTTTAGTTTTTAATGTCAGGGCAGATGTCATGAGTTGTGAAAGTGGTATTCGTTTCTTATCAACAGAGGCCTCCGGCTGTCCCATCTTTGTAAAGATTAGTTCGTCGTCGGAATCTAGATGGCGGTAAATGTCCGTGTTTTAACCGTATAACTGTAAGGGAATTCCTACCTTTCGCTGAGCCCGATAGAGGGCGGTGTCACGACGGGAAACTAGCGAACGGTTGTCTGTTTAAAATTATATTAAGGTTTGGAATTTCCATTGCTAGTCCAGTAACAAATAACAAAAGTAAATAGTTTAGAATGAAATATACAGGCGCCAGTCATTACAAGAAACGCCGATCTTGTACTACTACGCATTAGAAGCGCTGGTTTTCAAGGCGCAGAATATCGAAGAGATGGCATCCGTCACCCATTTCATCAAAAACTTACAGGACACATACAAGCCACACATTGCAGCGGCGAGCATTCGTTCTAAAGACGACCTCAAGGCGCCCATCCAAAATTATATGAATATCTTTGAGTCCGACAAGATACCACCGGTGAACCTACCACTCACGGAACCCATCGCGCCGGCGATGCAGGGCCGGTACATATGGCCCACAATGGGGGCGTCAACCCCTCGAACAGTGGCTTCTCCACATTTGTCGACGTCGATTAGGCTCACCCAATGTTTCCAATCATAACTAACACAACCTGCTAGTAGCTTTCCCTGAACAGGGATTTTTTCTCCGCAGCTTCTGTTCACCTTCTATCTTGGAAATTCTATTAGCCTCATTTACTTTTTTATAAGGATTCGAATTTAAGGCTGCGATTCCACCAGAGCTGTGCGATAGCGTAACGATGTGCGAGGAAAAATTCACCAATGAATACGGGTCGCGCACTCCTCAACGGCCGAAGTTTGACTAAGTACTCATTCGTCTCAATACTTTGCCTCTGTCCTAGGCATATTTTGTTAAATGAGGGTGCGTTTGACCTTGGTCTCACCTGATGAAAATTGGAGACATGGTTTATGGAGCATGCTTACTCAAAAGGTGCATGCATGCAAGTTACCGGAAACTCATATGCCAGAAGGGAATTCCAATCATTAGTGGTACGAACCAGGAAAAATCACTCAAACCCTCTTTTTCAATTTTTTCCGACTTTAAGCTAACTATGGTCAGCCGGGAAGTAGTCGAAATTGTTTTAATTTTAAATATTTTATTAGAAGAGAAACATTGAAAAATGATATGCCTCGGCGGACAGGATTCGAACCCGTGTCTCCGGGTCAACACAGGCGCACTATAGCTTGGCAACTTCGTTGGTGACACTCACATGTGTGCTTTTTGTTACGTGCAGCCGTAACTGCTTACACAAGTTGGCGCCAACACGAACGGCGACCGAAGGAGGCAGCCTCCGCAGGCAGCCGTTCGTGTTGGCGGTAACTTGTGTAAGTAGTTACGGCTGCACATAACAAAAAGCATACATGTGAGTGTCACCAACGAAGTTGCCAAGCTATAACAATACCCAAGTCATCCAATTTCTTAACCAGTCTGTTCTGAGAGGTGTTTGTTTTACTTTTGCCGACGAATTCAGTGCCTATACTCTGAATATCTTTGTTCGAAGTTCATATTGTAACGTCCCTCTTGCTCTCTTGTTTTAGAATATTTGAGGAAAGAATGAAGACACTTGAAGTGTAGGCCCTAATATTATCTTCTTGGGTTGGTTTCGTGAAGCCTTTTGGGTAGTCGTACTTGCTGCATGCTGACTATGTAGTCGTAACCATTTGACAAACCTATTCGAGTTTGTGATTGTGTTTAAAAACACGAAAAAATGAAAGACCGTAGTTTTGTATGAAAATAAAGTTTATTGAATAAATTTGTCTATTATTATGATCTGGGTCCCGTTTCTTGAAGCTACTAGTTACAATTTTATAAGTCTAAACTAGCAACATTGGCCAAATCAACCAATGGCGTTGCTGAATTTGACCAAAGTTGCGATTGTAGACTTGTAAAATTGTAACTTGCAACGTCGTGAAACGAGGTCCTGGTGGTAATACAATTAGATACGTACAAAAATAATCTGCATATCTATTATAAATAATAAATAAATAAATTTATTTATTTCAAGTAACCACAGACTCATATAATTTTGTTAGTAATAAATTAACCTTAAAAAGAAAGATGTTAGTAGTAGTTCTTACAGTATACATTTTTGTCTCGATAAGTGCATTTCACAGCATTGTCTCATATAGGGGCAGTCAAGCCTGTCCGCTATCGAGCGCAGGATGGGGCTGGGGCTGGCACGCACCCGGCGCACCAGGGATGTGCATCGTTTGCGAATTATGAATATATACATCTTGCTGAACATTTATATAAATACCTTAATTATTTATTCTTCTGCATTTCTTTTATGTACATTACTTTAAAAAGTTGAGGTAATACCTTTCAAACAAAACAATTCCATAGTTATGAACTTAATTCAAAATCAGTCAAATTAAGGTAGAAGTCACAGTGCTCGACATTGTACCAGTAGTCGCCATTTTGAATGTTAAGTCATTAGCAATAGAGGTTACAGCAGGGTGTCAACTATTGGGCATTAGCGTGTCGAGCACTGGGACGTTTACCTTACAGTACTTTAAGTCCAAAATCGCAAATGTTATACTGAAGATAGTTTGTACCATAAAACGTGCCGTCCGTGAAGAATTCTTCCAAGAGCTCATTCGGAACATTGACAGTAGTAAGAAAAACTACCATAGCCAACACCTCGGGATCTGAAAAAAATAATTACAATTAATTACCATTGAAATACCGGGTGTCGCCTGTAACAGGAGCAAATAATTAAAACGTAGATTCTACTCATCAAACAATAAAACTTTCGTTCAACAACTTTTAAAAATTATGTCATCTTTAGATTTTAACTTTTTCATACAAATTAAATGTAGTATTTCCAATGTACGTTAACATTAGTCTAATTGACGTCGCTTGTCACGCTACGAAGATAATTAACATCGCAATTCATTGCGGCTCCAAATAAACTTTAAAGTGTACTAAAAACCAAAACGTAAGTTATTTTTAAATGTCGCTGAACAAATGTTGTTCAGTCTGAGGAGTATACCAACCTTAGTTTTAATTATTTGTTCCTAGTACAGGCAACACGTTGTATAATATGTATGGAAGCGGGTAATTCCACGACAAAGAGTAACATAAGTTACCAATTTCTCGCGTATTTCTTCATCGATGGTGCAAATTCAGGTGTCAAAAATTATTTGTAGGGATTAAAGTTATACTTATCTAGATTAAAACGAATACTTGAATTTACGCCATAAATAAATAAATACGCGATGATATGGTAAGTTCGGTTACATTTTCATGGAATTGCCCAAGCGTAACTGACGCTCAAAATTGGCCCCACGGATTACGTAAAGGGGCGGAGCTAGTACTTTATGCAAAAGCTAAAACTATTACGTCAAATGAATTTCTCACGTTAGTAGCTTTGTAACCAATCACAGATTTTTGTCTTTTAAACGATATGCAATCTACCCGAAATTGCAGTCTTCTCAAACTAAATAGTAAGACTAATCATAAATGACTTTAGACTCACAGATAGTAAACATTAAGTTGGTTACCAATATCACTGGATACATAAGACGTATTGTACTTAAAAAGTGGGCGTTATGGGGCAAATCCTAGAATTTAATCAGATAAAATATTCAAACGTTATACAGAAACACGAATGGATATTATTTTAGATGTTTTTTTTTGTTATATGCATATTTGAGAAATATCCATGTTTCTGTAAAATTGTTGAAGTCATAAACCCCAAATTTACAGCGGTATTTACAATATGTTTTATTTTTAACAATGTTCTGATCATTGTTAAAAATAAAACATATTGTAAATACCGCTTTTTAAGAAGTAAATTCCCTTGCAGTGGCAGCGTAAATGCGATGTAATAATTAAATCAAGCCAATTCTGTGTTATTCATAGGTTTACTTGTTTAGTGGCAGGTGATCTACATTACTGTTTTAGAATGTTAAGTGCACACTATGATATGAATATGCAGCGATGTACCTATCTCGTATCATTTGCACATCTGATTTCTCCCTATAAATGTCGAGCATTGCCGAGTATCAATGTGGAAATAATCGTACTGTACCTATTATGAGTACTTTCGCTGTATACTAACCTGTACTTGCTGCTAACCCTGGGCCAATAGCAAATGGAGGAAGAGGACTATCCCCGTAAGTGGTTATCTCAGCCCTGTCCAGCCTCAAGTCATCCAAACCGGGAATCACAAAAGTCACGACCGTTTTTACTGAAATACAAAGTGTTTTTTTTTAAGTTGAGACAGTTATACTTTTAATGTTATTTACTTTGCCTGCGTTTTTTCCAATTTTATTATAAGGGAACTCTTTATCGGTTTAAAATGTCAATCTAGGTTCGGTCTACTTTGTTATTTGTATGCCAACTTTAATCTAATCCATTCAATCATTATTACCTTCTTTGGGAACAAAAAACATCTAAACATCTTCACAAACTATCACATTTATAATATCAACAGAATCGTCAGTTGTTTCAGAGGTTACTCTTTGACTCCATCCTGATCCATGAAGTCGAAATTACCAGAGTATATGGAAAATTTCTTGAATTAGCATGAATTAGCAGAAGTATTTGAAAAAGCTGGGTAATTCAAGATCTAAACAATGGCGTTTGTTACTAAACGGATTCATTCGAGGTAAATCTGCAAGGTGCGTAGAGACCAGAAGTCTATCTACAAAAATTTCTAAATGATCAGAATGCTTAAGGCCCGGTAGGACCTGGCTCGCATTTCACATACAACTAGGGTCGGGCGGAATGCAGATTATTGCAGATTATCTTCGATTTCTAACATAAAAGTATACGTTATCAACCCAAACATGAGAGGATGCCCTGCATGACTGTGAAATCATGATTGTCAGGTATTAATTTTGTCAGAAAAGGTAACTGGTAATGAACAAAATGAAAAAAATACTTTTCATCACACTTGCTCGTAAAGGGTGTTATAACACGCGCGCTTATAGACCAACTCGAGCCGATTTACCCCCCGTGGGTTACAAATATCTATAACTCCCACGGGAGGAAAAACTGTATGAAAATCTATAACTCCCTCGGGAGTTATGAGTTTGGTTTTAAAAGTCGTACGTCATTTCAGACTAAGGAGGTTTCGAATCAGCCAAGGCTATTTCACATGTTCAAAACTTGGCTACAAAACCAATTTTAGTGTAAAATAAAACTTATATGGTATATTTTACTATTATTTCCGTAGTTTTTGCGATTATTTTAATGCAATTAAATTAATTTAGTTTAAAATTATATTTTGAAAATCGGTACAATCTGACGACATTGCCTGTCAAGTTTAAAAACTAAACGCAGTTCTTAGCATTATCTGTGGAAGACTATATTGAAAAAGTTGACAGTTGAAGTTGTCTCTTAGCGGGTGCGTTTAGTTTATTTCATTTTTATGTTTTATTTTTTTTTTCCTCGCAAATGTGATGAAAAACAGGGCAGTAAGAAGATTACAAACTCGAGTCATTAAAAGCCCTCCGCCTACGGTGTCGGGCTTCTAATAGACTCTCGTTAGTAATCCCCTTCTTACTACCCTCGGTGCACAATGTACTATTATTTTATAGTGTTTTCGCGCTACTTTTCTATCGAGCGAAGTGTTCGTTATCGTGTTCTAAGTGAGAGGAAGCCCTAGATACAGTTCTGAATATTATTATATATGTTTTACATTGACTTACGAGTCAAATAAGTTCTCTAAAAATGATTTGGAAACTAGGCTTCCGCGCCCGATTCTCGTCTTACCTCGCCTTAATGATAAAATAAAAAATAAAAAACCTCGGAATGCCTCTGTCCAAATTTTTGCAATGCCCTCCAGGGTGTTTTATGTTACTATTTTTTTTTTCTTATGTAAATTAGTATGTAAGGATAATATGTAACATGTGAATGCAATAAATAAATGAATATCAATATGAATATCGTACTCCAAAAGTTCAAACCAAAAAACATAAAAAAAGGGAAGAAATACCAAAAAGTAAAGATCCAAAGTCTCGAGTTACGACCGGTTCCCTGCCTCGAAGGTAAAATTTTGCATAGGTATTTTTAATAAACACTGAGACCAAGTCGAAACTCAAAGCAATTACTAAGTTGTCCGTTTTTTTGTTGATACTGAAATGAAGGAAAAATATTTAGTTAGAATATGGATGATGGTTAAGAAAATATCATTCTATTTAAGGTAAACGTCCAAGTATTTAACACGTTCATTTCCAATTTGACACATATTCGTCACCACTATTCCAAATGACTTAACATTCAAGATGGCAACCACTGGGGCACTGTCAAATACTCGATCATCTACCTTAGTCCGTCGGATATTTTATCGCAAAATATTGAACACGGTATCTTTTGCTTCATTAAACTAGTAAAAATGTACAAAGGGCATTTCCTCGACAGAGTGTAACGTAAGTTAGGTACCAATTCTTCGCGTGTTTTTTAATTTGATGGTGCAAATTAAGGTGTTAATATATCCAGGGATTAATGTTATACTTATTTAGATTAATACTTAAATTGACTCCATAAATAAATAACTACGCGGTTAAAATATTGAACACGTATCTTTTGCTTCATTAAACTAACAAAAATGTACAAAGATAAAAACCATCAAAGCATGTTACGTGACCACTCCAGTAGGCTTATGATGCTACGTTTTGTCACGCGATAAATAAATGATAAAGCATCAGTCACTCTCACACACTATTTGTCAGAACGTGACGGATAGAGATGTGCCATTCTCGGAAACGTTCTCCGTTTAGTATGGAGAGAGAACGTTCTCGAGAACATTTCCCATACAAAACTGAGAACGTTTCCGAGAACTCTCGAGAACGGCACAACTCTAGTGACGGATGCTTTATCATTTATTTATCGCGTGACAAAGCGTAGCATCATAAGCCTACTGCTGTGCCAAGAATATCCAACAAAGAAGAGGGCATCTAAGAGGAATTGGACAGTACTTACTAAAATTCCAAGACCCTGGCTTTATTCAGCCCTCCGTATTCGAGATCATTGAGAACACCTGATATGTTGGCGCTAGCGTAGTTGAAAGTGCCTTGGGCCCGGTAGAAAGGATCGGGGAGACGCCTGCCAGATATTATACAACGCGAGTGTTCGGCAAAGAACTTTCGGATACAAAACGTGTCGTAGGCTTGGCATGGGCGCCTTATTTCTCCATGAATATCTGTATAAAAAAAATCATAACTTTAGTTATATTTTGTTGATAACAGCACCATATAGGGTCGACAAATGTATTGTCAAATTCAGGCATGGAACTAAAATCAAATACCTACTTGTCGCCTTTTGCCGCAATTTCACCAGAGCTGTGTGAGCTAGCTAAGCTACCAGCAGGGAAAGAACATCAATGAAGCCCTCCTAGCCTCCCTTAGCGCAGTTCTGCATGGGTGGAGTTATTCTTCTTGCACTCAGTGCGTTATTATGACGAAACTTCCTATTTCTTTTACTATACAGCGATAGAGAGAGCGAGAGAGAGAGAGAGAGATAGAATTTAGTTAACTAGATGATGTTGAGAAGTGAAAACAGCCTGAGTATGTAGCTATCTAAAAAGAAAAACAACACACTTACCAGGATTTCCCGCATCATACGGGAAATGATATTCTTCCCTTTCGTATATACCTCCTCCTTTGTCGTAATTGATTTCACGATCAATGTTCTTGTTAAGCAAAATATCACCAATGTTCCCGCCTCGCTTCCAATCCCGATAATAATCATTATTGATCAATATACCATCGTTTTCTTTTAAATTACCATATGTACCATAGAAATCATTACTTTCACTACATGAGCACACTGTGAGAGAAATTAAATATACCAAACTCTTCATTTTAGAAATCTACACTATTATAAACATAGATTCGTGTTGTTGATGATTGATTCTGAGGATGAATGACGGTAGATAAGTGTACTTAGGGTCTATTTATCTACATAATCGCATGTATGGATGTAATTATGGAACAGTGTAATAATCACCACAATCAACCCATTTTTCACACACGATACTACAAGTAAATGTAAAAGTGTGAGAGGCCTTAGAAGATTTGAAATGTTTTTCATCAACTACGGCAGTGGTGTGCAAACATTAATTACGAAGGGCCAGAAAAATTAAGCAATTTCAGAGGAGGACTAGAAAATATATTATCACGGGCCATATACTATTTATTTCGAAGGACCGGTGGCCCAGATTAAGCCCTCCCATGGGCCGGAGATGGCCCGCGGGCCGTATTTTTTGGCCACACTGGACTACGGCAAAGGTATTGATAAATGGCCATCAGATTAAAGTTTATGATAGTTTTATATGAGTTACAGGCACCGACGGAGCTAATATTTGGTGTTGTTGGAGATTTTATTGACATTTTACAATCTTTAGTGATACACACAAAATTTCTTAATGAAAATTTGATAAAATACATAGGTATCGACTGTCTGCTGTTAGACCATAAAAAAATATTCTCGTGCTTTGCTAGATATTGTTTTCAGATGATATATTTTTATTTGTGTCAAGAAATGAAAGACTTTCATTGTTATCATTTTGTATGTCTGCAAAATATGTATGTCGAATGTCGAAAAAAAAACTAAATATTTTTCAAACCGAAATCACAAATGTTATACTGAATGAAATTGATTGCGTAGAAATTTCCTTCAGTTAGAAACGCTTCTAGTGTATCTAAGGGGACATTGGTCAGAATGCTGGCAAACTGGAGAAGAACTTCTGGATCTGCAATAAGAAGGCAAAAACAAGAATAAAATAAAGGACTTATTAATATTTGACGAGTTCCCTAGATTTCTTAAAGATTCTAATATAAGATTCTGGTGACTGACAATATGGTCTGGGAAAAGGCGCGCAGCAGTAGATTAGCTTGGTATGGGCATGTAAGGAGGAGGGATGAAAGGCATATAGATAAAGTAATTTTAGGGATGAATATCAAGGGACGGAGAGCAGGTGGTACGTCAAAGAAGCGATAGATGGATTGTGTGAAAGAAGACATGAGAAAAAAAGAAGTGAATGCTGAGATGACGAATGATAGAGGAGAATGGAAGGAAAAAACGTGTTGTACCGACCCCACATGAAGTGGGATAAGGGCAGGGAGATGATGATGATGATCGTGACAATATGGTCTGGCAGGTATGTTCTTTGAAACCAAAAAAAATATTTTCTGAATCGGTCCAACCGTTCTCCCTGCCAAGATATAAAAAAAATCCTATGTTTCAAAATATGACTTGGTCTACTTGTATGCCAAATTTCACTTGAATCCTTGCTAGTGCGTTATTTAGAAACAAACACCCAAACTTCCAAACTTTCACATTTACAATATTGGTGGAAAGGATAGCATGCACGAATAATGTTACCTGTACTTAATCCTATCCTCGGTCCAACAACGAATGGAGGTATGGGTTCGTTAAGGTATGTAGTTATTTCAGCTCGGTCCAGCTTCAAGTCCTTTAGATGTGGTATTACCACCGTTATTGTCAGTTTCACTGAAATCGTTATATTATAATTATTGAATAAAGCATTTGAAGGGTACACGGGAAGAACATGTTTAGAGTGCAACTACGATAAGTTTGCAGAACAGAACATGGCAACACCTCCGCTTAAAGTCAATTTTTTTTATGAAAATGTGTTCCGCTCTGCAAAGTTATCGTAGTCGAACTCGTAGTCACCTAAGTAACTTTTTGAGTTGTAGCTGTTTAACATTCAGTCATTATGAACAATTACTATGGTAATCATTTCTTGAAAAGTGAATATTTTTTTAAGATGTCCACATGTACTCAAGTGGTAAGTTATAGTTCATTGCGAGATCAACATTTTGAGATTAAAATCTCATTTTCTAAAAAGGTTACTAGACATGTCCTTTCAGTGTACATTTTCATTTATAAAGCCTTCGACAACTTGGAATTAATTTAGCTCATCTTCATGAACTACAGTCAAATTCACTATCCAAAACATTTTTTGTGAGAAATGTGAATAGAACATTCAAATGCTCTTAAATATTGGAGGAATGCCCATCTTTCGATTTTGAATTTGGTAAAAGTGTAGCGATTTATCGATTCCCTAGTAGACCTAGACTTATACCTCGTATGTTCAAAAGCACGAATCGCTTTAGTTGATTAACCTTTTTTTTCGACGGTGAAGATTTTTTTGTTGGTAAACAAAATCTTTTTGGGATCGTGTCTCCATAGCAGCTGTTGACATCATGCGAGCCTTAATTTTCTTAAACGATCGTTTAAGTAGTAGACTTTTCTTCGACTATAGGCCCTTTAGATCATACCTAAATATATTACCTTTAGATCATATTTCGATATTCG
This sequence comes from Eudemis profundana, assembly GCA_947034925.1. Taxonomy (NCBI): domain Eukaryota; kingdom Metazoa; phylum Arthropoda; class Insecta; order Lepidoptera; family Tortricidae; genus Eudemis; species Eudemis profundana. The sequence goes on along the minus strand of OX344806.1, from coordinate 3,559,312 downwards.
GTTCACCGAAAAATAACACCCGAATCATTTTATTTTCTAATTGACAAGGTTTAAATTTAAAATTTAAAAAGTTTTCTTCAATGCAATTTTTTTTGGGCCTTTCAAAAAATCGTCTCAAAAGTTATGAACACACGAGGTACATATTACGTTTAGGTAGAGGTATGTGTGAGGTATAGATAGATAAACATATTACGGAAAGAGGCGCTAGCGAAGTCCCTCAGCACGGTAGGTTCCCTGCCCCTGTGGTAGTACTTCACGTTGACGTTGTTGCTGAAGAGGCTCACGGAGTCGAAATCCAAAGCAATCACTAGGTTGTCAGTCTTTTTGTCGATACTTAAAAAACAAATTCTCATTTTAGTACAATAAGTGTAACATAAGAAAAGAAAGGAAAAATAATTATTGTGAGAATAATGGATTACAAAGAAAAACTAACCGATAAAATCGTTACTATATGGTAGTATGTAGTTGCGAGTCGAGAATATTAACTATGATAAGAAAAGACTAATGATTAAGCATACATAATGATTTAAGAAAACACAACAATATTATTTTGTACCAGTTAAAAATTTATATATTTTTCCTCAAAAATGGTTGGACATTATGTTACATTAAGATACTAACGTGATGTTAATTGGAAAAAATAACAAATATTTCTTTATTATAACGCCGCCTTGTTAAAAGACTACGAGTTTGCGGCGCTTGCGGTTGAGACCCTGGGACCCTGGTCGGCCGACATGAAGACTTTCATGAGGACCCTGTCACCGCGGCTGGTCCACGCCTCGGGAGATCCCAGAGCTGGCGCTTACGTCTCTCAAAGAATTGCACTCGCAATCCAGAGAGGTAATGCCGCCAGCGTAATGGGGACCATGCCGCAGACCGAATCGCTTGAAGGAGTATTGTTTTTGTAATTTTCCTCTTTTGTATATAGCTTAACTCGTTTTTAGGTATATTTAGGTTTTAGTTTATAGTTTACTCTTTTGTTTGTTTTATTACCGTTGTTCAACTAGTTTTCTAAGTTTAGATACTAACTAAATTTAAAATTTGGTGATTTGCCAAATAACGTCGACTATTCCTCTATATAAAAAATGACAAACATAAACAACTGCATGAAAACTTACGCAAACAAACACAGCTTGCTTTAATTACTACCCAAAACTATTTACACTGAATTAGCAAATTAACATTTAGGTAATATAGATTTCCGCCAAGTAACGCCAAAAACAATTAATTACTCGTATTATTGTTGCAATACAATGCCACACCCACTAGCTTATAAAATAATAATCATAAAAACATTGATTGAACTTTGATGAAACGTTCATCAATTACATAAAGGTCTCTCAATAATGTTTAAAGAAAAAGAAAGGAAAAAAAACATAAACTAAACTTACACTCCCCTACTCTTTAATTCTTAAGGCATAGCGTTCACTTGAGGAAGGGGCACTAAACAACTGCTTCCATACAGCTTGGCCCAATATCTGACACCTATGACTAACAAAGAAAGAAAGACAAAGAAATAAAAAGAGAGGAAAGGTAAAACGAAACTTACTAAAACTCCGCTACTCTTCCGTTCTTGAGTCCTGAATACTCAGTGTTGATCAGCGTCGCTGACACGTTGATATGAGGAAGATTGACGGTGGTTTGAGCACGGAACAGTGGATCCGGTACAGCGCGGCCTGATATCTTGCAGTGGGAGTGCTCCGCGAAGAACTTGCGAATACAGAACGTATCGTAGGCTTGGCATGGCCGCTGAATTCTGCCGTGAACATCTAGAAAGAATTGGTTTTTTGGCGTCTTTCATTTTAGTCAATACCATCCCTCCCAGCACCATTATCTCAGGTGAGTAGGATAGCCTTGCAATGGGTCATTTTCAAAAAAAAGTGTAGTTAATGGATTAATTTAAAAAAGTTTTTGGGGTGACTTGACTTATGTTCACCAGTCCACTGATGTACCACGTCTAGCTTGAAATGATGAATGGATGCAGGAAACAAATGATCATTTCTCGGTACTGTCCAATGGGGGAAGTAAGGTCACTCGGAGTAATATTAGATGAGGAAAATTTTCGCTTCCCAATTTCAGAAATGCTGTTTTTTTTTAACCTGACTTGACCTATGAGTCCTACTGACTCTTTGATACGAATCCTAACCAAGTGATGCAAGCAGGTGCGCTAGCCGCGACCACCATGACTTTTCTCCGATCGCTCAAAGTGAGCGACGGACCAGCGGGTTTGGTTGAAACAGTTCAAGCTTTCCTTACGTAGAATGTGTGATGGAACTAACGAGAGTTTTAGTTGTCGGTTTGCTACTGCTAGTCCAGCTGAGAAGACTCCTACAAGAAACTTAGCGGTATGGTCGGGGTGAATTTAATCCAGGATAATTATTCGAATCGTCGAGGCGCTTGAGTGATGGTGTTGCGAGAAGGTCGCCCCCGCCGGCGGGGGCAGAAATGCTGTTATCTACACTGTATCTTTATAATCTTCGCATATTGGACTACCAGTACCATGGTCATTCTTTCAACTGCTTGTACTCGTATAAGTCATTTGTAAATACTGTTGTCTATAGTTACCCTGCGTGACCCTAGTTCCCCTTTTCACGGTATTAAATATTTTGCTGGCGTAGTTGACGCTCTAATTTGACGGAGCATAACGCATTTGGAACTAATCTTAAAGATCGACCACACGGAAGATTGATCGTGCGTATACGCTGCGGCTGTGACGCGACGTCCGCGTCATGTTTTCTACATACATTCGATTGCGTAAACACACCGTCAGCGTATTTTGAGCAGTGGTATAGCCATTTTTTTATACGATTCACCTACCACGGGTTGTATACGGTGGATAAGATTTTCTATTAAGCACATCTAAGTTTCACTAAAATTTTGCAAAAAAGAGTGTGAGTAAATCAAATAAAATATTTATTAACTGTAATTATAAATGCCTTGCAATTTATCAATTTTCTTAAATAATATATACATTCAATAAACGCACCTGGATTTCCGTCGTCAAATCTGAATCTGCGATCTTCTCGCGCCTTATATAGGTCTTCAGCGTATTTTTGATTAAACAAAATCTCCTCATCATTTCCACCGACGAATTTATTGCCTCCATAATAATTATATTCACCATCTTTCCCTCTGAAGTATTTACCTTCTTCATTTCCACCGAAAAATCTTTTGCCTCCATTATTGTAATTACCTTCATAGTAATTATATTCACCATCTTTACCTCTGAAGTATTTAGCATCTGTATTTACATTGCCACTGGCGGTATTCAGGTCACCTGGTACAACTGTGTCTGCTACCTTTTCTGCATTGCTAGCAGTAATATCTTGAACTTCGCCACAAACCCCGATCACAAAAAATGTTAAACACAAATATAACTCCATGATCATACACACTCAAGCTATAATGTCTTAATGACTGGTTTTTTATCATCGTTGTACATTTATTAACACCTAGTCTTGCGTGATCCGATTAATTTTATTCAATGCGTTTGTTCAATTGCTCATCAAAATGGCATATTTATGGCATATTTACATATGAAATGCGAATCCTTACAAATTTAAAATTATTTACTGACATAATACTAATTGCCTAGGTACTTATCGTATAAACTTAAGTTCTAATATACTGTATAGTTTAGTCGGTTCTGAGCCTCAGTTTTTAATCCTAGTTATTATCGGGGAACTAGTTCCATTTTAAGGTGGCGTTCGGTTGCATTTTCATACGAAAATTGGTGCACATCTACACATTCAGAGCCAAACGTCAAGTTACTTTAAGAAACGGTATCGACAAATACTTAATGGTTAATAAATATTTAATTTTCCCGGAGTCCCAGATTGAAACATCGGATCTTTACATCCCGGTAAAAAGTTTCCCTAGGACAATAACGGGGATAACGCAAGCAAAGCCGCAGGTAAATACTAGTTCAAATAAAAATACAGTGTAGTGTACCTATTTGATAAATTCGCTACAGACAAATTGTATTCGTGTAAACAACCTGCTAAATGTAAATCATTCGATGGTTCCGCACAAAAACAAAAAGACAGCAGTTCTGAAGACTTTGACTTAAATTTTGGATTTTAGTCTTAATTCTGATTCTAAGGATAGCGAGTACTGATTATGTGAACATCACCTTAAAGTATTTATAAACAGGTATAGTTTACTATATGAAAGAAACATGATGTTTCTTTCATATAGTATCAATATTAGCGCCATCTCTCGCTCGATCGTCAAAGCTGTAAAGAACATATGTAACACGTGTGCGCATAGATGGCATTTAGGTCAAAAACCTATTAAACCAGAATGATACAGAAAACAAAGTAGATGGCAAAATTGAAGGCATTTGCTGGATGCTCCTGTGCGAAGGGTAAAGACACTGGGCCGGAAACCCAGAGATTCCTGGTCTGGATCGTAGGTGAGCGCCATTTAATTTTTCTATGTACTTTAATTTGTTGTATCTTTATATGTGGGTATAGTTTAATAATAATGCTTACGTACGCACTCATGATCTCGAACCGTAGGTAGGCACAATATTTTGTTGTTAATTACACGCATAATTTACATTAATTTTTGCCTTTATCTACAAACTCGCGTGTATGCATGTAATCATGGAACAGAGCAATAATCACCACTATCAAGCCACCACTACCAACACACACAATTGATGACCTCCTGACCGATTTCGGTCACGGTGACTATAATAGTCTGTATGGGCGTTCTGTTGTGCATGCGCATTGATTTGATGTTGTTATCTTTAGTGCGTTGTTGTTCAGTGGCGTGGCGTAAAAGATATCCTTGGGCAAGCCGGTGCAGATTTGACGTACATTTTTCCTTAAGAGCAGTAGAATAAGGTAGTCAAATGCCTGAAATTAGGCAAGTCGGTAGGAATCGAGTTCTTTGGGCGCCACGCCACTGTTGTTGTTCTGCCCTTTGATGCGCTCTCAAGAGGCTTGAGATGACTGATCCTGTGAGTGAAAGTACGACCAAACTGTGGGTACGTCAACACCCCACCGATATAAATATAAAGGATGGCCACTCGCGGTCGGGCCTTGTGTTCATCTCGTTTCTTATCGAGTTCCTCGGGACGCTCAATTTCAAAAGAATTAACCTGCCCGTCGATAAGACGTCGCCATTCAAACCGCTGAGCTGCCTTGTCCTCTCACTTAGAGGGCCTAATGTTGCACCTCTTCATGTGTCTTTTCAGAATATCCTTATATCGTACATTACTCCACGTTTACGCTTACCACACGTGCCCGCTCCATCGCAGCTGTCGTCTCCTCAGATATACGTCAATGCCTTCGAAGCTTGCACGTCTCAAGACGTCTGTATTCCTGACACGATTCGACCATCTTATGTTTAGGATGTCACTGAGACATTTGAGAAAGAAGGAAAATATATTGAAAAAACAGCAATGAAAAATTTATTGTCCATTTCCAAGGGGTGATTCTGATTAAAATATTATTTTCTGCTATTTAGTTTATGTTATTGGAAGTCGGTTTTTATTTTTGTTTCAAATAATTTTATTTTAATATTTTAGTCGCGTCTTAGTCTATTTAGTTTCTGTAAACCTAAATAAAATTGCTCTTTGTATTGAAGTCGGTTAAAACTGTAAACTTATAAATTTCTAATAAATGCACGAGAAACTATGAAAAATACCAAATTCGCTATATCGATACCTTAAGACTCAAAGGGCGTAAACGCCATTAGAACCTGCGGCGCTTATAATATTTGAAGAGTACCCTCGATTTCCCCAAGATTTCATCATCAGATCCTTATTTGGTTGCAATGGAACCACCTTAGAGGTATACCCTTTCAGACGAAAAAAACATTTTCCAAATCGGTCTAGCCGTTTTCAAGTAATCAGTGAACAAAGTCACAAATAACTGGCCAAGAGCATGTTGGACCATGCTCAGTGTAGGGTTCCATAGCCGTAACTATAAGGTAAAAAATACGGTGTAAAAAAAGTACAACAACAAAAGAGCGTATCTTTATAGCAGTTACGTCCTTTTGTTGAGAAGCGCAGTTTATCGGCAATAACTCAAAAACGGTACATTCGATCTTGTTGAAAATAATTTTCGTTGTAAGTATTAATTAAGCGTTACCTTCGTGATTTTTTTCATATTTTACGGACGCACGGTTTAGAAAATAGAGGGGGGGGGGGACGACACAATTTACACAACTTTCGGAGCGATTATTTCCAAATAAATTCACTTAATCAAACACATTACTTAGGAACCTTATAGTGTTTTTTAAAGAGCTGTCAAACTATGTACCACACGTTAATATTTGCTGAAAAAATTTTTTTTTACTGTCTTTAACATGTATGGAGTGCCCCCCCTAAAAATATTTATTTTAATTATTTATATACCAAACTAAGTAGCGGCTCATACAAGACACCTATATTCCAAATTTCATTAATATCCATCATGTAGTTTTTGAGTAAAATGCCTGTGACATACGGACAGACAGACAGACAGACGGACGGACATGACGAAACTATAAGGGTTCCGTTTTTGCCATTTTGGCTATGGAACCCTAAAAAGCATACAGACGAATTGAGAACCGTCGTTCTTTTGAAAGCCGGTTAAAAATAGTATAAAGGTAGAACGCTGCCACATAATGGAACAAAGCAATGCAAATATGAGGTGAAATCTGTCAAGAGTACGAATGCGTTTACGATAGGGAGATCTTTCAGAGGAGAACAGAAGATTCGGCAGCTCGACAGCCATGTACACACTTAGGGTACGCGCAGACAGAGCGCGGTTTGGCGTTCCGAGTTCCGCGTTGAGAGTTCTGCGTTCTTTCGAATGTACTGAGTCCCTTACGATAATGCACACAGCAGGCGGTCAGAATGTCTGAAGTTGCAAATATAAAAAAATAACTGGCCAAGAGCATGTCGGACCATGCTCAGTGTAGGGTTCCATAGCCGTAAATATAAGGTAAAAAATACGATGTAAAAAAAGTACAACAACAAAAGAGCGTATCTTCATAGCAATTACGTCCTTTTGTTGAGAAGCGCAGTTTATCGGCAATAACTCAAAAACGGTACATTCGATCTTGTTGAAAATAATTTTCGTTGAAAGTATTAATTAAGCGTTACCTTCGTGATTTTTTTGATATTTTTCGGACGCACGGTTTAGAAAATAGAGGGGGGGGGACACAATTTACACAACTTTCGGAGCGATTATTTCCAAATACATTCACTTAATCAAAAACATTACATAGAAACCTTATAGTGTTTTTTAAAGAGCTGTCGAACTATGTACCACACGTTGATATTTGCTGAAAAAAAAATTTACTGTCTTTAACATGTATGGAGCGCCCTCCCAAAAAATATTTATTTTAATTATTTATATACCAAACTAAGTAGCGGCTCATAAAAGACACCTATATTCCGAATTTCATCAATAACCATCATGTAGTTTTTGAGTAAAATGCCTGTGACATACGGACAGACAGACAGACGGACGGACATGACGAAACTATAAGGGTTCCGTTTTTGCCATTTTGGCTACGGAACCCTAAAAACATAGAAAAACTGATTAAATTTGTTGGACAAAGGAAATTATTATATGAAAGTCAAGTACCCTGAAATAAATCATGATTGCTACTGAATCTGCCTTGTTCTGGTCATGTTGTGTTAATTGGGTGCACCGAATATTTTCGTCTTTTTTAGGAGTTTCTAGGCTCTACAAAAGCATTCTGTTTCTTCGGAAGATGAACTTTCTAGCGACATATTGCACGTACAAAGACATGGATAAAATAGAACGCAATAATTAGAACGCCTTGTGTGTGCGTTGGAACTCTCGAGCGGTCAAAACGCAGAACTCTGGCCACAGAACTCGGAACGTCAGACCGCGCTCTGTCTGCACGTACTCTTATTTTAGTGGAAAGTTTAAGGTCGTGCGAACGAAATACCTTTTGCCGTGGTTTGCCATAAGCTGCAGCCGCAACTATTCTACAGTTAATTTCAACATATAGGTCGCACCCACAATGTATTGCTCGGTTTACCCGGAAAGCTGCAGTCCACGATGAATGGCGCCGTATTACCAAGATTATCACTCATCGTGATTCACAATGATGACCACGACCACTCTGGCAAGGGTGTACCGACTAAGAAGAAGAAACGTGTCACCACCGATACCTACCGTCATATTAAAGCCGTTTATATTGGTCATGACTTTAGTCTTTTTGACATTTATTTTGAAACCAAATTTCGCGCACATTGTCGAGACTCGATAATAATCTTTGAAGACCACCCGCAGAGTTCGCAACAAAGCATAAATCATCCGCATACATAATCTCAGATACATAATCTAAGATACCTTAGTACGAGATCTAAACCTTGCGATGTTAAAGAGTCCTCCATCCATGCGGAATCGAATACCCTCAGACAGGTCTTTCAACTTTTCCCGAACTACCACGGAAAAATAAAATGCAAACAAGGTTGTTGCTAGAACACAGCCCTGCTTGACTACTCAGGTAACGGGAAACAGATCTGAAACAACACCACCGCCAATAGAAATGTCGCAGCCAACTCGTTTAATCAGCCATTTGGATAAATGCCTAGCATTTTCACTAAATTATGACCCGCCAGCAGGTCGACGAAGTCCGGCTTCTATGACTTCTATTTCTGCTCTGAGGGACACAAGCTAACTAACAAACCTAACCTAAAATTTAAATGAAAAGGCTAAGCAGTTGAGTTAAATAAATGGCTAATTAAGCTGGTTGGCGGCGACAGAAACACAGCATTTCATGTCATCGTCAGGCGTGTCTCACTCCGCGATTTTGTTTCGCGGTAATTATTATTATTCCTTGCCTTTAGGCACTGGTCCCACCGCCGGCTACAGACTATAATTTAGTAGAACTATAAACTACAAAAGAGTGGGCGAGTGGCGAGAAGCGAATAAAGTTTTGACGCTCGGCTATAAAGCGAGTGTTCGCGGACGACGGGCGAACTAGGGAATGCAAACCGGTTAACCGGTTAACCGAAAAACCGGTTAACCGCCTGTATTTGGCAACGGTTAATAACCGGTTATCCAGCCCAGAAACCGGTTTTTAACCGAAATGTAAAAAACTGTAGTAAATTGACAAAAAAATCTGTAATTTTACCGTATTCCTTTCCGATTACTCATTTGTTTTACTCTGTGAGTTCAGAAACCTTTAAAAATCAATCACATTGGTACTTTTACTATGTTCCTTTAAGTTTATCTGCAGATTGAAGCGATTTGAACATTACACACTAATTTACACACATTACTTGTATTAATTAACAAACTCTCATCATCTCACTTTTTTCCTTTATGTTTTTTCTTCTTGCCTGTAGTTTTTTTTTATTAGTAAGTGGAGTTTTCTATAGTCAACAGTCAAGCCAGCCTGATTCAATCAATTATAGTTACCAGTCTACATCTTTTCCTTGTGTCCCTTTAAGGTCTTAACGTCTGATTCGTAACGGGTTCGCCAAATTAAGAGTTTTTTATATATTTCCAAACGTACTTTATTTATAAACACCACCATAGGAAACACCAGAGTCACAAAAGTTTTGTACCAAAGACAATTTTTTTCAACAAATTTTCAGTTAATCGTAAAAATCAATTAAAGCTAACGCCGGAAATTACTGCCAAATTGATGTCAAAAACTTGATACTTTGTGGCAAAACCTGCGTAAAACTGATTCCCTACGCAACTTGTTAACCTATATTACTACTTATACCATTTCTGAAAGAAAATTTCTTCACTTTATATGATGGGAATGTAGAAGTGTCTGCAAATATCTAGCAGGTACTTTAGTAAAGTGATGTTCGCAACCGAGTGTTGGTTACCATTCGATAAAGCAATATTACGTCAATAATACCATACCTACCACTAATACTATTGATGTGTGTGAAAATGTTTGGAGGTTTAGACGTTCGGATGTTTCTTACTTAATAACGCAGTATCAACTGAATGGATTGAGATGAAATTTGGCATGGAAGTAGACTAAGTCCTGGATAAGGATGCTTTATATGCTGGTAAGGATTTCTCTTGATATAATAACGGGAATAACGCAGGTGAAGCTACGGGTAAAAGCTAACAAAAAAAAGCTCACAGTTTTAGTTAAATAATACGCTTTTCCAGCATTGATTGGACCGTAGTTGGGGTTGAGCCACGATGATAAAGAGCAAGAGAAAATTGAACTTAAAGACTTGATCCAACGAAGTCTAGCAGTATTGACATATTGAACAGTATTGGGTTCTGTGGCCAAGGGAGTCGCCATCTATGAGAACACGTGTTACACATGTACCCATCTCGATGCAAATACTTTACAGCTTTGACGATCGAGCGAGAATAGACGGTTTTAAGTTAAAAAAAAAACCTATTAAACCAGAATGATACAAAAGTCAAAGTAGATGGCAAAATTGCTTGCACTTGCTGGGTGCCCTGGTGGTCGAAGACCAGAGGCACTGGGTTAGATTCCTGGTCTGGACCATAGGAGAGCGCCATTTAATTTTTCTATGTATTTTGATTTCTTGGATTTTTTTATGTAACACAAAAATGTGGTGTAATTTACCCGCATTACAAAACTAATAAAAAAACAACTTGTTCATTTCATATTGTAAATCTAGGTAGTGAATCCGTTTCAATACAGGCCTTACTTTTTATTTTCCGTCTGGCCAAATTATCACGATATACTGTCAGTAAAATTCCCATTATTATTGTTTGTTTTTTAAGTTGATTTTGTTTAATAATCGACTAAGCAATATTTTAAAGTAGTTCTTATTATCATACACTCACAAAAACGACAAAGATTGACGAATATAAATTAACCGGTTTTTAACCGGTTAACCGGTTTTTTCGGTATCACTTCGGTTAATAACCGGTTAAAAAATTTGGCCGGTTATTGCATTCCCTAGGGCGAACACTCGCTCCACTAGCTCAGCCGGCGTGGCCCAGCATAAGGTGAAAAACTTAAGAGGGATTCGAAAATGTCTTGAGGATTTGACCTTTGGCTCAACATACAAATTGAAGACAAAGTAATTGCCTATGTTTCTCTAAAAGAACCATTTTGTAGTTCAGAAGCTTTAGCGAATTTAAAGTTGAAAACAGCTTCCACGGATTTTTTTTTGTGTGTAAACTTATTTCAAAAGTATCGATACATAATGTGCATATAAAAGTACAGCTGTACATTACGATACAGGCTGTTGTACCTTATGTTTGACATTGTCTATGGATTTTTAAATCTTAATATTTTACGCTATGGGTGTAGATGGCTGCTTGCTACTACAAGCGATGATACAACTAATAACTAAATATAACTAATATTACTCCACTATGACGTTTGATTTATAAAACCTGCCTTACTTACCTTAATGTAATGGCAAGACGCTCTCTTCGGCGGCGGCTTCTCTATAATTTGTGTTATTTTTTTTAATATCATTTTGTATTAATGTAGGTATATACTAAAATTCATCTCTTTTCATCCTAAAATATGAACGAAGTTGATCGTTTGTCAACTCGTAGAACAGTTTGAACTCACTGTATTCTTTTCTGAAATAATTAATTTCTTGCATCCAAATCGTTCTGGGTTTTCTTTTGAAAATATCCCTTTTTTTCTTTCGTCTCTTCATAATTGCCACTGCCACTACTCGCATGCTTTTATAAAAACATCATCATCGTCATCCGAACTAGACAACAAAGACTATGTAAGTAACCGACTGCGGCGAAGCCCAAAGAAGGGTTATGTGTTTGACCGGTATGTATGTATGAATGTAAGTATGTATGTTACCCGACTGCGGCGAAGCCCAAAGGAGGGTTATGTGTTTGACACACTCAAGCTGTAATGTTTCAATGACTGGCTTTTTATCATCCTTATTTATTAACACCTAGTTAGTAGTTATGCGTGATCGGATTAATTATATTCCATGCGTTTATTAAATTGCTCATCAAAATGGCATATTTATTGCATATTTATGAGCTATCAATACGCATCCTTACAAATATGGTGCACTAAGTCTGTGAGCCATGTCCCACTCGCGGATTTGTTCAAACAATTTCGCATAACTTTGTAGGAATCGTATTGATAAGAATTGTACACTATTAGAAAGAATATTACATAACGCATTACATCGTACAATATTTAACGCGAACGCACGTTTTGTTAACAGTAGTAAGAAAAACTACCATGGCCAACACCTCTGGATCTGAAAAAAAAAATAATTACCATTGAAATATAAAAAATATGTACGGAAGCGGGTAATTCCACGACAAAGAGTAACATAAGTTACCAATTTCTCACGTGTTTCTTCATTGATGGTGCAAAGATTAAGCCCTCCCATGGGCCGGAGATGGCCCGCGGGCCGTATTTTTTGGCCACACTGGACTACGGCAAAGGTATTGATAAATGGCCATCAGATTAAAGTTTATGATATTTTTATATGAGTTACAGGCACCGACGGGGCTAATATTTGTTGTTGTTGGAGATTTTATTGACATTTTACAATCTTTAGTGATACACACAAAATTTCTTAATGAAAATTTGATAAAATACATAGGTATCGTACTGTCTGCTGTTAGACCATAAAAAATATTCTCGTGCTTTGCTAGATATTGTTTTCAGATGATATATTTTTATTTGTGTCAAGAAATGAAAGACTTTCATTGTTATCATTTTGTATGTCTTCAAAATATGTATGTCGAATGTCGAAAAAAAAAACTAAATATTTTTCAAACCGAAATCACAAATGTTATACTGAATGAAATTGATTGCGTAGAAATTTCCTTCAGTTAGAAACGCTTCTAGTGTATCTAAGGGGACATTGGTCAGAATGCTGGCAAACTGGAGAAGAACTTCTGGATCTGCAATAAGAAGGCAAAAACAAGAATAAAATAAAGGACTTATTAATATTTGACGAGTTCCCTAGATTTCTTAAAGATTCTAATATAAGATTCTGGTGACTGACAATATGGTCTGGGAAAAAGCACGCAGCAGTAGATTAGCTTGGTATGGGCATGTAAGGAGGAGGGATGAAAGTCATATAGATAAAGTAATGTTAGGGATGAATATCAAGGGACGGAGAGCAGGTGGTACGTCAAAGAAGCGATAGATGGATTGTGTGAAGGAAGACATGACAAAAAAAGAAGTGAATGCTGAGATGACGAATGATAGAGGAGAATGGAAGGAAAAAACGTGTTGTACCGACCCCACATGAAGTGGGATAAGGGCAGGGAGATGATGATGATGATGATCGTGACAATTGGTCTGGCAGGTCTTTGAAACAAAAAATAATTTTCTGAATCGGCCCAACCGTTCTCCCTGCCAAGATATAAAAAAAAATCCTATGTTTCAAAATATGACTTGGTCTACTTGTATGCCAAATTTCACTTGAATACTTGCTAGTGCGTTATTTAGAAACAAACACCCAAACTTTCACATTTACAATATTGGTGGAAAGGATAGCATGCACGAAGACTGTTACCTGTACTTAATCCTATCCTCGGTCCAACAACGAATGGAGGTATGGGTTCATTAAGGTATGTAGTTATTTCAGCTCGGTCCAGCTTCAAGTCCTTTAGATGTGGTATTACCACCGTTATTGTCAGTTTCGCTGAAATCGTTATATTATAATTATTGAATAAAGCATTTGAAGGGTACACGGGAAGAACATGTTTAGAGTGCAACTACGATAACTTTGCAGAACGGAACATGGCAACATCTCCGTTTAAAGTCAAATTTCTATGAAAATGTGTTCCGTTCTGTAAAGTTATCGTAGTCGCACTCGTAGTCACCTAAGTAACTTTTTGAGTTGTAGCGGTTTAACAGTCAGTCATTATGAACAATTAGGCGGATCTCACACTGCAGCACGAATCGCGGCGACACGCGACTCAGCGATTTTCAACTTTGTATGTAGAATCATCGATTTGTATAGAAAAATCGCGGGGTGGCGCACACTGGCGCGTAAATCGCGGCGACTCGCAACTACTATGCGCAGCTACACGGAAAAAATCGCGTGTTCTTCGCCTTACTATGGTAATCATTTCTTGAAAAGTGATTTTTTTTTAAGATATCCACATGTACTCAAGTGGTAAGTTATAGTTCATTGCGAGATCAACATTTTGGGATTAAAATCTCATTTTCTAAAAAGGTGACTAGACATGTCCTTTCAGTGTACCCCTTCATTAATGAAGCCTTCGACAACTTGGAATTAATTTAGCTCATCTTCATGAAATACAGTCAAATTCACTATCCAAAACATTTTTTGTGAGAAATATGTATAGAACATTCAAATGCTCTTAAATATTGGAGGAATGCCCATCTTTCGATTTTGAATTTCGTAAAAGTGTAGTTATCTATCGATTCCCTAGTAGCCCTAGACTTATACCTCGTCGTATGTTCAAAAGTTTTGAGACGAACAAAATCATGTTTTTCTCGAACACGCTTTAATGTATTTAAACGAAATTTAGACGGAAGAAAAATCATTATATTACGGTAAAAATAAAATATAAATTATTCATAATGGTCGCCATTGTGCTGAACACAGGCCTTCAATCGTGTGGGACATTCGTCAATAGAGGCACGAATCGCTTTAGGTGATTAAGGCGAGGTGAGACCAGAATCGGGCACGGAAGCCTAGTTTCCAAATCATTTTTAGAGCACTTATTTGACTCTTAGGTCACTGTAAAACATATATAATAATATTCAGAACTGTATCTAGGGCTTCCTCTCACTTAGAACACGATAGCGAACACTTCGCTCGATAGAAAAGTAGCGCGAAAACACTATAAAATAAAGTATTTTTTTCATTTTTTTTCATTTTGTTCATCATCAGTTACCTTTTCTGACAAAATTAATACCTGACAACCATGATTTCACAGTCATGCAGGGCATCCTCTCATGTTTGGGTTGATAACGTATACTTTTATGTTAGAAATCGAAGATAATCTGCAATAATCTGCATTCCGCCCGACCCTAGTTTGTATGTGAAATGCGAGCCAGGTCCTACCGCGCCTTAAACTTTTCTACGACGGTGAAAATTATTTCGTTGGTAAAATCTTTAAATTCAAAATCTTTTTGGGATCGTGTCTCCATAGCAACTGTTGACATCATGCGAGCCTTAATTTTCTTAAACGATCGTTTAAGTAGTAGAGTTCTTGGACTGTGGGCCCTTTAGATCATACCTAAATATATTCCCTTTAGATCATATTTTGATATCCGGTTCACCGAAAAATAACACGCGAATCATTTTTTTTCTAATTGACAACGTTTAAATTTAAAATTTAAAAAGTTTTTATCAATCCGCCACTTCAAAATTAATTTTTTGGGGCCTTTCAAAAAATCTTCTCAACACTTATGAACAGACGAGGTACATATTTCGTTTAGGTAGATAGGTGTGAGGTAGATAAACATATTACGGAAAAAGAAGCTAACGAAGTCCCTCAGCACGGTAGGTTCCCGGCCCCTGTGGTAGTACTTCACGTTGATATTGTTGCTGAAGAGGCTCACGGAGTCGAAATCCAAAGCAATCACTAGGTTGTCAGTCTTTTTGTCGATACTGAAAAAACAAATTCTCATTTTAGTACAATAAGTGTTACTTAAGAAATGAAAGGAAAAATAATTATTGTGAGAATAATGGATTACAAAGAAAAACTAACCGATAAAATCGTTACTATATGGTAGTAAGTAGTTGCGAGGCGAGAATATTAACTATCATGAGAAAAGACTAATGATTAAGCATACATAATGATTTAAGAAAACACAACAATTATTTTGTACCAGTTAAAAATCTATATATTTTTCTTCAAAAATGGTTGGACATATGTTAGATTAAGATACTAACTAAATTTAAAATTTGGTGATTTGCCAAATAACGTCGACTATTTCTCTATATAAAAAAATTACAAACATAAACGGATGCACGAAAACTTACGCAAGCAAACACAGCTTGCTATAATTACTACCCAAGACTATTTACACTGAATTAGCAAATTAACATTTAGCTAATATAGATTTCCGCCAAGTAACGCCAAAAACAATTAATTACTCGTATTATTGTTGCAATACAATGCCACACCCACTAGCCTATAATATAATAATCATAAAAATATCGAATGAACTTTGATGAAACGTACATTCATCAATTACATAAAGGTCTCTCAAAAATGTTTAAAGAAAAAGAAAGAAAAAAAACCGAAACTAAATTAAACTGACACTCCGCTACTCTTTAATTCTTAAGGCATAGCGTTCACATGAGGAAGGGGCACTAAACAACTGCTTCCATACAGCTTGGTCCAATATCTGATACCTATGACTAACAAAGAAATAAAAAGAAAGAAAAGGTAAAACTAAACTTACTAGAACTCCGCTACTCTTCCATTCTTGAGTCCTGAATACTCAGTGTTGATCAGCGTCGCTGACACGTTGATATGAGGAAGATTGAAGGTGGTTTGAGCACGGAACAGTGGATCCGGTACAGCGCGGCCTGATATCTTGCAGTGGGAGTGCTCCGCGAAGAACTTGCGAATACAGAACGTGTCGTAGGCTTGGCATGGCCGCTGTATTCTGCCGTGAACATCTAGAAAGAAATGTTTTTTTGGCGTCTTTCATTTTAGTCAATACCATCCCTCCCATCAATTTCATTTTCAAAAAAAAGTCTGTAGTTAATGCATTAATTTCAAAAAGTTTTTGGGGTGACTTATGTTCACCAGTGCACTGATGTACCACGTCTAGCTTGAAATGATGAATGGTTGCAGGAAACAAATGGTAATATCTCGGTACCGTCAAATGGGGGAAGTAAGGTCACTCGCAGTAATATAAAGTAACATTACTTAGATAAGGAAAATAGTACCCAATTTCGGAAACGCTATTTTTTTTAAACTTGACTAGACCTATGAGTCCTACTGACTCTTTGATAGGAATCCTGACCAAGTGATGCAAGCAGGTGCGCTAGCCGCGATCACCGTGACTTTTCTCCGATCGCTCAAAGTAAGCGGGTTTGGTTGAAACAGTTCAACCTTTCCTTATGTAGAATGTGTGATGGAACTAACAGGAGTTTTAGCTGTCGGTTTGCTACTCCTAGCTCAGCTGAGAAGACTCCGGCAAGAAACATAGCTGAGCTCGACCATGGTCGGGGTGAATTCAAACCAGGATTATTATTCGAATCGTCGAAGCACTTGAGTGATGGTGTCGCGAGGAGGCCGCCCCCGCCGGCGGGGGCAGAAATGCTATTATCTACATTGTATTTTTATAATCTTTGCATATTGGACTAGCAGTACCATGGTCATTCTTTCAACTTCTCGTATTAGTCATTTGTAAATACAGTTGTCTATAGTTACCCTGCGTGTCCCAAGTTCCCCTTTTCACGGTATTAAATATTTTGCTGGCATATTTGACGCTCTAATTTGACGGAGCATAACACATTTGGAACTAATCTTAAGGATCGACCACACGGAAGCTTGACGTTGCGTATACGCTGCGGCTGTAACGCGACGTCGGTGTCATGTTTTCTACATACATTCGATTGCGTAAACATACCGTCGGTGTATTTTGAGCAGTGGTATAGCCAATTTTTTTTATACGATTCACCTACGGGTGGTATACGTTGGATAAGATTTTCTATTAAGCACATCTAAGTTTCACAAAATTTTTGTAAAAATGAGTGTGAATGAATCGAATAAAATATTAATTACAATTATAAATGCCTTGCAATTTATCAATTTTCTTAAATAATATATACATTCAATAAACGCACCTGGATTTCCGTCGTCAAATCTGAATTTGCGATCTTCTCGTGCCTTGTATAGGTCTTCAGCGTATTTTTGATTAAACAAAATCTCCTCATCATTTCCACCGAAGAATTGATTGCCTCCATAATAATTATATTCACCATCTTTCCTTCTGAAGTATTTACCTTCTTCATTTCCACCGAAGAATCTTTTGCCTCCATTATTGTAATTACCTTCATAGTAATTATATTCACCATCTTTACCTCTGAAGTATTTAGCATCTATATTTACATTGCCACTGGCGGTATTCAGGTCATCTGGTACAACTGTGTCTACTACCTTTTCTGCATTGCTAGCAGTAATATCTTGAACTTCGCCACAAACCCCGATCACAAAAAATGTTAAACACAAATATAACTTCATGATCATACACACTCAAGCTCTAATGTCTTAATGACTGGTTTTTTATCATCTCGTAAATTTATTAACACCTAGTCTTGCGTGATCCGATTAATTTAATTCAATGCGTTGGTTCAATTGCTCATCAAAATGGAATATTTATTGCATATTTCCTTACAGTTTTAAAACGATTTACTGAGATAATACTGTTGCGCCGGTGGTATAGGCCAAAACTTCAAACGTGATTTTCCGTGCGTTAGAAGAGTTTTCAGCACGCTGAAAAGTGATTTCAGGCCGTTTCAGAGGTGGCTCTTTTACATAC
Source organism: Eudemis profundana (assembly GCA_947034925.1). NCBI lineage: Eukaryota > Metazoa > Arthropoda > Insecta > Lepidoptera > Tortricidae > Eudemis > Eudemis profundana. The sequence goes on along the minus strand of OX344806.1, from coordinate 3,540,895 downwards.
TAGAAGATCGAAAATTCACCCTAGTTGCCGTTGTTTTCAGTCTCTATCAGATGACGAAACCCGTTTTCAGGCGTTTTCAGGACCCCTCACGGGCCTTTGAAGTACACTTCAGTATATGGCGAAATTTCTCGAAGGAGTGAAAGAGACAGCACTATTAGAGAGAGACAGCTATATCACGGTATACGGTAGTTTTTGTTCCGATAAAAGGTACATCGGGAGCGCGCATGTGTGCGCGCCGTTTACGGACGCACCACAGGCAAGCATCGCCGCGTGCTTAGTCAGGGCTGAGCAATCGTCGCGGGCGGTCGAACGTTCAAAATGTCTGCGGACGAAGCAAAGTATAGAAGACGTATATACTGTAGTGTGTTCGGATGTTTGAAGAATAATGCGCAAAATCCAGAATTGTCATATTTCTGCATTCCTAAGGATCCCGAAAGGTGTGTATTTTATTAGTACCTATATAAATGTTATATTTAAGTCGTTTATACAATGTTTGATAGTTTTGTGATCAAACTATACCAATGAAATAGAGTAGATAATTATTTTGTTTGACAGTGATGAGTAAAATTAACAGATTTTTTAAACATGTACTAATTAAATAGTAGTTGATTCTATTGATACATAAAATGCCTTAAACACGAGAGTGATTTTATGAAACGAGCCGAAATATCGTTGCGTTACTTACATGTACACATACCAATACTAATTTATTTAAACTATTATACTTAATAACATTAACATCAGATGTGTGCGATCAGATACTTTCATATTTAAATAAGTAACTTTTACTTAGGTTGACCTCAAACGATTGTTCGTTCGATCGAGGTCAACCTAATAAAAGATACGTTCGTAGTAAGTAGGTATTTTACAGAACCGACGAGCGGCAGCTCTGTGCCTTAGGCACGCTCTGGTGTCGCGCGCTCCTTAACGGCGAAGACGAACTACTTGGTTGTCTTTATACTTTGGCTATATTGAGAAGGTTCGAGAAGTGTGTGAAAGAGACAGAACAAGAAAAGGACAGCAATAGTCGGGAATGTTCCAGTCGGGTCAAGCGAGCATCGAACAATCTAGATTGTCTAGAACACTCGCGATGCGTCGAGTACCGAGAAGTGGGGTTTCCTGGAATTAGACCGATTATTCGAGTTTTCTCCGGAATGTTCTAGAGCGTAGGTCTCCGGGTATAAAAGCGGGCCACGTCCGCAGATCGAGTCAGTTTCTAACTTTGAACTAAACAGCGATACAGTGCGAGTCTCGAAGCGAACCTAAGTGAAACGTAAATAAGTGCGTTATAGTGAAGTGATTTAGTACAGTGATTTATCAAGGAAGTAAGCCTTGTTAATTAGTAATTTTGTAATAAAGTTTGCCTTTTTAATTAGTGTATTTTCTATCACGTTACCTACCCCACGGACGTAACAATACTAATTGCCTACTTATCGTATAAACACAAGTTCTAATATAGGTATTGCATAGTTTAGTCGGTTCTGAGCCTCAATTTTTAATCCTATTATCGGGGAACTAGTTCCATTTTAAGGTGGCATTCGGTTGCATTTTCATACGAAAATTAGTACACTTCTACACATTTAGAGCCAAAAGTCAAGTTACTTTAAGAAATGGTATCGACAAATACTATTGGTAAATAAATATTTCATTTTCCCGGAGTCCCAGATTGAAACATTGGATTTATATAAGGTCCTAATTTATTAGTTGCAGATATTTTTACAGCTGATAGTACTCGGTCTCTGGAGTATATTAAAGCATGAAACATTATAGCTTTTACGATGTTTTTTTGGAGAAAAAGGAAAAACAAATTTGCTACGTAATAACACCCTGTTAATGTGATTACTAAATGAAAACTCATTGAACAGATTCTAGTAGCTCTTTTACGTACCACTTAACTGTAACTGGCCACTTCACGTCGATAAATCCCATCCTAATGACATTTGCAGTTTTCCCGCCGAACCGTTACGACATTTTCAAACAATTGTTGACATATGATAATGCACATGGTGATTTTTTTTAGACGAAATTATAATTATTTTTTAGGTAAATGAAATCAAAAAAGTTATATGAAAAGATTTCTTAATTTCTATTTAAAGTTAATTATTTTAATGTAAAGTATAATGTGTTAAAATATCTGCAACTAATAAATTAGGACCTTATATATCTCGGTAAAGAGTTCCCCTAGACAATAACGGGGATCACGCAAGCAAAGCCGCAGGTAAATGCTAGTTTCGATAAAAATACAGTGTACCTATTTGATGAATTTGCTAAAGATAAATTATATTCGTGTAAACAACCTGCTATGTGTATAAATCATTCAATGGTTCCGTACAAAAACAAAAAGACAGGAGTTGTGAAGAATGACCTGGCTTTTAGTTTAAGTTTTGGATTTTAGTCTTAATTCTGATTCTAAGGATAGCGAGTGCTGTGTATTGCATATATGTATATTTTGTATTATAAATTGTGCCGTTATCACCTTTTCTGATTATGTGATCATCGCTTTAAAGGCTTGATAAATAGTTTAATAATAATGCCTACGTACGCACTCCTGATCTTAAGCCGTAGGTAGGTACAATATTCTGTTGTTAATTATATGCATATTGCAAGCGTGGATGCATGTAATCATGGAATAGAACAATAATCACCACTATCAAGCCACCACTACCAACACACACAATACTGATGACCTCCTGACCGATTTCGGTCACGATGACTATTAGTCTGCATATTGGCCGTTCAGCTATGCATGCGCATTGATGTTGTTATCATTGTCGTTAGGACGTTGTTGTTCTGCCCTTTGGTGCGCTCTCAAGTGGCTTGCATACGTGATCTTGTGAGTGAAAGTACGAGCAAACTGTGGGCACATCAACACCCCACCGATATAAATATAAAGGATGGCCACTCGCGGTCGGGCTTTGAGTTCATCTCGTTTCTTATCGAGTTTTTCGCGACGCTCAGCTTTAAAAGAATTAACCTGCCCGTCAATAAGACGTCTCCAGTCAGATGTTGCATCTCTTCATGTGTCTTTTCAGTACATCCTTATATCGTAGATATTGGCTTCCATTTTTACGCTTACCGTACGTGCCCGCTCCATCGCAGCTGTAGTCTCATCAAGTCATCAGATATACCTCAATGCCTCCGATGTTTGCACGTTTCAGGACGTCTGTATTCTTGACACGATCCGACCATCTTATTTTCAGGATATCACGGAGACATTTGAGAAAGAAAATACATTGAAAAAATGGCAATAAAAAAGTATTTTTTTTAACAAAAACCGTCTTCCAAAATAACAAGTTAAAAATTGTAAATATTATGTATATGTCGCAGCCAACTGGTTTACTCAGCCATTTGGTTAAATGCCTAGCATTTTCAATAAATTATGACCAGCCAGCAGGTTCTGGTCTGAGGGACACAAGCTAACTAACAAACCGAACCTAAAATTTAAATGAAAAGGCTAGGCAGTTAACTAAATGGCTAATTAAGCTAGTTGGCGGCGACATATGCATGTGAATTATTTCCGCGGAGGCGTCGATCAGTCGTTTTGATAAGGCTCACATAAAGGCTTTCATGTCAGCTGACCAGGGGCCCAGTGTCTCCACTGCAAGCGCTGCAAACAAGTCATTAAGAAAATAATAACATTAACATTTAGACAAGAAATTTAAAGGAGTCAGCAGTATTTCACTCTCGGACAACGATAGATGGTGGAGGTGCCTCTTAAACTTTAAACTTATTCATACTTACATGTATTTTATCTCTAACGTATCGGCAAAAAAGTTTCCCACATAATGTAGAATATTTCACTCTCATTGATTTGATTTTTTATTCAGGTTTACAAAGGACAAAATTTGTATCAAGAAATGAAAGACTTTTAATGTTTTTATTTTGCATGCCGAAAAAGACTAAATATCTTCCAAACCGAAATCACAAATGTTATACTGAATGAAAGTGGTGGCAAAGAAATTCCCTTCAGTGAAAAGCGTTTCTTGTTCATCTAATGGAATATTGGCCAAGAGACTGGCAAACTGCAGAGGATCTTCTGGATCTGCAATACAGAGACACATATTTAATACAAAATTAAAAATACCAACTACAAAAAAATCTACTTATAATTATTAAAATAATTATAGCTGCCTGGGAGGTATAACTTTTTAAACAAAAAAGATTTCCCAAATTGGTCCCGCCAGCCGTTTTCGAATAATAAACTGAAGAAGATGGTTAATTTTTACATGAGTCTATTTAAAAATATCGATACCTTTAGACTCAAAGGGCGTAAGCGCCTTTAGAACCTACGGCGTTTACGTCGTTTGAGTCTAAAGGTATCGATATGTGAATTTCTTGAAAATAATGTTACCTGCACTTAATCTTATCCTTGGTCCACGAATGAATAGAGGTATTGGTTCGTTGACGTATGTGGATATTTCAGCTCGGTCCAGCCTCAAGTCCTTTATGTGTGGTATTACCACTGTTATTGTCAGTTTCACTGGAATCATTACATTATAACTATTAATAAAGCATTTATAAAAGGTGTCTCAAACACTAATACTCGTAATCATTGACCACAAAAATATATCGAGATATTTAGAAGGAAATAGTTCGTCGATTTGTGTGGGAACGAAGCGTGTAACGTTTTTCGCTTGGCGTTTGACGCAAAACGTGTAATTTAGTGATGGGAAACATAAATTTTCCATTTCATTTGGTGGTATTTGAACAATAAATTATACCATTATTATCAGATATTCAATCTGATAATAATATTGTCGGAAACTGAAGTTGATGGCATACAAAGTAGGTCATCGCCACTTCTTTTTAGCACGCGAGGTACATACACTTTTTCCTTTTACCTCCATATATTTCTGTGTAATTTCAATTACATTGGTCAAGACCAATTATAATTTGTCCCATAACTAGGTATTCGAATTATTATCGTTTGTCCGATGTCACGTTTCGTAATTTTTGCTTTTTTCCGATTCATTCACTTTCCTTTTGAATTGTTGCGTATTTTGTTTCGTAGCCCATTTTTCATTTACCCAATGATACTTTTGGCACTGCATGCGTTTAGACAATTTTTCAGTTTACCTTTTAACGATATCCCAAGTAATCTTTCGACAGTGATATTTTTCCCTATAATATTAATAACGCTACTAATCTAAAATAAACGTTATTTTGTAGAAAATTATAATAATCGACCCAGAATGGTATATAGGTTCGTTTGGTTCATAAAAAAGTGGCCGTTTGGGGAAGCGACTTTAACAAAAAACTAACAAACGCAGAAAGATAAAGAGCATTAAAAACCAAAATAAAGATTCAATTAGGTAATAAGTAGGGTGGGTTAGGTTTGAACTGCGTCCCCAACAAAACCGAGCTGTTGCCAGTAAATTAAGGTTAGAACTGCGATCCCAACGGTGTAACATGACGAAACCGAATAATTTTAACAGCGTATTCATAACCATATTTGAAGCTAAAAATGTCGTATAATGTTTGCTAGATTCAGCTTAGTTTTTGAGATATTTGCGTTTTTGTTTAAACAAGTTGTAATGAAGTCTTCAGTACAAAGCACCCTTATGATTGCACTTTTACGTAAATCCTGCTTTGAAACAATTTGTCTGACAAGGAAAATTCTTATCCTTAGGTTTTGTTTTACTGGTGAAGGAAAAATAATTATGTATGAAAACATTTAGAAAAATTTTAATCATATTTCGACCTGGGTTCATATAACATTATGCTTCTTACGACCTCAGGAATACTTTGTTAAAATTATTCGGTTTCCTAATGTTACACCCTATAAATACTACTTAATAAGAATAGGTAGAGAAATATTACGGAAAGTAGCAGCAGCCAAATCACTTTGCAAGGTGGGTTCCCTGCCCCTGTGGTAGAACTTCAAGTTGGCATTGTTGGTGAAGAAACTCACGGAGTCGAAATCCAAAGCAATCACCAGGTTGTCAGTCACTTTGTTGATACTGGAATAACAAATATTTCATTACAATTACGGCATGTGCTTGCTGCCTTTGCGGTCAAAGCTTTAGGACACAGATGCCCAGCAAATGGTTCGGATGTTAAGTAAAAAAAAAAACTGGACCAGTGCGAGTTAGACTCACGCGGAGAGGGCTCCGTACGTTCAAAACAATACAACATACCACGTTACTTTAAATTCCATAGACTTCTTATAGGTTATAGGTTTTCCGGTAATTTCGCGGCTGTTTCCCGTTTATTTTTCAAAATTTTGCGTCCAATAATTTCGGAGATAAGGTGGGGAATGGTCAATTTTTGCTTATTTTCTTAAAATACTTCAAAACTTAAATTTAAAAACAATTATTTAAAAATGATAAAACAAAAAACATGAGATTCTCACAGCAAGCTTTTTCATTTAATATGTCACACGATGTAGTTTGTTAACTTTTTTCTTCTAATTTTCTAATTTATCCCCCAAAAGTGGCCTCTATGTTTAAAATTCATATATTTCAGTTACACGTCCGTGTTTGGGTTATTGACTTTAATAAACATATATTAATTGGCCGTGACAGATGGACAGACAGACACACGAGTAATCCTATGAGGGTTTCGTTTTTTCCTTTTGAGCTACGGAACCCCAAAAGTTCCAGATTACCGAGAACCAATTTCGGGTTCGGTGAAATAGCCTATAGGTATAATTATAAAGTTACATCTCCGCAACTACCATGCCTAAATCCAGTATACTCACACTGGTGTAAAGCAAGGCTGACACGTTTATGCGAAGAAATTGAAGGTCGTGTTAATACGGTACAGTGACTTTGCTGCTACTTCTTTTTCACTAGGAGGAAAAGATGAAAATAGGAACTAAACTTACTAAAACTCCGCTACTCTTCCCTTATTAAGTCCCGAATACTCAATGTTGGTCAGCGATTCTGACACGTTCACATGAGGAAAGTTGAAGTTGGTTTGGGCACGGAAGAGTGGATCCGGTACAGCGCGGCCTGATATCTTGCAGTGGGAGTGCTCCGCGAAGAACTTGCGAATACAGAACGTGTCGTAGGCTTGGCATGGCCGCTGTATTCTGCCGTGAACATCTAGAAAGAAATGTTTTTTGTGTGAAATATTTTTATTTTAGCGAGTATCATCTCTCCTATTACCACCATAAGTATACGGCAACTTTTATCAAAAAAAAAACTGTGAGTGGATTAATGCAGTAATTATTTTAATTATGCCTTGCAATATAAACATTTTCATAAATAATATAAACATTTAATAAACGCACCTGGATTTCCGTCGTCAAATCTAAATCTGCGATCTTCTCGCGCCTTATATAGGTCTTCAGCGTATTTTTGATTAAACAAAACCTCCTCATCATTTCCACCGAATAATCTATTGCCTCCATTATTGTAATTACCGCCATAGTAATTATATTCACCATTTTTATGTGTAAAGTATTTAGTGTCTTCATTTCTACCGAAGAATCTGTTGCCTATATTATTAAAATTATCTCCATGGTAATCATATTCACCATTTTTCCCTCTGAAATATTTAGTCTCTTGATTTCCACTGAAGTATCTATTGCCTCCATTATTGTAGTTACCTCCGTGGTAATTATATTCACCATCTTTATCTCTGAAGTATTTAGCATCTGTGTTTATATTGCCACTGGCGGTATTCAGGTCTCCTGGTACAACTGTGTCTACTACCTTTTCTGCATTGCTAGCAGTAATATCTTGAACTTCGTCACCATAAACCCCAATCGCAAAAAATATAAAACACAAATAAAATTTCATGATTACTCAAGCTGCAGTGTTTTAATGACTAGTTTTTTATCATTCTGATACATTTATTAACACCTAGCCTAGCGTGAGTGGATTAATTTTATTCATTGCGTTTAATAACGATGGCAGATCTATTTATTGCATATTTATGAACTGCGAATATGCATCCTTAGAGTTTTCAAATGATTTACTGAGAAAATAATACTTGCTTACCTATCGTAAAGTTCTCATATATTGCATCGTTTAACCATTAGTCGGTTCGGAGCCTCGATTTTAAATACTATTATCGGGGGAATACATTCATTTTAAGGTAGCCTGCATTTCATAGGAAAATTGGTGCACACCTGCACATTCAGAACCATGCGTTAAATTATATTCGTGTAAACAACCTGCTAAGTGTAAATCGTTTGATGATTCCGTGCAAAAACAAAGAGACAGGAGTTCTGAAAACTTTTACCTTGCAGATTATAGTCCTAATTCTGATTTTAAGAATAGCGAGTGGCGTTTGTTGCATAATTTGCATACACAATATATTTTGTATACTGTAAATTGTGCCGTTATCGTCTTTCCTGATTATGTCATCATCGCCTTAAAGTAATATAAACAGGTATAGTTTAATAATGATGCATACGAACGTACTCCTGATCTTGAAACTGAAGGTAACAATATTCTCTTGTTAATACATACGTAATTCACATAATTTTTGCCTTTACCATATCTACAAACTCGCGTGTATGCATGTAATTATGGAACAGTGCAATTATCACCATTATCAACCCATTTTCATACACAATACTAAAAGTATACTGAGGTCTTGGAAAATTTGAAATGTTTTCAATCGAGATAATGACAAAAATATTGAAAATGAATATCAGCCAAGAGATTAAAGTTTATGATAGTTTTATAAGTTACAGGTACCTACCGACGACGGAGCGAATATTTCGGTGTTATTGCACATTATGGAATGTAAGAGGAAAACTGGACAAGTGCGAGTCGGGCACATTAAAATTCCCTATAAATTTTGATTCCTTAGTAAAGCCTATTTTATTTGTCACTGTTTTTAAGACCTCTTATTATGTATCAGTTGCATTAACTACTAATATTTTAGATTTTTTTTGAGCAGTTAGCAGTATGTCACTTTCAGATAACGATAGATGGTGGCTTAGAGAATATATGGCAGGAGTATTCAGTAACTTCCCTGTGCCGAAAACCTTGTACAATATGTAAAAAATCATATAAAGACGATTTTAAAATCGATTGATAGTTATTCGTCAAATCGCTTCACAAGAGGGAACACCGATCATAAAATTGCCCGCATGTGCTCAAGCACAAGTGATAAACGTTCAACCACTTCAAGCTTAGAAAAAGATGGAATAACATTCCATTTGTAAATAATTTTACCTCCTTACCTCCCCTCAAAATTCTGTAGACCATTTCACACGCAAATACAACATAAGGCTACTTATGTACCACTCTACCTACTATTTATGCTCCATGGATGGTGGAGGTGCCTCTAAAACTTTAAAATTATTCTTATAATATGTACATATGTATTTTATCTTTTAGGTAATAAAGTTTACTACATCATGTAGAATATCTCAGTTTCATGATTTGTTAGATTTCTAGTTTTTATTTAGGTTTCCAGACGATAAAATTGGTATCAAGAAATAAAAGACTTCTAATGTTTTTATTTTGTGTGTCTTCAAAAACTAAATGTCCTTTAAACCAAAATCACAAATTTTATACTGAATGAAAGTGGTGGCAAAGAAAGTCCCCTCAGTTAAAAGCGTTTCTTGTTCATCTAATGGAATATTGGAAAAGAGACTGGCAAACTGCTGAAGATCTTCTGGATCTGCAATACAGAGAGACATATTTAATACAAAATAAAAATAGACGACCTCAAACGAATCTAACAACTACTATTAAAACCGCCGGGATATTTACCATGTATGTTTGTTTCTACGAGTTCCCGATATTTCGGTACTGTTGCAAGCGCCATCATCACGGAGAAACTCACGTGCTGAGAGTTTTTAGTTGTAGTCTACCCACACACCATAATAGCATCCTCATAACCCATCTCATGCCATCTTATGCTTCTTAGTTCCTCCTCTAGTTGTGCCAGATGAGGGTCGAGTCGCATGCGTCCGTTGTGCATAGCCAGTGTCAGCCGGCGTTGGCGGCCTGCCCACTCCCAGGGATTTCTGAGAGGAACCCCACCGTGACCACAGCCGCCTTGGCCAGGAAAAGCGAAGCGACCGGGAATTGGAGGCGGCTTTTTTCGACCTTTGCAAACTTAGCGTAGTCCTTCTATACCCCCTGTGGAGTATGCGTAATGCATTTTCAAATCTTTTTCTGGGATAGGGTACCTATACCACCCTAACCCAGGCCCTAGCAAGGATCGTCCGGGAAAGTTACGTGGGACTCACCTCTCAGAAGGAGGAGGCATACTCAGTAAAACCTCACCGGTGGTAGAGCCTCTGCAGTGGGGCCTGCATCCGCAGCGCATTGCTGCATGTTGGAAGTGGCCGAAACTCATCAGGAGCCCGGCCGGAAAACCAGCTTTCATGGTTTTGGGTTATTCCCACTCCTTTGACATTATTTTATTCTTAATATATATGTGTACTTCTAGACAATAATGTTACCTGTGTTTAATCTTATCCCTGGTCTACGAATGGATAGAGATATGGGTTCGCTAACGTATGTGGATATTTCAGCTCGGTCCAGCCTCAAGTCCTTTAGGTGTGGTATAACCACTGTTATTGTCAGTTTCACTGGAATCATTACATAAAACTATTGAAGAAAGCATTTTGTTAACCTATCTCAAATACTAAAACCCATTGACTAAATTTCCTTTGTCCTAAAATTATTCGAATTATTATCGTTTTTCCGATGACAGGTTTCGTAAGTTTTTCTGTTTACCATTTTACGTTTAGGAAAAGTATCGTTCGTCCGAAAAAGGTTTCCCATCTCATTCGGTTTCCCTATGAATCGTTATGTTTGTTTCGTAGCCCATTTTTATTTACTCAATGGTACTTTTGGCACTGCATCATTTAGATAAATTTTCAGTTTACCTTTTAACGGTATCCCAAGTAATTTTTTGACAGAGGTACTTCTCCCTATAATATTATTAACTCCACTAATCTAAAATAAAGGTTATTTTGTAGAAAATTAGAATAACGACCCAGAATGGTCAGTAGATTCGAAAGTTCGGTTGGTTCATTAAACAAGTGGCCGTTTGAGAAAGTGACTTTAAACTAACAAGGCAGAAGGACAAAAGGGGGACAGGAGGGAAAAGGGAGGGCGAAGCCCTCCGCAAGGGAGACTCGGGAATCGAAGACCTCTGAATTAAAAAAGCAAAATAAAGGTTCAATTACGTAAAAAAGTAAGGTTAGGTTTGAACTGCATCCCCACCAAATAAGTAAGAAATAACCAAACAGTTGAAATGGGATAAATAATATTCCAAAAATTATAATGCCCATTTGAGAATGGCCGAGTAGTCAAAAATCGAATCGGTACATCGCTGAACAAAATTCATTATTCAGTTTGAGGAGTACAACCTACGTTTTACTTATTTGCTCCTAGTACAGGCCACAGGCTATATAAAGATAGACTTTCCTACCAGCCCTGTAGATATTAGTGCTTAAGACGTATAGGTAGAGAATTATTACGTAAAGTATCGGCAACAAAATCACTCTGCAAGGTAGGTTCCCTGCCCCTGTGGTAGAACTTCAAGTTGGCATTGTTGCTGAAGAAACTCACGGAGTCGAAATCCAAAGCAATCACCAGGTTATCGGTCACTTTGTTGATACTGGAATAACAAATATTTCATTACTACGGCACGTGCTTGCTGCCTTTGGAGTCGAAACTTTAGGGGACAGATTAGTAATTAAGTAAAAAAAAACCGGACAAGTGCGAGTCAGAACCGTGCGGAGTGGGTTCCGTACGTTCAAAACAATACAACATAACATGTTACTTTAAAATCTATTGACTTATCTGGGGGCACGGCCAAGTCGAGCAAAACAAAGGCACGGGCGCACTATCCTTTTCTCAAAGCCATTCACGCCATTTTAAACCTAGAGTAATTTTGTGTTGGCTAAAGCTAGAACCTTGAATTTTCAGGGATATATAGGGCATAATATGACTTAGATATATTCTTAATAACATCCAATTTAAACTTGTAGTTTAAGAACTATTGCAAGTCAAAGTTCCTTAGTTTTGTCACTGACTCACCGACTCACTTACTGATGATCATCATAATTCTAAGGTACTTCTAGCAGACCCACAAGCTCCAAAATTAAACATCATTCGTTTTTAGTCTGTCAAGTCATATGCAAAACCTAAACATATTGCAATTTCAGTCACCTTTCAAAGAGATACGAACTGCATAAGTAAGTTTGTAATCCTATAAAAATACATGCGATTACACAGTTGAAAAGGGATGGGCAGTTGAAATGGGAAATAGAATGGATTGGAATGTAATAAGTGAAAGAAGATCACTTACATAATATAAAGTCGAGTCAGATAGTTATGCCGGTGTGCTCAGGTACTAAATCTCCGCCACTGACGTAAACAACACTGATGTAAATCAAGGCTGACACGTTTACAAAAGAAAATTGAAAGTTGTTTTAATACAGAACAGTGGCGTCTTTACTAAAAAAAAAACTAAACTTACTAAAACTCCGCTACTCGCCCCTTATTAAGTCCTGAATACTCAATGTTGATCAGCGTTTCTGACGCGTTCATGTTAGGAATGTTGAAGGTGGTTTGGGCACGGAACAGTGGATCCGGTACAGCGTGGCCTGATATCTTGCAGTGGGAGTGCTCCGCGAAGAACTTGCGAATACAGAACGTATCGTAGGCTTGGCATGGCCGCTGTATTCTGCCGTGAACGTCTAGAAACAAATGATTTTTGGCGTAAAACGTTTTTTATTGTGGCCAGTACCATCCCTCATATTACCATTATTCTGTCAGTGGGAGACTTGCAAAACCCATATGTTACGAAATATGGTTATGATAACTTGTGTAGCGACTAATGGCGTTATTTTTCTGCCGTTATTTAAAGAAAAGCGTATGTCGGCTCCTGACAACGTGGTCTGTCAACGGTGCAACCGTTCGTTGTGAAAGTTTTTGAGGGTTAGGTACTTATGTTCATCGGTGGACGCGTCTAGGTTAAGGGTTATTCTTCAGAAATATATCTGCGATCACCTTATTCCTCTGGCCCTTTTTCATACTAGATGTATGGAGACAGAGGAATAAGTCGCAGACATATTTCTGAAGAATATCCCTTAAAATAAAATAATAATTTCTTGATTGAAGTTTGACGCTGCATAAATGCGACGCATCGTTGGCGTCACGTTTTCTACATACATTGGTTGCGTAAACGCACCATCGGCATCGGCGTATTTTGATCTTTTTATACGTTTCACGTACATTTACTTAGAATCGTATTTTTTCTTACTTTTTTTTGTATAACGTGAGTGATACGTATTTATTTCAATATGTTTCACGTACTGTTCTGCTAGAAGTATACGGCTGCTTAAATTTTGCTATAAAAAAACTGTGAGTGAATTAATACAATGAGCATTGTGATTATGCCTTGCAATATAAATATTTTCTTTAATATAAGCATCTAATAAACGCACCTGGATTTCCATCGTCAAACCTAAATCTGCGATCTTCTCGCGCCTTATATAGGTCTTCAGCGTACTTTTGATTAAACAAAACCTCCTCATCATTTCCACCGAAGAGTTTATTACCTCCATAATAATTATATTCACCATATTTCCCTCTGAAATATTTAGTCTCTTCATTGCCACTGAAGAATCTATTGCCGCCATTATTGTAATTACCTCCGTGGTAATTATATTCACCATCTTTATTTCTGAAGTATTTAGCATCTGTGTTTATATTGCTACTGGCGGTATTCAGGTCTCCTGGTACAACTGTGTCTACTACCTTTTCTGCATTGCTAGCAGTAATATTTTGAACTTCGTCGCCACAAACCCCGATCGCAAAAAATATAAAACACAAATAAAACTTCATGATTACTCAAGCTGCACTGTCTTAGTGACTAGTTTTTTATCATTCTTGTACATTTATTAACACCTAGTCTAGCGTGATCGGATTAATTTTATTCATTGCGTTTAATAACGTATTTCAATTAAATCATCAAAATGGCAGACATACTTATTGCATATTTATGCATTGTGAATATGCATCCTTAGAGTTTTCAAATGATTTACTGTGAAAATAATACTTGCCTGCCTATCCTGTAAACACAAGGTCTCATATATTGCACCATTTCCTCATTAGTCCGTTCTGAGCCTTGACTTTTAATCCTATTATCAGGGGAGTAAGAAACGGTGTCGACAAATACTTGACGGCACATCGCGCCTCTTTGATGCTATTTTGGAACGAGATTGACAACCTGTCATTCTAGCAAAGCGTAGTGTCGATGGTCTGCGGCTTACGGATGACTTTTTCGTACGTCAATGGAAGCGCACCACGAACCCAAGCGACGAATTGCCTCTGTTCCATTTCCTCCGCTGCCAACTCCTTGGTACACGTACATTGAAGTTACGGCCGATCCTGACGACGGCAGTGGTCCGCCTTCATCAGAAGTGGGATAGTACTTATTGGTTAATTGATATTCCTTTTTCCTGGATTCCCGAATAGAAACATCGGATATTATGTATCCCGGTAGAGAGTTCCGCTCCCTAGGACAATAACAGGGATAACGCAGATAACTGCTAGTTTAAATAAAAATACAACGTAGTGTACTTATTCCATTAATTGGCTACAGACAAATTATATTCGTGTAAACAACCTGCTAAGTGTAAATCGTTCGATGATTCCGTACAAAAACAAAAAGACAGCAGTTCTGAAAATTTTGACCTAGCAGGTTGGTTGTGCAAAATAAACATGATTTGTCTAATTACTATGATTAACGGCATCTGTCGGTCATGCCGACATACGCGGTGCCACATTGGGCGGGCTATGAAGTCGTGTCTTCATGCCGAGAGGTGGCGTTAAGGAGACCTTTCGAGATTATTAAACGTCGCGGCGATTGGTCGACGTATTCGCCATATTTTTCAACTCAAGGTCAAAAAGTTGTTGTGATTTTTTTGTGAGAAACGTATGCGCACAGGAATGACTTTTCTTCTATGAATCTTATTGTTTTTTGTGAGTGAAAGTGATCAAGAGACTCCTGGATCCCTATTCCCGCCTACCGACGACCAGCAATGAACGACAAGTAAGTGGCACTGTGTTCTAATGTCTTAATCATGTTTTTCGGCAAATTGTGTAAACAACCATACCGGCGGGCATCTTGTTTCTATATCTAGAAATTAAATTAAAATTTTCTCCTAGGGTGAAAGCTATTTACACGCTTCACCATAAATAATGGTCCTATCGAACCGCATAAATAAACCAGTTTATTCGCACCTACGTAATTGCTAAGTAAGGCATTACGTATTTATTTTCGTTGTCGCACCCACCTCTGTCGTGTAATTATTGCCTTTTAGGCTGATCCAATATGGACGCAAATAAATTAACTGCATTTAAAGTAAAAAAAGATATGCTTCTAAAACGTATATCCAAACTGTATGAACAATCAAAAAAGATTTTACCTACGTGTGACACAAGGGCAACAGAAAATTTCATGGCCGATTCGGAAACTATTGATTTGACGCGCTGTGAATTCAATTCCATAATTGATGAGATAAATCATATAAGTTTAACATTGGATCCTAATTATGTACCGGATTATGCTAGCTTAGAGCTCTTTGAAGATAGTTTCACTCGGATTAAACGCGTGCGTAACAACATTAATGAAGCGAAGACAAAAAACATGCCTACCACCTCGGCCACCCCATCACTACCACCGCTACCACCTCAGTTGAATATCAAATTACCTCCGGTGGAAATTCCATCGTTTGACGGTCAAACAGCTAATTGGTCAATATTCTACGAGTATTTCCGTACAAACATTCATGAAAATCCGCAACTGTCGGACTCGCAGCGTGTGCAATATCTTGTAGGTAAATTGACGCATAACGCGTTAAAGGTGGTTGCCGGCGTCGTGCCCACGGGCGATACCTATTCGATTATATGGAATAGCTTAGTAAAAAAATATCAAGATAAAAGAGCTTTAGGTACATTCTATCTAAACAATATTTTCGATTTAAAACACGCAACGCATTCGGCGTCTAGTTTGAACTTGTTCATCGAAAACTTTTCTGCGTCTAAAGCTGCTTTGAAACAGTTAGACATAAAAGATATCGCCGATTTCATTATGTTGCATTGCGCATTAAAAAAGCTTGACGCTCAGACTGTACAATCGTTTGAATTGTCTGTTCGTAACAAAGAAATCCCTTCTTGCGACGAATTTATCGAATTTATTCAAGACCAAGTGAAAATATTAGAAATATCGAATAATATTACTTCAAACTCGTCGCGTATGTCTGCTCCTAATACCCAAAGGACGCAACCGACAACGCGTACATACAAAACATTTTTGACTGGTGAAAACAGTAATGTATGCTTGATGTGCCAAAGTAATGATCATGTAATTTTTAATTGCAGTCAATTCAAAAATTTGGGATCGCCTCAATCACGATTTGATTTTATAAAGGCAAAAAATGCGTGCGTAAATTGTTTAAGTTCCACGCATTTAATTTCATCCTGCAATTCCAAACATGTTTGCAACTATTGCCAAAGAAAACACCATACACTTTTGCATTTCAATAAAAGTAATACTTCTAACAGTACTAACATCGCGCCGGTCCAACTTCATACCTACACCCACGAAAACGAACCACGAAATTCGAGCCTTAGCGATGTCATTCAAAGTTCACACGAAATTCAGCCTTATGCGGATGGTCTTACGGTCGCATCTTCTGTGCCCGATACTGACCGGACGGTTCGCGGCACTGCGTTAGAGCAATATGACTCACCCGGTACCACGGTATCGCTCATAGCTAAGTCGAAACCCCGTACCACGATACTCTTGTCGACAGCACAAGCGTATGCGTACAATAAAAGTGACGATCGAAAATTAATTCGCCTTTTGTTGGACAATGGTTCTCAGAATAATTTGATTACTTTGAACTGTTGTAAATCACTCAATTTACCGATAACACCTCTTTACAATTCGTCGTTGAAGGGAGTCGGCCTAACATCGCGGCCTATACATGGCTACGTGTATTTGACTATAGAGTCTCGTGTATCTGCGCATAAATATTACATTGAGGCTCTTGTGGTGGATAATATCACCGATAAATTACCCGCACATGAGATAGACGTGAATAATGTCGACTTTGGTAATGAGGTACCTCTAGCTGACCTCACTTGGAATATTCCTGGAAGCATTGACTTAGTGGTAGGTGCGCAACTGTTTCCATACGTGTATTTGGGCAAACGAGTTCACGTGAACTCATCCATGCCGCCAGCATTCTTGACGACCTTCGGTTATGTTTTAATGGGAGACGTACCTGCCTCGGAACCGACATCTGAACAATGCCCCCCCTTCAGCGCATTTACAATGAGCGATCTCAATACCACATTGCTCAAATTTTGGGAACTAGAAGAGCTTCCTAATAAACGATACTTGTCACCTGATGATCTTGAATGCGAAAATATTTTCACCAAATCAGTAACCCGCGACGTTGATGGGCGTTACTCAGTAGAACTTCCATTTTGTAGAAATCCTGAGGATTTAGGTAATTCCCGCGCTGTGGCACAGAGACGCTTTTATGCACTCGAACGCAAGTTTAAGCATTCACCTACATTTAGAAGTGACTATAATGAAGTCATCATGGACTATATAAAAAAAGGTTATTTGTCCGAAGTACCTGCGAAAGAAGATGAAAACGAAGGCTACTTTATTCCGCATCATGCAGTAATAAGGGAGGACAAAACAACAAGTAAACTTAGAATAGTACTGGATGCCAGTTCCAAGTCTCATACCGGACTGTCGCTTAATGATGTGCTTCACACAGGACCGAATCTCCAAGCAAATTTATTTCTGCTTCTGTTAGATTTCCGTTTATTCCCAGTTGCCATGACTGCAGATATCAAACAGATGTACATGCAAATCGGTACACCGGAAAACCACCGCAAATATTTAAAGATTTTGTTTCGATTTAACGAAAACGAAGAACTGCGCACATACCAGTTCAATCGGGTACCATTTGGTCTTAAATCCAGCCCTTACATTGCTATGCGCACTGTGCACCAACTGGCTACCGATGAGTGTAGTCGGTATCCAGAGGCAGCTAAAGCTGCCCAATCAAGACTATATATGGATGATTTAGTCACTTCCATATCCGATATTGACACTGCTAAGCATTTGGCAAAAGAATTAATCGCTTTGTTCAAAAGTGGTAGTTTTGACCTTATAAAATGGGCAAGCAATTCGACACCTCTCCTGGAGAGCCTACCTCAGTCTCATCGCGCACTTGTCAATTTTGCTGACGATGAGAGTAGACTAGCAATTTTGGGCCTCACTTGGCGACCAAATCTAGACATCTTTCAATTTACGACTTCAGTTACTAAAGGCACATGTACTAAACGTACCATACTGTCGTTCGTAGCCCGGCTGTTTGATGTTCTCGGATTGGTAGGACCTGTTGTGGTATATGCCAAGCTGTTAATAAAGAATTTATGGTCTCAGAAAGTAGACTGGGATGACGAGCCTCCAGAAAGCATCCGAGAAAATTTCGCGGCGCTTATCTCAGAGCTGCCCTTACTATCAGATTTAGAGATTCCACGTCACGTCGGAGCTTCTTATAACAACACAGTTAATTTGGTTGCCTTTTGTGATGCCAGCCTTAAGGCTTATGGTTGTGTTGTGTATCTGCAC
The DNA here is from genome assembly GCA_947034925.1 of Eudemis profundana. Classification (NCBI taxonomy): domain Eukaryota; kingdom Metazoa; phylum Arthropoda; class Insecta; order Lepidoptera; family Tortricidae; genus Eudemis; species Eudemis profundana. The sequence continues at coordinate 3,522,301 of OX344806.1, read as the reverse complement.
ATCACAGATAACTCGGGAAATGTTATAGTACGTCTGCTCTGTTCAAAGTCAAAGGTGTCGCCTGTTAAGGTGACTACTCTTGCTCGATTAGAATTGTGTGCCGCAGTTTTGATGTCGCGTCTGGTGAAAACTGTCATTGACGCGTACGGTTCGCGCATATCTATCCAAGATATATATACTTTCTCGGATTCTACTATTGCTTTATCCTGGATCCATTCATCACCACACCGATGGTCGATATTTGTCAGCAATAGAATTGCGCAATTTCAGGAGAATTTAGATCCCCAAAAATTATATCATGTGTCTGGGAAAGAAAACCCTAGTGATTGTTTATCGAGAGGATTACTTCCAGCCCAGTTGATCAACAATAAGTTGTGGTGGAGCGGCCCCACATGGATGCATTCGATTCCTGCAAACTGGCCAGTTAAACCATTCTCCCCTTCTGCTTGTGAGGAACTGCCGGAACTTAAAGCAAATACGATGCTATGTAGCATTCAGACTTCTGAGTACGTACTCTATGAATGTTCAAAACGCATCTCTTCATGGAGTAAACTTTTGAGAGTCGTAGTTTACGTCTTGCGGTTCGTTAAGAAACTTCCGCGGTCACGAGGGATTACAGCCAACGATTTAAATGTAGCTGAAAAGGAAATCGTGAAAACCGTACAATTGATGCATTTTAGCGATGAAGTTAATACAGTAATAAATGGCGGTAAACTCTCAAGAGGGTTGAGAAAATTATGTCCCTTTCTTGATGAAGATAATATATTGCGCATTGAAGGAAGATTGTCAAAGGCGGACCTTCCATTTGAAGCAAAGCACCCAGCTTTACTTCCAAAGCGAGATCACGTGGTGGATATTATTATCGATCATTACCATAAAGGCAACTCTCATACTGGCGCTGATTTATTGATGTCTATAATTCGACAACGATTTTGGATTCTTGCTGCCCGAAATATCATACGCAAGCGAGTTCAAATGTGTAATAGATGTTTCAGCCTATCGCCCTCACATCCATCTCCTAAAATGGCTGATCTACCGGCTTATCGTGTAACTGAAACGAAAGCCTTTGTTCATACCGGTGTAGATTATGCTGGTCCAATAAAGATCACGCTAGCTCGTAGACGAGGACAACACGCTCAAAAGGCATATATATGTCTATTTGTTTGCTTAGCCACAAAGGCCATCAATATTCAGTTAGTGAGTGATTTGACGACCGAGTCATTTCTTGCAGCGTTTAAAAGATTTATTTCTAGTAGGGGACCAGTATCTTGTATCTATTCGGATAACGGTACAAATTTTGTAGGCGCAAAGGCCAAGTTAGACGAAATGTATAATTTTCTTCAGTCAACTGGGTATAATGATACCTTGGGCGAAGAATTAGCTAATTGTCGTATTCAGTGGAAAATGATCCCCCCTAGGGCACCTCATTTTGGAGGAATGTGGGAGGCCAATATTAAAAGCGTTAAAGCTCATTTGTTCCGAGTAATTGGGAATCAACTGTTAACATACGAAGAGCTTTTGACAGTTTTGACCCAGATAGAAGGTTTGTTGAATTCTCGACCGATTGGTCTAATATCATCGGATCCACAACCTGAAGTACTTACACCTGCTCATTTCTTGATGTCATCACCGCTTAAATATCTACCTATGTCAGATCTGTCTAATGAACGCGTAAATCTTACTGACCGCAAAAGGCTCTTAGACTTGTTGGTAAACTCTTACTGGAAAAAGTGGCGCATTGAATATCTGCACACGCTACAAGTCAGGCAAAAGTGGTGTACACCATGTAATCCAGTGACAGTTGGGACGGTAGTTCTTATTGACCAAGATGACGTGCCGCCTATGAGGTGGCCTATGGGCGTGATTCAACAAGTGTATCCTGGCACTGATGGCGTGGTAAGGGTGGCATTAGTAAAAACTAAACATGGCACCTTTAAACGAGCGGTTGTAAAGTTGTATCCTATTCCCAATCAATAGCTATATATTTGTTTGCAATTAGTAATTAAGTTCTTAGCTATACTTTAGGTTTATAAAGATAAAATCAAAGGGGAGAGTTCCCAATCCAATGAGTATTAGTTTAATTAGAGTTTTTTTTTGTTTCTGTCTCAATAAGTATCTAAGTATATTGTCCATCTTAGTTGATCAAAGGTATATTTTGAAAGTTCTGGAAACTTTCAAGGCGGGGAGTATGGTTGTGCAAAATAAACATGATTTGTCTAATTACTATGATTAACGGCATCTGTCGGTCATGCCGACATACGCGGTGCCACATTGGGCGGGCTATGAAGTCGTGTCTTCATGCCGAGAGGTGGCGTTAAGGAGACCTTTCGAGATTATTAAACGTCGCGGCGATTGGTCGACGTATTCGCCATATTTTTCAACTCAAGGTCAAAAAGTTGTTGTGATTTTTTTGTGAGAAACGTATGCGCACAGGAATGACTTTTCTTCTATGAATCTTATTGTTTTTTGTGAGTGAAAGTGATCAAGAGACTCCTGGATCCCTATTCCCGCCTACCGACGACCAGCAATGAACGACAAGTAAGTGGCACTGTGTTCTAATGTCTTAATCATGTTTTTCGGCAGATTGTGTAAACAACCATACCGGCGGGCATCTTGTTTCTATATCTAGAAATTAAATTAAAATTTTCTCCTAGGGTGAAAGCTATTTACACGCTTCACCACAGGTTTTAGTCTAAATTTTGATTCTAAGGATAGCGAGTGGCGTATATTGCATACATAATTTATATTTTTTTATCAAAAATTGTGCCGTTATCGCCTTTTCTGATTATGTGGTCATCGCCTTAAAATAGCATTCATAAACAGGTATAGTTTTATAATATTGCATTTGTACGAACTCTTGATCTTGAAACTGTTACAAACTGAAACGCTACGCGTAGGAAAAAAGCCGCTTTCTGGCCAAGTGTAGTCATAAAATTATGTACACAACACGGGAGGTAATAAAGAAAGCCCTCGATCGCATATGTACGTCCCTCGCTTGCAGCTCGGGCCGCAAACTTCTGCGATCTCGGCCTTTCTTTGTATTACCACCCTAGTTATGTAATGTACTATTACTTTTCCTAGTTATACTTATTTTTGTTTTCGCAAACTAATTATTTGGAACTTAACTTTTTGCGCTTTTTCAACAACAGAGTCTTGAGTCAGTTACAGAATCGCATAGGCTAACTTAGGAATATTGTTCTCACATGCGAACTCCACCGGAGAAAATAATTCTTCCTGTAAAACTGTCTGGGCTAACTTTCTAACGCAATGCCTTTAAAGGTCTTCGATCACAGCTTGGCAGCTCAATTTTAATCAACTACTTATTGTGATGATGATGATTTATTAACTTCTTTTACTTTTCTTTGTTATAATTCTTTTTGATTTCGCAAACTAATTATTTGGAACTTAACTTTTTGCGCTTTTTCAACAACAGAGTCTTGAGTCAGTTACAGAATCGCATAGGCTAACTTAGGAATATTGTTCTCACATGCGAACTCCACCGGAGAAAATAATTCTTCCTGTAAAACTGTCTGGGCTAACTTTCTAACGCAATGCCTTTAAAGGTCTTCGATCACAGCTTGGTAGCTCAATTATAATCAACTACTTATTGTGATGATGATGATTTATTAACTTCTTTTACTTTTCCTTGTTATACTTCTTTTTGTTTTCGCTAACTAATTATTTGGAACTTAACTTTTTGCGCTTTTTCAACAACAGAGTCTTGAGTCAGTTACAGAATCGCATAGGCTAACTTAGGAATATTGTTCTCACATGCGAACTCCACTGGAGAAAATAATTCTTCCTGTAAAACTGTCTGGGCTAACTTTCTAACGCAATGCCTTTAAAGGTCTTCGATCACAGCTTGGCAGCTCAATTTTAATTAACTACTTATTGTGATGATGATGATTTATTAACTTCTTTTACTTTTCTTTGTTATAATTCTTTTTGATTTCGCAAACTAATTATTTGGAACTTAACTTTTTGCGCTTTTTCAACAACAAAGTCTTGAGTCAGTTACAGAATCGCATAGGCTAACTTAGGAATATTGTTCTCACATGCGAACTCCACCGGAGAAAATAATTCTTCCTGTAAAACTGTCTGGGCTAACTTTCTAACGCAATGCCTTTAAAGGTCTTCGATCACAGCTTGGTAGCTCAATTATAATCAACTACTTATTGTGATGATGATGATTTATTAACTTCTTTTACTTTTCCTTGTTATACTTCTTTTTGTTTTCGCTAACTAATTATTTGGAACTTAACTTTTTGCGCTTTTTCAACAACAGAGTCTTGAGTCAGTTACAGAATCGCATAGGCTAACTTAGGAATATTGTTCTCACATGCAAACTCCACCGGAGAAAATAATTCTTCCTGTAAAACTGTCTGGGCTAACTTTCTAACGCAATGCCTTTAAAGGTCTTCGATCACAGCTTGGTAGCTCAATTATAATCAACTACTTATTGTGATGATGATGATTTATTAACTTCTTTTACTTTTCCTTGTTATACTTCTTTTTGTTTTCGCTAACTAATTATTTGGAACTTAACTTTTTGCGCTTTTTCAACAACAGAGTCTTGAGTCAGTTACAGAATCGCATAGGCTAACTTAGGAATATTGTTCTCACATGCAAACCCCACCGGAGAAAATAATTCTTCCTGTAAAACTGTCTCGGCTAACTTTCTAACGCAATGCCTTTAAAGGTCGTCGATCACAGCTTGGCAGTTCAATTATAATCAACTACTTATTGTGATGATGATGATTTATTAACTTTTTTTACTTTTCCTTGTTATACTTCTTTTTGTTTTCGCAAACTAATTATTTGGAACTTAACTTTTTGCGCTTTTTCAACAACAGAGTCTTGAGTCAGTTGCAAAATCGCATAGGCTAACTTAGGAATATTGTTCTCACATGCAAACTCCACCGGAGAAAATATTTTTTTCTGTAAAACTGTCTCGGCTAACTTTCTAACGCAATGCCTTTAAGGTCTTCGATCATGTAGCATCTGGCAATCAGAAGTAGTGGACGGAGCCCTTTATCAGGCACACTGCCTAAATACATGTAGTCCTTTAAGAGGACGAGTGTCTGGACGGTGACTCCTTCTATCTTTATTTGCCCTTGAGCTGTCTCTTTCCATTGCTTTAATTTAAACACATCACTATGAGCAGCCAGTAATGCCTTGTGCACAGCAACGCTGCCATCAGCTGCCGTAAGGTAAAAGTCTGTAAAGTCCGTATCTATGTATAATTGTGAAGATATTGTATCTGATTTTACTTCACGGATTGTAATGTAGACGTCCTACAATTGGTGTAAATGACTGGGCTGTCTCCGTTGGCTTCTGCTAGCACAGTATTCATGTGTTGCCATGGACACCACTCTTCAACGTTCCCACCAACGTCGTGATCGTTTTTTCTTTATTCTCCTTGTTATTATTATAAAACAAGCACAAATTATTGTTAAATTTCGGTAAGAATCAGAACCAGAATCAGAAATCATTTATTGTGTGTGTGAGCGAAGTGAAGTGTGAAGAAGTGAGCGATTTCAGTGGGCGTCATTTTTGAAAAAAAATCTTACAAGGAATGGTACCCAACTGTCCGGCTCCGATCTGATTTATTTTTATATATGTTAGAGAGTAGTCTAAAATAATAGACACGTATTTGTTTTTAGCTGCCCAACCTCAACCTATTGGGACAAACTGACCTCCAAAGTACTGAAAAGTGACTTAACCCTCAAACTTCTACAGAAAAAAATTCAAGCAAGTTGCTAGTTAATTACCGGTTTGATATTATTTTTGAGAACATGAAAAAATAATGAGCACGTGTTTCGTTATACCGGCTGAAACTCATATTTTCCTAAAAAAACACCCTTCAAAGTTTGAGCCCTTTGAGGGTATTTTTTTGCCTTGGCCATTCATTTATTACGTAAGATGATTTTTGCCAGTTTTTTACCCCTCCCCCCTTATGTAAGTAAAAATATGAATCGGCTGACCCCCTCCCCCTATTTAATATTTATTACATAAGAAAATAAAGATATACCGATATGAATACCAACTCCTGATCTTAAGGACATATACAAAAGAAATGTGTTCAATACAAGTATAACTATTTTTAATAATTCACCAAATGATTTACAGACATTAGCAGGGAATATATTTAGACATAAGTTGACGAAATGGCTGATGTATAAATGTTTTTACAGTGTGAGGGAATATTTAAATTATAAACATCTACTGACATCTTAATGATCGATTACGTATACACTGTGGGCCGGAATAACCCGACCAACTTTAACTATAGATTCTAACAACTATTAGGAGTAAATCCTTTAACTAAACAGGAATTAACCCTCGCAGTATTTGATGGTAAGCGACTACGAGGCCAAAAAGTTGACATTTTCTTTCCCTTGTAGTTTTTTTTTCCTTTTTGATAACTTTTCCTCCAGTAAGGACATGTTTATAACGAGGGTCTGAATTTACTGATTTATTTTGTTCCATAAGACTATTAATGTAAAATGACAAAATTCGACCTATGTTGATATAACGTTATTTACTTGTTATACCATCAGGAATACGTGGTTAAAATTGGTCGGGTTATTCGGGCCCACGGTGTATATTATTATTTTAATTCAGTTACATCGATAAATCTAGCCTAATTTATCAAATATTTGTGCACGTGCTTGCATGTTGAATACAAGGACATTTTATACTTTTAAACTGAATTCTGACATATAAAATTTTCTGATTTATTAAAACTGTAGGTAGTAAGTACAATATTCTGTTTTTAATGAATACACATTCATTTTTTCCATTCAACAACAAACTGCGTGTATGCATAAACAGGAGTTTGTAGATATGGAACGGAATGTATATACATATGGAACATTGCAATAATCACCACTATCAACCATTTTTTCACACACAAAAAAGTGTAAGAGGCATTGGAATTTTTTTAATGTTTTCATTCGAGGTTATGACAAGAGTATTTATGATAAAATTAACCACAGTAATTGCGTCTATGCGTCTTTTAGATTCAACTAAATCCAAACTCTTTAAGACTACCCTAACCCTACCTGCCTGTAAAGTACAGCTACAAAAGTCAGCAATATTTCACTCTTAGGTGGAGGTACCTCTAAAACTTAAAAAAATATTCATATTATGTATTTTATCTCTAATGTAAAGTCTGTGCGGAAAGAGAATAGAATTTAGACTGGGGGGGCGCTGTAATGCTTTTCTACCGTATTTGCAAAAACAAAAATGCCATACTGGTTAGGTTAGTTCCGTTTTTCGCCACGCCTATTCTCTTTCCGCATAGACTCTATCGGTGATAAAGTTTCCCACATTTAATATTTCACTCTCATGATTTGTTACATGTTTTGTTTTTTCTCAGGTCTCCAGACGATAAAAGTGGTATCAAGAAATTAAAGACTTTTTTATTTTGTATGTCTCCAAAATGATGTAGCTGTCGCAGCCAACTGGTTTAGTTAGCCATTTGGTTATTTGCCTAGCATTTTTACTAAACTATGACCCGCCAGCAGGTCGACGAAGCCCCGCTGTGCGGGGCTTCTATTTCTGCTCTGAGGCACATAAGCTGACTAACTAACCTAAAATAAGGAGTGTGTTTTATGAAAAGGCTAGGCAGCTAATCAAATGGCTAACTGAACCAGTTGGCGGCAACATAATATCCAATGTCGAAAAATACTAAATATCTTTCAAACCGAAATCACAAATGTTATATTGAATGAAAGTGGTGGCGTAGAAAGTCCCGTCAGTTAAGAGCGCTTCTTGGCCATCTAATGAAGTATTTTCCAAGAGACTGGCATACTGCAGACTATCTTCTGGATCTGCAATACAGAGATTTAGTACAAAATTAAAAATAACCGACTTCAAACAAATCTACTTCAAAAAACCGGTCAAGTACGAGAGCCAGGCTCGCGCACCTAGTAAGCGTAAAAAATAAGCTTCGCTTTGCCACGCGATAAATAAGTGATTTAGCATCCGTCACGTTCTGACAAATAGTGTGTGAGTGTGACGGATGCTTTATCATTTATTTATCGCGCGCTAAAGCGTAGCATCGTAAGCCTACTGGGGCTCCTTCAAACTCGTAAGTGGATACGTAAATAGTTCAAGAAAAACTGTATGGCGATCAGTTTAGTGGGAGCAAATAAGTATATTAAGAAGTATCTAAGGTGTCCGAATGTTTGTTCATTCTCTTTACGAATATTCGGACACCTTAGATAATTCTTACTATATATGTTATGATTTTTGCACATTTCTAAAAAACGGTGCAAGTTAAGAAAACTGTTATATTTTTCCTGTAATATTTAGGATGATATTAATAATTGGTAATTATTACAGATTTTTCTGTTCAGCAACTTTTATAATAGGGGAGGATGGTATTTTTTTGAAATGTTTTCGTCCTAAATCAAAAAGTACATGATTAAAAAAAATAGTTTTGAAATCTACAAATTACTCGATACAATAGCACAACTTAATTAGGGTTCCGTACCAAAATGGTAAAAAAGGAACCCTTATGGTGCGACTCTGTCTGTCCGTCTGTCACAGCAAGATATCTCAGGATCTACTGATGCCATCGACTTGAACCGGGACCGAAATGGGATGTCGAAAATTAAAAGTTGAGCTAATATATCGAGTGGGATGTCAAATGAAGAAATGAAGGGCTTAATATGAAGATTTCAAAACCGTTTTTTTTTTATTAGACGTGTAGTTTTGGATTTAAGACCAAAAACGTTTAAAAATATACCATTCCCCCCTATTATCACCTAATTATTATGTCTTTCCCGTACACGAGACAATAGTGTCCCGGCTCTTTGGGTGGCGTGCGCGGAGCCGAAGCCAACGCGTAGAGGCCCTTTCGACAATTTAATGAAAGGCAACGTGTACACCCAGCGGATGCTGTCCCTGCCCGTGTCACAGGACGCACGCAGAGACAGCCCCCGCCAGATGCAAGAACTATTGTTGATTGATGGAATCTAAATTTACTGGGTTATGGTGGTGGAATTATGGACTAGATACTGGGCTATGGATTGAGACATGACGGCGCCTGTCAGGAAAAGTGTCTCATGGCTTTCGCGGCACTGACAGACCGTGACTTGCCCTCCGCTGATGGGCCCCTGTTAAATAGCGACAGTATGAGCAATGGCCCAGGGGCAACACCGCTGCCGAGGGCTGCAGGGTGTCGAGAGGTGTGCTGCGCTTTCTCCGAGGGTACTCGCGGCGTTATGCCTTTTATCACTTCCACGCCTGGAGCATATAGCTCTCGCGACTCCACTCTGGACGGCCAGTTAAGGCAAGCTAGAGGCGGAGGTCCTTTCACTAAATCCCATGGCCCTCCCTAAGGACCCCCCGGAGCACTCGGGTAATTATTATTATTAAGTTCGCCTTTGTACATATACCTTAATCTTGTAACCCTGTAATTTGTCTTATTTTGTGCAATAAAGTGTTTACATACATACATACATTATCTCCGAAGTTACTGAACAGAAAAATCTGAAATAATTACCGATTATTAATATTATCCTAAATATTACAGGAAAAATAAAACAGTTTTCCTAATTTGCAGCGTTTTTTAGAAATTCGCAAAAATCTTCAGACAACCTTATTTGCTCCTACTAAACTAACCGCGGCATATGTCGATGTATGGGGACAACAGTTTTACAAGAGCAAAGTTAAGTTTGTCCCACCATACAATTTTTCTTGAATAATTCACGTATCTACTGACGATTTTGTACGGAACCCTCGGTGCGTGAGTCCGACTCGCACTTGACCGGTTTTTTTTCCCATACGCTAGCGTTTTAAAATATCCTGAAAATATTGCCATTTTAGAAAAACAAGTACTGTATCACTAACAATACAGTATGACTTATAACTTTATGGAAAACAAGGAGATCCCTTACCTGTAAATAATATCCTTGGTCCACGAAAGAATGGAGGTATAGGTTCGTTGACGTATGTGGATATTTCAGCTCGGTCCAGCCTCAAGTCCTTTATGTGTGGTATTACCACTGTTATTGTCAGTTTCACTGAAATCATTACATTATAACTATTTAATAAAGCATTTATAAACCTCCAACAACATCACATTGAATCAGCTGATCTTTTTGAAATACACGTAAAAACCATCGCAAGGAAATCACCTATCTAATTAAAAAACAGTCTACCCATTAGAGACGGACATACACACATAAGCATCAAACTAATAATACTCCTCATATTGCGTTATGGACTAGTTCTACTCTTATTTCATTTCGTCTATATATTCAATTCATTACCTAAACATTTTTTGTAAGTATTAGGTATAGTGCACTTAAAATATTGGGCGAATTACTGTTTTTCGATTCTCAATTTGGGTAAGTGTACTTTTTTTTTTTGGTTGGTCTGTGTCCCGTTTGGTCAATGTCGCTGACCACTTTGGGAGGGTAAGTGTACAGTGACCTATCGATAAATTAAATGCTATATAAAGATAAACTTTTACAGGGTGTCTGTAGCCTCTGGACAAACCTGAAAGGTAGATGTTGATTAGGGTATTTCTAACTAATATACAAAGTATCATAACAATAAGAGCAGAACTTACGGAGAAATTAACGAATTACTATTTTTGCTTTTGAGCATCCTGTACATACAGGAGCCACATGGTAATCGAAACTCCTCGCAGAAGGAGCAGATGCAACCTCATAGAATTGCATGATAACTTTTTCTATTGTATGATTTTTAAAATATTGACACATATTTGGTATGACATTGGCATGTGTCCTATGATGAATTTACTCAAAAAATAATTTATTAATATTGTTAAAAATGGAAAACCATTATCCTGCTGAGGATTACGTAAACATGATTTTAATTTACGGAGAGTGTCACCAGCATACCAAGCTTGTGTTGAGGATTTACAGAGGGAGATACGGAGAAAACAGGAAATATCAGTCCAATTAATGTCGTCATTACGTTACGTGTCGTACAGTATGTTACTTTTTTGTTGATTTTTTTAATTCTTACATTTTGTTAGAAAATTTAAATATTTAATTTAATACGCTTATTGGAGCATTCCTGAGAAGTAATTCTACGGCGGATTTCAGGGTATGTCCAAAGGCTAAGGTCACGCTGTATGTGCAAATGTTGGCATTTCATTATATGCCTAGGAATATCATGATTTGGTGAATTCTACGATCGGGCGACGACATATATATTACTAGTTAAGAAGTATAGGTAGAGAAACATTACGGAAAGTAGCGCCAGCAAAATCCCTCTCCAAGGTAGGTTCCCTGCCCCTATGATAGTACTTGAAGTTGGCATTATTGCTGAAAAAGCTCACGGAGTCGAAATCCAAAGCAATCACCAGGTTGTCAGTCACTTTGTCGATACTGGAATAATAAACATTTCATTGTAACTTTAGGACCATGGAAACAGACGCCAATCGACTGCTATGATGACGCCAATCGAATGCTAAGTAAAAAGTTTCTCCAGACCACTGGGGTAGAGTTGTGCCGTTCTTGGGAATTCTCGGAAAAGTTCTCTGTTTTGTATGGGAAGTGTTCTCGAGAATGTTCTTTCTCCATAAAAAACTGAGAACGTTCCCGAGAACGGCACATCCGTACACTGGGGAACACAGAGCTGGCACGTTAGTCACTCAACGGATCGGCATGCGATCCAGAGGGGGAACGCAGCCAGCCTGATGGAAACCCTGCCGCAGGGGCCCAATCTGGCCCCTATTTCACCACGCTGACAATTGTCAGTGACATATGTCAGCTGACAATTGTCAAGGGACAGGTGACAAATGACAATTTCGTAAGTTATTTTGTATAGAAATGCTTATAAACGTGACAGGCATTTTGCTACAATTGTCCCTAACTTAATCCAATGACAATTATGTTGTGAAACAAAAATCATTTTTCTAACTCGACATATTTGTAGACTTGTCGGTAATTATTGACATGAGATCGAGGCTGTGTCAGGCGAGCCTTACAATTGTAGTGTTTTCGTTGTTATAGCTTGGCAACTTCGTTGGTGACTCTCCCATGTGTGCTTTTTGTTATGTGCAGCCGTAATTACTTACACAAGTTCCCGCAATTTGAACGGCGACCAACAGAGGCAGCCTCCGTCGGTCGCTGTTCGTGTTGGCGGTAACTTGTGTAAGTAGTTACCGCTGCACATAACATAAAGCACACATGGGAGTGTCACCAACAAAGTGGCCAAGCTATAGTTACAAAATGGCTCTCCGCGAAACGATAAAAAGTAGTGATAGTGATTTGGATGAGTTCAAGTCACAACAATGGGAAAATGGTTGGAGGCCATTTCCAAATGCCCTTCTTTTAGGAGACAGCGGATATGGTATAAAGAAGTGGCTAATAACACCGAAAATCCCCATACAAATACCAAGAACGGAAGCAGTAATTTGATTTTTGAGAGCATTTAAACAAACAAGAAGAATGGTTGATAATGCTTTGGGGATATTGAAGGAGAAGTTTCCCTCTCTCAATCATCTCCGATTGCAACCATTGTTCGCTTGCAAAGTGTTCTTAGCCAGTGTTACCCTTCACAATCTAGAAAAACGCCTTGAATCCAAACATTATACATCTTATGAAATGGTAGATAATGACGCTTGTTCTCTTTTCATATCGTAGTAGCTATTTTGAATTTCGCGCTAATAGTTTATAAACGATGCGTTCTGATTGGATAGCGTAAGTCACGTGCTTGCGCCTGCAGTTGCTAAGACAAGGATGCAAGATCGCCCCACGGCGAAGGTGCGAGAGAGAAGGGCAGACGAAACTTCTCGGCGCTCGCTAATTCCATTTTGAACGACCAACGTGTACGCATCACGAAATCTCACCGTTTTAATCGAAAATTAAGGTTTATGTGTAAATACAAGCCAGTTATAGTGAAATTATGGACGATAAGCCGGCCGGCATAAAAATAAATAGTGGAACGAGTACGAAGCTGTGCCTGCCAATCTTCAGACCTTGGATCCAGTTCCAGCACACCAGGTAAGCGACTGCAGCGTATGTCTAACTCCAGTTCGCATCGTTTCAAGTGGAAATTCCTTTTTTTTTAATACCCAAGTGTATAAATCGATTCGTTACAACGCTAATAATCGAGATAACGTTGAAGTGGACAACAACGAAGCAATTGACCCTGAAGTAATCGAAGTAATACTGGAATTGAAACAAAACTTTAATTGAAGTACTATTTATTGTTACTGTTTTATTGTAATTAATTTGATAACATTAGAAAGATAAGCTTAAAACGCAAAAAAATGTCATAGTACAAATTATTCAAACTGTCCCACATTTAGCATAAACTAGTTATGATACAATTTGACCTTTATAATTTAAGCCGTAATTCATTATTTGAATGGATTATTTTGTTAATTGTCGGACATTCAACAAACATTAAACAATTTCAACTAATTTAAACAATGTATTATGTACACTCGGGAGTAATTAATGTAGGTAGATACAGTAGCGGAAAAAAATCTATCATATTCGAGTATTTTACATGAAAGATGCCAAGTTGTTATAGATGCAAAAGATTTTAGTACAAAGTATTAACTTGTGATTCCATTTTTAGCAAATAAAATATATGAATATGATAGATTTTCCCGCTACTGTATATATACATACAATTATCACGTAATAGTTAAAAAAAGTACTTTCTTTATGTGGAAAGAAATAGCGAGTAATTAGTTACATATTAAATAGTATTAACTCTTAAGGGTGGAACATTTTCTTGATCATCCAAATTTTCTGATAAATTCCCAAAATTAATGTCAATAATATTTTGATTATAATAAGGTTCAGTGAAACTAGAAATTTTTCGTATATTTAGCTCCTTTTCTAATTTAAATAACTCTAGTTTGTACTTTTCGCGTTTCGCTATTTCTGTTTTCTCCTTAGTAAGCAATATGTCAGCTTCGAGCTTTTCCTTTTTTAAGCGAATAATAGATTTACAGTGTGTAGTTGTTACGTTTTGTTTATCTGTATTCTGCGAATTTTGGAATATATTTTCACAACCCGAATTTAGCTGTGTAGGTTCATCATTTAATATTCGAATGGCTTCAGGAACGTCCAATCCTTCTACAACCGGAGTGTTTTTCCCTATTATATCGACGATCATATTATCAGCATCATCAAATTTAATTTTTTTTCCTCCCGCAGATCCCGTTTGGCGTGAGTTATCCTTTTTTTCCTAAAACAAAATTATTAAATAAATAAATAACATTGACACAATTATTTTTGATCGCTAATAATTTAGTCAGATTTGTCTATTATATTAGTAACAAAGAAATATAATATTCCAATGAGTTTGATAGCCCGACGAAAAAATAAAGGAACACTAATTTCAATATCTCACTGTCATTACATGAAATATTGTTGTGTGAATGACCTTAACGCCGCCGCCAAAGTATAAAATCAACCAAATAGTTCGTCTTCGGCGTTTAGGAGCGCGCGACACGTATTTACACAGACGGACGATCGCGCGTCTGTGTGAGTGCACTACGTACTGTAGCATGGGTGCGCATGGGTAAATGTTTGCTTGTGGTGCGTCCGTACGGGGCGCGCACACATGCGCGCTCCCGATATACCTTTTTGTCGGAAGAAAAACTACTGCTTATACTGTCATGCCGCTGTTACCGATACCTACAGAGTTTTATTGCAAAATCAATTAATACGTCAAATATAATAGCGTTTCAAACATACAACGATCGCGGTGAAATGCGTTATGCTAGGTTAAAATACTACACGGAAAATAACATTAATCCTGCAAATTACAAAATAACGAATTACAAATTAACTCGACAATTGCTAGGAGAGGTCATTAAAAATTGAACTCAGTACTTACTATTGTCCTCTTTCTCCAATTTTGCCAAGTCGTATCCCTTAGGTATTTCCAGTCTTTACTGTATATTCCCATGTAATTTATTTGTTTTGTTATTTCTTTCCATTTTTTTATTTTTATTTCAAAAGTTATTTTATTGTCAAATTTTCCGAAAAGAATGTCTTTATTTTCTGAAATTAAGTTTAAAATCATAATTTTCTTCGTCATATCCATTGTTGGGCATTTCTCCAAAAATATGTCTGCGACTCATTCATCTGTCTCCATACATTTAGTATGAAAAAGGGCCAGATGAATGAGGTGACCGCAGACATATTTCTGGAGAAATGCCCTGTTATAGTTGAGATGTGTGAAAAAAGGCGGTAGCTAAATAACTGAGTAGTTTTAAATAAGTTAAAGGCAAAGGAAAATGCCATTCAGCCAGTGATACATTTACAGCCAAATTTAAAAATAGGTTATGTCCTTTAGTCGTGTCTTCATACAACAATGCCTAATTAAAGTAAGACTCTATAATTTAAAAAACGTTTCGATTAACTAGTAACGGCGATAAAATGAGCTTCTTAAACTTGTCCGCATTAAAAAAAAACAATACTCTGTTTGTTCCTTGTAAAATTAAAAAAAAGAACGAAGAAATCAATTCATGCATTTTTTATTCAGAACATAATTTTCCGAATTAATTTCTTTGCTGCCAACATTAAAAACGTAATTTTTGCGATAGTGACACATACGCCAAGTGTGTCAATTAAAAAAATGTTTACCATAGACACGTATTTTGTCATTTTTGTAATCCAACCTCGGCCAACATTTCAAGTGGCCCTATATTTGTACATATTGTAGAAAACTTATGATATGCATGTAGATAAAGTTAATTATGCGACTGTACATAATTAGGCATTAAATCACCCGTGTATTAATGCCTCTCATTATTCACCAGTCACATAAATAACTAATAATCGTCATGTCCTTCCCGCAATACGTAATTATAAATGTTGCCATGGTTGAAGCCTGTCAACAACCGACATACGGTGAAAAAGTTATGAAACCGCAATTGTCATGACATGTATACAATTGTAGTTTGAAATTGACGGGCAATTTCTTACAATTGTCGCTGCTATTTTTTACAAGTCAACATATTTCTACAATTGTCGGTAATTCTTGACATGATGTTAAAGCTGTGCCACGTTTTCGTAACAATTGTAGTGTTAAGGCTTGGCCTATTTATAAAATGGCTCTCCTCTATGAAAGTAGCAGGGACGAAAGTGATAATGAGATTGATGAGTACGCTTACATAAGAAGATTTAGGGACCGCATAAATTTTTCCTTTACTATTACCGATTTTGCGTTCAAAGAAAAATTTCGTGTGTGTAAAATCAGTGTCGAGTATTTATTAAATCGAGTCGGAGCAACTATTCAACACCAAACTAACAAAACTAAAGCTTTAACGCCTATTCAACAAATTCTATGTACGCTCCATTGGATGGGCTCAGGGTCTCAATATCGTCGACCGTAGGCTGAATTACGGTAAGGGACAGGCAAAACAATGTCCCTTACCGTAATTCAGCATACGGTCGACGATATCATGTTAGTGGAGATAACCACGGGGTATCGAAGGCAACCATTCATCGATGTATAAAACGAGTTACCACTGCAATCGTCAATGAAGTATTCGGGGATGAAGTACGGTGGCCGGACAACACGGATTCAATCTCGCAATTGACAACCTTTAATTTTTTTGAGCCTTTAATTTTATTGGTTCTCTGTATTTGGTTTGAAAAGACGAATACGCTGATAGTTTATTTGTTTCACGAGAGTTTGTATTTAATTTATAATTAATATATTAATTTTTACTTATTCTGAAAGGGCGTAACTACAGTTCTACGGCAGAATAGACCATTACTTTAGTCTTATCACGATCGAAAAACATCGATAGTATACATTGACAATGTCAAATTCAAAATTATGACAGCTTACTTTTTCTGTGGCAAAAGGCACTGGCATTTCATCTATTGTGCCGTAGAACTGTTAAAATGAGAATATATTTTTTATTCTTTTGTATTTTTTATATTAAGCAATATATAAAAATTATAAAAATAGTGTACTGCTCAGGAGGCAAAATGCTTTCGAATCGTATATACATTTTGAAGTGTTCTTAAAATGAAATGTTGTCAATTATTTCAAGAAATCGGAAACATCCCAAGAGTTGGTGGTATCGTTGATGGGTCGTTAATACCGATCGATTCACCTCAGCAACATGAGTATATCGTCGACCGTAGGCTGATTTAGCGTAAGGGACATTGTTTTGCCTGTCCCTTACCGTAATTCAGCCTACGGTCGACGATATGTACGTAGACCGTAAAGGTGGGCATTCAATAAATACAATGGTTGTTTGTGGGCCCAATTTGGAGTTTTTTTATGCCAGTGCACGATGGCCGGGCTCTGTTCACGACGCAAGAGTGCTACGTAACTCCACCTTGGCTCAGCAGTGGGAGAATGGTTGGAAGTCATTCCCAAATGCACTTATTTTAGGAGACAGTGGGTATGCCATGAAGAGGTGGCTCATTACTCCGAACATCCCTGTACAAATAGAAATAACGGAAGCAGTTTTGCGATTTCTGCGAGCTTTTAAAATGACGAGAAGATTAGTAGAAAATGCTCTAGGAGTATTGAAAGAAAAATTCCCCTGCCTTAATCATCTCCGTTTGCAGCCGTTATCAGCATGCCGTGTGTTTTTAGCGTGTGTCACAATTTAGAAAAACGTCTAGGAGTTGAAGATTATATTCCTTACGACGACCAATTTGCAAATAACAATGATGATGACAATGTTAACGAAGAGGAGAACAACAATGACCTAGAGGCGATTGCAGTGTTAAGGGAATTAATTCAAATCTTTAGTTAAAGAGTTATTTAAATATTGTTAGTTAATTTCTTCTGTGTTATGATAATTTAGTATTTTCCATTACTATATTATGTTGAACATTAGTCCAAATCCCTATTAATTACTTGTAAATGTCGAAACTTGCGAAACAGCAATAATCGAGACTCTTGACTATTGCTACAATTGTCACAAAAAAGTGACAATTGTCGCACCTGTCGGCGTGGTGAAATATCGCTTGTAAAATGTCGAAACTTGTGAAACAACAATAATCACGAATTCTTGACAATTTTCACTTTTTTGTGACAATTGTCGCACCTGTTGGCGTGGTGAAATAGGGGCCTGTAGACATCGTTTAGTTTTAGTTAGTTTAATCCCTACCCTATAAATTCCAACAAAATCAATAAGTTTTTACAACTATTCTTGAACAGAAACAGGAAATATAGTTATTATGAGAATAAGGGATCACATATAAAACAACCTTACCGATAAAAATCGTTACTACCTTAGTGAAAAGTTTGGACTTAATACTTATTTAGTTATTAGGTAGACATTGAAAAAATAGGAAATAGGAATGAACGAAAAATCCTGGTGGACATGGGGAAGTTGACAACATGGGTAATGACAGGGAGAATACATTCCAGGATGCACATTACCATCAATCTGCTCAATTTATCATGACCAACAGCGTTGGATTTAACAGATTTTGTCAACTTGCATACATCATCGTCAGCGACTGGGGTGACTGAAAATGTTTATTAGGATTAGGAGAGATATGGACAGTTAAGCTCGAAATACTTTGAGGTTTAGTAACGGGATCTAAGTACGAAAATGCCAGAAAGGTTCTAGAGAACCGGCGCGTTGCTAGGTGAAGTGACTCAAGGAAATGGGAATGAACTGCCTGCCGATGACGAGTGGTGTGATGATAGAATGATGCGGTAGATCATTCCATATCCCTATTGCATGCTCCAGAAAGGTTCTAGAGAACCGGTGCGTTGTTAAGTGTAGTGACTCAAGGAAATGGCAAACGAACCGCCTGCCGATGACAAATAGCCCAATGGTAGAATGATGCGGTAGGCTGCAATCTAAACAATTCCTTGGAACATTCCCCATTATACAGACGGTAAACGCAGAAAGAGGTAATCAAAAGAACTTTGAATAAACTTCGATGGAACGTACATTTATCGATAACCTACATGAAGATCATATTCTAAACAAGCAGACTACGTGACACTAAAAAAGAAACAAATGCGAGTCGGACCCGTGTACCGAAGGTTCCGTACAAACTTGTAGGAAGTGAACAAATTTCGGTTACAGTAAAATAGCCTTTAAGGTCGAATCAGATATTTGTTTGCACCCATTGCATTGCCGGTGACAAAAAACTATACTTTGGTACGAAATCTCCGCCACTACCATGCCTAAACCCTGTATATTCACAACTGACGTAAAGCAAGGCTGAAATGTTTACACGAGCAAATTGAAGGTTGTTTGGATACGGGACAGTGGCTTACAGCCGTAAGGCTCATTTTGATATTGAGGAGAGGGGAGAAAAAAAATAAACTTACTAAAACTCCGATACTCTCCCCTTATTAAGTCCTGAATACTCAGTGTTGGTCAGCGTAGCTGACACATTCACATGAGGAAAGTTGAAGGTGGTTTGGGCACGGAACAGTGGATCCGGTACAGCGCGGCCTGATATCTTGCAGTGAGAGTGCTCCGCGAAGAACTTGCGAATACAGAACGTGTCGTAGGCTTGGCATGGCCGCTGTATTCTGCCGTGAACATCTAGAAAGGAATGATTTTTTGGAGTGAAATATTTTTTACTATGGCGAATACCATATGATGGAGGGTCCATCTTAGGTCGTTAGGAGATTTGCGAAAACCATATGATACAAAATATGTTATGATAACTTGTGTAGCACCTAATGACGTGATTTTACTCCCGTTATTTAGAGACAAGCGTGGATCATCTCCCCACAAGATAGTTTGACGACAACTGTGCAAGCGATCGTTGTGGATGTTTTTGGGGAATTCTGCAGTGGTCACGTCGAATTAGGAGTGGGTGGTCCTTGAAGCAAAACTTCCGCATTGAGAAAAAGACTTATTAAGTCTTGGATCCTCAAAGCAAAATATCTATAAGGGTATTTAGTCCGCCAGGTCCCCGCTAGCCAAAAATGACCTCAGGACAAATAAAACTACCCTAAAATCGGTTTCATTTATCGGATATTCTATTCGCTTTTACTACTCCTTATTTAAAAATCAATTGTATACAATTATTATGTTTTTCATGAAAAGAAATAAAAAACCAGCATTCAAGATGGTAAAGAAACTGCAATTAAACACATACAAAAAATTTGTGAATATTATCAATTTATCACTTTAAGATTCCAGATGGAATATGCCCTACATGCCCTACATGCCTATATATAGCACTCTTAATGAAATGCAATGTCGCTTGGTAGCAGAAGTAAATAAGATGCTGGTACATATCCAGGTAACCTGCCAAGAGCAGAGATCTTCCGCTGAGTGAAGTGAGTCATTTAAAATATATGTAAAAAATCCCAACAAGCGTCGAGTTAAAAAAATAAACTGTGAAGATTTACTTAAAGTGCGGTCATTTTGGTTAAAAAAAACGGTACATTCTCAATTGCGGACGTTTTGCGCCCATGATTTGTAACGTTTGATCTCTTTTGATTATACATTTCCCGTACTCTACTGTGAAGTATGCGGCGGCTAAGATTTTCTATTAAACACTAAAAGTTTCATTAAATTTTCGTAAAGAAAATTGTGTGAATGAATTAATACAAATATAATTTTAATTATGTCTTACAATATAAACATGTTCATAAATAATATATAAATTTAATAAACGCACCTGGATTTCCGTCGTCAAATCTAAATCTGCGATCTTCTCGCGCCTTGTAAAGTTCTTCAGCGTATTTTTGATTAAACAAAATCTCCTCATCTTTTCCGCCAAAGAATTTATTGCCTTCATAGTAATTATATTCACCATCTTTCCCTCTGAAGTATTTAGTCCCTTCATTTCCACCGAAGAATCTGTTGCCTTCATTATTGTAATTACCTCCATAGTAATTATATTCACCATCTTTTCCTCTGAAGTATTTAGTCCCTTCATTTCCACTGAATAATCTATTGCCTCCATTATTGTAATTACCTCCGTGGTTATTATATTCACCATCTTTCCCTCTGAAGTATTTAGTCCCTTCGTTTCCACCGAAGAATCTATTGCCTCCATAATTGTAATTACCTCCATAATAATTATATTCACCATCTTTACCTTTGAAGTATTTAGTATCTGTGTTTATATTACCACTGGCAATATTCAGATCAACTGCTCCAACTTTATCTTCTGCCTTGTCTGCATTGCTAGCAGTAATATCTTGAACTCCGTTGGCACAAACACCGAACGCAAGAAATATAAAACGCAAATAGAACTTCATGATTGTACTCACTGAAGCTGCATGGTCTAAATGACTGGTTTTTTTAATATTTGTACATATATTAACATCTGTTCCTGCGTGATCAGGTTAAAATTGCTCATCACAATGCCATATCTATCACATATGTATGAGCTGCGAATTTGCATCCTTACAGTTTTAAAACACTTTACTAGGGTAATAATTATTGCCTTAATATCGTATAAACACAAGTTCATATATCAGTGCCTCTAGTAAGGATGGGAATAAGTCTAAAAGCAAAGAGGCGTAAGTCTTACCTTGACACTTACGCCCTTTTGTGCCTTCTTTATATGTAACTTATTTATTTTCTTACTGGAGGTACTGATATAATTATTGCATCAATTAGTTGGTTCTGACTCTTGATTAATTATGATTGGCGAAATAATTTTAAGGCAACTTAGTTGCATTTGGTTGCATTCTCCTGCAACAATTAATTCACATGCAGAGTAAAAAGTTACTTTAAGAAACGAAGTCGATAAATATTTGTTAATCAACATATTATTTTGGTAAAATTCATGAAAATGGTCACATTTGAACTCTAAATAACATTTTTCATTCAAGTATAATTACGCTTTTTGTTTATTATAGTATTTAAAATGAAGATATCGCGTATTTGATGCATTCGCTACAGACGAAATATCAATTGATAAATTCTTCAGATTGTTTTTTTAGGAAATCCAGGTATTAAGCCGTGAATTTACCTTTATATGGAGCGAAACCGCTTAATCATTATAGTTAGTTACTCATACGTGAGTAGCAGTGGCGTGGCGTCCAAAGAACTCGATTCCTTCCTACGGGCTTGCCTAATATCAGGCATTTCACCACCTTATTTTAGAGCTCTTAATGAAAATGTACGCCAAATCTGCACCGGCTTGCCCAAGCATACTCTTTACGCCACGCCACTGGTAGGGAGTAGCCATGTACAATTTCAATTTCATGAAGAGTTTCAACATTGTTATTCAAATGTGTATTTGAAGTCCCCAATCTTCACAGGCCAGCATGGGGGCGGCAGAGGCAGGTCACTGTTTTTTTTATACAACTAAGGTAGCAAACAAGCAGACGGCCAGCCTGGTGGTAAGCAGTCACCGCAGGCTATGGACTCTCATCTGTGAGAGCAGGCCTGCCTGAGCCCAGCAGTAAGGCGTATATAGGCTAATGATTTATTAAGATACGTATTAAAATTCAGGCTTAATTAGCTAACAGTGATAATGAGCGAATATCGTGCAATCAAATGGTGCTAAATCTTGCATATCCTAAACGATAAGCCCTTCACATGGTTATACTTGAATAATTTATGCATAAATCAATAAAGCTAAATATTTGCATCTTATTTAGTCCCTTTGCTTGTTTGCCCAAATTGGGCATTTTAAACTTCATGGTCACAATTTTACGGACAAATTGTTGAGATAGTTTGTATGGTAAGTATATAAGTACCTTTACTAGTAGGATATCCGTGAAAACTTAAACAAGTTACGACATTTGTGTCCCGTTTAAGGTAGGTATCGTATGAGTGAATAACAAAGTCCTATTTTTATCAACGAATGACAAGCGAACATGAAGGACATCTGATAGAAAGCAGATACTGAACTGAGAGAAATGTTCAAGTTGCGTTGTCACTTAGACAACACAATGATTTCAAAAGTAAGGATAGCGCCCTATCCTTACTTTTGAAACTCTCGACTCTCGTGCCTTTTTCAATTTCATAATGAAACGACGTTATTTTGTTTTTAATTATGCTTTTATTGTAAATTCGGCATAACGTAATATTAGAATTAGTCATTAAACTAATGATTGGGGATTTGAGTTCAATAATTATGCTTTATTGTACAACCGTAACAATGTAATACCAATTATAGTTAGTTATTTAATAAATTATTGAGATCTATAATAAAACAATCAAAATGACAAAACTAAACTAGGTTTAAAACATGTTATTAGTTTCGTTTTCAATACAAACATAAAATAATATTTCTTTTAAAATATTAGAAAATCAAACGAAATATTTCTTTCAAATCAACAAAACTTAAAGAGTCATAATCATAAGTAGTATTTAACATTAATAAAAAAAAACCTTAGTAAAATAAAGTAAGATGACGGGCGGCGGGATGTGCACCGGCAACGCGATACGCTTTGAGAGTTACGTTATACGCGCCTTCTATATGGCTCATGTTCGTCGAGTAAATTTCTCGACGTCTCGAGTTCTCGAGATGTTTTTTCTCGTCTCGACTTTCTCGAGAATTCCCAAGCAGAAACCCTAGTAGGTACCGACTGGATGGATTGAGTTGAAATTTAGCATGCAAGTAGACCAAGTCCTGGATTGAAACATAAGATACTTTATATCTCAGTAATAAGTTCTCTTGGGACAACGCGGGTGAAGCCGCGGGTAAATGCTAGTGCCATATAAAAGTACAGTCGAATTTCGGCTAATATGTTTTGGGTCAAATACTAAACATTATTGTAATTTAGTGCTACAAAACCCGAAGTCCAACTCGTGGGTATTCATTACCGATAACCACTTTAATCTTGACTGAAATTGAAAAAAAAACCGGACACTACATTAGGCTGGAATAAAACGAGACTTTTCTTAACCTTTATTTAAGTTTTTGGATACGTAAACTCAATTAAGGTTATCAACTTATCAATAATATCGTATACGTATAATACCTAAAAACCCTAAAATTGTTTGAAATACCAGAAATATTGTCATTCCAGAAGGTTTTTATATCTTTATTGGAGATTATTAATGTTGACTAGCATTTCTTTAACCATTAATGAAAAAGAAATCCCAAAATATAATTAAATGGTTACGTAAATACATACCTAAATGTTTTAATAACATGCAGACTGACAATGACAACTACAATAATCCTCGCAAATAACAAAACAAACATTATGACTAAATAATAAATATACATTAAATATTATTTTTCCCTGTAAGGTTTTATTGTAGAATATTAGTTTTATATTTATTGTACTGTAATTTATAACAAATAAACTATACTCGTACATTTAAATGAACCCTATCATAAACAGAAATCATTAATTAAAAATCATGCCAGCCCTACCTAGGAGTTGATTTATGTCAAACGGCACTCTATAATGGTTGCTACTAAACATGCTAAATTTGTCGTTCATCATATCACTACTGTAGATTTTTGGTATTATTCCGTAGTAATTCTTTTTAGTGGTTTCTTTATTATTGCACAGAACTCTTGGAGTATTTCTACCAAATAATCCCAATAAGTAATTGTAAGCAGGCATGCTTTCATAATTATTCAAAGCATAACCTCCTCTATAAAAGTTATTCGTGCTAATTGCATTCCTGTCATGGAAAATTACATTATTACTGAATATGTCACTCAAATAATTTCTTGGTGTGATACCTTTTTGAATGTTGTTTGAAAAACCTGCAATTTTTTTGTCTGGGACACCAACGCTGAGATCGTTTCCATTATAGCTTTTAAATACTCCACTCCTTATATCATTGATGTAACCACTGAGCCAATTATTATATGGTATTTTTTCACTGTCGCTGTTTAAACTTTTATCTAGCCGCACTATACCTAAACTGTCCCAAACTCCTTTCCAGCTGTTTTTTAATATACCATCAGCTGCAATGTTAGAAACTCCATTGTTGATCTCATTTTGAATTTTTCCTTCAAATACATTTCGTAAAGGGTTATAATTATAACCTGACATATTATTTTTTATTCCGCCACCTAAAAAATTACTGGATGTACCACTAGTAGAATTCATATTTGATACCCCTCGACTAACGTTATTATTATTATTTGATATTCCTCTCAAAATATTGTTAAAAACATTGAGGCTCCAGACACTGTTAGGTTTTTCTACACCAATAACCGGTTTGTTTGGTATGTTACCTACAAAACTACTAGATGGATCACCTTTACTGAAATTTTTGGTATTCAATATTCTTCCTAATGTGTTATTAAGGCCTCTAAAAGCCCAAATGTTATTATAAATTGCTCCATTAAGAAAATTGCTCGGTATACTGCTAAGCAGACTATTATTGAAAACGCCACTACTATAATTATAGTTCGATATACCTCCTAAACTATCCTTCCCGAGGAACGAGATGTTATCCAGTGATCCTCCAAGGGTATTGTTAAAAAAACTACCAGCAAAATTATTACTATTGTTCAATACATTCCAGTTATTCGAGTTCTTGTTTAGTAGTATTGACATACTATTAAAAAGTACTCCCCCGCTTGATCTATTGTTTAGAAAATCTTTGAAATTATTAAACAGTAAAATGGCAGCAGAATTGTTGTCCATTAGACCTTGTTTATAATTAAACAATAAGCCACCAATGATATTATTATCCATTGACGTATTTCTCGAAATATTTTTGTTCATCAAGCCATCTAAATTGTTAAATGACACCCCACTGCCTATATTGTTACTAAACAAATCTGCAAGATTATTAAACATCAATCCACTAGTAAAATTCTTGTCGAGTAGGTCTCCCAAGTTGTCAAACGGTATTCCATTTAAATAGTTATTATTCAGTAGACCTCCCAAATTATTCAACGGATCACTGCTAAAATTCCTGTTAAATAAATTTTGTATTGGTATTCCACCGCTGAAGTTATTTCTCAGAAAATCTCCCAAATTATTTAGTATTACACCACCGGTAAGATTCTTATTCAGTAGACCTCCCATACTTTCAAAGGGTATTGGGCCGCTAAAGTTGTTACTCAGCAGACCACCCAAATTATTAAAGGACGCCCAGCTATTCGAATTGTTCTTCAGTATTAGTCCCAAATTGTTAATCGATTCACCACTGGATAAATTATTTCGGAGCAGATCCCCTAAATTAGTTAATAGCACACCACCGGTAAAATTTCTGGCCAGGAGACTTCTCGCATTATCAAAGGCTATTCCATCAGTAAGGTTTTTGCCCAGAAGATCTCCCAAATTATTAAGTAGGACACCACTAGTAACATTTCTGTTGAGTATCTCTCTCAAATTATTAAATAGTCCGCCACTGGTAAACTTTGTATTTAAGAAATCACCTAAGTTATTAAACGGTACACTATTGCTTAAATTCTTTCGCAGCAAATAAATTAATACGCTATCAGTAACATTCCTGATCAGTGGACCTCCCAAATTGGCAATTGATATTCCGTTGGTAAAATTGTTGTTCAATAGGCCTCCGAAACTATTAAACATAACACCATTTGTATGGTTAGTATTCAAAAGACTTCCCAAATTATTAAACGGCACGTTATTGGTTAAATTGTTTCGCAGCACATCAAATATTGTACCATTAGTAAAATTCCGATTAAGTAGGCCTCCCATATTGCCAATGGGTATTCTGTCGCTAAAATTGTTATTCAATAAACCTCCCAAACTATTAAATATTGCACCACTGGTAAGATTTGTGTTCAAGAGATCTGCCAGGTTGTTAAACGGAACGTTATTGGTTAAATTGTTTCGGAGCAAGTTAATTTTCACGCCATCAGTAAAATTTCTTATGAGGGGGATTTCCAAGTTACCGATGGGTATTCCGCCAGTAAAATTGTTGTTCAGTAAACTTCCCAAATTATTCAAGAGCAAACCATTTGTAAAGTTTCTGTTCAAGAGACTTCCCAAATTGTTAAAAGACGCACTATTGGTCAAATTGTTTTGCTGCAAATTAAATATCACGCCATCGGTAAAATTCCTGTTAAGTAGGCTTCCCCAATTGCCAAAAGATATTCCGCCGCTAAAATTACTGTACAGTAGACTTCTTAAATTGTTAATCAGCAAACCTCTGGTAGGATTTGTGTTCAGGAGATCTTCCAAATTATTGATCGGCACGCTACCGCTTAAATTCTTTCTCAGCAAATCTAAATTTAATATAGCACCACTAGTGAAATTCCGATTCAGGAGACCTCTTATATTGTCAAGCGATATTCCGCCGCTTAAACTTTTGTTTAGTAGATTGTCCAAGTTATCAAATAAGATAGCACTAGTGAAATTCCCATTCATTACATCTCTCAAAATTATAATCCCTGCGCTAAAGTTGTTTCTGAGCAAATCTCTGAAGTTATTAAAAGTAACACCACCAGTAAAATTTCCGTTCAGTGGAGATCCTAAATTTCCAAAAGGTATTCCGCTGGAAAAGTTGTTCATCAAACCACCCAAATTATTAAACAGATTTGCAATCATTAGGTCTCTCAAGCTATTAAATAGGACACCATTGGTCAAATTCTTATTCAGTGAATCTTCAAAACTATTGACAGCTAAGTCATTACTTAAATTTTTCAGTAGGTCTCTTAAATTAAATATCAGACCACCAGTGAAATTTCTATTTAGGAAGCTTCTCCAGTTATCAAACGATATTCCATCGCTAATATTGTTATTTAGTAGATCTCCAAAATTTGTCATCAAGAAGCCAATGGGGAAATTTCTGTTGAGTACATCCTGAATATTTGCAACGCTGCTATTTTGTGCACCTCCGTTGTTATTGTTTTGTCCAGTATCACTACTTCCTGGTACATTATTCACGCCAATATTATTCACTTCATTATCCTGTCCAGCACAATTCAGTATCAGAAACAATAAACAGAAGTAATTCTTCATCTTATTTCAATCTTAATGCACATCCTTTGCAATTACATTTGGAAATATAAGCGTGCTGATATATAGGTGCGGTTGCGTGACCAACGTCAATACTATACTAAACTCGTAATGTAAATAACGATCATTCTACGAATAGTAGTATAAACTGCGATGTATAAATGATTTTTTTAATGCTGTGAATGAATAAACTAATCTAAACCATATGTACTTATATTTTTAATCTTAGGTTCTGTATCATAATTTAGGTGAAAAGCAATATTTTACTTGTGCTCTCTTTTCAATTTATTTTAACAGATACTGAGGGTTAATGTCTTCTTTAATGTGTTTTTACCAGCACTATAATATTTTTTACGTCACACCTGGCCATAAAGTGGAAATTACCGCACGCTGCGGAGAATCCCACTTCCTGACCTGGGGGAGGCGTAAATTTTTGTAGCTTCTGAGGGTAAGTAACTACGAGGCCGAAGATGTAGCTCGCCGGTTCAGTACATGCCTATTCTCTCTTATCTTGAAGAGTCCTAAGTTATATTGATATTTTAAATCTCTTAAACATAAGGTAAACGTCCGAGTGCTCAACACTGTCCCAGTAGTCGCCATCTTAAACGTTAAGTCGTCAGCAATAGAGGTGACCGCAGAGTGTTGACTTTTGGACAATAAAAGCGAATGCGTGACTTTTAAGATTAAAGGCAGAAAAACACCTATGTTTCCACCCGTTAAATTTTACGGTCATCCACTGCGGATAGTCGAGCAGTTTAAGTATTTAGGACATATCGTGACAGCAGACCTTAAAGATGACGCTGATATTGAGCGTGAGCGTAGAGCGCTGTCCGTCAGAGCGAATTTGATAGTAAAAACTACTCTGTCTAGAGCCTACTGTACAAACATTTATACAAGCAGCCTGTGGGCGGACTATACTCGTAAACGGTACAACGCTCTGCGCGTTCAATACAATAACGCGTTCAGAGTGCTGATGGGATGGGGCTGCCCAAATTCTGTAGTGCATCAAGGATGTTTATTGTTTGCGGATCAACATCTTTGGTGCACAGTGTGCGGACCAGCCCCAACAGCATTCTAAAAATGATTGCAAACAGGTTGGATTTCTTGTATGTGACTCATTGTTGTAGAACTCATGAACACAAAAATAAATAAAATGTGAAGCACCTATGTAACTACTAACACTAAATTGTTACTTACACAATTATACTTGTTGGTGGAAAATAAAGCTATTCTATTCTATTAACGTGTCGACCGCTAGGATATTTACCTTGCCCATTTGTGAAACAAACACATTTGTTGTCGACTTGCACATATTGTAATGTAATGGATCATAAATAAATAATGACATACGAGACGCTAAAGGGAATAGGAATTTAAAACGCATTCATAAAGTATTTACGCAGCGCGTGCAGCTTTTTGTACCGTATTATAACCTTGTGTTTACGCTCAATCGCATACTATATGCGAGTTGTTTTATTGTCTTAGGTCATGATTTATGTAAAGAAATATCTATGGGGTTTATCAAAAGGGCGCTCTTTTAGAAATTAATATGGCAACATTAATTGGCATTAAAAATACACAAATTGTAGGCCTATAATATATGAAGAGCTGCCACGATTTCTCCAAAATTCTATCATCAGATACTATCATCTGATAAGGGACAAAAAAAGGAGTTATCAAAAAGGTCAGTCGGTCAAAGGGTTTCAAAAAGTCGGTTAAAGGGTGTAATTATAACTTTATTGGCTATCAGTTATTATTTAGGACATAGTTTGACCAGTTAAAAATAATTACAATTTTTGTAAGAAACTTAAACTTAAACAAATAGTTTTCTCGTAAACATTTTTTTGCTTTTCATAATACATAATCAGCAGGCTCCGAAACAATAGTGTTACCAGTGCTTTCATCAATAACATACACAAAAGCATTTGTAAAGTATTGAATAGTAACTAAATCAGTGCCTTTCTGAACCGTCTCCGCTCCAGCAGCCTTCATGAGTTCCTTCACATCATACGCCCAGAAATGATGACCCTGATATGTAGGATTATAATTCGCAGCTACAGACCCACTTAAATCAGACTCAAAATCTATTGAAACATCCATTGTCACCTTAGTAGCGTTAAGAATCGCCTTAGCAGACTGAGAAGGCTTCAAAGTGAATTTAGCTTCTGTTACTGCTTGAATTTTCTTAGCATCCTTCACAAATTCATTGTTTGCACCTAAATGCGATACTAATGTCAAATGCATTTTCGGATTTAAACCTACTGTTAAATCTACATTATATTCAACGTCTACCGAGACTTTTTTACCAGAGAAAGAATTCTTTATATAATTTACTACATCAGCTTTCATATCAGCAGTGAAAAAGCCGTCTCCACTTGTTAGCTTGTTTTTATAGGACTGTTTAGCTAGTGTAACTTTCTGGGCCTTAACGGCAACTATTTTGGCTTTTTTAATTTCGGTTTCTCTATTAACTTCAGACCATTTGTACGTTTTATACAAATCTCCCCATGGAGTTGGACTCTTCACAAAAACGTCTAACGGCGTGCCGCCTACATATGTCTTTACTGCTGCCTTCAGTACTGATGAAGTGAGGTTGAAGCTATCTTTTTCTTCATCACTGATGACGTTGTTGTCTGTACCATTGAAGTTGACTGCAGCTTCCTTATTATTTGGTGAAGCCGTGATGTGGACGTTGAGACGAGCGCAAGCAATGGCTGGCATCAGCAGGAAAACAAAGCTTGGTCCCATTTTGAAATTCTGAAACAAGGAAATTATATTTTACCTGCACTATCTTCCGTAAACCTACGGATACCTACAACATTCCATAGCTTGTTGGCAAAAATAAGCTACAGGACTCACATTTTGTCTAGAATGCTTAAAGCCGAATATTTCATTGATTTTTTTATCTCCATTTAAACTATAAAAACACACTAAATTACCTGGAACACAAGCGATGTAGCTGACACAAACAATTGAACAAAATGTCCTGTTACTTGGCCAAGTTTATATAACACAGTTATAAGGATAAATGTCTCACTTTATACTTAGCTAAAGATGACGTTGTAAAACTTGCAGATCGGTTTATTATTGACTAGCGACCCGCCCCGGCTTCGCACGGTGTTTCTCTAAAATATTATGCATGTATTATACATATAAACCTTCCTCTTCAATCACTCTATCTATTAAAAAACCCCACGCCGCACATTTGGCATTGAGGTCCCCCAGGAGTAGGATCGGAGATGGCGCGGCAGCTCCAATCACCCTTCCCAGGCCCTCCAGGAACTGCTCAAAGGCGAACAGCGGTCTATTGGGGGAGAAATACACACCGACCAAGAGTGTTTCTCCCCATTTGACCGCTGCGTACCCCTGAGCAGTCGCCACCTTCGTGATGGGTGGGTGGTCGCCCATTGTTGGGACGACGACCGACGACCGGTACATAGTTATGTATAATTGTTATTAGCTATGTAGGTAAATAAACACTATTATAAAGTCACTTTCTGAATCACTAGTAGATTCTGAATTGTCCGTTTTTAGGGTTCCGTACCAAAATGGTAAAAAAAGAACCCTTATGGTGCAACTCCTGTCTGTATGTCTGTCTGTCCGTCTGTCACAGCAAGATATCTCAGGATCTACTGATGCTATCGACTTGAAATTTGGAATAGTATTAAAAAATCGCTAACTCGAGCCTATTGGATAGAAAAAAAACGTATACCTTTTTTACTTTTTTTTTAAAGGGGTTGAAATGGGATGTGAAAAAACTAAAGTAGAGCTGGATCTAGTGGGATATCAAATGAAAGGGCTTAATGTGTACATTCCAAAAACGTTTTTTTTTTCTTAGAGATGCAGTTTTTGATTTAAGACAAAAGAATGTTAAAAAAATACTATATATATGCTGCCGTACTATCACTCCTTACGGTAGCCTATGTATATGAGCGGCATTTTCGCATACAAATATGAACGCTTCAGCATGTTGGATAGTAGCTAGAGATCTGACCATTGTACGAATGTTCTTTGTGTACGTATCTTACCTGCTTTCCCCTCCAAATCTCTGAACATGGTCATTGCGCATCCTGAAAGAAACATACAAAAGCGCTGGGTAATTAATTATCATGTAAGTAATAATTCTGTAGACTAATTCAGAATTTGTCCGTCAATTACGTCCCAAATATAATTTGACCCGTGATAAGTAATCTACACTCGCGGTCGAAAATTTCGGGTCAGTGAAATACCGCCATATTTCCTAAAATACAACAGGGTTGTGAAATTATTGAATCCCGTTTTGATATTTGATTGATTTTAGATATTATCTACAAAAATAACACTGAAAATAATAACAATTTAGGTTTAGATCAAACCCTTAAAAACCCATGAAAAATAAAGACGTTAACGGGGTGAAATATCGCAACAGGGCATTTCTCCAGAAATACGTCTGCAACTCATTCATCTGTCTCCATACATTTAGTATGATAAAGGGCCAGATGAATGAGGTGACCGCAGACATATTTCTGGAGAAATGCCCAACAATCACCATTTTTGGATAATAATATTTTTATGATGGGTTAATAGCGAATATTGCTAATACAGCCAGTTACTCGTATTATGAAGAATAGGTAGTATAATAATATCGAGGGCTTCATAAGGGGCGTATAAGCAAGCCTTTTGCTTTGCGTATACGCCCCTTTGGCCTGAAACCCTCGATATGATGCAAATGAAACAAGTGTCAAATATTGAAAAACACCTATTCCTATTATTTAAATTACGGTGACCCAAAACTTTTGCTCTTGAGTGTATCTATCAGCCACGGACGTCCACTTCTGGACATAGGCCTCCCCCATAAGTCACCACAAAGTGCGGTTCTGAGCAGACTGCACCCACCAACTCCCCGTTGTCTTCACGAGGTCATCTGTCCACCAAGTCTAGGGCCGCCTTGTTGAAGCGGCTACGTAACGACTACGTACTATTATGCTGGTTGTACAGAAATATTTATCACCTGCATTGTACCTTGTACCATAATTCTCGCAAATAAAAAACTTTGACTTTGACTTTAACGAGGTGTGACCGTTCGATGTGAAAGATTTGGGGGAGACCTATGTTTAACAGTGGACGAGCCCGATTGAAATGATGATGATGAAAACGGAATTTCCGTAACTTAAAAATGCGTAATACAACCATTTATGCACGTTCAAGAAATAAACATGTTTAAACCCACTTATCTCGCCTTGGGAATCCAGACTCATAACAAGGATAGAATTAATATACAAATTTAATTATAGGGATAAATTCGTTTTTGACGCATTCTAGCCGACATGATGTCAATGTTTTGTATAAATACTGGGACAATATTGGAAGAAATCATTCGAGTAAAACAACTCAACAGCTGCAGTTTAAAGAGTTGAACCAAAAAACCTCAAGTCCAATTACAAGTCCTGTGAACTACTCAAACTGGTAAGTAACCTTAATTTATATCACTTTACTGTCCCTTACTTCCTGGCCTGGCTGGCCTTTACTTCAGCAAAAAATATTGCACACGAAATTTTATATGCACTACTGGCGGTAATATTTTGATTTATTATGTCATTGTGATGATTTCAAAACTTGTGGTAAAGTACCCCTGAGCCTGCTACGAGATCAAAGGTTAGCTTGCCAGTACAGTAACAACCTATTTACTTTATCTTGAAGAGTCCTAAGTTATATTTGCCAGGAAATATCGTCGACCGTAGGCTGAATTAGTGTAAGGGATATTGTTTTGCCTGTCCCTTACCCTAATTCAGCCTACGGTCGACGATATAATGAGAGCGAGTTACAACTGACACAAATTAAGCATTTTAATAGTTTAGTTACAAAGTATAAGTATAAGGGGTCAAGACTTTATCCCAAGTTACTACTTTCATTCCGATCAGACTTGAAAACAGCAAAGATCTGACTTCAGCACCTGCAATGCTATAAAATTAAACCATTGTCTTAACCTCCTTGTTGTTCTACAGTTCATCATGGTAGCCAAAATCATCTTCGCGCTCCTTCCAGCGCTGGCCTTCGCCAACATCAACGTCAACATCGAAGCATCGAAGAACCCTCAGTACGCAAGGGCCGAGGCCTTCGGAGAGCGCATCGATATCATCAGCGATAGAGAGCGAGGAGCCTTCCGTATCCACGATGGAGACCTAAAAGACGCCGTTGATAAATTAGCCAAGAGACGTCCCGACGACACCTACCTCCACAGCCCTACGCCCTGGGATGACCTGTACAGAAAATACAACTGGGACCAAGTGAGGACCAAGCTCCGTCCCATCAGCACTCGGGTCCTCGGCGTGCGCACGCACCCAGTCATAATTGCGAGGAAACACTTCCAAAATAACAGCCCATACACAGCCAAATACAGCGGCGAGATGTCTCAGCATATTACTAAGACCGTCTCCACTACAACCAACAAAGGAGGTGATATCACTGTTGGGCATGAGGTCACATACACTGTCAAGTTTGTTGCCGGGTCAGTTGGAGGCAGTTCCAGCTTCAGCTTTAATAATAACTGGGGTGAAGCGACCACCAAGTCTCAGACGACGCTTCTGACCTCTGGTTCTTCGATTACTTTGGAGCTGCAACCGGGACAAGCGTCCGATGCGGTGCTTTCCGCTAGCCAGGGAACTATGGATGTCGAAGTGGAATATGAGGCCACTCTAAGTGGAGACGTGGCTTGTAACTATGGAAGTCCGCATGAGGGTCACCACTTCTGGGCGTATGATATCAACGCTGTGCTCAATGCCGCTGGCCGCCCCACCTCCATCAAGTCGAAGGAAACCATTTCCATCGGCTTCTACGCCGATGAGATTGTTTCTGCTTATGACGGCGCAGGGAGAAGAGTTGTGTAAAATGTAACTTTAAGTTTATTTTTAATTTAATATTTGCCGTAGCTTTTGAGCTAAACAAAGGGCGAATGTTTTTGTTTTGTTTTTCTATTTATCAACTTGTGATTCCATTTATTTATTTCCGTTAATAAAAAAATTATGCAAATTATATGAATCTCTTACTTTTTTCCTTAACTGGTTTACTGCCATGAATCAATTTAGTTTCAGAAACAAATTTATATTGAACTTAATATAGAATTTATCAGAAATAATTAAAGGACAAAAACAACATAACTAGACTGGTTGATACTTTTAGAGAATAGTACATTACACAACTATGGTGGTAAAACAAAGCGATCGAGGGCTTTCTTTATTATTTCCCGTGTTGTGTACATCATTTTATGTCTACACTTGGTCAGAAAGCGCTTTATGGCCAGGTATGGCATAATAGTACATTACATAACTAGGGTGGTAATACAAAGAAAGGCGATCGCAGATGTTTGCGGCCCGAGCTGCAAGCGAAGGACGTAAGTATGCGATCTGTTTTTTAGTATTTGCTATGTTATTAGAAAATTTTTAATAAGGACAATGTATTGAGTTCTTAATTAAGTGTGGCATTATTAAGCTTTCCCTTCTTACCGCTGCTGTCATCAGGAGGCTGTTAGTGCTGCCACGTATTCTGGATTACAATGAAGTCATATTTTGCGTAAGTAAAGGTAAGTCCCTCTCTCTAACAAAACTGTCGTTCGGGTCCGACCATCTCTCTCTATCGCATAACGCGCGCTCTTTCCGCCAAAGGCCTCACGGGGGCGGGTCGATTTCAGAGCGTTTCGACAGCGGCGGTTTTTTTCATTCGTGTTCCAGCAAATATAGCAGCAAGCGGTGATGATCAGTTAACTTTTATTGTAAACGATAGACGGTATCGAGGCTACACATGATTTAATCAAAAGTTGTCGTCACTCGACAGTCCTCCGCGGTAAAAGTCGAGTGACACTAATTAAATAAAAAAAATGCCAGAAAAACGCCTGAAATCGACCCGGGCCTCAAGGTTCAGCGGCGAAATCGCCGAGTGAACCGCTCTTGACGTAAGTGACTTTGCATAATTTTTAGAGCGAGACATTGGTATTAGATTAGCGCCTTACATAAACCATATAACAATGTAACTTTTACGAAACTACTGCCCACTCGTGCTTTAATTTTAAATAATATCTTGGCTATAGGCAAGTACTGTATTCTCAAGGATGCATAAATCAAAACATCGCATAAAGCACAGAATAAAAACTACGATACATCATCGTCGAATCTCGATATTTCATCATTTGAGATTCAAAGTAAACTCGGTAAGACGCGATCCATCATTTCCCAGCCGCAATACACAGCTTCCGCATTAAAGGGAAATAATATTATATCCCCCGGGAAGTGATAGGAATCTCATTATAAACTGTAGGCTAAAGATAAAAGTGGTCATAGACGGTAACGTAATAGGGAGAAGAGCATTTGGTAAATCCTTGATTGGGTGGACTGGCCAGTTGAAGAAGAGTAATAAATGGGGCATTCCACCAGAATGTCGGGCACGTGACGCCATTTTTTTCATACTTCTAACAAAATTAGGAAGTACATCGGTATGTCAATATTTTTCTTGATTTCTGAATTGATAATGTCATTTATGCCACACCTGGCCATAAAGTGACTTTTTCCGCACGCTGTGCGTTCGGAAAAAGCCGCTTTCTGGCCAAGTGTAGACATAAAATGATGTACGCAACACGGAAGGTAATAAAGAAAGCCCTCGATCGCATATTTCGTCGATGATCGTCTGTCGCTTGCAGCTCGGGCCGCAAACATCTGCGATCTCGGCCTTTCTTTGTATTACCACCCTAGTTGTGTAATGTACTATTAGGACTTTTTATTTGTTTTTAAGGTAGCTGCCATAGCCGTCACGTGGCCGACAATATAGACGTTTTCGTGGAATGCCCCCAATAGTCAACCATATGTGGTCTAAATGGGTTCAATATAAAATGGAAATATTATCACAATCGAGCAAAGAACACAAAAAAACACGTTTCTTGTATGGGGCCCCCCTTCAATTCTTTATTTAATTTTCTTTTTATTATTTGATCTTTTAGCAAAAATTGAAATAAACATTCTGTAAAAATTTGAAGTCATTATGTATTACGGTTTAAAAGATACAATCCTGTGTCTGACCGACACAAACACCTTTCTTGTATGGGGCCCCCTTTTCTTATTCATTTTATTTTGTTTTTATTATTTGTTGTTAAAATGGCCACTGAAACACATAGTTATTTAGATATTTTTCTAATGAATTAAAAATGTATCTCTGCCTCATGATTGTTCATCTTTTATTACTAAAAATAGCCTGAACAAACAACATCAAATCTCTAAAAAAACTATTGTACAAGACAACTCCTCAAACAGTCATTGAGCATCAAATATTTTTCGCGAGCACACCTCATGAATATATTTGAATGAAGCGAGCGCGCCACTCACTGCAAAAATGTTTTCAAAAATATGAGAATATCATACAATTGGGTAAGTCAAGTTTATCAAAAGTGTGCAATTTATATACTTTTTC
The DNA here is from genome assembly GCA_947034925.1 of Eudemis profundana. Taxonomy (NCBI): domain Eukaryota; kingdom Metazoa; phylum Arthropoda; class Insecta; order Lepidoptera; family Tortricidae; genus Eudemis; species Eudemis profundana. The sequence continues at coordinate 3,485,089 of OX344806.1, read as the reverse complement.
GATAGTTCCCGACGTAATGATCTAGAAAATACCTCTTTTGCATTTTTATTCCCTGTAATTCTTCCTAAATATCGTGTTAAACTCACTTAAAAAAAGGGACGCCCGCCGGCTGACAAAATTAGTGCCTAAATTCTTAAAAAAAAAACAAACGTATATGTGTGAAGTCTGTGTTATGCCGCGTCCACACCAAGCCAACGAAGGCCGGCGAAGCCCCTTCGTTGGCCTTCGTTGGCTTGGTGTGGACGCGGCATTAGCTGACAATTGTGACAGACCAAACTTCACACAGATACGTTTGTTTTTTTTTTACGAATTTAGGCACTAATTTTGTCAGCCGGCGGGCGTCCCTTTTTTTAAGTGAGTTTAACACGATATTTGGGAAGAATTACAGGGAATAAAAATGCAAAAGGGGTATTTTCTAGATCATTACGTCGGGAACTATCGAAAAAGTATATAAATTGCACACTTTTGATAAACTTGACTTACCCAATTATCACCTTTTTCTTTTAAAGTGAAAAAGTTGAATTAATTCGAACCGCTAACTGAATAAAACGAGTGTAACTCGGTTGAATTAAAATATTTTTACGTTCTTAACGAGGCGGACGCACAAAGGGAGGTTTGTACAATTTGTAAAATTTGCAAAATGAATAATTGGTCTAGTAAAACTACATACGTACTTTAATATTTTGTTTGTGATTTTTTCTTAGTTTTTAGTTGTTTTTTATGCGGGTATATAAGTACTTGTTCGCATCTTTGCTGTAGACATCACCAAACTTAAGGGCTTAAAGTCTAGTTTTCTTGCTGGACCCGCGCAGGCAAAGGTAGTATTACAAGATCCTTAAGATAAAAACATGATGATACTTATGTACCCACGATTTTAACGTATTGTATAGTGCAGCGGTCGGCAACCTGCGGCCCGCGGGCCGCATTCCGCCCTTGAACCGCTCACTTGTGGCACTATATTCCGGTCTGTTTTGCCGTCGCTTTATTCCGAATAGTATAAAATCACAAATTATTAACAAAATACGGCCCGCGTCAATTCCTAAGCTACTATATTGCCCTTGACTGCTAAGCGGTTGCCGACCGCTGGTATAGTGCATAGGACAGACACTAATTTTCCGGAATATGTATGAACCACAGAAATATATCGAGATATAATGAAAAAGTGGATGTACCTCATGTGCTAAAAAGAAGTGGCGACGACCTACTTTGCACGCCGTCAACTTCAGTTTCCGTCGATTAATTGTTCAAATGCCACCAAATGAATTGGAAAATTTATGTTTTCCATCACTTCATTACATTTTTGGCGTCAAACGCCAAGCGGAAAACGTTACACGCTTGATTCCCATACAAATCGACGGACTATTTCCTTTTATCTCGATATATGTATTTCTGTGGTATGAATTAACCATGCATTTACAGTCTGGATAGTAAGAATCTAAACGTCACCGAAGGGACAAACATTTCTAAGCGCCCTTACACCCTTGAAAATGAGCGCGTTTTCATATTAGGGGGTTTTTATTTAAAGTGCGTTCTTAACTGACAGTTAGCAGGTCGTCACAGAACTGACGATTAGTGTCAAACTCCGTACATTTCGCCACGGACTGACAGGTTAGACGGTATTTGAACATAGCTTAAGTTTCGCCTAACCGTAGATTTTAAAATAAAAATGCCCATTTTCGCTGCTTATCCGCTTAGATATCTTTGGCTTTGACTGAAAGAATATAATTATAACTATTAAGGACCAGCAGCATGCTAAAAGTATAAGAAAATCCATATCTATAAGAAATAGGAAAATTAGCTCTAAGCAAACTAGCCTTCACCTTGTGTATTAAAAATGTTTATTTCGTATACATATACTAAGGCTATATAATATAAACAACTAGAATTTACCCACGGCTTTGCCCGCGTTGTTGCCTTACTATCCCAAAGGAACTATTTACCGGGATATAAAGTATCCTGTTTCAATCCAGGACTTGGTCTACTTGCGTGCCAAATTTCAGCCCAATCCAGTTGTTACCCCGTTATTTAGTAAACAAACATCCAAATATCCAAACATTTAAACATCCAAACATCTAAATATCCAAACATTTAAACATCCAAACATCTAAACATCCAAACATCTAAACATCCAAACATCTAAACATCCAAACAACTTCACAACTTTCACATTTATAATATTAGTGTCAAATTCAAAAAAATTCAAAATTCTTTATTATTTTAACAAGCAGTACATCTTAAGGTGTTTGGCGTCTTCTTGTAAGTTATATGTAAATAATGTGAAAAATAGTGTGACAAACAATGTGGCTAAAGAAACGTAAAAGCGTTCAAAGTCCGAGCATTAAGCACAAAAATACCAAAACAGATACCCAAAACGCGGTATTCCTCTCTCAAAGAAGATTATTCGTATAAATTATTCTCACAAGAGTTTTTCATTCGCTTTAGATTGCAATTTTACGCGGGCTGCACGCGTATATTAAAAATTAAACTTAATAAGCAAGACTTTGCGCTTGCTGGGCAGAGCGCCGGAATACTAGCTTTTACCGCGGTTTAGGATTCCGTAGGTCAAAAGGATAAGCGGAAAAATGAAAATAACATTCCAGATTCAATTTAATATGTATAACCTTATCGTTTACGAAAACAATACGCTCAAATGTTGTATAAGCATAAACCGAAGTATTAAATACAATTCCAGTTTAATAAAAAAAGGAAGAGGTAAAACCGAAAAAAGAAAAACACTTTAGGACATAACTTACGCAGCCAATCGGTTATTTACATTATTTTCACTTAAGCATTGTGCGGGTGATATTTGACACACCGTTTTGTTACACTAAGAAAAAAAATGCTGCGGCGCATCTACATCATCATCAGTGGTCGGCAACTTGCGGCCCGCGGGCCGCATACGGCCCGTGAACCATTCACTTGCGGCCCGCGAGCCTCCCTGGCTCGCGGGCCGCAAGTGAATGGTTCACGGTATTTTGTAAGTAAAGGTCGTTATACTCGTATTCAGAATTGTATAAAATCACCAATTATTAACATAGTGCGGCCCGCGTCAAATTCGTTAGCTACTATGTGGCCCTTGGCTGCTAAAAGGTTGCCGACCGCTGCCATACATGGAGAACTATTTAAACTGCAGTCCGAATATGTCTGGAGTTAAACATTCACACACACTTCCACGAAACAAATTTTTATTTAATTTATTTAATCTTACACGAAAGAAATTTAACCTAATTAATTTGTATTTTCAAAAAATTTTAAATACGATTAAGTTAAGAAACGTAATATGCGTGTGACGAAATATTAGGGACTTATTTAATGATGAGACACAATCTACCACGCATTTATCTATATATCGATACTTACTTATTAATTTGTTATATAAATATTACATAGTAACAAACCGAAATACAATGCATCTACGCTATGCCACTTCCAGTCTGTGTAACTTAGCGTAACTCAGTGTTTTCGTTATCTTGTTTACGTACGACTCGGCGCACGGAGTTTACCTTCCTGCGTTGACAATATGTATCGGCAGAATTTTGTCTAAGTTTACCCTCTTTTTATGTTCTCGCTCATTAGAAACATTTATGTCTAATTTTAAGTTCTCATAATAAGTGAATTGTAAATTCTTAATGAGAATAAATGATCTTTAAACCTAAACCTAAATAACAAACGTGCATCGTAAGTCATTTCATTTATTCAATAACAATTAACTTTGACAAGTGATTTTACATTTCCTTCGATACTTCCCAAACGGAGCATTCTTGATACTATAATTATCCAATTATACCGCACCTAGGTTACAATGGCTTTTTGTCTCTGAAATAATAAAATTTATGGAATTTTATAAAACAAAACTATCTTAACCAAAACCTATCGGGTCTTTACGTTATTACCTACGGACTTGGAAAAAAAATCTTTATGACTTATGACAATTCGTATGTTGACCAATGTTTAATTTTACAACATAATATAGTCACATGGATTGGAAAATACTAAATTATCATAACACAAAAGAAATAAACCAAAAATGTATAAAAAATATAATGTTATGAGACCACAAAGTTTAAAAAAAAACGATATTTTTTTATCGACTTAAAGAAAAATTAAAGTCAACTTCGGAATGCTTAAATAACACTGAAAAAATAAATGTACGACAACTATGTGCTCAAACGCACTTTTTCCTGCTCAAAATGGCAAAATGCTATTTTTTTCATACAACTTAGTACAGCGATAGAAGCGATGACGTCACCTATGACTTCAGTTTTGTATAGAGCGTTTTCAATGCTCAGTGCGATCTGCTACTTTTAATTACAATTTGTGGCTGTTATACTTATACAAATGTATTAGGTGTCATATAGATATTTGTTCCTCACAAATAGTAGAATCGATTTACGACAAAAAAAAAATCGAATCAACAGGCGAATTATGACAAGTTATTATTAAAACTTCTAACTTTATGAAGACTTGATAAACAAACGACGCATATCCTATAATTGAACGAGGAACGTGCGACGTTATTCCACCGAAGTTGCGTCCGCCACATTTGGCCGCTCTTCAAAAAATATCCGCAAGAGAAAAGACAATCGGTTCGAGTGGCCATATATTCGGACGTGAAGAGCACAGTGGCGCCGCGTGCGGCCGACGGCTGAATTACTCCAGCTGTCAACTTTTATTGCAAGTTTATTGCCGCTCGTGGTCCAAATCTGGAGTGAAGTTTGCCCTTAACAATGTACGGCGAAATTTTACGTTTGCGATTGTAAACGTTTGATTTGAAACTCTGAGCCATATTTGGACGTTCAATGAAAAGAATCCCGTGTATTTAACTTTTCCGGGCGGGAAATTTGTTGTATGTAAACTTCCGACTGTTGTGACAGCTCATAGCACCCGTTCAAGCACAAAATAGTACATTACACAACTAGGGTGATAATACAAAGAAAGGCCGAGATTGCAACAGTTTGCGGCCCGAGCTGCAAGCGAGGGACGTAAATATGCGATCGAGGGCTTTCTTTATTACCTCCCGTGTTGTGTACATCATTTTATAAAAAATAAAATACCTTTTCATCACACTTGCTCGAAAATGGTGTCATTACACGTAGGTTTAGCGGGCCGTAAATGGCCTATTACGCCCTAGGGCGTAATGGTTTTCTTTTTAAGTTAGAAACGCTGGTTCTGTTTTACTCTTATTTGTCATGTTCAAGGGAAACGCCAACTTACTCTTTTAACTTTTATCACTGAAATATTTATTTAAAGATAACTGTAATTGCAAATACATATAAACACATATTTCGGTAACATTAATTAAATGTTTAAATAATGTAATTCTTTATTTTGCAAATATAAAATCAACTAAAATGGCCGTTACCGCTATGGTTTCCGAACGTGACTTAACATTCGCATCGTCTATTGACATATGTCACAAATGTCACTGTCTGTTTTAATATTTTCTTGTCATACTGGGTCGAAAAGTAAGGTTATTTTATTAAGATTTCCTCACAAGTGTGATGAAAAGCATTGTGTGTGCCACGGGCGGTAAAGGAATTACAAACTCGTGTTATTAAAGCCCTGGGTTTCACCTTGGGCTTATAACAAACACTCGTTTGTAATTCCTTACTTACCGCCCTAGATACACAATGTACTATTAAACTATTCGAGGGCGGCGCTAGTGCCTGCACGATATAGAATACAACTAGGTACGTAAAAAACCGTTTAAGTAACTTAAAAAATTATTTTCTCTATTTTTATTTCCTTTTAATATTTGCATTGTAAATCGTACAATCGTTCATCCGTCATTGTAAAAAACAATCCCCTTCCATTAACGCAAATCATTGAGAGCCATTGGACTGTATCGCAGGATGACACCCGCGCAGACATTTATCACTGACTCACCGACGCGACCTTTTCAGTAAATAAAGAAAAATGACTGGACGAAACAACATCAGACAGAAACGACCTAAGAACCAAATACGTTTACACGATACGACTGTCTCAACGACGCCGTGTCACGATATGACGTTCGTTGCGTTGAAAAAATCCGGAAAAACAAGTTTTCTCGGATTTAATCGGAAATGCTGCTGTATTTACGAAAAATGTGGTTTTTGACTATCATTTTCGCATCCCATGACCTACTATCATCTTAGTAAACCACCTGGAAGTACTCAGATATTCATATTGTGACCAAGTTAAGTTAGTCTTTAAATAATTGGGATTCTATCAGACGTCATGGTTTTACTAGAACTTTACGACACTGACGGTAGTGTCGTAAAAAACAAATAAACTAAAATAAATCTATTCCTAAAAACTAAAATGTATGGAAAAGTAACGGAATCGGAAAAAAAATTGGGACACTTTTTTTCTTCTATCAGAGACTTCTAAGTATAAATTATTAAACGCTAATTTCACTAATACTGGTACAAAATAGTAGCTTATAATTTACTGTATTCGTAGGGTTGATTCTACTCTCATCTCCCGAATCATTTTGTATATGACATCGCATTGTACCACGATACGACGCGACGTCGTACAATATAACCGTATTTTGGGTCTAATGTATCACAATCTCTGAAAACACTTGTGATCTTTTTGACTTGCCTGCCTTTAAAATTTGTTTGGTAAGATGCGTTCTTTAGGAATGGTAAGCACTTATGTTTCAGAGGTAAAACTGTCATTTCATCGTACATTAGAGCTTTCGTCGATGTCAATTCTGAGACACACCATTTACACAATGACGTAGTCATTTTAACGTCCATTTTACCTACCCTAGGATATCAGGATATTTGAAGTCGATTTCAGGCATTTTTCCAGCGTTTTTTTTATTTCATTAATGTCAATCTTTACCGCGACAACTTTTGATTAAATCATGTGTAGCCTCGATACCGTTCACCATTTGTAATTAAAGTTAACTGTGATCACCATCACTTGCCGTTAAATGAACTGCTGGAGCACGAATGAAAAAAAACCGCCGCGGTCGAAACGCTCCGAAATCGACCGACAAACGTCTCCAGAAGTTGTTATACCTATATGCGACATCGCATCGTCCAACAATACGACGTCGCATAGTGTAATCGTTTTTAGGGTTCCGTAGCCAAAATGGCAAAAACGGAACCCTTATAGTTTCGTCATGTCCGTCCGTCCGTCCGTCCGTGTGTCGGTATGTCATAGACATTTTACTCCAAAACTACATGTTGGATATTGATTAAATTTTAAATATAGGTGTCTTGTATGAGCCGCATTCCATAATGACCTACATTTTGTACATTAGCCATTTTCAACGTCTTTAGAAATTATGCAAATTAAACTTTTCAAATTTAGGTCAATTGAACTTATGACAAACGCTGTTAGAATAACCCTGCCGTTCCATATGTATCAGAATATGGCTTCGGGCGATACTTAACCATAAAAACAACAAGCGCGGCATAAACCCGGCTCCCTATTCTATTATTCTTTATTATCGGTTTTTCCGCAAGCGTGTAAGTGGGCCGAGTGACGATAATTACTCCGGATGCCGGCCTAGTCGCAATAAAAAAGAGTCATCTGTGATTTTTCATCTCGGCCGGCCCGCCCATGCCATGGTGTACTACGTTGGAGCGGTTTTGATACTTTTCATCGTTGGAATTGGATATACGGATCTTAGACTATGATCAGTAGGCTTATGATGCTACGCTTTGTCACGCGATAAAAAAAAATGATAAAACGTCCGTCACGTACAAATAGTGTGTGAGAGTGACGGATGCTTTATCGCGTGACAAAGCGTAGCATCACAAGCCTATAAGAGTGGAAGTGACACCTTACATAATTTTCCCTTTTTTTACTTTTTGTTAAGTACAAAAGTTAATTTCCTACAATCATGGTCATCCTAAAACAACTAATTAATAAAAATAAAACCCTTTTAACCGTCATAACAGAAGGTACTTTGATTATGAAAAAAAGTAAATTGTCATTGACATTTTGGCATTATCAACGTTTACAAACATTCACAGGTAAAACGAAGAGTATTGATACATTACATTTGATTTGATTTGATTTGAAGTATTCTATTTGTGGAGTGACCATAAATGTCGTAAATAATTTAAATATTTTTGTTTTCTACACCAAAAAAATAGCGTTAATCTCACTAATACTGGTACGAAACGGTAGCTTATAATTTACTGAATCCGTGGGGATCTTACGCACGTCTCCCGAATTAAATAATGATAATTTCAACTTGTTTGACGGTCTTGTGATAGAGTAAGTAAATGGCCAATGAAACGATTGCACTTAATTTTTTACAGTTATTATCTTACATATATAGATTATAGATACAAGAAATCAAAGTACATAGAAATATTAAATGGCGCTCACCTGTGGTCCAGACCAGTAGGGGAGACCGGGTATGGTTGTCTCGCGGGTTGGTTGTCACAGCGGCCATAAAATAATACTAATCGAAGGAATAACTGCATCGATTGGTGAAGTACGGAAGCATGTACAGCTCTTGCGATTTTAGCACCGATCGATGTACTTAATGTTTCGTTTAGTATTATTTTATGGCCGCTGTGACAACCAACCCGCGAGACAACCATACCCGGTCTCCCCTACTCGAACCCGGCACCTTTGGATTTCCGGCCCAGCGTCTTTACCATACGACTTGCTGGGTGCTCCGGTGGACCATAGGTGAACGCGATTTAATTTTTCTATGTACTTTGATTTCCTGTATTATAGATACACCTAATATATAAATGTGAAAGTTTGTGAAGATGTTTGGATGTTTGTTACTAAATAACGCAGAGACTACTGAACGGATAAAGCTGCTATTTCGCATGCAAGTAAACCAAATCCTGGACTGAAACATAGGATACTTTATGTCCCGGTAAATAGTTACCTTACAATATTGACGGGAACAACGCGGGCGAAGCCGCGGGTAAACGCTAGTATTTAATAACATAAAAATGTGGTGTAATTTACACGCATTAAAAAAATAATAAATATACATCATGTTTCTTTCCTTTCATACAGTTATTATCTTGTTTTATTTGTCGAAAACATCTACTTTATAGATTTCTTTCCTTTTCTTTTTCTGCATGTTATGTTTCCACTTTTTTTTTTCTTATTTTCGTTCTTTTGTTTTGTTTACCTCCATAGACTATGATGTTGAAAACACGTACCTGACAGCAATACGGGCACTCTACGATCCGCTCATTTCCGGGTTGAGAGCCTGGAGATCTGTATTACAGGTCTATACAAAGGGCACTTCATTTTAGCAATTAAGCCACTGCTTGCATGTACCTACTCTACTATAACTTGTATCCTTTGTGAGGTGAAAATAAATAAATTTTGAATTTTGAATTGAATTGTATTTTTGAATTTAAAAAGATTGTTTTATTTAGATAGCAAACGACCAAGCAGTTACAGTCCGCTTAAATACCGCATCGACAATCCGTATATCTCCCCAGTCGTTTCATAAATATATTGGTTCCACACCTTTTTGCCCAACGCAGAATATACAGTTTACCGCCCGCGCAGGCTAGGCAAAAACAGCTTTATTTCCATCTGATTTTATTTTACAATTACACAGCACTGCTGCTTTTTGAATTTTTTTGCTTTGAAGCTGCTATCGTCGTTGTGAAAATAAAAGATTCAAAATTCAGTCGTAATTTGGCGAAGAGAAAGAAGTCTACTGTTCTACTATTTTATAATTCAGGTGTATTTTTACATCTTTATTGCCTTACTTTTTTAAATCTTTATTGCACAATACAAAAAACCACAAATGGCGGACTTAATGCCTTAAGGCATTCTCTACCAGAATACTTCCTCATCCGCACAAAACTACAAGCTATGGCAGCCGAGTGGTTCAGGCATGCGCTTTTCAAGCGGTTTAGGGGCATTCCACCAGAATGTCGGGCACGTGACGCCATTTTTTTCATACTTCTAACAAAGTTAGGGAGTACATTTTTGGTATGTCAATATTTTATAACTTGGTTCCTGAATTGATAATATCATTTAGGACTTTTTATTTGTTTTTAAGGTATAGCCGTCACGTGCCCGACAAAGTATACGTTTTCGTGCAATGCCCCTTTAGGTGGATTCTAATCCTTACTTGTACCAATGAGTTTCTCAGAACGTATGTACGAGATACGATTTGATATTTATCACTGCCTTTTCAGTTAAGGAAAAATATCGTAAGGAAACCTGCATATATCCGGGATAAAATTAAGCCGGGTTTCCACTGCAAGCGTAGCGGACTCCGTAATGACTCCGTTTAACTTTCATCGCTGGCGAAGTGCTTGTATGCGGTTTACTGTTGCGAGTGCCACCAGCGATGAAAGTTAAACGGAGTCATTAATGAGTCCGCTCGGCTCCCGGTGGGAACCCGGCTTTAGAAGCTGTTTGTGAAGTCTTTAACCCGCACTGATCCGCCGTGGAGACTAGAGACCATTTACACTAACTCACGCTGTACAAATTACCTCAAAGTTACTCCTAAAACTTCTTACGTTTACTCATGAACTTCTGGGTGAATAATTCGGCGTTAGACAGCATTTTTTTCGTCATTATCATTTCGGCAAATATTGTTGAAATAGGTACCAGTGGCGTGGCGTTCATAGAACTCGATTCCCATCGGCTTGTCTAATATTAGGCAGTTCAGCACTTAATTCCAGTACTCATAAAGAAAATCGAAGACAAAGCTGCTCCGGCTTGCCCAAGGATTTCTTCAACGCCACGCCACTGATAGGTACCTAATGGTCAAGGTAATTTCCATTGTGGTAATAATCGCAAAATAATAAAGACGTTGAACCGCGCGGTCAAAACGCTTGAATATTCACCCTTCTACTGACCTTGAAGAAAATATTGTCTTGTATGTCGAGTCCATTTACATCTAAACACGGCCTTATTGTTAGGAGCATAAAAGCGTGTTCAGATATTTTTGTTCTCTTATATGTTTAGGTAGATGTAAATGAACTAGAGTCCGACCGAAATTTCGGTTTCGGTTTCGGCCTAGTTTCGGCAAAAAAACGGGTTTCGGCTGCCATCCGGCCGAAACTACGGCCGAAACCGAAACTGAATTTGAGGGGTTTCGTGCTGCGGACAGTCTTTATTTCAAAAAGCACAGATAGGTAATTTATTCGAAATAAGAAGTTATAACATGTTATAATTAATCACTACTCTAAATATAAGAGACTAAATGATTAATATGTTATTTAAAAATGAAGACTGACTGATTATGATGGTATTTTTGTTCCTCCCAGGAAAACATGACCTTATATGGAAGTTTCGGTGTCAGTTCTGGTTTCGGCCGAAACTGAGATCAAAGCCGAAATTCGGTTTCGGTTTCGGCCGTGAAAACTAGTTTCGGTCGGACACTAAAATGAACTCGACTGGCAGAAGGCAGGCAGGCTACAGAAGGCAAAGAAAGTACAACTTTTCAAAAAAAAATCCTTTTTTGACAAAGCATATTGCGGATATTTCCCACCATGAAAATATTGCCGAAACCTGCGTTGTGTGGACTTAAACAGCAGTAAACCGCTTCTTTGGCCAATATCCATACGGCATCCATAGATTGTAACCATAACATAACCAGACACCGAAATGTGACTCATCATTCGCACCCTCTAAAGGAAAAATCCTTGGCAACGTTTCCAATAAATTGTAAAGGCTTATTCACACTGGCCGGGCACGCACTTTGACACAGAGTAAACTGGCAATCAGAGGAGTGGAGGGGATCCTCATAAATCCGGCGTCGGTTTCGCTCCCGCCTTATTCAATCTCGGGGGAGAGACAAGGATGCATATATACTAGATGCGACTCTTAATTTTAAGGTGATTTTAGAAGTCATCGTCAAAATCAAGGGTCTACGAGACTTTCTAGCCGAGTTGGGTTGGCAAGAGCTTTCAACTCATCATGCAATACTTATATTAAAAATTCAGGAAACCTCCGGATTCGCACACGAAGCACACCACTGTCAAAAAAACGCCAAAAAGGCTTTTGTTGTAGGTATGCACTCATTTTATTTTAGGTAACAAAAATACATATTCTGTGAAAATTTCAAGTTTGTACCTATTACGGTTCAATAGATACAGCCCTGTGACGAACGAACAGATGGACAGCGGAGATTTAGTAAGTAATAGAGTTCCATTGGTACTCTTTTGGTACGGAACCCAAAGTGATCAAAAACGACCCACTGCATATTATACATAAGCGTGCCGTTCTCAAAAAAAGATGTCCGTTGTTAGGGCTTTATTAAACAATTATTCTTGTTTCTGGGCCAATTGCAGAAAAAATTTACCTTTTACATTTTTTTGTCTGATCATGATGTGTCTTATACCATTTTACTCAGAATCACGAGCACTTTTCATTTATGACATAAAAAAGTAGTGTAAAATGTCCCTACTTTTCCGTACAAATTTTGAATTTCTCAGTTTCGTTACGCCGAAACTAAATATAGGGAAAAATCGTAACGAAACTGAGAAATTATTTTTTCTCTTGCTCTCTCAAAAGGTAATTTTTTTCTGCAATTGACCCTTCTTTGTGTGACGACAGTTACCATACAATTTATATGGGTAACTTTCGTTACACAAAGGAAAAATTGAACACTTTATACAAAAGACGAGACATCCACTCGACACATGTTTCGGGAGCATTCGGCTTTCCCTTAATCATGAGGAGTGTTCGCGAACGCTGCCCGACAACTACTTCTTCGTCTTTTGTATAACGTGAGTGGTCCGTTTTTATTTCAATATGTTTTGAGTCTCACTCACCAAGGACCATTAAAACAAGAGTACTGTCATTCTCCATACGTTGGATCGTACCCCGACCGCAAGGATATATCCAGGCAAAAACTAAATGGCGCTAAAAAACTAAACATTTAACGATGTTATAATTGAACAAAGAAACATAGTACAGAAACAATTAGTTCGTAAACAGCTAATAATAAATAAATTCTAACATTTAAATACTGTGTCCTGCTTGCAAAGTTGAATAATTGTAAATAATATAATTCTTATACCAAGCTTATAAATAGATGGCGTTGTAAATTCGGGGAACAGCTTTTTGTATGGAGAATGACAGTCCTCTTGTTTTAATGGTCCTTGGTAACACTTTGTTTAATAAAACCCTAACTACGTCCATCTTTTTTTGACAACGACCCAAGCCTCTTCCAGCATCCAATATCTTTGTAAGTATTCGTGTACCGGAAGTCTCGATATAAAAGTCCAGTTTATAAAGGCTGACCGCAGACGACTCCGGCCGGCTTTGTGCAAAAAGAGAACTCTTCTTCATTTATCTTGGGCCGTTTAAGAGGACAGTTCGTGGGAGCGCTCGATACAAACTTTTGATCCGGTTTTAACCGACTATGTCGAGGCAAACGATGGTATTTAAGCAACGAATGAATGTATAGGGAACGTGCACGACGAAGGTGCTGCCAACTGGTGCCTTCAATCTAAATCATATACCCTCTGGGGCCACATTGACGAAAACGTCGTTAATAACGTTAATTTATCGCGTTGAAGGACGATTAACGTCAGTGTAGCTACGACTTACTATATTTGATACTGACACTTACATATTATCATTGACAGCTTGATTTGACAGGGGCGATAGTTTCTTTTATTATCCGCCAGTGTCTCTTTTGTCGTTTAGTGCACGTTCCCTATTTGGAATCAACTTAATATTTACTGAAAATATTTTGATTTGTTATAGCTTAATGTAGAAACACCACAATTTTATTACAACATAGGGCAGGGGACACTGGGTTTACGTATATCCTAGGTGTTTTAGGGTTCTGTACCTCAATAAGAAAAAACGGAACCCTAATAAAATCACTTTGTTGTCCGTCCGCCCGTCCGTCTGTCTGTCTGTCCGTCTGTCAAGACCCTTTATCTCGGGAACGCGTGAAGGTATCGAGTTGAAAATAAAACCATAAACTCAAGTCTACGGTCTCCTTCCCTGATGTTACGGATTCAAGACATCTAGTATCAACCTGATTTATGCTCCCCGGGTATATTTCCCATGATGAGGATGGCTCCTGCAGGAGGGAATACCGATCATGCCGTAGTACAGCACATGTCCTGTGCCGTAAATAGGGCGGTGCCACCGGTGCCCAGGCACAGGGCGTAGATTCTGGGGGGCGCAAGAATGGCCAGACCAAGCAGGACCCTAGGTAAAAAACAAGGGCCCAGTTATAGAAGCTCGCACAGGGCGCAGAAAAGGCTATTTACGGCACTACACATGTCTGAGGTAGCCGAACTTTCTCTGTTTGACAGTCCGGCCTAGGGAATGCAATTACCGGGAAAATTCTGAAACCGGTAATTTACCGACTTGGGGGGTTCAAAACCGGTAAACCGGTAAATTACCGGTATTGGGGATTTGAAGTAAAAATTTGTTTTATTTAAGATTTCTGTATAAACTATCCATAAACTAAAAAAAACATCCCACATCGTGTAAAATAAGATTAATATTGAAAATTGCCAGTAGAGTAACGATTAAATTGAAACAACCAACAATTTAGTAATGAAATAATGACAAAAATCGTATATATTAATGCAGATAATTTTCATTGCTTATTAACAAATTATACAAAAAAAGTCAGTAACAAATGACATTAATATTTAAATCCGTCACTTAAAATTATCAATATAAAAATACATTTATTTAATTTTAAAACATTCATAATATTTTGGTTTTCAGTTTTTTTTTATTTATTTTATAATTCGACGATGGGCAGAAACGTCCCCATCAACCAACAGAGATGACACAATTAATAGACCTTGGCAACACGATGGATTTTTACTATGGCGACGATCACCTCAAGAATGGGAATTTTCTTGGAAAATCGGATATTGTTTTCTATAAGAAGGGCCTAAAAACAGGCCCCTGTGGAACACCGCACTGAATTCCTCGCGTTCTCCGTGCTCCCTTCGTTTTGTAGAGCACTACCAATGTCTATCTACATTCACTCACTGCGTCCGCCCCTCTTCTGGTCGCGTAGTCCCTAACCGTTCTGGAGACTTCTCCAGGGAGTTTATGGCGTCCATGATGGACCCAATCCGAACGGTCACTAATTTTCGGACTCGTGGACCCTCCGGGTGCTGGATGATGCGGAACGCCAGCATTCTCTCAAAGAGCTTCCCGAGCTCATCCAGCAGAACGTTGGGACGATACCCTTAGGAAACTCAACACCTTCCTGAGGGGACCTTCCCTGTTTCCAGCATTCCGGAAAGATCCGCTCCTTAAGGCAGTAACAGGCCAGCTAATGGGCCATCCCCATGGATGGTCTTGCAAGTCAGTTAGAAACTCCTATCGCGCTTCGTCTTTTCTCCCCCAACCAGCCGCTGATCGCCTTCGAAAGGTTTCATCCACCCACACGGGAGCCCCATGCAGGGCCATGCTTCGGACAACGCCGGAGTAAAGACGCCTACATGCGGCCTGTGGACTTCCCAAGTTTGGCAGGAGTCTCCCGAGTGCCACGGCAGCATTCACCAATCTGGGAGCGAGCTCAGTTAAATGAAGTTTGAAGCTGCACCTGCCGTAAAGGGTGAGACCGAGGTATTTTCTCGGTCCTAACCCGGACTCTCGATCCCTGGAGCTGGATCTGTGCCTTACGTGGTGGACCTCTTCGAGGGCGATGAAAGAGTAGCACCTCCGTCTTCTCCATGGCGACTTGGAGTCCCAGAATATGGGTCCGCTCCACCACCAGTTTCGCCATCACTTCGCCAAGCCGAGCAGCCTCTTGACATGTACGTCCCCGGGCTGTGATCATCTGCATAGCAAATCACGCTAGTTCCGGGGAGCAAGAGCCACCATAAGTTCCTCGTCTCTAAACGGTGGGATCTCCTCGGTCACCACCTCTGGTTGGGAAAGAGCGACCATAATGGGAGGGTGGTCTCCCGGGGTTCCGGGAACAATTCTTCCACTACTCTTTTCACGATGGCTGGCTCTAGAGCTTGCGTTGTTGGGGTGGATCGACCGCCGCCGCCGGGACGGCTGCTGACTAATATTGGAGGGCCCAACAGTCAATGCCGATGTCCTGCGCAACATGGCTCTGTATGCCCCCCATATGGATTGAAACACTTACCGTTCAGCATCAAGCCACCCTAAGAACTTCAACTAAGAACCCTAAGAACTAAGACTTCAGAGGAGTCCGAGGGCTATCGCAGTAAAAGTAGTACGAATCTACCGCACAGTCTCATGGCCGACAGCAGCGACGCTAGCGGCGGAACCTCCGTGTGATCTCCGTGCTGGAGTGGAGTATGCGTACTGCCCAGGAAACAAAATAACCGACAAAGTAGTAGTACTCTATGACATGAGGGGAGCTCCGAGAACGCGCGGGTTGCAGGTGCAGTGCGGTGTTCCACAGGGGCCTGTTTTTGGGCCCTTCCTATGCAAAACGAAATACGATTCCAAGAAATTCTTGGCGTGATCGTCGCCATAGTAAAAAATCATCGTGTTGCCAAGGTCTATTAACTGACACATGTCTCATTTCTGTTGGTGTTGCGGACACTGCCCATACAGATTTGCCCATGGCCCTTGGTGATATTGAGATACAGTGGCTGATTCTATGTATTTAATAAGAGATAGAACACTGAGATTGAGTGTCAATTAAATATAAGAAGGAATCCTAGGTGGCCTAACTACTAGGTGCTAGAAAACTTTTTCAAAGTTTTTGAAACTAATAAAAGATAATTAAGTCGTTAAACCACATAAAACCATTAGATTTGGATAAAGGGGCGTTTTGTAGTACATAAATTTATAAACATCAGCGTAAACCAATATTTATCTATTTATATATGTTTCTGTAAAAAACCGGTATGGGGTTTTAATTACCGGTAATTTACCGGCTTCATTTTTGACCGGTTTACCGGTAAACCGGTTTACCGGTATACCGGTTTGCATTCCCTAGTCCGGCCGGATAAGTTCGAGGTTCTTTCCCATTCGGCGCAAAACTCCTACGTTTGTCACGTTATCCGTCCAACTGGTATGCATGTGACGATAAGACCACATTTCAAAAGCTTCTACGTTTTTACGAATCAAGCGATACGCGATTTAATCTGTTATAGTACATTACATAACTAGGGTGGTAATACAAAGCAAGGCCAAGATCGCAGAAGTTTGCGGCCCGAGCTGCAAGCGAGGGACGTAAATATGCGATCGAGGGCTTTCTTTATTACCTCCCGTGTTGTGTACATCATTTTATGTCTACACTTAGCTAGAAAGCGGCTTTTTCCGTACGCGCAGCGTGCGGAAAAAGTCACTTTATGGCCAGGTGTGGCATAAAAATTATATCGATACAATGAGGGATAATCGTGAAAACCGAAAACAACATCAACAAGTAATCTAGTATAACTATTTTTTTTATCGAAATATATAAATTATCCGCAGTAACAATAAAAATAATTTAGTTCGCAACATACAATCGCATTTTTCACAAACTGTCACAAACTGGGCGCCAGCTCTTCCGACCCGAGATATATGACAAACACTCAGAAATATTGTAAGAAAAAACAATCTGGTGTAGAGAGGTCATATTCTTTTATGGAGCCAATAAAATGAGGCAAGTCCGAGCGAGGAGTGTCGCAGACAATATTGAACGTTGCGGGGAAAAGTATTGGCTTTCCGATCCCTACAATACTTTGCTGGTTGAGCTTTCAGCTAAGATTGTGTGAAAATCCAGGCTATTGCATATCAGCAGGCTATTCTTATAGCATTTGCTTTAAACAAATCAAATTGCGTATTTTTCACACATGATACTTAAGTATAATTTACAGTTTACAGTTATGCAACAATACGATAACAATATACAACTTTATTTCAAATTAGAGCAGAATGTTACAAAAGGTACAGAATATATTCAAAACAATTTAACGCCGTGAACAAAAGAGGTCTCTTCCAGACACCTGATGGCTACCGGAACTTACATAAAAAGAAACCAGGAAACTTAACTAATTGCATATTTATGACCCTCGTCTGCGGCTCGGGCCACAACAGCTGTAATTTGGGTATCGTTCTTTATTTTACCGCCCTAGGTGTATAATATATTATAAAGTTCAAAATCAATGCCTTACACGTAACATATAATTGGATTTATTCTTTAATCGTAAGTTCGTAACACTACGAAACCCATAAACCAAACAAACGACTCGAGCGTTTAAATTTTACTCACTTTCAAACTAGCCATAAAACCTCGGCTTTCCGATTTAAAATCCTATAACAACCTCGACGAACAACTGTCGCTATTTCACACTCTCCCTACAGAAATGAAAGGGAGAGAACGCTTTGTTTGTGTAGCTAGAAAGGTATCTACGTATTTAAGGCGGCGAGTGTCCTGGATTTAGTGCGAGGTGCCAATCTCCGTGACTAGATGGCGCTGCGAACACGGTCGTAAACGTTTACGAGCAGTAGCGGCTTGGATGCCGAAGCGTGCGGACGTCAGTAGCGTTATTGAAATCTGTTGATTTCATTTCACAATTCTTAATAAGTACTTTCAAGAGTTGAAACCGCGTATCAACATCAGCAAAATACCGAAATCATTTAAGTACAGCCTCTAATTTAGACTTAGTAAAATAAATTAAGAATTCTGGGACAAAATGACGACACGCTTATTTAGCTCAATGGGACCGCCTACGAAGATAGAGGTCCCGGGCAAATATTTTTGTGATGTGCACGACTATTTGTCCTTGAGTCATGGATGTTTTCTATCTATTCAAGAATGTATTTATCTATTTAAGTATGTATATCGCCGTCTAGTACCCATAGTACAAGCAATGCTTAGTTTGGGACTAGCTCAATTTGTGTAGGATTGTCCTCCGATGTTTATTTATTTATTTTAATATGAATATCGTTTACGCCATGAACGTCGTTTAAGCTATACCCATTGTCTATTTTATCGTCAACCCATAAGGTCTTTAAAGCTAAACACGGGTTTTCTTCAAAGACTACCGCAACGAACTGTCGCCTGTTTTTTTTGTCTCCATTGTTTTCGAGCGACCTTAACCAGGTTAACTTCATGGCTCAATCAATCAACAAGTTTTGTAATGTAATGGATCCGGAGATTATATACGGCTCTCGGTAAAAGGTAAAAAAAAACTGTGCCCAGTTATTTGCTTGTTGCATTTTATAAATGTCATCTTACGTAATAATGTCACAATTGTTGTAATGTTGTTTTTAAAAGAGAAACTGGTGAGTTTCTTCAGGCGCTTTTTCTCACCAGAAGGTCATCTACCGAAGCGCCAAAAGAAAAGAATCAGACATGTAAAAGAGCCCTAGAGGCCTACTTACAGAAATAAATGAGTTTGAGTTTGAGTTTGAATCAGCAGTCCGTTTGTGGGGGGCCAACTCACGCTGTGTCTTCCGGTTTCAGGTCTCTATTCCCCTTACATTTACGCCGTGGTTGGTTGGTTGGTTGTGGTTGGTTCAAACCATGCCAGAAGTGACTCACTCGATTTCCCCGCGCGTCTACTAGTACTGAATTTTTCCCCTCCGGAGAGACTTAGCCAGCAACCTGAAAGAGCACACGTTATGGTATAGAGAGAGACGGTCGGTTGCGGTGCGTTCCGTCCGGACCCGGACGTCAGTTTGGTTAAAATGTCGCTTTCTGCCAACTCATAGACGTATGTACACTCATGGGCAATGAATTTGGGTCAGTTTCTATATAATTGTTCATAGAAAATGATCCGAATTCATTGTCCGTGAGTGTATATGTATGTAATAGTACATTACACAACTAGGGTGATAAAACAAAGAAAGGCCGAGATCGCAGATGTTTGCGGCCCGAGCTGCAAGCGAGGGACATAATTATGCGATCGAGGACTTTCTTTATTATCTCCCGTGTTGTGTACCTCATTTTATGTCTACACTTGGCCAGAAAGCGGCTTTTTCCGTACGCGCAGCGTGCGGAAAAAGCCACTTTATGGCCAGGTGTGGCATAAACACTTTATTGCATCAAATAAGACAAAGTACAGTACAGGGTTGCAAAATAAAGACGTACAATTTATTCCTGCTTGAGATTTACGCCTATATTATTTTCTTGAAGGCGATTTATTATTTTCCAAATAGATTCCGCGAAATCCAAGTAACTTTACGTAACAAAAACCCCACCCAGTCGTACTGATTTCGTATAAAAGTGTTTTATTCGGCGTCGAACCGGCGACCGTTTACGAGCTAGTTTACGGCCGGTTTATTGACCGGCGGCTCAGACCTACTGTCATAACATTGTATACATACTAGCTCTATCCCGTGGTTTCGCCTGTAAACAACACTCAATTAAAAAGCACACTCAAAAAAAAATTAAACCTCCCAAAATGTACGCAAAATGCATCACATAGTAAATAGGGTACTTTCCTGACAGATCAAATCAGTTACTTTTTATGAATTGTCAAAACGCTCGGATAGTATGAAGTTTCTACGAGAAAAAGCATAATGACGTCATTGTGCTCAAACATCAAATCATCTCCTCATTTATAGCTTTTGGTCTTTTAAAAATCGTTTAAAACGTTAAATAGGTGAATTTTAGTTGATTTTTGCAAATTTTCGAAAGCAGATTTCAAGGCTAGCGTGAAGTAATTTATATCGACTACAGGCAAGTACCCTATTTATACTAAAACTAGCATTAACCCGCGGCTTCGCCCGCGTTATTTTCCGTTATTATCCCAAGAGAATTCTTTACCGGGATATAATTAAAGTCTCATATAAGTACATATTTCAATCCAGGATAATGGTCTACCTGTATGCCAAATTTCATCTCAATCTTTTCATTTCATCATCATCATCATCATTTCAGCCATAGGGCGTCCTCTGGACATAGGCCTCCCCCATAGATTTCCAATTAGTTCGGTTGGAAGCAACCTGCATCCACCTTGTGCCGAGAGCAGCCTTAACCAGATCATCTGTCCATCTTGTTGGTGGACGTCCGACGCTGCGCTTGCCGATTCGTGGTCTCCATTCGAGAACCTTTCGGTCCCAACGGCTATCTGTTCTACGTGCTATATGCCAAACCCTATACTATATAATTATCTTTTAATTTGTTACAGCGTTATTTAGTAACAAACATCCATCTATCCGAACATTTTCACAAACTTTTCTGACTGCGCAGTCGGCGTGCAGTTGTGATGCAGTTCCCATACAAATCGTAGGGAGTTGCAGTTGGGTTGCAGTCCGTCTGTATCGGCCCTTACATTAATAATATTAGTGGGATAGTGAAATTGTAGAAAGAGTATGTACATTGCAGTCAATTCCAGTCGATTGGTTTTCCATATAAACTAAAAAAGGATCATCTTTCGTTTCCAAAAGTGGAAAATCCCCCTTCCTGGCCTGGGGGAGACATAATATTTTGTTCTACCTCCCATGGTAGGTAATAAAGAAAGCCTCAGATCGCATATTTATCACCCTTGCCTTCGGCTCAGGCGTCAAATACCTGCGATCTGAGACATTCTTTGTTTTACCTCCCTAAGTAAGTATAATGTATTTAACTTATTGCACGTCTACGAACGAAGGTTAGCTTCATTTCATCCGAAACGTGTATAAAAGTTTACGGTATAGGAAACTCGAACCCGTATGCCTAGGGATACCGGACGTCTGGAACTTTCCGGACAACCCGGAATTTCCGTGAAGAAAACCGTACCGTTCTGAGAAAAAACCGGATAGTAAGTACAAGTCGGACTCGCCCACCGAGGGTTCTGTACAAATACTTTAAATAAAGACTATATTTTTTATGATTTAATTACAAATGTATAGTTTTCAGATTTTCCCTATACTTGTAGTGGTGTAAGCCTTAGACTGCATTACTTGCCAAATTTCATAGTTCTAGGTTAACGGGAAGTACCCTAAACATTTTAATTCCCTTGAGAGTGTCGAAATATACGTTTTTTTGGGGCATAAACGGCCGTATCTTTTTTTACGTTAATTTAGAAGTTTGAATTTTTCACAGCTTCAAGGGGCTGTAGACCTGAGTATATTATAGTTTTATTTTCAACTTGATATCCATGACGTGTGGAGCCACACGTGCCCGAGATCAAGGTCTTGACAGACAGATGGACAACAAAATACGGGTTCCGTTTTTTTTCCTTTTGAGGTACGGAACGGAATACGATACGATACAAAAATAATAGGTTTTTTTTTAATGTTTTTTTTTGTTTACATTAATACAAAAGAAATCAAAATTCCTGCTCTGTACTTCTTTTTAACACTTACAAACCACTGTAAATTATAAACTAAATCTACTATACTTACCTACAAGGTAAAAAAAAATTGACGGGCCCTGCTATACTTAAAAAAAAATTGAAGGGCCCTGTAGGAAATCTGCCTTAAATACTTAAGTTAGCTAATTTTACTTACTGAAAGGAGATATTCTTTAATTTTTAAAATCAAACACAACTGCATTCAAAATTTGTCTTAAATTAGCTTCACTCGGGAATCGAACCAGCTAAAAAATAAACACTTCGAATGCAGCTTTGTTCCTTTTTAAAAATAAAAGAATGCTTCCTTTAACTTAGGGATGCAACGATACCGATACCGATATATCCGATATTTGAAGAGCGCGAAAAGACTTTGGTGTATGAAAAAAAAACTGCAAAATGTAATTTCAATTTCTGACTTAATTTATGTATTGATCTATTTTTACCTTGTGCAATGATAATTACTATGTTAATTAAATCTTTGGTTCTAAATAAAAAAAATATTGAATTTTGAGTTGACAATTTATTTATTTTTACTTTACACTATGGTTGACTCTCTATTAAATATATAATATTAATTAAATATTTAGGCAAGTTTTAGTTATAATATAGACACACAAATATCTGAAGTTCATACTTCATTATTTAGCTAAGATATCGGTATCGGTATCGCCGATTATTAACTACAATATATCGGTATCGGTAACGTATCGGCAAAACTATGTATCGTTACATCCCTACTTTAACTCTTTCACGGACAGTACGTCCACAGACGGGCTAAAGGTGTGCTGAACAACGCTTAATAGATAGCGGTCATTCTCACGAAGTATATCTGCGGTCACTTAATTGCCGCGACGCTGTTTTCATACTAAATGTATGGAGACGCGGTAATTAGACGCAGTCACACTTCGTGAGAATGGCCGGTAGCAGTGTCCGTGAAACTGTTAAGTAATATAAGCTAACTTAACCCTTAGGTGCATACAGTATCATAAATGACACAAGTAGAAATCAAATTAACGTCAATTTCAGACTTTGTCAAACTCTTCACGAAATCTCAAATTGACATGAATTTTATTTTCACTTGAGACATTTCAGAAATAAAATGCACGGTATCGTATGCATCTAAGGGTTAAGGTTTTGAGGCAGTTTCCCTCCAGGACCCATCTAATTTTTCCAGCCTGTGTACATAAGTACAAACGAAGCCCCTGTTAACTGATAATTATTATCTATCACTATCACATTATAAAATAACCTTTCTACTTTATATATGAAGGAAACATTTTTGTCTGTTCATTGGTTTTAATGTGGGCAATTTACACCACACTTTGTGTTACATATATAGATACAGGAAATCAAAGTACACAGAAAAACTAAATGGCACTCGCCTGTGTACAGACCGAGAATCGAACCCGGTACCTCTGGATTTCCGGCCCAGTGACTCAACCATTCGTCCACCGTACACTCAGAAAGCGCCATAAATTCTGCTATCTACCTTGACTTCCGCACCTTTCTGTTTTTAATAGTAATTAACCTAAACGCCATCTATGAGAAACCTATACAGGTTTCTCACCCCAATGCGCAACTTGGTTGAGTCACTGGGCCGGAAATCCAGAGGAACCGGGTTCGATTCTCGGTCTGTACACAGGCGAGTGCCATTTAGTTTTTCTGTGTACTTTGATTTCCTGTATCTATATAATATAACCTTTCTACTTAACAGTAGACATAATCATCGCCTCCCCCCTCGGCCCCAACCAGCGTCAGGAATTTAATTCGCAAATCAGGAATTTTGTCAGTTTTTTCAACATTTGTATATGGTAACCCTACGTATGCCACAGCTGGAGCTTGCTGCGAACTTGTATCGATCGCTGATGCTATTCACTTCGTTTCTAATAAGTTGAGTGAAGTGTTACTCACAGCAATATAAATAAACCGGTCAAGTGCGAGTTGGACTCGCGCACCGAGGGTGCCGTACAAACTCGTAAGTAGATACGTGAATAGTTCAAGAAAAACTGTATGGCGGTTAGCTTAGGTTAGGTAGGAGCAAATAAGTATGTGTTACGATTTTTGAAAATTTCTAAAACTCGATGCAATTTAGGAAAACCGTTATATTTTTCCTGTAATATTTAGGATGATATTAATAATTGGTTTTAAGTTTTGTAATGTAATGGATCCGGAGATTATATACGTCTCTCGGTAAAAGGTAAAAAAAAACTGTGCCCAGTTATTTGCTTGTTGCATTTTATAAATGTCATCTTATGTAATAATGTCACAATTGTTGTAATGTTGTTTTTAAAAGAGAAACTGGTGAGTTTCTTCAGGCGCTTCTTCTCACCAGAAGGTCATCTACTAAATGTTGAGTACGAGATGGATCATACAAAAATCGTTAGAGATCTGTTTTTTGAGATCTCTAATACTAAAGTCATTAATTCCAATTTTTACATAACCGCTTTCTAGTTTTAAATCGTAAAAAATTGAAAGTCACGGTAACTGTTAAATATGTCATTTAGGAATTCGAAAACGGTATAAGGATTTCTCTACGAGTAGCGATTTCAGTATGAAAGTAAAACCGAGGTTTGTTTTGCTATTTGACTTTTGCATATTGCTTTACCGCATTTCGAATGTAGTTACCTCAATAAGATCGCCGCAACGATACAATTCCGACGACAGTCGAGCAAGCAACAATTTACAACAACAGTTTAAACAAGTTTGTCAAGTGCTCGGGCGAGTACTCGCGCGAGTTGGGAGTGCTCGTCAAACACGGAGTCGCGGCTAACAACTAGTATAGATGCGGTGCGAAGTTCTGGTTTTCTCTGCTCGATCGATTTTCGAATAAATTTACGTTGCTAACTTTATTTGTTAAGTTTAAAGGCTTAAATGTGCAGTTTATTTATTTATTTACAACACGTTTTACAGCATATATTTGACGGCGCGTCGCGCCTCTTTGATGCTATGTTGGAACACCAGCAACCAATCAGGGCTCTCTCACACATGAACACGATACGATACCGAGTCGTGCTACGACACGGCATCGTTTCACGATGCGACGTCGCGTCGTGAATCGTAATCGTGAGTCATTATCATCAGCTAACAGGCGTCCAAGTACTTCAATAACTTAAAGAAACTGCAAAGGAAGTGGTTTTTTTTTAAGTGCATTTTAAACTGCTTTTAAACATCTATCAAGTAATTAACGCGACCAGCGTGATTAAGCAAGCTGTCAGCTAAATAACCACATGCTTATAACTTTCCACACCCTCCCCGACGCAATCTGGCAGTTTCTAAAAGTAACACCTTACAATACAGCACTCTATATCCAAGGTGTATCTCGCTCAAACTTGTAAATAAAAAAGCCACTGTATCGTGTAAGAATTAAGGTTTAAATTCCAACAGAAAGTAGAGGGAAGATATGAGACTGAGAAAACCGAGAACAAGAATTTACCACGACAGTCACGATATTAAACTTTAAAGAAATTAAGACAAGGAATATTCTGACTTATTATCAACCGTTATGGTACAGTTTTGAGTGCGCTAGTTTCCTTCAGTTATGCATTTTAGTTGCAATTTTCTTAAAAGGTGTCTAGTTTGTTGTTAAGTAAATTCGGTTATAATGAAGTCGTAGTTAGTTATACTTTGTCACAAAGTTATAATCAGTTATATTCGTAGCACGTAGAATATTGTTCGGTAGGAGAGTGAAATACTTTTGGTCAAATTATGAGAGCACAGCCTTAATGTACGCACACATAAGAGTTCGGCATATCGGAGCAGCACCGTCTTACCCTTACGCAAGCTTTTTTTTGAAGCCTGACAAACTTGCAAGCCTTACTGACTGTTGCAAAAAATCGGACCAGGTGGGGGCCTTGGCGTTCCCTGGGATCGAACCAGGTCGCTTGGCCCGGACCACCTTGAGAGGGTCGGACTACGCAAGCACGTAACGGAAGCGAATCGGCACGTCCGACCGGTGGATCTGCGGAACGCAGCACTAACCCTCTTATCAAAGCATCAGTAGCTTATCATGACCTGTACGGAAATACAAAATAAGACCTAAACATGTCCTAAACTACCCCAATCACTATTGCCCAGCTGTCCGATCCATGGCCTTCTGGAGGTTTCCTGCCCGGCACTAATTATATCGTTAGACCTGGCACGGCCAGATTAGCACCAAAATAGTTAAAAAATCCGGATTTTTTGCAAGGAAACCCTCATAGAAAATATGGATATTAAGTCCCTACTATTAAAGTGAAATCTGTAGAGACGCCGCAAGAGACTGTGCAGATATTTGTCTTTTTTTCTAAAATTAACTACATTTACATAATTTTAAACCCTTAAGCTTAGGTGTTCTAATTGTTCAACCGTATGAAATGGAGTGACCAGCTTGTAGGTCAGATATCTTCCGCCGCCATAACGCAAAGGGCACATCTAAAATTTTTATTCGACACTGAGTTGAATACATACTTGGAATCAGTAAATTTCACTGATTCCGAATATATATACAACTCAACTTCGAAAAAAAATGTTGGATGTGCCCATTTTCCTTATGGCGGCAGAATTGTGGATCAAATTAGCTCAGGACCGACGACCAATACGCAGCAGCGGGTGTGAAATGGAACCTAAGGTGAAGTTATATCACTCTAAAGCGTCTCCCACAGAAATTTATCGAAATAAAAGGTAAGAGAGTCCCTCGCGGACTAAATAGAAGGCCCGAGGACTCTCTTTGCTTGCCGTCAACTACAGTCTGTACAGGAATATAACAGAAATGATCTATAATAGAATCGGTTTGCCGCGTGCCAATCGATGCTTTTGAATCGGTGTCGCGGGGTTCTATGTTTACAATCACTAAATTACACTCTTTACGTCAAGTATAAAACGTAAAATCTTACACGCTTGGTTCCCATACAATCGACGAACTACGTCCATCTATCTCATATAATTATTTTTGTGGCGGCTCCTATAAGCATCCCAAAGAAACTTTAGTCTTTTCCTTACGCCTATGAGGTGTTCAAAAACTACCCATTGTTCTAATAGTTCAGCAGATAAACCTACCCAATGGATGCATTACTTTAAAAGCTTTCCAGTCACCCACCACGTGTTCGACAATCTTACTTATGCACCTGGCTAAATCGCGGCTCACTGCAAAATTGGCTGCATCTTTTCCCGACGACGCTGCTTGTAACTGCAGAAATAAGTTGGTACGTCGCAAGGTGTGCCTCCAACTTCATCTGTCGACTTTTATTTTATGAACTCGGTAAAATGTGGAGCGAAATTGTCACTGGCAAGTTTGTTGGAGTTTAACTACATGAAAACTTTAAACGTAGTGCAGAAGTATGTGTTTGTAAATGGCAAATTTAAGTCGTTGAATTTTATTTATTGTTTACAGAATATTGGGTAGGCGTCTAAACTCCCGTGTGCCAAATGTGAGGTAACTTAGAAAATTAAGAATCTCTACTAAACCATGCACGTTTTTTGAGGTATACAACTAGTATAAGCAAGATTAGCGTGTCTATATCTAGTATAGGGTTATCCTGTTACAGTAAATATTTGTTGCAATTAATAACGAGAAATTCTTCATTTTCGGAATTACTCCATGTTCCAATTTACTCCTAAGGTACTTTGGGGTAAATTCGATCACGGGGTGTTCGAACATGTGTGTCACATGTTAATGCACTATTTTTAAGGAATCATCATATTTACTGGAAATATTTTGAATCCTCATAGCAAAAATAATAACTGGCCAAGAGCATGTCGGACCATGCTCAGTGTAGGGTTCCATAGCCGTAACTATAAGGTAAAAATACGATGTAAAAAAAGTACAACAACAAAAGAGCGTATCTTCATAGCAATTACGTCCTTTTATTGAGAAGCGCAGTTTATCGGCAATAACTCAAAAACGGT
Organism: Eudemis profundana; assembly: GCA_947034925.1. Lineage (NCBI taxonomy): Eukaryota > Metazoa > Arthropoda > Insecta > Lepidoptera > Tortricidae > Eudemis > Eudemis profundana. The sequence continues at coordinate 3,457,070 of OX344806.1, read as the reverse complement.
TAATCCGATCTTGTTGAAAATAGTTTTCGTTGAAAGTATTAATTAAGCGTTACCTTCGTGATTTTTTTCATATTTTTCGGACGCACGGTTTAGAAAATAGAGGGGGGGGGACACAATTTACACAACTTCCGGAGCGATTAAAATACATTCACTTAATCAAAAACATTCCTTAGGAACCTTATAGTGTTTTTTAATGAACTGTCGAACTATGTACAAACAGCAACACAGTTAACTATACACTTCAAAAATGGGAAATACTGCCAGAAAGAGAATCACACTTGAAGGCGTCGTGTTATGCATGTGTGCGTGTGTTTATGAGTAGGTATAAATTGGCTATTATTCAAAAGAGTTTTGAAACAATAATTTTTCTTTTATGGCTGATCCAACGTCATTATTGAAATTAATGCCATATTATTGAATTCGTGGAAAATAATGAATGAATAATAAATATAAATTACATTATATTGGTGCATCATATCAAAAATATGAAGCACCAATAAAAACATTAGCAATATAATTAGTTTATTTCATCCCAACGTTCGTCTGAAAGCTAAATCATAATTTTGACAAATTCACCTGACTTGTTGAAATAAAACCTTTATTTACAGTATGGAAAAAAAAACTTTGCCCAAACAACTACAATGACAAAGCTCAAAGCACATTACACATACGCAAACGTTATTTGATTTGAAGTTGACATAATACAAATATATATATCTCTTTCAATCGTTATCATTTTCTCTCTGCTCTGTCTTTAATGGGCAGTTAAGTGTGTTGCTGTTTGTACCACACGTTGATATTTGCTGAAAAAAAAAATGTTTTACTGTATTTAACATGTATGGAGCGCCCCCCCTAAAAATATTTATTTTAATTATTTATATACCAAACTAAGTAGCGGCTCATAAAACACAACTATATTCCAAATTTCATCAATATCCATCATGTAGTTTCTGAGTAAAATGCCTGTGACATACGGGCAGACAGACGGACGGACATGACGAAACTATAAGGGTTCCGTTTTTGCCATTTTGGCTACGGAACCCTAATAAAAATAAAAACTATATAATGGTATAGAACTATAGAATGGTATGGTGGCATAAAATGGTACAGAGGGCGCTAGTATCTCCGATACGAATGCATTCAAAACTTACGTGCGGTGACGTCAGAAGCTAATTGGAGAAATTGGATAACTCGCTGTCCCGGAATGACAGAGGTGCGGGTTCAAATCCGGCATTAGCTGTAGTCGATCGTATTTGATTTTTCAATGTATCTCTAATTATGTGTGTCACATACACACGTTTTTTTTTAATTTATTTAGGATTATTAACAGATAATACATCTATTTTATGCTTAAATCTAATTATCAAACTCTTTTTTTGATGCTTATCCAATTACAGGTAACTACATCTTACACAGGTGTCTTGCTATACCTACCCTATAACATGCAAATAGGGGTTAAAAGAAAACCTATACATGTATACTTATATGTAAGTAGATATATACACGTACATACAAGGGTGTATATGCACGTAAATATATGCACACAACACACACACACACATCTAGGTGAGACGTAAATCTTAAATATAAAGAAACAAAAAAAGAAATGAAAGAACATGTTCGAACACCCCATGATACTGTCCAAAAGACATTGGAAATTCATGCCAAATTCTTCCATTTAAGAATTATGCTTTTATCGGTGGGACAATCGACAGTCGTTATTATTCTGAGCCAATTCCTTCATTTCCGAGTACGACACGTGAACGATCAAAAAAGCTAAGAAAAATTCACAAAAAATAACTATCACTCAAAATTTATTACGCAAAATTGACACGAAATGCGACGAAGTGACAGAAACTCATATTCAACGTGTCATGTTCATTCCTTGCCCCCAACGTATTCCTTATTCCCTTTTTTTAAGCTCCAAACCAATCCCTTATATCTATCCCTTTCTAAATATGAGCATTCCAACAAAGACAGAATGACCCCCGGCTGATGGCAATAAAGAACTGTCATATCGTTTTCACAGCGTGTTATCTAATCTTCAAATACATAGAGCGGGGTTCTAGCCTAGGGTTGTGACAACAGACACTCAATCTAAATGAATATGTACCTTTTTAGATCTTCTATGGCAAAATTGATTAATTCATACGGTATATACATTAGGTATTTTAAATTTTATCTTGTTTTTCTTCTTTTATTGTATGGACTTAATTAGTGTGTTTGTACTTAATTAACGAACAGAAGGACACATTTATACGTATAAAATTGATTAATTTTGCCATAGAAGATTATTGAGTATACCACAGAAATATTATTTTTATTTCAGTATGAGTTGGTGTAAGGACAACATTAAACTGTACTGCAAGTAACCACGTTTGGACAGCAACAGAATAGTACATTACACAACTAGGGTGGTAATACAAAGAAAGCTCGAGATCGCAGATGTTTGCGGCCCGAGCTGCAAGCGAGGGACGTAAATATGCGATCGAGGGCTTTCTTTATTACCTCCCGTGTTGTGTACATCATTTTATGTCTACACTTGGCCAGAAAGCGGCTTCTTCCGTACGCGCAGTGTGCGGAAAAAAACACTTTATGGCCAGGTGTGGCATAAATCATATGCGTATGTGCATATTATTTTCTGTTGCTGTTGCATTGTTATTCAGGATAAGTGATAACACTATTTAATAAATTAAATTTATTTATTTCACAATATAAAATACATTATAAGAAATACACATGCTAATCTACATGATTTCATATTATGATCATGAAGACATTTAATACATGTCAGTTAATCTGACGAGTTATACTTATATCCCATTGATTGTGTTGCGGCTGAGATATGCGTAAAAACACGACGTATACGTATAGGTAGTTTCACGAGAGTTGAGGTGAATTATTACACACACAGCTACATGAAGTACTCATTGCAAAAAAAATGTGAATGAATGAAATGAATGAGTGAGTAAATAAACACAATTGGTCTATCTTGCAATTCACTGTTGAACCTGCTATCGGTACGAAAAAAAGAACAGTAATTTCAAAATCCCACTGTCATTACATGACAGTGTTGTTGTAAGCGTGGCCTCAACTCTCGTGAAACTACCTCAATGTGTGTAGCGTCGGGCTCTGTCAGAAGTGACAACCCTATCATACTCGTCATGTCGTCGCATATTTTTTTATCTCCCTCGGTAGAGCCACTCGGCAAGGGTAGAGCGATTTTTCGGGTAATTTCAGACTAGAGCGAGCATTACTATGGGAGCGGGATATTTTTTATGTCACCGTAAAATGAAGGGTGTTTATGACCCTTTTCGGGAATTAATTTGAAGGAACCGTTGAGTTTATTGTGGCACTATTAATATGAATACGGTCACAATGACAGGATTTCCCATTTGGAAATATTACCTACTTATTATGGTTTATGTAAAATAATGTATAACGTAACATTAGAACTTTTTTTACAAGCTTCTTATTCATTTGCAATGTTGTAATGTATTACTCGAAGACGGCTGAAGACGGGATCTTGGAGAAATCGAGGGAGCTCTTCAAATATTATGCGCACATATAGCGTTTTGGTTATTGTTTCATAGTCATTACGCATCAAAATAGGTTCATTGAAAGTCGGTTATTATCCAACCTATTGTCTACCTTTTTAACACGCTCACTGTCTCCATACAAAACTATCGGACAATGCGGCTAGCATTGATAATCTCGGGTCTTTGATTGGACAAATAAATGTAGATCTGAGTTTAATAAATGATTGGGCCTCATCCTTTGGGTTAAAGGTAAACGCGAAGAAGTCGCAAGCTATTCTGATTGGTAGTCCTTATTTCATCTCCAAATTGTCTGACCAAGTGATACCTGACATTTTCTTTGATGGATCACATATCCCTTTCTCCTCTACAGTCAAGAATCTGGGTATCACTATGGACCAGACTCTTTCCTGGTCAGCCCATGTGGTCGATATCAGTAGAAGGGTCTTTGCTTCTTTGCACTCCCTTAGGCGCCTCCAAAATTTCCTCCCGCTTCAAACAAAGATTACTCTTGCTCGTTCTCTTTTACTCCCTCTTCTGGATTACGGGGATACTGCGTTCCTTGATTTAAAGGAGGAACTGCTTGACAAGCTTGAGCGTTTGCAAAATGTCTGCATTCGATACATTTTCGGCCTCCGCAAATTCGACCATGTGTCCTCCTTCCGCACGCAGCTCAAGTGGCTACCAATCCGTCGCCGTAGAGACGTACATACCTTGTCTCTCCTCTTTAATGTTTTGTTTGTCCCCTCCTCTCCTTTCTACCTTACCGAGAGGTTTACATTTATGGCGGATGATAGTGGCCACCGGCTGCGCTCTAGTGCTGATCTGTCTCTCTCAATACCTCTTCATAATCATCGCTCTTACGGCAAATCTTTCACGGTACACTCTGTGAAATTATGGAACAAATTGCCACCGTCTTTCAGGCAGTGTCGGTCTGTAGCCTCGCTTAAGGGAAAACTCAAAAAGTTGTGGTTGCCCTCTGACTGAATACTTGACACGTTTTTAGTTGTTGTTTACAGGTTCTGTATATTTTTATGTATTTATTTATGTTTATAATCATATATATATATATATATATATATATATATATGTATGTATTTATATATTAATAATGTATATGTAGTCATATTATCTATTTACACATAAATACCTCTATAATCTCTTGTACATGATCCTGTTTGTCTACCACCTCTCTTGTCTCATCACTCAACTGCTCAAAGGTTAACTGGAAGAGATCCCTTAAAGGGATAAGTTCGCCTTTGTACATATACCTTTATTTTATAACCCTGTACTTGTATTATTTTGTGCAATAAAGAGTTTACATACATACATGTCACAAGTCCCAACTGTGCAATCAGTATAGGGAATTGACTCCATAGTGGAAGCAGACTCCTGAAAAAAAACCTTCATGACGTAGGTACATTGGGGGCACCGGGACAGGAAACGTGTTGTTAAGTTGTTTGTTATTATGTAATGTACCTCTTGTAATGTGTTTTTATGCCACACCTGGCCATAAAGAGGCTTTTTCCGCACGCTGCGCGTACGGAAAAGGCCGCTATCTGTGAGTGTAGACATAAAATGATGTACACAACACGGGAGGTAATAAAGAAAGCCCTCGATCGCATATTTACGTCCCACGCTAGCTGCAAAGCTCGGGCTGCAAACTTCTGCGATCTCGGCCTTTCTTTGTATTACCACCCTAGTTGTGTAATGTACTATTCTGGTGCGCTTCATTGCGCACGTACAAATATACTTCATTGTATATTTGTATCGTATCATATTGGTTTTTTAGTAAACTAATTATTGCGTATACATATAATTTTCACTCCAGTTAGCGTGGTATTTGATTAGTCAAAGAAAACTGACAATAGCTCTGCAGTCAATAAATTTGATAGACAATGACTGAGCACGTCAAGAGGGACAATACTGGCTACTGCATATTCAATGCCCTCTAGTTTCGGTCGAGTGGAATGACTTGCCATTCTCACTCGCACGTCCGAACTTTCACGAAATAGGTTTAGTAGTGACTACGCAACAATGGCGTGGCGTTAAAGGTTTCCTTGGGCAAGCCGGTGCAGATTTGGCGTACATTTTCATTAAGAGCTGTAGAATAAGGTGCTCAAATGCCTGATATTAGGCAAGCCGGTAGGAATCGAGTTCTTTGGACGCCACACTGCTGCTACGCAAATACGTTAAAATAATGAATTTAGAGCTTTATGTACCTAAACCTTTTTTTTATTATCCTTATCAATATTAAGCAATATCTGAGATTATTTACGGCAAATATGAATTACGGATCAACGAAAGTCAGTGCTTTGAGACAGTTTCATCTTTCTTCTTGTGTCCTCTTTTTCCGAACTAAACGTAATACTGCGGCATGCTCGGTATTTATATGGTAATTGGTACGGTTTTAAGGCATTAAATACGATTGTAATGTAAACTTCGTTTTCACACCCGTAATAACAAACTGACAGCTATACTTCAGGACTCTACTCGACAGTGCAGTGGCACCAACTGCTGAGCACAAAAACAGTAGCCCTCATTGGCTAATATGGCGCTTAGTACTTAGTTAGATGTCTTTATTCTCGCTTGTTTTGTTTAAATAGACGACATGTACTTTTTGATATGCGCTTTGCTACGAATAAATAAAATATAGGTACTAATATCATCAAGTATCAAGCCCACACAGTCGCAGTACTATCAAAGGGCGTGTCAGAAGAAAGTCTCGGGTGCGGCGCTAGAGGGCAGGGTAATTACTGAGTCTGATGACGTCACCGTTGTCTCCGAGAAGTCGACTAATCGACTGATGACGCACTTTGTGCTTAGTTAGATGTCTTGATGATCACTTACTATGTTTAGATAGAGTGCGGCTACGATAACTCTGCAGTGGGGTATATGGCAACACCTGCATTTAAAAGTCACATTTTCTATTAAATGGAGGTGTTGCAGAATTGTCGTAGTTACAGTCTAGACAATATGTACATTTTGATTTACACCTTACTGCCTTGCCTAATATTATCAAGTATCAAGCACGCGCAGTCGCAGTACTGTCAAAGGGCGTATCTGAAGAAAGTCTCGGATGCGTCGCTAGAGGGCAGGGTAATTACCGTGTCTGATGACGTCACGTTGTCTCCAACATGTCGGATAATTGGCTAATGGCGCAGTTTGTTTCGTCGTCGTGTTCAAATTGGTTAGGAACTAATGATGGTTACGTTTTTCGTAATATCCTATTGCCAGAAGTGGCTCCCTCCGCGATTTTACCGCGCGACCTTTAGGTCCCTCCGAGGGGGCCTTAGGCAGCGATCAGAAAGAGCACGCGTTATGCGATAGAGAGGGACGGTCGAATCCGGTGCGATCCGTCCGGTGGTTGGTTGCGTTCTGTCCGGTGGAGTTCAGGTCGATAGATTTTATTTACTACCATTATTGTCACAAGAAGAAGCGGAAAAAATCTTTTTCTATGTCTTTTACTTGGTCACGAACACTAATATAAGAACATACATAATATGAGTTCAGAGAAGTCTATAATCAATTCCCCTTAAAAGTGCTAGTGTTTTTAAAATCACTAAAAATACTGCTAGCAGCCACAAACTTCTAAATCTAGGTTAAACTTAGGTCAAGGATTACGCGTTCAATACTAACTTTACAATAAAAATACACAACTACCAACTTAACAGGCAAGTAACAAGACATTTGTCTTCCCCTTGTCATGTAAGTAAAAAGTACATAACTTACCAAGGCGGTAAAACAAAGTATGTCTCAGATCGCAGGTATTTGACGCCCGAGCCGAAAGCAAGGGCGATAAATATGCGATCTGAGGCTTTCTTCATTATTACATACGCAATTATCATATACCTCAATCAGTTGGTTGATATCATCAATACTTTTGTAATAGCCTCAATTCTAAATATTCTAAGGCCTAACACATACAATTGACAACATTTCATTTTTTCAAGTGGGCTATTTTATGTTATGTATGGAAAAAAAATCAAATTCTAAGGTATACGTGTTTTTTTATTTTCCCAGAAAAGCAATTTTTCATTCAAAAATATTAAGTGAAAAAATAGCGAATGTTTGAAAGGTCGTAAACGACATATGACGTCACGAGTACGCATTTTCCTTTGCCCCTTGCTTTAAAAAAAAATGGGTCGTGACGGTTGATTGATTTGAGGTTTACGTCATTGTCATATAATTGTCAACACAAATTTTCTTCAATAAAGTTACAAGTAAAAACGAAAACATGGCATCAAAAGAAACTAAAAACTGTTTTATAAGAACGTGTAGTAATAACACAAGACTGACACCACAAAAAAAGTTTTTTTGTGTCCCTGCTGGGCAAAATGAGGCATGGTGTCGAGCGGCGGGGCTAGATCGTGTTCCTAAAAGGAAGTTATTCATCTGTGAAGATCATCTCGATGTAAGTACAACCGAATAATATACTTAACCTAGCCCACCTTTGTATTAGATTGGTAGTGGACTATTTACTGATAAAGTTTACTGTACGTACTCATGTGTTGTGATATTTAACTTAACTAGCTAATATAACCTTGTTTATATAGGACTTTCTTAAATAGTTATTGGCACTTGCACTTACAAATTCTTGCAGTGTGCATTGAAATCACCCTCACGGTGTTCAGGCTTATGCTTATTATACCTATTTGTCATTTCACAGTTGGAGAAAGACATGGAAAACTATAGATATTGGAAAGTCATGAATGTCAATGCAAAACTGAAACCTCGTCTTCCAGCATCACTCACAAGAAGACCGTTAAAAGAAGCAAACCAGGCAGCACCGTCAACCTCTCATGATGAACCTACACCATCTTCTGCATCCTGAGGTGTAATGTGCTGCCCTATTATGACAACCCAAAACATACTAGTTAAGGTAGCGACAAAAGACAAAACAACACATTGTAATTTGGAACCACAAACTTATATATTTGGAAAATAAATATACTCGCACTAAGCCTTACAGTTTTATTTCTTAGGATAATGTTATTAGTTTCATATACAGGTACAGGTATATGTAAAGCAAAAACAGGGCTCAATGTAGGGCACACAATATGGGGTAGAAACTATCTATACGGTACGAAGCGGCACTATACGAAGTTCGAGACGATAAGGCAGCTTCTGCACCTCGTATCCCAGCCAAATTATATTTATCGTCCGTTTGTATGAACTCTAACATCATGGCAGTATCAACCCATGGCAAGTTGGTACTAAATGCTTGCACAAATCCATCTGAGATCTTCATTTTTATGAGGTTCAATAAGTCCAAATACAAATGCCAAATTTTCGTTTAAAGAAGCAGCGATATCCGTTTTTATTGCGATGTAAGCGTGAACAGAAGCAGCAGTGTCCGTTATAAAAGCCAAGTCGTCATGTATTTCAAGTGGAGCGAGAGTAATATCGTAAAATAAGAATAGTCGTTAACACCGAAATGTAAGAACTGACAATGTCATTTGAAAACTTCTGACAGAGTGTGACAACCGGATACATGAAAAAAATTATAGATTTAGTTTTGTCTTTGGTCTATTGTCTATGTACGTAGTATCTACGTCACATTTCCGGTTTACAGTTTTTCGCGATTATCTTGGAAATTAACGGGTAAAAAAATAAAATAACTGCCTCGTTACATACGGGAAGCATATTTGCCGAAATGGTTTTTGATTTAGCCCACTTCATATAATTTGAAATGTTGTCAATTTGTCTTTATACGACACAATCTCCCAATAAAACGTCCAAGAACCGTGTTTATCGTTCGAGCAAGTTCCCATACACGTCAAAGTTTAAAAGCCTGTATGCATTCGCCTCCACAAACTTTATTGAGAAATGGCTACAAGAATTGATTCTGACATCTCCCTTACCTACTTTAAAACACGCTAAAATGTCTCAGACAAACACTTCCAATCAAAAACCGACCTTAAAGTTACAACTTTTAGGTTCAAAATGGACTGACGGTGGTCGGTCGAAAAGCGTTCCTTCTTCATATTTATTAGTGTTGTTTTTTGCGTGTAATGGATTTTTAAGTGAATAAACAACAAGCAGCAAGTCGTTAAGTCTTAGCTTTCTGAATAAGAGAGATTATGAGAGCGGGCTACGAGTGCTACGCCGTAGAGGGCTCTACGAAATAAACGAAAGTTGAACGTACCGTAGCAGCTTCTGTACAACATTTGGTTTGTGCCGTACACTGTATTAGTATTTAATCCCGTTACGAGTACGAAAACTCTTAAAAACTTAGGAATGTCTAAAAAGCCTAAATAGTGGATTGAACTCAACTCAACGACTAAATAGTCGCATCATTGTGCGCATCGGGTTACAAGCATGAATTTTTTACCACAGACAGAGTGATACGGTGATTATTTTTAGATGTGGAGGGAAGTCAGATTCGTCTCCTGTACGCAAGGAGAGCGGGGTAAGTGTGCCAAATAAGGCTACTAAGGCTTGTAGGGCATCGTTTTTGTTTAAAACAAATACCAGAAATTCATGAAACTTTCTCAAAGCACTGACATTCGTTGACTCGTAACTCATATTTGCCATAAATAATCTCAGATATGCAAAATATTAACAACATTATCCTAATAACACCTCTGCTGTTGCAGATATTCATGGGCGACGTTGACTGTTTTTCACCACGCAGCTCGACTGCTCATTTGCCCCTTTACAACATAAAAAAAAAACAAATAACAGATTAACCCGTGTAGCACCCCACAAACTCGAAGACCACACGCTACACTACACGCCTCTAGCGGTCTAACTGTCGTACACAAAAAAGTTATTAAAACCTGCTTTTGCCTGCGAACTACCAGATATCCTGGAGACCATTTCTTATGCGTCGTCGTATAGATACAGATGTTAGGTAAGAAATTAAACATCGGCACACATACCAGCAAGGACAGCCGCGGGCGAGGTCTGCTCGCAGAATCTTAATACACCCGCCTTTTATTGCCCGCCAATAACACGGGAGCGAACAGACTCTCTTACTTAGGTTCCGCAGCGTTTTACACATTGAGGGACCTCAATTTAGCCCGATATCTAAAAATCTGCGACTTTATCCAGTGGGACAGAAATAGGCTACTAAAAATATCCGTCAGTGGGTCATAAATGAGACAGAACACTAAAAAATATACTTGCGTTTGAGAGTGATCTCACTTAATAGACAGTGTTGGGGCATGCTTACACAGATGCCTATAGGCTTTACTCTTATGGAATCACACATATAGATGTTAGTTAAATAATTAAACATCGGCCCCAGCAAGGGCAGCCGCGGGCGAGGTCTGCTCGCAGAATCTTAATACACACGCCTTTTATTGCCCGCCAATAACACGGGAGCGAACAAAGAATCTCTGACTTAGGTTCCGCAGCTTTTTACATATTGAGGGAGCTCAATTTAGCCCGATAGCGAACAGAGAATCTCTGACTTAGGTTCCGCAGCTTTTTATATGTGGGGTTATAGGGCTGAATTGAGGGAAACCTTATTCAGCGGGACAGAAATAGGCTACTTAAAATACCCATCAGTGGGTCATAAATGAGACAGAACACTAAGAAATATACTTGCGTTTGACCCTGATGTCACTTAATATAAGGTGTTGAAACATGCTTACGCAGAATATACCTATTGGCTTTTCTCTTATCACACATAATAGATGTTAGTTAAATAATGAAACATCGGCACACATACCAGCAAGGACCGCCGCGGGCGAGGTCTGCTCGCAGAATCTTAATACACCCGCCTTTTATTGCCCGCCAATAACACGGGAGCGAACAGACTCCCTTACTTAGGTTCCGCAGCGTTTTACATATTGAGGGAGCTCAATTTAGCTCGATATATAAAAATCTGCGACTTTATCCAGTGGGACAGAAATAGGCTACTAAAAATACCCATCAGTGGGTCATAAATGAGACAGAACACTAAAAAATATACTTGCGTTTGAGCGTGATCTCACTTAATAGACAGTGTTGGGGCATGCTTACACAGATGCCTATAGGCTTTCCTCTTATGGAATCACACATATAGATGTTAGTTAAATAATGAAACATCGGCCCCAGCAAGGACCGCCGCTGGCGAGGTCTGCTCGCAGAATCTTAATACACCCGCCTTTTATTGCCCGCCAATAACACGGGAGCGAACAAAGAATCTCGTACTTAGGTTCCGCAGCTTTTTACATATTGAGGGAGCTCAATTTAGCCCGATAGCGAAGAGAGAATGTGGCTTAGGCTCCGCAGCTTTTTATATGTCGGGTTATCAGCGGGACAGAAATAGGCTACTTAAAATATCCACCAGTGGGTCATAAATGAGACAGAACACTAAGAAATATACTTGCGTTTGACCCTGATGTCACTTAATATAAGGTGTTGAAACATGCTTACGCAGAATATACCTATTGGCTTTTCTCTTATCACACATAATAGATGTTAGTTAAATAATGAAACATCGGTACACATACCAGCAAGGAGCGCCGCGGGCGAGGACTGCCCGCAGAATCTTAATACACCCGCCTTTTAGACCCCAAGCACTCCCGGATCCCACCCAGTCCGACCAACTCAGGGTGGTCTGGCTAGCGACCTGGTTCGACCCCAGGGAACGCCACGGCCGACCACCCGGTCCGACAATCGTTATGCCCAGTATGGGTTGCGAGTTTAAAAAAAAAAAAAAAAAACACGCCCTTTATTGCCCGCCAATGACACGGGAGCGAACAGAGAATCTCTTAGTTAGGTTTGCTTTTTAGGGTTCCGTACCAAAATGGTAAAAAAGGAACCCTTATGGTGCGACTCTGTCTGTCTGTCTGTCTGTCTGTCTGTCTGTCCGTCTGTCACAGCAAGATATCTCAGGATCTACTAATGAGTCCAAACTATTCACTATGCAATGAATTTAATTTTATGTTACATTATTACTGTTATTTTTATTTATATTGTGGAGTGTACTAATATTGCAATTTATATTTCTTTAGATTAGGTAGTATGTAGGTATTTTAATTAGTATAAGAATTTCAAACACAATTGTAATTGTTAATGAATAAATGAAATGAAATGAAATGAATGCTATCGACTTGAAATTTGGAATAGTGTTAAGAACCGCTAACCCGAGCTTATAGGGTGTAAAAAAATTCTTGTAACTTTTTTACTTTTTTTTTAAAGGGGTCCGTAATGAGACTTTGCAATTTGAAAGTAGGGTTATTATTTTGAGTGAGGTATCAAATGAAAGGGCTTAATTTGTAGATTAAAACAGTATGTTTGTATTTTTTTTTAAATAAGTAGTTTTTGATTTATGGCGAAAAACGTTAAAAAAAATACCGTTCCCCCCCTATTATCTTCGAAGTTACTGAACAGAAAAATCTGTAATAATTACCAATTATTAATGTCATCCTAAATATTACAAGAAAAATATAACGGTTTTCCTAACTTGCACTGTTTTTGAGAAATTTACAAAAATCTTAACACATACTTATTTGCTCCTGCTAAACTAATCGCCATATAGTTTTTCTTGAACTATTCATGAGATTTCATATCTACTTATGAGTTTGTACGGAACCCTCGGTGCGCGAGTCCGACTCGCACTTGGCCGGTTTTTATATATTGAGGGAGCTCAATTTAGCCCGATAACTCCATATACAGGGTGTCCCTAAAACCAACTTTTATACGATCAGGGCTGATAGACCAGCTCATAAGAACCTAGATTAAGCAAATTTGACCTCAGTAAAAATCTCTTAGTTTTCGAGATATTGACGTTTTTGTAAAACTCGTGCTAAGTGATACCCTGACTCGGTGTTTTGAGTGTCATTGCTAAAATATCAAGTATTTTACAAATCTGTTTTTTGCTATGTGTGGCCAAATAACTATGCTATTGAACGTATTTTCTATTTTTGCTAATTTATTCATGCTGTGGACACAGTACAATAACAAAAAAAAATTATTCGATTTTTTTCAAATTTCACCTCTGACTTCGAACTAGCGTGGTGAAAAAAAAATGTACCAACATAACCAGGCACTCAACGTAAAAAAATTGCGCATTTATTGTAGTTTCTAAAATGGTATAAAATTTACTAAACACTGTAATAATTTTTGAAATAATGATATTTTGTTACAAAATTAACTGTCTGCCGCCTTCATCTCATACGATCCGGTTGAACTAAGTTTGCACCTGGCGTGCTTGACATCACATAAAAATTAGGTGCAAACTTCACGTAATCGTCAATATCCCCAAAACTAAGAAATTTTTATGAGGTCAATTTTACTCAGTCTCGTTTTTTATGAGCTGGTTTATCAGCCCTGTTCGCCATTTTGTAAAAGTCGCGAATTTTGATAGCCTGGATCAGTCTTTCGAATGTCATGACTTAAAATTTCAGTATTTTCTTAATCTGCTTTTTGTTACACATTACTTAATAATTATGCTATCATACCTTTTCTGTTCGAAATTCAAATTCTGGTACGAAATTTAACCAATGGAATATTGTAGTATAACCTCCTTTTGAATTATAATGCTATTATCTTAAAAACTACGGTGTCTAGTGTGTAAAATCTTACTATTTTAAACTACATTATTTTTTTTTATTTTAGCATGGTAAATTTGTTTTAAGTATTACGCGATTCAAATCCGAGGTCATATTTTGAATCACGTAAAATCTAATTTATTTTGATATGGTATGATAGCATAATTATTAAGTAATGTTTAAAACAAAAAGCAGATTAAGAAAATACTGAAATTTGAAGTCATGACTTTCGAAAGACTGATCCAGGCTATCAAAATTCGCGACTTTTACAAAATGGCGAACAGGGCTGATAAACCAGCTCATAAAAAACGAGACTGAGTAAAATTGACCTCATAAAAATTTCTTAGTTTTCGAGATATTGACGATTACGTGAAGTTTGCACCTAATTTTTATGTGATGTCAAGCACGCCAGGTGCAAACTTAGTTCAACCGGATCGTATGAGATGAAGGCGGCAGACAGTTAATTTTGTAACAAAATATCATTATTTCAAAAATTATTACAGTGTTTAGTAAATTTTATACCATTTTAGAAACTACAATAAATGCGCAATTTTTTTACGTTGAGTGCCTGGTTATGTTGGTACATTTTTTTTTCACCACGCTAGTTCGAAGTCAGAGGTGAAATTTGAAAAAAATCGAATAATTTTTTTTTGTTATTGTACTGTGTCCACAGCATGAATAAATTAGCAAAAATAGAAAATACGTTCAATAGCATAGTTATTTGGCCACACATAGCAAAAAACAGATTTGTAAAATACTTGATATTTTAGCAATGACACTCAAAACACCGAGTCAGGGTATCACTTAGCACGAGTTTTACAAAAACGTCAATATCTCGAAAACTAAGAGATTTTTACTGAGGTCAAATTTGCTTAATCTAGGTTCTTATGAGCTGGTCTATCAGCCCTGATCGTATAAAAGTTGGTTTTAGGGACACCCTGTATAAAAAAAACCTTACCCTGCGGGACAAAAATAAAACAAACTGGTGAGTTTCTTCCGGCGCTTCTTCTCACCAGAAGGTCAATTACCCGAAGCGCCAGAAGAAAAGAAGAGATGAGACATGTAAAAGAGCCCTTGAGGGCCTGCTTGCAGAAATCAATTTTATTTTATTTTTATTTACTGGCAGATGCCTATTGGCTTTTCTCCTATGGAATCAGACATACCTATAGATGTTAGTTAAGTAATGAAACAGCGGCACACATACCAGCAAGGCCCGCCGCGGGCGAGGTCCGCTCGCAGAATCTTAATACCTTCACCTTTTATTGCCCACCAATAACACGAACAGATATGTCTTACTCAGGGCTCGGCTACCGGTATTATTTCCATACATAAATATCGGTATTTTTTCCGGTTTTTTTCGGTCTTTGGTTCATTATTCAATTTTTTAATCCGACAATCTAATAATACGAAGTCATTAATTAAATACATTATTGAGCCCTACATAAAAAGCATAAAATAATTAAAAATATTGGTATATTTCGATGTTTTTGAAAAATACCGGTTCCGTGCCCTGGTCTTACTTGAGTACCGCAGCTTTTTAACTATACGTTTATGGGGATGGGTTGAGGAAACAACTACAGTTCGGTCCGGAATCGATCTATCACTTCTATCCTAGTTTACGATCGTTGGAAATCGAACTCCATGGACACCTCGATATTGTCAATGAATCAAAATGTCAACGAAACCTCGCATTGCGGGGCTTCTATTTCAGAAATGCAAGGGGTATCACTTTTAGATCGCGTCAGCGAAGCGAACGAAGTGTCTCTGTTTCAGCATAGGCAAAAATGCTTTCGCGTGTCCGGTGAATGTCAAGCGGGTGTCTGTCTGTTCTCCTCTATGCAACCTGCATTTCTCGACCGACCCTCGCGAATTAATGAGCAGGTACGATGATGATATAGTAGATATTTTTATAGTCTGTTTTTGATTTTTTTTTCTAAATGGCGGAAACATGGGTGTTGACAAACTCGCGAGGTCATAGAGCCACTAGAGATTTATTTATTAAGATGTTTGTTTTATTTATTAAGATGTTAGCGATATTTATTTGTAATTAAAAGTTGTATTGGTGGAATTTTTATATTTGCTATAAAAAAGTACCTGTCTATATACAATACAAAACAATCATACTTTATTACACAAAAGAAAAAATTACAATGCAAACTTATATAAAAACAGTGGTAAACAGTGGTCGAATCGCTAAAGAGAGATATGTAGTTTTTATACATTTAATGTAACCCTGCGGAACCCAAATCTTGCCCTGGAGCTATTCCATATTAGAAGCACGCCGGGCAAGTGCAAATAATAAATTCAAACGACAGTTTATTGAGGGCATAGGGCCCGATAAAGCATATTCGCATTATTGCGGCGTTGGGGCCCACGTAGTCCAGTCCAACGTTCGAGAAAGGTTCAAAGAAAAGATTAACTGGGACTGATTTTTTTATAAAATATTCGTTTATTTTCATGCAACCTGGTACCACAATATTATAATTATGTATATTATAATGAAAATTACACACCATAAATATAAGAAATATAGGTCTGTTTACGATGTTGCCGGTCCTGGGTTCGGATCCCGGTAAGAGCAAATATAATTTATGTGATGATATTTGTTTCTGAGTCTTTTCTATGTATTTAAGTTTGTATCTATCAAATATATCGTCGTCTAGTATCCATAACACAAGACTTATTGAGCTTACTATGGGACTAGTTCGATTTGTGTAAGATTGTCGCCCTAATATTTATTATTATCATATGTATATATATCTTTCCCGTTCACGGGACAATGGTGTCCCGGACCTTTGGGAGGCGTGCGCGGAGCCGAAGCCAACGCGTAGAGGCCCTTTCGACAATTTAATGAAAGGCAAAGAGTACACCAAGCGGATGATGCTCTGTCCGTGTCATGGGATGCACACAGATACAGCCCCGCCAGATGCAAGGGCTGTTGTTGATTAAAGGTACCAAGGCCTCATAAATAAAATAAAATCAGGAGCCAATCATGTCCAACACGCACTTAACGTTCTTACTTAAAATTAGCCTTACAATATTCTCGATGCGTCCGTATAATCAGATCAATATGCCGCCGTAAGATAAGCAATAAGAGGAGCGTGTACAGTTCGCCGCGGGCGCTGTCGGCAAATATTTGATTACGGCACAGTGGACTTGATGTACTACAGTACTGTTAAATGTCAACCAACAAATCTGTGACGACATCACACCCAATGGGGATGGTGACTAATGTTGAATTTTACAATCATAACGCAGAATAAATAAACAAAAATAAGTAGTACATTACACAACTAGGGCTAAAATAAAGAAAGGCCTACATCGCAGATGTTTGCGGCCCGAGATGCAAGCGAGATGTTGGCACTTAGAAGAAGAAGGGAGAGACATTTGTCTAGAACTAGGGCACAAAGAGCTATTAAATAACAAAACTGTCCAGAAAAATAGACTTACAATTATATAACGCACGGCCTACTGATATAGTTTGTTACTGCGATGGCGGACTCAATTTGATGCTGAGAAATTACAATATAATATCGAGGCTTGTTTATATTTGTGATGGTCAGTTGTTTACATCATGAACTGATCTAGCTATGATAACACAGAAACGGCGCAAGCACAAAAAAAAATGGCGCATGTATAATACTTAATGAATGTGCACAAGATAGAAACACGATTGTATTGTGTACGATTGATTTGAGCATTTGTATCGGAGCGTTTTTTTTGACACCTGACTTGATCTACGATTCCTAGGAGAGACCGGGTATGGTTGTCTCGCGGGTTGGTTGTCACAGCGGCCATAAAATAATACTAAACGAAGGAATAAGTGCATCGATTGGTGAAGTACGGAAGGATGTACAGCTCTTGCGATCTTTTAGCACCGATCGATGTACTTAATGTTTCGTTTAGTATTATTTTATGGCCGCTGTGACAACCAACCCGCGAGACAACCATACCCGGTCTCCCCTACTTAACCTTAGGTAGGAATCGGGCCAGGTGGGGTCTTACAAACATGCAAGTAAGTTCACTAGCCGCGACCACTTTGACTTTTCGCTGATTGCTCAAAGTGAGCAACGAACCAGCAATGGTTGATCCAGTTCTTATGTAGAGTGAGTGATCGGGTTACTAGGAGTTTTAGTTGTCGGTTCGCCACCCCTAGTCCAGCTAAGACGACTTCGACAATAAACTTAGCCGAGCCCGACCATGTCAGAGTGAAGTACTGCGGCGTTTATTATCATTACTGTTCAAGCTAATAATTTTCCAAGGAATTGTGGTAATAATTGAGTTTCCAAAGGAATGCAAGTGGTCATGAGGCAGAGATGAGTTTATCAATACGTATTTACCCTTTTGAAAAACCTAATATATGAAATTCTAATAACATTTTCGTAGGAAGCTAAAACGCTAGAAAATGTACCTTGGTACAGATAGGGTTTGAACCCGATGACCACGATGCCATTTCCACCTCCAAAGCCACCTACGTTATTTTTATACCAATACAAACATTCCTTTTTTAAACCCTCTAAATGAAGTTCGGGGTGGGTTTACCCACCCCGCGGTAACACAATACCGGGCAACACTAAACTGCTGTAAGTATTGGAGTCCGGCCGCGCGCGGCGCGCATACCGATGCGATGGATACGTTTATACTTAAATACATACGACCGCTTTAGCTTAGTTGGTAGTGACCCTGCCTACGAAGCAAGAGGTCCTGGGTTCGAATCCCGGTAAGGGCATTTATTTGTGTGACGAGCACGAATATTTGTTCCTGAGTCATGGATGTTTTCTATGTATTTAAGTATTTGTATCTATTAAATATATCGTCGTCTAGTATCCATAACACAAGCCTTATTGAGCTTACTATGGGGCTAGTTCGATTTGTGTAAGACTGTCCCCTAATATTTATTTATTTTATTTTATTTGTACATAGAAAACATCCAAGACTCAGAAACAAATATCAACTCACAAATAATATTTGTTCTTACCGGGATTCGAACCCAGGACGCATACTTGATAGGCAGAGTCACTAATAACCACTACGCTAAACCGGTCGTCAGCCTTTATTCATAGTTCGAGTATTAGGTGGTTACAGCATGATCTTAACCTAACGTTGTTTACAATGCGACATCTAATGAACTAGTTCCAATCGTCTGTATTTACTGACAAAAATTAACTCGGGGTTTTTCAAGACAAGTGCGAATAGGCTGATACTAACCCGATGAGCCTCGTACTCGGCCTCGTAGTGGAGACCGGGTATGGTTGTCTCGCGGGTTGGTTGTCACAGCGGCCATAAAATAATACTAAACGGAGGAATAAGTGCATTGGTGAAGTACGGAAGGATGTACAGCTCTTGCGATCTTTCAGCACCGATCGATGTATTTAATGTTTCGTTTAGTATTATTTTATGGCCGCTGTGACAACCAACCCGCGAGACAACCATACCCGGTCTCCCCTAGTCGCTTACCATCAGGCGCACGATATAATAGCAATAATTTTTCCTCCTACAAAAAGTACATCGCGCGCTTGAATGTCTCCGCACCGTGTACGAACACACTACAAGCAAAGATTTAAGAATGCGTAACAATGCTGCAGTACGGATCGCACTCACACAGACGCGCGATCGTGCGTCTGTGTGAACACGTGTCGCGCGCTCCTAAACGGCCAAAGTAGGACCACCTGTTCGTCTTTATACTTTATTATTGGTAATTAAACCGTTTATTATTGGTACCGGAAGACGAAGTGTTGGCAGGCCTCCCACAAGGTGGACCGACGGTCTGGTGAAAACCGCGGGCAGCCGCTGGATAATAGCAGCACAAAGCCGACAATCGTGGAGATCCTTGGGGAAGGCCTATGTCCAGCGGTGGACGTCTTTTGGCTGAAATGATGATGATGATTGGTAATTAAAATTGTACTATTAGCCGTCCGTTTGACGAACGACCCTGTGATAGCGTCCCCATCCCAAGTCCCCAATAAACCGTTTGAGAAGAAATCTTATAACGTTTCAAATCAAAGAAAGTGTACTCGGGTTAAGCTGGAACTAATCCACGGAGCGCTGCAATCTCCAGATTGGATATTTATGAGTTTCGCTGTGCTCGGCTCATAAATAAATCCATATACAGCATTATTGCCTACACTTGGGTGTTATAAAGCGGGTCAATCAAAGCTGCAAGTAATCATTTATGGGTCGTTCTCAAAAAATGATGTCCGTAGTTAGAGCTTTATAAAACAAAGAGTTAACTTAAATTTTTGTGTAACGAAAGTTAACCATATAAATTGTATGGTAAGTTTCGTTACACAAAGGGACAAGATTAAGAGGTTGTTTTATAAAGCCCTAACTACGGACATCATTTTTTGAGAATGACCCTTATTTCAAACTAGTGGCAGGAGGCTCACACCGCGATTTCGCCGCGCGGTTACTAGTGTGGTATGAAATAAGCACTCGTTGCAATGCATACACGCCGCGCGGTTACTAGTGTGGTATGAAATAAGCACTCGTTGCAATGCATACACGCCGCGCGGTTACTAGTGTGGTATGAAATAAGCACTCGTTGCAATGCATACACGCCGCGCGGTTACTAGTGTGGTATGAAATAAGCACTCGTTGCAATGCATACACGCCGCGCGATTACTAGTGTGGTATGAAATAAGCACTCGTTGCAATGCATACACGCCGCGCGGTTACTAGTGTGGTATGAAATAAGCACTCGTTGCAATGCATACACGCCGCGCGGTTACTAGTGTGGTATGAAATAAGCACTCGTTGCAATGCATACACGCCGCGCGGTTACTAGTGTGGTATGAAATAAGCACTCGTTGCAATGCATACACGCCGCGCGGTCACTAGTGTGGTATGAAATTAGCACTCGTTGCAATGCATACACGCCGCGCGGTTACTAGTGTGGTATGAAATAAGCACTCGTTGCAATGCATACACGCCGCGCGGTTACTAGTGTGGTATGAAATAAGCACTCGTTGCAATGCATACACGCCGCGCGGTTACTAGTGTGGTATGAAATAAGCACTCGTTGCAATGCATACACGCCGCGCGGTTACTAGTGTGGTATGAAATAAGCACTCGTTGCAATGCATACACGCCGCGCGGTTACTAGTGTGGTATGAAATAAGCACTCGTTGCAATGCATACACGCCGCGCGGTTACTAGTGTGGTATGAAATAAGCACTCGTTGCAATGCATATACGCCGCGCGATTACTAGTGTGGTATGAAATAAGCACTCGTTGCAATGCATACACGCCGCGCGGTTAATAGTGTGGTATGAAATAAGCACTCGTTGCAATGCATACACGCCGCGCGGTTACTAGTGTGGTATGAAATAAGCACTCGTTGCAATGCATACACGCCGCGCGGTTACTAGTGTGGTATGAAATAAGCACTCGTTGCAATGCATACACGCTGCGCGGTTACTAGTGGGGTATGAAATAAGCACTCGTTGCAATGCATACACGCCGCGCGGTTACTAGTGTGGTATGAAATAAGCACTCGTTGCAATGCATACACGCCGCGCGGTTACTAGTGTGGTATGAAATAAGCACTCGTTGCAATGCATACACGCCGCGCGGTTACTAGTGTGGTATGAAATAAGCACTCGTTGCAATGCATACACGCCGCGCGGTTACTAGTGTGGTATGAAATAAGCACTCGTTGCAATGCATACACGCTGCGCGGTTACTAGTGGGGTATGAAATAAGCAGCTCTTATGAATCGTTGCTGTCCCGGCGAACTTCGTTCCGCCTCAGTGAATTCAGATTCGGATTCAGACTGTGTAAGGCCAGGCTCAGAATGTTTAATTTTTTTAGATGTTTTATAGTTATTCTGTTATTCGGAGCAGAGACAAAACCAAAAAATCAAAAATCATAAAAATCGGTCCACTCGAATTATAAATGGTGTAACTAACACTACTTTGTTTTATGTAAGTATATTATAGATTTTGAACGGAGAGATTAAGAAAGAGGTGGATGGATTGTGTGAGAGATGATATGGCTAGGAAGGATGTAAACGCTGAGATGACGGGTGATAAAGAGGTATGGAAGATGAGGACATGCTGCGCCGACCCCAAATGAATGGGAAAAGGGCAAGCGAATGCTGATGAACGGAGAGATTACTTTTTTGAAAAAATCTTTAATGTAATAACTACTATTAACAACGGGATATTTACCATGTAAGTATGTTTGTTTGGTAAATATCCCGTTGTTAATAGTAGTTATTACGTGACCATGTTAGCTTAAAATCGTAATTCTTTAATGTACAAACACAGTCATTCTACGATTTTATTATAATTATGTATAGACAAGCATTTAGGCGAAGAACACACTGAAATCGCCAGTTGCCGCGACGGGCGAGTCGCCGGCGTGACGCCGCGAGTCGCCAGCGTGACGCCGCGATTTTTTCCGTGTAGCTGCGCATAGTAGCTGCGATTTGCGGCGACACGCCCGCGAGTCGCTGCGAGTCGCCGCGATTTACGCGCCTACGCGCGAGTCGCGACTTCAGTGTGCGCCACCCCGCGATTTTTCTATACAAATCGATGATTCTACATACAAAGTTGAAAATCGCTGAGTCGCGTGTCGCCGCGATTCGCGCTGCAGTGTAAGATCCGCCTACCAGCGGCTTCGCCTGCGTTATTCCCGCTATTATCCCAAGGGATATAAAGTACCCTACCGGCATATAAAGTATCCTATGTTTCAATCCAGGACTTGGTCTACTTGCATGCCAAATTTCATCTCAGTACATACAATTTTCCGCGTTATTTAGTAACAAACATCCAAACATCTTCATTGACTTACATATTCAGAATATTACTAAGAAAGAATATGACAGTTTCTTACATAAGCCGTAGAATTTGATAAGAAACATTTATAACTATGCCACAAGAATCAATTTCAAAGAAACGAAACTATTTCGTTTGCTTTTCACTTGCAACTTTCAAAAGAGCTTTAGTAAATGTAGCCGGGCTGCACTTTTCAGATAACCTCCCCCCAAAAGCGGGGTTTTAGGGAACGGCTACTTAAACCTAAGTTATTGAAAGCTATCCTAATCGGACGTTGGCGATTGCAGCTTTTGAACGCTTTAATATAATTAGACATTAGTTTCAATTTGTGCTCAATCGAAATGTATCCCAATGCTTATTGGGCACGAATTTATTTCTATTCTCATTTCTCTCAATCATATTTATGAAAGCAGACGTCAGATGTAATAAAGGCTAAAAAACATTTTTCTACCCAACGGATTACCTTTTGGTAAGAATTATCTTAGAATAAAAACACTCTGACATACAATTTTGTGCTATGAAGGTGTCAGGCAAAATAAATATTCTTTGTATTGAAAAGTACGAGACTATGCCCACTAGCACGTTCCGTCACCGACCAGCATTTGTCAAACCGTGTCTGATATGTTCATACTACGGTCATGGTATGATACGGTGTAGTGGGCTTAAAGGTCTGACAACCCTTACAGTACGGACCTCGGCCAACTGTATGTTTTTAAACTGAGCTACCTTCCAGTGGCGATGGCGTGGCGTAAAAGATATCTTTGGGCAAGCCGGTGCAGATTTGGCGTACATTTCCCCTAAGAGCTGTAGAATAAGGTGATCAAATGCCTGATATTAGGTAAGCCGGTAGGAATTGAGTTCTTTGGACGCCACGCTACTGCTACCTTCCAAAGTAACATTTCATTGAACCTTAATAAAATCAACATCAACACTTTAGATCTCACACCGTTTTGTACGAAACTTAATACACAACATAGTACAATAGCATTCCAGACAATCGAATTTAAACCTTATTTCAAAGCCATAAGACCCATGAACTCGGCCGTTTACGAGTCAAGGCCCTTAGGCTACCTTAACAGAAAGTTTTCAAAGGAGTCACAATCGTAAAGTAGATTAGGTAATCGACACCGTCTCTTTTCATCGCGGGCGAAGAGCGAGTACCTATTCTAAAGCGATCGATACATTTATTCCTATTAAATTCAACATCAGCCGAAAGGAGGCGATGCGTCTCTATTCCTCTTAGAGAGGAATAGAGATGCGTCGTAAGCCATGGTACCCAGACCTGAAATGACGACCACGATACTCTGTCTTGAGTGGTAGGTACCGACGAAGAAGATGACATGCTGTATGGACCTCACGATCTCTACCTCTACTAGTAAGCCACCAACACTCCTTATGACCTACTCTGTATTAAATGCACTGATTATTTCACAGAAAAAGACAGAGTGGCAAACAGGCAGAGGCAGACGGCCCACCTAGTGGAAAGTGGTCACCTATAGATATTTGCAACACTAGATGCATTACCAATACGTTGCCAATATAAATCGATAACACTCAGAAAATAGTTATAAAAATAATAAAAACATTCACAATAATAGATTGTTTTAAAAAGGTTGTTTCAGTCTCGCACACCCTGCCTGAGACATAAAATTCCTTCATAGATTCCTATAAAATGTCGCACGATTGAGAATAGCCGCGCGTTTTTATAAAGGGTGAATTTGTGCACGAATCACGTACAGGGTGTTCCGAAGTTATCCGGCGATCGCGCAGCCGAGTTAAGTAAATACACTTCGTACAGCACACGATCCAATTGAATGGGAATCGCTTTTTTAGTTTCAACTAAAAAACATTACTGAGAGGTAGGAAAATAGGTTCATCATCATCAACAGCCTTTATAGGGAACGTGCACGAACTATATAGGTGGCAGCACTAAACGACAAAAGAGACACGGGCGGACAATAAAGGAAACTATCACCCCCGTCAAATCAAGCTGTCAATGTCAATGATAATATGTAAGTGTCAATATCAAATATAGTAAGTCGTAGCTACACTGATCAAGTGTCTTTCGGCACATCGCCTGATGTTGTGTATCGGTCAAGTGACAACTCTAATATGCAAAGTGATAATCAAGATCAAGTGCGAGTAGTTCGGAAAACCCGCGCAGCTAGATGTTGACACCCTCCTCGCCAGTCTCGTCGCAACCATGGACGTCACGGCACGCCCGAAACGTCGAGGTAATAACATGTTTTTACGCGACTAAGTCCCGTTGTGTTATTAGTACATTGTGTATCTAGGGCGGTAAGTAAGGAATTAATTAATTAATGTAATTAATGTAATTTCTTTACCGCCCGTGGCACACACAATGTTTTTCATCACACTTGTGAGGAAATCTTAATAATATAACCTTACTAATCGCCTCAGTATGACAAGAAAATGTTGCGCCGGTGGTATAGGTCAAAACTTTAAACGTGATTTTCCGTGCTTTAGAAGCGTTTTCAGCAGGCTGAAAAGTGATTTCAGGCCGTTTCAGAGGTGGCTCTTTCACATACTAGAAGATTGAAAATTCACCCTAGTTGCCGTTGTTTTCAGGCGCCTGAAACATGTTTTCAGTCCGTTTCAGGGCACCCTCTATCAGATGGCGCAATAACCTGAAAACCCGTTTTCAGGCGTTTTCAGGACCCCTTATGGGCCTTTGAAGTACACTTCAGTATATGGCGAAATTTCACGAAGGAGTGAAAGAGATAGCACTATTAGAGAGAGACAGCTATATTGAGAAGGTTCGAGAAGTGTGTGAAAGAGACAGAACTAGAAAGGGATAGCAATAGTCGGGAATGTTCCAGCCGAATCAAACATCGAACAATCTAGATTGCCTAGAACAGTCGCGATGCGTCATTGACCGAGGGGTCACCGACTGCCCTTGGACTTTGGACCGAACATTCGATATAGGATTTCTCCGGAACATTCGAGAGCAAGGGTCTCCGGATATATAAGCCGCGCGTCACCGACGCCACAGTCAGTTTTGAACTAACGGCGATACAGTGCGAGTCTCGAAGCGAACCTAAGCGAAAAGTTAATAAGTGCGTTATAGTGAAGTGATTTAGTACAGTGATTTCTTAAGTAAGTAAGCCTTGTTAATTAGTAATTTTGTAATAAAGTTTGCATTTTTAATAAGTGGTTAATTAGTGTATTTTCTATCACGTTACCTACCCCACGGACGTAACATTTGGTGTCAGAAGTGAAGATAGAAAATGCCGTTTACACCACGTGAGAACGAGCCGAAGGGAGTGCAGACGCGGAGCCAAGCTGCAGCAGGTGAGGACCCTGCGCCGGACGCTGGCTCATCAGACTCACCGGCCCCATGTAAGCAAGAGATGGACGTAAATGCCATCTTAGTTCTCTTAAAAGAGCAAGCTCGTCAACAACAAGAGCAAGCTCGTCAACAACAAGAGTATGCTCGTCAACAACAAGAACAGGCCCGAAAAATCGTAGAAGAGCTGTCGGCAAAACAGGAAGAGCAATCTCGAATTCTCCGGAAGGAGCTCAGGGAGGAGCAAGAAGAACAATCGAGAATGCTTCGAGATGTACATGAGACCGCGACTGAATGGAAGCGCGAGATGTGTGAGGTCCAGGAAAAACTGACGGGCTTGGACATTAAATTCGAAGCTGGACTTCATGGTGTCAGAGAAACCATTGGGACAGTTAAGGCAAAAGTCGAGACTGTTAGGGAGGAAGTCGACACCTACAAGAACCGCCTTCAGAAGCTTGAAATAAAAGTGGCCAGCGGTACGAGTACCTGTGCAGCCGAGGTACCTATGTCGGGAGGTGGACGATTCAAGGTACCTCCCTTCGATGGTACATCGTCGTGGACAGCTTATAAGCTACAGTTCGAGTCCGTTTCTCAAGCTAACGGCTGGAGTAAGGAACAGGCCAGGACAGCCCTAACCCTAGCGCTACGTGACGAGGCGCTCACCATACTGGAAGCCCTAGGAGAAGAGAGAAGTTACGACCGGCTTCTAGAAGCGTTGGAGGCCCGTTACGGTGACAGACACCTGGAGCACGTCTACCGAGCTCAGTTAAAGGACAGGTCACAGGGGCGTAATGAGACCTTGCAGCAGTGGGCCCTAGAAATTGAGAAGTTGGTCAGAAAGGCGTACCAACGTACATCCGCCTCCTTTGTGGACACCACGCTGGTGCAGGCCTTCGTTGACGGAATACGCGATTTGGAGGTACGGGCTGCAGTGCGACTAGGGCACCATGGGTCCCTGAAGGATGCAGTGGCTCACGCCCTAGAGGTAGAAGCTGTGCGTCAGGATCCGTCAAGGCCTTATAGGGTACGTGAAGTGTCTGTTAGGGAGCCGACTGCTCCCCGTCGTGAGTTTGGGCCACGATGTTACCATTGTGGAGAACGTGGCCACATACAGACTAGTTGCCCGAAAAGGAGCAGGAGAGAACGGGATCTCACTCCAGTGGCAAGGGCACCAGGCGCTGTGGCATCCGGGCCGCAGCAGGGAAACGAGTAAAAGCCAGGACTAAGGGACGAGTGCTGGCTGGTGGTCGAAATGTCCCAGTTATGATCTCACAGGCTAATGACGGGAATAGTCTGGTCGTCAAAGGAGAAATTGGTGGAGTACCATTACACCTTACCATCGACACCGGAGCTTCTCGGACGGTGATCAGTTCTCGGCTTCTGAAGCACCAGACTGGAGATCATCTAGTCCGACCTACGCATCTCCAGCTGCAAACTGCTACCGGCCAGTACATTCCCATACAGGGGGAGCGAGAGGTGGCTTTAAAAATTGGTGATAAGAGCTACTGGCATAAAGTTATCGTCGCTAACATCATCGACGACTGCATCATTGGGCTGGATTTTATGAGAGCCCATGGCTGTAAAATTGACTTGAAGGTTGGAGTACTGAAATTTGGACCTGATGAGGTGCCTATGGAGGGTGGAGTAAATGGGAATGTTTACTGTGCTAGAAGAACTATCCTCCAACCAAGGGCGCAGGTTCTAGTTCCAGTGCGATTGCCGTACAACACGAGACACAGATGTCATCGTTGTGTTGTAGTGGAAAAGGTCAATGATGGTAAACCATGGATGACAGCCCGCACGGTGGTAACAACATCGCCTACAGCATTCGTGAGAATTCTTAACTTAAGTGACACTGAGTGCGTCCTAAGTAAAGGAGCTCTGGTCGGGTCATGTGAGGAAATCACTTGGATACGAAGCTGTCAAGGTCCCATGGAGAGCAAGAAACCTGGGGGTTCTGCGCCTCCAATGGACATTGAAAGGTTATTAGATGGCTCCAGAAACGATCTCACCAGGGAAGAGCTCGTTAAGGCACGTCAATTGTTGTTGCAATACAGCAATGTCTTCTCTGCGCACGACAGTGACATCGGAAGAACTGGAGTCGTACAGCATGAGATCGACACTGGTGAAGTCATGCCTATACGGCAGCGACCCCGGCGAGTTCCAGTAGCTCGGGAGAAGGAGCTAGAAGACATGATCGAGGAAATGAAGAAGGGTGGTGTTATCGAGGCTTCAACAAGCCCGTGGTGTTCCCCCGTAGTTTTGGTAAAGAAGAAGGACGGGACCATGAGATTTTGCGTCGATTACCGCCGGCTGAATGATGCTACTAAGAAAGACAGCTATCCATTGCCTCGAATCGACGACACCTTAGACACTTTGAATGGAATGAAATGGTTTTCTACATTGGACTTAAAAAGTGGTTATTGGCAAGTTGAAATCAAGGATAAAGATAAGGAGAAAACGGCTTTCTCAACTGGAAAGGGGCTCTGGCAGTTTAATGTTATGCCGTTTGGATTATGCAATGCACCAGCGACATTTGAAAGATTGATGGAACAAATACTAGCTGGACTGCTGGGAGATACTTGCTTGGTCTATTTGGATGACATTATCATCGTTGGTAGAGACTTCGATGATCACCTCAGCAAATTGGAGCAAGTATTGTCTAAGTTACGAGAGGCAAACCTTAAACTGAGTCCAAAGAAATGTTCACTTTTCAAACGAAAAGTCAATTACTTGGGACATGTGATTTCGAAGGATGGTATCCAGACAGATCCTGAGAAGATAAGTGCCGTGAAGGATTGGCCGATACCGAGGGACAAAACTGCAGTACGTGCCTTCTTAGGACTTTGCTCATACTACAGGCGGTTTGTGAAGAACTTCTCGGATATAGCAAAGCCATTGCACGAGCTGACGCAAGAAAAGCGACAGTTTGATTGGACCGATCGGTGTACGGCGAGTTTCAACGACCTCAAGCAAAGACTCTGCGAAACACCAATACTGGGGTATCCAGATCCAGCAGTAGATTTTATTGTTGACACGGACGCCAGTAATACTGGTATTGGAGGAGTCTTGTCACAGAAGAAGGGAGACAACGAAGTTGTAATCGCCTACTTTAGCAAGTCGTTGTCAAAGCCAGAACGAAATTACTGCGTCACTCGAAGGGAACTGCTGGCAGTTGTCAAGACGTTACAGCATTTCAGTAAATACCTGCTTGGGCGGAAGTTCCGTATCAGGACTGATCATGCTGCTCTGAAGTGGTTGTTGGAGTTTAAAAATCCCGAGGGCCAGGTGGCACGCTGGATTGAACAACTGCAGGAGTATGACTTCGTCATCGAACACCGTAGTGGGAAATCACATGGAAACGCAGACGCCCTTTCTCGAAGACCTTGTCCGGACGACTGTAAGCATTGTCTTAAACAAGAGGGCAAGGAGTGTTTGAGGATGCTGAGAACTGACACAGTCAGTGAAGAGTGGAGTGATGAAGTAATGCGGCTAGCTCAGCAAGAGGATCCTGACGTGAAGCCCATTTTTGACTGGATTAATGAAGGAGTACCCAAACCAAGGTGGTGTGAAGTAGCTCCAATGAGTACGGTCACGAAAAGCTACTGGGCACAGTGGGACAGCTTGGTTATGCATAATGGCGTACTATGCAGGAAATGGGAATCGGCGAATGGGAAGGATGCTCATCTGCAAGTGGTCGTTCCAAGGAAAAGAGTGAAAGATGTTTTGGAAAGTTTCCACGACGGTACTTCTGGTGGACACCTTGGAGTGAAAAGGACCTTAATGAAAATCCGACAACGGTTTTATTGGATCCACTGTCGTGAGGATGTCGAAAACTGGTGCAAGAAGTGCGTTAACTGTTCAGCAGTTAAAGGACCGCACACCCGTAGTAGGGGAGCGCTCAAACTGTACAATGTTGGAGCACCTTGGGAAAGAATTGCGCTAGACGTCGCAGGCCCGTTCCCGACATCTGACTCCGGAAACAAGTACATTCTTGTCGTGATGGATTACTTCACCAAATGGCCTGAAGCGTTTGCCATCCCTAACCAGGAAGCAGTCACTATAGCGGACAAGTTGGTGAATGAAGTTTGCTGTCGATTTGGAGTACCCCTGGAAATTCACAGTGATCAAGGCAGAAACTTTGAATCTGCGGTCTTTCAAGAGACTTGTCGGATCATGGGGATGCATAAGACGAGGACTACGGCATATCACCCACAATCGGATGGAATGGTGGAAAGATTCAATCAGACTCTGGAAAGACATCTGGCCAAGGTTGTTGAGAGTCACCAAAAGGATTGGGACCGGCATATTCCTCTCTTTTTGATGTCATATAGGTCAGCAACCCATGAAAGTACGGCAGTTACTCCAGCGTATGCTAATTTCGGAAGAGAGCTTCGTTTACCAGCAGATCTTCTAACTGGACGTCCTCCTGATACTCCGAGGTCCATCACCGAGTATGTGAGTGATTTAAGGGATCGGATTGATGACGTTCACAGTCTTGTTCGTGAACACGGGCTTCAAGCTAGCACGAGAATGAAGACCCGATACGACAGGAAGGCTAACCAAATTGGGTTCGAGGAAGGATCGTGGGTGTGGCTACATAACCCGATGCGAAAGAAAGGAAAATCCCCAAAACTGTCCCCAAACTGGGAAGGGCCATATAGGGTAGTCACAAAGATCAACGACGTCACGTATCGGATACAGCGAAACCCTCGTAGTCCATCGAAGATTGTTCACGTTGACCGACTGGCGAGGTACCACGGAAATAATGATGCTCGGGACGAGCATGTCTTAGGAGGGGGTAGTGTTGCGCCGGTGGTATAGGTCAAAACTTTAAACGTGATTTTCCGTGCTTTAGAAGCGTTTTCAGCAGGCTGAAAAGTGATTTCAGGCCGTTTCAGAGATGGCTCTTTCACATACTAGAAGATTGAAAATTCACCCTAGTTGCCGTTGTTTTCAGGCGCCTGAAACATGTTTTCAGTCCGTTTCAGGGCACCCTCTATCAGATGGCGCAATAACCTGAAAACCCGTTTTCAGGCGTTTTCAGGACCCCTTATGGGCCTTTGAAGTACACTTCAGTATATGGCGAAATTTCACGAAGGAGTGAAAGAGATAGCACTATTAGAGAGAGACAGCTATATTGAGAAGGTTCGAGAAGTGTGTGAAAGAGACAGAACTAGAAAGGGATAGCAATAGTCGGGAATGTTCCAGCCGAATCAAACATCGAACAATCTAGATTGCCTAGAACAGTCGCGATGCGTCATTGACCGAGGGGTCACCGACTGCCCTTGGACTTTGGACCGAACATTCGATATAGGATTTCTCCGGAACATTCGAGAGCAAGGGTCTCCGGATATATAAGCCGCGCGTCACCGACGCCACAGTCGACAAGAGGGCCGGAACGTTCCCGTTAACCAAACCTGCAAGAGG
Organism: Eudemis profundana; assembly: GCA_947034925.1. NCBI lineage: Eukaryota > Metazoa > Arthropoda > Insecta > Lepidoptera > Tortricidae > Eudemis > Eudemis profundana. Next base: position 3,425,533 of record OX344806.1, on the reverse strand, counting down.
ACCCCAGACTAACGCCACGATCCCGAAGACCACTGTGTTGGAGTCGGCCTCATCAAACCTGATGGCGCCGGCTAACGGCCCCAAACCAAGGGGACCCAGGGATCAAAAACATCAGGCTCAGGGGTCAGCCATAAATACAATGCTCAAAAAAAAAAAGAAAAAAAAGAAATCCGCGAGCAAAAAGATACCCCAGGCTGAAAAGAGCAATCGCCAATCCCTGGGTACCCACAACCCACCCAAGGCCGCCCGCCCCCTGGCGCCGGCTCCAACACAAGAACCCAACACCACGGCTGTCATGCTGGGACTGATCGCGCAGCTCCTTCAACTCGCTGCAACTCAAGACCCAGCTACGCTCGCCCAGTCGCTCCAAGCAGTCCCCGCTCTCCGGCCTCCTCTTCAATAGAGAACTCCGGGTAGTATTCTGGAACGCGCAGTCGTTGAAGGGCAAAATCAACATGCTCCGACACTTCCTGAGGGAGCAGGAAGTAGATGTTATGCTCATCAACGAAACGTGGCTCCAGGAAAGCCAGCCTCTGAAAATCAGCGGATACATCATCCACAGATTGGACCAAATCAGCCCCCAAGGCCGCGTGTACCGTGGACTGGCCATAATAATCAGGAGAAAGATAGTTCACCAGGCTGTAGAACACCAGGACCTTGACGCGATGGATGCCCTAGGAGTCGACCTCCAAATCTCCGGGCACGACCTGCGCATCTACAGCATCTACCGTCCCCCACAACGACCGGGAAACCTGACTGCCAACCTACTGCAACTTCTGCGCTCCCCCATGCCGACCATCCTGGCGGGGGATTTCAACGCGAAACACCCAGGCTGGCACTCAACCCGGACGGACCTAGCTGGCCGCATCATCGCACAAGCAGCCCAGGATCACAACTTCGACGTCTCCGGACCGCGCGAACCCACGCACTACTGCGACCATGGAACGTCCGAAGACACCATCGACTTTGTGATCCATAAGGACATGGAGGCCTCGATCAAGCTGGAAGCGCTGCCGGACTTACCGTCAGACCACCGCCCTGTACTGATGGTCATCAACGACATGCCGACAGTTTCCATCACAAGACCACCGCGCCGCATCTGCTGGGACACCTTCGCGTCACACATGGAAGGACACTCGTACCCACATCCAGTGTCCTCAGCAGAAGATGTTGAGACCACCTCGTCAGCCATCACCAGGGACATCCAGCAGGCGCTGGAAGCAGCATCGCACACCGTTCCGCCCAGCGCTAGGCGTAAGCCACTGCCTAGGCGGATCCAGGAACTTATACAGCGAAAGCGCCAGCTCCGTCGTGAATGGCAGAGGATCAGAGATCCAGCTCTCAAGACCCAGCTCAACAACCTGATAGAGAGAGTGAGGGAAGAGCTGGCTCAGCACGAATCCGACTCCTGGGAGCTACACCTGGCATCGGTAGACGGTGACATGCCCTCAGTCCACCGCCTATGCCGCCAACTGGGCCTCGCACCCACCACAGCACACCCACTCAAAGGCCAGGACGGCCTTCTGAAGTACCGCGCGGAAGACAGGGCCGAAATCTTCGCGGACTGCATGGAGCGCCAGTTCACTCCAAACCCCACAGACGACGTGAACCATGTCACAGCAGTAGAGGCACACCTACGGCAGTACTTCGCAGCACCGATCGTGGCGGAAGAAGATCCCATCTTTTTCTCACCCGGCCAGGTGCAGAGAGCACTGAGACGCACGAAGCCGAAGAAAGCTCCGGGCGCAGACAAGATTACCAATGCAGCACTACAGCACCTACCACCTCGTACCACTGCAGCTATCACCAAGCTGTACAATGGAATCCTGCGCTCCGGCCACTTCCCCTCTCAGTGGAAGCTAGGCCGGGTGATCATGATCAAGAAGCCCGGAAAGAGCCCACAGAACCCGGAGAGTTACCGCCCGATCACCCTCCTAAGCACCATGTCAAAGGTCTTCGAGAGCCTCCTGCTGCGACATCTCCAGCCACACATCGTCCCAAGACCCGAGCAGTTTGGTTTCCGCGCGGGACATTCGACCACGCTACAGCTCACCAGGGTGCTGCATCACATGACGGTATGCCTGAACAAAAAGGAGTACACCGCTGCAGCACTCCTCGACATGGAGAAGGCGTTTGACAGAGTATGGCATGAGGGCCTGCTCTTCAAACTGTCAACGTCCACAGCTCCACGTCGTTTGGTGAGAGTAGTCGCCGCATTCCTCAAAGAGAGAGCTTTCCAGGTGGCGGTGGAAAACGCCATCTCAACGGAACGCCCGATCCTGGCGGGCGTCCCCCAGGGCAGCTGCCTCTCCCCAGCCTTATACTCCGTATACACTGACGACATCCCAGTGGTGGGAGACGTCAAGCTGGGACTCTACGCGGACGACGCTGCATTGTTCGCGACCTCAATAAATCCCACCCACGCAGCAAGAAAACTACAGCGCACCCTTGACGTTCTCCCAGACTGGCTAGCAAAGTGGCGGCTCGTCGTCAATGTCGGGAAAACACAAGCCATGATGGCAGGCATGAAAGCCCTCCCACCGCCCCTCACTCTCCAAGGACAAGACGTTGCGTGGTCGCACACCGTCAAGTACTTGGGTGTCAAAATAGACAGGGGGCTCACGATGAAGCACCAAGTGGATGAAACGGTAACCAGAGTGAAGACAGCACGGGCCCAACTCCGTCCAGTCCTCGCCACGAAGAACCTCCCCCTGCGCACCAAGCTAGGAATATACAAGACCTACCTGCGGTCCCGCCTCACGTACGCGGCACCCGCATGGTACGGTCTTGTATCCGCCACAAACCGAAAGCGGATGCGTGCGCAGGAAAATCAGACCCTGCGGACTATCGTCAGAGCCCGAAGATACGTCCGAAACGACCTCATCAAGAGAGACCTCGAATGGGAAGGACTGGACGAGTTCGTCGGAAGACTGGCCCGCTCCATGTTCCACAGAGCCGACCACTCCACAGAACCGCACCTCGTCGGGATCGCGCCGCTCCACGCGCGTCCACCTGAAGCTCAGTGGAAAGCTCTACCAAGAGAGCTAATCCCGAATTCTCCGTGAGCCCCAAGCACCTACCTCATCCCGTCGCCAAACCACCTGAATACACCCAGGTGCCCTGATGCGACAACCACAGACCCGCCACCACAAAGCCGCTGAAAGGCCAACTCAGAGACCACCAAGCCGCTGAAAGGCCCACTGCCGCCATGCCGCAGAAAGGCCACCAACCAGCGCCCACTTAACAGACCGGATCAACCAACAACCAGAAAACCCTGCTGCCAACAATGGACGCCTAACGATTACCGCCGCGCCCTAGCGCGGTTGCGAAGAACCCGCCATTAGAAGGCTCCGCCTTGATATGGCCTCCCCACAGCTCCCCCAAGGGAGGAGAGTGTGAGAAGACTGACGATCGATCGCCACAGTCAGTTTTGAACTAACGGCGATACAGTGCGAGTCTCGAAGCGAACCTAAGCGAAAAGTTAATAAGTGCGTTATAGTGAAGTGATTTAGTACAGTGATTTCTTAAGTAAGTAAGCCTTGTTAATTAGTAATTTTGTAATAAAGTTTGCATTTTTAATAAGTGGTTAATTAGTGTATTTTCTATCACGTTACCTACCCCACGGACGTAACAAAAATATTAACACAGACAGTGACATATGTCATGATATGTCCATAGACAATGCGAATGTCAAGTCACGTTCGGAAACCATAGCAGTAAAGACCTAAAACAGCCATTTTAGTTGATTTTATATTTGCAAAATACTGAAATACATTATTTAAACATTTAATTCATGTTACCGAAATATGTGTTTACATGTATTTGCAATAACAGTTATCTTTAAATAAATATTTCAGTGATAAAAGTTAAAAAAGTAAGTTGGCGTTTCCTTTGACTAGTTATGACAAATAAGAGTAAAACAGAACAAGCGTTTCAAATTTAAAAAGAAAACCATTACGCCCTAGGGCGTAAAAGCTCATTTACGGCCCGCAAAACCTACGTGTAATGCACCATTTTCGAGCAAGTGTGATGAAAAATAATTTGCGAGCAAGTTGAGAGCGTGTTTTCATACAGATTTCGATCTCTCGCTCGCCGCGACGAGCTTTGTATGAAAACACGCTCGCAACTTGCTCACAAATCGCCAGTCTGATAAAAGTCCTAAAAAAACGAAGTAAGAAAATCGTGATTTGTGGTTAACAAGTACTCGGGCACCGCATGTAAATAGCAAGGGACAGAAAGGTCCGATCGGCGAACATAAGGCGGGAGATAAAAACAATCATCGTCGTCCCGTTTTACGAGGATACCGTTATCGGGTGCCCGATACTGGGTAGACAAATAACTGTGATACCGAATACGATCGAACGGTCTGAAAAGTTTGCCATCGGGTATTTCACAACAATCAAAATTAAAACAAAAGGGTGGATTTTCGTCCGCGACATTTGTATGCCAAACTAAATGTATGGCTTACCAATTTGTATGGCGAAAATCCACCCAAAAATATTGTTTTGCTAATCCGCGATATGATAACGTGTTAGTCAATTAGTGCAAGCCCGTTATAATTACTTGCGTATTTTTTCATGCATTCACATGCAAGTATATAACAACATAAATATAACAAACGGCCACCAAAAAAACAAAACTCAACACGTGTTTCTGTATTTATTCAGTCGCTGAGTCGCTGGGCCGGAAATCCAGAGGTACCGGGTTCGATTCCCGGTCTGGACACAGGTGAATGCCATTTAATTTTTCTATGTACTTTAATTTCTTGTATCTATATATGTAACATAAAATGTGGTGTAATTTACCCGTATTAAAAAAACCAATGAAGAGACAAAATGTTTCTTTCATTTAAAGTAGAAATACTGTATGACTTTCGATAATTATGACTAGCAATACAGTATGACTCATAACTTTATGGGAAATAAGGGGATCCCACATACATTCAAGCATACCTAGCTCTGTTTTAGTAGCACACGTCTTGGAAATCGCACTAGGCACACTCGATCCACCCCCGGCTGTTTATTGGGGTCCCGAGTCACCTGACACCCAGAGGGGATTGATTGAAAATGTGCGATATATTCTAGAACACGATACTCTTTTACGGGCTGCGAAAGCATTCGTGCAAAGGGATGTGATTTAGAAAAGTGTAGTTTTGTTTTCGATGTACGGTAGACTGCTAAAAATGTGTGCTGTTTAAATTTGCCGCCCTCAAACTAAAAGGCCGCTAATTTGTATGAATGTTCATACAAAGTAGCGGCCTTTTAGTTTGTGGACGGCAGAAATGAGGGCTACCGGTTTTGTGTTTACCAGCTGGCGCGTTTAGTTCGGAAAAGGACATAAGTTTCTAAATGATGAAACTGTCTCAAAGCACTGACATTCGTGGATCCGTAACTCATATTTGCCATAAATAATCTCAAATACTTATTGCAAGATATTGATAACAACCCGTGTAGCCGCGCAAAAACAGTGACATTTGACATTTCGGAGACCACACGCTACACTAGCGCCTCTAGCGGCGAAATTCATTCGCGGTAGTCCTCATTGACTATGTTTTACTAAAATGCTTTTTCACAAAAAAGTAAACCTCTTATTAAGAAAAAAACGTTTTCACACCTCCTATTCAGAAAAAAGCATTTTGCTCCCTCATAAGAGGGATCAAAGTGATACTTTTCTGTTCAAGGACAACAGGGTATTTTTAGTTTGAACCTACTTAGAATATGCCATACCATAGACAGCTTTATTAATATATTACACACAGAGGGCGGTATAATAAGGAATGGCCCAGATCACAGGTGTTTGCGGTCCGAGCCGCAGGCGGGGGCCATAAATATAATATGGAAGTGGTAAATTCGTCCCGTCCGTAAAAAAATATTAACGTTTTATAAAATAATAAGAAACTACCTATAAATTTAACATTTCATTTTATTAAAAATGTGTGATGCTCTTTGATTAACTATATATTTCGTTATTTTGGTAGGTAGCGTTTCTATTTGAATTTTCCTCATAGTCGGTGTGAAAAGCAGTATGTGTCACAAGGTAGCAAAATTATTTCCACCACGGGCGTTAACACTTGAATCCCTCACTACGCTCCGGATTCTACTTTAGAATCCCTCGCTACGCTCGGGATTCAATTGTAGAATCCTTCGCTTCGTTCAGGATTCAATGTACGCCCTCGCCGTAAATATATCATTTTGCTCCCTTGTGACACAATCTACTATTTCCTCCCTTATAGGAACCTCGCCTCATAAGGTGTTATAGGAGTATAGTGACACTTTTCTGTACAAAAAGTTATGTAAATATGAATTTTTGTTTGAATGGTAAAAAAAAACGTTCTTTTTCTCACGACTTTTCAAAACCTGGTTTCCCTTCAAAACGAATAAATCTTTCGCCTTTATTTTATTATTTTCGACAAAATAACATCTCTCCTTTGCGTAGTAATGGCTAGATATACTATACAATACTGGTATTTTTTGTATTGCTAATACCGGGATCCCGGTTTCCTATATTTAAGATAGTTGTCGTTCAAATTATGTTCGTATTTTCCACCCTGTATGCATAAATTTGACATCAGCCTACTACTACATATTACTATTTGCAGCACTATAAAGCACTAGACATTTCGCAGTTCTCTTCCCTTCTATACGTCATTATGGCATTCAAACCAAACAATGTAGCCTAAATAAATCTCACGACAAAAGAACACTCACATATGTAAGTGGAAAAATCTTTTCATAGTCGCTCGGTGGCGGGATGTAAAACGGCTTACAAGTCGGCATTATTAAATTGGCTACGGCGCGAGTGTAGACGTTCGCAGCTCCATTCAGATTGTAGGGAAAAATATAGCGAATTACAGACATTCATGGCCCCGAGTCTGTACCAAGGGTTTACGCGAGAAATTGCAATATTTAACATATACAATATGTTCGCCGGCGGCACCCAAATTATGGAATGTACTAAGAATGACAGTAAAACTTCGCCTTACAATACCTTTGATCATATAGAACAGCGGTCGGCAACCTTTTAGCAGCCAAGGGCCACATAGTAGCTAACGAAATTGACGCGGGCCGCACAATGTTAATAACTGGTGATTTTAAACAATTCTGAATATATCGACCTTTACATACAAAATAGCCAGGGAGGCTCGCGGGCCGCAAGTGAGCGGTTCACGGGCCGCATGCGGCCCGCGGGCCGCTGGTTGCCGACCGCTGTTATAGAACGACAGCGGCAAGCGCCGTACTGCGTGTGTGTGTTGACTTAAACACAGATGCGTCAAACTCGAGTCTGGGATTACACTCAGTTTCTGTCGTTTTTTTTTATGAAATAGGGGGCAAACGAGCAGACGGGTCACCTGATGGTAAGCAATCACCGTCGCCCATAGACACCTGCAACACCAAAAGAGTCACAAGTGCGTTTGCTTTCTTTTCTTGAAGGTTTGAAGGTCGGTCCGGAAACACTAAATTTGCTCCGTAATAATGGTATGGGTTTTGATCGGTAAGCAACGTACTGACTTATAGGCAATCGCGAATAAATACTGCGATAGCCGTACCGTCATATAGCATGGTTCACACTTTACGGTGATACCCGTTACCGCCGGCGAATGTGTTAAGGTAGTTGTCGTGCATGTGGCGTTCGTTTTCCACCCTGTATATTACATAGATTTAATTTCGCCCTTATTTGTGTTAAAATACACTTCAGATTATGCAGTTTTCGTTAATTCCTTAATGATACGGAGTCCGTACCGAGAGTTCACGCGGCGAGTAAGAAAGTAACAAATAGTTTATTGCAGGCTGGCGAGGTACAGTGTGATCGATCGACCTTTCCAAATCCGCAATGTAATGCTACTCGCCCAATAGGGTATTTGACAACCATTAAAATAAATTCATTAACTCTAACCAGCAAATTACGCTCCCAAAACTGCCCGGATAAAATCAATCAAACTTATTTTTGTGCCACCAATGATTTTACAATGACGTAAACTTGAAATAAGGCACCATGTTGAGCATGACGTCACAGGTTAGTAATTCATACTAAACTGAATACTTTCGAAGCGTTTTGACACTTCATAAAAAGAAGCTGATTTGAACTGTCATCAAGTAGCCTATTTAGCCTAGTAAGCGAGTACGCTTAGATACTTGTCTTTTTTTCCTATGGCGCACACGCCCTGGATGTAGGGAGTATTTTTTATTTATTTATTCGTATGGCATGAAGATCACAAAGTAAATAATATTACAATCGAAGTATACAGTAAAATAATGTCACAAAATGATATCCAAGTTTCTTAGCCATTCAGCCGCGTCATTTGACAGAGAGAGCAGGTCCTCCGGATTCCCAGGGTAAGCTCTAAGTGGGCAATGCTGTATAATATGTTGGACAATTTGGCACTCGGCTCCGCAGTCACAACGAGGGGAGTCAATCCAACCACAGAGGTGTTTGAAGTGAGCGCAACGACCGACCCCTGTGCGCAATCTGTTAAGCTTGCACCATTGGTGGCGTGGGAGACCAAAACCTTCCATTTTAACGCCTGGTGAAATTTGGTCGCTAATATTTCCGCCTTTTTGTGAAAGCCACTCCGAAGTCCACTTGTCCTTTAGGCTGCAACCTGATTCGAGTATGGTCTGCGCCAGTCGGTTGGGCGGGTGCCTTGATGCGAGACGCAAGGAGAATGTTCTTATTATAAGTTATGTGCAAAGTGCAAGGGGTACAAGAAAACAATCTCAGCGCACGCCGTGGTAATTTGTACTTCTGACTACTAAGAAATAAACTTTGCGCACGTCTGCACTTTGAGGTCAACACATGCTTTATCAATAATAAAAAAAAAATTAAAATATTAACAGCAATTTTTACTGCTGTGAAATGTGTCTAAGAAATTGCACATATTTGTTAACTTATTGTCTTTTTTTTGTCGTTATCCTCTTCAGCGGAGTCTGCGTCAGCTCTCTCCTCAGGAGCTGACGGCTGGGGTGCTCACGGCCAGGGAAGCTCACAGCCGGGGTGCTCACGACCAGGGAAACTCACAGCCGGGGTGCTCACGACCAGGGTAGCTCACAGCCGGGGTGCTCACGACCAGGGTAGCTCACAGCCGGGGTGCTCACGACCAGGGTAACTCACAGCCGGGGTGCTCACGACCAGGGTAACTCACGGTCGGAGAAAAGCTCACGGCCGGGGGTATCAAATTGTATTCAGCTAAGTTTGAAGAATATTCTGATAGCACTCCTCGAAGTCACATTAAATCGAGTGGGAACCAACAGTAGCGCCACATACCAAGAAAAAGCCACCAAATCAAACTTACTCTTATGACGTAAACAATAAAGTCCATATTTGTATGAAGCTTATTAGAAAAATTCTGCTATGTTCGTTTATGACATTCATTTCCTTAAATTGTATGTTACATGGAAGTGTTTTCTAAAGGGATACTAATGGATTATCTTCTTATTCTTCACGACATTCTTGAGAGTAATAATGTAAGTCAATGGAAATATGGGGTGTAATAAAATGGCAAATATACGAGAGATAGTGATACAAAAACTAAGGTTTAGGCTCGATGATGAACAATGGCAATGTACGGTACTTGATAAAAATATGTACATAAACAAACCCGCGAGCCGGTTCAATTCGGCCCGCGGAAGCTTTCGGCAGTGTACGTCAGATTCCGATTTCGTCAGATGATATGTAGGTCAGATTTCGTTTTCGGCAGATTCCATGGAGGTCAGATTCCGATTTCGTCAGGTGCCACATATGTCTAATTCCGATTTCGACAGATTCCTTATTAGGTTTATGAGAGCGCTGATTTGTGACGTGATGTGAAATGACGTCTCCCATCTTGTAGTTTGAAATGCACGCCATTTTTGACATCACCACAGCCAAAACTCTAGAGATATTTAAATCTGACGAAATAAAACCTGACCAAATAGGAAACTGACCTACTCGGAATCTGACGAAATAGGATCATCACCATATCGTGCGGCATTGTGCATTGTGCATTCCGGAATTCCAGACGATTTTTCCGATATTACAGTTCCGGAATTGATTTACCTACTTAATATCAAAATTTCCGGAATCGAAACCCGGAATTACTTGCCAAATTTCATAGTTCTAGGTCAATGGGAAGTACCTACCCTATAAATTTTGGTTTCCTTGAGAGTGTCGAAATATACGTTTTTTGCAGCATAAACGGTCGTATCTTTTTTAGGGTTCCGTAGCCAAAATTATAGTTTTTTTTACGTTAACTTAGAAGTTTGATTTTTTCACAGCTTCAAGGGACCGTAGACTTGATACCTAGACGCATTCCCGAGATACAGGATCTTGACAGACAGATGGACAGACAAACAGACAGACAGACGGATTCCATTTTATCCTTTTGAGGTACGGGACCCTAAAAATAAAAAAACCAACTTTAAACGAAAATCTACTCTTTTTTGAAGCCGATTAATAATTCAAATTCATTTATTTATCTCAGAATATGTCCATAGTGTTAGATACAAACGCTTATAATCTATGTTAGTAAAAAAATTAGTTAAAATAATATCGGTACAGTTGAAAACTACAACATTATTAAAATATGTTGTACACGCAGCCTTTAGAGCCCATGTGTACAGCGTCCCAGTGCTTCTACAGTGCGCAGGCAGGGTACTCCGTCAATAGGTGCACGAGACTGTTGGAACTAGTAATATATCTAGTAATATTTTAAACTCTAGTCCAACTTCACTTTATACAGGCCGCTCTGAAAACCCACTGAAGTGTTAAGTGTTAAATATAACCATTTAAACGTCAACAATTCGCGAACTGTGTCGTAAAAGTGCCCTAAACGCCTGTTTCGCGTCTCCGCGTTCATTTGTTTACCACTTTATCCAGTAGGGTTATTCACAACTTAGCCTTCAATATCGTTTTATATAAGTAATTTGAATCAAGAGTTAATCGGGACGAGTCTACAGGGAAAGAGTAGCGACTAGGTGGCAGCACCAAATCGACAAAAGAGTCGTCATGCAGACAGTAACGGAACCTTATTAGGCCTAGAAAAAATGACATACTAGTTATAAAGGTCAATGTCAAGTATAGTAAGTCGTGGCCACACTATCATAAATCGTCCATCATCGCGATGATAACACCGTTAATCTGGCCCAGCATGATAGAGTACACGATTCGGATTGCACCAGTTGGCACCACAAGGATGTGCACGTTCCATACAGACCCCTGAAAATCGGGATATCTGGCAACACCATGAGTAGGTCAGATCAGCCTGATAAATAACACTTACTAACTTACTTACTACGCTGACTCAACGACCCGAAGTGGATTTTGGCCCCCGACACCAGAGAGCGCCATTTTCTTCTGTCTTGAGCGTCCTCCCGCCATTCCGGTCGCTGAAGTTCAGTCAAGTCTTTCACCTGGACGTCGTCCGTCTGGACGTTTACCCCGTGGCCGTCCGGTATACGCTCTCTTCACAGCTCACCCATCCTTTTCACGTGGCCCAGCCAGCGCAGTCTAGCCGATTTGGTCTCACCAATGTTGGGCTCAGCCACAAGATTTTCTATTTCGGCATTCTTTCTTTGCCTCCAGATACCGTTCTCCGAGATCAGCCCCAAAATCTTCAGAAAAATTCTCTCCGTAACCAAGAGCTTAGTCTCTTCCTTAAGCATCAGCGTCCAATCCATCCATACATCAAGATCGGATGGATAACCGTTTTGTAAATGCGGTTCTTGGTTCTTCTGCTTATCAGCTTGGACACTAACACTTTGTGGAGAGCCGCTGCACACCGTAAGGCGTTTTTTCAGGCAAGATTCTGCTCGTTGGTCAAATTAACACTGGTCAAATTATATTACGAACGATATTGGCGACGAAATAGTGAATCAGTCTGCAGCTAAAACGGAGTCGTCGTAAAAACCCAATCTGGATATTGCGTGGCCCCGCGCTGCAATCAGAGGGTACGGATGAAAAATTTATCAACACGAGAATGTGGAATTGGGCGTTATGAAGTTTTGTTTCTGTTTATTCTTTGGATTATAGCGTTTTGCTATCGTAGTAATGAGGGTAAAGGCTTGATCTTTGTAAGATTCTTAGCTGCCCTTCTATTACAAGTAATGTTAATTTTTGCTTGTAAAGAGCGACTATGTATAGATGTCAACGGAAATGTATGTAATCCGTCATTGTACACAATTCCTAGGAAATGTATGTAATTCCTAAAATCGCCCGGAAATGTGTGAAATAAATTATATTACACAAATTTCCTAGGAAATCTATACATTTCCTAAATGGCAATCGGATATGTGTTTATCAAGCCATAATATTGATGATTATAATTACTTTTAGGTACGATTATTAGTGAAGAGTGATCACAACATAACCCCACTTACTGTTCAAGATAAAAAAAAACTGTGACAGAGCCACAGTTAGGTACGACGACGAGCGAAGCGAGGAGGAGTGTCAGGTATCTTACGATCACAACATACCTCAAGGATAAAAAACTTTTTATGCATTTCCTAATACGATATTGGAATTATATACAATTCCTAGGAAATGCATACATTTCCCAGGATATGTGTGTAATAAATAATTTTTAAAACGATATTTTATACATTTCCTAAATAACTTCGGAATTGTGTACATTTCCTAAGATTTGTATATAATTCCTAGATTTCATACATTTCCGGTAACATAGACACAAAATAAGTAATAGTACTTCGTACAGAAGTTTCTCTTTCTAACAAAAAAAACAAGTGCAAAAATAACGTTTTTTTTAAACATCAGCTAAAACATTTTTTATGCCACACCTGGCCATAAAGTGGCTTTTTTTGCACGCTGCGCGTACGGAATAAGCCGCTTTCTGGCCAGGTGTAGACATAAAATTATGTACCTACACGACACGGGAAGTACTAAAGAAAGCCGTCGATCGCATATTTACGTCCCTCGCTTGCACCTCGGGCCGCAAACTTCTGCGATCTCAGCCTTTCTTTGTATTACCACTCTAGTTGTGTAATGTACTATTTTGCAATTCGAAGTCAGTTACAAATTGGATCTTTTTTCCAATTCGTAGCCAGCTACGGAATTAGGCTACGAAACGAAACAAAAAGAATGGGCTAGACGACTAAAAAAACTGTTTAGTCCGTCAGTTAGATTATTAATAGTACATTACATAACTAGGGTGGTAATACAAAGAAAGGCCGAGATCGCAGAAGTTTGCGGCCCGAGCTGCAAGCGAGGGACGTAAATATGCGATCGAGGGCTTTCTTTATTACCTCCCGTGTTGTGTACATCATTTTATGTGTACACTTGGCCAGAAAGCGGCTTTTTCCGTACGCGCAGCGTGCGGAAAAAGTCACTTTATGGCCAGGTGTGGCATAAAAAATATTGTACACGTATTTTTTCTTTTGTTTGACAAACCAAAATTTACTAAGATAGAGTGCTTAAAAGTTTCGAGTGACGTCGCTCCTTGGTACAATTTGCACCTAGGAGTGACGTCACAAGCCCCCATTCCAGAAGTTTGATGATCTATAACTCTGTCGATTATTAATATTTTGATAAACCAAAAAATATGTGTCCCATATTTTTCCATAATCTAACTGACGGACTAAATAGAATCATATAGTTTTAACCCAGTCGTCATCCCTATTCCTATCTGGAAGCCAGTTGCGATCTGGGATTTTTTTCCCTATTAGAAGCCACCTACGAATCGGAGACTTTTTCCCCAAATCATAGCCAGCTATTTGGCTACCAAATGGGAAGAAAAGCAAAATAGGCGACAAAATCACTGTTGACCAGTTTATTCAGACTTTGGATTTATAGTGGAAAGATGTAATAACACGTAAAAATCAAGAATTTGTCCTGCAGCTATGTTAAAATTAGCGTTTATCCAAATGATTTCATAACAAAGTTACCATAATTTTTATGGGCCATTGAAAATGGACTTTTCCACCCAACTTTGAAGGCTTATAAAACAAGTTACACTTTACGTATCGAACTCAAAACTTCAACATAATATTTTCTTATTTTGCTGCTATAATTGCTGGATATAATTTCAACAAAATTCGAATACAGTGAAATTGCCTATTTGGTAAACCATTTACAGAAGATATGAACACTGTTTCCCACAGAAACATCATTTGAGATAGGTGGGTGATTACGTATCTGGTAAGGGCCTGGCCACATGTGCACGGGCCGTCAACGTAAAACGTCGTGGCGCCGGAAAAAAAACGCCATGCCCTACCGTGGATTTACGCGGTGTCGTAAGAAAGTACGTTGCCACGTCGTGGAGATTACACAATGCGGCGCTGTGTAGGGACTTCCCATTAAATCACTTAAACACGAATCGGCTAAAGCCGGTCAAAAATTCGCAACGCGTTTTTTTTCGACGCCACGCCGTAAATTTACACGACGCGATACCTACCGCCTAAATCGACGGCGCAGCATCGTCTTTTTTTTCGACGCTGCGCCATTTCACATTGACGGCGCCGTACCGCAGACACAGTATAATAGCAGTAATTTTTCTTCCGACAAAAGGTACATCGCGCGCTAGTATGTGTGCGCGCCGTGTACGAACGCACCACAAGCAAACATTAAGCACTGCGTAAGAATGCTCCAGTATGGATCGTAGTCACACAGACGCGCGATTGCGCCTCTTTTTTTATACAACTAGCGTGGCAAACAAGCGTACGGCCTGCCTGATGGTAAGCAGTCACCGCAGTCTATGGACGCTTGCGACACCAGGGGCATTACGTGTCGACCCTTTAAGAACCTATTCACTCCCCTCTTGAAGATCTCCATACTGTAGCCTTCCGGGAAAACCGCGGCAGGGAGCTCATTCCACATTCGGATTGTGCGCGGTAGGAAATTTCTTTGGAACCGCACGGTGCGCGACCATTTTCATTCTCCTTCGGAGAGGGGCGCAACCATAGTTCACCCAAAGTGGCCAATTTTTTACCAAACGGGACACAGACCAACCAAAAAAAAAAAGCGCGACCATTTTGGTTCCAACGTGTGTGAATGAATACCCTCTCGTGTGCGTCTGTGTGTCGCGCGCTCCTAAACAGCCCAAGTTGGACTACTTATTTGTCTTCATACTTTGCCGTGGGCATGTGGCCAGGCCCTAACATCGTAACTCGGTTTGCTAGTTGGCGGACACGGTTCGTTAGCCGAAGACGGACAACGGACACGACTCGTTTGGAAAAACGATACGGGGTTTAGGTACAATTACGTTTTATTTGTATTTATTTTACGTTATCTATAGAAATAAAACAACTTATTCCCGCGGGTTTTCGTCTAAATTTCAATTTCAATAGGGAATATTATGTAGTTAACAGTGACGTGGCGTTAAAGATATCCTTGAGCAAGCCGGTGCAGAGTTGGCGTACATTTTCCTTCAGACCTGTAGAATAAGGTGCTCAAATGCCTGATATTAGGCAAGCCGGTAGGAATCGAGTTCTTTGGACGCCACGCTACTGGTAGTTAAGTACCATTGCCTGTATCATGTGATATTGTTAAGTTATTAAAAGATAGGTCCTTTTATACGGACCTAGTTTAATAATAGTACATTACACAACAAGGGTGGTAGAACAAAGAAAGGCCGAGATCGCAGAAGTTTGCGGCCCGAGCCGCAGGCGAGGCGCTTTCTTTATTACCCCCCGTGATGTGTACATCATTTTATGTCTACACTTGGCCAGAAAGCGGCTTTTTCCGTACGAGTAGCGTGCGGTAAAAGCCACTTTTTGGCCAGGTGTGGCATAAAATATGTTTTTTACACGCAGAGAACTTTTTTTCTAGAGGCATTTGTAATTTAAGCTCTCTAATATAAATATTACACGTCTAGCGGAGACGAGCAAATGTTTACCGACGGTCTCGGCTCGGGGGAAATTATCAAATAGCCACTGCCACGGAATTTGCCTAAAATCCTAATAAAAACCGGGCAAGTGCGAGTCGGACTCGCCCACCGAGGGTTCCGTACAAATACTTTAAATAAAGACTATATTTTCAGATTCATTACAGACAGACACCTATTTAATATTTTTCACTATACGTGTAGTATAAAGACAGTATTACTTGCCAAATTTCATAGTTCTAGGCAGGGCTCGGAAACCGGTATTTGCTCCATACAAAAATACCGGTATTCTTTCCGTTCTTATCGTTCTTTGGTTTATTATTTCGTTTTTTAACCAAACAATCTAATAATACGAAATCATGACTTAAATACATTACTGAGCTCTACATAAAAAGCATAAAATAATTCAAAATATTGGTCTATTTCGGGGCTTTTGCAAAATACCGGTTTCGAGCCCTGGTTCTAGGTCCACGGAAAAAGCCCTTTGAATTTTGGTTTCCTCGAAAGTGTCGAATTGTAGGTACGTTTTTTGCGGCATAAACGGCCATGTTTTTTTTTACGTTAACTTAGAAGTTAGATTTTTTTCACAGCTGCAAGGGACCGTAGACCTGAGTATATGGTTTTAATTTCAACTCGATGCCTCCACGCGTTTCCGAGATAAAGGGTCTTGACAGACGGGCAGACAGACGGACGGACGGACAAAAGCGTTTTTATAAGGGTTCCGTTTTTTTCTTTTCGAGGTACGGAACCCTAAAATGTACTCCCCTGACGTACCGAGTCAGAAACGAGCATGATATTTTAGCGGGCAATTTTTAATATAAAGTAAATCCTGAACTAATCTTACAGTAATTTTTTAGGCGAGTGTCACGCTCAATTTGGCACGAACTCATTTCTAGAAAGAGTACCTTAATTGTGAAGTTTTCTGCCAACTTTATGTTATTCAATAAGAGCTCGTATTTCTAAGTCTACTTAGAATTACGAGCTAACATAACAGTGGCAGAAAATTGCACAGTAAAAAATGGTAGGGGAGAGTGGGGTAAAAATGGACGCGGGGTAATCCCAGACACCTTTTCTAGAATTCTAGCTCCCCCGTGGGGTGTCCCTTGTTAGGCAAGCAAACATTAAGCACTGCGTAAGAATGCTCCAGTATAGATCTTAGTCACACAGACGCGCGATTGCGCGTCTTTTTTTTATACAACTAGGGTGGCAAACAAGCGTACGGCCTGCCTGATGGTAAGCAGTCACCGCAGTCTATGGACGCTTGCAACACCAGGGGCATTACGTGCCGACCCTTTAAGAACCTATTCACTCCCCTCTTGAACAACTCCATTTTCTAGAATTCTAGCTCGCTTGTGGGGTGTCCCTTGTTAGGCATAATTTAAAAATCCTATTATGAAAACGCATAACAGTCTAGGCATACGATAATTGAGCATACCACTTAAATGGCATAATAATTAAAACGCATACAAATTAATTGGCATACCTGGAATTCGCATAATATTGTTAAGTATACCGAACGCAAAAAATTATGCGTTCGGTATAAATCAGCGTTCTTAAAGAATAATTCCAAGTTTATACCCGTTGTTCACAGAATTTTTATTTCTACTAGTAGTAAATGCTGGCTGAACCGAACTGCTACCCGAAAAGTAGGTTAGGTTAGAAGTGCGCCCCTTACAGAAACGATTAGCTTCCAGAAAAGTAGGTTAGGTTAGATTTGAACTGCGACCCCAAGAGAAACGAACTGCTACCAGAAATGTACGTTGGGTTAGGTTTGAACTGCAATACCAACAAAAACGAGCTGCTACCAGAAATGTAGGTTGGGTTTGGTTTGAACTGCAACCCGAGCAGAAAAGGAAATTCCAACGTCCGATTAGGCGTTTTAAAATATACTTTGACAGTGTTATGAGATGGCGTATGATTTGCAACTATTAACTTTCGAAGAAGCGTTGAAAGGGTTAAGTATCCGCAACTACCACACTCTCCCCTAATTTTTTTTGAGAAATGCTCAACTGACAACATAAATTCATTCATTCATTCTGCGGGATGAGCTCCTCCGAAGGTGTTACCGGAGCGCTATGATATAATACACTTTAAGAAGCAAGTGAACAGGGCACTCGAAGATCGGCACTTTATAGGCTACGCCTCTTGTGTTGCAGATATCCGCGGGGCGACGATGGCTGCTTTTCATCAGGTGGCTCTTATTACATTAAAAAAAGACTGGACATAAAGGCGCCAAAAAAGGGTTGGGATCATAACGACTACATTGTCAAAACGACCAAATCATCATAAGGTAAAGTCCATATCTAAAGGACCATCTCTTTAGAACGCCCATAACTCCGAATGACTGGGTAGCAAAACGACTACTTCTTGAGAAGACCACATCGTTAATAGTCCACATATCACAATGACCAGGGAGCAAAACGACGAGTACGTGAAAAGACTATTTCGTTAATAGACAAAATCTCAATAAGACGAGGTAGCAAAACGACTAGATAGCAAAATGTTGGTATAATTTTGCCCATTTTATGTATTTAGATTTTCTTATTTCATTTAATTGTGGTCATTTTGGACATTGTTGAGATAAACCTCATGCCTATTATTACATTACATATTGTAATGTACCGGACTATTTATTTATTTTTAATAGTTTTATAAATTTTATAATATACTTTTACCTAACGGATTTCCTCTATAAAATATGATTCGAAAGTTCTAAATGATAAACCAACGTAAAATTTTGTGTTAAGTTTAATTTTTGTTTGCATATTAGTTATTATTTGGGTCATAACGGTTACCCATTTACGTTAAATTAAGAATATATAGGTATAATTTAATTTACCTGTAAGTTTATATAAATGAATAGATAAAGTCTATTTAATTTTACTATTTTTCTGCGTTTTTAGGTTATGAATAAAAAATATGCAATAAACTGTACTAGCACTGACATAAATTCAGTAAGTCGTTTTGCTACCTCGTCTTATTGAGATGTTGTCCATTAACGAAACAGTCTTTTTAAGAACTAGTCGTTTTGCTCCCTGGTCTTTGTGATATGTGGACTATTAACGATGTGGCCTTCTCAAGAAGTAGTCGTTTTGCTACCTAGTCATTCGGAGTTATGGGCGTTCTAAAGAGATGGTCCTTTAGAGATCTGGACCTTATGATGATTTGGTCGTTTTGACAATGTAGTCGTTATGATCCCAAGCCCCAAAAAACACGTTTCTTGTATGGGGGTCCCAATACACGGAACGTCTTTTGTACTAGTACCTACTCGACGGTGTTACGGAGCCCTTCGTGTGCGAACTTGGCCGCTTTTTTAACAATGATACACAATGCTTTCGTTTACGAAATAAACTCCCTTCGCAAATGTGTTGCAATGACTCGGACATCTCTGGTAGAAAATCCTAATACATTTCTCACACTCACTTCAGATTCCAATATAGCAGTACGACAATATTGCCAAGTTGTGTAGCGCAATATAAACCAGTTGATATTAAATATAGAGTTTAGATTATCGAGCAATAGTCGGGCCGTCGCTGGCTGCAGATTAAACAAATATCACCCGAGCGCGCGGTAGATACGAAATGTTTAGAAGAGTCTTGTAATAAAATGAGATGTCTTTCCAGGCGGGTGTTGTACCTAGCGACCGAAGTCCGAAGGAAGATGGTTGGAAATGTCTTAAATAAAAACACTTCGATAGTGCGATGTAGAACACTATGGAGATTTATATGGGCGTTGATGCAAGCGCCATCTATCCATTGTATTAATGTTGATGTCCGCTGCTTCCAACGAATGTCACTAGATGGCGGTGTCGCCACAAAAATATATAACCACATTTTTACTAAAAAAAACCCGACCGCGGTGCACTTTGAAACTGCATAAAATCCGCCATTTTGTTTATTTTAACGAACTTCATCAACGAACCCAGTGACACTCGCACCATCAAGACGAATCTAATGATGTATAATTTATCCAAATCGGATGTGCCGTTGAGTAGTTACGAGCGGACACAGGAACGGACATACATACATACAGGTCAAACACATAACCCTCCTTTGGGCTTCGCCGCAGTCGGGTAAAAAGCGAAATAGTTTAATTTTTCTATAGGGCTTGTTAGACACTTGACATTTTTGATTTATAAAAATAATTAACGTTTTGATTTGTTCCTTTTTAAAGTTAAATTGTAAAGCCCTTTCTAAGGCTTCCGAAGTGTCTGGCGACGCCGCAAGCTTTCGGCGCGTAATGCCGAGCAATATCAATACTGCAAGGAACCTGAGAAATGAGCGCGCAATAATATCGGCACCGCTGCCGATCCCCGCTGCGGGGAGATTGGATGCTGCTGTTTTGATTGATGCTTATTTTAAATGAGAATGCCATATTTCATCTATTGATCGTTGTTGCTATAGTTATTATATTCTAATAAAAACATATAAACCGTTGTTGTCGAAAAAACTAAACTAAATAACTAAACTGGGGCATCTGTCGCGACACACATGCTCACTAAGGTGTAATGGTGCTCCCACATTGGCTGTTATAAATGTTACATAATGTTGTTATAAAATATTTGTTATCGAACATGTTATACCTAATTACTATGAGTTTTATGAAATGTTAGTGAATGTTGTCGTGTTTTATAACGTTATATAACATTAATTAATTATAACAGCCAATGTGGGAGCATCCTAAACACATACATCATACTTACATCTCTTACGTTAAATAATTTATAATTTGGTTATTAGTTTGATATAAATTATCATCATTGGTTAAGTAGGAAGTATCCTATAGGTCGCTAATGACTTTACGTTCTTAAGTGTTACGACTCTGCAATTAGCCTGTTGACTCGATTTTTTTTCTGTCCTAAATCGATTCTACTATTTGTGAGGAAGAAATTTTATTTTATTTTATTTTATTTTATTTCCATAAATTAACACATTACAGTCAAGCTACACGTGTTAACAGGAGACAGGAACAACAGGTAATAATGTAAGTACAGGAATTACTGTGCTTGATAGCCTATGCTACATGATGGAGCTTGGTGTAGTTATGGACTCCAGGTACCGGCTGGCAACTGCAAGAAATCTAGGTTCAGAACTGTAAAAAATATCAAGTTCACTGTCACTGTCTAGTATACTGTTGAGAAGTGTTAGTGCTCTGTGTAGAGGTGTGTGGGTCAGCGCCCGCGTGCGCGCCGCCGGGACAGCAAAGAGTGCAGGCCGGCGCCGGAGCTGGACGGAGGTGACAGACTGTCCCCTCAGTGGAATGAGGGAAAGCAACGAAGGGTTACTAATTTGCCCGCGGATCAAACGGAAGATGTATTTCACAAGGGATATGTTCCTTCGACTTTCGAGGGTGGTATAGTTAACCATTCCCAGGATATATAAAGTGGGGTACATACGGGGGTAATACCCGTAAAGTTTGTGGAAAAGGAAGCGTACAAAGGTTTTTTGCACCTTCTCTAACAAAAGTGTGTGTTGTTTTTCATGGGGGTTCCATATAATGGAGTTCATCTCAAGACGGCTTCGAACATATGCATTAAATAATATTCTAAGAGCGTTTTGTGAATTAAAAGATTTAGATTGGCGGATCACAAAGCCTAAACATTTACTTGCAGTTTTACAAGTAGCAATAATATGGTCATTAAAAGTAAGGTATGGATCAAAAAGTGTGCCAAGATCTCGAGCTGATGATATACGTCCGAGAAACGTGCCCTCTATCTTATAATCAAATTGTAACTTTTTTTCAGCACGGGTGTATGACATGATTGAACATTTTTCTTCATTGAGAGTCAATTTATTTCTCTTACTCCATTCGCAGACACTGTCGATGTCCTGTTGCAACTTAGTACAATCGAAATGATCACTTACGGGCTTTAATAGTTTTAGATCATCAGCAAATATTAAGCATGTGGAGTATTTTATGGATGATGGTAAGTCGTTAATTAAAATGAGAAATAGGAGAGGACCAAGGTTACTGCCTTGCCCTATTCCAGATAACACAGGATAAAGATTAGACCTACTTTGACCATATTGGACGTATTGTTGTCGTCCTGATAAGTAACTAGCCAATAATGACAAAAGTGAACATGAGAACCCGGCTAAGGCCAGTTTTACAAGTAATGTATCGATATTAACTGTGTCGAACGCTTTGCGGTAATCGAAATAGGCCACATCGACTTGCTTTTTAATGTCAAGATTGTTGGCGATTAATGTGGTTGCGTTTATAAGATTAGACGCCGTCGATCGTTTTGGTAGGAAACCATGCTGTTCATCACAAAACCATCCGTCAAGCTGGTTATAAATGCAGGAATAGATGACACTTTCAAAGATCTTACCGAATATAGATAGCACAGCGATTGGCCTGTAGTTTTTAACATCTGATTTTGAACCGGATTTGTGTATTGGTAGTACTTTAGTTGTTTTCCAGCAGGACGGAAACGTACGAGTTTTTAGAGAAAGGTTAATAATAAAGTGTAAGGGTCGCACAAATACTTCTCGACAGTCTTTAATCACAAACTGAGGGATACCGTCCGGGCCTTGTGTGTGTTTTGAAGATAAGCGATTGATTGCTTTACGGATATCATCTTCACTAATATAATCAATAGTGACGCGACGATGTGTCTCTTGAACACCAGAGGCACTGCCAGAAGTTAAAGAAATATCTATATGACACCTAATCCATTGGTATAAGTATAACAGCCACAAATTGTAATCAAAAGTAGCAGATCGGACTGAGCATTGAAAACGCTCTATACAAAACGGTAGGAATTTATGACGTCATCCGTTCCGTCGCTGTACTAAGTCTGTATGAAAAAAATGGCATTTTGCCATTTTGAGCACGAAGAAGTGCGTTTAAGCACATAGTTGTCATACATTTATTTTTTCAGTGTTATTTAAGCATTCCGAAATTTGAAAAAAAATATCGTTTTTTTTTTTTAAACTTTGTGGTCTCGTAACTTTATATTTTTTATACATTTTTTGTTTATTTCTTTTGTGTTATGATAATTTAGTATTTTGCAATCCATGTGACTATATTATGTTGTAACATTCAACATTATTCAACATCCCAATTGTCGTCTAGTACACTAACCATAATACAAGGATTGCTTCATTTGCGAAAATATTGATTTGTGAAAAAACACCCAAAATATATCTCTCTTTACCAAAAATAATATCAAAATAACACTGCCACTAAAAATTGCTCTGACAAAATTAAGTATTTTTTGAGTATTAAACTATATGAGAGAGATTCTTTCGAACGTACCACATCACATTCATTAATATTTTTTTTTTAATTTGGTTTACTTACAATCACATGATGATTTTATAAAAACCCCAGAATGTATAAACATAATGTTCAGTACATAAAATAAGCCCCACCTTTTTGCATATATCCCCGAGCCGGCCAAGCGTGAGTCGTTATCAGTTCGTCAGGAAATGAGATTTTTGTCTACCCCCCCAACGTACCGACTAGGGTGTCCATCAATTTTCGAAAATCCTAACTGTGTAACGCAAATTTACATCTAATTTGTAAGTGATGCCAAGGAAATCAGTAGAGTAGGCTTATGATGTTACGGTTTGTCGCGCGATAAATAAATGATAAAGCATTCGTCACTCACACACACTATTTGTCAGAATATGACGGATGCTTTATCACTTATCTATCGCGTGACAAAGCGTAGCATCATACGCCTACGGTGCAAACTAGGGTTTCTGCTCGAGACTTCTCGAACTCGAGACACCTCGAGAGTTTCATCTCCATTCGAGACGAGAAATAAATAGCTGACTCTAAAGTCAGGCTCGCCATTTTTTTGCTTTTAACAATGATAACGCCGCCCGCGCACTCACTATAAACGCTTTAGTGTTCTTAAAGGCGTACTTTTTAAGACTAAAATAATTTAATTTTATAATAACTGACTAAAACTGACAGAATTATAAAAATGATTAACACGCACACTTGAATAATTATACAAAAGATTAATTAATATATATCTCACTTAGATCATTCAAATACTGTTAAATATGATTGTTACTCACGACGTCACGTCATTATAGTTAAAAAATCGTTTGTGATCATTATTATTATTGTATTATTTGCAATTGATTCCTAGTCCTAATT
The DNA here is from genome assembly GCA_947034925.1 of Eudemis profundana. Taxonomy (NCBI): domain Eukaryota; kingdom Metazoa; phylum Arthropoda; class Insecta; order Lepidoptera; family Tortricidae; genus Eudemis; species Eudemis profundana. The sequence continues at coordinate 3,401,610 of OX344806.1, read as the reverse complement.
TTATCTAAGATCTCTATCAAAAAAACCAATTTATGTCTGATCAAAAGACTGAAAAAGTAGATTAAGTATATTGTTTTATTTTCATTGTTGATTTAGTTTTTGTATGTTTGTAAGAAGAGTTTTAATTTTTTTTTGTATCTCGAACTTGTAATGCAAAGTGCAATAAAAGAATTTCGATTATTATTTGTTTTTTATTTTATTTTCAACAATAATTTACAATTTCTTACTAAAAACTCGAGTGTCGAGACAAGTCGAGAAATTGGAGTCGAGATTTCTCGAAACTCGAGAAATAAAATGAGGCGAGAAACCAGAAACCCTATGCAAACTTATACTCTGTACTTTTAGGTATTTAAAAAAAGGTAAACAAAAAAACCACGTGACTCGGGTCGTTCAGCCAATCAAAGTGACGTTTTGTATCTGTGGCACAATACCACTGACTGAACGACCCGTGTCACGTGGTTTTTTGTTTACCTTTTTTTAAATACCTAAAAGTGCAGAGTATAGCTCAACCGGTTAGTATGAGAAAGTTAGGATGAAGTCGGCGCGGGTTCTCGATGACTGAATGAACTGATTTTTTGTTTGGGGACTTGGGGCCATTTTAGCGCATAACAAACATAATTAGAGGAGGGAGTGTATAAGGGGAATTTTGAACGTAGCACCGATGACGGAAAAGATGAGGTAGCAGTATGTTAGAGTGGTATGGGCATGTAATGAGGAGGAATGAAAGTCAATATACCTAGATATATAGAGAAGAAATGAGGAAGAAAGAAGTGAGTGATGCGACAACGAATGATAGATGAGAACATGTTGTGCCAATTCCACATTATACAATTTGTATGATTGTATGACGGACCTTTGACGGATATTTTCGGGGTGTGACCGTATGAGGAAAACTGCCCCCCCCCCCCCCCCCATGTCCCGTTTTGGCTTGACGTGCAATTAGCCGCTTTAAGGTATGCGTGACTCAGTTTCGAATTTGGAAAAATAAGGGACACCCTAGTACCCACTTACCGGCTGCTTAGCATCGCTGAATGTATCGCCCGAACGGAAACCACGGAACCAGGCCCATTTAAAAAAGATCCAGTGATTGCGAAATGTTAATAGGTTTTGTTCATGGTCGCTGAGTGTAGTTAAACATTGAAAATCGGAACAAACACTAAATCGATTTATACTAGCTTATAATAAAATCGTAGAAAACTGTGTTCGTTCACTTTTTTTTTTCAAAAAAGTCACTGGTTAGTGTTAAGTAAAGACTGCTCTGTTTGTTTTTTTTTTATTGCTATAGACTGGCAAACAGACAGACGGCCCACCTGATGGAAAGCGGTCACCGCCGCCTATAGACATTTGCAACACTAGATGAAATGCCAATGCGTTGCCGGTCTCGAAGAAATTTGATGACACCCTTTTAAAAAAATCCCATATTGTAGCCCAGTAGGAAAATCTTCGCACATCACGCAAAAACTACTGGACCGATTTACATGAAAATTGGTACACAGGTAGATTATGATCTTCTTATAAACATAGGTAAAGTCTTTCGGTTTACGTTGTGTACTCAAAGAATACGATACTATTTTGTGGTTTTGTACTTCATTATAGTCCGTCATAAAAGAGAAGCATTAGTTAGACGTTTTATTTGAATATACCCCTGACGCTTATCTGACCATCTGAGAATCGAACAAAGACGAAGGCAGTGCACTCGTAATCTATGGTTCATAGAGATAGAGTTGATAATCAATTGAAGTTTCAAGGCGATTTTAGCGATTTTTACAAATGGTCATTTTGGTGTTTTTGGGGTTTACAAACAAGATTCAGTTGGTTCGATTGTGGGTGAATCAACTTTTCTTTGCCAACAAAATTTTACCTTCTCCGACTAAAATTGAAAGGAAATCTTTATTCGGATATTTTTTTAATAGAATTTATGCTCATTTAAAAGACAGATAATAAAGCTACGTAATGCAAATATTTTTTATTATAATTTGTTTATTTGTTGTGTAAGATTGTCCCCTAATATTTATTTTATATTTATTTATTTATTATAACTTGTTTATAAGCAGTGACCCAGGGGACATAGCTGTCCCTCACTTTTGTATGAAAATAAGGGTTCGTCCGCTGGGTCACCCTATTTATTTATTAAAAACGATTTTTATTTTTACCTTTTTCTAGATGTAAGATCTTGTTCCATTTAAATCATGTTAAAACAAGCAAAAGGTGAACAAATAAGGAGAAAGGGCAATCTTTGCATAAAGCAAAGAAAAGTTGATTCACCCTTGTACATACGGCTGTATAGTCCCAACAAATTCGTATACGGCAATAGACTCGTAACCAAAGGCCCGATTCCCAATCAGCGGGAAGATTTTTATAGCCGAGCTAATTGCGCGAGACTCCCGACCGGAAGCGATAAAAGTTATTAATTGTTTCCCCGTCGCCGGCCGGAAGTTGTAAATACAGCCGCTACTATTTCCGGTCAATCGGCACGCATGCCTTTCAACGGGAATTGTTTGCGCTTCGGCTGATGGGGGCGGTTCGGAGGCTTTTATTGAGTTTTTAAGCTGGAATACCTTTGATGAAATTTCAAACTTATTCTTATATGATTGAGTTATATTATAATCAGACATACAAGTTTTTGTGGCAAAAACGTCAACTAACTAGGGACTTCCTTTCGATATTAAATTTATCGATAACTGTTTTAAATACTTATTTCGAAGTGACGCCGGATAAAATAGAAATGAACTAAAATGCTGATCACGACCCATCGATGTTATATCATGATACCTAATATGTAATTTAAGTAATATCCATACTTTTTAGTGATTCTAAAATTCCAATAAATGTATTTAAATTACTTATTTTAATGTATCTTTGTGTCATAAGAAAGTAGAATTTATCGATAAATTTATATGGCTGGGAAGAGTGGGAAGTCCCTAGGACAATTTTATTCGTGCCACAAAAACTTATGTTTTATGTTAAAGAAATAAATATATGTATGTACGTCCCTAGTAATTTTTACTTTTAGTTTTATTTTCTGGAATATCAAAGTTTTTATACCCATATTTATCGTGTGAATGAAATGTAGGTAAATATATAGACACTAAGTATAATGAAATGACGATATCTTCTATGCCACACCTGGCCATAAAGTGACTTTTTCCGCACGCTGCGCGTACGGAAAAAGCCGCTTTCTGGCCAAGTGTGGACATAAAATGATGGCTCGGGCCGCACACATCTGCGTACTCGGCCTTTCTTTATATTACCACCCTAGTTGTGTAATATACTATTATCAATGTCGTAGCCATGTCTTTTTACGTGTCGAATACAGACCCCAAAGGGCCCAATTAAATGCATGAGGAGCGCTAATCCTTAGATGTCGGTTTTCCTCTGACTCCAATGGAGTTGCCTTAGATTGTAAACTACAAGCGATAGCGATTTACATTCGCATGAAAATACGATGCTCGACTTGGCGAGGGCACTACCTTGTCCGCAGGTATAGATTAAAAATATTTCTTCCAGATAACCTTTGGATGTTGCAAAAACAAAACAAATTGAGCATGATTATAATTATATGAAGATACATTGAATTGCACGAAATTTAGCAAAGTTAAATGTTATTTTTTTTATAAGGAGTTTTAATATTATCTTCTTCATATTACAAACGAAGCCACTGTTAACTGACCACTGACTTTAACACGTTGCAATAAAGTTGCAATTCGTTTACAAATCTACAGTGACCAGTGTATTCGTTTGTACTACTTACATGAGATGTGTTTTTTTTGCGTGTAGGGAGGAAATACTAAATTACTCATGTATACTGCCAGGCAGGTCCTGAGAGCATGCTCAACTCTACTGGGAATGGTTTCCAGTAGCATACTGACTAAAACTTCCCCCGAATCATGTAGCAAGGCAATTCAATCATGGGATTATTTGTATAGCCAATACCGGGATCCCGGTATTGGGCATACCAAAAATCCCTGGATTAGCAGCCCTAGTGTAGAATGTGTTTCGGGGAACACGCCATGGGACTACATTATGTTCCCCTCGTGGTGAGTGTGCAAGTTGAGTGGGTGTTTGTGGTTGTATTCAAAACATGTGTGGGACTAAAATACTAAATTTAACGTCATGCTTAGGGATTGCAATCTGGCGGACCGGATCCGATAATCCGTCCGGATCCGGCCGGATTTTATACCCAATCCGGATTACCGGATCCGGTCCGACGGATTGCAATCCCTAGTCATGCTCCTCCATAACACAGAACCTATACACTACCTATTATTATGATTTTTTATTACAGAATTAACGTCTACCAACAAATTGTATGAAAATTGTATGGCTCGGGCAGGATTCAAACCTGCTTCTCCAACGGCTCTCCAATAAAATTGAGTAATTTTTAAAAAGTTAGTATTGCCTTCGGCTTTTACAATAAGTCATTTTTTACTTTTATTAATAACTTGGTAAGCGTTTGACTTACACCAACCAAGAGGCATTCGCCAAAAACCGCTTCAAATCTTTGTGCCAATGAGTTATTACATAATACTTAAAGAATGTGATATATATTTTGAAAGTCACATTATATATTGGTTTCTTATCTATTTACTGGGTAAGCGTTTGATTTGGACCAACCAGGAGGAATCGGCCAAAACCCGCTTCAAATCTTTGTGCCAATGAGTTATTTATACTTAAAGTATGTGAAGTATTTTGAAAGTCACATAATTTTTTTTCTTATCTAATTACTGTGTAAGCGTTTGACTTGGACCAACCAGGAGGAATAGGCCAAAACCCGCTTCAAATTCTTGTGGCAATTAATTATTTTATTAATACCTAAATTATGTGAACTGTATTTTGAAAGCAGCATTCTATTTTTGTTTCTTATCTAATTAGTGGGTAAGCGTTTGACTTGGACCAACCATGAGGAGTCGGGCCGTCACAAGTGCTCGCGGTAAACGATGTCAGATTACTGCAGTAAAAACCTCGGGGGCTGAGAGCGTTCCATTGTTTGCTCCGGATTACCCGGACAACGGAGCGATACGGCCCTTGATTGTTGTACGTTTATTTTCATTTGACCTTTACTCTCTTTTGTAAGCGTAAGTACAGTCGGCTAATGCTGAGCATTTTAGTATTTCTCCGTAACACACTTTATAAAACACTTTACGCTTTGAACATTATATAAGGAAGGTGCACGAACTATAGGTGGCAGCACTAAACGATAAAAGAGACACGGGCGGAATGCAGGCGGACAATAAAGGTGCCAATTCAAATTATCCCTCAAGTGTCAATGTCAAATATAGTAAATCGTAGCTACACTGACGTTAATCATCCATCATCGCGATAAATTAACGGCGTTTCCGTCAATGTGGCCCCAGCATGCGAGGGTACAAGACTTAGATTGGCGGCACCAGTTGTCAGCATCTTCGTCGCACGTTCCCTATAATAAAATATTTCTTTTTACGGGTCGAATGCGATATTCATATTCATTTATTTAGTAATATTCATACATTGTCAAAAATAAAATACATGCGATATGCGATAGTTGATCAAGTGAGTGTAGCAGGTGAGGTCCACGAGCATCGATATTATAAGGTTAGTATGAAACGATAACGCTCAAGGACCTTAACATAAATATCCGGAGCCTCGCCAACAGACAACTGTAGCATTTGTAGTGGGCCGGTTGCTTTGTACTTACGAGCCGCACGCACACATCAACAAGTTTTTTTTCTACTACCCGCAGCACGCACACATTGACCTGACCAACCAGCGTTAAAGAAACCGGCGGACTAGAGGCGCTGCAGTAACAAAAATCTTCACCCAAGTTCGGTCGACCTTAAAAGTTGCTGAACCTTTTGCCTAAATGTGTCTTGTCAATAGGTATGTATAAGCATATCTTTAAAGTAAGAACCCGTATAAAAACTCCTGTAAACGATTCCCGCCTTTTCCAGTTCGTCTTTTACCCTACACTTAACATTTCTACAAAAAACTGTAAGTCACGGTATTCTCCCGGTGACTTAAGACCTTTTGCTCAAGCAGGCTAGACAGGTGAAGACTTTGATCTCGGCAGGCTACGAGAGGCTGCGTGCGCGTCTACGTCGGAAACCGCGTAATGGATGGAGGGCCTGTTTATAGGGTTGCCACTGTGATGTGGAGTGAAAGATGTACTTTTAGGTTGAGTACACAACACCGTATACCTTTTATTCAATATACATTCAGATAGTTCTTTTAATACTCCCTTTCATTAGTACTTACCACGTGTCCAAGGATTTTCACAATTGGTACTCGACCGAATCATGATCAAATCTCAAGGATATCCCTGCCTGTCTTGTACCCTGGTGTACCTTGCTGTACTATAAAAAAATATACATATTCGTTCAACAGCGCCGCTCGGGTCACTGATGATCCTAAATAGTATTTATCAGTTCCACATATCTTTTAATCCCAACATCACACGGCGATCCTGGCAGTCTTTAGGGGAGACTTATGTTCATCCTCTGGACGTATCAAGGTTGAAATGATGATGATGTAATAACATTCCTGAAAAGTAAGCTCAGCAATTGTGAGAAATTTTCGACCAATCGATTATTAATATAATATTTTATATCAACCGATAAGGATTAAGCGAATATTGCATAGGGGTTGTCAACATCCGTTTTAGAAGATTTTATTTTTAATTCGTATCTTGAGGCAACCCTAAAGTGACGTCTGCGGTTAATAGGTATCCATTACTGGGCACTTGTCGCGGCCCGCCGCCGTAAGCCACTCGCGCCAGTACTAATTCACTCGACCGGCAGTTACTGTCCGTTTTTCCTTATTTTAGTGCGTTTCATTTTTCTCTGTTTTGTAACCCAGATGTTTTATTGCACTTATTGTGGACCTATGTAGTTTTGAATAAACGATTAATGAATAAAAATTAAAAACAGAAGCAAAATAGCAAGACTGAGCAAAGATATCCTTTAGTTAGGGCATAGTAATTGAAAAACAAGATTGGTTTCCCAATTTTAAACTCACCAGGTGTCGCTTTAGGTAAAGGGGCCTAAAAAATGATCTGTATCGTGTATGTAATTTTCCCGTCACAGTTTTATTTTACTTAACATGTTAGGTACTATAGGAAACGTGCACAACGAAGGTGCTCCCAGGGTTACCCTCATCTGGCAGAATCTTTTGTGGTCGAACCATCGTTAGGCATAATGCATTTTTTTCTGAAACTGTAGAATTTTCAGGACTTTTTAAGGCATTATCCTGTTAAATAGGTTAGGTTAGGTTTGTTTTATGACAATCCTGAAAAGTTTAAAAAAATGCATTACCTATGCGAAATTATGAATTCTGCCAAATGATTATTCGACCAAAAAAGTTTTTACAAGACAATAGTGAACCGACACTATGCGGACAGTAAAGGAAACTTAATAGGCTTGAAAAAAATACTGGTTATAATTAGCCTGTTGACTCGATTTTTTTTTTGTCCTAAATCGATTCTACTATTTCTGAGGAACAAATATCTATATGACACCTAATACATTGGTATATGTATAACAGCCACAAATTGTAATCAAAAGTAGCAGATCGGACTGAGCATTGAAAACGCTCTATACAAAACGGTAGGAATTTATGACGTCATCCGTTGCATCGCTGTACTAAGTCTGTATGAAAAAAATAGCATTTTGCCATTTTGAGCACGAAGAAGTGCGTTTAAGCACATAGTTGTCATACATTTATTTTTTCAGTGTTATTTAAGCATTCCGAAATTGACTTTAATTTTTGTTAAATACGATAAAAAAAATATCGTTTTTTTTTTAACTTTCTGGTCTCATAACTTTATATTTTTTATACATTTTTTGTTTATTTCTTTTGTGTTATGATAATTTACTATTTTGCAATCCATGTGACTATATTATGTTGTAACATTCAACATTATTCAACATCCCCATTGTCAATGTCAAGTCATGGCCACACTCACGTAAACCGTCCATCATCGCGATATTAACGGTGTTTCCCGTTAATATGGCCTCAGCATGATAGGATACAGCACAACATTCGGATTGGCGGCACCAGTAGGCAGCACGGTTCACCATTGTCTTGCAGAAACTTTTTTGGCCGACTCTTTTATCGATTTAGTGCTGCCACCAACCAGTTCCTGCACGTTTCCTGTAGTGGCAGTCATTTCTCTACTGAAAAAGGGCTGTCACTACCTCCAACTCCTTCCTCCTAAACCCTGGCAGCAAAAAGAAATTTGTAGCCGTTTGTAGTTATTATCGCGAGTTGGCAGTGGCAACCCTAGAGTGACGTATAGCCTGCGGTTAATAGGTATCCATCTGGGCACTTGTCGCGCCCGCCGCTGTAAGCCACTCGCGCCAGTACTAATTCACTCGACCGGCAGTTACTGTCTGTTTGGTTGGACTAATTCGATAAAAAGGTTAGGAAGCATTCTGTGGTCTTTCGATTCCGGCAAAACATGTTTGTTGCATAACAAATTCATTTTTGCACACCAAAAATTACAAGAGATATTTTACAACAAATCTATATTTTCATACATCATATGTTTACTTACATCATTAACCCGGACAATAAGTATGACATACACCTAACCCTTACGACATTTGAAATTTGCAGTGTCGATATTTATACCTACAATAGGTACTTCACTCTGTAATCGTTTCTCTACCGCGTCTTCCCTTTACGGAGCGTCGTTGGTACGTATACGTATATCGGACGCATTTGTGATAAAAATCCCCGGATACGAGCCCGCGGAGTGCCTATCGCTCGCTGATGTCATTACTGGGCCCCGAGCGCACAAGCGATCACGCCGAGCTACTAAACTGTACCGTTAAAGATTCGGCAACGTACACAATCCAGCTGTGAGCTCCTATACCAGCCGTGAGCTCTTATACCAGCCGTGAGCTCCTATACCAACCGTGAGCTCCTATACCAACCGTGAGCTCCTATACCAACCGTGAGCTCCTATACCAACCGTGAGCTCCTATACCAATCGTGAGCTCCTATACCAACCGTGAGCTCCTATACCAACCGTGAGCTCCTATACCAACCGTGAGCTCCTATACCAACCGTGAGCTCCTATACCAACGGTGAGCTCCTATACCAACCGTGAGCTCCTATACCAACGGTGAGCTCCTATACCAACCGTGAGCTCCTATACCAACCGTGAGCTCCTATACCAACCGTGAGCTCCTATACCAACCGTGAGCTCCTATACCAACCGTGAGCTCCTATACCAACCGTGAGCTCCTATACCAACCGTGAGCTCCTATACCAACCGTGAGCTCCCATACCAACCGTGAGTTCCTATACCAACCGTGAGCTCCTATACCAACCGTGAGCTCCTATACCAACCGCGAGCTCCTATACCAACCGTGAGCTCCTATACCAACCGTGAGCTCCTATACCAACCGTGAGCTCCTATACCAACCGTGAGCTCCTATACCAACCGTGAGCTCCTATACCACCCGTGAGCTCCTATACCACCCGTGACCTCCTATACCACCCATGAGCTCCTATACCACCCGTGACCTCCTATACCACCCGTGAGCTCCTATACCTACCGTAAGCTCCTATACCACTCGTGAGCTCCTATACCTACCACCCGTGAGGTCCTATACCACCCGTGAGCTCCTATACCAGCCGAGAGCTCCTAAGAAAGTCTGGCCCACAGAAATAAATTGAGCTAGAAGGAAATAGTTCGTGGATTCATATGGCGTAAGTATGTAACACTTTTCGCTTGGCGTGGCGTGATGAAAAACAAAAATTTTCCAATTAATTTGTTGGTATTTGAACAATTAATTAATACCATTATTATCAGATTTTCAAATATATTATTATTTTAAGGAGGAGATAGAATGCTAAAAAACATTTAAGTTGTTTGCGCGACCCTCTTCGTAGCTCATGTACCGCGATAGTCAATACAAAGAGATTGTAAGTAGATTTGCGGCCCCCTTGCCCGCGGCTTCACCCAACTCATCCAATTACTGCATTGCTGCTAGTAACACCTAAACATAGATAATATGAACAACTGTATTATCAATATTATAAGCAGACAATTGGCTAGACGACTAAAAAAACTGTTTAGTCCGTCAGTTAGATTGTTAAAAAATATTGTACACGTATTTTTTCTTTTGTTTGACAAACAAAAAAAAAACCGGTCAAGTGCGAGTCGGACTCGCGCACCGAGGGTTCCGTACAAACTCATAAGTAGATACGCGAATAGTTCAAGAAAAACTGTATGTCGATTTGTTTAGTAGAAGCAAATAAGTATATGTTATGATTTTTGAAAAATTTCTTAAAAACAGTGCAAGTTAGGAAAACAGTTATATATTCCCTCTAATATTGAGAACCTGACGTGTAATGATTCTATTTAATAGCAAGGACCATTAAATCAAGAGGACTGTCATTCTCCATACAAAAAGCTGTTCCCCGAATTTACAACGCCATCTATGTATAAGCTTGGTAAAATAATTATAATATTATTTACAATTATTTAACTTTGCAAACGTGACACAGTATTTAAATGTATTTAAATTTATTTATTATTAGCTGTTTACGAACTAATTGTTACTATACTATGTTTCTTTGTTTAATTATAACATCGTTAAATGTTTAGTGTTTTAGCGCCATCTAGTTTTGCCCGGAAATCCCCTAGCGTGAAACATGCCATCGCTTAGTTTTGCTACTCGCCGCTAGGGATTCCAAGTTTTGTAAATTTCTAAAAAGGTATTAAAGTTAGCAAGACCGTTCTATTTTTCCTGTAATATTCAGGTTGATATTTATAATTAGTAATTATGACTCATTTTTCTGATCAGTAACTTCGGAGATAATAGGGGGGGAATGGTACATAAAAATGTATAAATCAAAAACTACTTATTTAAGAAAAAAAATAAAAATGCTGTTTTAATCTAAAAATTAAGCCCTTTCATTTGATACCCCACTCAATATAATAGCCCTACTTTCAATTTTCAAAGTCCCATTACGGAGCCTTTTAAAAAAAAAGTAAAAAAGGTACAAGATATTTTTTATGTCCAATAGGCTCGGGTTAGCTACTTTTAACACTATTCCAAATTTCAAATCGATAGCATCAGTAGTTCCTGAGATATCTGGCTGTGACAGACGGACAGACAGACAGACAGACAGACAGAGTCGCACCATAAGGGTTCCTTTTTTACCATTTTGGTACGGAACCCTAATGACGAGGATAGAGTGCTTAGAAGTTTCGAGTGACGTCACACCAAGGTACAAATTTCACCTAAGAGTGACGTCACAAGCCCCCACTCCAGAAGTTTGATGATCTATAACTTTGTCGATTTTTTAATATTTTGATAAACCAAAAAATATGTGTCCCATATTTTTCCATAATCTAACTGACGGACTAAATAGAATTATATAGTTTTAACCCAGTCGTCACCCCTATTAAGTAGGTAGGTACCATAGAAATATATCAAGATAGGAGATCGTCCATTTGTATGGGAATTTGGGAACGAAGCGTGTAACGTTTTTCGCTTGGTGTTTGACGCCAAAAGTATAATTTAGTGATGGAGAAAAGAAATTTTCCATTTTATTTGGTGGTATTTAATCAATTAATTAAACCATTATTATCAGATTTTCAAATCTGATAATAATATTGACGGTAAGTGAAGGTAAAGGCGTGCAAAGTAGGTCGCCGCCACTTCTTTTTACCCGACTGTGGCGAAGCCCAAAGGAGGGTTATGTGTTTGACCTGTATGTATGTATGTATGTCCGTTTCTGTGTCCGCTCGTAACTACTCAACGGCACATCCGATCTTGATAAATGATACATCATTAGATTCGTGTTGATGATGCGAGTGTCACTGGGTATGAAGTTCGTTAAAATAAACAAAATGGCGGATTTTATGCAGTTTCAAAGTGCACCGCGGTCGGGTTTTTTTTTAATAAAAATGTGGTTATTAGCACACGAGGTACATATACTTCTTCCTTCTACCTCAATATATTTCAGTGGTACTACAAAAAAACGTATAACAACAGTCTACATTCAATTAAAAAAATATAGGTTAGTTTACGCAAGCGTCGTAGCAAACAACACAAAACCATTGGCGTATATAAAGGACAGGGTTAACGAGCGCGCAGACGGTTCCAACGCGTTGGTCCTAAAATCAGTTTTAGGACCAACGCGGCAGTGGGACGCGCAGCGCACAGCGCAGCCCGACGTTATAAAAATGCCTAATTGCGTGGTAAAAGGCTCCATTTACTGTTACGGGAAATATAGACCCGGGTGGATTTTCGTCCGCGACATTTTTAAGCGATACATTTAGTTTGGCCAAAAATCGACCCACCCGAACTGTACGGATCGCCCTATCCTTACTTTTGAAGTCATTGCACAAAACATTATCAAAACTTATAGCAATATTTATATCTACTGACGATTACCTAAGTATTTCTTCTTGAACTTTGCGCTTGTTAAGTATTCGTTAATAATTAATTTAGTCGCCTCCATAATATCCTGCGAGTTGCATATTTGTGTATATTACGTCATACTTCTCTAAAACTTTAGATTTCGTCATTAACTAACCTGGTAATTCATTGAAACTCGCTTTTTAAAGAACCAAAACCTTAAATCGCACCCTAGTAATAAACTGGCCTAACACAAAAAAAAATTACTGTTTATTTTCAATCTTAAAATGAATTCAAATGGTTTTAACTCAATTGTAGAATCATTTTGAATTAGGCCGGTTTATTACTAATGCTGCGAAATATTGCCTGGGGGGTATGCGTAACGCATTTTCACACCCTTAAAAAAAATCCCTAAATCATTTCATTATGGTTAAAGCAACCAAACTACGTATACGGAACGACAAGCTTACCGAGTCCTCTTAAACTCCGCATAATATGAGGGATTCGGTGCACGCACGGAGTCTGTGTGGGTGCACGTACCAAACTTTTCTAATTAACTTGGCCAACTTTTTTCGTTAACGTCTCTCGGACGGAGTGGCTTTTGTTGTACTTTGCTATACTTTTATCCATTCCCCTATAGGTTATGGAGCCCTTGGGATGTACACTGTACAGCCTTGGCCGAAAGTGTGTAATCCGTGCATTTCTCATACAAAAGTCGAACATTTGCTCGAATTTTCTGTTTTTCTAATAAGAATTTTAAAATTTTTCGAAGAAACCTTTGTTTAGTTGTAGTTAAAATACATTTGCATAAAGCAGTAGCTCGCTCGGAAAAAGGAAGGGTTTTTTCACGTTAGTTTTTTTTATCAGTAGAACATTTTCTTGATTCAAAAGAACTATTTCTATGTAAGACAATATCATTGTGTGTAAGTTGCATTGAGGTTCGAACTAGGGAATGCAAACCGGTTAACCGAAAAACCGGTTAACCGCCTTTATTTGGCAACGGTTAAAAACCCGTTATCGATTTGTAAAAAACGAGAAAAAATTGACTAAAATACAATAATTTTACCTTATTCCTTTCCAATTATTTATTTGTTTTACTTTGCGAGTTCGTAAACCTTTAAAAATCAACCACATTGGTACTTTTATTGTGTTCTTTTAAGTTTTTCTGCACATTGAGGCGATTTGAACATTACACACTAAGTAACAAAATTACTTATATTAATTAACAAACTCGTTGTCTTTTCTCACTTTCTTTCTTTATTCTTTTTCTTCCTGCCTGTAGTTTTTTTATTAGTAGGTATAAGTAGTATTCGATAGTTAATATTCTAAATAATTTTCTTAAATGTCCCTTTCAGGTCTTAAGTTCTGATTCGTAACGGATTCGCCAACTTAAAAGTACTTTATTTATTAATTCCACTCCACCATAGGAATCACCAGAGTCACAAAAGTATTATACCATATATAAATTTTCTCAGCGAATTTTAGGTAAATGGGTACGCTTAAAAAAAAGATTCTCAATGCATGCTTATAAAATCAAATGTGTGCATTTGATTGATCCAAAAGAACCCCTCAAGGACACACGCGTCGAATGTGGAGTCGGAAGCGAGGCTATACAGGGTGGTTTTCGATAAACTGTACATATTAAAAGGGGTGAAATATAACCAATTTTATCGGTAAAACTGACTTTAATTTTTGTTTCTGGCTATTCTTTTTTTTTCAGGATTTTAAACTTTTCAGTGAAATTTTGGGCAGTACATCTGCTTGACACGGTATAACTTTTGATCTTATTGTTCAAAACTGTAAGAAAAAAATGATTTTAAGATCAAAATTAAATGCTAAACGAAAATAAGCATGAAACATGGTCATTGCGTTTTCCAAATAAATATTTGTTTTTTGTATTTTGTATGAGATTCGGTATCTGTACTAGTATTCTGTAATCTGTGACAGATGTTTTCTAATTAAAGAATGACCATGAAAGAAAATAATTTAAAACTTTTTATTTTCGACACTCGAAAAATTAACGTTAATCTTACCAGAACTAGTACAAAACAGTAGCTTATAATTTACTGAATTCGCAGGGTTAATCCTCACGTTTCCCGTATCACCCTGTATGTACCAACAATGTGTTATCTTCCTAAAAAGATAACGCTGACAGATATCTAATCAGTACAATCGTTACTGAATGTTTGGCTAGTAATATTATTGATTCACGATTCGAATTTTACTTTAATGTTACTTTTTTCATCATCATCATTATCACTCCTTATTCGTCCAATGCTGGACATAAGCCTTCTCAAGTTCACGCCATCACACCCGGTCCTCAGTTCTCCGCATCCTACTGCTTCCCGCCACTCTCTTCAAGTCGTCAATTCACCTGGAGGGGGTCGTCTTACAAGGCGAGTCATTCGCGGCCTCCACTCCAGAATTCAATTGCCACTCGGCCATTGCTCTCCGAAAATATGCCCCGCCAACGGCTATTTCAGTTTACTTATCCAATGTAATGTATATTCAGGAAGCTAGAGTGCGTCTGCAGCGGAGTGCAGTTGAAAATAAATATATGTATTATAGTGATAAATATGATGAAATAAAAAAACCGGTCAAGTGCGACTCGGACTGGCGCACCGAGGGCTCCGTACAAACTCGTCAGTAGATACGTGAATAATTCAAGATAAACTGTATGGTGGGGCAAACTTAACTTTGCTCTTGAAAAACAGTTGTCCCCATACATCGATATATGTCGCGGTTAGTTTAGTAGGAGCAAATAAGTTTGTCTTAGGATTTTTGCGAATTTCTAAAAAACGCCACAAGTTAGGAGAGCAGTTTTATTTTTTCTATAATATTTAGGATGGTATTAATAATCAGTATTAATTATTACAGACTTTTCTGTTCAGTAACTTCGGAGATAATAGGGGGGAATGGTATTTTTTTGACGTTTTTTGTATTAAATCAAAAACTACATATCTAAGAAAAAAAAATTAAAATGAAATGAAATGAAATGAAATGAAATGAAATAATTTATTTCTGTAAGTAGGCCTCAAGGGCTCTTTCACATGTCTGATTCTTTCTTTTGGCGCTTCGGCAAATGACATTCTGGTGAGAAGAAGCGCCGGAAGAAACTCACCAGTTTCTCTTTTAAAATAAACATTGAGCATTACAATAATTGTGAAAATGCAATTTCAATAAGTGTATTATATTACTTACTAATCAAACAAGTGCTTAACTAATAGCTATACATTTCAATAAACATAAAACTAAATTTTTCAGAGATGTAAAGGGTCTCTAGGGGTCAAAACAAGATAAATTAAAAAGAAATATGGGAAATAGAGAGACATACACTAAAATTAATGGAGATGTAAGGGGTCTCCGTCGTCAAAACATGTTTAGGAGGTGTAAAGGATCTCCAAACGTCAAAATACAAAATGGGAAACGAGAAATAAACTACTAAACTATCATTAAATTTACATGCTTTACAAAAAAACAAACTTACAGAAATTAAAAAAATCTGTGACTCGCATAATATAACTTAAAAACTAAAATTAAAACATTTTTTCTTAGAGATGTATGTGGTCTCTAAGCGTCCAAACATTGGCAAGTACAAAGAAGAATTTTAATATAGCATAATCTACATTCCTCAGAGATGTATATGGTCTCTAAGATTCAAAGTTAAATTATGTATAAAAACGGACTCTATGCGTTCAAGCTATAAGAAAAAAACGTTAACTTCAATTGAGAACAAGATGTAGTCTCTCACGTCAGTTCTATTAAACACTAGTATATCATTATCTAACACATTCAACATAGCCCATGCAAGCGTGAACAGACCGGACCCCACAAACGGCACCCGTTCACGAGCATGACGCGTATCTCAGCCATCGCCTCCCTCAACCATATTTTAGGGAAGGTAGTAAAATAGTTTTGGAATCTACACATTAAGCCCTTTCATTTGATATACCACTCAATATATTAACTCTACTTTTGATATTCAACATCCCATTTTGGTCCCCTTTAAAAAAAAACTAAAAAAGGTATAAGATTTTTTTTGTGTCCAATAGGTTGGGGTTAGCGATTTTTAACACTTTTCCAAATTTCAAGTCGATAGCATCAGTAGATCCTGAGATATCTTGCTGTGACAGGCGGACAGACTGACGAACAGACGGACAGGCAGACATAAGGGTTCCTTTTTTACCATTTTGGTACGGAACCAAACGGATCACTCACGTTGTACAAAACGTAACGTGTATTTTGTACAACGTGAGTGATCCGTTTTTATTATTTCAATATGTTTGAGTCTCACGTTGGTTTTATAAGTAAAATATAGTAATAAACTATGAAAATGTGACTTTTAAATGGTGGTGTTGTGATGTATGTACCCCACTGCAGTTATCGTAATCGCACTCTAGCTTGATCCTCGTATGCGGAACCGACTCACTCTTGACCAGTTATCAGTAGAATTCGAAGCAACCCAAATATAAATCCGCAACCCTAAAAATAGAAACTGATAAGTTTACTTATCAGTTTCACGGAACTTACCGACATGAAAACATCGTGTCAATGTTCAATATAAATCCTACAGTCTGTTATTTGAAATCGAGACTATGTGTGGTGTCCAAAGTGTTCATGGAATTAGATTTCGACCAGCTAGTTAGTATATTTTAAACATTGAATACCTCGTTCTAAGTTCTTAAATGTATTATCGAGAGCTTGGAATTGCATTTGTAGTGGTTGTACCGTTCGCATGAAAAGGAGAATAATTTAAGTATTCTCTTAATTTAAATAATATTTAGAATTTGACACTGACATTATTTTGGTGTTTACTTCTTCTATATACAGGGCGTCCCACAGCTATGCCACATGAAGGGAAAATAGGTACCTTAAATATTGGTGATATAATATTTTACTGAATGTTCCTTGTGTGCTGGAACCACCGGGTCTTAGCAGGTCGGATGGCAAGAGGCCGGACGGTCTGACGCTGGTACCTTGGGAGAAGGGCCGGTGCCTCTTGTGGGACGCCATTTGCGTGAGTACTATTGCTGCCGCTCACCTTGGGCGCACCGTGCGGTCACCAGCGGCGGCCGCTGAGCAAGCGGCGTTGCTCAAGAGGGTCAAGTACTCGGGCCTGTCTGGATATAAATTTGTTCCCCTTGCGGTGAAGACGTCCGGCTGCTGGTGTGCGGAAGCAAGGGCCTTCCTTGGGGAGCTGGGTCGTCGCTTACGAGAGAGGGGTCATGACCCCCGCTCCGGTTTCTTCCTGGCGCAGAGGCTGTCCATCGCAGTTCAGCGCGGGAACGCCGCGAGTCTGATGGGACTTTCGCGCCGGGAGTAATGCGGGGGGGTCTTTTTGAATAGGTTTTTTTTAGTTTGTTTTATTGTATTTAAGTTTTTTTTATTTTGTTGTATAAGTCTGACATTGTATATTTTTTTTTGTTTAATAATAAGGTGTTTAGGGTTTAGTTAATTAATTTTAAATTTATTCCTTTTTGTATGTTTTATTATTTTATTATTATTATAGTTATGATGGTTTTACTGAAAGGAGACTTTATTTTATTTTAAAAAGTAAGTAATAACTAAGTGCCTAAGTAAGTAAGTAGTAAGTAACTAAGTAATAAAGTAAGTATTATATTCAAAGATTTTTTTTTAATTGTTGTGTATGAGAATTAATTTTCTTAACATTTAAATCAAATATTTTACGCTATGCCTTTCTTTTGAGATACTATGTCACTTAAGAGGAATTATTTGTTTTTGTCCTCTCTTTCGATTGTCATCATAAAAATACGGGATGTTATTTTTTCACACTTGAGTCGATTCGATTCCCCGACGAAGCAGGTAATTTTTAGACAAACTTTGAATGCAGTATGACTTAAGCTAGCAGTTAAACATCCCATCCAATATTTGAGGCACTTTTCCTTCATGTGGCATAGCCGTGGGACGCCCTGTATATAAAATAAACCTCTTTTTATGATAGTACGGGAAAATAGAAAAATCAAATATAGAATTTATTTATTTATATGCAATTCCGTGCTGTCAGTAATTTATCTCCCTATACAACTGATATATTTTATGCCAGGCCACGTTTTTGGTGAGTATATGTCATTGTGTTTTGCTCATCGTAAATCAGTCTTCTACTCCGTAATGTCATCACTGCTAATACACACTGGTCTAAGACCTTGGTCTTGAAATATTGCGGGATTTTGGACTACGCAAATATATCGTACCCTTGGTAAAATAAAGCCGTACGTAACGCTTCCCCTGAAAAGTCGTCATTTTGCAGATGCGGCTTTATTTTACAAAGGGTACGATTTGTGTAACATTCGCATAATAAAAGCACTTTGGACGTAAAGTCACATACGGCTTTATTTTACCAAGGGTACGATATCATTTTCAATCATAGATGTATTTGACATTTAAAATAACGGAACATACATTTTTTTACCCAAGACGGAGCCCTCCGGCCGCCATCGCAACCATGTTTCGATGTCGACGTCGTTGTCGACTATGTTTCGCAAACAGAACTAGTTTCGAAGAAATTATGATAACTCTTCGATCGCAACCAGTTGCCTACAAAGAATATTTAGTTCTCAATCGCAACTAGTTGCGATGGCGGCTGGAGGCGGACGGAGCGGTATATGCGTTTGGCGTTAGAGGTTATTTGTGTGTGTGTATGTATGTATATCCTCCTAAATGGCGGAGCCGATTTAGGTAAAATTTTGTGTGTATATTTGAGTGGGGGCTCCCTGCCTCCCTGGATGGTTTAAACATACAATTGGACCGGTAGATGGCGTGGTGAGCGTGTTTCCATGAAAACAACATTTCGATGGCAAAAGTGGAAATGTAGTAACCGCCAAAGGACGCCTTCCTTTCCCGGTTTCCCGGTTCGGTTCGGCTTCCTTTGGCGGTTACTACATTTCCGCTTTTTGCCATCGATTTATTGTTTCTGAGGCGAGGAGATATTTGCCGGGACAGATAGTATATTATAAATGTATATTTCACGACACATGCTGCAATTTATCATCCAAGTAAACCGAGTCCTGGATTGAAACATAACATACTTTATATCCCGGTAAAGAGTTCCCTGGGACAGTAATGGGAACAACGTGGGCGAAGCCGCGGCTACATGCTAGTATATTATAAGGCTGTATAACTAATGAGTAGTATTTAACTGGGGCATCCTTTCTGCAGTTGAATGCACGGATTGAGTTAGAACTGGTTTCTACAAAACCATCGTATGAATAGAAACCGGACAATACCATTGATGTACCACATAGAGTCGGGCTAGGGTCGATTTCAGGCGTTTTGTATTTTATTTTATTAGTGTAACCTCGATTTTTACCTCAAGGGGAAAACGAGTGAGGACAACTTTTGATTAAATCATGTGAGAGGCATACGGAAAGAACATGTCTAGTAGTGCCGTGTCGTAAAAGATATCCTTGGGCAAGCCGGTGCAAATTTGGTGTACATTTTCCTTAAGAGCAGTAGGATAAGGTGCTCAAATGCCTGATATAGGCAAGTCGATAGGAATCGAGTTCTTTGGACACCACGCTACTGATGTCAAGTAACTATTTGAGTTATAGCGGTTTGAAAGTTAGTCACCGAGAACGATTACTATGGGAACTGCTTCTTTAAAAGTTGAAAACAGTACATTGCTTATCTAGGGCGGTAAAACAAATAATGTCTCAGACCGCAGGTATTTGACGCCCGAGCCGAAGGCAAGGGCTTTTTTTATTACCGCCCGTGGTAAGTACAAAATGTTACGTCTCTCCCAGGCCGTGGAGTGGGATTTTCCGAACACGTAGTGGACGGTTATTACCATTTTATGGCCAGGTGTGACGTAAAATAAATATTATTTTAAGATATCCACCTGTATGGTAATTATGGTAGATCATATATCACTGCGAGCACAGTTTTTGAGATTAAAATCTCATTTTCACAAAGAGGTGACTAGCTAGACATGTTCCTTCTGTCTACCCTTAATGTGTCGCCTCGATACCGTCTATCGTTTATAATAAAAGTTAACTGTAATCACCACCTCATGCTGCTATATTTGCTGGGACACGAATAAAAAAACCGCCGCAGTTGAAACGTCGAAACTCTTAAATCGACCCCCTCACGTGTTCATACATATTATTGAAGGTGCCGTCTGGCTGAAAGTAATAAAGTAAGAGTAAGTATTGCATGTCTGAGGGAATTATCACATGGGCGATTTGCGAGCGAGTTGCGAGCCTTTTTTCATACAGATTTCGATTGCCGCGACAAGTTTTGTATGAAAACGCGCTCGCAACTCGCCCGATCGCCAGTGTGATATGATAAGGCACCAGTAGCGTGGCCTCCAAAGAACTCGATTCCTACCGGCTTGCCTAATTATCAACATTTGAACACCTTATTCAACTCTTAACGAAAATGTACGCCAAATCTGCACCGGCTTGCCCAAGCATAATTATCTTTTACGCCACGCCACTGAAGGCACTTATATAGTGTGTCCTAGAGAGTTTCAAACGAAAAAAGATACAAAGATTGCTAGTAATGCTGTTCTATGTGTTCTATAATAAAAACAAAATTTCAACAAGAATGGTAAGAGGCGTTTTTCCCTTCATATATTACTTTCCGAAGCACTGGTATATGTAGATTCAGCCTTGTAAAAATGCCTCTGCATTTGTCTATTTGCAAAATAAATGTTTTTATTTGATTTGACATAAGTCAAATTAATGAAATAGTAGCAAGTTTTAATTATGAGAAGCGAGATTTTGTAAGGAGTAAATGATGAGCATTTTATAAATATGCGATCGAGGGCTTTCTTTATTTCCTCCCGTGTTGTGTACATCATTTGATGTCTACACTTGGCCAGAAAGCGGCTTTGTCCGTACGCATAGCGTGCGGTAGGTAACAGCCAGTTTATGGCCAGGTGTGGCATAAAATTTATTCTAAAAATTTGAATTTCTTACTGCAGTTAGCCCGACTCTAACCAGCGTCATGAAGATAATATTGTATTGTGTAATTATGCATTTATACGAGCGTGCTCTATTTTATCATTTCAGGTTAAGACATCTTCTGTACGGCCATTCGATCTGCGCAAATATACAAACAAGACGTTGCAATCAAAGAACGAAGAACTACCTGCGATCAACAACAGCTAAAAACAAATGGCTCACAAGAGTCGTTAGTAATGCATAAAGTAATCCTCATTATCAAAAAACATTATGACAAGATACGCTCCGTTAAACACATCTGAAGTTAAACCTCTCTCAAGCTCAAAGCGGTCAAAGTTCCTCTTTATATTGTTATGTGTTTCATTCCCCGTGTCTATAATATACGTAAACGCCCTTCAAAATTGGTCTACACGAGTCGATGATAAAATTATCCAAGAAACTTTGGAAGCAGCGGCTACGGATCCAAATTTCGCAGACCGGTTTAGATATAAAGAGGTCGTCACACCGGAACTTAAGTACATATTGCTTTGGACGAAGAAGGATGCTCCACCATTTGACTATTTGGGAACTGGACGAAAGAGTTTCATAAAGAACAAGTGTGCGTTCACAAATTGTTTTGTTACTCCCAACAGGGATCTTTTAGAAGGTGATATCAGAAAATTTGATGCTATAGCCTTCAATGGACGCAACATGAGATACACCCGGCAATCAGAGCTGCCCAACCTGAGATTACCGCACCAGAAATACATCTTCTTCAACCTGGAGTCTTCTACGTACCAACCAGTGTGCAATCCTTGGTACGATGGCTTCTTCAACTGGACATCTACATACAAACTGAACTCTGATGCCGTGTACTCCTATATTTATATCAGAAACAAAGATGGCGAGCCTGTAGGGCCTAGGATAGATATGGAGTGGATTACAGATATGAAAGAAGTGGACGAGAAATTCAAAGAAAAGTTGAAGAGCAAGAAGAAAGCTGCCGCTTGGTTTGTGTCGCACTGCATTACGAGAAGTAAGAGAGAGAAATATGTAAAGTTACTTCAGAAGGCTCTAGAATTTTATGGATTAACAGTGGATGTTTACGGCAGATGTGGCCCGCTAATATGCTATGGGTCGCAGGCAAATAAGTGTAATGCCATGGTGGCGAAAGACTATTACTTCTACCTGTCTTTTGAGAATGCATTCGCTGAAGATTATGTAACGGAAAAATTGCTCACCGCGTTGAACAACGACGCTGTGCCAATCGTGTATGGAGGGTCAAATTATTCCAGGTAGATAAGTATGAGTTGTTATAACATTGGGTTTGGTTAGGCCCACTTAATTACTTTGGATGTTAAAAAAGTCCAGTTCATTAATGAGAAAATACCGTCCGATCGCGTTAAATCGGCGTGGATAAAATTTGACTGCAGAGGTAGATTTTCGGACTAAAATACTTATCAAATAAATGTAACCTTATTTCACACTGTTCTAGACCATTGGTTTTTTAGGCCAATAGTCTCTTGTGCTCCTTTCGCAGGATTTGCACAAAAAATGACTGATGCTAGTTAAAATTAAAATAAGTCTGTACATCATCATCATCTCAATCTGGGGACATCTATAAGCTAATCCGTAATCTAAATCAAGAATAACAAAACTTCAACACACCTAATAGACACTTCCTGTATTGTAAATATAATTGATATATAATAGTACATTGTGTATCTAGGGCGGTAAGTAAGGAAATAATTCCTTTACCGCCCGTGGCACACACAATGTTTTTCAACACACTTGTGAGGAAATCTTAATAATAATAACCTTACGAATCGACCCAGTATGACAAGAAAATATTAAAACAGAAAGTGACATTAGTGACATACGTCCATAGACAATGCGAATATCAAGTCACGTTAGGAAACCATAGCGGTAAAGACCTAAAACGGCCATTTTAGTTGATTTTATATTTGCAAAATACTGAAATACATTATTTAAACATTTAATTAATGTTACCGAAATATGTGCTTACATGTATTTGCAATATCAGTTACGAGTATCTTTAAATAAATATTTCAGTGATAAAAGTTAAAAAAAGCAAGTTGGCGTTTCCTTTGAACATGACAAATAAGAGTAAAACAGAACCAACGATTCAAATTTAAAAAGAAAACCATTGCGCCCTAGAGTGTAATATGTCATTTACGGCCCGCAGAACCTACGTGTAATGACACCATTTTCGAACAAGTGTGATGAATTTTTTCGTTGTATTTAAATGAAAGCACCCTGTCGATAGCGTGTGAATGTGTATTAACTTTTGTGTGAAGACACAATCAGATGTTTCCACCTTTAGCCTATTTTTCTTTTTCCAGGTTTCTTCCACCCGGCTCCTACCTGAACGCGCGCGAGCACGACCCAGTCTCCCTAGCCGCCATCATGGCTGACGTCATAGCCAACTCGACCAAGTACCACGACTTCTTCCGCTGGAGGAACCACTACTCCTACTCCGAGTCAGAGCGCGTGGAGGACGTATGCAACTTGTGTGCGGCGCTCAACAACGAGAACAAAGTTCTGACGGAGTCGGTTTATGAGCACTTCAGGACTTGGTGGAACCCGGATTGGGAAGAGCGCTGCCAGGATGAAAATTGGAGCACTTGAATCATTTCTAGCTGGGAACAACCACTGCTAAATAGATCTCTTAAACTTCAACGAACGGTCGCACGATTTTTGCCTTCATGGAATACCAACGACCTTAACCAGGTTGTCTGACCATCCTGGGCCCACGCATCCGTTCGTGATCTCCGTTCAAGAACCTTTACGCCCCTTCAGTCAACGGCATCAGTTCTTAAAATGAAGTTACAACGGTTGAGATTAATTCCATCCCATCCCACTAATATTATATTAAATGTGAAAGTTTGTGAAGATGTTCGAATGTTAACGCTGAACTAAGAGAATGGATTGAGATGAAATTTGGCATGCAAATAGACTAAGTTCTGGATTGAAACATAGGATACTTTATATCTCCGTATAACCCTTGGGATAGTAACGGGAACAACGCAGGCGAAGACGCGGATAAATCCTAGTACAGTATAATTCGTGTCACTTCAATGAAGCATGGACTGGGTTATAATCAAGGACCTTAAAATAAATAGCCAGACGGAGGCTCGCCAACAGAGAACTGAAGCCATTTCGAATGCGCCGGCTGCTTGTACGTACGAGCCGCATGCACACATCAACTAGTTTTTTTTCTATTGCGAGCAGCACACACAGATAGGTAGCCGGCCGATTAGACGTGCTTCAGTTCTTTGTTAGTGATGCTCTGTCCGGCTCTTTATTTGGAGGTCCTTGGTTATAATTATAACTATACCACACTCACTCCAGAAACGGTTATGTCATAGTTTTTGACCAAAATGTACCTAGGCTGTGTACTCGAAAACTTAGTGGCTCAACTTTTGCTGCTCAACCTAGGCTGTGTAGCTCGAAAACTTAGTGGCTCAACTTTTTATTGAGATCTGATAACTTTTAACAATGATATAACTAAACTAAAAGGCCGTTATATTGTATGAATATTCATATAAAGTAGCGGCGTTTTAGTTTGTGGACGGCAGATAAGGCCACTTGACCACGACCACCACCACCACCACCACTTAACGGTGACTTCCTCTGAATACGTAATTATACCGGAGTAACACAATATGTTGGTTTAATTTTAATTTTCGATTTTTTGATACGGCTACATGCGTCTGCAAAGTAAATCCCATCAGAAACATTACATGTAAAAAGATGCAAGTCTCGCAACGCAGTTCTTCTACAACAAAAAAATTTAGTCACTACCGGCGGGTTCCACCGACTTGCCTAATATTCAACCGTGGAGTAACACATTTTAACCGGTTCAAAACCCAAAACTTTTCAAATCTCAAAACTTTTTTTGTTGTAGAAGAACTGCGTTGCGAGACCTGCATCTTTTTACATGTAATGTTTTTAATGAGATCTTATTTCTTTTTGTAGGCATTCTTCCTTTATTTATTACATTCCAATAGATTCTATTTCCCATTCCTTCTGACTGTAACTTCCAATTTAGTTATAAAATAAAACCCTTAAAGAACATTAAAATAGAAGCATAGTTAAAATTAAATGTACTTAATAAAAACTAAATTAATATTAAATAAGCTAAAACTAAAATAGATCTAAAAATGGCCCCTGCGGCATGGTGCCGAAGATGCTGGCAGCATTTCCTCGCTGGATTGTAAGGCTGATGCGTTGAGCGAGGAAGCTGCCAACTCCTCGGTCCCTCGTGGTTTCCCTGAGTCTCTTCGATAACTCTTTGAAGAGACTCAGGGCGCCAGGGCCCTACGGACCAAGGGTCTCGACGCCAAAAGGAACAAAATCGTATTCTGCGCCGAGACCACTGTACTTTCCGACCTTGGCGTTTTCTGCCGCCTCTGCTACTGCTGCCGCTCTTGTTGAGGTTCGGTGGAGATGTGACGGGGCTAGTGTATATACACAAGTCGCATCCCACACTAGCACCCGTCCCATACTAGCACCCGTCCCATACTCCACGAAATCAATGAGTCCGGTCTCTATTTCCCATTTGAGCTACAAAAGCAACTTTGTAATCACATGTGTTTGTATATGATTAAAAAGTTACGTAGGTACAGTTGTGACAGACATTTCAATATTTTTAGGTTTTGTATGACTTGATGGGCTAAAAACAAATTATGTTTAAAATTTTGGAGCTTGTGGGATTGCTTTCCTTAGAATTATGATGATCAGTGAGTGAGTCAGTGACAAAACTATGAAGATCGTTTGAGGTTCGTGAATGGACATTGCATAGTGCGCATTTTATCCCGAAAGAGTGAGATATAGGAATGGAAGTCTGTATGGTAATGAAATGAAAATTTATTTGCTTGAGACATGACAATAGTTGTGATGTTAAAAAAATGTCAATAACCCACGCATATTATTATCTCGCCAAACAATTCTGGCATGCAAATGTTATTTTTTTATCACAATATATGAATTCATAATAGATCATCTCAATCACATTATATAACATTGAAGTATTAGGAATTATCAATGTCATTAAGTGTTATTAAGTTAGTATCAATTAAGGGCGTATATAATGTCAATTCGATTATTCTAGTCGTTAAATAATTGATAAAACAATGGTGACACTTAACTAGGTCTCAAAATATTCCTGCATAGAGTAAACTATGTTCAACTATCGAGCATTGCAGTTTGGACCTGGAAAGGCCTGGAAGGGCGATAATTAATACCGCGCCTAAGGAAAACTAATAGCTAAAATCCCTTTAGGCGAAACTACGCGAAGATAGTCACGGATAAAGGATAGTTGTATTAAATTTGTTTCAGACAGCGAGTATCCACATATTGTATTTTAAATTAACTCTTCGCTTCCATTGGTCTGTCGTTAAATTTTTAGGCAGAAATTTCCAAGACAGGTGACGCATTCGAAAAGATAATGGCGACCGCTCACTGAATTGAATTTGAATTTCCTAAAGGCCTCCCCTGTTCAAAGGAGGCATTATTTTTTATCATTATTTCTTTTATTATGTTTTATCATTATTCGTTTTATTTCATTGCCGACCACAATGGAAATTTCTGCTTTATGCCCGCTCTGAGGAATAATTGTGGTGAAATCTGTTGAATTTGTTTTAAACTTTGAATTGTTCTCCGTTTGTTGGATGTTCACGATCTCCCGAATTTCATAACATTTTATGCTTAGATTTATATAAACTTAGATCACCGGAGCATTGGAGATATACGGAAATTTGTCTCGGATTTTTTAAATTGGTATCTTGGTATCTATGAACAGCTTTAGGTGAATAGATTCTTATTCCTACTCTACCTAAAAATATTAGTGAATTCCTGAAAAAATTAAAATGAAAATGGTTTATTGGTTTAACAGTTTTTGTGCAAACTGTAACAATGTCATGCAACTGAGGTGGAATCCGCAGGGATTGTGCCAATATTTGTAGACAATGGAATCAGATTCTCCAATAATGATTCGAATATATTTTTTCTCTGTAAGTGAGATCACTCCTTCTTTATTACTTGCTGTTTTCCATACTCACTCACGATTCAATGCCTTTTTCGGTGACAAAAAACCTTACATTAATTTTATGCTGATTGAATTGGACTTTTTATAGAAAATTGCATGAGAAGGCAGACCATCCTATCCTATTTACTATAATATTATAAACTAGCTATCCCAGCGAACTTCGTTCCGCCGCAGAAATTTGATTTCTTTAGATGTTTTAATAGTTATTCTGATATTCGAGGCGCAAACAAATATGTCCATATTTTATTAATTTCACCCATGAATGTTCACTGTTGTCGTTCTTCATTGCTAAACAGTATTCTTTAGAGGGCAAAATTGGACCGCAAAGATTTACAAACACACCGATTCTCATACAGTATAACCGCAAAGAACGCTGACTACAGGCTAGGCGGACAACGCGATAAATCTCCCCGGGATAATCCCCGGCGGGCTGACTCGCTTGTCCCGTGTGGTCGCCCTGAGCCCTCTGTGATGCCGGAATTGTTGAGTGGCCGAAAAATCTTGGAATCTTGAATCGAATGGTCACGGGTAATATGGCTTCAGATGTTTATACAGGTTGAATTTTAAATCGTGAATCGTAACCACGTTTACCGGTAAAGCTACTTAAGACTAATACAGAGCACTAGTGTTAATTACAATTAAAGACCCGCTTAATTAATTATTAACAAAACGGTGGAGGCGTTTATTACCATTAATCGTAATAAAACTGAATTATTTTATGAGTAAATACGATTTTTAAATACCTACTTATGTTGACAATGTCGACGATGTTGACATTTATTGACAATACGTGCCAAAATTCTATCCAGCCAACTTCAATATTGGGAGGTTGGATATCTAATGTTGAAATTTTCATGACAAGTACGAAACATGAATGTAGGGTGACAATTAAGGTGAATATAGGTAGGATAAATCAAATTAAAAGTGGATAAAATAAAAACGTACTTAATTTAGGTTTAAAAGCATAGTAAGTTATTGTTAACTATGTATAGAATTCAAAAAAAATATAACGGTTCACGATTTAAAATTCACCCTGTAGTGCAATGATAAATAAAGGGTTTTTTCTGTCCCAAGGCAGTAAAATTGTGAAAGGAACTCTTCATAGTATAGGTACTTATATAAATTCAGTACAATCCGTTTATTATGACTCTGCCTATATTGGCCAATACCTATAAAGGAGATTTCGATACAACATTTTTACACAAAAATGGAAATATCTCTAAAACCGAGCCGAATTTAGCAAACGTTAATTAACATTTTTAACTTAAAATATGGTCTGGAATATCCTGTTAAAATCTCTCGCAATGCTCACGGGCACCCTGTATAATATGCTTTGTATGACATCCGCTTAGTATGACGTGTTTGTCACTTCCCTTCGATGTCATTATAAACGGATTATACTGTATAAGAAAGTACCCCTATTGGTTGACTGACGAAATTGGATCATTTCGGCCATTCTCACGAAGTATGACTGCGTCTAATTACCGCGTCTCCATACATTTAGCATGAAAACAGCGTCGCGGTAATTATGTGACCGCAGACAATACTTCGTGTGAATGGCCGATTTGAAAAAAACTTATAAATCTTATACACCGTGGGCCCGTACAATCCGACCAATTTTAACCACGTATTCCTGATGGTATTACAAGTAAATAACGTTATATCAACATAGGTCGAATTTTGTCATTTTACATTAATAGTCTTATGGAACAAAAGAAATTAATAAATTCAGTCCTTCGTTATAAACATGTCCTTACTGGAGGAAAAGTTATTAAAAAGGAAAAAAAAGCTAAAATGGAAACGAAAGGTCAATATTTTGGCTTTGTAATCGCTTACCATCTAATGCTGCGAAGGTTAATTGCTGTTTAGTTAAAGGATTTTATAAAATCAGTAAAAGTATCTTACGGCCATTCTCACGAAGTATGTCTGCGGTCACCTAATTACCGCGACGCTGTTTTCATACTAAATGTATGGAGAGGCGGTAATTAGACGCAGTCATACTTCGTGAGAATGGCCGCTTAGTCACATTTATTAGGGCTTGTTACACTCTTGGGAGATTTTATTTTAAAAATTATGAATATCTCGGAAAGTAAGCGTTAATCGACTATACATCACATTACTTTTTTTACTTCTAATAGTTGTTAGAATCTATGGTTAAAGTTGGTCTACGGTGTATACATAAAATAAAGTCGTGTTAGTTACACAATTTATAACTCGCGAACGGTTGAACAGATTTTTAGGGTTTGTATCTGCCCCGAATATCAGAATAACTATTAAAACATCTAAAAAATGAAATCTAAAACATAAAAGAATCTGAGCCGGAGCAAAATTCACCGGGACAGCCAGTTTAAAATAAAATGAAGTCACAGACAAGATAACCCATTTTTAAAGGCAACAACATGGCTGCCCTACGTTCCAAAGTTGGTTGAGTGCTACTATCGAAAATCCTTCTATCAAGAGTGTCCAAAATTGAAATAAGTATTTCCCGTACTATAACAGTTAACTATTAGTTACTTCGTATGTAGTGGGAAGTTCTGCCATGAGCGGCTTACACGAATGTCCCGTGCGGCATACAAAGCCAGAGCACTGGTGACGTCACGGCTTCGGATTGAGGACGAGTACATTTACAACTTTGTCAAATTTATGTCGATGGAACGAGGGTGTTTAAAAATCAGAAATCTACCAGCTGGCAGCAGGGTAGCGAAAGGTCTATTTGGCAGTAGATGTCAAAATCAAGTGGTGTGATTGGTGGATCTTGATGCCTACTGTCAAAAAGACCTTTCGCCACCCTGCTGCCAGCTGGTGGATTTCTGATTTTTAAACACCCTCACTCGTGCAATGAGGTTAAAACCGTCTGCTATTATGCCTGATTGCACAAAACGGTCATTTCACTTATCAAACGGGATACAAGCAAATTAAAAAAAAACGTTAAAGCTGCGAAGAAGATTACAGTGCCTAATGGCCATTTGTAAATTAACACTTTCAGTTATTGGCACCGAAAAAAATATTGAATTAGGACATCGAAAATAATTAAAACATTCATACATATAAATTATTTCTGTAACCATGTATTATTTTCGATGTACATATTTTTATTCGTTATTATTCTTCGTTTCCGATGGAAATCAATTTCCTACGGATCCCCGAAAACAATTTTAATGGGATTTAGTGATTAGGAAATGCAGTTTCTTGTTCTTTAAGATACAGTCGGTTTCGTGTTGACGCAATGACTTTTACGAGGCCCCACAGACGCCTCGGCAATGTCCAATATGGGGAATCAATCATTCCTCAAGTAAGGGATATAAATTCTAATCCCACACGGACGAAGTCACGGGCAACAGCTAGCCAGAAATAAGTAGTCTACATGCCTATTCAGGCTGTGCAAGGGTGAACAAAGTTGAGGGAGGAACGCTATAAATCGAAAGTATTGCGATAAAACGGGCGATGTGCCGCGACACATTCTGCGAATGTGCCAACTTCGCCGACTGTACCCGGTACACTCCACTGTTATATTTCATTTAGGTTCAATTGTAATGTGTTATTCTCAAAGGAACATTTTGTTTCATATCAATGTAACCGACCAACGCACACACTAATATCACAGTCACAATATAAGAGCAGTAATTTTTCTTCCTTCAAAAGCTACATTGCGCGCTTGAATGTGTGCGCGCCGTGTACGAACGCACTACAAGCAAAATTTAAGAATGCGTAAGAATGCTTCAGTATGGGTCGCACTCACACAGACATGCTATCGCGCGTTTGTGTGAATACGTGTCGCGCGCTGCCAAATACTTATTCTGTGGCCTACTTGTTCGTCTATAGGACTACTTGTTCGTTTTTATACTTTGCAGTGGCGTGGCGCCCAAAGAACTCGATTCTTACCGGCTTGCCTAATATTAGGCATTTAAGCACCTTATTCTACAGCTCGTAAGGAAAATGTACGCCAAATCTGCACCGGCTTGCCCAAGGATATCTTCTACTACTTTGCGAATATAATTGAGTGCCCTTACTATAGCTTGGCAACTTCGTTGGTGACACTCGCTTGTGTGCTTTTTGTTATGTGCAGCCGTATCTACTCACACAAGTTACCGCCAACACGAACGACGACCGACGGAGGCAGCCTCCGGAGGCCCTCGTTCGTGTTGGCGGTAACTTGTGTGAGTAGTTACGGCTGCACAAAACAAAAAGCACACATGTGAGTGTCACCAACGAAGTTGCCAAGCTATACCCACTCACTTGCTTTTGGTAGGTATCGCTACCTGTCAAGACTCTTAAGAGGAAACAGGAGGGCAGTTTTTCCATACAAACGTAGTCCCCTGTTTCCTCCCTGGATAATGCCAGTAGAGCAATCATTTTTTGTCCAAAAATCTATGGCTACTATTGATATGTTCCTATGTTTTCCTTTTAACGATAAATTGATTCTCAAAAGAGATATTAACCTTCAAAAACCTAAAAAAATGCCAGATTTTCCGCTGTGTTCACACATCCAGTACAAAAATTTGACTAGATTATTAAAAAAAAGGAAAACATAGGAACACGGCCAAAGCCTTTCTTTAATGTTTAATGGAAAAATTAGTTAAATAGGTTAAGTTTTGGGGAAGAAATCAGGGGACTACGAAACGTTCTTTTCATGAAATTTTAAAAGGTATCTTCGGTCTAAGCTGCAGTTGTCTCTATCGCGCTCTGCGGGGGAGAGGCGGGCAATGCGGGATAGCGACACATTTTACAAATACCTAATTTTCAATTCTCTCGACCTTACTGTTTCCTCTTAAATGTTATAGAGCAA
This sequence comes from Eudemis profundana, assembly GCA_947034925.1. NCBI lineage: Eukaryota > Metazoa > Arthropoda > Insecta > Lepidoptera > Tortricidae > Eudemis > Eudemis profundana. The sequence goes on along the minus strand of OX344806.1, from coordinate 3,369,501 downwards.
TAGAGTTGAACCGAAAATAGCAAGCTAGTGAGTGGCTAGCTGAATGTACCTAAGTAGGTACCATAATCTTTTTTTTATTAGGAACCAAAATTGAATTAGTACAGGCCTCGAGTAGGATTTTTAATATTGTATTCTTTGGCAGACGTTAATGCTATAATAAAATTTCATACCTTTCGTAATAACCATCTTCTAGTTTTTGGCATACTGTACATCGCAGATTACGTTATGATTTAAACTTTCACAATATTTTACTCATTATTATAACAAAACGGGACTGGAACGTTCTTCTTTTAACCTACGATTGCTCCATACAAATTATTTGTGACGGAGTGGTATTTTATCGCTCTGTCGCGGTTTTTTTCTGTAAAATTGTAATTAAATTATGAAAACAATTTTACACAATAACGCTACAGAGAAACAAAGTGTCTTGATAACGAAATAACAGGAATATAAATGTAAAATTAATAAGTTATGATGTAAAATCACATCATCTTTGGGAGACAATTTCATTGTAGGTAAAAAAGAAGAACGTCCCGACTATATCGCGAAACTATATTTTTACTAAAAAAAACCCGACCGCGGTGCACTGTTTATTTTGTTTATTTTATCGAACTTCATACCCAGTGACACTCGCGCCATCAAGACGAATCTAATGATGTATCATTTATCAAAATCGGTTGTGCCGTTGAGTAGTTACGAGCGGACACAGGAACGGACATACATACATACATACAGGTCAAACACATTACCCTCCTTTGGGCTTCGGCGCAGTCGGGTAAAAACATAATAAATTACCTCGAAACCTTGCGCGTACGTACATACCTGAGTCCCATCACAATTGATTTGATGAACAAAATACATAAAAAATCCCTCCCTAAGTAGTTAAAACCAATTCCAAAATGTCAGTTAAATTCGCGGCAATACTGGAGTCAGGCGGTTTAACGAGTGCAGTTTTTAAGGTTTCGGCTTAAAGCGCCTCAACAATAGTATACGTTTTATAAGCAGTACGTTGATTTGCGTAGTCAGTCTAGACTGACTATGCGAATCAATACACTGAGTCCGTCGACGCCGAGGCGCCTAAAATGCGCTTCGAAAGTATTCATTGCATACATTGATTTTTTAAGTTTATCTACCAGCTTGGTCTTCCTATGCGAGACCAGTTGCTGCAAGAAATGAATCTCTGAACCATCATGCCCTAGTTCAGTAGAGCTAGGACATGGTTGCTCTTAGATTGAATGAGATGTTTTTACCTACCATTGTATTTTTTCCAGTTTATACGCCAACAACATTGCGTCATCAACATTTCAACTATATAGAAATTATAGAACATTGTCAGATTCATAGCAAATTCGTGAATGGCCTAGGGATTTTGCGGGTGAGGTTTGGTTGACATCCGTGGATGCGGATGCGGATATTTTGAGGCTCACGTCTGCAGATGTGGATGTAGATATTTTTTTTAAAGGAGGATAATTTTGGAAAATTAAATAAATAAATGAAAAATATTGTAGTCAGTCACTTCGAGTCAGTAAATACAGCATTAAACGAAGCAAAGACAACTAACAAAACTGCGGTTCTACAGAACGTGAACGATCAAATCCGATTCAAAACAGTCCTCTGCATGGTAACTAAATTAAAAAAAAACCTAACGAGAAGCAAAACACCGAAAAGATAACAGCGCCACGCCATTTCGGACGTTTTATATAAAGTCAATGTGCTGTTTTTTATACTTGTGTTGCTGAAGCCGTGGAGGGGAAAATTGCGAGGAGTTTTCCGAGTCGGGCGCCGCAGGATCAAATCCTGGCCGCGTCAATTTGCCCGTTTGCCGAATTCCACTCTGCAGCGATGAGATTGAGACTTAACTTCGCAAGGACCTATCAGCCTATTAAGACTGCATATTCGAATGTACCAAAAACGAAGCTAAGTAAGTATGTTAGCCGAGTAGTTCGGACATGCGCCTTTCAAGCAGACGTCGTGGGTTTGAATCCTGGTTCGTATCACTGAGTTTTTCGGAACTTATGTACAAAATATTTATTAGTAGAGACCGGATTTGAAGTAGCGATCTCAATATTAATATGGATATGACTAGTGAAATTTGTTAAATACATGTCATGTTGTTGAGTCGTAATCATTTTTTTTTACTGCGCATTGTGCAGAAGAAATATTAAAGAAGAAGAACTTAAAAAAATAAACTATTTAAAAAATTAAAAAATGATGTTTTTATTTATTGTCACCACAATTTCTGCCCAATATTTACAAAAGCTTCCAAATAGGTATTTACTTGTTTGTTCCGATAAGTTACATTATTTTTGTATGTAGAAAAAATAATAAATTATACCAGTCATATCCATATTAATATTGAGATCGCTACTTAAAATCCGGTCTCTAATTATTAGATTGCCATTGGCTTTTCGGTGAAGAAAAACGTCGTGAGGAAACCTGTATATCCGCGAAGAAATTCAAAGGTGTATGTGAGGTCCCCAATCCGCAGTGGGCTAGCGTGGGGACTACAGCCCATTCACTCTCGTCTGTGAGAGTAGGCCTGTGCCCAGCAGTGGGACGTATATAGGCTGATGATGTGATTCGAATTAGCTATACGAGCACGACTAGCACAACATGGCAGCGGCATATGCCCATAAGGCTGCGTTTCCACCAAAGATGTGCAAGGATGCGTAGCGAGGGATCTTTGTCATGAACCAATAGAAACACTTCATTTACCTATCCTCGCTCCGCTGAGCTGTTTCCATTGGTTCATGACCAGAGAGCGGATTTGAAGTAGCGTTCTCAATATTAATATGGATATGACTAGTGAAATTTGTTAAATACATGTCATGTTGTTGAGTCGTAATCATTTTTTTTACTGCAGAAGAAATATTAAAGAAGAAGAACTTAAAAAAATAAACTATTTAAAAAACTAACAAACGACGTTTTTATTTATTATCATTATAATTTTTGCCCAATGTTTACAAAAGCTTCCAAAAAGGTGTTTACTTTTTTGTTTCGATAAGTTACATTATTTTTGTGTGTAGAAAAAATAATAAATTATACCAGTCATATCCATATTAATATTGAGATCGCTACTTCAAATCCGCTCTCTGTTCCCCACACACACACACACAACAAACACATCCCTCGCTACGCATCCTAGCACATCCCTGGTGGAAATGCAGCCTAAGAACAACTGAACATAGTCTCCATCAAAGACTTCCACAACGACCGGCAGGGCTGGGCAGTATTTGAAATATTTGTAATTGAAATACGTATTTAAAATACAAATACGTATTTGGTATTTGTATTTCAATTGCTTCCTAAGAATGTAATTTGTAATTGGTATTTCAAATACCTGATGTTGAGGTATTTTGTAATTAGTATTTCAAATATCTATGGCTTCAAAATACATTCGAACAAAATACATTGCAATTGGACAGTCATCAATAATATTGAATGATTAAACTTTCCACCCTGAATGAGTGATCGAACACCAAATGAGTGTCGTTTTATTATCAACTAATATTTTTCCATGGCGTCTCTCGTAATAACTACGTAGACGCATAAAGAGGTATACCTATGAAAAGTTTACAATTCTTGTGGATTTATTGCTTTATTCCACTTTTAGGGTTCCGTAACTCAAAAGGAAAACACGGAGCCCCTATATAATTACTTTGTTGTCCTTCTGTCTATCTGTCTTTATCTCGGGAACGCGTAGAGGTATTGAGTTGAAAATAAAAACATTGAGGTATACTCTGGCCGTCAGTTCCTTGAAGCTGTGAAAAAGCAGACTACTAAGGTAACGTAAAAAAGATATGGCCGTTTATGTCGCAAAAACGTATATTTCGACACCCTTAAGGAAACCAAAATTTATAGGGTAGGTATTTACCGTTGACCTAGAGCTATGAAATTTGGCAAGTCATACCGTCTTATACTACAAATATAGGGAAAAATCTGTAAACTATACATTTGTAATTGAATCATAAAAAATATAGTATATATTTAAAGACTTTATTTTTAAAGGGTGTAGCAGGATAGCCTAGGAAAAACTGCCCCCAGCGATTTTGGGCCGAAACTGTAGTCAAACGATGCCTTTTAGGAAGGTTATACTCTGCACAAAGTTTCATCCCTCTGGTACCCCCTGGGGGTGAAAAACACCCGATTAACCCCAAAACTGTTTTAATTATTTTTTCCTAAACTATGAAAGTGACGAATTTAAAATTTTGTACAAATATTAATAAGACTAAAAGCTATGTGCTAAGGAAATATTAACCCCCTAACCATTTAAATTCTTGAAAAAAAAACAAAAATAAAAAAAAAATCCCCCTGTATAACAAGTTCCGCTCTTGGTACCAACGCCATTTTTTTTTCAAAAATGAACCAATTTATATTCTACATTATACAAAAGTTTCATGGACCTACCCCAGAAAGAACATTGCGAAATTAATATGTATTGGCTCTTTGGTGCGTACTATTCATTGAACTCCTACTAAGAGCCTTGCATTATTAATAAACAATGGCTTGCGATCGGACCGCTGCTCGTGCCCGATTTGAAAAAGGCGGGGATAAAGAAGTATGAATCAAACTCATTTGTATTTATAAAAACATTTTTTTCCTTCCTATTATTCACATATTAACATAACTTTGTGTATTTACGAGTATACATTACAAGTAAGTTTTTAAGTAGAAAACAATTATTAAATAATCGTCATCACTGTCTTCGTTAACAATTGTCAAATTGTCTAAGTAATTATCAAATATGTTGGTCAGAATTTCGGCTGGTTTTATAATTTTTGATTTATATCTCGCATTGGATAAGTAATATATTACTGAAGCTATATGCGAGCAGCAACCTGCAGTTCGGTTTCCGTTGGAGCAAGTACAGAAGTGATCGCTTATACCTTCACAGTCGTTTTTATTGGGCACATAACGTATGAAAATATGATATGTTTTTTTATTCATATGTCGCGACTTTATATGTATTCTTAGAATATCGTGTTCTTTTGAAAATTCAATATTAATTGACCCATCTGCATTTTGCAACTCTGCTAAGTAGCATATTGACTACTTTAATTGATACGAACCTCCAAAGAATATTTGTAAATCATTCTCTGTCAGCTCAGGAAAGTCCAATAAGTCATTACTTGATATATGTTTAAAGATGGTTTTGTTTCTTATTTTCAAAACTTATCCAATGCGAGATATAAATCAAAAATTATAAAACCAGCCGAAATTCTGACTAACATATTGGATAATTACCAGGGTTCGGAAAGTCGGGAGCTATTATTATACCTAAACTTTGGGCTCAGTGCCTACGCCGCGTCGATGTTGACTAGTATACTACACATACGTCCCATACATAGAAAAACTAAATGGCGCTCACCTGTGAACAGACCGGGAATCGAACCCGGTACCTCTGGTTTTCCGGCCCAGCGACTCAACCACTCGTCCACCGTAACACCCAGTAAACACCCTCAATCTTGCCATTTACTTTGAGTTCCGTATCATTCTATTTTAATAGGAATTAACCTAAAAACAAACATGCATGGCGTTAAAAACCAATGAAGAGACAACATGTTTCTTTCATATAAAATATTTGATAATTACTTAGACAATTTAACAATTATTAACGAAGACAGTGATGACGATTAATTAATAATTGTTTTCTACTTAAAAACTTACTTGTAACGTATAAATATACACAAAGTTATGTTAATAGGTTAATAATAGGAAAGAAAAAAATGTTTTTATAAATACAAATGAGTTTGATTCATACTTCTTTATCCCCGCCTTTTTCAAATCGGGCACGAGCAGCGGTCCGATCGCAAGCCATTGTTTATTAATAATGCAAGGCTCTTAGTAGGAGTTCAATGAATAGTACGCACCAAAGAGCCAATACATATTAATTTCGCAATGTTCCTTCTGGGGTAGGTCCATGAAACTTTTGTATAATGTAGAATATAAATTGGTTCATTTTTGAAAAAAAACGTGGCGTTGGTACCAAGAGCGGAACTTGTTATACAGAGGGATTCTTTTTTTATTTTTGTTTTTTTTACAAGAATTTAAATGGTTAGGGGGTTAATACTTTCTTAGCACATAGCTTTTAGTCTTATTAATATTTGTACAAAATTTTAAATTCGTCACTTTCATAGTTTAGGAAAAAATTATTAAAACAGTTTTGGGGTTAATCGGGTGTTTTTCACCCCCAGGGGGTACCAGAGGGATGAAACTTTGTGCAGAGTATAACCTTCCTAAAAGGCATCGTTTGACTACAGTTTCGGCCCAAAATCGCTGGGGGCAGTTTTTCCTAGGCTATCCTGCTACACCCTTTAAGTATTTATAAAGAACTCTCGGTGGGCGAGTCCGACTCGCACTCGTCTGGTTTTGATATGAAAATGTTGAGAAATAGTGGCAGAAAAAATATCGCCATGTTTAAATGGTTTATATGTATCTTTATTGCACAAAATAAGAAAAGTACAGGGTTTGCCAATGTCCTTATACGATTTTCGCTGGCATACATAGTTTTGGAGTAAAATTGCTTAAAAAATATCGCAAGTCGGACTCGCCCATCGAGGGTTCCGTATACATTCGTAGGTACCTAAATATATTAAAGTACCCTATACATTTTGATTCCCTTAGTAGTCTTATTTTTTTTATTTAATTATAAATTTAGTTTTCAGATTTTTCCCTATAATTGTAGTAAGACGGCCAATACCGTCTTAAATACTACAAGTATAGGAAAAAAATGTATTACTTGCCAAATTTCATAGTTCTAAGTCAACGGAAAGTACCCTTTGAATTTTGGTTTCCAGAGTGTCGAAATTTACGTTCTTTGTGGCATATACGGCCGTATCTTTTTTCACGTTAACTTAGAAGTTAGATTTTTCACAGTTTCAAGGGACTGTAGACCTGAGTATATGGTTTTATTTTCAGCTCGATACCTTCAGATGTTCCCGAGATAAAGGGTCTTAACAGACGGACAGGCAGACAACAAAGTGATTCTATAAGAGTTCCGTTTTTCCTTTTGAGGTACGGAACCCTAAAAAGTGTTGAATCCGAACTTCTCACCTCACGCGCTACTACTCGCGCAAGGCTTCTTAATATATTGATGGTTCTCAATGTCAAAGCACTCAAGACTATCCAATCCAAGGACCAACTGTGCCGAGAATCAGCTCTGAATATAAATGGGCAAGGTGGACACAAAGTTTGAAAGAGCATATCTACTTTTTGGAGTTTCTTGAAATTCAAAACCTTAATTCTCGGTACCTATTACACTTACAGTAAAAATGAAAAAAATCTAATTTATAGCAAATTTAATGTAGTTAATTTGTGCCAAAGATGTTACAGTGAAAAATGTAAAGTTCAAAAACGGCGAAAGTGTAAATTAATTTGTGTTGGATTCACTTTACAGTACTCTAACTACAACATACCAATACCAACAAATCAGAACTACATCATGCTTTGCGATTTTAGCATTTTAACGCGTCGATTTCCACTGCCCTCAATGTATTTTGTAATTTGTATTTTGTATTTCAATTAAAACTAATCAAAATACTATATTTTGTATTTTGTATTTCAACTACACGACCTCAAAGTATTTTGTATTTCGTATTTCAAATACCTGTGGAAAAGTATTTTGTAATTTGTATTTCAACTAAATCAAATCATGTATTTTGCCCAGCCCTGACGACCGGTCATATGCCCTTCACCCCCATCAACCTCCGATACCTTAACCAGGTTGTCAGACCACCTTGTGCGGGACTTCCGACGTCCTCCAGTTTGTGGTCTCCATTCGGGACCTAAGCCCCATCGGCCATCGATTCTCCGAGCTTTATGTCGAGCCCATTGCTCATGTAACTGGTAACGTTGTGTTTCAACACGATCACCGTCCCCACACAAATCTATAGGACTATGTCAAAAGTCCCAACTGTGCAAACAGTATAGGGAAGTGATCCCATAGTGGAAGCACGGACTCCTGAAAAAAACCATCATGACCCCATATAGGGGACACCGGGACAGGGAATGTGTTAACTTAAAAAATCGATGTATGTAACTAATTATTATACAATTTATTGGCTATAAAAGAATATATTTTTTTATGGCAAAGTAGAATTTCAGTTCTCTTCCAACCTTACCGGTCAAGCGTTCTTAATCAATATCACCAGGTTTCCCTCCAATATAATGAAACATTTACGCGACAATAAAAACATAACTGCACCATAAAGTTATCCAGCTGTAAGCTGAATAAAAGATCACGTAATATGACTTATACAGCGCAGGTAACGCGGGCCGAATGAGAGATGCAATGAGGGACAAATAAAAGTGCTTCTCCGCCATTGAATAATGTACGAACACGGAGTAACGCAGGAGCGGCGATGGCCGAGTCACAGGAGACAGCGGGAACCAACATCTCACTAGAGTCTGTGCGGAAGGAGAATAGGCGTGGCGAAAAACGGAACTAACCTAACCAGCATGGCATTATTTTTTGCAAATAAGGTAGAAAAGCATCACAGCGCCCCCAAATCTAAATCCTATTCTCTTTCCGCACAGACTCTAGCAAACTGTAAAGACGGATAAGTAGTCTAACTTCGGCCGTTTAGAAACGAGCGACACGTATTCGCACAGACGCGCAATGGCGCGTTTGTGTAAGTGCGATCCATACTGGAGCATTCTTAAATCTGTGCTTGTAGTGCGTTCGTTCACGACGCGCATACATACAAGCACGCGATATACCTTTTATGCCACACCTGGCCATAAAATGGCTTTTACCACACGCTACGCGAACGGAAATAGACGCTTTCTGCAAGTGTAGACATACTTAAAATGATGTAAACAACACGGGAGGTAATAAAGAAAGCCGTCGATCGCATATTTACGTCCCTCGCTTGCAGCTCGGGCCCCCAACATCTGCGATCTCGGCCTTTCTTTGTTTTACCACCCTAGTTGTGTAATGTACTATTGTATGAACAAAAATTACTGCTATTATTATGAGATTTTGATTGAGATGTTGAATTTACGAATCAATTTTGTCTGCATTTCACTGGCATTTTAGCGACCCATCCACATTTTTTTTTTTTTGACGGTGGGAAAATGCATTACGCATACCCCCCCGGGGCCTAGGGAGGCCCGATGTTGGTTGGGGGGGTTATGTGGGACTCACTCCTCTCGCTCACCCTCTGCTAATCAGAGGGGGGGAGGAGCATACCCACTAAAAACCCACCGGCGTTTCTCCGCACTGCCGTTTTGGGGGCACTATGGGATCGTAGCATTTCTACCATGTGTGCCCCCCGGCTGCCCTGGCTTTTACGACGCCAGGGCTCCCGCGCCAATGGAGGGAAGGATCGGAAACCGCCACGATCCCTCCCCCAGACGGGTGGAGTCTACTTGTGGGCCCCTCACCCACACTCCACTAGGGGTTGAGGCGAGCGAGATATTGCGCTCGCCTCCTCCCCATCCGTCTACGCCGGAGCGGGAGCGCCTGTCGCCTATCTTCGCGCTCCCGCTCCATGGCCTCCTTCTGCGAGATTACAGTGTCGCAAAAGGAGGCCACCGCCTCCCAGGACCTCTCGCTGTCCAGCATGGTCGCCACGATGCTGTGCAGCGAGAGGTGACCCATCCACCTTGGCACAAGATCTGATGTAGGTTGCCGAAAGTCGGTGAGGCAAAAAATGTGCCACCGTTTGTTATGGAAACCTTTGGGCGTGACCCATGATCAGCAGTGGACGTCTCAAGGTTGAAATGATGATAACCTTAGTGCAAGTGAAAAGTACTCTGGTTTGCCCCTCGTCTAAAGTACCTAAATTATATTTTTAAAATGAATAGGTGCGTGAAAAAGGGACAAAAGGTATCGTCCAAAGAGGCTGGGCTGATATCACGACTCATCATTTCGTGCCTGTCAATCACTGACTCGCTACTCATGTATTATCAAACCGCGATTAGAATACGATTGAGCACATATGTAATTTTTGAATGAATACATGAAATGACATTGTCAATGGTAGAGTATGCACTATGAAAATGTGAAAAAAAAACATAAATTACATCGTCACTACTTTAAAAAAACTCGTATCTGATACCGTCTTCAGGTAAAAACTCAGTAAGAGTATATGAAGTTCGTATGGAGCTTTGACGTTTTTCTCTAAGACGTTTTCAGATACGAGTTTTTTTCAAAGTAGTGACGATATTACCTCTTTGGCGGCCGGTTAGTGGGTAAGATGGTGATAGTAGTCCGGACGGACCCTGCACAAGGTCCTACCACCTGGAAACCTACCTACACCGACTATTCTGTGCCTTTTTTTTATTTTTCTTTGGTTGGTCTGTGTCCCGTTTGGTCAAAGTTGGCCACTGTGGGGAATCGAGAGTTGTGCCCCTCCGAAGGAGAGGGGCACAATAGTACATTGTGTATCAAAGGCGGTAAGTAAGGAATTACAAACGAGTGTTTGTTACAAGGCCGAGGCGAAGCCGAGGGCTTTAAAAACACGAGTTTGTAATTCCTTTACCGCCCGTGGGACACACAATGTTTTTCATCACACTTGTGAGGAAATCTGATTAAAATAACCTTACTTAACCTAAATAAAATTGTAAAACTGACAGTGACATTAGTAACATAATATCCATAGACAATGCGACAAGTCACGATCGGAAACCATAGTGATTTTATATTTGCAAAATACTGAAATTACACTATTTAAACATTTAATTAATGTTACAGAAATATGTGTTTACATGTATTTGCAATAACAGTTCTCTTTAAATAAATATTTCAGTAATAAAAGTTAAAAAAGTAGGTTGGCGTTTCCTTTGAACATGACAAATAAGAGTAAAACAGAACCAGCGTTTCAAATTTAAAAAGAAAACCATTACGCCCTAGGGCGTAATAGGTCATTTACGGCCCGCAAAACCTACGTTTAACAACACCATTTTCGAGCAAGTGTGAGGACTAACTATTCTGTGCTGTTATTTACTGCATGCGCAATCAGTACAGTCAGACACTCATTCTGCTCACCGCTCCGCTTCCCGCCCCGCTCGTCACCTTGCCGCGCTGAATTCAATCAGTTTCGCCCGCAAGGTGATCCGCGCTAAGGGCGCGTGCATAAATAAAGCGATTCGCGTCCGCCCTCATTCCGCGGATGGAGCGTGCGTAACTTATTGCCTCGTCTGAGATGGATGGACCCGGAGGCTGTGCGTAATCAGCGATCGATTTGAGATTCAGTACCAACATTGAGAAAAGAGTTTTTCGAAGGAGAGAATTCGATTTCGGAATTATTTACCAGCATTGAGCACTACATCTTTTAATATTTTTTTTTAATATAGGTATAGAAACACAATAGTACATTACACAACTAGGGTGGTAATACAAAGAAAGGTCGAGATCGCAGATGTTTGCGGCCCGAGCTGCAAGCGAGGGAAGTAAATATGCGATCGAGGGCTTTCTTTATTATCTCCCGTGTTGTGTACATAATTTTATTTCTACACTTGGCCAGAAAGCGGCTTTTTTCGTACGCCTAGCGCGCGGAAAAAGCCACTTTATGGCCGGTATAAACTATTATAAAACACCACAAGCGAGTTTAATATCACCAAAAAAGTCACATTACCGGGGATTCGGCTAGGATTCATGATGTCGTCTTTTTCCTTGTCATACAAATGGAAAGAGATATCAACACGAATATAGATAAATTACCGAGAGCACGGAATTGCATATGTAGTGGTATTGTGTGTTGACAGGCATTCTATATTTGTATTTTCAATTATCCCATACTATGAGCATAAATAAATATTTTTACTAAAAAAAAACCCAACCGCGGTGCACTTTAAAAGTGCATAAAATCCGCCATTTTGTTTATTTTAACAAACTTCATACCCGTGACGAATCTAATGATGTATCATTTATCAAAATCGTTTGTGCCGTTGAGTAGTTACAAGCGGACATAGGAACGGACATACATACATACCAGTGGCGTGGCGTCCAAACAACTCGATTCCCACCGACTTGCCTAATATCTGGCTTTTGACCATCTTATTCTAGAGCTCTTAAGGAAAATGTACGCCAAATCTGCACTACATTTGTGCAATTGCAAGCTCTCGATAATTCATCTATACCTAACTACTCGTGGAATCCCAATGGGGTTTCCTCTATACTATTAGCGTTACTTTATATGTTCGAATGTATCGTTTGTCCTCATTTTTAATTCACATAATTTTCCCCTAGCTTAAACGAAAAATATTTCAAACAATCTTTCACGTAAGTCACTTAGAATAGGTTAGGTTACGTTAGGTTTCCTTTATAATTATTCTGTAGGCTTACGATGCTACGCTTTGTCGCCCGATAAATAAATGATAAAGCACCCGTTACTCTCACACACTATTCGTCAGAACGTGACGGATGCTTTATCATTTATTTATCACGCGATAAAGCGTAGTCATAAGCCTACTGAAAAGTCGATAGTTATAGGTAGTTTCACGAGAGTTGAGGCCACGCACACAACAACACTGTCATGTAATGACAGCGGGATTTTGAAATAACTGTTCTTTTTTCGTACCGATAGCCGGTTCAACAGTGAATTGCAAGATAGACCAAAAGGTTTCTTTAAACTATAGCATTGTGTTTACTCACTCATTCATTTCATTCATTCACTGTTTTTGCAATGAGTACTTCATGTAGCTGTGTGTTCAAGGCATTCACCTCAACTCTCATGGAACGACCTATAGTATCTGTAAAGTAACTAATTACATTATGCGGAAAGAGTTTTCGGACGATACTTTCGGGTAAATAAAATTATGGTACCTAAAGCAAGAGAAACATTTTCCCCACCCAGTTACGCAGGTAATCAGACGCTCGCCTCAATCGCACTAAAGCCCCATTTAGACGGATTGAGCTCGTATGCGAGTTTCATTTCATTGTGGCGTTTGACCGATCCATTGAACTCATCGTACCTAGCTAGCCCGCAATGTAATGAAACTCGCATACGAATTCTCGCCTCGTCGAAATGGGGCTTAAGGCTAGACGAATGACGCCGCGAAACAATTCACTTAGCGAGATCGATGCGCGAAGCCCGGAGCCATCGGAAGGATCAATCCGGTAGTAAATAAAAACGGTAGCTTAAGGTGGTTCGAATTAGGGAATGCGATCCGGGTACGCGAAAACCCGAGTACCCGGGTAACTGGTAAAACCCGGGAATTTTGACTCAGAACCCGGGTTAAAAAAGACCTAGTAGGTCATTATTAAAAATTATGCATGTATCGTTTTATTTTAATAGTATTTTATGCAACAGTTGTATAAATAGGCTCAAAAAATGCGAATTGCACGAGTTGCAATACGAGCCGCGATAGCGGCGAGTATCGCAAATAGAGACGCAATGAGCGTTTTTTGACTTAATTATACAACGTTGCGTACAATACTTTTTCTACGACTAGGTTTTAAAATATAAAATACAAAATTAAGCACAACCTTTAAACAAGGCAAATATGACGTATGACTGACAGTATGTGTCTATGGTAAAAAAAAATTGAAATATACTCGCTAGTGACACGCAGTGATTATAATAAAAGTACTTTTTTATGTTGCCATCAATGAATTTAGTTCGGAAAGTTTTGTTTTTCTTAAAAACCGTAGGAATTTAATTGTTTGTGAAGTTGGTAGTTGTGCATTTTTATCGTAAAGTTAGAATTGAGCGCTTAATCCTTGACCTAAGTTTAACCTAGGTTTAGAAGTCTGTGGCTGCTAGCAGTATCGTAATGTGACTATAGCGATACTAGTGCTGTTATGGGGAATAGAGTATAGACTTCTCTGAACTCATATTATGTATGTTCTTATATTAGTGTTCGTGACCAAGTAAAAGACAGATAAAAGTACAGGAGTAGAAAAAGATAATAAACAAAATCTATCGTCGGCCGCCCACGGAGAAACATCACATGCTTGCTTATCTTACTTAACACGGCAAGGTCATTGTAGGTAACGCAACCCGGGTAACTAATTTAATTTAGAGTCGGCTAAAACCCGGGTTTCATATTTGACCGGTTATTGCATTCACTAGTTTGAAACGGTCGATTTTCCATACAAACATAAAGAGGGCAATTATTGCTTTCGCGACATCAATCGTGGTTGCGATATATCATTTTATAGCTAAATACATTTTGTCTTCGCGAAATTACATGGAGAAGTTGCAAAAAACAGAATTAAAGTCAGCACCATATTATCATCAAATGATGATAACCAAACTTTTCGCAAAAATATTTATTTATGCCACACCTGGCCATAAAGTGGCAAAAAGCCGCTTTCTGGTCAAGTGTAGACATAAAATAATGTACACAACACGGGCTTTCTTTATTACCTAATAAAGAAAGCCCTCGATCGCAAATTTACGTCCCTCGCTTGAGTCTCGGGCCGCAAACTTCTGCGATTTCGGCCTTTCTTTGTATTACCACCCTAGTTATATTTATGTAATGTACTAATTTTTGAGTTTTACGAGTAATGCGATTATAATTATAAAGTTCTTATAATCTTTATCTTGAAACAAAACATAATAGACCATGCATATACTTAATACCTATATGCAAGTTAAATAAAACACAATATAAAATGCTCTAACCATATACAGTAGGTAGGTAGCAAAAAGAAAAATACCTAATTTCGCGCAGGATTTTAGCAATATCGGCGGAACTTCGTAATAAGCTGTGTACGCACTCCGGCGGATCAAGTGTACGATAAAACTCGGTTATTGAGTACACATGGTAATTTATGTGGGTCCGCACGGTCCCTACGAGGTGACAAGTGCGCGCGTGCTTTTTATCGTCGCCCCCGCCCGTGGCCGCCGCCAGCGGAGGTGACGACAATTCACAGTTTTTAGTAGAAAGCTATATGAGAGGAAACTTCTCAAATATTATACATTTATAGGTTCATTTACTTATAGCAGTTTCTGTGTTTTTGATGCCTTTGTATTTTCGTTTTTAAGGATCTCCTCAAATATTAAAAACCAATAACTAATCATCATCATCATCATCCGAATCCGATCCGATCGAATTATTGCCGTCGCTGGTGGGCATTTACGTGACTGATATACCTAACTAATCTTCGCCATGTGAGCACACCATTGTCGACATTATACGCAATGTTCGCCCGTGTTCGTGCCTTCTGCATATTGCGTTTATCGTCTAGCTCTCTCTTACATCGCTCTTCAAACTCAGCGACTTAATATTTACGAGCTTTATCCACTCTGGCCGATTTTTTACCAAACGCTCCCAGTGCAAATGGTCCACGTCGTACTGCTTCATTTCTCTTTTTATTATATCCTTGTACTTACAGCAGCTGACCACCAGATTTCCTGTTGCCCTATAGCTCAGAATAGAAAATTCTTTAGGCTGTCCTGTCATCGCATATGCTTGACACATGTCCGCACCTTCGAAGTTGATGCCTTATGATGTACGCTTCTATGCCGCTGACGTTAGCCTGCCGTAAAACTACGGTATTCCTCACACGGTTATAACATCGGATGTTCATGATATTCCTTAGACACTTTATGTGGAAACGGTCCAGTTTGTAGTACAAGCACTATGTCTCAGAGGAGTATAAAAGGTTAGGAAGAACTATCGCCATATATACTGACACTTTAGTGGCTAGTTTTAGCTCGTGAGAGCAGAAGACCTTCGCTCTCAACTTACCAAATGCTGCAGCGGCAGCGCTGATTCGGTTGTTTACCTCAGAGCAGAGCAAATCCCACCAATAAATGCGAAAGTTGATGAAGATGTTTGGATGTTTAGATATTTGGATGTTTGTTACTAAATAAGTAATGGGGTAGCGACTGGATGGATTGAGCTGAAATTTGGCATGCAAGTAGACCAAGTCCTGGATTGAAATATAGGATACTTTATATCCCAGTAAAGAGTTCATTTAGGGCAGTAGCGGGAATAACGCTGGTGAAACCGCGGGTAAATGCTAGTAACTAATAAGGATAGATTAACGTTCTTCCCGATGCCGATCAACTCCTGTCGCTGCCTTAGTCCCGGCGGCGATAAAGCAGCCCACGACTAGGGCGTGCAGAACCGGGAAATTTTAGTATGAGAGAATCGGGAATTCCCGGTGCTGCCATAATAAAATTTCCCGGTTCTTCACGCCCTACCCACGATATAGCGCCCACGCGGCGCCGCGCCACCTTTATGTCGACGGCACCCGCGCGACACTTGCACTACTCGCTCAACTGTAATTAACGTTACTTCCCGATGCCGATCAGCTCCTGTCGCTGCCTTAGTCCCGGCGGCGATAAACCGGCCCGCGACATAGCGGCCACGCGGCGCCGCGCCACCTTTACGTCGACGGCACCCGCGCGACACTCGTACTACTCGCTCAACTGTAATTAACGTTACTTCCCAATACCGATCAGCTCCTGTCGCTGCCTTAGTCCCGGCGGCGATAAACCGGCCCGCGACATAGCGGCCACGCGGCGCCGCGCCACCTTTACGTCGACGGCACCCGCACGACACTCGCACTACTCGCTCAACTGTAATTAACGTTACTTCCCAATACCGATCAGCTCCTGTCGCTGCCTTAGTCCCGGCGGCGATAAACCGGCCCGCGACATAGCGGCCACGCGTCGCCGCGCCACCTTTACGTCGACGAAACCCGCGCGACACTCGCACTACTCGCTTAACTGTAATTAACGTTACTTCCTAATACCGATCAGCTCCTGTCGCTGCCTTAGTCCCGGCGGCGATAAACCGGCCCGCGACATAGCGGCCACGCGGCGCCGCGCCACCTTTATGTCGACGGCACCCGCGCGACACTCGCACTACTCGCTCAACTGTAATTAACGGCTTCAAACAAAGTGCATGGTTTAAGGGGAGTTTCAATAGAGGAACAAAACTCAAAAAGTGTTTTTCTGTGTTAATATGTTTTAGGTGTAAATATCTACTCTAAATATTTGTCTATCTAAATAGGTATGTAGGCACTTAAGTGAAACTGTAACAAGTATAACCATATGAAATCAAACAGGCAGGGGCCTGATCCAGCCATTACGCTGGCTGCGTTCGCCCTCTGGATTGTTATGCTGATTCGTTGAGTGAGGAACGAGCCAGCTCTGTGGTCCCCAGTGGTCTGGAGCTTTTGGCGGAGTTTCCTTACCATCTGGGCATCTGGACTCCACAGCCCGAGAGTCTCGATCTCGACTGCAAAGGCCGCAAATACATGCTGATCTGATTGGTGTAATACAATGGATGAGACGCTGCTACTACTGCAGCCACGTGATCATTAAACCCGTTTATTGCTTAACCCAGTAGCTCGGCACTTGTACATATTTTGTTATTTCCAAATAAATACGATCAATTAGCTATGTTAAAAAGCTAATCAGCTCTAAGCCAATACGTGCCTTTAAGATGTGTCGTAAGCCGGCTTAATAAGACGATTACTAGTTACTCCTCCATATATCTCCTACAGCCGAAATATATACCTTAAGCTAACCACAGTAGGTTGCTATTCCATTGTTATCGTCAAGTGAGATACGAGATTTTAAAGTTAACCACTTAAGTACCAAGCTACGGGCTTCGTGAGGGATCAGGTACTGAGAGGATTAGTAGCAGATGTTGTTTTAACAGGCGTTAACGATGTATTACATGAGTTAACTTCCGAACACCTTTACCCCGCATAGTGTTTGCGAGGCCTTAAAAGAATTCAATTTAAACTGTGACAAAACTGCTAGGCATATAGTCGCCGGGCAGCGTTCGCGAATACTACTCATGATTAAGGGAATGCCGAATGCTCCCGAAACATGTCGAGTGGATGTCTCGTCTTTTGTACAACGTGAGTGATCCGTTTTTAATTCAATATGTTTGAGTCTCACGGTAGTTTTCTGAGTAAAATAAACCAAATACGCTACCTATATATTGGTAAACATTCGATTCGCCGGCTAGCCGAGGAAAGTGAACGGCATTCACTTGCGAAATGCATTTACGTGTGCTTTTCTATTTCAGGCACGTAACTAGCGATGGTAGGGCCAGTTGCATCCCAAATGCAACGTTTTGGAATTCAAGAAGTTTCTGTAAAAATAGTACATTACTACAGAGCCGGGGAAGCACAGACCATGGGAGCGCGCGACACGTACTCACACAGAAGCGCGATAACACGTCTGTGTGAGTGCGATCCATACTGGAGCATTCCTATTTCTTTGCTAGATGTGGGTGCGTACACGGCACGCACACATTCAAGCGCGCGATGTACCTTTTGTAGGTGGAAAAAATAATCTTACTACTTATTATACTGTACTTACCACTGGTATGAAGTCTAAATCAAAAATCGCCCTTAGACTACACCTACAGCTGCAACATTACACTGCCCGTGCGAGTACTAACCGTGCAAATGCCGTGCAAGTACTTCGGAGCCACACTGCAAGGCGAGTTACTTGGGTACCCGGCATTCCGTATTCGGCATGTGTGCACACGTCACGTCCATTGCTTTATTTCGCTATGTACGTGCACTAGTTAAATAAATTTGAATCCGCATTAAATAAGTAACTATCTAGTGGTAAGTCCTTTAAAAGTTACTGTAAGTGGGAGTTTTTACACTTGCATGTTTTACTTAACCAAAACTTACAAAGTTACTGTTTCATATATGCTATAAGCCATTCAGTAAAAAAGATTTACTTATCCTTTACAGCACAAACAAAAACTGAGCGTATAACAGACGAACTTATGGCCATAGGTCATTGTTTACCAGTCAACCTTAGGGTAAAGCAACTTGTAACTATTCATGAAAAATGTCTTCAAGGACGATCTTTCGAAATTCGTTACAGAATTTAAATTTCGTTCACCTGCTCTGGTGGCAAACATCTTTAAATCAGTACCTTTGATAGTGGCCGCCTCACCTAGTTTAATATAGATGGCGGGCCCTTTGTTTTGCACGTGTAAGCCCCATTTTTCTAAATGGATCCGGGGCTTATCCGCAATCTCATTTGCGGAATCCGCCGCCGCTCTCCGACGCGAATTACTCAATTTAATGCACAAATCCGCTATTTTTCGCCCATTATTACCTACCCTAATGGATCCCCAATTATTAAATTATTCTTTTTGCGGGTTTTATGGGATCAGCGGACCTGGAGATAGGTTAGATTGAGGGGATACCATTTAAATGCAAAATAAGGCTAAAACAGTAACAGTAATATATACCAAATAAGTAGGTACCTATACACTACGGCACACATACTCTTCGTCATAGTGCTAAAATTATTGTTTTATTTTAACACGGAGGTGTCGATTAGCCTTTAAATCAGGGTTTCCATGTGTGGTCCATAGACCCAGGGGTCCGTGATACGAGAGCCGGGTGTCCGTGTTTATGCATACAACATAAAATTTCATGTGCCCTTGATTTTCTTTTTCTCTGATTATATTCGGAAAGGGTCTATAAGGTTTTCGAAATAATGTAGGGGGTCCGTGACCAAAAAAAGATTAAGAAACTCTTACTTTAAAGGTATTGTGTTTCTCCTTGTACTGTACAATTACTAGTCCGCAGATCTTTATGTCGAAGAAAAATGCTACACTATACCTCCAGTACAACTATTTCGCACGACAGATCTCACTCATCTGTACTTCTAGCATAACTGTGACACGCGACTCTTTATCGTGCGACAAATACTACCATCTTTTTCCACTCGATATAGTGTGACAGTGACAGGCCATGCTCTGTCGCGCGAGAAACGAAGTTGCGGCCAGTTATGCTAGACAGCGTCTCACTGACTGAACTAACTCAACTGATGTATTGTAGATGCTCCAGCAACAAAAATCAGAATAACGATAGGTTCCCTCATCATCTTCATTATTTTTTGTGTAGGTCGTGAAGTGGTGGCATTATCATCAGGGGCGGTGATGAGACTGTATTCCGAGACATTAAGCCCCATTTCGGCGTGAGCGGGACGGGTCATTACCCCTGATTCAGTGCGCTACTACGGGAAAAGTCACTCGCTTTTCACAATGTTTTCCTTTAGTAAACAGCCAGCCTGTTGCAGCCAAATGCCTTAAAATAAATAGCCGGACAGAACCTCGGCAACAGCGAACTGAAGCCATTTTTAATAAGCCGGCTGCTTGTACTTACGAGCCGCACGCGCACATCAACTAGTTTTTTCTATTGCAAGCAGCACGCACACATAGGTAGGTATAGCTTGGCAACTTCGTTGGTGACACTCACATATGTGCTTTTTGTTATGTGCAGCCGTATCTACTCACACAAGTTACCGCCAACACGAACGGGGGCCTCCGGAGGCTGCTTCCGTCGGTCGTCGTTCGTGTTGGCGGTAACTTGTGTGAGTAGTTACGGCTGCACATAACAAAAAGCGCACATGTGAGTGTCACCAACGAAGTTGCCAAGCTATAGGTAGGCTTATTAAACATGTTTCAGTTCTTTGTTAGCGAGACTCCGTCCGGCTATTTATTTTAAGGTCTTTGGGTACAGCCACCATCGCCTACTATTAAATAGTCATTAACATCCAAAGCGCCAGATATATCGCAACACATCTTTATTAATATAGGCACAAATATGTGTGATAATATCTATATTAAGTATATAGCGCTTTGGATCTTATACTATTTGATGCTAATTGGACACGTACTTAACTCGAAATTCCGCGTATGATACATACTCGAAACATAAAAATTACTTCATGGAAACCAGTTTATCTAATAAAAATCCAGTTATCAAATCAACTTATATATTTTTCACTATAAAACGAGCAATAATTGTACATTATGATACGAGTGTCATACGACGTTTTTCAACATACTTGGGAATAAAAAGATAAGATAATACTTATCATTTAAAACTTGTATTTTTGTATTTATCTTGTGGGTTGTTTAACAACACCTCTAGGGATGGTGTAATGCGGAGCGCTGACTTCAATTTACCTACCACCTCGTTTGGTATCATTTTCGTATGTAAGGAGAAGACAACCGTAACTTGCCGACATAATTTACAATCTTTCAACTCACGACCATTTTATACGACAGGGAAAAATCATATATGTACAATATTAGGTCGATGAAAGTGTGGTGAAAATGTCCCGAGAACCCGTAGTACCGCGACGGTTGGATAATCATGGTCTAATAGCTCCAGCTAAGACTTTGTCATGTAAACGAGCGCTTTACTGCCCCGACAAGCGACCGCTCCATCTGGGGTCAGCCATCTTGGTTATGATTTTAAACTGACGTCACATCAGTACGGCGGAAAAGGAAACCAGTGGATGCACCAATAGGTACCCGTAGAGGGTCTACTTATCTATGATTAGAGAGTTCATAGATTTGTCTATGCAGTTTTGGAGTATTATAATCACAAATATTTGAATTTCGAATAATAGTCTATAGTCATATCAGGTTTATTGAGAGCCGGATAAAGCGTCAGATGCGAGGGGACAGGTAGCTTAACGAAGTTATTGGCCCAATAATAAAATTATATAGAGGTAAGTACCTTCCTTAGGACATCCCTAGTGATTTTCTTCGTAAAGTATAAAAAATATTTGGCGCACTGTTTAGATTCTCACTACTTTTACTCTATGCCTCTTATCTTACTTGTATACAGTGGCCCAAAATAATCAACAAAATGCAGTAATTAAGACAGTTTTATTGAATCAATTCGATGAGCCTTCCTAATACTTGATGAAATTCAATAGCACAGACACTAAAATTCCCCTTCTTTCCCACCGTCCACCTCCCGAGACCACCTGGGTGAACCGTTGAAAATTTTTTTTTACTACCGTTCACCTTTGATCACCTGGGTGTACCATGGAAAATTTTTCATTTCCACCGTACACCTTGTTATCAATACGGCGTACCTACCTATTATCAAAACTTCAGATTTCAAGTTTATCTATAGACATAATTTCAATATGGCATTGACAACTATTCCGGTTACTTATGGTTCTTATTTATGTATATACATAAACATGGCAAAATTAATTAAATAAATTTCAGAGGTGGACGGTCACCAATATAAATTATACGATATAATTGAGGGTGAACGGTAGTAAAAAAATGTTGAGGTTCACCGAGGTAGTCTCGGAAGGTGGACGGTGGGAAAGAAGGGATTAATTCCCGTGTCGCGAATAATCAGTGCTCTAAACTCCCCGACAGAACTGAAAAACAATGAAAGAACCTCCACCAGTATTAGCATAAACTGAAGGGTAGCTTTGTGATGGTAATGGCGACCTCGCCCCGCGCGTAATGGGGCTCTTAACACCGCTTCAATTACAATATTGTCTTTGTCTTCATCTTCCCTCAGGGCTCGTGTTGTGCGCCTAATCTCCATCCTGCACTAGAAAGTAAGACTCGTGTGATTTCTCAGGACTTAATCTGAACTGGACACAAATCTTAAGGCAGTCAGATTTGATTTGGGAAGAAATGGAAAATAGGAAATGTAATGAACGAGATATTTAAGTATGTTTAATTCACTAAAACATGAAAATAACACAGAATACCTTCTTAAAGTACAGACCGTCTCTTTGATCTTGATGGCCGCCGATTTACATGACTATAATAGTACATTACACAACTAGGGTGGTAAAAGAAAGAAAGGGCGAGATCGCAGATGTTTGTGGCCCGAGCTGCAAGCGAGGGACGTAAATATGCGATCGAAGGCTTTCTTTATTACCTCTCGTGTTGTGTGCATAATTTTATGTCGACACTACCAGGTGTGGCATAAAATTAAATAATGACCTAAGGTAGACGTCCGAGTGCTCGACACTGTCCCAGTAGTCGCCATCTTTAATGTTAAGTCATTAGCTATAGAGTGGATAGCAGGGTGTCCGACTACTGGGCATTAGCGTGTCAAGCACTAGGACATTTACTGTACTTAACTCACAAAATAACCACGTGATAGCAGGCGACATCTAACACTTGTAACGACCGAAGATCGAATTCCGCGCTGACATCACGTAGTCTAAATAGGTTTGTCACGAATAAAAATAGCAAAGCGCCATACTGAGTATGCCGACGAGGGTCGGACTCGAGGATCACATAATTAAGGGTTTGCCAGTCGAGCCCCTGCCCTATATATAGTATGCCATCCACTATTATACAAGGCTCGTAGGGAAGGCCAAATCGGGACCGTCTAAAATGTGGAGTGACCCAGACCTGACATGGATTGGTATTCAGCCTTAATCAAATCGGCGGCTCTCTCACCAATCATGATGGCAGGAATATTCGTATTCCCGCTAGGAATCGTTGGCATGATAGAAGCATCCACTGCCCTCAGCCCAGAGAAACCGTGCACCTTCAAAGTCTCATCGACCACCCCATCAGGTCCCATCGCGCAGGTACCCACAGGATGCAGCAACGAATTCGGTGTGTTCCTAGCGTAACATCTCCAATAGCTATCGGAACCCCATTTCAACCCTCTACATTCCTTCACATTTAATCTCGCAACTTTCCCTCCCACTTTTCTGAAATAAGACGTTTTCGCCAAACGCGTGATATACTTGATCCCTTCAACCATAACGTTTAAATCATTTTTATCCCTATAATACCCCAATTCTATAAGCGGGCTGTCGAGAGGATTTTTGCTCCGCAACTTCACTTGGCCTCGGGATTTTGGATGTAACAGAACCAAGAGGGTGTAGTCGATTTCGTTATAAATATTGGCATTGCCTATCGATGCGCAAAAAGTGGGATCATAGTTGGTTATGCTAGAGCAACCAATCGCTACAAATGGTGACGCACCGGCTCCCATGTGGATGTTAAACGACTGGAACTGAGGTTTGTCTTGTATTATATAATTAGCAGACGACATATTTAACTTGAACAACCCCACCTGGATTGGCGTAGGATAAGAATTTAACTCTGAAACAACGGCTAAATTTTGAACTGATGACTGTAATCCTCTTTGGCCTTGAAACACCACAGGAGTTAACATATGGTCGTGAAGATTCATGCCTACTGGAAGATCAGAGATTACTTCGATATTTAGATGATCTAGCTCGGTCCTAGGTCCTATACCAGAAAGCATCAAAAGTTTTGGCGTGTCTATTGTCCCCGCTGACAATACTACCTCTAAATTGGCATAAACGTTTACAACTCTTCCGGAATTGCTCAGTACTTGCACTCCAAAAGCATGGCGCATATAGGGATCGACTAGCACTTTTGTGACTCTAGAATATTTGGCTATTTTAATATTAGGTCTGTCTGTAATCGGCTTTAAGTACGCTTCCGCTGTGCTAGATCTCCGTCCTCCGGCAAATGTGAAATGCGGCTTGGAAGCGCCAAAAATTTCAGGTCCGTAGTTCTCGAGAACTCTTTTCACTCCTATTTCGTCCAAAGAATTAAGCATCCTCTCATTCGCAGTTTCAAAGTAAGGATTTTGGATAGGTCTCGATATCGCGACCGGTCCTTCTGCAGAATGGAGATAGCGGTTTCGTTTTAATACTTTTTTGTCAGTCATACGTTCTAGTTTTTTGAAGTAGTGCAATACAGTATCCCAGTCCCAGCCTGGAGCTTTTCTGTCCCACTCGTTATAGTCTTCGGGCACTCCTCTAGCGTAGATCTCATAGTTGTTGGAAGAACAGCCTCCAAGCATCTTGCCCCGAGTCAGGAATATGGTGCGGTTGGAATGGGAACTGCCCACTCCTTCGTCCAGCGAGGCCTTGTAGTCCCAATCGGTTTCAGTGTGCGCCAAAAGTGCGAACAGACTGGGAGACTGAAAACATAAAGGGCAATACATGACATAAATTTTCCAAATATCAAATTGTATCCAAGTATTGAACTGTCCAAATGAAACAGCAATTTGTTCTAGAACGACTACCTATATTCCTGTATAAGGACGATGATTCATCAACGATGAATGTCAAACGGTATGTTTCGTCACGAAGTGGGCAGGTTATAGGTATGATTAAGTATGAAATAAACATTTTGATGCATCCGTCAAAACATTTATTTATATAGTATTAATGCACAATCATTGTAGGCTTAGAAGTTACGCCCCAGCACTGTTCATAATTGTATGTTAATTAAAATCTGCCGGATACAAAGTCAATGTCAAAGTTTAGTATTGAACTTTGACGCAAACAGTCCTTGCATGTTTTTGTCAACAAAATATCGATATGAAAAATAAAACGTCGATCTGGCCAAAGCTGAATTAATTAACAATCAAGGTGAAGAAGGAACCAGTCGAAATGTTGCATAATGTATGATGCCTGCGTGCACGCATTTGTGAATGAGCGCGTAACATTGACCCAATCCTGCGTTATCGGATATGTCAAGAAGTTGACCGACTTAACTCGAATTAACACAAATTGATCGATTGCACATTGCAATAAAGCAACTTAAACGGATTAAATCGCGTATATTACTACATTTTTTAAGTCCCGACGTTTCGTAACCCTTTTCAGCGTTCGTGTTCGCGGGTAGACTGAGAATATCATAAATTTTCCCCTGTCAAAATTACCGTTGTGCAAACCTAGGGTAGGTTTTAAGAAATACAAATTTGAAATTTATGATTTTGATGAAATTGAAAATATAGAAAAACTGACAGTTGTTTATTACAATACCAAAGAAAATTTTGAATACTTAGATAAAAATTAGTACCTACTCGTTTTGTACATAATGCATTGTTATTTTAGTTTAATTATAATTATTAAAGTTTTATTTTCTTTTAATATTTCTATTTAAGGTGTATCTCTATTAATATCTACGCTTGACATTCATGACGTAAAAATAGCTCACCCCTGCCGAGATCTGTTTATTAGTTAATGTATGTACCACACTGGCCGTTGGCGGGTCGCCCCAACTTCAATGAGCAACACGCGCCAGTGCAGCACCTCGCTGAGCACCATTGCTCATTAGAATAATAGTAGTACGAACAGAAGAATAGATGGCGCTCACATCAACGTCCATACATAGAGCGTCATCTCCATACAGTCCTACATAGCGCTATCGAAGTTTCTATACACACTTTCTATATATGACACTGTCAACCATCTTCCTTCGGACCCCAGTCCGACCAACTCAGGGTGGTCTGGCTAACGAACTGGTTCGACCCCAGGGAACGCCACGGCCAACCACCCGGTCCGACAATCGCTACGCCCAGGATGGGTTGCGAGTTTGTCAGTTTCAAAAAAAAAATAAAAAAAATTAATAATAAAAAAAATAAATAAATAAAAAAAAATAAAAATAAATCTTCCTTCGGATTTGGATCCCCATTCACAACACCCGCCTAAAGAGAAATCTCTCTATTGTCCAACCGTCAAGCGTTGTCAGCCGTGTCTATTTGTCTACCACAAAAAAGAAGAAAAGCCGGCAACGCACCTGTGACTCTCTTGGTGTTGCAGGTGTCTATGGGCGACGGTGATTGCTTACCATCAGGCGACCCGTCTGCTCGTTTGCCCCCTATTTCATAAAAAAAAAAAAACAAGTTTATTAGTTAATATAGTTACCACGCTGGCCGCTGGCGGGTCGCCCCCAGCTTCAATGAGCAACACGCGCCAGTGCGGCACCTCACTGAGCCGGGCCGCCAACGCAGCCCCCGCGGAGCCCGCACCCACCACGATGAAATCGAACTTATCGCCATCTGCAAACAATCAGTCTACATAAATCACATACTTATTGTGACTTGAGAATTAATCCGAGAGACCTACGAAAAAATCTACCACTACTTGCTAATATGTTATTATCAACAACCTAAAAAAATGGAACTGTCTCCACAAATCAACCTAGACCTGTAAATACTGAAATCTGTACTGTGTCTTTTGACTCGTCACGAGACTCATACAACGTAAATTAGCATTGCTCACTGTCATTGGTGTCTAAATAAGTCATTAGGATCTGTCAAAAAGTCAGTGTTACAAATTTTATGCCACACCTGGCAAGAAAGTGGCTTTCCTAAAATTATGTACATACACAACATGGGAGGTAATAAAGAAAGCCCTCGATCGAATATTTACCTCCCTCGCTTGCAGTTGGGGCCGCAAACATCTGCGATCTCGGCCTTTCTTACTTTTACCACCCTTCTTGTGTAATTCTAGCATAATCTCTACAGTTGCACTATATGGATACCTACTAATCCTTGCCTAAACTGGTTTCGTGACGGACAAACATGCAAAAAAATGCAAAAGGGTTAGGAATCCAACACATGCCTTACCGGAAATCGAACCCAAGGACGTAGGCATTTATTATATTTTATCACACGAATTTCATGATTTGTAGATAGGTCGCCAAAATATCTATTAAGATTGTTATTGTTAAAGAACTTTCCTTTATAACTCGTCTGGCATGTATAATGTAGGCAGTATTATTGCATCTTTTTTACAGATCATTATTTTTTGGCTTCATTTCGCTATTTTTCGAAATCTCACATACGAAGAGTCAAGGTTATTACAAAACCCCTTCAAAAATTTTCTGAATAATATTATAACAATACATACTTCATATAAAGATAGGTATCGAGAAAATTAAATATTATTATTATAGCTTTATTATTCATACTTTAGTTAGGTACAATTTTTAAATAATATAAACTATTGTACATTGTTTGATTATTATAGGTTCTAAAAAACCCTTACCTTTTAAATTATACGCTGGTGGCCACTCAGATGGCATTACAACCTGAGCAATAGCTAGGATTAGCACGAAGCATCGCATCAGTCTAGAAGTCCTAGCAGAAGACTGCAAAAAAGTGGCCATCTTGACAAAGTTGTAAAATGCGCGGCAAAACTTTTTCGTAATGTCTATGGTCCTTTCCTCGTTAAAAACCACTCTAATTGTCTTCCACTGCGAAAAGGCAAACGTTACTGATGTTTGTAACTCATACTTAAGTGTAGGTAAAGTTTGAATTATTCATTTTCATCTCGTCTGCATTTTGCTTTGTATTTACGCTTGCTCCAGATCTGTGAATTAAAATGATAATTTAAATTACCTTGAAGTAGGTAGGCATCTATAAAATATATCTCCTTTGTCTAACTATACTCTAAGATGCGCCCAGATTATCTCATCATAACGGTCGTTTTTGTTTTTAATATTGTTTTAATACAGTTAACTTCACGATCATTACACTCACTTAGTAAAAAGATACTGTACGACAAGGTTTTCACAAGTATATATATATATACCTAGTGAATAAGTAAATACAAGGTGACTGAATTAATCATTCAAGAAAAATGTTCGCAACCGGTTTAGATTTATAATGAGTATTGTTTCCATAGCCATGCCCATATTCCGCCATACGATCCACAAAGGAATTTACTTTGAAGTTCTAACTTGACTTCAAAATCTCGCGCTAGAAAAAAACATGGTGCGAACACTTGGAATTTTGCCTACATCGGCACAATAATCATATTCATGTTATTATTATAGAAAATCGCGAGTTTTGTAACAAATATAGTAACTCAGTTTTTGCACCTGTTTTTATCATGATAATTTTCAAAATATAACATAAAACTGAAAATCTTTATCTTCTTTGTATTACCTTGAATAGAGTGCTTTAAATCTATGATTCATAACTGTGGCAACTCCCAAGTGACAGTGACAGTCAATGACAGCACAAGTCATTGTGGTCGTTGAGTCAGATTTTGTTTAACACTTAACAGTTAAAAATTACTTAAGCGTGGTCATTTAAAAACGTGATAATTCGTACTTTTATTCATAATGGATCTCGCCGAAATGACCGCTAATATGTCTTTGCAAAAGTAAGTGATTTCACGTTTTAGCGTGTGTAATTGAGTACAATTTGCGGCGAAAGTATCCATCTGTTTTAGCTTTATCCAGTTCAGTAAAACATTGTTTTTTTGCTATGTATGTACGCAGTTTACCTGACCTTATTTTTTTTAATTGCAGTTTGAATGGCAATGTCCAAAAGAAACGTGAGGATTACATTGACTGGCGAGAGTATTTCATGGCCATGGCCTTTTTGGCAGCGAAGCGGAGCAAGGATCCCAGTTCGCAAGTCGGCGCTTGTGTCGTCAATAAAGAAAATAAAATAGTCGGCATAGGGTAAGTTGCAAAACATGACAACTTGACTACTAAACAGATGCACAAGTTTGTTGATGGAATTAATAACCAAATGCATGCATGCTAATATGTTTGTATGTAAATAAATAAAATAATAATAATAAATGTATGCTAATAACCCCTCAATCATAAGTAATTTCAATTCAATTCAAAAGATTTATTTAAATTAAAATTCATTTATTTCAAGTATTAAAATAAAACTCATAATCACATTAATAGCACATCAATTGCATTTAAATTGAACCTAGCCTAAGAGAATAAATTAATATAAATCAAGAATAATTAAATTCATACAGTAAAGTCATCTAACATTAATAAATTAAATTAAATAAGGTAGGTTGAAGTGGGGATATTACATTATTAATTAGATAGAGAAAAAGTTACAGCAGCTTGAATAGATCTCGCAAATCACTCAGTCGCAAACTTCAGGTAGATGTTAACCGGCAGTTAAGCAATTTAAAAATAAAACAAACTGGTTTTATTTAAAGCATACCTATATTATCATCCATGATTTTTTTCATCTAAATCTGGAATCATGCAACGCACTTCATTTGGTGTTTTCATTTGGAATGGCCCTGTTGCATTAATTGATTATATTTCATAAAAGTTTCATCATATATTTTAAATAGGGATGTAACGATACATAGTTTTGCCGATACGATACCGATATATTGTAGTAAATATCGGCGATACCGATATCATAGCTTAATAATGAAGTATGAACCTCAGATATTTGTATGTCCTTATTGTTCCTAAAACTTGGCTATATTTAACAGAGAACAACCTTGAAAGTGTAAAGTAAAAATATTAGAAAGATATAGGTTGTCAACTCACAATTCAAATTTATTTTTTAAAAAGAACCAAAGATTTAATTAACTTAGTAATTGTCATTGTACAAGGTAATAGACCAATACCTAAAATAAGTGAGTAATTGAAATTACTTTTAGCAGATTTTTTTTCATACAGCAAATTCTTTTCGCGTTCTTCAAATATTGGTTGTATATTATCGGCGATACCGAATTCACTTTTATTATTTCAATATAATTACTTACTGCAATAAAACCATGTATTTGTAACTTGGTGAATAAACACAATCCAAAATTAATTCCAAAAATACGCCAAGACAGCAACCAAGGGTCCAAGCCCATCAGAGTATAAAAATATACTATAATGTGGAACTGCAAAATTAAGCAGAATATTGTTGTTAACATTGATACTCTGCAAGGTCAATATATGACCCATTAACATAACTCGTTCTACATCACAGGTCAAGTACAACTATATCGTCACTGCACTGAAAATGTGTTCACCATGTTTTTTTTGGATTATTTATGTATTTATACTAAAATAGAAAATTGGATAATTTGATGATCTAGCAATTTAATGCTAGTCCAAATATGTGCTTTAATGTTCCTAAGCAAGAAAAACTCTTTCATGCTTTAATTAAATTGGCTCAGGCTTCGTAAACCCTATGACCGGGTTTTTAGTCTCAGGCACGAACCATAAATCACGTTTCGTATGGATGCGGTGGATGCGCGACGCTTCGGTACGCCCTCCGCGAGATTTAGCGGATCCGCCGCGTCCCGGGCGCCGCGTACGTAAA
This sequence comes from Eudemis profundana, assembly GCA_947034925.1. NCBI lineage: Eukaryota > Metazoa > Arthropoda > Insecta > Lepidoptera > Tortricidae > Eudemis > Eudemis profundana. Next base: position 3,338,954 of record OX344806.1, on the reverse strand, counting down.
GCGATTTATGGTTTCGTGGCTTGATAAAAGTAACACCATATACTTGCATTAATGACCATTTTTTGGAAAGTTTAAAACGCTCGTACCTACAAAATACTGCATTCCCCAAATACCAGATTTTTCAAAATATCAGATTCTCGATTTGTCAGATTCCGGTCTTAACACTAGGGTGCTCCTTATTTTGTCGATTTTTTTATTTTTTGCGGGGTACCCCTTCATTTTATTTTAGCACACAAAAAAAGACATGACTGTTTTTATTAGATTTTTTCTTCAAGTTTTAGAGGTCGCTACCAGGGGCCTGTTTCACGAAGCTACAAGTTACAAATTACAAGCGGAAGTCTCTTTCTATCAAAAGGCATTGAAAAGAGACTTCCGCTTGTAATTTGTAACTTGTAGCTTCGTGAAACGGGCCCCAGCAGTTGAATAAAAAAAACCGGTCAAGTGCGAGTCGGACTCGCGCACCGAGGGTTCCGTACAAACTCATAAGTAGGGGAGACCGGGTATGGTTGTCTCGCGGGTTGGTTGTCACAGCGGCCATAAAATAATACTAAACGAAGGAATAAGTGCATCGATTGGTGAAGTGCGGAAGGATGTACAGCTCTTGCGATCTTTTAGCACCGATCAATGTACTTAATGTTTCGTTTAGTATTATTTTATGGCCGCTGTGACAACCAGCCCGCGAGGCAACCATACCCGGTCTCCCCTAGACACATGTATAGTTCAAGAAAAACTGTATGGCGATTAGTTTAGTAGGAGCAAATAAGTATGTGTTACGATTTTTGCAAAATTCTAAAAAACGATGCAAGTTAGAAAAACCGTTATATTTTTCCTGTAACTGTGTGTGTGTAGGATGACATTAATAATTGGTAATATTACAGATTTTTCTGTTCAGTAACTTCGAAGATAATAGGGGGAAATATTAACAAAAAAACGGTGTTTTAATCTACAAATCAAGCCCTTTCATTTAATACCCTATTCAATATAATAGCTCTACTTTCAATTTTCAAAGTCCCATTACGGAGACCTTTAAAAAATATCATGCTGGGGACACATTAACGGGAAACGCCGTTATGTACCTATGTATGTATGTAAACACTTTATTGCATATAAAATCATACAGAAACAGTAAAAAGAACAATGATTATGTACAAAGGCGAACTTAAGGGATCCTGTAAGGGATCTCTTCCAGCTAACCTTTAACGGAAACGCCGTTATTATCGCGATGATGGACGATTAACGTTTGTATGGCATTACACTGACATGACATTTATGACCAGTATGCCATTTAAGCTCCTTTCCAAAGGTGCGCTACAAACCGGGCCGCTTTGGCCCCGGACCAAACTATAAAGACAACCAAGTAGTACGACTTCGGCCATTTAGGAGCAAGCGACACGTATTTACACAGACGCACGACACGCGTCTGTGTGAGTGAACTCCATACTGTGGCATGCTCGCGCATGCTCAAATCCTTGCCTGTGGTGCGTCCGTACACGGCGCAAAAACTACCGTATACCGTGCCCGGACGCTACAGGCAACCTGTAAGAGCTCCTCGATACAAGCAATTTAGGAAGGCCCGCCGGCTGGGCCTCAATCGTGAGGAATGTCCCTAGGTTACTTTCAGCTAGCCTAACATGAGGTCGGCAAGTTACTCGCAACCCCTATAGTCCCAAGTGTCCCCTTCAGGGCCCTGGGCATCACTTGCATTTAAAGTCTACTTGTGAAAAAATAAAATATTGGTTAGATTCGTTTGAAATCGTTTTTTAGGGTTCTGTACCTCTGAAGGAAATAACGGAACCCTTATAGGATCACTCGAGTGTTTGTCTGTATGTCACAGCAAATTTGTTCCGAAAGTACTGGACCGAGTGGACCGATTGAATTGAAATTTTGTACATATATTAAAGTCAATAACCCAAACACGGACGTGTAAAGGAAATATATGAATTTTAACCACGGGGGCCACTTTTGGGGGGTAAACTTGAAAATTAAAAAAAAAGTTAGCAAACTATATTGCGTGACATATGAAATAAAAGAGGTCACTGTGAAAATTTCAAATATATATTTTATATAATTTTTTATATAAATTGTATTGAGGTTATTTCAGAAAATATAAATTCCTGAAATTACTGGACCTAACATTTTAAAAAGTAATACGGAAAATAGTCCTACACCTATAGATTAGAGGAAAACCCATAAGAAGTCTGTACAACAAAATATAATTGTGCTGCATTGTTTTGAACTTACGGAACCCTCTCCACGCGAGTCTAACTCGCACTTGTCCGGTTTTTTTTTGTTGAACCATGGTGTAGTAGGTTACAGTGATAGATAGATATATCCTTGGGCAAGCCGGTGCAGATTAAGCGTACATTTTCCTTAAGAGCTGTAGAATAAGGTGCTCAGTGGGCTAGACGACTAAAAAAAACTGTTTAGTCCGTCAGTTAGATTATTAAAAAATATTGTACACGTATTTTTTCTTTTGTTTGACAAACAAAAAATGACGAGGATAGAGTGCTTAGAAGTTTCGAGTGACGTCACTCCTAGGTACAATTTTCACCTAGGAGTGACGTCACAAGCCCCCACTCCAGAAGTTTGATGATCTATAACTTTGTCGATTTTTAATATTTTGATAAACCAAAAAATACGTGTCCCATATTTTTCCATAATCTAACTGACGGACTAAATAGAATTATATAGTTTTAACCCAGTCGTCATCCCTATTGTCTGATATTAGGTAAGCCGGTAGGAATCGAGTTCTTTGGACGCCACGCTACTGGTAGGCAACCAAGTGCATTCAGATTTCTAGTGCATTTTTCAAAACAGTGTTATTTGTATGTAATCTGACCTGAACGACCTGCAGATAGCGATAGCGATATCTTATCAACCTTGCGGAAACAATAGAGGTCAAATAATGCATGTGCAAGCATTACCTAACTATTACCTCAAAAATACCGTTACGTCACTCCACGTCGTAAGTGAAATTTTCCGTTTGCGAAGCGGTCATCTCACTTCCTGGCCAAGCAAGGACATTTTGGCAACAAACAAACTCCAAACAATTTCCAAAACCACTCGGATAATAGTACATTACACAACTAGGGTGGTAATACAAAGAAAGGCCGAGATCGCAGAAGTTTGCGGCCCGAGCTGCAAGCGAGGGGCGTAAATATGTGATCGGGGGCTTTCTTTATTACCTCCCTGTACATCATTTTATGTCTACACTTGGCCAGAAAGCGGCTTTTTCCGTACACGCAGCAGTTATGTTCATGTCTATGTAATTTAAATAAAACTGCAAAATATAGCAAACATCGTCTATTGTTTTTACCCGACTGCGGCGAAGGCCAAAGGCGGGTTATGTGTTTGACCTGTATGTATGTATGTCCGTTCATGTGTCCGCTCGTAACTACTCAACGACACATCCGATTTTGATAAATGATACATCATTAGATTCGTCTTGATGGTGCGAGTGTCACTGGGTATGAAGTTCGTTAAAATAAACAAAATGGCGGATTTTATGCAGTTTCAAAGTGCACCGCGGTCGGGTTTTTTTTAGTAAAAATGTGGTTATTTTAATGGCTGAACGCCGTGATGCCGTGTCCCAAATAAATGTGGAATGGAAATTAGAAAAAAAAAATATTGTATGAAATTCCATTATATGCCAAGGTTCAAGCCGCACCGGAAATGAGTACTTTGCGGCCTATTATAAGGCACGTAATGTTAACATTTCATTGCATGTTTGAGAAAAGTCAGTTACCTACATTCATGTGCGGTGCCGCCAACTATTTTAAAATGATAAAAACAATAACTGGCCAAGAGCATGTCGGACCATGCTGAGTGTAAGGTTCCATAGTCGTAACTATAAGGTAAAAAATACGATGTAATAAAAGTACAACAACAAAAGAGCGTATCTTCATAGCAATTACGTCCTTTTGTAGAGAAGCGCAGTTTATCGGCATAACTCAAAAACGGTTAATCCGATCTTGTTGAAAATAATTTTCCTTGAAAGTTTTAATTAAGCGTTTATCTTTGTAATTTTTTTATATTTTTCGGGCACACGGTTTAGAAGATAGAGGGGAGAGGGACACAATTTAAAGAACTTTCGGAGCGATTGTTTCCAAAGGATACACTTAATCAAAAACATTACTTAAGAACCTTAAATTTTTTTTGAATGAGCTGTCGAACTATGTACCACACGTTGTTATTTTCTGAAAAAAAATTTTTTAGCTTCTGTAACATGTATGGAGTGCCCCCCACCCCTAAAACATTTATTTTAATTATTTAGCATTTACCAAACTAAGTAGCGGCTCATACAAGACACCTATATTCCAAATTTCATCAATATCCATCGAGCAGTTTTTGAGTAAAATGCCTGTGACATACGGACATGACGAAACTATAAGGGTTCCGTTTTTGCCATTTTGGCTGCGGAACCCTAAAAATCTCATACATTTATAGAATTTTAAATTTATTTTTTTATGCTGGAAAACCATTTTATTCTTTAAACAAGACCTTTTTGTTACATGAATGCTTAATTATTATTAATTTTCACTGTTGATCACTTTCGACCATGACTCACTTTAGTCCGAAGTCCATGGCGTTGCCAGCATCTATAGGCTACTGCGGCTCCTTACCATCAGGCAGTATGCTTGTTTGCCACCCTACTAGTATTTGTATCCGATACTCTATCTATCTAGTGATGGGAAAACATTTCCATTTAATTTGGTGGTATTTGAACGATTATTTAAAGCCAGCGGTCGGCAACCTGCGGCCCGCGGGCCGCATTCGGCCCATGAACCGCTCACTTGCGGCCCTATATTCCGGTCTGTATTGTGGTCGCTATATTCCGAATAGTATAAAATCACAAATGATTAACAAAATGCGACCCGCGGTAATTTCCTTAGCTACTATGTGGCCCTTGGCTGCTAAGCGGTTGCCGACCGCTGATTTAAACCGTTAAATCTGATAATAATGTTGTCGGCAACTAAGTTAACGGCGTGCAAAGTAGGTGGCCGCCACTTCTTTTTAGCACGCGAGGTACATACACTTTTTCCTTCTACCTCAATATGTTTCTGTGGACTCAATAACACTGACAATACGATTTTTTAACTTTTTTCAGGTACAATGGAATGCCGTTGGGATGCGATGATGATGTGTTCCCCTGGGGCAAGAACACTCCATCTCCTCTAGATAGTAAATACTTGTATGGTAAGTTATTGACGCTCTTTAAAACTCATTTCAATACAGATTACCGATATTTCCAAACTTAGCCCTCATAACACCGGGAACCCACTACGCGGGCGCTAGACTCGCAAGAAAGTTTCCCCAAGTTATCGGCTGCGAGCTAAGCGCTACGTATCCTATCGTTGATTGCAAGTGTTAAGTTTTGCCTTCTAGTACTCAACTTAATTGTTGCTTAATTAGGAAGATTGTATAAGATTGTTGTTCCCCATTATTTATTAATCCTAGTTTACTTACAAATCTTTAGTATACTTTTTGGAAATCTTTTTTTACTTTTGGAAAACTTTAAAAGCAGTAAATATTTAATTCCAGTGTGCCATGCAGAAATGAATGCTATTCTCAACAAGAATTGTGCAGATGCCAAAGATTGTTCAATCTATGTTGGCCTGTTTCCCTGCAATGAGTGTGCGAAGATAATCATACAGTCTGGCATCAGAGAGGTCATTTATCTGTCTGACAAGCACGCACACAAACATGAGACTGTTGCCTCGAAGAGGATGTTTGACGCCACTGGGGTAAAATACTGGTAAGTTCATTTTTGGTTTGATTGTGTAGTTTATAGTACATAACACAACTAGGGCGGTAAAACACAGAAAGGCCGAGATCGCAAATGTTTGCGGCCCGAGCTGCAGGCGAGATTACCTCCCGTGTTGTGTACATCATTTTATGTCTACACTTAGCCAGAAAGTGGCTTTTTCCGTACGCGTAGCGTGCTGTATGGCCAGATGTGGCATAAACACTTTTACGACCAAACAAAAAATAATTGCAATGCCCTGAAACCGACAGAGCCCGCTAGATGGGTTTGTGAGGACAATGTGTGCTACACAAAAACGGCCGGCATCTGAGCTAAAGTTACGAACGCCTACTATGCGAGTTGTTGGTCGTAAAAGTGTTAACTAATAAAGATATAGTCTAATTACCTACTGTAGATAAAAAAATGTCTTTCTTTTCAGGCAATTTAAACCAAAGAATGAGAAGATTGAAATCAACTTCTGTGATATTGACTGGGACAGGATGAGCCCTAGAAAATGACGCAATTTAGCATTTTTATAGCTTTAAGGACGCTTTTATAGATATTTTCAATTTTAATGTGTTACCATAATTGGTAAGAATATTTCATAATAATTTCGTATAAATAATTTTACAAATGCATTTTGTAAGGAATAAAATAATAGATGACAATTTTGTAAAATAAAATTTTATTACTTTATGTACACGATGACAGAGGTACAAATACTCCGGTCACACAACTGAATAGAAAAACAACATGGCTGTTTCACACAATCATGTGGATGAATAATAAAGTACAAATAAAAGTTTAACATGTGCATGTTAATGTTGCAGCACAACCAGTGTGCAATCATGACAATTTGGTGTATCCAATTATTTAATTATTGTCCCAACTTTACACATAATATACTGTCTGAAAACGAAATTGTTTCTTTTTGAGTCCATGTTTCATTCGAACAATTTAAAATAATATCTAGCGCCCCAAGCAGCAGTCAATACTTTGAGTCGACAACTGCATCTGCAGAATTCTAACAATATTGTATAGTACAAACTTAAATATAAGAATTATTTACAAAGCATACCTCAGAGTCTATATTGCGTGAGGTCGACAAACTGCCACACAGTTTTATACACATCTTAAACCAGTCAGTACCCTAAACACATTTGTTTGAATTGAACACGTGAGGCCACAACGTTAACTCAAGTCCAAAATAGAGATTACACCGATTTTATACGAAATGCTTATCATAAATATTGAAAAATTTACACTAATTAGTTAAATGTTGTACCTATTGGTGTGGAGCCGACCGGCGGAACGGGACTAGACTATCATTCATATCATAAGACAATCAATTTTGCTATAAATGTTCCTAGTTAATTCGGTATAATTGTAAATTAATTGCAAACATTGCTCTTTGTCAATTTCAGTTCAATTCATGTAAAAAGTTTATATGAATGGGCAAATTAAAGACAATCAATCTGGTGAAATGGTAAAACATTAGGGTTGCTACTGTACGACCTGTAAGATAAAGCTCTACAAACACAAACAGACTTAAATCTATTAAAAGGAACATATTTCAAGCATTTAACAGCAGCCTGTATCCCATTATAGTCCAATTGTTTGCAACAAAACAATGTCACAAGAGAGTCAGTTTACTAACATATTTGTAATTGCCTTTCTATCGACTGTTACATTTATGCAGGTTATGGAGTGAAAACACATAAAATACTATAAGCAATTGATTACTATAATCCAAAGGTCTTGTTTACTCTTCACAAATGACACCCAAGTTTGATTTAGTAAAATTAACAGCGTACCAAACTAAAATCAAATGGCTACCAAGTATAGTCGAACCTAAATTTACCGGGCCAGATTTTGTGACAAAACAGTATGTATACTGATATGAACACCAATTTCGAATCAAGAGAATTCGACGTAGCCTAAAATTAGTATGTTATGTATAATTTATTTATAAATATCTGTCGATTGAGAATTATTATGATTAAAAAACTTTTGAACGAACAAACACATTGCAGTCACTAAACTGCACATTTCCTTTATTAGAATCAGTCGGGAATTGTAAAAGACCAAAAATGCTTTCGTAAATTTACTCGCCGTTCGGTAAGTGACCGCGGTCCTAGCGTGGGATGAATAGTTAATACTAGTGTTGTACAAGCATTGAACTCATAGAAAGAACCCTTTTAATATACTTATTTGAAGGTAGTAGTTTCTATGAAAACGATTGATCGCTCGCAAAAAACTGTCAAGGTGCCATGTGTTTGGGCATTTTTATTTTAAAATCTAGGTTAGGTAGGTTAGGCGAAACTTAAGCTATGTTCAAATACCGTCTAACCTGTCAGTCCGTGACGAAATGTATGGAGTTTGACACTAATCGTCAGTTCTGTGACGACCTGCTAACTGTCAGTTAAGAACGCACTTGAAATAAAAAAAAACCGTTTTTGTTACGGATTGTCAATTATTGACTCGTTATCACGGCTTATTTGCATTGAAACACTTCTATTAGCCAACACTTGTACATCCTAGTATAGTGCTTCGGTTGGAGTTGTGTACGTTCCAATTAAACGAAACAAAGCGATTGCTTGTAAACCTCAAAAACACCAAAATGACCATATCGCCTGGTGACAGTCAAAATTCACTAAAACTTGTCACTGCTCTTCAAAAGGTCGTATCTAATTAGTAAATCGATACTGAGATACGAGCTTTGCTTTAAGTAGGTATTTGTTACTTAGTGACTTTTGTTTGTCAGCAGACGATATTGTAATAAGTCGTTACAACCACTTTTAAAGCTCAATTGATTATCAACTCTATCCCCATGAACCATAGATTACAAGTGCATTAATAAAACAATGGCGTTCCAGCTGCTTTCGCATTTGTTCGATTCTCAGGTAGTCAGGTAAACGCCAGGGGTGTATTCAAATGAAACAATCCACTAAAATGACAATGCACGAAGTCATTATCTATAAACAGTGTTCGGATTAGGTAGTGCCATTTCGGGTGAATGACATTAAACATTGAACATAACATGGATAAGACTTGGGATTCCGGGACTCGAAAATTTTCACAGTAAATATTATTGATATAATATTTACTGTGCAAAATTTAAAGAAGACGCAAAAATAAACTTTAAACTTTTCATATGAAATCCCGGGGTGAAAAGGTACATCCATATTAAGCTTACGCACCGAAGTTCTGCGAAATGACACTACCTAATCCGACCACTGTCTATAAAGCACGCTTCTCTTTTGTGACGGACGATAACGAAATACAAAACCACACAACAGTATTGTATTGTAAGTAGATCGTACACAACTCCAACTGAAGCACTATATCAGTCCGCGCGCGAGCTCCGAGTATTCAGAAACACTAATCTCAAGGTGAGTAGAAAGTTGCGTTTGTCTTCTGCTAACAAGGAAAGGTACCAGGCATTTATACCGGACTGACATAAGTCACACCTTGACATTTATTAATCGTCTAAGTATATCACACTCAGTTGGGTACCTTTCGTTGTAAGATTAAACCGCGACTTCAGATCGCAACAACAAGTTGACGGTGACGTTAGGCCGGATTTACTCCTGTAAGTTTTATGTAAGTAAGGAAGCGTCCTTACTATACGTTACACATGATAGATGTCTATCTCAGTCTAACGTATAGCTGCGTCCTTACTTACATAAGTAAAACATACAGGTGTAAATCCGGCCTTACAACATGAATTTGCTCCCATACCCGTCGCGTGGCTAGTAAACCTACATTTTTTTGTAAACGAAACCCGTATGGGTATTTTTGGGTGATGGGTTATATTTTGAGCAAAGGGGTATTAACAATGGACATTAGCTTCCAGTCTGTGAACAGTTGAGAGCTAGCACGCGGTTTAAACAGCAAAAGCTCGGTTTCCCGTTCAGAATAGTATAGAAGTGTAACCATCAGTCCATCCATTTGCTTAGGAAACATATGACGCTGCACGGGATTCTGTCAAGAGGCGGAAAAAAAAGTGACTTGGCTGACTTGGTATAGTACAGATACAGTCAAAGTGGATTCAGTGGAGACTTCACCCCGTTCCGAGACGTTTCATTGTTAAGTTTTAACTTTGCAGGGACGGAAGTCGCCCGGCTTCGGCTTCTACGATAGCTAGAGAAATAAAATTTTAGGGCCCTAGGGTACTATTTGGGTACTATTTTTTGAGATATAAAGCGTTTCCAAAAACAAAGCCGTTCCAGAGATACAAACGCCAGCTTGACGCCGGTAGCGTACACCGTGAACAGGCCTTATATTTCGAAAAGTTTAAGGGTACTATTTTTTTCACCTAGGTATTTCGTCGGTACTATTTGGGTACTATTTATTGGCTGCATCAGATTCTGAATATCTTTACGGTGTACGCTATCTTGACGGACACCAAAATCCCGACTATTGTTCTGGCAACCCTACCTGTACCCCGAAACGAGGAACGATTTACTCGACGACGAACATTAGCCCCGGTCCCCAGATATTCGGAGCTCGCGTGCGGTTTATGGGTTATTCTTCAGAAATATGTCTGCGACTTATTCCTCCGCCTCCATACATTTAGTATGAAAAAGGGCCAGAGGAATAAGGTGACCGCAGACATATTTCTGAAGAATAACTATACGGGCCCCGGTTTCCCGTTCACGTTATTATAAATCTGTGGGTCTAGTGAAAAGGGACACAGTATGATACAGTAAGTTTTCTTCCTATAAAAGGTACATCGTGCGCTTGAATGTGTGCGCGCCGTGTACGAACGCACTACAAGCAAAGATTTACCAATGCGCACCAATCGAGTGCACTCACACAGACGCGCGATCGTGCGTCTGTGTAAATACGTATCGTGCGCTCCTAAAAGGCCGAAGTCGAACTACTTGTTTGTCTTTATACTTTGGTACAAGTCACATTTATACCAGGAACAAAAGGTCACAACTCTATTGTATGTCTAAGATCTTTTGCTCCTAGGTTATACGTGACTTATACCCCTTTTCACTAGACCCACAGAAATGTAACCGTACATTTCTATACAGAGCGTCCCGCGGTGACGCCGCAAGGGAATCAATCGAGGCCCGAAAGAAACGTGACTTGGCCGAGTTTTGGCTGTAGCTCGGTACAAAAGTCGGTCAAGCCACAGTCGTACGGTATTAATATTCAGTTGGCGACCTCGACGGGCTCCGGGACGTGGTTGGGCTCCTCGGGCTTGGGCGGCTGGAAGGCGATGGCGTGGGGGAACTTGGCGCTGCAAGCCGCGATGTACTGTTCGGTCTCCGCCTCGCAGGGACCGAAGTCGCCCTCGCGGAGGCTCTCTAGGACTTCCACGCAACCCTGCAATTGTTAAAAATGTATGTCAGTTGAAATAATAAAAAAAACATAAGTATAGAGTCGGGTGGCTAATTAGAAACGAGAGATCACCAAAAACACCACTGTTACTGATATAGCACTTTATTTCTAGTCACATCGTCTACATTTAAGATTGTCAGTTACAAACAAACAGTACGCAACCTTATCGGGCAACGGCTCGTTCCCGACTCCACTAACTCCCGCGCCAAGCTATAATGCAATACGCGCCGACGACCAGTAGGGCTAGACCCACGGCCTAACTCGACAAGTAGCGTGCCGGGGGTCTACCTCTACTAGTCCTTTGAGGCAGTCGCCCGACTATGGCGCTATCCCTGCCACACGCTATATAAGCTTTCCAATGCGTACTAGTAAGTAAGCAAAAAAGCTTAGTGTCCATCGACACAATAGTACATTACTTACCTAGGGCGGTAAAACAAAAAATGTCTCAGATCGTATTTAACGCCCGAGCCGAAGGCAAGGGCGATAAATATGCGATCTGAGGCTTTCTTTATTACCGCCCGTGGTAGGAACAAATTTTACGTCTCCCTAAGGACATGAAGTGGGATTTTCCGCACGCGTAGCGGGCGGTTATTGCCACTTTATGGCCAGGTGTGACGTAAATTATTGAAAAATGTTTGTCAGTTGAGATGATAAGAATTTTCATACGCCCTCCCTGGTTCCCCATGTTTTAACACTTATGGCCGATAACCCGCCTAGTAGGCGCTTGTAACTTTTGCTCAGATGCCGCCCGGTTTTGCGTTGCACATTATTGGCTTCGCAAACTCACCTAGCGGGCTCTGTAGGCTTCTGGGGTATTGTTAAACTTTTTGTCTGGTCGTGAGTGTTGACACTTAATAAATACTAATAGTGCTTTTAGAGTCCCGTACCCAAAGGGTGCTTACGACAGCCTATATAAAGGTCTAATACTAAGTTCCTTATCCGTCCGTCCATCTGAAATAACGGCTAGTCCGCGATTTCATAATTTAAATATTTTTTTAATGATCCTCTGCAACGGTGCCTGTGCGGATGCACATCGGATGCCGGCCAGAGTTCTCGAGAGCTCACAGCCAATCAGGAGTTCACAGCCAATCAGGAGTTCACACATCCGATCAGGAGTTCACAGCCAATCAGGAGCTCACGACTGAATGAGTTCACCGTGGCGGTCGGCTCAATCGCAATGAACGACGAGGTGTCGTTATACCTGTATAGTGAGGTCGGGGTGGTGCAGCGTGGTGGCTCGCGCGAGCGCCTCGGCGGCCCGCTCGGGCACGAGGCGGCGCGCGCCCCACAGCGCCGCGCCCTGCGCCGACCAGTAATGTTACCTGTATAGTGAGGTCGGGGTGGTGCAGCGTGGTGGCTCGCGCGAGCGCCTCGGCGGCCCGCTCGGGCACGAGGCGGCGCGCGCCCCACAGCGCCGCGCCCTGCGCCGACCAGTAATGTTACCTGTATAGTGAGGTCGGGGTGGTGCAGCGTGGTGGCTCGCGCGAGCGCCTCGGCGGCCCGCTCGGGCACGAGGCGGCGCGCGCCCCACAGCGCCGCGCCCTGCGCCGACCAGTAATGTTACCTGTATAGTGAGGTCGGGGTGGTGCAGCGTGGTGGCTCGCGCGAGCGCCTCGGCGGCCCGCTCGGGCACGAGGCGGCGCGCGCCCCACAGCGCCGCGCCCTGCGCCGACCAGTAATGTTACCTGTATAGTGAGGTCGGGGTGGTGCAGCGTGGTGGCTCGCGCGAGCGCCTCGGCGGCCCGCTCGGGCACGAGGCGGCGCGCGCCCCACAGCGCCGCGCCCTGCGCCGACCAGTAATGTTACCTGTATAGTGAGGTCGGGGTGGTGCAGCGTGGTGGCTCGCGCGAGCGCCTCGGCGGCCCGCTCGGGCACGAGGCGGCGCGCGCCCCACAGCGCCGCGCCCTGCGCCGACCAGTAATGTTACCTGTATAGTGAGGTCGGGGTGGTGCAGCGTGGTGGCTCGCGCGAGCGCCTCGGCGGCCCGCTCGGGCACGAGGCGGCGCGCGCCCCACAGCGCCGCGCCCTGCGCCGACCAGTAATGTTACCTGTATAGTGAGGTCGGGGTGGTGCAGCGTGGTGGCTCGCGCGAGCGCCTCGGCGGCCCGCTCGGGCACGAGGCGGCGCGCGCCCCACAGCGCCGCGCCCTGCGCCGACCAGTAATGTTACCTGTATAGTGAGGTCGGGGTGGTGCAGCGTGGTGGCTCGCGCGAGCGCCTCGGCGGCCCGCTCGGGCACGAGGCGGCGCGCGCCCCACAGCGCCGCGCCCTGCGCCGACCAGTAATGTTACCTGTATAGTGAGGTCGGGGTGGTGCAGCGTGGTGGCTCGCGCGAGCGCCTCGGCGGCCCGCTCGGGCACGAGGCGGCGCGCGCCCCACAGCGCCGCGCCCTGCGCCGACCAGTAATGTTACCTGTATAGTGAGGTCGGGGTGGTGCAGCGTGGTGGCTCGCGCGAGCGCCTCGGCGGCCCGCTCGGGCACGAGGCGGCGCGCGCCCCACAGCGCCGCGCCCTGCGCCGACCAGTAATGTTACCTGTATAGTGAGGTCGGGGTGGTGCAGCGTGGTGGCTCGCGCGAGCGCCTCGGCGGCCCGCTCGGGCACGAGGCGGCGCGCGCCCCACAGCGCCGCGCCCTGCGCCGACCAGTAATGTTACCTGTATAGTGAGGTCGGGGTGGTGCAGCGTGGTGGCTCGCGCGAGCGCCTCGGCGGCCCGCTCGGGCACGAGGCGGCGCGCGCCCCACAGCGCCGCGCCCTGCGCCGACCAGTAATGTTACCTGTATAGTGAGGTCGGGGTGGTGCAGCGTGGTGGCTCGCGCGAGCGCCTCGGCGGCCCGCTCGGGCACGAGGCGGCGCGCGCCCCACAGCGCCGCGCCCTGCGCCGACCAGTAATGTTACCTGTATAGTGAGGTCGGGGTGGTGCAGCGTGGTGGCTCGCGCGAGCGCCTCGGCGGCCCGCTCGGGCACGAGGCGGCGCGCGCCCCACAGCGCCGCGCCCTGCGCCGACCAGTAATGTTACCTGTATAGTGAGGTCGGGGTGGTGCAGCGTGGTGGCTCGCGCGAGCGCCTCGGCGGCCCGCTCGGGCACGAGGCGGCGCGCGCCCCACAGCGCCGCGCCCTGCGCCGACCAGTAATGTTACCTGTATAGTGAGGTCGGGGTGGTGCAGCGTGGTGGCTCGCGCGAGCGCCTCGGCGGCCCGCTCGGGCACGAGGCGGCGCGCGCCCCACAGCGCCGCGCCCTGCGCCGACCAGTAATGTTACCTGTATAGTGAGGTCGGGGTGGTGCAGCGTGGTGGCTCGCGCGAGCGCCTCGGCGGCCCGCTCGGGCACGAGGCGGCGCGCGCCCCACAGCGCCGCGCCCTGCGCCGACCAGTAATGTTACCTGTATAGTGAGGTCGGGGTGGTGCAGCGTGGTGGCTCGCGCGAGCGCCTCGGCGGCCCGCTCGGGCACGAGGCGGCGCGCGCCCCACAGCGCCGCGCCCTGCGCCGACCAGTAATGTTACCTGTATAGTGAGGTCGGGGTGGTGCAGCGTGGTGGCTCGCGCGAGCGCCTCGGCGGCCCGCTCGGGCACGAGGCGGCGCGCGCCCCACAGCGCCGCGCCCTGCGCCGACCAGTAATGTTACCTGTATAGTGAGGTCGGGGTGGTGCAGCGTGGTGGCTCGCGCGAGCGCCTCGGCGGCCCGCTCGGGCACGAGGCGGCGCGCGCCCCACAGCGCCGCGCCCTGCGCCGACCAGTAATGTTACCTGTATAGTGAGGTCGGGGTGGTGCAGCGTGGTGGCTCGCGCGAGCGCCTCGGCGGCCCGCTCGGGCACGAGGCGGCGCGCGCCCCACAGCGCCGCGCCCTGCGCCGACCAGTAATGTTACCTGTATAGTGAGGTCGGGGTGGTGCAGCGTGGTGGCTCGCGCGAGCGCCTCGGCGGCCCGCTCGGGCACGAGGCGGCGCGCGCCCCACAGCGCCGCGCCCTGCGCCGACCAGTAATGTTACCTGTATAGTGAGGTCGGGGTGGTGCAGCGTGGTGGCTCGCGCGAGCGCCTCGGCGGCCCGCTCGGGCACGAGGCGGCGCAGCGCGCGCGCGCCCCACAGCGCCGCGCCCTGCGACAACGCAGCGGGGCCCGTGAAGAACTCCTCCGCCATCTGCCGGGCGCTGCGGCCACGCATCGACTGGAACCGACAAGTAAACGAGGTTAGAACGCGTATTAGGCTACTAGTGGCGGCCACAGCCCGGCCACTGGTGGCCACCGCAAACTGCGGGCGAGGTTTTTCATACATTTTGTTACGGCACCAGCGCACACCGGGCGTTCGAGTGCTCCTTGTGGCCGCGTTTAGTGGCCCAATGTGCTGCCGCTCTTAATTTTAGGCCGGATTTAAACCTGTAAGTTTTACTTACGTAAGTAAAGACGCAGCTGTACGTTAGACTGAGATAGTCTGAGAACGTATAGCTGCGTTCTTACTTATGTAATTAAAACTTACAGGTGTAAACCGGTGTTACAGATAACGACAATCAAAATATAAATAAACATTGTATTTTTCTCAGGACTAAAGCCTTGCCGGTTTAGTCAATAAAAAGTACATCACTGCCGAGCTTGTGTAAGATGCGACTTTTTATTAGTAAGAGTTCCCTTACAAAATACGGCGTTTTACACTTAGCATAATAGCAAAGCGAGCAATATAAAACTCTACACTCTCACCACCTACTCCACCAACGAAATTGGTGCCATTATCGCATGTAGGGCATGCAATACCGGTGCTTTTTGTTCGGCTAATGCCGAGATCCCGGTATTGGCCCATAGAAATAATACCGGTATTGCATGCCATAATCGCATGAGAAGCGAACTCGAGATCAGTTGCGCTGCACTACTACACAGTAACGCTATCAAATGTTTCGTAGAAAAGTTTAACACTGCAACCTAGGTTCGACGACGAGCGAAGTGAGGTGTTTTCTGATCTTTGAATCCTTTCCAACTATTTTAACGTCATATATGGCAACTAACGGTCACACCTACAAACTGCCTACATGTGGTCTACCTCACAGAATAATAGCAGTAATTTTCTTCCTACAAAAGGTACATCGCGCGTCTTGTATGTGTACGCGCCATGAACGAACGCACTACAAGCAAAATATTCCGTATACGTAAGAATGCCCCAGTGAAATTTAAATATTGCAATAGTTAAAAGGTAAAAGAAGTTTATAGTATACATGCACGAATGTCATACAATAAAAGTTTAGGTACGCGCGTGTACCCCAATATGGCAAGGTATGCGGCGTTTGAATTACGCGTCAGGTTTCGCGACAAATGTGCATCGAGTGAGCTTACTCATATGTACACCGATTTGAGCTACTATAAAATATTAACGTAATGAAATATGATTAGAGTTATACGTCTTAAACGAGTAAGTTAAAGGATTATAGGTATTGTTTTATCGGAGTTGACTATTTACAAGCAGAGATGGGCAAAATGTAATCGACTAACGATTAACGATTGAAACTAACAGAATTAGTTGCGACGGACGATTGAAAACGACGACTAATCAATCTTAGTTGCGTAGAGTGCAACTAATTTAGTTGCAACTAAATTAGTTGCCGATTGATTTCGGACAACTAAAATTTTTAATCGACTAATTAGTTAGACTATTTTTCCGCAACTAATGTTAGAAGCAAATTGAACTGAAAACCTCGGTATGGCTATGTTGACAGACTGAATAGGACATCTTAACGGATGTATAAAAATAAAATATTCTTGTATTACTTACGATATTTTGACCATTTCTATGGTGTGAGATCTCTGTGCTAACTATAATTCTCTTTGATAATACCAACCGAATGATCTTAAATTGTGTATTACACGTTTAGTTTGGATGGCAATAATAATATAATGGTCGAAGAATAGAACATGAGAAAAACACATTTATGATAAATCAAACTTTGTATATGAAACATTCAAACAACAATAATAATTTAAAGCAAAAAGTATCAAAAAAATCAACGTTGTTTATACAGAAACATGTTTGTATATACATCATAACATTATGATATAATCATTAAGATTTGTAAATCATGTTTTTCATTTGTGATATTTACTTATTATTTAATCAGTGAGTAATATAAGAAATGTTTCAAATTAATAAAACAGAAACAATTCCAATATTGTGATAGGTTTAAAAACAAGGACAAAATGATTGGTAAATTTTTTAACTACTTTCTTTACTCATTATTTATAAAGTATAACATTCAATAGCTCTGCATATAATTAACTAAATAATCAAAATTCGCTCACAAATATAACAGTATCAATCAACGTACTTACAAGTTAAAATACAACAAATATAACACAAGTTAAATAATTTTATGCCACACCTGGCCATAAAGTGGCTTTTTCCGCACGCTACGCGCTTGCAGGCTACAAGCGAGGGCCGTAAATATGCGATCGAGGGCTTTCTTCATTACCTCCCGTGTTGTGTTCATCATTTTATGTCTACACTTGGCCAGAAAGCGGCTTTTTCCATACGCGCAGCGTGCGGAAAAAGCCATTTTATGGCCAGGTGTGGCATAAATATTTTAAATGACACGTTGAAAACAAAATAGACCGTATCATTTTATGGCCAGGTGTGGCATAAATATTTTAAATGACACGTTGAAAATAAAATAGACCGTATAGGTAATAAACAACATGCAGATGTTTCATTCAATAGAACGTGTTATTTTTGGAAGATTCGTCGGCCCCTGCACCAAATGCAACAAACAACTTCCAGGTACCTAAGTAGGATTATCCCATTGTTTTGTCGCCGCGTGACACTAAAAAGAGTTTCACTAATGACCGACAGCAAAATATTGATAATATCTATGTAAACTATCTATGTAGTCTAACTAGTATTAAAGTATCAAAATATTAATAGAGCACCAACCTACCTACTATATTGTTTGCGACTTGTAAACATTGCAGTTTCTCGTTATTTATCATTACGGGCCATACCCATAATATTGCATTGTCATTCAAGCGTTTCAAATTAAACGTGTATACATAATTTTAGCTCAGTTGCAAGATTCCACCCAAACCAACATAGTTACAACATAAGAGTACCTACAAACAATGTACACACCTACTCGTAGTTACGTATTGCAAATTATATATATTACAAGTTAAATAAAAAATGCAAAAACGAGCGACTACGTAGTTTTAATATAGATTTAATCGTGAAATTAGTCGATTGAAACTACAACTAATTTAATTGTTAGTTGCACATTCTCACAACTAATTCAATCGCAACTAAATTAGTCGCGATTAAAAAATGACGATTGATATTTTCAATCGATTGATTAGTTAACTAAAAAATTAATCGATTAATGCCCATCTCTGTTTACAAGGACATGAATTTTTTAATACTAATAATACTTATTACATTTTCGGGTAATTTTACACCACATTAAAAATGTGGTGTAAAATTACTCGCATTAAAAACCAATGAACAGACAAAAATGTTTCTTTCATATAAAAAAAGTATTAATAGTGGCGCCATCTCTCGCTCGATCGTCGTACCTGTAAAAAAAAGGTGCGCGTCGTATCTGTAATAGATGCGCATTGGGGTGACAAACCTGTGTAATATGGGTTCTCATAGATGGCGTTTAGGTTAATTCCTATTAAAACAGAAAAGATGCGGAAGTCAAAGTACATGGCAGAATTGAAGGGGTTTTCTGGGTGTACGGTGGACGAATGGTTGAGTCACTGGGCCGGAAATCCAGAGGTACCGGGTTCGATTCCCGGTCTGTACACAGGCGAGTGGCATTTAATTTTTCTATGTACTTTGATTTCTTGTATCTATATATGTAACTAATAATACTATTGCACTGTCTGCGCCTCGACCTTGCATACGTATCGCGCGCCCGGCTGGCGCTTGGGCCGTTTAGGAAAACGGCCGAAGTTTGAGTACTTGTCTTTATTTGCCTACCTCTTGCGTCTCCTTGTTGATGACCTCGGACACGGCGGGCGAGAGCTGCTGCTGCTGGTCGAGCCAGCCGCGGAAGCGCACCAGGCAGTCGTGCAGGTGGTGATGGCCCGGCTCCAGCCGCCACGCGCGCTTTATGCTTTGTAACATTAGGAGGGGCTTCTCTGCAATTATATTAATCGATTGGTAAATTCTTAAGATATTTCATACTTTAACCTGGATAAGGAGTCACTATTGTTACAGCAATGCACGTAAATCCTCCAAATTTGTTACACATTTGAAATTTATACAAAAAAACCAAGCGAGCTTGAATAGTTTCAAGTTAAACTTGTAAGATTAGAGTGCAATTTCTATAGTAATCTTTTTTAACTATAAGTTACTGGGATGACAATCTCACTTCTTATTGATTACAAACCGGCGTTCACGCCGTGAAAGCCACCTTAACGTACTTAATTTGAATGAACCAATGAGCATGTCGTATTCACCTTTAGTAGTTTATAGGTAAAAAAAATAGACTATAGTTGTGAATAGTTAATTCAAACTTAAAAGCTACGTTATTATCGGTGGAGTAATCGCCAATTTTGATCTTCCGGTACGACGCGGCACTGACTTTATCTTTCACCTGATAGAAATATGTTAACCTTGGTCTAATCCCCTCTAGAATGTTCACAAAGGAAGCGTCGCATCGTATCAGATGTCAGGTGCCGTGGTGTATCTTTCCTCTCCACCTCTGAATTGTTTTCAGTTAACTTATTTCATTCACGTTGAACATAGTTACAGATTACAGATAAAAAAGCACTTACCTTTCCTAAAGTATATTTCAAAGGCCATTAAATGTGTTTCTATCCTATCGGAGGCGAGCGTCCGCAGCGGCTGCAGGAACTTGATCGCTTGCTCTAAAGGATCCTCCGCCTGGAACACGTATATCGCTAAATTAATAAAACCACGGGAAATACAAAGGCGAACTGAGACCCAGACAGAACTTGTAACCGTTATCTATACCTACCTGTTAAGATCTCTGGCCACTACACCGTATAATACCACGACCGTACTATGAACGTATCAGACACGGTATGACAATGCCGGTCGGTGACGGAACGTGCTAGGGGGGCATAGTCTCATACTTTTCAATACAAAGAATAAGTATTTATTTTGCCTGGAACGTTTATAGTACGGTCATGGTATAAAGCGGTGTAATGGGCAGACCTTTAGATTTCGGTTACTAGGTTACGTAAAAATTGTTGTAACGACGAACATCTTTATGTGAAACGGGCAAATATATGTCTATATGGGGAGATATTTCGGAAATATTTTCGCTTAAAGTCGCTGAATAACCCATTTTCAAGTAATGAAGGAGATATTAGTAGCTTCCTTAACTAATGTAATTACTGATCTGAACCATACAGCACAGGCTGTCTCAGTAGAAAACGTTTATGTTCAAGTTTACAGCCAACGTGACTCCACACTTGACTAATTACGTAGTGTAGTGGTTGTTTAGAAGCGAATTATCATGGTAGGTATATAATGCATGTTGAAGAGCTATTAGGCCACATGACATACAAGATAGATCAAGATACCGCAGAAAGGTCGCCAGCTTATCGGTCTTTTGCATGATACATTTCGGCGATTGTGCGTTGGGATTACATGAACTGATTCCGCCATCTCCATTTCGTTATTATGGGGCTAGACGTGGATTTGGGCTTCACCCTTACGTTGTCGATTTATCAACGAGTCGCACAATGCACTTTGCTTCTACTTTCCTCATTGGGACGGCTAAGGAGTAGAACTCTCTTCCAGCAGACCTTTTCCCGGAAAAATAAAACTTGGATCTCTTCAAGTCGAGAGGGAATAGGCACTATCTAGGTAAGCATGCTCCATCATCGACTACATCTTCACTTACCAACAGGTGAGGTCGAAGTCAAATGCTTACCTATCGTGAATAAAAAAAATAATCAAGCGGAAACAACCACAGACGACATATTTCAGACATACAGTCAGCCAACAAAAACGTATAGACAGAGCAATCGTGCGGAGGTCGAGGGGTGAAATACGAGTGTGGCGATCCCAAGTTACATAAATCGCCGTACCTACTTAACAATTCGGAGAATGCTTTTCCAGACTAGAATGTCGACAGATATGTCGACCGATAGTTATGTACACTAAATCTGTGTTTAAGACCTACAAAAACAAATGGTAACATAGTTATCTATGTTTAAGTGGCATAGCGTGGCACTTTTAGGCGGCGGCAAAATTCAGGGCTTAAGTTGGTTTTATCGTCAATTTTGTATAAAATGCGACAATGAATGGGTACAGAGGGCGGCAAAATGTTCCTCCGCCTCAGGCGATTGATACCCACGCTATGCCACTGCTCCTTTTTACTTTTCCCAGGGCTAGGTTAAAATGCTTCGTCAGTGCAAACGGCGATTTGCAATGCTTTGCATGTGGGCCTCTGAGTAGCTTGGACGCAGTACAAAATGATTATGTAATACAAGACACAAATTAATTTTAAAATTCGATTTCGACGCTATAGTATAATAGCTAGGAAAAGAGAGCGCATCAATCGGTCCCCCTTAAATGCTCAGGACAGTGCCTACGTACCATAGCCAGCTATTTTCCCCAAGTATTTCGGTCGGCTGCCTATTAAAGGGCAGCGTTGACCGGTATTTCAAGGTATTCAGACTTCGACACCCGATCTAGACACGCGGCCATGTGTCAGCAAAGTTCGCATAGCAAAAGGGTCAGTCACATTATCGTCCCAAACAAGTAGTAAACCAGTTTCTACCCTGAAGATGTACACTTTATACCAAAAATAAATAGGTCCTCAGACACGGGTATCTGCCGTTTTATTGAATAATTCATTTCGTCAAATTTTCATTTTGTTACAACTTTTTTCTGATCAGGTTGGATGCGGTGTAGTTCAGGTTTTACATCAGTTCCAAGAAACAGACAGTTTTTGAAGAACGCTTTCGATAGAATGACTATGACGACGTTTCTAAGTGATTCTGATTGACAATGCAACAGCTTAAAAATTACGAATTGGGTAAAAACACGTATTTTGGCAGAAAGCGTGGATTTTAACATGTTTTCTATTGAAGAAGGCTGAGGAGAATCTGACTGTAACTTACCCTAGCCAGTTTGTCGGGTATCAGCTCGTCTAGTTGTGGTGCCTCCGGGTCTCCCTGTTCCTGCTGCTGCCGCGCCTTGTGGTGCTGTTCTCTCTTCACCTGAAATACGAGAGATAAAACTGATAATAAAACGCGTGACAGTATTATCAACGCAACTAAAAATTTGCCTACACATAAATAACACGGAAGGCGTTTTATGGTAAAAAGTTCGGGTTAAGTGAAATACTCAGAATCATGATTTCTTACACAATAGGCATGTTGACTGTGTTGTTTCTATCGTAAATCTATTTTACTATTTGCGAGGAACAAATAATCTATACGACACCTAATTACATTTGTATAACAGCCACAAATTGTAATCAAAAGTAGCCGATCGCACCGAGCGTTGAAAACGCCCCATACAAAACGGTAGGAACCTATGACGTCATCCGTACCGTCGCTGTACTAATTTTGTATGAGAAAATTAATAATTTGCCATTTGCATGAAAAAGCGCGTTTCAGCACATAGTTGCTGTACATTTTTTTTATTAATACTTCAGCATTCTTAAAATAAACTTAATTTTTCTTTTGGACGATAACAAAATATCGAAAATTTGTAAAACTTTGAAGTAGCAGAACTTTATAAATTTTTAATGTTTTTTATTTATTTCTTCCTTATTATGATTATTCTGTATTTTCTAAACCACATAACCACATTTGGTAGTAAAATTCAACATTAGTCAACATGCCTATTGAAAGAAAAGGTTGATAAAGCCAACCGGCCATATTTTCCTTGGTCAAGACTTACTGCTTTTAAGTTTCTGAAATTTTATCTAAAGATAAGATTAGTTAGCACCTTATATATCACGGTACAAATAGTAAAAGCCAAGATGGTAATCAATATATGTACTTGCAGTTAGATTTTATGCCCCGGTTCATTGGTCGATAGAAGCTGTCACTTTCTAAACTAGCAAGAAACCTATTAAGCTATTAGAAGTTGGGTAAACTTACACTAGGGAATGGTTAATACGCCATACAGGCAGCGGGCTTCTGTGATCTTGAAGAAATTATAAAATCACCGGAGCAATTAAAAGTACGTGAGAAAATGGACGGTAAACGTTTAACAACAATTTTGCTCAAGAACGCGCAAGTAACAGTTGAGTGTAAAGTAAATACTTACAAAGTGACTAAACTTTGGAGCTTGTCACTGAATGTGTTAAGAGAAAACTGCGATTTTTAGAGCGGTTTATACTTGCAGAAGAAAACGTTAGGCACAATTTACGATACAAAAGTCGACTATAACTTGAGATCTTTAAGATCGTAAACAGAGTTACTCAATGACGGTTAGCGGTCTAGGTCTATTTCTAGAATTTTCTTTGTAGAATAAAGAAAATATTGTAGCATTGGATTGATACTACGGTGGCGGTCGCCAGAGACGAAGCAGGACCGGTCCTAGTGGCGTTCTTTGGGGAAGCAGTGGATTCTTCTCAAAAAGCGATGAATGCAGAGGAAAACTGATAACCGTTGAGGCAGTCCTGGCACAGTAAAATAGCAGTAATTTTTGTTCCTACAAAAGGTACATCACGCGCTTATATGTGTGCGCGCCGTAAATGAACGCCCTACAACAAAAGATTTAAGGGTGCATAAGAATGCTTCAGTATGGATCGCGCTCACGCACACGCGCGTTAGAATACGTATCGCGCGCTCCTAAACGGCCGATGTTGGACTGCTTGTGTGTCTTTATACTTTGGTCCTGGGGTAGCGACCACGCATAGGCAAGCGCAGCGTAGAACGATCCCAGACTCGGTGGACAGACGACCTCGTGAGAGTAGCAGGGAGTCGGTGGATGCTGTCCGTACAGGACCGCACTCTGTGGCGATCTGAGTGTACGGCCTCAGCGCTGGCTCTGGCGAGCGTCGAACGTGGCGTCCAGCGTCGCGTCCGGCGTGGCGGGCTGCGTCTATGGGTTTTGTGCAGCGTGCACTCAGGACGCTCACATACATTTGTTTATGTTTGACATGAACGCCCCGCTCGAGCGTCCACTCAGTTTGTACCCTGACGGGGGAAGCAGTGGACCTCCGTGGCTGGTAAATAGAAAATTTCAGCAAATACCGACCTGAACTTGCGCCGCAAGCATGCTCTCCTGTTCAGCTTTACGCTTCGCTTTCCTCTGCTTATTCCTCAACTTCTTCAACTCGGACGGCGCGAGGTTCTCTGTGGACAAACGCAGAACATAACGCAACCGATACATAAGCGACGTGACACAGTTCACGTAATAATGGGTTACCATACTTGTAAGCAAACTGTATATTAAAATTCATACGGTCTAACGAAGTGTACTAACGTAAAAGGATAGGCTGTTGGAGCGGCATAAACCGGCGAATTAGCGATAAACGGCCTTTAATAAGATAATAAGCATATAAATAATGGCAGTACATCTTTATTGAGAATCTTGATTATTGTTAATGATACTTATGATATGTCACGGTCCTTATTTAACGCCTACGCCTTATAATTTATGTCAAAGCCAATAAGGGCTTGTGTATTTTGTTTTTTTTTAATTGCGTCATTAACAGGTTTAGAGGATACCCAAGCGTGGTGATATTATACCTACATTATATCCTAGACGATGCGACGTGCAAGTTGCGCAAACCGGTCGCTTTGATTGGCAGAGAAATTGATAAAAATAAGGTGATTAGTAGATTGGTGCGAATCGGGCCGCTACCGTAGATAGGCATAGCTGGTCTGAACGATTGATCTTGTTTGAAGTTCATATCCTGACGCTGGCCTCATGTATGCTAAAGTATAAGGAGAGACTACAAATGCTAATTGTAGTATTGCGATAATAAAGTGACGTGTGACAGTATGGGCCCGTGGTGTGAAAACACTGAACGGCGGCACTTTGTTATGTTGAGATATGATGGGAAAATTCGAGATACAAATTGTCTTGTAACAATTGCGGTTTCTGGGGACTTTAATAGCAATCCGACTATTTGTTAGCGTGTTTAAGGCTACATTTGGTTACCTTCGTACGAATTCAATGATATAAAATAGTGTGGCGTTTGGCATTTCAATCCAATTTATTTATTTTTCATATGGCATGTAGGCCTTAGGGGCATTTCAATCCAATTCGGACATGTTGCTAATATCGTTCTTTTAGAGATGAGATTCTTGAGATTGATATTGAGCGCCAGCTCTGGAGTTGGTATTATGCTGAGGTGGGACCTTTTTGTGGCAGCGAGATTTTTATTTATTTTTTTGTGTTTTATATACAAGGTGGCCAGTGGCAGAATTCCGATTTCAAATTCAAATAATTTTCGAACGCGATGTTCGAAACAAATGCGGGTCGGTGTTTTAGTATCGCGAGCATTGCGGATTGATAATTCAAAATGGATCGCTGGCCAGCTGTCCAGCGTTCATACGCCATAGAGGCCTATCTAACCAACGGTTTTTCGCCCATTACCGCAAGGCGTAAGTTTTGTGTTCGTTTTAATATACGGCGTATTTGTGATGGACCGTCAACTAAACTGATTGAGAGTTGGGTAGCGCGATTCAGAGCTACAGGTTCCGCAGTAAATAAGCCAGGACCGGGCCCGCGACCTACGGTTACAACTGAACAAAACGTGGAACGCGTCAAGCAATCTGTACTCGAAAATCCGCGACTTTCCACCCGCATACGATCTACGGTGCTAGGTATTCCCAGGTCGACATTGCAGACAATCCTCAAAAAAAAAATTAAGGTTCCACCCTTATAAAATCCAAATAGTCCAGAAGTTGCAGGATACTGACTATGAATCGAGAAAATTGTATGCTGAACAAATGTTGGAGAGATTTCCATCAAATCATCGTATGGGGAACATCTTCTTCAGCGATGAAGCACATTTCCATCTCGACGGTTATGTGAACAAACAAAATTGTCGTTACTGGGCTACCGAAAATCCGAAACAAATGCACGAGATGCCGTTGCATAGTGAAAAAGTGACTGTTTGGTGTGCGGTTTCAGCAAGATGCGTAATAGGGCCTTACTTTTTTGAAAACGAACGTGGAGCAGCGGTAACCGTGAATTCTGAAAGATACTGTGAAATGATTGACAATTTTTTTAGATCACACGTTGAAAATGGTTCTTTCTTCAATCGAAACACATGGTTTCAACAAGATGGTGCAACTGCCCACACAGCCCGGCCATCGATGAATGCAGTTAGAGCATTATTCCCAGGAAAATTGATCTCCAGATTTGGTGACATAGCCTGGCCCGCAAGATCACCCGATCTCAGCCCATGTGATTTTTTTCTGTGGGGATACCTCAAAAGTGTCGTCTACAAAAACCAACCTGCCAACATCGCGGAGTTAAAAGACAGTATTCGATTACAAATAAACACAATTTCCAGTGCACTTTGTAGCAAAGTTTTTGAAAATATGCGGAATAGGTTGGAAGAGTGCGTACACAACGAAGGTCATCATTTGGAAAACGTTGTTTTCAAAAAATGAAATCCGCATTCATAGTCTTTTCGTAGAAATAAATAATACTGCTCAATATGCTTTAGTTTTTTTTTTATAAAATTTCGTAATCGGAATTCTGCCACTGGCCACCTTGTATTTATTTATTTAAACTTTATTGCACAAAAGAAAACTTATCGTACAAAAGGCGAACTTAATGACATAAGGCATTCTTTGAGGCATGTTTTCTTGTTTGTTTTTTCTATTTTTTGTAACTTTTTACCGTCATAAATAAATGTATTTTCTTTCTTTCTACCAGGCTTCCGAAAATATGAACTCAAGTGAGAAAAAACGCCGCAAAAAACTCAACTTAAAAGTTCAGAATAGGTTTTACTTTTCTATACTCGTAAGGCCCGTGTCCTAAATTTAGGTCATTTTGCTGAAGTAATTTTCAACGTTATCGAGATGAGAATAGAATTCTAATTTCAAAAATGCTCCTCTGTACTCACCTCTCATGGGCCTTACGAGGCTATTGTTACTATAGCGCGTAAAATACTGTATTTGTATCGTATCTGTACGTAAGCACTAATCTGTGGTAATATATTTCTGCAAAAAAGTTGAATTTACAACCCAAGTTCGCAAAGGGCACAGCTTCTAACCTTGAATGTTAATGAATAGGCAAAGTTATAAGACATTTATGGCACTAACTGTCAACTACGAGTGTAAACTCTAAATTCTACATTATGCCTGTAAAAGGGCAGCCACTGATTAGCCCGCCCGCCACCTAGCCGGCCAGCTGTTGGAACGCATTTGGGTATACAGGCACTCTGTCAACGTGTTATAAGACACCATTTACCGCGAAGGTCAACGTTGGTAGGGTGACCAAAGGACCAGTCTAGTCAATTACGGGATTAAAGGTCTTCAAAGTCAAAGTCAAAGTCAAATATTTTTATTGTAGATTGCGGGTAATACAAAGATATTTATATGATTAGGGCGCCGACACAATCAGCCAGTTATGGCATACAATAATTAACATGCACATAATGCATACTACGCTACAGGTACTTAAAACTATCTAGCTAAATTCTTTCAAATAAATAAATATATTAATGTCAGATGTGTTTAACATTTCAAATTACATTGGCTCATAGATACATGTCGAATCGAATATATATTACTTATACAGCTATAAAGTGGTCATTAATATTATAATACGCCTTCTTTAAACACCATTTATACAGCTTTGTTTTAAATTCAGGTAACTCGGTTTGTTTTAAGTCCTCAGGCAGGTGATTAAATATCTTGACTGACATATACAGAATGCTTTTCCTGTAGTGTGCAGTTTTGCAAGTGGGTAGTACAAGATTAAAGCCGTGGTTCCGAGATGTCGTTCTCTGAGACCTGATTGCTGTTTCAAAACTGCGGAAATGTTTCCTTACATATAGGCAAACTTCAAAGATATAGAGAGACGGTAACGTTAACAAGTTGAATTTTATAAAAAATGGTTTACATGAGTCCCTCGGCCCTATACCAGAGATTGCCCGAATACATTTTTTTTGTGTCTTAAAAAGTGTTTGCATATATGAAGAGTTGCCCCAGAGTAAGATGCCATAGCGCAGGTTCGAAACAACATGACCATGATAAGCTAATAGAGCTGCATTTTCGGATGCAATATTACTTAGTTTCCGTAAAGCGAATACAAATCTATTGAGCTTTTTTGCGACATATTCCGTATGCGTCTCCCAATTGCCATGGCAGTCCAACATGATACCTAGAAATCGTGTTGATGTTACTTGTTCTATTTCACAATTGTTGTATTGAATAGCCATTTTCACGGGATTTCCTTGTGGCGCATAGAACTGCATGGCGTTTGTCTTTTTTAAATTAACCTTTAATTCATTGCTCTGAAACCACCGGTTGATGTCACAAAAAGCTTGATTAACTTCTGCTTCATATGTGTTTAGATCATTACCACATATAACTACAGAGCAGTCATCTGCAAATAGGATAACTTTATGGTTGGTCACATTTGGCAGATCGTTTATATAGAGGAGGAACAGTAGTGGGCCTAATATACTCCCCTGAGGCACGCCTTGTTTAACAGTCTCCATGTTCGATTGTATGTTTAAAATTGTTTTTGTCTCTGGACAAAACGATTGAACTTCTGTGTACTGCTGTCTATTGTCTAGATATGATTTGAGCCAATCATAGCAGTTCCCTCTTATTCCATAGTTTCTCAGCTTTTGGAGAAGTATGTCGTGTGAAACCAGATCAAACGCCTTAGACATGTCCATAAAGATGGTCGTAACAGGCACTCTTTTATCTCGACATAAAGTCGTAATTTTAAGTAGTTCAAGAATGGCTAAGGTGGTTGATCTGCCTTTCCTAAATCCGAACTGACTGTTAGTTAATAAGTCATACTTTTCCAAGAAATTGACGAGTCTATTATGTATTATTTTTTCATAGATTTTTGACAGTATGGGTATCAGAGCTATCGGCCTATAGTTTTCGGAGCAGTGGGGATCCCCCTTTTTGAATATGGGTTTAATAATAGTTAATTTTAGCCTCGTAGGGAATACTCCGTGTGTTATTGAGGTGTTAATTAGATGTGTAAGTGGTAGAACCAAGAACTTGGCATTTTCCTTTATAATCATTGTGGTGAGACCATCATAACCGCAGGATCTGGAATTTTTTAGACTTCTGATGGTTTTGTGTACTTCTAAAGGATCTGTAGGGTATAAAAACATTGAGGATTTATTAGGAGGTCCTAAAGTATTCGAAACTTTCGCCTTGTTGATGTTGTTTGCATTATTAGTGTCAATGAATTGTTTATTAAATGCATTGGCGATCATTTGTGGGCTAGTGATAGTGTCTGTACCAAATTTAACCTCTTCAAATGTTTGAGCTGTTTTTTCTTTTCCCAAGTGGTCGTTTATTATGCTCCATGTGGCTTGCGCAATATTTTCCGCATTTTCGATAAAGGCGTTATTTCTTAGTTTCTGTGATTTTCTGATACATGTTCTTAGCAGCCGTGAATATTTTTTGTAGAAAGAAGAAGATTCTTTGACCTGTAATATGAGAAAGAAATGGAGTAATTTTTGCTTGAAAAGGAACGTAGTTACGCAGATTTAAGTAGTAAAATGGCATTGAACAATAAAGCAAACAGTGATGTCTTTAAACGAGGCAGCGTGGGAGCGCGCATCACCCACACTCATTGTTCCATATAGATTAAGATAAAGTTTCGTAGATTGTTTTTTCTCCAAAAATGTACAACCACAAAAACGCGTCCATTTCGGGCTAAGCTATAAGTATCGCAGAAACATATAAGTCGCAAGTATCAAAAGTAATGACAGATTCAACGATGGGAAACGTGTAGGTAGGTACTTCATATGGGCACAACCAACTCTAACCGATATATGCTTATAAGAGATCAAATTCTTACCGTGCGTGTGGGTATTTATCCCATTCTTTATTCGAGTACAATCAGCTGTAAATGGGGGAACTCCAGGGAGACAAACATATGCAAAGGTGAACCAGTAAGAGCCACACTACACTAGTTCAAAAATATTTTAGACACAAGCCAATACCTGTAGGCCAATACCTATACCTACTTCTCAGGTATCACATAGATCGACAAACAAGATATCCAGTAATTAAATACTAGTCAAATACTCAGCTTTCAAACGAGGTTCGCCTTAGTAGAGTTGCTTAGATAAAACGAGGAGAAAAAGTGAAGTTGTTGCTCACGCCTGTTTATTTCTTGTTGCGCCCGCTTTTTGTTATAATGTAGTTAAAGCTGAGTAAATAATTGATAGATAAATAAATACTTTAAAGTTGTAATTTTTTTATTCTAGTTCGAACCAACCATGACCAAGCCAAAAGGAAAGGCGTTGGCTTAGATAAAGCATTTGCAGCGTTAAAGAAATAAAAAGAAGTAAATTAGAAATAGAAAATAAGAGATGGATAGGAAAATGTAGAAAAAACCACTTTAACTTCAAAGGTTAATCGAGATCTAAGACCTCGTCTTTTCGACAAGTAGAAATATAAAATAAGATTTAGGCTGCATTTCCATCAAGGATGTGCGAGGATGCGTAGCGAGGGATTTGTTTATCATGAACCAATAGAAACAGCTCAGCGGAGCGAGGATAGGTAAAGAAAGTGTTTTTTATTGGTTCATGATAAACACAGCCCTCGCTACGCATCCTCGCACATCCCTGCTGGAAACGCAGCCTAAAGATGATGCATCCGATAGGTACTATGCGATGATTAAATCCACGCCAAACAAAAAATTAAGGCCGTTGGATTTCGCACTTTACATGAGTTTAGTGATACTGATAATAGTGTCCATCAGCCCTTTCGCGAAGGTGATTGAAGAAGACATATTAAATTTGTACAAAATTCCGCTGGATCGCAGAGTAGGAATCCGAAAATGATCCTTAGGGTCATCAAGACCAAATTGGGAGTAGGACAAGAATTTTGATTCTTCTCAACAGTCCTCAATCAATCCTCTTAATAAACTGAGACTAGTAAAATTGCCTAATCTGATTACTTAAGGAATGTTCATTATTTCATTATAAAGCCAATAAATCTGCATGTCCGTAAATTCCATTTAAGTTGGTAGCCGATTCGGCAGCCGTTGTCGACGGTGCAAGGCGCGGCCGATTATGTCAGATCCGGTGATAAGCTGCGCGTGAGTCTGCAAGGGCTCGAGTCACGACCCCGCCGACAGATCGATAGGTTTGACAACACTGATAAGATAACCTTAGCACGGTCTAAGGAACGACGGCTGACAGGGAGGTTTAGAAGCTTTACAATAGCAAAATGAAAATTCTATGAAATGGATTCGAACAGACGCTTGGCGACGTAACAGCCAGCCTCCCTAAGTAACATGCAGTCGGCAGACAGGGATATTTCGGTAGTTCTATGCGACTGTTTGAACGCACCAATCACATCATTATCATCGCCACATTATGGATGGGCTCCCTATAGACTATGGAGTCGTTTTCGGTTATCTTGTAGAAGTCGCGTGCTTCTGCTATTTTTATCGTAAAAATCCTGATTGCTTTTATAAAACGGCTAATAATGGTGGCGATGGTAATGAAGCAAGAAAACGCTAAAAAATCGCATAGAACTACCCATTTAGACAGAGCAATCGTGCGGAGGCCGCCCGCGGGGTGAGACGAGGGTAGGTGTGATCCCGCCGTGCTTTGTTATATAGGACAGAGAGGTATCGGAACATGCGTAACACAGCGCACTTGCTGCATTAGGCGGCTGAGTCAATTATATGGGTCTTAGCAATTTGTATGTTTTGACCTTAGACATTGATCGCATTTCACCGTCCAATCAATACTTAGTCGTGGTCACGAGATAAACGAGGATAATAGGTATGATTTCTATGTTTTATTGATATCCTTGATCCCAAGGAAAACAGTAGATTATTTATGAAGTTACGTAGTAAAAAACAACGTTTTTCCTTATGCCAACAGAATTGACATCGTACCTAAATTAAAAACCTACAAGCAATAGTCGGTAAACACTGAAATAATCAATCAGTCGCCACTCGTGTCGACGCATCAGAATTGTCTAAACCCACACAAAACAAATTATATGGAACTTGTGTTTCCAATAAAAGGAGTAAACTTCAAATTTACCAAATTTCGAGGAAATAAACGATTAGGATAACATTTATTATCTGCGAATATCATTGATTCCTAGAAGCCCCCTTATGCAAACTTTATTAATGGAGGTTGTTCTAATGGAATAAGCCTTAAAGATACATAATTCGTATTAACATACATCATAAATACCAAAACATTTCAAACGTCGCTATTAATTAGCGCAACCACAGGAACTACGATACATATATTTTCGCTAACCGTTCTACTGAGGACGCGTTGAGCAATTTCTTAAACGAAAGTAGTACGAAATCCCCGTAAATAATAAAAAAATACGAGCATACATTACGATTTATTTCATTTTGCTAACTGCTAATATGACCGCAGAACCAAGTAAGGACACAATCAAACGAAATCACATACGATCGGATTGCTTTATCGAGCACTAACTAGTATTTAAAGATAAATCTGAAATAAGCTTCAGACGCAAATAATAAGGTTTTATTTACAGTGATATTAACAACGATATAAGAGTTTGTGAAAGGTACAGCTCGATACTTGCACCCAAACCGTGACAAACTTGCCGCGACATTGTACTCGTAAGGCAGAAACAAGCTACTTTTTGCTTACGTGAACCAGAATAATTATGCTATCTGATTCAATAAATAGTAATCAAAAGTTTATCTTTAAAACTAGCCCAAGCGTTCTAGCAGAGCAAATCCTGCTTAACGTCTTTCTAGTAAAATTTTGTCAATGATCTTTAAGTGTGACGTTATCAGACAAAAGCCACTTGGCCATTTGTAAATAAGGTCTATTTTGAACTACTTTTTCAGAGCTGTAGTACACTGCAGTGGCGTGGCGTCCATAGAACCCGATTCCCACCGGCTTAACTAATTTTAAAGGATATGACCGGAGTATCTATTTACTACTCCTGAAGGAAAAGTAATCTAAATCTGCTCCGGCTTTACTACGAGTATATTTGACGCCACGCCACTGCCAGGGCCTTAGTGACCACTAGTAAAGTGGTACTTCATGGTGGTTTTCCAGGTAATTTTGGAATGAGTCTTTCGAACTATTGCTTATAAGTTCCTCCCCGTTTCACCGGTCTATTGTGTGTCGTCCTGCCCATTTAAAGCTTACCAATCAATGAACTATCTCGACGTCTCGCTCACATTGTCCAACAACTCGTTTTAGACTAATTAAACAGTACTTCAGCTCTCGGTGTCCCTCTCGCATTTTCGTTATTATCAGCAGCTATCCCCGAACAATGGGCGGTTTCATTAAGGTCGCTGACCACAGCGGTATTATAGTTTCGCAAGCTTTGCGACAGCGCGGGCGCACGGTCGCTCGCGCCGTTGGGGTAACCATGGCTACGTGACTATTTTTCACTTTATTTTTTCATAATTGATTCGTTTTGGACAATCTGGTCCCTGCGAAATTATTTCAGATTGGGTGATATAGAAATTATCGGAAAAAAAATACTGTATCTACTGAAGAAAAGTTAGAAGTGGGCGTAAGACCACCAATACTGATAATGATTCGACGATGTCGAAGGAGACCGTCTTTATCATTATTTCTGTACAAGTAAGTAACTGCATCTTACATTCAAGGTTAATTAATTACACACACATGGCTATATAACAATGAAATATACCTACATAACATGTAGATATTCAAGCCGCTTCCAAATTATAAATCCTTTACTGGGCTTACCTAAACTTTTTTCAGTACTTAGTGTAGGTACAAAACGAATCTCATGACTGAAGTTGATCATAACTGTAGGTAAATGTTATTTAGGAAAAACGTCACGTTCACATAAATAATAATGGCATTCATTGGTCCAAACATGTCTTAATTTCTTAATCCAGGTCACGCAAGTCAGTCACAATCACAAGCCGTCCCAAGTCCCATGGACTGCGCCCAGTAATCGTGGTCTCCAGTATAAGTCTAAGATCTACGGTTATTACGTATCGAATCGATGGCCATCGGGACTTGTTGTGCATAACATTGCACCAATAAAGCGCTATCCAGTCACGTAGCTCGCCCACTTTTTACTGCCTCGCCTAAGTCGTCGGTTCATAACGACTTAACTCGATGGACTAACAACGACACAAACGACTTTTCTTACTAGATCAGTTTATTTTATAGGCTGATACGTGCGCAAGAAACCAACGGTGGTTTTTAACTTGAAGAATTTTAAGATTTGCATATCCAATTTTACCTTTATTCTAGAAATCTATTTATTGTTATGTTGCATTCTAGCAGATCTATTTATATGCACCTATCCACGACTTTGGGTTGGCAGTGACATGGCGTTCAAATCGAGTAGTAAACCAAACCTTTATTAAAATTTGTAAACGATTTAATACATTCAGTACTGATTATATCAAGGAGTCCCGCAGTTACTTATACAAGACTTTCCGGTTACTTTGGTCGTGTAACTGATATTTCGCTTGAATAGTAGGGTCTACTTATGATAAGCTTATTATCAGACAATGACTTCAAATAAGTCCTGATTTGAATAGAACAAGTGGACCAGTTGACTTTTACTCTCGGATCCGGTCCAGATCGGCGATAACGGCCGTCCAATTTGGACTGATACCTTCTAGCACGTCTTTTGTAGATTGAGATGGTTTTGAAATATTTTGGCCTATAAGTACTTATTGAGATAACAGCGATGCAATTCGTAGCGTGTAGTAGAACAGTCAGAAATACTTAATTGTCAGGAAATACTGAAAAACGGCTTAAAATACTTGCTCTATCGCATTGTTGTTTTTACGTATATAGATTATATGACAGGTTAGATAAATAATCTTTTTTTTTTTAATTATTCTGCGACAAGTTCATAAATAACCCAATTAAGAATTGTAAAATATACATCTAGACACTCATATTTATAAATTTGCACCATTGCAATTAAGTGCACCGATTAAAGCGAACACCTTACACTGCTAACTTATTACTATAATAAAGCTAAATTAGTCTAAGCACAGACAGGACATAAAACTTTTAATCGATCACTACCGTTAAAGTCTAAATAACCTAATTACGAACAGAATAAATTGCGAAATTAGCTAAGACTTAAATCAGTTCAAACGCTGCTTTGATCACATAATTTACTAATACTCTAATCTTGTCCAGATGAGTACTTGCAATATGAACCTTGTTTTATACAAGATAAGATTCAATATAGAAGAACAACGAAAGAGCTATATGAGTTTGAGTAATATTTTTGTTGCACTATATTGATATCCGGCAAGCCCGTCGCATTCCGGCTCAACTGCACTCGGCTGAGACAGTTGACACTTGTATGAGTAGGCCCTAAGGCATGTCCAAAAACCGACAATGGATGAAGCAAAACAAATAGAAATTCCATGTGAACAAATTCCACGTTGCATAAAGAGTTATTATGATCGGCATCAGAAATTTAAAGGTAAAGGTATGATCAGTATTACAAGCGTAATTCCAAAGCGCAGTATTGATATATTTGTGATTGTTTACTTTTAAGGTTGCCGAAGACACTGGTCACATCAAATGATAAGATTCAATTTTTAACACAAAATAGGAAAAAGTTGGAACTAGCTTTATGGGGATCTAACTTTATGGGAATTTGAGAATGTAACAGGACCATATTTCGGTCAACAGTATTTACTTACAACTTAATATAAATAATGATAACTATTGCACAGGTAACTTAAACGGATTAAAGTTAGGAACAATTACCGATGAAACATTCAAACGCTTTTAATGTCACTTATTCTATTTAAAGCAAAAGGCTAACAACAAATCATCGGTTTATGTTCATCATTTAGGTGCTGACAGTTAGGACAGGCAGACATAGAAGGCCATGTTACTAGATGGCGAGACTCGAGATATTAATTCTATCTCTCGACCTAAAACACCGCAGACGCTGCAAAAGGTGTTTTCATCACACTTGCTCGAAAATGGTGCATTACACGTAGGTTTTGCGGGCCGTAAATGAGCTATTACGCCCTAAGGGCGTAATGGTTTTCTTTTTAAATTTGAAACGCTGGTTCTGTTTTACTCTTATTTGTCATGTTCAAAGGAAACGCCAACTTACTTTTTTAACTTTTATCACTGAAATATTTATTTAAAGAGAACTGGTATTGCAAATACATGTAAACACATATTTCTGTAACATTAATTAAATGTTTCAATAGTGTATTTCAGTATTTTGCAATTATAAAATCAACCGTTTTAGGTCTGTACCGCTATGGTTTCCGAACGTTGCGCATTGTCTATGGATATGTCACTAATGTCACTGTCAGTTTTACAATTTAGGTTAAGTAAGGTTAATTTCAATTAGATTTCCTCACAAGTGTGATGAAAAACATTGTGTGTGCCACGGGCGGTAAAGGAATTACCTACCGCCCTTGATACACAATGTACTATTTCAGGATTTCTTAGAGTAAAAAGCCCGCCGACAGTTATTTTTTATATAACTACAACATGACCTCAGAATTTTTCAAAGTAAAATACCCTCCACCGGGACCGTCATTAGATAATTGCAACATGATGTGAAACTACAGCGTAGGTAAAGATTGAGAAATAAGTAAAAACAGAACCCGCACAACATTAACGTTTATTATCCTTCAACAGAATAAGGCGGATCTCACACTGCAGCGAAAATCGCGGCGACACGCGACTCAGCGATTTTCAACTTTGTATGTAGAATCATCGATTTGTATAGAAAAATCGCGGAGTGGCGCACACTGGCGCGTAAATCGCGGCGACTCGCAACTACTATGCGCAGCTACACGGAAAAAATCGCGGCGACGGGCGATTTCAGTGTGTTCTTCGCCTAAGGAAGCCCAAAGGACGATAATCCATGCAAGATAACGCGCCCCACTTGATTACTACTTTTCAAAAGGGCTCTTTACTTTGGAAGACTACTCGACTAAACTTAACGCTTCAGAAATAAGGTATACTTTCTCAGAGGCGGCTAAGATATATGCGCTTTTTGAAAAGACAAGATCCCTGCAGTCATTCCAAAAGGGCGTAAGTGTTTGAGAGTTCCTGGCTGACATACGCTATTTTTGGTAAGCGGGGTTGTGTGCGCACACGGCGGTTCCGTTAATAACGCGTGGCGCAACGCATTGTGCCCTAATCCGTCTAGGACACGTCGCACACATAAATTGCTGCTCTAATTCACTCGGGTTTCGTAAAACTAAAACGAAACGACGCCGGCGCATGCCGCGGATCGGGTCGCCGGAGGTCAGGCATTTTGTTATGAATTTTGGGTAAAAAAACGTGAGTTGCGCGGTTCGAGTAAAATTTTCAGCGCAATTTCGATCGGAAGTGGCACCTTTACTTCATGATCCCTATAGCAAATGCTACGGAGATCAGATGGCAACACCTGTTCATCATGTTAAAATCATACCCTTAAAGAAAGGGCCAAAAGCAAAAGCAACAATGAAAGTAAATAATCTTTCAAAGTAATACAAATTGTAGATTAAATGTACGCAAATAAAATTCAACTAAAATTATGAGTACGTTTCAAACCGCAAACTCAAAACACTAGAGTGAATTAATGGGCATTTATATTTTAAAATGTACGGTTAGGCGAAACTTAAGCTATGTTCAAATACCGTCTAACCTGTCAGTCCGTAACGAAATGTATGGAGTTTGACACTAATCGTCAGTTCTGTAACGACCTTTTAACTGTCAGTTAAGAACGCACTTTAAATAAAAAAGCCCTAATACGAAAAAAGGCAGAATGGTTTTTGTGTCTGAGGCCAAGTATCTGATCCTTGAGTCAATGTAGTTGGTATACATATGACAAACTTAATTCCTTAAGGCAATACCTGTCAACTCGTCAACCATTAGTCCAACCCAAAACACGGTAACTTGCAGTTCACATAAACCGTTGACCCTTGAATAAGTACAGAATAGCCGCCAAATGATATATGTTACAACTGTTGATGAAGTTACACATGTATACAACCTTTTCCTTCTGCAGCTTCTAAAGCTACAGCACAGTTTAAAAAAATACAGAGTGCCAGCGCCTCTTATTTTTATAATCGGAACAGTCTTTTTTCTCTAAAAATCCAAAACTCTTTCCAAATTAATCCTATAAGTAGTAACCGTGAACCTAAGATACTATCAGATGGCACAGTAATTGTAACTACACTTTTGCGCATGCTTTGAAGATACCAATAGCGTGGCGTCCAAAGAACTCGATTCCTACCGGCTTGCCTAATATCAGGCATTTGAGCACCTTATTCAACAGCTCTTAAGGAAAATGTACGCCAAATCTGCACCGGTTTGCCCAAGGATACGAGTATCTTTTACGCTACGCCACTGGAAGGTACCGTCTACGTCTAT
Source organism: Eudemis profundana (assembly GCA_947034925.1). Taxonomy (NCBI): domain Eukaryota; kingdom Metazoa; phylum Arthropoda; class Insecta; order Lepidoptera; family Tortricidae; genus Eudemis; species Eudemis profundana. Next base: position 3,300,417 of record OX344806.1, on the reverse strand, counting down.
GCGAGTAGGCCAGTGGTTCCGAACCTGGGGGTAATTACCCCTTTACGGGTAAAATTAAGTTTTCTCAGGGGTAATACTCATATTAAGTCGTTTTTCTTTGAGTACTTTCATATACTTGTCTGTATTAGCTATTTTTTGGAGGGGTAATGATACAAATCTAGAGGGGGCCTGTGGGTGATGTGGCAATAAAGGTTAGGAACCACTGGAGTAGGCCGATGCCCAGCACTAGGACGTATATAGGCTGGCGATGATGATGATGATGATTGAAGTTCCCAGCATTGTATGCAATTCGCCCCACGCGCGTCTCGCCCCGCATCGTCTAGTCTTGGTAGGCCTACTGTATGTACTTTGACTGTGGCTGTAAGTGTATGTAGAGCAATGAAAATCACTCCGTTTTATTGCAAGCATGTGAGCTCAAGTCTAATTTCTCGGGCACGGTAGCCGGCCCTGTGTTGCAATGACTTTAGGAATAACTTCTACATGACGTGATTTATGGTTTCATTATGTATCAAAAGGAGATTTAGAACGAATTAGCTTTTACCAAATGAGATTTTACCTTACGGGTATGAGCGTTGTGATGTTAGACGTTTGAATCAAGCTTTCGAGAGCTTGGTATGCCATTAGTGTGGTGGCCAACCGTTAATAAAGACTAGGCTGGACATGTCTGCCGAAAAGGTGGGTCAAGATGGTTCGTTACAGAGTGGACCACGGTGTAACTGAAGAGCAAAGGCAAGCCAAAAGACTTAGCGAAATTTGGACACGTTACGTAAAGAATAGCAGTTAGACAATAAGGTCCAGTAGAAAAAACATCTTTGCCCAGCAGATTCAATTTCCAAGTAAATTACTCCTGTATTGCCAAGGTAATATTTTTCTTTGCTTGCTTAACATATTTAACGAGTGTAAATCAACAAAAACATTAACTCAACCAAAAAATTAAGCACATTACTCTCAAGGATATCGCAATCTTAATCCCTATCTCAAAGGGGATCTAAATAGGCACATTAGACTATACACAACCGCCCACGTGAGCGGTGAGCCTAACTCTGCCCCAGTCTTATTCGCTATCCAATAATTATTAGTCTATATTTCGAAACGGAACGGTTGTCATATAGATTCCCGAACACCCGGTATGTTGCTTGAAAATTTGTTTATTTTTTTATTGGTACAAAAACACATTTTAGAAGGGAAGTAGTAATCGTTATAAAAAAACCTGTTACCATAAACGAATCTTGACCAGCTTGAGAAGCATCAAAATACCTACTTGACCCGTAAAAAACCTTGGAATTTTCCATGGTTTAAAACATGCCTCCTTAAGGCCTAAGAAAATATCAAATATGATAAATCCAGAGTATGACAACAGAAAGCATTATGGATTTCAGTTAACTGTTTGAGGCATAAGATAGTTTGGGTTGGTTGATTTCATTGCGTGTAGTGGAATATAAGTGAAAACAAATAGGAAAAATAATATGGAAACATCGATAGGTCACTTTATTTCTATGCGTAAGAATCACGAATACTTAGGAAAGTTCTGTAATAAAATATATTCTGTTGGCATGTGACTACATTGTAGGTTAGCAGGGACTGCAAATTCTTTCGGCAGACAGTTTAGTTCGTGACTTGTTCACCTTTGCGCTTGTAGACAGGAATGTAACTTTATTTGTTTTTTGTTGCTTAGTGAGCTGGGAGGCGGGATATTTGGTAGATTCGTTTTGTGGGCGATCAGTAAAAAAAAACTGTTTTTGTATCGATAAGACTCAATAAAATCGTTATAAAAGTCGATTGAATAACTAAGTACTTACATATTATTGGTTAGTTTTTTTAACAGGATGTAAGTACTACATATTTATATCGATACATTAGACAAAACTTTAGAAGGTGGACCGAGGGACCCGTTGAAGGTCTTGGGAGTGCCCGAGTCCAACAGTGGAGTTATCATGGCTGATGATTTATCACTGAAATCTGCAATCATAACTTCTAAATACCGTTCAAAGACACGTTCAACCCAGCCCTCAATTTTACCCTAGATATCCCAGATTCAGTTGTAACATTCTAAATTCGTATCGGATAAAGCCACATTTGCTTAAAGTCAACGTTGAAAGGTATTGCAAAAAACACATTTAATCACTCTAATCCCAACGTTGCAAACATTCGCGCACAACACCTGTCATTACATAACCAGGCGCTGAGCATCTTCATCCGTAGATTGATTAGCCGAATTAACTTTAACCGTCTTTTATAACACTTAATCTCTTACTGCACTGTTTTGAGAATAGAACCTTATTTACGGTCACACAAAGATGCTAATGGATTGATAAGTGTAAGCGAGATAGGGCTAAAAAGCACAACTGAAGGTATATGACGGATGGAGAAAGAAACACGTGTTGTGTTGTGGTAGGTATTAATAACCCGCTGTGCACCTGTCGAGTCCAGCACGAGGGACACTTCCTAATAGGGTTACACAATATCGGAAGTGCAGTAGACAAAAGGCTTAAAATGTATGTGGACCTGAACTGGACAATGGACAATGCCGGATGCTTGAATACTATCGAAAGCAAGGTGACTTCCGAATGGTGACCATATGGTATGTTGAGGTCAGACGGAGTGGAAGGGATCCAAGGAAGGATTTAAAGGACGAAATGGACTTTGCCAATCGCCAGCATTAGGAAGACCGTCTTTGGTATTAAAAAATAATAAACAGCCATCAACCGAAATCGCATATAATCATTCAGGATTTAAATGTTGTGAGCGATACAATGAAGCCTCCTGCACCTGAACCCCCTTGTATATCGAAATACGCATAAGTGGGGTGGAAGAGAGTGATCAGCTCAACCTATAGCGGATCCAGGGAGGAGGGCTAAAAGCGGCTCATATTTTGCCTAAAACCAGGGGCGTATTGGGCCCGGAGAGCCCCTGGCGGATTGCATTTTGTTTTGGTTTTGACGCCATTCAACTAACTTTTACTTCTTATGGGGCGGCGAAACTTATTGGCCCGGGGCGCCCCTGCCTAAAACTGCCTAAAACACAATATCTCTCAAATAAATAAATATAATAAAATAGTCCACTAGATCTAATTAGGCAAGTGGTTGGTTATGTCGCACGTCTACTTTACGAGCTTATAAGCTGCGTGGGATGAGGTTATACCCAACCATTAGCACCTCCATTCACGAAAATGTGACACATTCAGTTTACATTTCCGAACATAAAAGTCATTCAGTACCGTATACAGTACCATAAACATTTAACGATCGACAATATTGCAGTTTGGTTTCCATGGCAACAAAAGCTATTACATTGGCATATAATAGCTTTCAATTATTCACAAATTCTATGCGTGCGTAAAAGAGAATTTCCTCTAAACACACATTCTTTGTTGATGAAAACTCACTTAGCCGTCGACTTGCAAAAAAACCATTGTGTTACCTTTTTTAAGAAACGCAAATTGCCCTTTGTGAGTTTCTGTCATAACTTGGTCCTTGACTCAGTAACAGTTGACCAAACCAAAATAATGGCACAAAGAACTCGTTAAGAATGTATACGGTTTGGCGAAATGGTCGTGTCGGTTTGTGTCGTTAATAATGATGTGGTTATATTAATGACAGTTAAGAGCGCATTGTGAAAGCAGACCACCTGTAAGAATGCGCGGATGTATTGAACTTCGTGGTTGCGGTCGGTAATAGTAAATGATTATAGTTAACCAATGCGGAGAACTGACCACCTGGTTTGTCAATCATATAAATCTATATCCATGTGTGTATTCTTCTGGGGAGCCTGTCGCATGATCTAAAATTGTTTGGCCTAATCTAAAATTGGTTGAATTAACGTTTGGTTAAAAATTACTTCCGCTGAAACTGAATAACTTTCAAACTTTTTATAAACAGTCGCTTAGAATAGGTTAGGTTAGGTTTGTCTTATAATGTTATAGAACATTTTAGATCAAACAACACATTACAAAGACAAACAATACCCACGAAACGGAAGGAAATGAGACCTATATCAACCGATAAAGGTCCCATTTCTTTGATATAAAAATGTGTCAGAAGTTTTCAAAGAAAGTCAACATATTTACCATATGCATTGTAAAAGTCGTTTAGCAAATACAATCTGACCCAAAACGATTGTACTCGTTTAACTTTGCTGGCGAATAAATGAAGATCTTTTACACTTCACATTCAAAATTAATCAGAAACGTAAAAGGCTAAAATCCTCTACAACATAAAACCGCTACCGCCCTTCAGGATTACCTTCGATATAAATATCGTAAAATATTGCCGGATCAGAGCAAATTACAATAATAGCGGCAAATGGGGCTTGGAAAACAGCCACTTACCTACCTGGCTGTTTCCAAACATTCTAAAGCAATAAATCAGTTATTTATGAATTTAATGTTTTGCTCCCGTACCTGCAACCCATATGCGGCGCTAGGTATTAACATTTCAGAATCTTCTATTAATCAAGTTGATATAAGATTAAAGCTTTAAACGGAAATTTAATTCTAGGGTTTAAAAGTTGTTAGTTCATAACGAGCACAAAACTGGATCTAAGTCATACACGATAAATATAATAAATTACTGAATTAATATTGTGTAATTTTGCCTTATGTACGTTTCGCCTTAGAATGATATTAAATGTAGAGTTTTTAAAGAATAAAATAGAGAACAATTATATAAAAGGATGCAACTACGTGTTTATTTGTTGTTGAGGTGCCATTTTACTGACAAACTTTTTCAACGTTACTAAGGTTTAACCAACGAGCCCAATCTACCGGTGTCAGTCATTATAACATTTAAGTCGCAAAGAATAAACAAAGATGCTAATTTTGCAATCGTATACAAAAAAAATTGTTATAACAAAGAAGAGAGTAATTTATGGGAGGTCACACGACACGACACCAAGATACTTGCAATGCGTAAAGTGCACGGAGGCTGCCGGCATTGACTCTGCGGAAACCTCATGCAAGCAATAATGGCATCGAGGTGAACAGCTTGCATTGTACCTATCCAACGCAAGATACCGGTATTGATTAACTCCTATAGTTAGTTCTCTAGTGCTTTGATCAGGAAACCAGGTAGAACAGGAAATTAATGAACATTCATATCAAGTACATGATTCTCAGTGGGAACCCCGTGAAAACTTTAAGAACTGTTGGGAGAAGCAACCTATTATTTGTGTGTTGCAAGAACCAATTAACTTATTATTTGTGACCACTAAAAAACATAGTTTAGTCATAACACGGCAATATTTATAAGGCAAAAGCATAATCGTTTTAGCAAAATGTTTTATTTGCTATATTTGTCCGCGTATGAAAACTCGTTTCACTTGGGTTTTCCAAACGCATTTCAAACTTAAATATAATTTTTAACTTCACGCCAAATTACCATAGCTGTCTTTGTATTCAAATGCATGTCATACAACGAACGACCCCAAATATGCGGTTTTGACGTTTTAATCATAAGTTCACGTGAACTGTACACAATGACAATAATAATAGGTATCTATATAAAGTAACAGTCTAGAAAACTAACGAGACCTATTAAGTTAGCCAGCCATCCCTAATGAATTAGTTTCACCAGCCAATTGAGACATCGGCACGCTAAGTGGCCGATCTTACTAAATTAAGAATGAAATCATCTATAAACATTATACAATGGACGGTCGAACAATATAAATCAATATAAGTGGAACGCAAATGGACGTGAAACCCAACAAAGCGTTGATTGAAAAGTTACATAAACGCATTTGCTATTTGTTTGTTTATACACAGACAAGAGACGTAACTAACACAAGGATACGTATAAATCAGATCATTCAAGTCAGTGATGGATTCACCAATGCCATTCTGTTAAAGGGTAGTTCTCTGCGACTAAAAAGTCGCACCAATCGCATCATTACCATCGCCACATTATAGATGAGCTCCGTATAAACTATGGAGTCGTTTTTGGTTATCTTGTAGAAGTCGCGTGCCTCTGCTATTTTTATCATAATGATCCTGATTGCTTTTATAAAACCGCCAATAATAGTGGCGATGGTAATGACAAAAAAATCGCGGTATAAAATCGCAGAGAACTACCCTAAAACTTTAAAAAGACAACAAGCCCTTTCAGCTTTCGATCAGAGAACGCTGAGTCTCACTCAGTTAACGCCTGTGGCAATTTTATATTAGGTTGAGTAATTGTTCAAATACCGTATCTTGAGAAATTACGTTACATTCCAATCTGTAGACTGCGAGGAATGTTTTCCTAAGGGCAACGTCATTGTCGCGAACTCGCGATCGAAGTACCTACTATCTCGTAAGCGCATCGCAAGGCATCTTATGTATCTACATATCATAGCTTGAAATAGGCGTTTATTATAGATGTCATAATTTAACACATATGATGATAGGTACTATACAATTGACTCGGTAAACCCCGTAATAACGCAGGTAAATTACATTCCGTTTTTGTGGTTTAATATGGTAGTTACTTCTTTAGCACATGTGTTAATTGCAAACTTTACTAACATCTTGAGGGAAATCCCGGATATATTCTATAAACAGCCATGTAGCTTCAGATATCCTAAGCGCAAATTCCGATGTCAAGAAACATTTCATTCTATTGTAAGTCATAAATTGTACACCTAGAATCCCTTGACTTATCAGCCTTGCTTAGAGGATTTTCCTGTTGGCATTGATCCAAGACCTGGTCCGTATGGTGTACATTAAGGATAGTTCTCGGAAGGGTTCTTGATTACTTGCATCACCAAGCTATCAGCCTCAATAGAGACAAGTGCCTCGTTATCTAATGGAGAGATCGTTTTCTAATTTAAGGCATCGCTCGTAATACTCATCAAGTGGATCTAGAAGAGCAATGCAGCTAACCTTGTTGTAAAGTTCCATCTAACTGGGATTGTTTATTTCCGGCTGGTTGGATGGTGAGATTTGCATAACCCACGGACAGGGGAGGCAGAAATTATAAGATCATACGCGTCTCAAATGTCAGAAGTTCGATGGGGCGTAAGTTCTAGGTTCTCGAATGGAGACCACGAAGTGGAAGATGCAGCGTGGCTCGGCCCCCTACATAATAATTTGGCGACCGGGTTAGGGTCGACGGAAGTCGATGGCGACAAAGAGAGTGCGATCGTTCCTTTGGGTGTCTTTGGGGGGACCTATGTTCCGCAGTAGACGTCCCTGGGTTGAAATGATGATGTGGCTCAGATCATACATATAGCCATAAAATAGATAAAAATCTGTATGCACCTTACCCAAACCTGCAGATGCTGGTTATTGTTAGATACTTACGTAATAGTATCACAGTCTTAAAGTAATGTGAAGGTTCAAATATATGTCTCTGTATGAGGGTGTATTTATACTAATGCTATTATTTTATAGCAGAGGTTAGAAATAAGGTTTGTTTAGGTTCAAGTTACACTAAGGCAGTCGAAGCGCCCGTTTCCCAATGTCCAGTTATAAGTTCGGCGACCGGCGGCGACTGTGAGAAAGCACGTAACGAATCACGTTCTGTAGTCGTTAAGCTATCTTTAAGGGAATCCTTATCGAGCTGTTATATAATCGTTGTGCAAGTTATTTTGGAGCTTTGTCTACAAGGAAGGTTGGATTTGTGACATTGTTTCATAATGTACGACTTTTGTTTACCCGCGGAATAGAAAAGGCTTTGAGGTTCGTCGTTGTGAACTGGATTGAGTCATCACATGTAATCAATTGGATAGTTTAATAGTTCTTGTGTTGCCTTTCCAGTTACAAATTGGCGTAGTTTGCCGTAATTATTTTGCGAAGAAAAAGATTGAGTGCGCTTAGATGTACACCCGCAATGATTTAATACGGGGATTCGAACATTACGCCTGATAGAAAAAATATAATGCCGTAACTGTGGGGTCCTATAGTCAATTGGAGTGAGAATGTTGTAAAGACAGCACCAGATCTACATAGTAATTTGTTCGGAGTGACTGACAGATAGAAGTAGGTAAAAAAGAATGAAAGGCAGTAAAAATATCTTGATCATGTAGATCAATCGCCCAGCGGGATAGTATCGACATGACATAGTATATGCCTACGACAGATAAAATTCTCTAAATGAAACTTACAACTTTAGGCGTAGAATTCTTAAACACCCACGAATAGGCGATACTGAGTTTAAATGATAGATTACTTTACAGAGAACGAATGGCAGTAGTGTAGCGTTGATATCGACTTAATGAATAGGTAAAAGATATATAAGTAGGTGGTTATTTTAGCACCACTTCTAAAGCATTTAGCACAGAAGTAACAAGGCCTACATCTACAAAGAGAATGCTTCGCCAAACATGCCTCGAGCTCGGTTCAGGGTTCAGGTATGGACCGAGTATTCGTCGTGATTCAGCAGATGTTTCAGCGCCTATGGCAACCAATAGAAGGTGTTTGCCTCCGGTTGTATTCATAGATTTGTGTATTTATTAATATTAACATATACCACCATAATTATATATGGTGAAATTTTATGAATTTCAAGACAAAATAGAAATTGATATTGTGTCAAATTGGTTTGTTTAAAAGCTTATTTCTTAACCCCTGAATATGCGCCATTTTTGTATGGTTCCAACCACAAGCATCTTCTGAGAGTTTGTTACTTGCGCTTACATTATTGCTAGACCCGTATTTTGTTTGCTCAGATATGAAATTCTACTAAATTGCGTAGTTATACTGAATTAAAATTACAAGCCGTTTACAAGTGGACAGGATGTTTCAGTCCCAACAGAAGCCATTAGTAATATCGACTGTGCAACCGACGGGCTACTTGCACAGATCTGGGTTGTGAGGTCTGGTTTTGGAGTTACACTTGCTACACTATGGTTCGTTTTTGTTCCGCGTTGCGCCGGCGTCCTACATTTTAATAAACGTCGATAAATTCTATTGATAGCAGTAAACTGGTAGGCAGATAGAAAACACGATTGTGCGGTATTCCTTTCACGAGCTTATTAAGTTTAGGTCAAAGCTAGAAAGCTGAATTTGTAGCAGTTGTAAATATTTGAATAAAAACTAAAAAGCTTTACTAAGATGTTTTTTTTTCTTTTAAAATTTTATAAAATATAGGTTTGAGATGATTTTTCAGGTAAGTGGAAGTCGGTAGCGAAATATGTTTCCTTGTAACATATTTTTTTTATTACCTACTATCAAGAGACTTACAAGTATGCAACAAGTGTATAACTCCCTCTATGGATAACACTGCAGTTGAAAATGCAAATAGTTACCACAAACAGATACCTATAAAAAACCACATACATGTAATCCCCATGTGTAAAACTTAGAGTTGTGCCGTTCTCGAGAATTCTCGGAAACGTTCTCAGTTTTTTATGGGAAATGTTCTCGAGAACGTTCTCTATCCATACTAAACGGAGAACGTTTCCGAGAATGGCACATCTCTAGTAAAACTAAATAAGTCCCTACAAAACATGGAAATAGACCATCCCTAAAAAAGAAGATAATGACACACACTTATTTGAACTAAAAGGTACTAAACTAAGTTACTGGAGTTACAAACAACTTCGCCGGCTATAAATTAACTCACGTGTCCAATTATTTATTTTAATATGATAATTAATTTTAAGACGAATATGCAGCCGCTGCACGACCTTTCTAAGTTTGTCCGCATATGCGATAACTACATATTTACATTTCCGCTCGTATTAATTTTCACACATGCAAATATGTAATAAAATATTTCACACTTCCATAATCGCGAATGCTTAGATCTCGAGTTTATTTTAAAGTTACAATTTGTCATTGGGGCAATAAGATTAACCACTGGTTAATCTTATTGGTTGGGTTGGTTTGGTTTGGATTTGAACTGAATAATAACTACAACGCCATGGCGTACACGCATTTTAGCAACTTATCCTACTACGCTTCAGCCTATTTGACTAGTTAAATAGGCGCTTAGGCACTAACCTAAGCGATAAATTCATCTGAGTTCTTGAACGTCGACATAGGAGAAGAAATAAAAACAAAAGAATGGCGGTGCGGCATTACCCAAATATGGTCCCAAATGAAAAACCATCCGGCGAGTCAATTACTAATAAAAAAGATACGGACTAAACTAAAAATATATACCAAAGCCAAGCAACTGTAGCAAATTAAAGTAACATACGACATAGATTGAATAAGTAGTTTGTATGATCGTGCATTTCGCATTTGATAATCTATATCTCCGGGAGTATTGCGACAGCGTTTACGCATGCTGGCAACGAGAATTATGAATAACGTTTCGAAATAGAAAGCATGTCCAGAATTAGGGCTGCAGCAGATCTGATCTGAAACGGCCGGAATGTTGTAAAGGGTACTAAGCGGATGAATAGGACAATTGAGACCTTAGGTGTATGGCATTACAGCTCAAGATCATTATTGCTTTATTATAACTGTATACGTTTATAAGCGAGAACAGTTCATTAATACTATTACCACAATATACATTGTAACGAGGGTGCTCAAGTATATCTGAACATCTTGCTCGCTCTATTTGTGTTGACCGTCTCTCTCTGGGGTCGGTCCCTTATGTCTGAAGATCGTTGTCAGCATCACGGTTGCATCTAAGTAGCTAGAGTAACCGTGTAGAATTGGACTAGATGATGACTGTACATGTACAAGTCTATACATACAATACAACAGAGGGCTACTACGGTTGGTTGCTTGCCACCACTGTGATAAAAAAGGTAATATTTAAAAAGTAAAAAAACGGAATGTCATTATACTTTTGCGTTAATGTTAATTTGTTAACCTAAGATAAATAAATAACGATTCTTATAAAATCTGGCATTTTTCCCCCCGCTTACTCTTGGCTACATGGAAACTGTCACTTCCTTGATATGCAAGCAGATTAATTACATATTGTATTACTCTTAACAATAGGGATGTAACGATATCGATACCGATATATCGGTATCGCCGATTATATACAACCGATATTTGAAGAGAGCGAAAAGAATTTGCTGTATGAAAAAATCTGCAAAAAGTAATTTCAATTACTGACTTAATTTATGTACTGGTGTATTACCTTGTGCAATGATAATTACTATTTAGTTATTATTTAGTTATTATTTATTTATTAATTTACTATTTTTTATTTATTTTGAGTTGACAATTTATTTATTTTTACTTTATACTTTCAAGGTTGACTCTCCGTTAAATATAGCCAAGTTTTAGGTATAATAAGGAGATACAAATATCTGAAGCTCATACTTTATTATTTAGCTAAGATATCGGTATCGGTATCGTATCGGCAAAATTATGTATCATTACATCCGCTGCCGCACTTAACATATAAATACAGTCAGAGAAGCAAATTAACATGAATGAGTCATGATTAAATCTAGAAATGTAAGTATGATTAGACAGCTTTACAATCTTACTCTTTAGTTTTGCATAATTGTAAGTAAAATTATCTAATTGTCGTCACAGAGATCGTGCGACCGCGAAGGGCGATGGCGATGACGGACAAATTACGTCAATTACATAAAGCAGTAACAAATCTAGACCAAAACTGAGAATCCGGCAAAGACGGTTAAGGTAATATCTCATTTTCTGTAACAAAACCGTAGACAGTGCAACTAGTTTTCTAGTCTAATAGCCGTAATAATCATCTCGGACAAATAATTAGGAATGCTCGAAACACTGTTAGAAAGCTCGAATATTACGAAGTTTTCAATATTAAAATTTCAGTAGCAAACCAGCCCAATGTCTAATGGGATAGGGAAGGAAGGTGGAAATGCGTACCTAATGCTCAGATGTCATAAAAGAGAACACAAGTGTAAAATTGATGAAAATGTTATTTATGCCACACCTGGCCATAAAGTGGCTTTTACCGCTTTCTGGCCAAGTGTAGACATAAAATGTATGTACTCAACACGGGAGGTACTAAAGAAAGCCCTCGATCGGATATTTACGTCCCTCGCTTGTAGCTCGGGCCGCAAACATCTGCGATCTTGGCCTTTCTTTGTTTTACCACCCTAGTTGTGTAATGTACTATTTTGGTTCGGGGAGGCTCGGCGAAATACAGTTTGGGAAACCCAGGTTTAGACGGTTGAGGCTGTAAGGTAAGTGGCCTGTAGTTTATAGGCCAGGTTCAAGAATTTCTACTAAGCAGGACTGTATTATGATTCCACTACTGATAATGCGCGACATCTGTCACAAAGGTATGCCGTGAGGGCAGACAAAACCGGCGCCAAAACGATGTAAACAAACGCCGGCAAGTCACGCACGCATAAACAGCGATTAGCGGCCGGCAAATCCACACGTTACACATCCGTAAATAATCAAATTCGCAGTCCATTGGCGTACGCATCACCGCTACCAGTGTAAACACTACCGAGAAAAACCCACACGATTCCTGTGTGACGAGCGCTCCGTCATGTCCTAAGCTGGGTGCTGTCGTAGGCGACGTGCGCTGCATCCAAACAGCCTCATCACACCGATAGGCAATAATTGAAAACGTGGGAGTGACGTAGGTACGAAACGTTGACCCTGCCAAGCCGGCGGAAGCAGACAATGCATCATAACGCTAAGTATGGTTAAGATAACGTGTCAAGGTGCAGCCAGATTAAATCAAGATAATTGGGTTTCGGTAATAATAGACGATAATGATGTTTGGAGAACCATTAGTGGTGTTAAGTAACAGAAACAAGATATATACTGCACGAGAGCAAATACTGAAACCAATCAATAAGCTAGCTGAATTAGCTTACGAGATATTACATTTTATGTTAGTGACCTAAAATATTCGCTTACGAGTGCTGATAAAGCGGTGTATATACAAGTAAGTGACGACACAGAAAAGCTCAAAGACTGATTGAGTGTACAGTACGTCATAGATGATGGTGTGAGACCAAAAACCGCAATGACATCACCTCCAAGCGCGAACGAAACATTATGACAGCCAGCGTCAGAGCATAACTAAACGGTGACAAAGAATCTGACAGAGAATTTAGCACCGTACAAGCAAACAATCATGTGACTCACTGGGACGTTAATGATTTTTCTAGTGCTAAAACTTTTTGAAGCGATGACTACGAATGACTAAGCGATATATCCGATTTAGAAAACTTTGATGAAAAGAGCAATCAGGATGTGGCAATTGGCGACAATCAGAAATAATATCAAAGCGACCAGCGACCCGGATGCGGAGAACGTGCAAACTTGCTTCAATGCAGAGATCCGGGATTAAAACACTTTGCAAAAAGGAATATGGTCAAAACATGTTTGAGAATTAAAAAGGAGAACAATATAAATCCTGTATAAACACTTTTTATTCAAACTGCGCTCGGAGACATCGTTAACCAAAATATAATCTTACCAAACATGCCTTTATGTCTTTTAGCAAGTATGTCGTATTTTCTAATGTTTGTTTTTGTATCACACTAAATGCTGCCCCGCGACTTCATTCCGACTTTTTTCATGCAAACTTTTATCTCCCGTGAGAAACATTTAGGGGCTTATTTAGAAAAATTCTTTACGTCACACCTGGCCGTAAAGTGCGCTTTCTGGCCAAGAGTAGACATAAAATGATGTACACAACACGGGAGGTAATAAAGAAAGCCCTCGATCGCATATTTACGTCCCTCACTTGCAACTCGGATCATCTGCGATCTCGGCCTTTTTTTGTTTTACCACCTCAGTTGTGTAATGAATTATGACGAAGATGAGTTTTAAATTTCACCTTGCTATCTGTAGTGGTTTACGCTGTATGTATCTGTCTGTAACATGTAGGTATATACAATTCAAACTTCCGCTATGTCACATTATCTATTTTTAAATCAAGTAACTACTTACACAATTAGTATTACTTATACTGACAATAGTATTACTGCATCATTTCAAAGTCACCGGATTTATTACTAACCTTAAAAGGTCGCCCATTAAAAATAATGGCTACCTCTTCCATGAAACTAATGCATTGCATTATAATCACAAATCACCATATAAGTTATCTTGTACTTTGCAATATAATTAACTAGAGCGGTACCACATCAACACTAACATAATAATTCGCTCGAGTTGGTCCAAAAAAAGCCTACCAACATTTGATGTTTCAAAGCGCATACATCTTTTTGGTTCTAGATATACTTCATTAACATGGTGCAATATCTTAGTATCAGAATATAAGACAAATTGTCAAGCCGGAATCAAATGCTCATCAATATTAAAATGATGGAAATACGTAATGTAGTTCGGTACTAGGAAATGGATAATTGCATATGCGTAGAGAACAGAGCAATAGTGGATCCTGGTGTAATAACTTATTCTGTGGGAACGAATAAATCTGCCGCTGACAAGGACGAGATCTTATTGTTTTGAAGCGTCGAATGTGGGGGTTTTTACGATGACTGCTATGTAAATGCTCATTTGCATGATGGAGATGTTGCAATGAAAAATGGAAACACGGGGAACAATTACAATTACGACTGCGTTTATTGCAACGCTGAAGAATACAGATAGACAATAAGCAGTAAAGCATAAAGCCAATAAATATTACGTGTATTAAAAGAAAAGATGACGTTCCTTCCGAAACGAAACGCTATTTGTATCATTTGTGTCTGTAATAAACTTAACTAATGAGTCAGGAGACAAACACGTATTAATAGAGATCCTTTTACGAGCAAAATAATAAACAAATGTTTACGTCCTGATTCCTAAGTAATAACCCAGAATTAATTATACTCACCAATTGTGGACGAAGGACCGTGAATCACGGAGCCGGCAGGTGTCCTTTTACGGACTCATCGCGTCTCGCCCACAATTCGACGTAGTAATTCGTCGATTCGATGCGCATATTTCGTTACTCATTCTAGCACTTCGAGACGCTCGTTTGCAATTACACAAGACAAATCGTTGGCAGTTTGGAAACGGAAGTGGTCAGGCGAATAAGGGGGATTGCTGCGAAATCTACATTTAAACGAGATCGCGAAACTGAACAGGATGCGGTTGAACAGTTTTTGGGCTAAAATTTACATGATGTAACGGAAAACCGCAAGCTCTAAGCGTGTATGTAAATACAACTATAATTTTTATCCCATTGAAATGCAAGTTTTCTTGTCAGGAAACCGAAGTGCAAATAAATCAGGAATCATACCCTGGAAGTCTTCCTGTCACGTACGCGTGGGTACCATCCTTTGGCAGCCTGCACTTGTATTGTTAGACGGATTATGCAGGATTTTACTAAGGGCGAGATCGATCGAGACATAAATATTCAACATACGTATTTACCGGGTGCTAATGTGTCGTTGACATCCGAGGGCAATACCCATTCGAGTGAATTCTAAATTGATCAAAACAGAGTTATGTACCAACACACTTGCTCACATGAATGTTTACGTTAATTAATGTTATACCTATAATTAGAACTAGTTCAATGAATAGCGCCATAATTGTATTGTATATCAATTAAAATTCACTTGGATGAGTTAATCTTCATAGACACTACGTCAAGAAACGTAACAGCTATTTGTAAGGGCAATAAAGACAAAAATGGAAAGCCAATTAAACAAACAATTCACCACGCTATTGAATAATCAAAAACGCGTGAAAGTTATCTAATAATTAAAAATGATGATTGCCATAAAGGCGAGCCGGAAGAAGAAAAGCTTCAAGGGGCTGACTGAAAACAAACGAAAAACTTCCCCCAGACCAGGCTAAAGAAGGAGGACGCCGCGGTAATAAACCTAACAGAAATTGCATGGACCGTCATGCCGATGCCTTAGCACTTTAGCACGATGAGTATACGCCGCTATAGAGGGTTCACAGTCTTGCAAAGTATAAAGATAGACGAGTAGTCATTTTTCGGCCGTTTAAGAGCGCGTGATGCCTATTCAAGGTCGAGGCGCAGAAGGTGCGATTCATGCTAGAGCATTCTTACGCATTCTTAAAACTTTCCTTGTAGTGCGCTCGTTCACGCAGACATACAAGCCGCGCGGTGTACCTTTTGTAGGAAGAAAAAATACTGCTTATACTGTGACTCTAGCCAATGAGAACTCGTGTACATTGCACTGCATTATTAAGATGCGCGTTCCTATTGGCTGCTACATGCTGTGTCGCGCATGAGATATATTATGTGGAAGCCGTCTTGTGCTAGCCATACAGGCTACCCAATCACACATAATCATAAATGTGTCTCAAAACATATGAAAAAGAGTAACAACCAGGAAGCTTTACTTTCAACATTACGTATATATCAGAGCTCACGTCAAGCTTTGCCATTAACAAGGCGATTACTATTAAGATAAGTGTCGTTTTAGCCACTTCAAGCCATCCGTGGTAATCAGCGGGCCATTTGTAGCGCAGAATGCGCTATGCTCATTAAATATAAATATAGTGCTCGCGTTTAATATGTTTGCGCACGTGTTATGGTGGTATTCTAGTATATACGTGGTGCTTACTTAATGTTACACAACTTCAGTTAAAATGGCAACCATTTTATTGTGTTTTATTAGGAATTAAGTAGATAAACAGAGGCAGATCGTATATTCCCTAAAATACCTACAATTATTAGCTCAACGATGCATACGAACAATATTTATAATATTATATTCAGAACCCTTTTAAAATCTCTAGCTGTAGGTAGACATTTCGCGAATTATTGCAACTATTTATCGCAAAAAGTTTTATAACGTAAAAAAGTTTATGTGAACCAAAATGTGATAGTTATTGATCGATCTCATAATTCTAACGTAATAAAATGTCTGATAAAGTTATAGTAAAAACTCACGAAATGGATGTTTTTCTAGTACATACGTATAGCGCTATAATTTTGGAATTAACGCTCAAAAATGAAACTTAAAATATTTCAAATAAGCTTTATCTATATTTTGCTTCGTTAGTTTCAGTTTCAGTAAAACTTCCGCCAGTTCCGCCTATTTGTGTATGAAATGCGGATAAAATGATCGTGTAATTGATCGGTCAGTCGGAACTGATACTATAATAGCAGTGTTGTTTAAATCTTGGCCACGTATTTTAAGAGAAACAAAGTTAATAAAAATATCCAATCATCTTGTAATAGACAACTTCCTACGCCCAAAGTTCGGCCAATTTTCTAAACCTGCAATTATAGAATGACGTGTCAAAACAAAGTTTTAATTGCAGTCAAATCACATTGAGCGAGCTCGACCTTGTCAGCCTATGGGCGCAAATGGACTTGGTACAAAATATACGTATAGAAAACTGTATAACCGTGCACTTCTAAATTTATGTCATATCGCCAGTTTATATAGTTGATTTTGCAGAAAAGTTTTGTGTGTATTATAAGCCATTTATCAACTGTGTTATCAAGTCGGTACATACTTTGATCACTAGGTGGAGGGCGTATAGGAAAATCATTAAAGAGTTGATATTTCATTGCCATTTTAAGCATTGAAATGCGTCTGATACAAATTTGTTTCCTTAGAAAAAAAATGTTTTAAGTACCTGAGATCTACATAAATTCGAACATAATCAACACGGTAGGTACAGTTTCACGGACAGTTATCATGAAATTAGATTGAGTGGATTCAGGCTGATGTTTTAGAAAATTTAAGGAAATAACTGAAATTGGTTATTGAACTGTATGTAAATACACAGAAATGTTATATAGCATCAACAAACTTGCCCCGTGGCAACAAATCGACTTTTTATACACTTAGGTATAATTATTAACTTTTGTACAGATAATAATTCTATCGTTATTGACGACATACGACACGAATAATGTCCTATATTTAAACCACAAGCAATCGTGGAAACTTTTCAAAGGAAGTACTTTATTAGGTACACGTTTGAATTATCCTCAGCCGTATTTAAATTGCAAACTGCATTTTAATACGGAATCTTGGCAGGACTCGCTGGCGCTTGCATAAAAAAGCATCCGGCTTTTCGTGCGCAAACCCATTTGCATCACTCGTTTCAAAATGACAATAATGATACATACAGAACGGTGACTTATGGTGTTTTAGTAATGATTGGAAAACGTCCTTCAGATGTTATCATTACGGATTGACGCGTGGTTTACCGTGGTATAATTATGATATTTATATGGATTGTATTAGAAATCCCCGCTCGAGGGGCGTGGGTTTTCTTTCATCCGGGTCTTAATATAGCCGGTAAATTATGTTCTTTGCTACGTTATTCATAAGTAACTGTACTTATAGGTAGATCTATAAGGAGTAGCTGATGAAAACACGAAAGCGTGGGTTTCTTTCTACTGATCAATCATATGATTAGCGTCTCCTATATTTAACAGAAGATTTTCGTTGGTTCTCTTGTTACTAGGCAAGCAGAGTGTCCTAAAGCTCAAAGCATCACATTTAAAAACTTTTCCTAAGACAGACAGTCAGACAGACAGTACAGAAGCCTCTCTCCCTAACAAAACAGCTGTTCGCGCCGGATGGACTGACGGAGCTGACCCACATCCGACCGTCTCTTTTTATCGCAAACGCGTACATAGCGCATGTTCTTTTTTCCACTCTAGAGTGGCGAGATTTAATAATAATTACCGCGAAACGGAATCACGGAGTGAGTTAGTCCTGGCTTTGACTTGAAGGTTGCCAGATTGAATTTGAACCCTATTATCGGGAGAAAAAAAAACAATATGTCGGGAATTTGAGACTTTGGTCGGGAGATGCCCCGCGCGCTCGACGCGAGCTTTTTTTTAGCCTGAAAGAGCAGAAATTTTCGCTGGCTGGACCACCTTGAGTGGATCGGACTTTAACTTTTAAAATGAAGTTGTTTGTCGGGAGATTTTCTTCTTTGTCGGGAAGAAAATCTCTCGACAAGAAATCGGGAGAATCCCGCCAAATCCCGACCATCTAACCCTACCCATGGATGGTGGGTAGGTTAGGTCCCGATATGACACGCTATTGACCTATTCTTTGACGACCGGTTTAGCCTAGTGGTTAGTAACTCTGCCTACGAAGCTGACGGTCCTGGGTTCGAATCCCGGTAAGAGCAAATATTATTTGTGTGATGATATTTTTTCCGAGTCTTGGATGTTCTCTATGTATTTAAGTATTTGTATCTATTAAATATATCGCCGTCTAGTATCCATAACACAAGCCTTATTGAGCTTACTATGGGACTAGTTCGATTTGTGTAAGATTGTCCCCTAATATTTATTTATTCTTTGAGCATAAGCTGTCCTAAAGCTACTTAGGCTGAAAAAGTTATATTGTAATACACAACACATACAGCCTTTCCATGCGCTATATCCCCGGGGCAAAGCTAATAAGGTACAAATTGTATAGATAACTAGACGGAATAAATATAAAACGTACAAAGAAAACGCTGGAATGCCACTCTTTCCCACAGCGAACTAAAAGGGGAGCGGCGGTAGGAATTCATTTAAGCTATTTGCAACACAATGTGCGTGCATTTCTCAATTAGTCGCCCGACATCGAGCCTGGCTAAGGAATTCGATATAAATAGAGCAGCATATAGGACTAACAGCGATCCTTGGGAGGTAAGTAGGTGGCTGGTAGACGAATGGTGAGGAACCTCAAATGTTTTGCTTTGGGAAATGTATTGCTTTCGTAACATGTAGAGAAATTTTCGGCTATTTACAACGTAAGTGATCAGTCTTTAATTCAATACGATTGAGTCTCACGGTAATTTTCTTAGTAAAAATGCATTTTGTATTGTCTCTAGGTAATTCATATTACTGTATTATCGAATGAATGAATTGTTTTTGGAAACCATCGATTGCTGTCCCACTTCGCTTGCATATCAAGGGTTATGTAAGTAGTAACTTACAAATCTACCGGAAAGAAAAAGGTCATAAGAATATACGAAGACATTACAGACTCAAAATGTGCACACTGTATAATGGTCTCCTTTGCTAATTTTGATTTACAAGGACTCGGAACGATTCCACTTCTGGCTTGCCTATTTTAGCACACTTAATTTTGATGAAAGTTTTAATTTAACATTTATCCAGCTTATCTAGGCATGTTAATGCGATTTCCAAAATTCAGGTTCTGGATTCGCTCCACTCCACCCAGCTCCACGTCAATGGAAACTGACTCTAATTGGCTGTTAGAGCCTTTCTCGTTTGAACGGGTCCGGAGCAGCTGGCGGCGCTGGCGCGAGCCGCGGTCACGAGCGCGGCGACGCGCGCGCATGGCCCGACACAATAAGCTAGCGCTTATTTTTGGGTGGTCAGCAAACAATCAAGACATCTTTCTTGGAAATTGATAAATATGTTTGATTTTGTCAAGTGATGTAATGTCAACACTCACGGACCATGAGTTGACCAATCACACTGGTCTCCACCAGTGTTATTGGTCAACTCATGTTCAAACATGTTGAGCACTGTGATAGGTCAACTCAAGGTTCGTTCCATCCTGCTCCACGTCGGTGGAAACGCACCATAAGCCGGTAACTTTAGGTTGTTAGGGCCTTTCTCGTTTGAACGGGTCCGGAGCAGCTGGCGGCGCCGGCGCGAGCCGCGGTCACGAACGCGGCGCCGCGCGCGCATTGCGCGACACAATAAGCTAGCGCATTATCTTTGGGTGGTCAGCAAACAATCGAGACATCTTAACAAGGAGGTTCTTTCTTGGAAATTGATAAATGTTTGATTTTGTCAAGTGATCTAAAATCAACACTTTCATTAATGGATTCCTGGAAGGAATCTTGACATTGAAGTTAATACTGAATTACCTATGTTCTTGCACTTAAGGATTATTAAACAAACATAATTATACGCAAACGTTTGGGTAACAGATGAACTGAGTACCATGCAAAATCGGTTCGTTGTGTTTGTATTCGATCCTAGGCGCCCCGGCCCGCACCTAGACCCACTCAAGGTGGTCCGGGCCAAGCGACCTGGTACTATCCCAGGGAACACCACGGCCCCCACCTGGTCCGATTTTTGCAACAGTCAGTAAAACTTGCAAGTTTGTCAGGCTTAAAAAAAAGAGTTTGTATTCAAAACATAAAACTAACCTATAGATAAGATAGGTTGTATACCTATCTTATAGGTTAGTTTTATGATTTGAAATAGACAGTATCCATACACTCTAAAAAAAAATGGGTTGCTCCTAACAAGATCGTGATAGTTATAATAAGATGCAACAATTAAGATGATATTGATTGTTTATTCAATTAACGATGTGTAAGGTAACTAATTAAACATGATCGAATCATGCAAAGAAAATAATGATAGAAACAAGGATTTGTTAAAATTATCAAGATTATATATTATTGTTTTAATCACTAATGAACTTGTTGTTTTAATTAATCAGCTTTCGTTGACATGATTAATATTTTGTTTGTTTTATTTAATTTAACGCCAACAAAGAGAAAATCTCTCTTAGTTGGCTCAGATTTTTTAGAGTGTAGCACTAGATGTGTTTACAAAACATGAAAACAACATAAACAGTCCTTGGGATTAAAAACAAACAAAAAATCTGATTAAAGCTATCATTGCTTACGATGTCATACATGAGTAACTATCGTAGCCAACTAACCGTAAACTTGCTAACCGTACCGAATAACAATGCAAAAATACATGGAAGAAAATTTGTAACAGCAAAAATGTACCTTATTGCTTTAAGCATAGGGTATAAAATAGCATTTCTACGTTTTCCAATTAATTAGCTATGCCGTACGTAAGATGCGACTGCGGCCGGTATGCGTACGCATTTTTATCAAATTAAAAGTACGCTAAAAGTCTACGCAATTTGCATACAGACGGCTAATGCATTCCAGGTGATATTTATCTGCATTCATATGGTAATTTTATTAAAAATAGCGAGGCCCTTAAAGAATACAACTTGGCTTTTTAAGCAGATAAAAGAAAACTTTAATTGTATAGTAATCGACCATTATTTTTAATAGCCTAATAAATTGTTATTTTCGCATTGTTCGGAATTCATCGTTGTTTAATCGAATTACTATTCATTAACGTTACTTTACTACATATTTGTATTACACATATGTACATATTTATTAAAATTTTCTATGTTTTTCTAACAATTCAACAATTAAGTGACGAGTCTTATCCCTTTATTGTTCATAAATAACTGTGAATAGATATCTAAAAGGTATAAGTTCGACTTCGTGCTTCTATTATTTCGCAATGTTATAATAATTTTGTAAGGTGTAATAATTTCTATAGGGAAGTCTTTTTAACCGACTTCCCAATAGAAATTATTACACCTTA
This sequence comes from Eudemis profundana, assembly GCA_947034925.1. NCBI lineage: Eukaryota > Metazoa > Arthropoda > Insecta > Lepidoptera > Tortricidae > Eudemis > Eudemis profundana. The sequence goes on along the minus strand of OX344806.1, from coordinate 3,278,272 downwards.
CAAAACTATTATAAGATTGCCATCCAAATTGATTGACTTCCAAAATAGGACGGTTCTCACTTCGTCTGTATGTTTCTTTAAGTATTTTCTTCAATAAAGTATTTACATAGGTACATACATAATATTATTAATATTACACAGCACACCGTATAAGATTTCAAGATAATTTTTCAGCAAAAAAGGCTAACCCATAGACGGGGCGACGTTCAGTATTTTTGCAGTGTTTTATTTTGGTCATTATGGTCTCAGTAAATATTGTTCAAAAAGACGATGTCTATAGTAAACCGCTTTTTTTTTATGAAACTTAAAGATAGTCGCGATCCTTAGTCTAGTATGATCAAAAAGTCGGGAATAGGCCTTCCGTTGGTATAGGGAACGTACAGGAACAGGTGGCAGCACTAAATCGACAAAAGAGACACTATGCGGACAGTAAAGGAAACTTATCAGGCCTGAAAAAATGGCATACTGGTCATAAGGCTGCGTTTCCACCAGAGCTGTGCGAGGTAGCTAAGCGGTGTGCGAGAAAAAATCCACCAATCAACGGGCCTAGCCTCACTCAATGCGGCCCGATATTGGTGAATTTTTAGCTCCGGTGGAAACGCAGCCTAAATGTCAAAGTCAAGTACAATAAGTCCGGGCTACACTAACGTTAATCGTCCTTCATCGCAATAACCTATACCACTAAATCACGTCCTTACAAGATCATACTACTACGACATAATGTTGCACAAATAGATTCAACAGACAAGCTTCATAAACCACAATGATTAAGATTATTATAGCACATTAAAAATGTATCAGGCTACGCTCCATCTAGAAATAATCAGTATCCGGGTATTTTAATCATCTATAAACGCAACATCACTATTCTATAACACGTCATTTAGCTTAATGGTGCATTAGTATGGCATAGTTATGATTGCTCGTCAGATAGTAAAGTATGCAAAACGAATAACACTTATTTACTAACGCGCGGATTATAAAATACACTTTAACTATAATAACATATTGTGGCTATGATAATGATTGCACGGGATGATAATATTCAATTTCACGCAACCGTTTGGAATGAATACGTAATTAGTTTTGAAATGCCGGCCACTGTTTTCATGTCTGCGTTAGTGACTCGTAAAAGCACCTACACATAGAGACTCCGGTCGCACATACATACGAATGTTCCAGCCACAAGTTGATCCGAATTCGAATCAGATATGATACCTATTATACCTATACGCCATTGGTGGAGGTTACTCCCAAAGTCAAGAAGTCAAGTCAAGAAGATATGGGGATTATGAAAAAATATATTATAATGCTTCTAAATTTCATTATTAGACACAAAAGGAGAATTAAATTAACAATCACAACAAGCACTTGAATAGAAAAAAAAATATAGCGAAAGAAACTCTATATCGGATAATTTTTCCATATCTTAATCGTCTGTATAATTGAACGATATTAAAAGGTGTTAATAAAGATACATGTTTATTAAACATTAATCTTTGACGTATGCAATTAATAGAACTGAATTGATTAGGCATAAATTAAAACTATCAGAAATAGGTAACGGTCTAATATCTAAACGAGAAACTTCAATATAATTAAAGACTTGGACCAACAAATAACACTCTGAAATAAATTCACATTCAAATATTGCATATTTAATATGTCCTAATTACTAACAGCTATCATCTCTATCGTGTCTACATATAAAAGCCAGTTATACTGAAGGTCTCAAGGAAGCATCCGTCACCAATTTCCATATGATTGTTAGTATTATGTGATCAGGAAGGTCCATCCCACATGACCCACTCAATGCACATAAAACAATCGTATTAGGTAAGTGAAAAGTCGTCGTTACATGACGTAACTGAGCCGATAGATCGTAACAAAACAGCACGCGATGTTACTGTTGCATCAAAACTAGATAAACGAGATGAGGGAGTTGATAAAAACGCTCAATAAAAATATCTACTAACAAACATGAATGTTAGTTGACTTGTAATTGCTTCAGAATAAAAAGTCAAAACCTAACTTCATTTCATCAACAATCATCACTGAATGGATAAAGAGGTTATAGAGGGAGAAATTAAGGACGCATAGAAATGCAATATAGGCACGCTTCATCGGGTAGCTTGAAGAGTAGTTGAAACTCAAAACAAAAGCTCCCACAGAAACTAAATCTAAAATTCCTCAGGGTACATCAGGATAAAGGTGACACTCACTCGCTATTGTATTCACACTCCTTTAGGAAGAATTGAATGTTTGTGGAAATATCAAGATAACAAATAATTTATTCATCGGTGTCTGTCCACAAGTTCAGATTGAAGAATGCCACGCGACTAAGATTAGGTGAGTCACGAATCAAACTGTCCGGCCGCACGTCTAAAACCACTTTCAATGGTAACCTCTAATTAACTGTCATGTAACTGTTATAGTTAATTATCTTGTCTTGTAAGCGAATATGAATATTCGGACATTAATATGTTTATTGTTTAAAATCAGGCCTGCAGGCCGCTGAAAATTGACGATAAAACCGGTTAATATATAACATAGCAAATAGATTGTCAGTAAGTGACTAGATATCCTTCCTGTTTATTTGTGAGGGAGCATCCAAATTCTTAATCTCACTGGTGTGCTTAGCACTATAATAAGATTGTAAACTAATCTTCCTATAACTCGGTGTTATGAATGTTATGATTCCAAGCAAAATATTAACACGAGCTACAATTTCCTTGGCAAGTAAACTTTCAGACAATTCGCAATAAACCTTACACGCAGCTTCTAGTACATGAAAGTAACGTATAGATCAAGATAAGATGTTTGCCGTCGTAATTGAAGTTAGCGATGGGCGAGTCGAGTTGTCTGATTCGAATAACTCGAATCAGACTCTAAGCGAGTTGATTCGAATAAAGTTCATTCGCAACTCGAATCAACTCGCATACCTAACTCCAGCTAGAATTGACACGGACTGGATAACGAATGCGAGTGCACGCGAGTCACCGATTCGCCAACTCGACGAATGTTCATTTTGTTACGAATACGCTGAACTCGACTCGACTCGCCGATCCGTTTGGCTGCTGCCGCGATGCGGATCCCATCCGGTTGATGCGAGTCGAGGCAACTCGAATCCCGATTCGAGTTGACGGGCGAGTCGACTCGAGTTATCCGAGTTGGAATAAAATCAACTCGTAACATCGCTAATTGAAGTGCAGACTGCTAAGGTTCTGTTCTGGCACCTAGATCTACAGATCCTGGTGCCAGAACGGGTGGAGATGAAGTCAATAATTAAAAATCTTGGTAACACAAGAAATATTGGTGTATTCGAGGAAACGCCTGGAAGAAGAAGGCAAGTGTTGCTATCAACAAAATTAAATAATATTTAAACTTAATGATGCCCTACTTCACTACCGTTTACAACAATAACGGATAAAAAGTTCATTCCGTGCTTTGAGAAAATCTAAATATTGAATACGGATGTCCTTATTGGCCAATGAACCTGGACCTGTTTTACAAAAAACTTTGCTTTGAAGCATCTACGAGTAGTTAATCATAACAGGCATTCTTATCTCTTAACCGTTTCTGAGAAGTGGTTCACTCGTATAATTGTCACATTAAGGTATCGATGACGATGTTCATTAGAAATTTACTTAATTGCTCCTCCTCACGCGATGCATACAGGAAAAAGGCTCACTTTAGACATGCTGAAGTAGATTTATAGACTTTCGTAGATAAAATGTACGTATAATACGTAAAGGCTTTAATATCGATTAAAGGAGAAAATCGTCTAAGTTGTTAGATTATTTTAGAGATAAGGGTTGTGTTCAGAAAGAGTGATGCCATCGGATTAGCTCGGTAGAATAGCGCAAAACGATAAACTCTTATCTGGAGTTGGCAAATTCATCCAAAATTCAGGTGTTCATTATTCTCAGACAAATTACTTAAATTGCAAATGCGGGGCAAATAAGAAACTGACAGAATCCTTATAAAATGAAGATAAAACAAGCAAAACCTACTGTTAAAAAAACATTTTAACGAGTAAAACCGCAGGCCACAGGCTGTAGCGCAATAATCGAGATGCGTCCGTCAGTAAGGAATGTTTTATGTCCATTGTTGGTGTGGCCGGTAATTATATTCGTATTAAAACTGTATCTTATAAATACGTCGATTTAGTTAAGAAAGGTGCTAAGGTATCATTAATCAGAGGCGAGATACAATCAGTGTCTTTAGACAGTATTAAGCAATAGTTTAGAACGTTTAACAAAGGAGTCTAACGACGCTTGTAAATACAATAGAGTCCGTGCGGAAAGAGAATAGGCGTGGCGAAAAACGGAACTAACCTAACCAGTATGGCCACAGAACAGAAAATACGGCACATACGGTAGAAAAGCATTACAGCGCTCCCCTATCTAAATCCTATTCTCTTTCCGCACAGACTCTAGAACGAAAATAATACAATAGTGAAATATAACATAAAATTAGTAAATAAACAAGATGAGTGTCTTGGAAACACGACTGAATACGGGATATGTTTTTCCAATGAAATAACTAGACAGTTCGCAGATAAACAGTAATAAAATCTCACACAGTAATACGAGATAAGATCATTTGTCCGCAGGTGTCAAAGAGCAAATAAGAAATTTAACAGACAATTAGGACTCAAACGACTCTCAATTACCAGTAAATGTTGCGAAATAATGGCACGGTAAAAGTTGCAAACATTATGCGACAAATGGCACCTGAAGAACTTTCGCGGCACTAACTTAAGAGGGGGAAAGCGTAAAAACTAACATAATGAAGTACTCACTTCTTTTAGAGCAAACTGCCAATAAATATGATTAATGTGTGTGTAAATTAACTTTTCATGTGAAGAGCTATATTTTGCACGCCTAACACAATAACAGATGTCGAGAAGACGACTTTTGAATTTAAATCGGAAATTGATAGGCATAAGGTTGAAAAAGAAAACAAGTCTTTGTATTATAAAGTGAGTGTGATTTGCATGAGACTGGAGAGATTGACAGTCAGTCAAGAATAGAAACATACGATACGCAGGTAACTCATAAATTTAACCATAACTCAGATCTACAAAAGGTGATAGACGTGATTACATATTTTAGATAGAAAGATAATAATCAGGGTACTCAAGAGGTTAAGTCGCAGTTTGGATCTATTGTATCATTTATCATTAGATTTGGGAGCATTAATCCAAGATTTTGTGCTAGCACTCTCGATATAGTTTTAGACGAGATGGACGTTACGGATATACATAAAACAAAAAATTTGCCTCCAGTGTCCTTAAAGTTTTATTTTTACTCACACCGTTTATTACTCAGAAAAGAAATAAACTGGACTGAAAAAGCGTACGTAAGTGCAGTGTTTTTATGTTTCTCAATACACTAAATCCCTAAATCTAACTTAACCTTGACAAATGAAAGTTTCCCCTTAGAAACTATGAACAGTTGCAACAACTACTGAATTTTAGACCTAAGCTCTCTAAACCGAACTATGCAAGGTGGTGTTTAGCAAAATCACGACTCTTGTGTTTGGTATTGAATTGCAGTTTCACTTTCCGCTCGACGCTGAAGAAAGCTGTCAACTGACTCGAGACACGGCATAATGTCGCAGTTAATGACAGTAATTAGGTAACAACAGTGGCATTTTTCATCCGTCTGTCGGGTTTCCCTGTCGCAGGGGTTACGGAGGTCAAATGGCAGTCGCTATAATATAGTACTATCCTGAACTGCCTTTTTTTTTAAGCCTGACAAACTTGCAAGTCTTACTGAAGGCCGTGGCGTTCCCTGGGATCGATCCAGGTCGCTTGGAGGGACCACCTTGAGAGGGTCGGACTAGGTGGGGGCGGAAGCGCCTGGGATCGAACAAGGACGCTAGGCCAGGGCCACCTTGAAGATCCTGAACTGCCAGATCTGGTATTGTGGTCAAAGCGTAGCACGGAAGAAACGGGATAAGAACCAAAGCGATGAGATTATTTACAAAGGCCACTTTTAAGTAAATGCAAAGCGTATCTATTTCGTTCAGCAACGGAACATTGGATCGAAGTGATTTATTTACATAGCGATTTTTTGTCGTCCGAAGCGTGATACAGATTAATTTTATCTCAAATACGCGGTTCCCGGCCAAAAAAACAAAAGAAAACTAGCCTTCAACGGATTAAAAGAACGATTAAAAAAACTATAACACACACGCATTAACAATGCATAATGATCAATCTAATAGCAGTTTAACACAAGTAAATGTCATGCAATCAACGTGATCAGAGAAGCCAATTACGGGGCATTAAGTTAATACGTTGCACCTACCTACGTCATTCATAATCGGTGCCAATATAATTGATAGCACGTTGCACCGACCTACCTCAAAAGACGCACATCATCTCCCATTAGCGTAGAGATTTTTTCTTTAAGCCCATTCAAACCCATGCGATGTTAATTAGCTCAGACCGTGTGAAAACCTCAACACGCCGGATCTTACTATGCAACAGTTCTATTGTATGCGGATTTTTTTAAACGTCCAATCAAGTTGATTGAGGCACCAAGACATCTGCTTATTTACATGTGAAACAAAACCTTTTATGTAATGTTTTTGCCCTGACAGCTTAGAGCCTAGGCTAACACGACAGCTTTTTGTCTAGCTAGCATTATATATGCCGTTTGTTAGCTAATAGCACGCTAGATAATATGCCCTGTTTAGCAAAAAGATATAACATAGAAACTAACGTATCGCATAATGAACGGGTACTATAAAACGTTAGTAATAGTGAAATTAAAATTCCTCGTAAATTAGAGTGTTATTACCAAGCATCGGAAATTCGGATGCTTTTATACCTAAAGTTGGCAAAATTCCGGAAAAAGCTAAGCAAATATGGAATGAGCTTCTTAAAATTTTGATTTTAATAATGTAAGTTCCAGGATTCCGCGATTACATAGTAATGTAGTATCTCGCGAATATGTTTGACTTATGGCTATTTTTAACAGACTTCAAAAAACGAGTACATGAAAAATAATTGCAAATAGTTCATTTAAATACGTAAATAGGTACTATGTGCTTATGTTAGCATAATAAGTTAATTTAGAAATCCAGGGAAATTTAATAATAAAATTAAATTGTGTCCGCACCCATACAACTCGACATTGACGCTGACGGTAAAGTTTAGGTATATAAGCATCCGAATTTCTGATGCCTGGTTATTACGATTTGTTTTGTTGCGACAAAAGCAAAACAAGAGAAGTCAATAGTCATAGCACTCAAATATCCAGGAGATACTATCTTCTGTCCGTCATACAAGTAGGTTGATCAGTTGGGCAACAATAATAATTATAACAAGACCAGTAGAGTCACTTGCTTTGATAACTTTATTTATTTTTTTGTGTTTTCTTGTTTATTTTTTCTATTTTTTGTAACTTTTTGCTGTCATAAATAAATGTATTTTCTTTCTTTCTTTTTTCTTTCATAAGGTATATACATATACACGCGAAGATAAAAAGATGCATGCTAAAATTTTTGATTGCGGTTTTTATAGTTATCACTATTATATCAGTAGGTACATCTAAATGCAATTCTTGTGTAATGAATTAGCAGTATCTTTTAAGATTCCATTAATTATTCACGGGAACGTAATAAAAGCGAGCTGTCTGTTAAAATGACAACAACTGATATAGTACTTAAAACGTTTGATATGTTTTTCTGAGATAAAGCCAACGACTCAATTAAAAAAGGTTGACGAAAACAAATCAATTTTATTATGCTTTATCGGAGCCTGTGTGCGTCTTATTACCTATCGTTGTATAGAATTTATGTGGGAAAACATAATTTTTACCTTTTGGATGCTGCTTAATTAATGTAAATTTTCGGTACAAGTTAAACGTTTTATCAATAAATCTAAACTTGAGGTAATTCGAGTCGATTGTTTTTCTGTACAAACATGAAGATGGTCATTGTTTGTTTCCACAGCATAAATTATATTTGAAATGTGTTTTATTTTATAGCTTGATACCATATATTAGCGCGAAATGACATTAGAACAATCAAAAAGAAAAAATAATGTAATTTTAGCAAAAAAACGTTTTGTTCCAAATGATGCTAATAAATGGCGCTAACCTAAAAGGCCCAATTGCACGTTAATTTAGTTTTTTGAGACTGCTCATGTCATTTCGCGCAAATAAAACGTATCCAGTTATAAAATAAATAAAAATTTTGAACATAACTGATGCCATGAAAGCAAACGATGACTCTCTTTATGTTTGTATGGAAAATCGACCAACTCAAATCACCTCAAGATCTAAAGTTACTGCATAAACGTTTACGCTTCTTTAGAATATAGCTACTAGTAAATAGCAATAATTGCGTATCAAACAAAACAAACAGGCTTGACCGTGACGGGCTCTCGCTACACTTGGGCCAAAATTCTAATTTAAACTTTTCATATGAAATCCCGGGGTTAAAAGGTACATCCATATTAAGCTTACGCACCGAAGTTCCGCGAAATGGCACTACCTAATCCGACTACTGTTTATTAGGCATCAAAAAGATTTTGACCCACATATTGTATAAGTCACAATGACAGCAAGTATTATAGCGAAAACAACATCATCAAAGACAACCTAATGATGAGAAAAACTCATGCACATTCCACACCTAAGGTTTCTCCGATTGAATGAAAATAAACACAAGTTTTTGCAATCTACAATGGCTGCTGTGACAATGAAATAAGAAGGGATTCCAACAAACGGGTTTAGTGAAACACACAAGCGAAGAAAACATGCGTTGTTTTGAAAATGTACAAACTGTAGTAGACTAAGGGGACGTAGGTATATCGGCATTTTTATTTTAAAATGAAGGGTTAGGCGAAACTTGAGCTGTGTTTAAATACCGTCTAACCTGTCAGCTGGTAATTATTTCTATGAATTTGTAATCCAGTGTCAACCTAATTTAAGTATTATTTTTCATCACACTTGCTCGAAAATGGTGTCATTACACGTAGGTTCTGCGGGCCGTAAACGACCTATTACGCCCTAGGGCATAATGGTTTTCTTTTTAAATTTGAAACGATGGTTTTGTTTAACTCTTATTTGTCGTGTTGAAAGGAAATGCCAATTTACTTTTTTAACTTTTATCACTGAAATATTATTTAAAGAGAACTGTTATTGCAAATACATGTAAACACATATTTCTGTAACATTAATTTAATGTTTAAATAGTGTATTTCAGTATTTTGCAAATATAAAATCAACCGTTTTAGGTATTTACCGTTATGGTTTCCGAACGTGACTCGACATTCGCATTGTCTATGGATATTATGACACTAACGTCACTGTCAGTTTTACAATTTTATTTAGGTTAAGTAAGTTTATTTTAATTAGATTTCCTCACATGTGTGATGAAAAACATTGTGTGTGCCACGGGCGGTAAAGGAATTACCGCCCTAGATACACAATGTACTAATAAAGCACCAAATTTTTGCATGCCTATAAGATAGAACATAAGCACTTCCATTTACTATATCACCTAATGTACCTACTATGTTCTTGCAAATAAAACATTCTTATTCTGGTGACGAAATATATGCAGTTTGACACTAATCGTCAGTTTTGTGACGACCTGTTGACTATTAGTTAAAGGTACATTTTAAATAAAAAAGTGCCCATATTTGTAGGTACACAATAGATAATAATTAAAATAAAATATGATCAAAATATTCGACATACAGTTAAGCGACAGATAATACTGTGAATGGCCCGTAAAGAACCTTTTTAACAGAAACAATTAAAACAGTTAAAACAATGCGGAAGAGCCCAAGAAAGTTTTCCCACGATCATTGCGTAAAACTTTTGGCGTAAAAATTAAAATAAGTAAGCGAAAATAACATAGTATTGTTTATATAACACACAATACAAACATTAATATTGCGCAATGCATTGCGTAATTTTTGAACACGATGATTAGGTAAACAAGTCGTAAAGATTGTGCAGATAGAATGCCTACAATACTGAAAATTTGTGATACTCGCAGAAGACATGCAAACAACCAGGGGTACGACACAGCATGTGCGAGCCAATAGCAACACCGCATCTATAACTCAGCGCAATGTACAGTAAAGGTAAATATAAATATATACACAGAGTTCCAAAATATGTATGCATACACCTTAATACCATAATAACAAGACCTGTATAGTATACGAGTAGATATTTTTGAAACTTTGCGGTGTATAGATATTGGTGCCCTTGACTGTACTGTACGCGCGTTCCCGTTGGCCAGCTAGAGCTATGTTGCGGCAATCTTATGCTAGCGATACCTACTGAACATTATCACGAGGATCGACATTAAGCATAGAGATTCAACACATGCCAGATGCATTTTACTACATAAATATGTAAATCGAATGTCATACAAATCACGTTACATCGGGACTTGTAAAAAAAGTCCAATTAAGAAAACAAAAGCTGCTAAAGCACTTATGAACAAACAGAATAACTATATTTTTTATTTAGTAATATGAACTAAATGCATATTTGTAATAACAAGAGTTATTACAGATATGGATAAAATAACAGAGGTAATATTTTATCAAAGGTGATGACAACACAGAACAGGAATAACGCGAGACATTTTGCAAAATGTCCAAAAGTCAAAAAAGGTTTTTGCACCGGTTTCGTGTTACAACATAATGAATTGGGTACGTGGATTGCTACAAAAACACATATAAGATTAAAACGTGTGTCAGAAACTAAAAATAAAGAAATGATGAATGAAGCGACCAACTTTTTATAGTTTGGCAGAAGTCTCAAAAGCAGGTGTACATAATGGTTTTCCAGAAGACGTAAAATTTTATAAGAGTTCTCAAAAACAAAAATGACTAAAAATTAAACATCGAGCAAATGTCACATATATATATATACGAGTACATATCTTTCTTTGTATGTACATAAGGGTATTTGTGTATAAAGAAACTGGGATGGTACGTTACAATAAAGGAAGGAGTCTAAAGATTTTATTCTGTTTGTTGTTGTCTGTTTTCAAGGTTCTTACGCGCGGAACGCAGCCTATTGGGTACACACACAAGTGCTTTTTACTTTAAATTACCGCACTAGTGTTGTAATTACCGCAAATTCACCAATGAGAGCACGCCATTATTACGTCTCGGCTATTACAGCCCTCGCCTGGCGGCTCGGGCTGTGCAACACAGCCTCGACTGTAATGACCAACACAGCCCACTCGTATGACTACTATAGTGATCACACAGCACAGGTCGATTATGACCCCGGTTAAAATACCTACTGAAAAAGTATCCTGTGTATTAACTGAGATTATAATCCGCGCACAAACAGACCAAAGTTTCAAGAACAATTTATTTGCGTTTTTTTGGCACTCTCCCAATCCCCAGTTACTTTTTTCGAAAAAATCTTTGTTGCACAAACTGTCTTGCTGCGATTTTATACATAGATACACAAAAACACTTGTAATCAGTCCCCGGTACGGACGCTGCACGACCTTGCAAGGTCATGTGTGTGGTGTGCAGCCGGCCGTTTCGCTGCAATATGCTAATCTTCTTTAAATAGAACCGGCCGAAACTAGTTACATTGCAAACTTATAATTATATTGGTTTCGAAAGCGCGCGCAGACACGATATCATTTCTAAAAAATCCCTGTGACACAAGCAAATGCACGAGATACCATAAAAAATACTGAAATTGTTAGATATGTGCCTCATTTGAGGAACTGCCTCAATTCCTCATGGATTCCATCATCAACATCAGAACTGGATTTTGTAAAAAAAATTAGGCCAATCTGATGAAAAAATATTTTTCCGAATCAGTCCAGAAATTACAGTTTCTAGGTAACCATAATACAACGGAATTGAGAACCTTCTGCTTTTTTAAGTCGGTCAAGTAGTTAAGAGAGATAATGTGTGAGAAAATGATGTGTCAAATTTGAAGGACTCAAGATGATTTTGACATGCATGGATGCATATCAAATCGCCTAAGTCCTCCAAATTTGGTACATCAATTTGAAGTTTATTATACCTTTGATGAAAATACACAATCCCCATTATACTTACGTATTACCCATTAGCTTGAACTTAAGCGATTTTGGTACGCATTTGTCGAATCCACGTACGCTTTCGAAATCAACACAACAACTCGATGCACTTTTGCATCCGACAGGTTGCCCAACGCCCAATCGTTGTGAGAACAGCTTCATTGTGCATAAACACATTCAATGCATCAAATAAATGCTACTCCGCCATTGTTTGCTTTATGCGAATGCTGATTTCAATTTAGTAACTTCGTTAAGTTCATTGTAGGAAATAATGTAATAAACAACAAGTAAGAGCTTATCTTTAATATTGAGGGTTTCGTGTTGAGCTGAGCCATGGATTTCATTTTCTTTTTTTTTTCTGTTATATTCAGTGTCTAAATCACCCATGTGAGAATGTCAGAGTACTTTGAATAAAATGATGTTTTGATAAGAAATTCTGTAACTTAACTTAAGTATTAAACTACTAACTATATATAAAAATTGTTCTGACATTAGTTAGGTGGATATTTCTGCCGTCCTATCCCTATCTAAAGCCCGGCTAACCGTATGTAGTTGTAAAGAGATTAGCCGAGTTTTAGATATAGGATACCAGATTACCTTATAAACACTATACAAAATCAAAGAACACATGCTATATTCTTAGATTAATTTAAATTTACTAATCGGCAAGACACTTAAAAGCAAAATTAACGTATCGTACGTATTATAAGTATGAAACTTATACTCTTATTGCCTTTTGAGCCGAAAAACAGAAACGGCCTCGCATGATACACAACTTAACATAGTTACCCAAACAAATAATAGGATATAGGAAATTATAGCATATTCATAAAAAAAATCGCGGACCTACAAAGCAACACATTCAGAAGTCGTGAACGAACATTCCCCAAACACCGAACAGCAATAATGGATTAGGTAGAACAATGAAATCGTGTTCAGGCTCATGAGGAAGTATTGGGCCACGCCCTGAACAGGCGGCCTGTCTAACAGAAACTAACAATATTAACAGTGCTAAAATGTGCATTACAGTGGTCAAGACTTTGTACGATGGCCTTGGTAGTAAGATTTTTAGCTAAAATAAGAATTGATAGAAATGCTACTGAGGTTCGCACGGCAAGGGACCGCACTAACACAATAATTACCTACATTCGTTTTGCTGTTACGCTGTAAACAAAGCAAGAAAAACAATGTCTAGATGAGTTCTCGTAATTAATTTACTTATCTATCGCAAAATGTTTCACTATTGCTTATTTTGTGCAGCCAAGCAAGAGTTCAGTAAACTTAACTTCTAAGCAAAAATTTTATAAAAAATATTTGAACACGCTTCTAGGCCGTTAACAATAGAATCGTATTCACAGATTTTGATCAAATTTTTGCTCAGGAGTATGAGAACTTGACTGTAGGTTTTACATTTTTATCTTACCGCCACTTAACATTTGAACGTTTATTCCATAAATTTTAACGGTGATACCGCAGCGTTCATAATTCCCCTAATTCACTTTAAGATTGCAGTATTGTTTGAGTTAAAACTAATTATCTTTTGATTTATGCTCATACTAGCATTTTCTCGCGGCTTCGCCCGCGTTGTTCCCGTTACTCTCCCGATACTCTTTAACAGGATATCGTAGAGTCCCGATACAAACTTTCAACCCCCATTTAAACCCCTTAGAGGAGGAATTTCGAAAAACGGTGAAATAACTTTTCGTTTATCTTAATGAAGAGTCTAAACATGAAGTTTCAAACCTCCTGCTTCGAAAATCGTAGACTCTCCATACAAATTTTGAACCCCTATTTGGACCCCTTAGGGGGGAATTTTGAAAAATCCTTTTTTAGTGCACCCCTAGACCTTATAAGGAACCTACGTGCCAAATTTGGAATTTCTACAACCAACGGTTTGGGCCGTGCGTTGATATGTCAGTCAGTTTTTTCTTTTCTATATTTAGATCGAATAACCAAAAAAGGACCCAAGTTTTATAGTAAGTCGGTAGATGGGTGTTAGCCTATATCAAAATACTATTAGGTATGAAAGGACAAATCAGTCAAATCAAACCTCTAATATTTATCTCCAGAAAAGACAAATCAGAACTTACAACCTATTTATTCATGGTAATTTGCCGCGGGCTATGCTTACCACGGGCTAACGTATGGATACTATGGATCGAGCATTATGGAACTATTTAAACACACTGCAAACGTATGTTCTAGACAGAAACAAAGCAGTGTTGTCTATTCGAATCGACCAGTGGGTAGTTTGACCTTTGTCCGACAGTCTACAAGCGTCTATTATTGTTATTCAGTAAAAGAAACTCTCGAGTTTGACTTACATGCAGTCTCAACTCTACAACAATAATTACGGAAGCACTCTTAATAACTTACTATGGAAAATCCCGCAGAAAATTTCACAAAAAAATAAACATAAGTTTGTAATCTAAGATGTTAATTCTACTGACGTCAAGTCAGGCTTTTACATCCTTTTAAGAACACGAACTTATATCTATCTATCAGAATTTAAACAATAAATCATGACTGAAGATTCCCCGTGAATAACCTAAACCGCAGCGCAGATGCGTTTCTCCCAATGGAAGAACCGAGATTACAAAGTGCATAATGATTCATTAATCCGTAAGATCAAATAAGGATATATGCAATCATTAGTATAGTATCATTAAAAAGTTTCCTTAGTACTGGCGCCCACAAGACCTTTGCCCGCCGCTTTCCTAGCCTTGGTGCCCACAATCCAAGATAATGATTCATTGAACGTTAAACCAAATGACTAACAAAACAAACTGGGCAGAAAACAGTAATAGTGATTTAGTAAAATAAAGCGAATGTTTAAGTACAAATTACTTGTGACAAATGGAGGCTATGTTTGGTTAGACTAGAAACAAAACACGTTACATTTCACTCAAATATTGTGTAAGTAAATATACAAACGACGAACTCTTTACACTAATACACATGCACGACATGTTATCACACTTTGACTGGACTAGATTCTAGCTACGTTTTTGCTACGCACGCAAGTGCCGAGATTTTCAGAACTATGTTTAACGTGTTCTTATACCGAATTTACGAAAACAAAATTAAAATAACAGCTTTATAATATAGTATACCGACATGTATAGACAGCTATAGACATTGACATATAGTTTTGAACTAGCTAGGCCACCAACGAATTAGAAAGAGGCCGTCGTCTATAACGAATATAGCCGTATTCGTGCCGAACTTAGCCTGATATCTAAATATAAAACTGTCGCACAATTACTGTCAGAGCCGTGTCAAAACGACTCGTTCCCTCCACATGCAAAGGCTACGACAGCCACGACAGGCAAACAAGGTCGATAAGAATTCTCTTTCAAATACCATGGGCCCATGACCAGCGAGCTTGGTAAGTGTATCATGGCGCAATGAGTGGATTTATGGAGTGGATAAACTTTTAGACTCGGTTCCTACAACCTGCCATTACCGGGGACGAGGTGATAAACTAGTTAGGCTTATCTTAACAGCAGCTACGCTGGAAACAGGATTGGAAACGTTACAATTTGCGATAACTTGAACACAAATCCAATCATAATCTTACTGTTTAGGCTCAGTTACCTAGTTAAGGCATGCACCTATGCATTTAAAACTACGTGGTATTAGGTCATTGATAGATAATTGCGTATTAATTTTCATCATATTGTAATTAGACTTAGTATTGTTAGGGCCATTGTCTTAGCAACAGAAAGAAGTACGAAGTTCGAATTTTAGTACCGGTGTCCTTAAAAGGTTAAGAACTTTTACGAACTCTAAACGACCTACATTAAAACCCAACACCGATACTCAACGGATATTGCGACCGATAGAAAACTTCAAAATTTTACGATGCAACTGAGGTCGAAAAGGCCATATCAATAAATCAAAAGTATAATTACACCGAAATAAAAATACCGTAAAACTGTGAACTTGGCCGCATGTCACGATTTCTAACGAGTTTTTAGGTCAACGACAGTCGTTGAACCTTCACAAATATCGATAAGATATTAGTCACACATAATTCTGACCCATATTTAAAATATTTCAACCGCATACGTGAAATTTCTCTCGGCTCCCTTAAAGGTGAAGAATGAGAGTTTCGGAACGAAAGCGTTTTCGAATCCAATTGGAAATACCAATTTCTTTCCGGACTTCTAACATTCCTTAAAATTTCACAATGTTAACCACAAAGGCGTGCCATTCATAACCAACAACAGTTGTCCAAACACAGATCTATACACACGCAGTAATGGCAGTCCAAACAGTCGTCGCTTGCAAAATCTCCATTGAATATAGAGAAGATCAAGATCAGTACGGTGCGGCATTGCGATCGCCATATTGAGAGAAGGCTGACCGGCGCGGACGCATCCGAATCGGTCAAGTTCACGGCGCTCGCCGAGGTGCGCATCGGTTGCGTAGTGTCATTACGATCTAATGGCGGACGAGTATCGCTATGGAACTATGTTCGTTACATAACGGTTTAAGGTTAAAGCTACACACTAGTCTTGGCTAGATTACTGGAAAACGCATGGTTGAGTGCTAAAACGATACGA
Organism: Eudemis profundana; assembly: GCA_947034925.1. Taxonomy (NCBI): domain Eukaryota; kingdom Metazoa; phylum Arthropoda; class Insecta; order Lepidoptera; family Tortricidae; genus Eudemis; species Eudemis profundana. The sequence continues at coordinate 3,261,647 of OX344806.1, read as the reverse complement.
TACGAACTTTCGTGTGTTTGGAGCTGAAGAAAACCTGGCCGTTGTAAAGTAGTTAAACATAAATTAAAAATTTAAAAAACCCCCGACCAAACATAACAAACGACCTGATGACCTTGAAGACCTGAACCGATTTCCACCAAACATAGCTAAGAACACTCTCGACTGATATACCTTTCAAACAAAAAAAAACCGCATTAAAATCGGATCATCCGTTTGGGAGCTACGATGCCACAAGGACATTTACACACACAGACACGTCAAACTTATAACACCCCGTCGTTTTTGCGTCGGGGGTTAAAAAGAAAGGTGACTTAGCTCACTGTCTAATTACAGAATAATACTTTTTTTTTTACCGTGACATAAGCTTTCGCTTTTGCGAAGGTTTACTCGCTCATACTGGATACAATGACAATATATCACAAAGTTTACGTATTAGAAACTCAATAAACAGTTCCTATACTTACAAAATAAACGAGTTTCCCGTTCGCGTTTCTTGCAAAAGATTATTCTTTAAACGTCGTAGGTTTTATGCAAAACACTGAAGATGGAACTGAGCTCATTGTTTTGTAGAAATTCATTGTGCTAATTGTTACTCCACAAGAGCACGTATATGGTTCCCACATTAACAATAGTGAAGACCAAGAAACAACTCTGAGTAATGAAGGTACAAATGCAAATTGTTTTTGTTCTGTCACCTAAAGTATAGAAAACAAAGATGATGAAAGAGGCTTTGTGAAAACAAAACTAGAATCACTCCACCATAACAATCCGATCGCCTAACTAAAAGGAGAAGAAATCTCGTGTATTGCTAACCTACACAAAATAAATGGTATCAGTGGATAGATATACATTCAATTCTTACAGAAGTAGTCCAAGTAGTAGCAGTGAACTAAAGGTTAATAGCGATAGGATAACAATTGGTGCAAATTGATCAGTTAACGCATGAGCATGAGTTAAAGTATGATTAAATTAAAAATACATTAGTTAAATCACTCACGGTCGGAGATTGTGATCTTGCACCAACCATTTGTGTAATGTATGATCTAATAGACTTACATAGTGACATTCGAGGTCATTGTCGTGTGTTATGAGTCGGTTGACTTGATTTCAAACAGAACAATGGAACAACAGAAATTCGATCTTATAATGGCGTTTATAGTATTGCGAATTCTTCCGGTGCTATTTTTATTCAGAAGATTGATCGAGGTCACAATGGCATTTTGAATAAAAGAATTAATTCATAAATTGAAAATTAAATTGCATCCTAAATGATACTAGCTTTAGGGCAAAAAATTATAGATGAAAAAAGGTGCATACAACATTCATTAGTAAGCAGTTGAAATAGGAATACAATGTTACAGTTATTATTTACAGGAATTTACAAAGGATCCCTAATGTTTTTTGTCGAATGCTTAAAGAATACTTACGAACTCATAGACGATAATCAGAACAATAAAGGTTACACTACTGTAACAGTTTTTGACATAAACAGAGAAACAATGAACATAACAACTAACATTAATGCAATTAATTTCATAGCCCTACTTGCATGCACTATCGTATCGAATCACAAATTGTAACATGGCGATAATATCCTACGCTCAATCGATCGACCCGTACCTTGATTTTAATTATAATGCTACAACAAAAGGTACCTACGACAACAAAGGACATTATCATATCAAATTGTGTGTTATTATAAATTTTAATTCTAAAAAAATAGCCTATTATAAAATATCATATCAGTTACGGAAAACTAGTCCACGTAAATCTATAACTAGTCTATAAATACAAATCGTTCTGCCAAATGACATAAGATTCCCGATTATACATTCTTCTAAAATAATACGGTAGAAGTATAAATAACTTAATTAATATTATATAATTAATTATTTTAATCCATCTACTTATTATTAAACAAAAAGTATAAATTAAACATGAATTCGACGTCGATATTTGCTAAGGTCAACTGGGCTAATTGCGTCTACGGGGTATTATATTAAATCCGAACTCTTTAAAACTACCTATACCCTACCTGCCTGTAGTATACGCTGTACTTTACAGGCAGGTGGGGTAGGGGTAGTTTTAAAGAGTTCGGATTTGATTGAATGTTTAAAAAGCGCATTTGCCCCTATAGACGCATTTACTTCGGTTGACTTTAATTAAAAAAAATTTAAGACATTGAATGTCTTAAAGAGAAATTTTTCACCACTGTAAAATTTATGATCTTACAAACTTTATAATTCATTAGACGAGCTCACATCTAAAGAGCTCAAAGTTCAAGTTATGAACTAGGTGCCGTTTATTGAGGATTTCGCCCTAGGCCGTGGCGCGTCGGTCACGAACCACGGGTCAACGGATGCTGTGGCCAACCGAGCGCGAATGTGGACGCCTCTCGAACTTGACCTCACGGCGATTCTATACAACTTAACGTATAGGAAGATTACGTATTTATCAAATGGTGTTTTGGTAGACATTGATTAGCAAAGCAACATCATTAATAACGAGTTAATTAACGAGATACATTTGAATCACGCAGACGCCGATGATTTTAATTAAGATGAAACCAGATAAACAATAAATTAAAATATTGTTATGATGTAACGCGCGAAATTGCGAAAACAAATTTGCAAATCGCAAAAAGTAACAATCGAACATGGATTGGTTTTCCCGAAGAAAAAAACATGTTATTGAATAACATGCTTTGTTTACCATAAGGCAAAATCGTGTTGAGCTGACGTGAAAATATTAAAAACATAGTTGTGTTCGTTTATTTGATATATGACAGGGGTTTCCAAAATCTTTAATATAGCAACAAAATACCATCGTCTCCTAATGAGCAGCTACGTTGTTTGAGAGGCAATGATTGTTATGGTAGCATAAACTTTATATTGCCTCAATTAGTGCCCACTCCTATAAATAGAGTTTTCCGATACATTCCGATGACGTGATAATATTAGAATAATATCTCGGAGCGGTTATTAAATCTGGAAGATTCGATGTCGAGTTTTGTGGAATGAAATTAAAAAGAAGGTAACTTGGGAAATTCTAGAGATTACCATGTCTACTGTATTATTTTAGATCTTGAACCTAGAGGTGTGCGCCGCGCCGGCGCGCCGCCGCCGCCGGCTTTTTTGGCCACGCCGCCGCCGCCGATTTCTGATCGGCGTGAAATCGGCGTGGATAAAAATTTATTGCAAAAGCAGATTTTCGTACCAAATATCAAATCTAACCTTATTTAACACTTTGTTCTAGCAGTTCATGGCATATACTCTGTTGAAATCTAGGTTCATCCCATTTTTGGATAACGTTTTTTTTTATTATCCTCTCGTAGGATTTCAAAAGACGGCAGAGGCTAGTTAAAATCTCTTGATCGAATGCCGACGAACTTAAACATGTCCTCAGATCATTTTGTGGAGGCCAACCCACGCTCCATCTTCCTTCAGATTCGTGGTCTCCCTTTGGGAACCTTTCCATCCCATCGGTCATTGTTGCTCGAGCTATATGCCCAGACCATTACCACCTCATCTTGCTAGAGTTATGTCACCTAAGTAGGTTCTTTGGAAACGGAACGAAACGGATTTACTAATTTGGTAACGTAAACTCCAAGCATAGCTCTCTCTATGGAACGTTGAGTGACTAGACCCTATTTATGAAGGTGAAAGACTAAACGTCTACTGGATATCTCGTCACTAGTCAAAAACTATTCTTGAGACATTGAGACATGGTGAGAGAGAAGAACTGGAGTGTATGTTTCAGTTACATATGTGTATTCGTAGTTCTCGTCCTAGACAACTTCAAGGTTAACTGCCCCAAGACCGACTGGGATCAGGGAGTTCGACATAACTTTCGTCTTATAAACACAGGGGTCGTTGAGCATATTTTTTATTATTTTTAGTTCGGCCCATTTCTAAGCATTTGGCAATATTTGAGTTCAGGAAGATATTGGGCAACAGAGGAACTAAAGTGTCCATCAAAGTGAATGGCAAGTTATTTGTAGCTGGTAGTCCAGCCAGTTTGAGCTCTGCCCTTTTTAATCATTTTGTTCGCTGGTTTATTAACCTAGTTTACTATACTTTTGTTAGAGCTACTGAGAGCTGTGGTTTGCTTATGTCTGCTGCTACTTATATGTTTTTCCAGTACAGAACCGTATTAGAGATTCGGCCTCGAGGTACCTTGGTCACGCGCTCTTATGGAGAATATGGAATTACATGGAAGCTTTCGAAAGATGACAGTAAAGTCCCAAAAATCGAAAAAAACAAGCCTTTTTGTGGTACTTAATCTAATTTTGGTCTGTTTGGGTAACGTTGGAAAAACTTAAGTTCGTCCTCGCGACGCTTTAGATCCTGTAACTATAGGCGTTTGGCCAGTGAACTTCTCTCATACAGGCAGTGATGACGTGTGTGAACCTAAGTTGCTCCGTAGAAATGAGGAAATCCGTATAAGCACTATTTAATTGATGTAGCTCCGAATAACCAAGTGGTAATGCCATACCATATAGCTCGAATAAATAATGTCTGATAAGGCCTAAAACCTCTCGAATAGGCCGAAGATGTGCCATGTAGAACCAAGATGAAGCATGGGTCACTTTCCCTCAGTAGATGGCTTTGGCATCGTAACGTTATGATCACTAGTGCCAAAAAGGCAAAAAACGCAAATTTTAACCATTTTATTTCAATTTTTTTTGTAAAAATATAGGTTTATAACATTAAATCAGAGTTTAAGGTGATGTACGGCGATATTTTAGATAACTGTGTCCCTGAATTACGGTTTTTCGCTGTGTGAAATCATGTTTCAATCACGCCGATTTCACGCCGAAAATACGCCGCCGCCGCCGATTTTTGGCCAAACGCCGCCGCCGACAATTTTTTGATCGGCGCACATGTCTACTTGAACCTTCCGATGTAATAAGGTAACAATATTGGTTATTTTATTTTATTTTTTATTTTATTTATTTGGGACATCAACAGCATTACAATTCAGAAATATACAGAGACAATTATTAAAACACAAAGCCAATTACAGATGTCCACTAAGGAACTGTTAGTGGAACCAAAAGCACATGAAAAATATGTATATTAATCTTTAACTCTTATTAAGACACAAGCATTGAGAGTGTTACAGAAGAAATAAAGACCAACAAGTGAAATAGAAAGGCAAACTATGAACGGGGCTCACTCCACACGCATGTTATGTGTTGTGTGTGTGTGTGTGTGTGTGTGTGTGTGTGTGTGTGTATTTGTGTATGTGTCTGTATGTAAGTGTCCAGTGTGTACAAGCATGAGTATAAGTTGAAAGTGCACAGAATGTGCAGGTACCTACAACCCCCCTTGCATAATAAACGATTGTATCCGGTTTTTTAGGGCAGGTTTGGAGTAATTAAATAAGTCTAGAGTATTAAGTTTTGTGTTGTACTCCCTTAACATCCGAAGCAACGGAGAGTTTTGAGCGTATCTAGTGTGAACCTTGGGTACGCTAAAAAGGCATCGTTCAGAGTGACGAGTTCTTATTTTTGGTACGAAAAATCCAATTTCTGCAAGGAGCGCGGTACTGTCAATGCGACCAGACAGAATGTCGTGTAGTACAGAAATGTCAAGCAGAAGACGTCGATCCTCCAGACTCAGCAAGTGATGACGTTTGCATCTCAAAGTGTAGGTAGCGTCCCATTTTTTGACACGATAATTCAAATGACGCACAAAAGAACGCTGAATTTTTTCAATTTTTTCTTTGTGTGTTATGTACTGGGGTGACCAGATGCAGCTAGCATATTCAAGTATGCTTCTGACATACGCGAAATATACAACCTTAATGCAAGAGGCATCCTGAAAGTCACCACAGACTCTATAAACAAAACCCAAGTTCTTGTAAGCGCGATTAACTATGTTGTCGACGTGTTGCTCAAAAGTTAACTTGTCATCAAGAGTCACACCCAGGTCCCTTATCGAGTTTACGCGTTGAATAACCTCACCCCCTATATTATACTGGTATTTGATTGGAGTTCGACTTCGCGTGAAAGAGATCTGAACACATTTATCTACATTGACATTAATTCTGTTAACACTATAATATTCTGATAAACGATCCAGATCATCCTGCAACTTCTTACAATCGTCCTCTCGGCTGACATCCACAAAAACTTTCTTATCATCAGCGTACATAAGAAAGTTTGAGTAATTAAAAACAGTATAAATATCGTATAAATATGCATTGTAGAGGAGAGGACCCAGGTGTGACCCCTGAGGAACTCCAGAGGGGACGTCTACAAAGTCAGATCTACAGCCACCGACTACGACTGCCTGTCTACGGTTAACGACGTAAGATGAAATCCATCGAAATATATCACCACGAATTCCTAGCCAGTAGAGTTTGCGAAGCAGAATGACGTGATCTACGCGGTCGAAAGCCTTTTCGAAATCTGTGTATATCACGTCCACCTGCCTTCCCTTTTCCATCTTCCGAAGGACAAAATTAGTAAATTCTATGAGATTAGAAATCGTAGACCGCCCCTTCAAGAAACCATGCTGTTGAGGAGGAATACCTTTATTTAGGACGTTGTAGATGTTAGTCAAAATAATTTTTTCAAAGGTTTTGCCAAATTGATTCAAAATAGAAATAGGACGATAGTTGATTATTTTAGTTTTAGGACCCTTTTTGTAGACAGGTACAATTAGGGCCTCTTTCCACTTTAAAGGGAATAGTCCATCTGCCAAAGAACGGTTAAAAAGCAAAGAGAGAGGTAAAGCCAAACTAGACGCACATTCTTTGATAAAAAACGGTGGAATCCCATCACTGCCCGCACCTCCATTTGGGTCTAACTTAGACAATAAAATAATAACATCTTGGGGTGAAATATGAAGAGAAGAAATGATATCACCATTATCACAGAACGGTGGCGCGAGAGAAGACTCTGGATAGTTATCAAGAGGTTTGCTAAATACTGAGCTGAAAAAATTATTAAACCCTTCACAAATCTCATGATTACCATCCAAAGCCCTGCCCTCATACTCGAATGACTTCGGATAGGCAGAACCACCCCGACGAGCCTTGACGAACGACCAAAGATGTTTTGGGTTACGTTTAATAGTTTTTTGCACGGAAGCGATGTATTGATCCCAGCAAATATTCTGAACTATTTTTTGGCGCTTACGTAATAATGAAAAACTATCATAATCTGATTGATTACCAAATTTTTTCCATTTGTGATGCATTTTATCTTTTTCATTTATTATTTTAATTAAACTATAGGTGTACCAAATCGGATACCGACCATTTTTATTACGAGTGTCTAACGGAACGTGATCATATATTACTTCGTTGATAAATTTGTAAAAAATATCAAGAGCTAATTCCAGTGTCTCAGCACTAAGAGAAGACACCCAGTCTACATTTTTGAGTCGGTCGTTTATGATCGCATAGTCTGCTTTGCGAAACCTGAGTTTAGGTTTAATCGCTTCTTGCAAGGGTCCCGAAAATATGTCAGTAACTGTAATTTCAAGAGGAGGATGGTATGAATCCGCCTTAACAAGAGGAAATTCCGATTTATCTACTTCGACAGTAAAATTGGAAAATATCAAGTCTAAAATTTTATCATTGGCATTTTTGTTAAGATTAAATTGCTCAAAACACGAAAAATACAGCCCCTCGACCAACTCTGTAGCTGCGGATTGAACTTCGATTGCGCCTCGCCGCTCAAATACAGGGAGAGAATCGCTATTCCATTGAATGTGCGGAAGGTTAAAGTCACCGGCAATAAAAAAATAGGCAGTAGAAGACTCCGAAATCACTTTTCTAAACATGGAATTTAAGTTAGAAATATGGTTTGCCAACGTCGCGCCCGGTGGTGCATATACCGAGCAAAGGTGTAAGTCGCGGCAACCGGGCGGGGAGTGGGCGGGAGCGAGGGCACAGCGCGCGCGCAGCACTGTCGCGGGGATAGTAACCCATAAACACTCAATGCCTGGCTGTAGCCACTCGGGGCGCGCGCGTGCATTTAGTGCGTGTAGTACCAAAATCATAACTCCTCCGCCATCGGATTTACCACTTAGTAATCGATTCCTGTCTAGTCTAAATACGTCATACCTGCTATCGCACAGCTCAGAGTCCAAGACGCCATCACAAAGCCAACTTTCTGTAACTATTATGATATCGTAATCATGACTAACAATATTTTGATAAAAATGTAATGTTTTAGTGCGTAACCCACGAGTGTTCTGGTAAAACACTTTAAGACTGTTTAAGGGCACCGCAAAGTTTTGTGTAAATACAGAGAAATTAAGAACCGAATATAAATAAGTAAGGATACGCATGCCCTCGCCGCCACCGGTACAAGTGCAGAGTAGGTACGCTTCCTGCGCAATACATGCCTATTTATTTGTTTAGTGTGTAATTGTATGTGTAAATTCGAAACGTGTGGGAAAATTTGTATGTGAACGTATGTAAGATAAATGGATGAATGTGGAGTGCTACCGCGAGAACAACACAAAAGATTATACCTTGGCGGATAATCTAAACTTATAACAAAAACTAATACGGTGTTATATAACTTTACGAAAGTCCGCAGTAGATCTAATATGAATGAGTGGTGCTTGATCTGCTTTGCGCGCGTAAATGTTGCAGTTTTTAACCCAGACATATTCGTAACCTTTCGCTGAACAAACAGTTTTGCATTCCTTTAGTAGTTGTTTATTCGCAGGCGTTAGGTGGTCGTGTACATACACTTTGCGTGAGTCACCGCCCATCCCGATGTCCGTCGTTTTAATGCCGCGGGTCCTGCGCAGGCCAGAAAGAATGTCGTCCTTTAGCTTACGATTTCTGAGCTTCATGACGATGTTTTTGGGCCTGCCATCCTGGGGGCGCGCGGGTTGGACTCGGTTAGCAAACTCAATGTCCTCAGGGTTGAGGGTTACGCCGGCATGTTTTGCAATACTAATGGCGATACTGTTCGGAGAGTCGTTTGCCAACTCGGGCACGCCGGATATCTCAAGGTTATTCATACGAAGCCACTGCTGATGCGCGCCGAACGTTCCTATACCAAGAGTTTTCCTGAATCGGTCATACGAATACAAATTTATTTTCAAATGAAGTATACAAGTGAAAAGTAAGCCTTAAAACGCTCGAATTACATACAGTAGCATGTACAACGTTGTAGATTACACGGGCTACTGTAATAGTGAGCGATCGTAACGCAACAAACCAAGAAAATGTGCAGTTGTCGGCGGCATGTAGTGATTAGGTGTTGAAATGTGGACGGAAATGTAAAGCGATCACCTGCTCGAGAGTAAGCAATACACCAGCAAGTAACGCAAGTGTGAGAAATACTGGATATTATTTAATGTCTAGACATTAACGGTAAATCATTATACATGACGACGCGATTAAGGCACCTGAGCCCTATTTCAGAAACGATACAAGTTTTGTAAAACATGTCATGGCAACTTAGGTATACGAAATGCTGATGGAAACTCTGGTATTGCAAGTCTTGTAAACCGTATACCAGATTAAGTATAGTAGCGTTCGTGAAATAATCACCTGGCAGTGAATCCATCAACTAGGTAGCAGTTTTGGGTTTGATTCCCGGCTAGGCCAAGAGTTAGTGTGATGAGCGCGGATATTTTTTTCACGAGTGTTGTTGGTTGATTGCTCTTCTTATGAATTTCAGTACTTATTTATCTATACAAGTATATGTACCGGCGTCTAATGTAAACCTGGAAGTTAGCTTGGGACTAGGGCGATTTATACAATATCGTCCATCTAATATTTATTATTATTTAGTAATGTGTATTGTCATAATACACCCGGTTAGACACAAGATGAATGGCTTTTATTGATTTCATTTGAAGGGTTACTTGCATAAAATTTACTGTATTTAGCATACTAAAGCCCAGATCAAAGTCACGCAATGCACAATTGCGTAGCAGAATAGTAGCTTCAAAGCTTTGTGAATTTGATTGTATATCTGTGGGCCTAATGAATGAAAAGGGGGACAAGCCTCATTCTACTAATATTATAAATGTGAAAGTTGCTGAAGATATTTGGTTGTTTGTCACTAAATAACGGGGTAACAGCTGGATGGATTGAGATGACATTTTTCATAGACCAAGACCGGGATTGACACATAGGATACTTCATATCCCAGTAAAAGGTTCCCATGGGACATTAAAGGCAGAGGCCGCGGGTAAATGCTAGTATAACATAAGAGCAAAAAAGCTCAAGTCTTTCAATAGAGTTGTGACGTTTTGTGCCTAGTTTATACGCGACTTGAAGCCCTTGCCGACTGACCCACAGATATTAAACGCATGCAATATTTATGCATATCGATAGTTTCTTGTTTTTGTTTACAACAATAATAATTAGGACATTGCCGTACCTCAAGGGATTTCTCCATTTTAATTTACTTCAGATCCAGTTAATAATGTGTAGAAAGCCGGGATACTTTATTAACAGGTCTAAGACATTTTCATAAGTGAAACCATTGACATATTTGGCGCAACTGGCGCGGCTGTAACTGAGATGGATGTTCCTAGCTGATATTAACTCTAAGTGGCCGTAAGTTATGATATCCCGACACTATACTATAAATTCTCGATTGATGATAAAGCGGTGCGAGTCGGAATTGTAGGTTATTATAGTGATTTATTCGATTGTCGGTATTACAGTGAAATTAAGGACTTTGCTCGCTATAAAACATTTTAACAAAGCCCGCTGTTTAGGTATAGGATAAATTAGTTTTCTGGTTCTTGACATTATGAGTAGACTAACGTCTACGTTAGCCATCAGGTTCTCTGGAACCTGATGGGAACCCTGACCCTTTTTACTTTGAGCAGTTTACTTTTCCGATTTAACGAACTTAAGGGTTCGTGCATTGTATTGATAGGTTTGAGAGAGCAGGAAAAACCAAAGGTGAAGGACTCAGATATTGTAAATACATTAGACGGCGGCCACCTACTGGATTTCAGAGTTACTTCGGCGGTTAACTTTATAATTCAACTAAAGGTCTCCCGCGACTTCCTCACCCGATATGTGCTCCAAATTTCATCAACCTACAGTGCCTTAGGCTGTGCATTGTTTGTCTATCATTATATCAATCACGGGACTTATCTAATCGCTCCAGATAATGATTGTATCATATAGCCCAGCGGCAGCAAACTACGGCCCCTGCAGGCCATCTCCGGCCTGCGCAAGGGTTTAATCCGACCCACCGACGTTCCTTCGAAAAAGTAGTATATGGACCGCGATAATATATTTTAGGCCCAGTCAGACTAGCCTAATTTTTGCTATAATTCCGGCCCTCTATAATTTCATAAATTATCTGGGCCCGATAAAAAAAATTGCTCCCACTGATATAGCCGTAGAACAGTTAGACACTCGTGGTAGTGGTAAAGGTTTCCACGGCAGACGGCGCTTTTCACGAGTCCGCTTGTGGGAAGCCTCGGGAAAGTGGAAAGTGGTCGGGTTATCATCTGATTGTCAGTGTCGAGGCCGCTTATTGTCTACTGCTCGCTTCCCGTGAGAAACTTGACGGTCTTGACGGCTCGGATGTCAGGTGGAATGGAAGATGCAGTTGAGAGCGAATATTAAATACATTATTTATGGTAGTGTTCACTAGTGCGAATTTATAAATAAATAAATTATTCTTAGCGACAAACGCAACAGAGGCAGAGTTTCGGCGCGTTAATTCAGTGAAACCAAGAAGGCTGCTAAATGCATCAGGCTTGTCGTTTACACTGTCTAGATGACTAAGATTCAAACGACAAGAAAATGTTAGTGCAATAAGTGACCAGACCAAGGGTCGGATACCGGTATTTTTTCGGTTCTTTTCGTTCTTTATTATTTAATTTTTAATCGGACAATCTGTAAATATGAAGTAATTACTTAAATACGTTATTGCGATCTACATAAAATAATTCAAAATATTGGGCTATTTTGGGGTTTTTGCAAAGTACCGGTTCCGGGCCCTGGACCAGACATCCATAGATACCGATTCACAGTGACTTGAAAATACAGTAGGTTTAACTGTAAACTACTACTCTCGAAAAGTAGCTTAATGACCGACATATTACCTAAGAAAACTGTAGTGGAAGCTCATGTTAAAACTTGCAACCAGGAAATCTTCTTTTATGATCCGTAATAGTTGACCCTAACGTCCGAAATAAATGTAGGTGAAATCCCTAACTGTTTGATTAATATGGGTTGCAAGCCCTGATTGTAAGTAGCCAGTCAATTAAAATTCTGAATACTCCACGTGGCGGGATATAGTAGATTTTAATCTGAACTTGCGCAACACCAAGGTTTTATTCCGATCCCAATCTTAATGAAATTCGGCGGCAATGCTTTCTGTTACGATCACAATAGCACAGTTTATAAACATACAGTGGACCAACGTCCATAGTGTGGTGACATAGTAGCCTGTAGCAGTAAGTGCGCTGCCATTCAAGCCCTGAAAGTTATTCCCAACCTATCTTACACATAAACACGTTCGTCTCCCGTTGCTACGTCGTGACGTGGAAAACTACGACAAGCAACGTATAAATTCACGACACGATATCGCAACGTGCCACGACACGATATCGCGTCGTGTTACAACACGGCATCGTTTCACAGTACGACGTCGTGACATGAGAAACATTCATTCAAAAAATAACTTTATGTCAGTGTAGAAAGATTAAAAATATAATTTTCCACGTCACGACGTCGCAACGTGAGACCATGCCGTGACGTGGCACGACGCGATAACGTGTCGTGAATTTTTATGTTGCTTGTCGTAGTTTCCCACGACACGATGTCGCAACGTGGAACGATGCCGTGACGTGGCACGACGCGATATCGTAACGTGTTTATGTGTAAGAGCCGTTAGGCGGCGGCCCCATGTCCACGGCACGGCGCCGTCGCCATAAAACGATGCGACGCGCACCATAGAAACTGTATGGCGGGCGCCGCGCCGTTTTACGGCAACTGCGCCGTGCCGTAGACATGGGGCCGCGGTCTTACTTAGCACGACGATGTATGCAACTCGGGTTCGCCCCATCCGCGTCTCGACCCTCCCCCAGAACGATTGCTCTATCTAAACAGCAAAAAGCATCGTCGGTCGACTGTATGTGCTTGGCGTCACACTTGGCCTTTCTTTTTCAAACTCGTAGTTAACAGAAATGTTGAATACACTTGAAGATTTTATTTTAATCAGAAGCAAGAAAACGCTAGCTAGCGTAAATGACAAGGTTTAGAAAAAAAAAAACCGGTCAAGTGCGAGTCGGACTCGCGCACCGAGGGTTCCGTATAAACTAATAAGTAGACCAACCTTACGACTAACAGCAACCCTGCCTTAAACCCGCTTTAGCTCTATTCAACCAGGAAAAATCTTAACAGCGCGATGCAGCGTATGCTACAGCGACATCTATTGATACTAAATAGCGCGTAAATTTTACTTGTAATTTAAATTTAAGGGTGGATTTCACAGCGTTTCAAATGCCGTCATCACCAATCCCGAAATTTCGACGATTCACTTTAAGAATGTATCCCATTCTTTTGATAAAATCAGAAAATAGTACCTACTATTTTCACGTTTTGATCAAAAATTATGTAATTTTTAAAAAGATGTCATCATAATATCGGGATTGGTGATGACGGCGGTTGAAACGCTCTGAAATCCACCCTTAAACGTTACTTCTTGTTATTGGCTGATTGAAATAATTGTTTGTCAACTAAGTTAGTTCTCATGTATCATTTTTAGCCACAAGCTACCTTATTTTAGATTTGTGTCCCTAGATGGCGCTAGTGGTATTTCATTTTTATACTCCTATTATAGAGTTTTTAATAATTATTGTTACTTTATGTTTTTTTCCCGATGCCTGATGAGTGATCATTGTATTTAATAGACATTTTTTATATAATCTGATATAAATCATCGCTTAGTTTTGCTACTCTCCGCTAGATGGCTCTCGTAGGGAGGGTAGAACTAATATGTTAAGATTTTTGTAAATTTTTAAAAAGTATTCAAGTTAGGAAGAGAAAATATAACGGTCTTCCTAATAATAATAATAATCCTAATAAGTAGATACATGAATAGTTCAAGAAAAACTGTATGGCGATTAGTTTAGTAGGAGCAAATAAGTATGTGTTATGATTTTTGCAAATTTCTCAAAAACGGTGCAAGTGAGGAAAACCGTTATATTTTTCCTGTAATATTTAGGACGACATTAATAATTGGTAATTATGACACATTTTTCTGATCAGTAACTTCGGAGATAATAGGGGGGGAATGGTATTTTCTTAAACTTTTTTCGCCATAAATCAAAAACTATTTATTTAAAAAAAAAAAAAAAATGGCATTTTAATCTACAAATTAAGCTCTTTCATTTGATACCCCACTCGATATATAAGCCCTACTTTCAATTTTGAAAATCCCATTACGGAGCCCTTTAAAAAAAAAGTAAAAAAGGTACATGATTTTTTTTATGTCCAATAAGCTCGGGTTAGCGACTTTTAACACTATTCCAAATTTCAAACCGATAGCAGCAGTAGTTCCTGAGATATCTGGCTGTGACAGACGGACAGACAGACAGACAGACAGACAGACAGACAGACAGACAGACAGACAGACAGAGTCGCACCATAAGGGTTCCTTTTTTACCATTTTGGTACGGAACCCTAAAAACAGTCGATCTAAAAGCCATATTTGAGGCAATTAACCATATAAACAACGTTAAAAGCTATTTATGAATTAATTTAGATCAGCAGTCATTTACTTATCTTTTTCTTAAGACATATCGCATAAGTCTTTTTGATGCCTGACAAACTTGCAAGCCTTACTGACTGTTGCAAAAATCGGACCAGGTGAGGGCCGTGGCATTCCCTGGGATCGAACCAGGTCGCTTGACCCGGACCACCTTGAGAGGGTCGGACTAAGTGGGGGCCGAAGCGCCTGTGATCGAACCAGGTCGCTAAGCTAAGGCCACCTTGAAGTTACGCTGATTGCTCAAAGTGAGCAGCGGACCAGCGGGAAAGCGGCGGACCAGCGGGAGCCGCATAAGTCTTAATCAGGGATCGGAACCGGTATCGAATTACCGTTTTATTTCGTTGAAATACCGTTATTTTACTCCGTTCGTGCTACAACCGGTATTTTGATGGAACGGAACGGAATATTTCGGTGATCGCTAAGTGATGAAGAACGAAATGATAACGTTCCTGACGAGAATAAAAACCGGTATTCTCGACGAGCCGAGCTCGCCGAGGGGCTCGCAGGGGTGGTGACGATGTGCGCCGGCATTTACAAGGTCAAATTCCGTGTTTTGTAGCGCGTCGCATAGCGCGATGTATTTATTTTCAATTTTTGTCGGGAAAGTTTAAATTCTGAGTGTTGAAGCGCGCACGCTCTTTATTATAATATTGTTTGTTTTGTGATATTAAGTTTTTAAAGATGATACATAGTAATTTTTTAACTAGATTAATTATTTGCAGGTATTTCTATACTACCGAGTGACAAACAAGCATTCTGTCTACCTGACAGAACAAACTGAATGCAAAATTAAATAATACAAATAACGTTCTTCTTTTTGCAATATTTTTATTGTATTTTAGGTATTTTAATTTAGGTAGTTTAATTTAGTTTTTAGGTTTATTTCGTTTTAGGAAATTTAAATTTTATCTTCTATGTATTTGTTAGTTTACTGTACTTTCTTTCAATAAAGAAGTCACTGTCAAAAAAAAAAAACGTTCAATCAAACTGATTGATTGAGTCAGGCGTTACTTATATTATTACCGCGTTATTGATATTTTTTTTTGTTTAATTAACGTTCAAACTCTTCAAAGCAAAAGTCAGTCTAGGGACAAAGATGTAGTGTCTGATGCACTGGTATACCTACCTAATACATACTTATATTTAATTTGGATAAATTTAATGATTAGAGGCAAGTACATTTATTTCGTCTTGACGAGTACTCTGAACCGAAATAATATCCAGGTTCTGATGATGGAGCCGGAATGTGGCCATGGGAACTCCGTAATAAAACGTCGGAACCCCATCGTGTTTGAGCTTATTTATTTTGTCTTGACAAGTACTCTGAACCAGAATGATATCCAGGGTCTGATGATGGAGCCGGAAGGTGGGCATGGGAACTCCGTAATAAAACGTCGGAACCCCATCGTGTTTGGGCTCATTTGTTTTGTCTTGACGAGTACTCTGAACCGAAATGATATCCAGGGTCTGATGATGGAGCCGGAAGGTGGGCATGGGAACTCCGTAATAAAACGTCAGAACCCCATCGTGTTTGGGCTCATTTGTTTTGTCTTGACGAGTACTCTAAACCGAAATGATATCCAGGGTCTGATGATGGAGCCGGAATGTGGCCATGGGAACTCCGTAATAAAACGTCGGAACCCCATCGTGTTTGAGCTTATTTATTTTGTCTTGACAAGTACTCTGAACCAGAATGATATCCAGGGTCTGATGATGGAGCCGGAAGGTGGGCATGGGAACTCCGTAATAAAACGTCGGAACCCCATCGTGTTTGGGCTCATTTGTTTTGTCTTGACGAGTACTCTGAATCGAAATGATATCTAGGGTCTGATAATGGAGCCGGAATGTGGCCATGGGAACTTCGTAATAAAACGTCGGAACCCCATCGTGTTTGGGCTCATTTGTTTCGTCTTGACGAGTACTCTGAACCGAAATGATATCCAGGGTCTGATGATGGAGCCGGAAGGTGGGCATGGGAACTCCGTAATAAAGCGTCGGAACCCCATCGTGTTTGGGCTCATTTGTTTTGTCTTGACGAATACTCTGAACCGAAATGATATCCAGGGTCTGATGATGGAGCCGGAAGGTGGGCATGGGAACTCCGTAATAAAGCGTCGGAACCCCATCGTGTTTGGGCTCATTTGTTTTGTCTTGACGAATACTTTGAACCGAAATGATATCCAGGGTCTGATGATGGAGCCGGAAGGTGGGCATGGGAACTCCGTAATAAAGCGTCGGAACCCCATCGTGTTTGGGCTCATTTGTTTTGTCTTGACGAATACTCTGAACCGAAATGATATCCAGGGTCTGATGATGGAGCCGGAAGGTGGGCATGGGAACTCCGTAATAAAGCGTCGGAACCCCATCGTGTTTGTGCTCATTTGTTTTGTCTTGACGAATACTTTGAACCGAAATGATATCCAGGGTCTGATGATGGAGCCGGAAGGTGGGCATGGGAACTCCGTAATTAATTCAGAGTGTTCCTCAAGACGAAACAAATGAGTCCAAAGACGATGGGATTGCGTCGTTTCATTACGGAGTTCCCATAGACACCTGCTGGCTCCATCATCAGACCCTGGATATCATCTCGGTTCAGAGTACTCGACAAGACGAAACAAATGAGCCCAAACACGATGGGGTTTCGACGTTTTATTACGATGTTCCCATGGCCACCTTCCGGCTCCGTCATCAGACCCTGGATATCATTTCGGTTCAGAGTATTCGTCAAGACGAAACAAATGAGCCCAAACACGATGGGGTTCCGACGTTTTATTACGAAGTTCCCATGGCCACATTCCGGCTCCATTATCAGACCCTGGATACTCTACCATAACCCATTCTAATCTACTCCGCCCCATTTTACCCTAAAAAATATATAAAATACATGAAAGAATGGAAATATACAAAAAAATATCGTTCATGAGTAAAACCGGGAATACCGGGAATACCGGTGCTGTGAGCGGCATAGCGGATACCGGGAATGCCGGGAAATGACAGTACCGGTATTTCCCGGGAGCACCCCCTAGTTCCGACGTTTTATTACGGAGTTCCCTTGCCCACCTTCCGGCTCCATCATCAGACCCTGGATATCATTTCGGTTTAGAGTACTCGTCAAGACAAAACAAATGAGCCCAAACACGATGGGGTTCTGACGTTTTATTACGGAGTTCCCATGCCCACCTTCCGGCTCCATCATCAGACCCTGGATATCATTTCGGTTCAGAGTACTCGTCAAGACAAAACAAATGAGCCCAAACACGACGGGGTTCTGACGTTTTATTACGGAGTTCCCTTGCCCACCTTCCGGCTCCATCATCAGACCCTGGATATCATTTCGGTTCAGAGTACTCGTCAAGACAAAACAAATGAGCCCAAACACGATGGGGTTCTGACGTTTTATTACGGAGTTCCCATGCCCACCTTCCGGCTCTATCATCAGACCCTGGATATCATTTCGGTTTAGAGTACTCGTCAAGACAAAACAAATGAGCCCAAACACGATGGGGTTCTGACGTTTTATTACGGAGTTCCCATGCCCACCTTCCGGCTCCATCATCAGACCCTGGATATCATTTCGGTTCAGAGTACTCGTCAAGACAAAACAAATGAGCCCAAACACGACGGGGTTCTGACGTTTTATTACGGAGTTCCCATGCCCACCTTCCGGCTCCATCATCAGACCCTGGATATCATTTCGGTTTAGAGTACTCGTCAAGACAAAACAAATGAGCCCAGACACGATGGGGTTCCGACGTTTTATTACGGAATTCCCATGCCGACCTTCCGGCTCCATCATCAGACCCTGGATATTATTTCGGTACAGTACAGAGTACTCGTCAAGACGAAACAAATGTATCTGCCTCTAATCATTAAATTTATCCAAATTAAATATAAGTATGTATTAGGTATAACAGTGCATCAGACAACATCTTAGTCCCCAGACTGACCACCCATGTGTAATCTTTTGCTTTGAACAGTTTGAACGTTAATTTGTTCTATCAGGTCGACAGAATGCTTGTTTTTCACTCGGTAATATAAATTAAAATTATACCTACAAATAATTAAATACACTCACGAACAATGAATTCTGGTCATTTCCTATTATAATTGTCCTTAGAAAATGGCCCGAATTAATTGACCGTGAGTGTAATTAATCTCGTTATATGTATACCATATACCAAATACATCGCGCTAGACACTTGCTAACTAAATTATCTACGAAAAATGGTTAATTGTCCGAAACTACTTTTATAATCCGAATGAATCCGTAACAAAACAACACAACAACCTAAGCAACGCACAAAAGCAAAAAATACAAAATCATTGTGCGCAGCATACCGAAAAACAAAATATCCCGCAGGCAAACTCAAGGTAAAATTAGAAATAGCAACTCGTTCTATCTTGTTACGCAACGAGAAAAACGTTTAATTTCGTTCCACAGAAACGGAACTTATTAAAAAACGGTATCGCAAAAGAACGGTTCTTTAACCGGTGATCACAAACAAAAACCAGAACCTTTCCGTTCTCGTGTCAATGAACAAAACCGGTATTCTACTCGGAACGGTTTCCGATCCCTGGTCTTAATCAAGAAGATCTATTGTCTATCGTGTTTGATATGGCTGGTTAAAACAAGAGGACTCAAGGTCTATGTTAAATATATTTCTCAAAAAAAGATGTTTAGTCAATTACCAAGTATTATGTATATAAAATTCGATTGGCTAGTTCAGTGGTGGGCAAACTTTTTTCATGGCGGGCCAGAAAATATTAGAAATTTCAGAGGAGGGCCAGAACTATAGCAAACATTTTGTTTTATCAGGGGCCATATAAGTACTACTATAATTCGAAGGACCGCCAGCGGGCCGGATTAAACCCACCCGCGGGCCGGAGATGGCCCGCGGGCCGTACTTTGCCCACCACTGGGCTAGTTAGTAGGCAGGTTGAATATGGGAATTATTAGACGAACATGAAAGAAATCGAATGGGAAATAATTAACATAAATATTGTAAACAATTCCGTAACTCGGTAGCAAATCAACGTCTCCGTCTATGAATACATATTATATTGGAGGTCAAAGTTATTGTTATTCTAATAACTGTAATAAAATGTCTCATAAAACAGTTGGATACTGTAGGCTGAATTGCTTAAATGATCTTGCCAAGAATTTAAATATGATCTCTATACATAAATATATGTATCATCATCATCATCATTTCAGCCATAGGACATCCACTGCTGGACATAGGCCTCCCTCATAGATTTCCACTTAATTCGGTTGGAAGCAACCTGCATCCACCGTGAGCCAGCAGCCTTAACCAAATCATCTGTATATGTATATGTGTCTGTGTCAAATATATGTATAGTAAAATGTTATATTAAGATATTTTGAGAGGCAGTCAAATTTATACCATTATGGTTATAAATTATTAACTACATATATTTTTACTTAGATTATCCGGTAACCCACTGCCGGGAAAAGGCCTTCCCTCTTCCTTCCACTTCCCCCTATCTCCCACCAGGTTTTGCCGTTTCTTTTCAAAACTATCTAGACTGCCTCGTCATCTCCTTACGTATACGATAAACAAAAACATCGTCATCTACTTCACTACATAGTATAAAACAAAGTCGCTTTCTCTGTCGCTATGTCCCTATGTATGCTTAAATCTTTAAAACTATGCAACGGATTTTGATGCCGTTTTTTTTTTAATAGATAGAGTGATTGAAGAGGAAGGTTTATATGTATAATACATGCATAATATAATAGAAAAATATATAATAATATTAACTATAAACGATATAATAATATTTGTAAAATACTAGTTACTTCTAGCAACTTTAATAAACGACAGTAAGCTGGGCATTTCTCTCGTCCCACTCATTCTTGGTGGGTATTACACATGCAACGATTAGTTCTAGGCGGGAAAAAACGCAATTTTCCTACTGAACACAATACGTACATCGAAAGTGAAATATTCCCTCGCTTTATCTGGTTTCTAATTAGACTAATCAGATTCCTCTCATCTTGTTAATGTTAACAATAGACGAAACAATTATTCGGAGGGATATTTGCTTGATTTTTTTTTATGTTTATGTCGAACGAAAATTTTCTTAAACGGGGGTTCCAATGAACAGTATACAGTAATTTAAATAAAATAAAACTACTTATTAAACTAAAGTTATGTAGAAATTCAACTTAGGTAAAAGTTCCGAAAGGAGTTGTATTAGCATTTTCACTGATCTTTGCCATTAATTAGCTACTATATATAATTCACGATAAATATCTTGCTTAAGTATTTTGTACCCGACTGCGGCGAAGCCCAAAAGGAGGGTTATATGTTCGAACTGTATGAATGTAATTATGTCCGTTCCTATTTCCGCTCGTAACTACGCAACTCAACAGCACAACCGATTATAATAAATGATACATCATTAGATTCGATGGCGCGAGTGTTACTGGGTATGAAGTTCGTTAAAATAAACAAAATGGCGGATTTTATGCACTAAAGTGAACCGCGGTCGGGTTCTTTTAATTAAAAATGTGGTTATTACATATAGTAATTTAATCTTTGATATAGTGCACTTGGTAGTGTAGCAATTTTCATTTACAGTCTGGCCCTCACCTGTCTGGATACTTATGTGAAGGCACCGACTGTATCAATTCACATGTGACCCCTTAACGAGAACAGTCGGCGGCTTTAGTGTCAACTCTAATTAGTACTAAAATACCGGCTACGTTCAAGGCCAGGCCGAACAATAGACGTCAAAATTAAAATCTAGTTTAAATGCATAAGTGTTTGTAATAGGATTGCCAGATTTTTTCTAAAGTTCAAGGATATATCGAGCGTTTCCGTTTCATTATGTTAAAACTATAGTTTAATATAGAACCGAAACTAATCGGCCAGCCATGTTGATTAAACTGTTGCCTTTTGTTACTGGACTATAGCCAAACAAGACATGTCTACATTCCTTGTAAAGTTATGTATGATTAAGTGTGATTTTATAATTTACCTGTTTCATGTTTGGATAGTGTAGGCGTTACACGAGCATTTTTTCGGACCAAATTCCAAGGTCAAAGATCTAAATACCAAACACAAAAACAAATATCGAATACATAACTTTGCATTTAAAAGATTATCCCAGACACATATAATGAAGACGTCATAATAGAGCAATGTAAATTTTACATCGTAACGATTTGACCATAAAATGTTATAAATATATGTGTTCCACAAGTCCGCATCGTACGGATAGATCGCATCAGGTAAATAGAGTATCCCTGCGAAAGAATTAGGTATAATCGAAAGAAAATAATAACTGCATCAAATTTGAATTTTTTGTAGTTTTTTGGTTTTCGAAGAAGGTCATTTGGTAAATTTTTGTGATTCTGATCTGTGCGTACTATGGGTATTTTAAAGCAATCTGCTTATAATATTGTATTTCTCTATTTCTCTTTTTTTTTTCTGTGTACGTTTCTCAATTAACGTCTCTGAGTGTTTGCATTGTAATACACTAACAATGATCCCGGTTGTACTTAACTGAAATTGTAAAACCATGATCGAATCATCATGTTATAATTGCAATATCTATCATATCTTTTTTTTAATTAGGTATTATTTTATTGTTGGCTTACTATGATATCACTGTTTTTCTTATTAATGGATGACTGTTATTGGCCTACTTTTATGTAAAACATTTTATGTAAACCTGTATATTTACGGCTGTTGTTGTCCTGAATACCATTAAAATAAAAATAAAAAAATAAAAATAAAATCACTCAAATAAGTACTTATATCAAATTCCTAGACTAGATCTGCTCGGTGTGGACACGTGGAATGAATACCATAAACAAAGTAGGAGCAACGACAAAATAACCTTTTTAAAGTGCTGGTATGTTAATACAGAAGTCGGCGCCCATAGCGGGCGGATTTTATAGCTTGTTTATATTCGATCCACCATTAATCACAGCTTTTGAATAATTCACCGAATCGGTATTCTTTAACAAAATAAGTCAGTCATAATCAAATCCACTCTTAACGTGGATATAGAAACTAATGTAGACTAACAATTCACTTGAAAGAGCATTTGGAACTTGGATGGAACAGATTTTCTGTACACTGTTAACTATACATTTGTAAACGAATGTCAACTTTATTGCAACGTGTTAAAGTCTTATGGGTAGTGGCTTCGTTTGTACCGTGTCTCTACAGTGAGTTCTAATTAATATCTATTCATATTGGTCGAAGTCGCCTAAACAAAATCCGTTCAGGATAATTTTTCAGCTAGCATAAGGAGTCTATATTCCTTAGACTTCCACTCATCTCTGGATATCTATAAACGCAGTTCGTCTAGCTACCCACCTATTTATTACGCCCATAATCAATGTGATACCTATCCACTACAAGACACGTGGCATCACGGTATCGTACTAACTAGACAAATACATGGGATTCTATTTAAACGAATAGTTAACACAAAAACCATGGAAAATGATCCTCGCTTACTTTTACACCATTCTGGCGAAAATAGACAATAAGTAATATACAAGTCACGACATAACTTCTCACGTGTTACTTTATAATAATATAAACATTATCCATTCCCTCGTTATCAACTTTCTTCATGAAACTATGATCGTTTGCAAATTAGCTCGTGTGAAAAACATCACAAATGTGTGTCATACATTGTAATTTAAGCAAAAGCATCTACTGGGGATTTTTTTAGGGTTCCGTACCTCAAAAGGAAAAACGAACGCTTTGTTGTCCGTCTGTCAAGGCAATTTATCTCGGGAACGCGTGGAGGTATCGGATTGAAATTAAAACCATATGCTCAAGTCTATGGTCCCTTAAAGCTGTGAAAAAATCAAGATTCGAAGTTAACGTGAAAAAAAGATTCGGTACGACACGATACGATAATTTCGACACTCTCAAGGAAACCAAAATACAAAGGGTACTTTTCCGTTGACTTAGTACTATTACAATTTCACAAATAATACCGACTTATACTACAAGTATAGGGCAAAATCTGAAAACCAATACATATTTAATTAAATCATAAAAAATGCTTTACTAACGGCAATCAAAATTTATAGGGTACCTACCTACTTATTATATGTACCTACGAGTTTGTACGGAACCCTCGGTGGGCAAGTCCGACTCGCACTTGTCCGGGATTTTTTATTAAAAGTGAAATTTTATAATGTGCAGGTATGCTTCGGGACTGAATCTTCCCCTGACGTAAAAAGAACGAAGTGAGCGAGTGAAAAACTCAATTACACGGGACAGTTTCTCTTTCCCTCTTGCTAATAGGGGAACTTTCGAAATACACTTCGACCCAATGGGATCTTTTGTGTAATTCTATATCGCTCACTTTATAGTGAAAAAAGAGCTAACTTTGGCTCGAATGCCCATTCAAAACGAATTTGAGTCCCACGCTTGCCGCAAAATTCTTCAATATTCGCTTTAATAAAAATATCACACATCTAGTCATAATATATCTATGTTATTAACACAAGTCTTGGCGCCAACGTTCATCTAACGTCGAAATAAACTTTGTCACTGTTGTAAAAAAGGCCAAATTGGCAGAGCTTTCGCGCATATTTAGCACGATACACAATCACAATCTGAAATATATCGTATTGTATTGACATAAAGTTGCTAATAAGTTGTGTGTCTAAGTTGGTCGGGAATCCCGCGCCGGCGCCGCGCCGCGTGCGCACGGCGACGGTGGAATGCGGAGATGCGGATTTTTAACAGACTACAAGAAGGCGATGACTTTGACCCACATGCTTATTATGTGAGAGTAGAGATGTGATAAACTTAGACATGAAATTATAATTAGGTAACTATAATATTGGGACGCTATTCAACTTTCATAGGAGATGATTCCATGTCTTCTATAGCTATTCTATCTATCTAGGTATCCAATACCGAAAAACCGGTTTTTCGGTATTGGCCCATACAATTAAAACCGGCATTGCATGCCCTACCTATCAAGCAAATGTTTCACTATTTTTTGGAGGATTCGATACGTTACTTACATACAGTACAGATTTTCCGTGACATTGACATACATGAAACTATGTTTAAAAATTTAATAATTCAAAGTTATAAAAATATTGTTTATCGTTTAAGTAATTTTTGATATCAACAATAAACAAAACTGAAATCAAATCGTTTCTCACGAGGGTCCGGAATCTGATGGGTCATGATTTACTTGTGTTTTCGATTTATATCGTTTAACCCTTAACTTCGCAAAAAAATACAGAAGGTCCACAATTCAAGCCTCGCCGGGATTCGACAGTAACGTGCGATAGGAGTTGGAAAAAAATACAAAAAAATGGCCAAAGAGTTTGTGAACAATTGCACATTGTCAGGCAGGTCGTATAAACATAAGCATTAGCAGGGCTGGGCAGTATTTGAAATATTTGTAATTGAAATACGTATTTGAAATACAAATACGTATTTGGTATTTGTATTTCAATTGCTTCCTAAGAATGTAATTTGTAATTGGTATTTCAAATACCTGATGTTGAGGTATTTTGTAATTAGTATTTCAAATATCTATGGCTTCAAAATACATTCGAACAAAATACATTGGAATTGGACAGTCATCAATAATATTGAATGATTAAACTTTCCACCCGGAATGAGTGATCGAACACCAAATGAGTGTCGTTTTATTATCAACTAATATTTTGCCATGGCGTCTCTCGTAGTTAAAAATAAAGAGGTATACCTATGAAAAGTTTACAAATTGTAAACTTGTAAATTACAATAGGCTACTTGATGACAGTTCAAATCAGCTTCTTTTTATGAAGTGTCAAAACGCTCCGAAAGTATGCAGTTTAGTATGAAATACTATCTTGTGACGTCATGCTCAACATGGTGCCTTATTTTTAGTTTTCGTCATTGTAAAATCGTTGATGGCACGAAAATAAGTTTGAATGATTTTATCCGGGCTGTTTTGGAAGCGTAAATGGCTGGTTAGAGTTAATGAATTTATTTTGATTGTTGTCAAAAACCCTATTCTTGTGGATTTATTGCTTTATTCCACTTTTAGGGTTCCGTAACTCAAAAGGAAAACACAGAGCCCCTATATAATCACTTTGTTGTCCTTCTGTTTATCTGTCTTTCAAGACTCTTTATCTCGGGAACGCGTACCTAGAGGTATTTAGTTGAAAATAAAAACATTGAGGTATACTCTGGTCGCCAGTTCCTTGAAGCTGTGAAAAAGCAAACTACTAAGGTAACGTAAAAAAAGATATGGCCGTTTATGTCACAAAAAAAAAACGTATATTTCGACACCTTCAAGGAAACCAAAATTTATAGGGTAGGGTATTTACCGTTGACCTAGAGCTATGAAATTTGGCAAGTCATACCGTCTTATACTACAAATATAGGGAAAAATCTGTAAACTATACATTTGTAATTGAATCATAAAACATATAGTATATATTTAAAGACTTTATTTTTAAATTCAAGTATTTGTAAGGAACCCTCGGTGGGCGAGTCCGAATCGCACTTGTCTGGTTTTTATATGAAAATGTTGAGTGTTAGTGGCAGAAAAAAAATCGCCATGTCTTAATGGTTTGTATGTATGTAAACACTTTATTGCAAAAAATAAGACAAAGTACAGGGTTTGCCAATGTCCTTATACGCTTTTCGCTTGCATACATAGTTTTGGAGTAAAATTGCTTAAAAAATATCGCGCGTCGGACTCGCCCGAGGGTTCTATACAAATTTGTAGGTACCTACATAATTAAAGTACCCTATACATTTTGATTTCCTTAGTAAATTCTTATTCTTTTTATTTAATTATAAATTTAGTTTTCAGATTTTCCCTATACTTGTAGTAAGACGGTCAAAACCGTCTTAAATACTACAAGTATAGGGAAAAATTTATTACTTGCCAAATTTCATAGTTCTAAGTCAACGGAAAGTACCCTTTGAATTTTGGGTTCCAGAGTGTCGAAATTTACGTTCTTTGTGGCATATACGGCCGTATCTTTTATTCACGTTAACTTAGATGTTAGATTTTTCACAGTTTCAAGGGACTGTAGACCTGAGTATATGGTTTTATTTTCAGTTCGATACCTTCAGATGTTCCCGAGATAAAGGGTCTTAACAGACGGACAGACAGACAACAGTGATCCTATAAGAGTTCCGTTTTTTCCTTTTGAGGTACGGAACCCTAAAAAGTGTTGAATCCGAACTTCTCACCTCACCCGCTACTACTCGCGCAAGGCTTCTTGATATATTGATGGTTCTCAATGTCAAAGCACTCAAGACTATCCAAGGAACAACTGTGCCGAGAATCAGCTCTGAATATAAATGGGCAAGGTGGACACAAAGTTTGAAAGAGCATATCTGCTTTTTGGAGTTTCTTGAAATTCAAAACCTTAATTCTCGGTACCTATCACACTTACAGTAAAAATGAAAAGAATCTAATTTATAGCAAATTTAATGTAGATAGTTAATTTGTGCCAAAGATGTTACTGTGAAAAATGCATAAAGCACGAATCCAAAAAAATTCAAAAATGGCGTAGGTCTAAATTTGGATTGGATTCACTTCAGTCACAGTCATACCAACAAATTAGAACTACATCATGCTTTGCGATTTTAGCATTTTAACGCGTCGATTTCCACTACCCTCAATGTATTTTGTATTTCAATTAAAACTAATCAAAATACTATATTTTGTATTTCAACTACACGACCTCAAAGTATTTTGTATTTCGTATTTCAAATACCTGTGGAAAAGTATTTTGTAATTTGTATTTCAACTAAATCAAATCATGTATTTTGCCCAGCCCTGAGCATTAGCATGAAGATGCTTAGACGCCCGCTTTTTGCACGATCGACGTTTACGATCGACATAACGTTGATTTACTCGACCACGTAATCTCCGATCAATGTCAATGTTAGCGGAGATTTGGCGTCGATCTGTATAATGGGAGGATTACGTGCTTTGGGTGGTCAAGCGTGATTCATTTTGTTATATCAGTTAAGGTTGTAATTACCGGTACGGTCACTGTACTGATATAACGTTACGTGTAACGTGATTGCCTGTTGTCTACCTTTTAAATTCTTTTAATTATGTTATGTACTCCTTTTAATGTGTTTATGCCACACCTGGCCATAAAGTGGCTTTTACCGCAGAAAAAACTGCTGGCCAAGTGTAGACATAAAATGATGTACACAACACGGGAGGTAATAAAGAAAGCCCTCGATCGCATATTTACGTCTCTCGCTTGCAGCTCGGGCCGCAAGCATCTGCGATCTCAGCATTTCTTTGTTTTACCACCCTAGTTGCGTAATATATGTACTACATTATGTAATGTACCCCTTTTAGTAATTTGTATTGTATTGTAAACTGTGCAGTTGTAAGGAATGCACATCAATCACTCATAGAGTTTTTTATTAGCCCATTATTGGGTCTTACTGCTGGATAAAGGCCTTTCCCTTCTTCCATTGGATTTTGAACTTCGCCTAGCCATTTCTTTAGAAATGAATCGAAGTCATCACGTCATCGCCGACGAGGTCTGCCCCGTCTCCTTTCGGGGGCTTCTATTCAGTGGTATTTTTGGCCCACAATTTGCTCAACGTGCTACAGACGCGAACAGCCCTATAGGGAACGTGCACGACGAAGGTGCTGCCAACTGGTGCCGCCAATCTAAATCAAGTACCCTCTCATGCTGGGGCCACTTTAAGCGGAAACGCCGTAATTTATTGTGATGAAGGACGATTAACGTCAGTGTAGCTGCGACTATATTTGACATTGACACTTACATATTGTCATTGACATTGACAGCTTGATTTGACAGGGGTGATAGTTTCCTTTATTGTTCACCCGTGTCTCTTTTGTCGTTTAGTGCTGCCACCTGTTCGTGCACGTTCCCTATTTCAGTTCAACTTAGTCCACTTAAAATTAAAGCAGCTAAACTTTTTATTGTATGGATAATCCCTAATTTTAATCGTGACCAATATTTTAAGCAATATAAAAACAGATTATATAATATCTGTTTATCGACACCGATGGAAAAATAAAATTCTTTACTGCGTATTTAACGTCATATGTTTACCGCAAAAAGGCGTCATATATAAGCGAGCGAACCTTCATGATTCTCCGTATCTATGAACGAGGCATTTAGATAATATTAAATTAGAACACGGCGCCTATCAGGAATTCGATACGACTTATATATGCAAATTCTAGTTATTCTTAGAACTCTGACACGTGATCATACTTCAATAATATGGTTCTGTAACTTAGAGCCAAAAGGTCACATGTATTTTCGGCCCATGTTGTGTGTATGCCGTTTTGGTATTGTATTTCATATGGAGTGAGAAGTATGTCGCACGTTTGCATTGATTATTCTGATTAACGACATCAGAACGTGACTTTGGTTTGTGGAAAGGAGATATGAGAACGACTTCAATACGGTCACAAGGGTTACGAGATGATTTCTTGATAAACTATTGATATCAGAGTATAAGTTATCGATGGTGGTTCAATGGTACTAACTATACTACTAACTGTACTAATATCAATTCATTGAAAACATGAATAAGGGACATCATGCCTATACACTTGCCTCAGCGCAGTAAAGCTATACCTAGGTACTTTTTGTACTTATCACAATTTGAAGTAATTAATTTTTATAACTAAAAAAACAATATTTTTTCCTGCAAATAGTTTACAGGCTCTCTTTTAAAAGTCTGAATTTCTTAGTGATTTTGGAAACAACATCTCAAGAAAACCAATAAGTCCAATAAAAGATAAGAAAGGTTTGGATTACTTTTTCTTCACGAGTAGTAGATACTCCGGTCGTTTGCTTTAAAATAGTCAAGCCGGTGGGAGTCGGGTTCTATGGACGCCACGCCACTGATATACATACTATACTTACGCTTCACATATCATTTTCTAAGAGTGTAATACTGCTAATTCCTTTAAGATTTCTAAAATAAACTCAAATACTTCAAATTAAGATTTAATATTGTTTGTAAAATTCAGAGCAGTTAGCAGCTTCAAACTCTTAGATGTGGATATACGGATGTATATGAAATGGAGTATCCGCAACAAAGTCACATCTGATTTCTTTCCGACGGACGTCTCAGCTAACGATCCCTTTCCCTTCAGCGGGCATGTGGTTCCAGACCACTTTCTAGCAGCCACGTCCGCAGGAACTGGATACGTTACGTAACCGCCTCTCTCCTGGCTTATCACGAGCCTTGGAGATTTAATTGTGTTGTTTCTAAGCAAAAGGTACCGCCGATTCTCAATTAAGATGAAGTTTGTTTGCTTCTTTATAGGGCTCGTCCAGAAATCATGTGATCGTCTTAGGGGGGGTCAGAAAAATATCACGAATGATACAATTACCGTCACAATTACTATCACCAAGGGGGAGGGGGGGTCAAAAATAGGCCAAATTTGAACATATGATTTCTGGACGAGCCGTTACCAGTAACTGGTTAATGTGTCTTTATGACAAGCGACAAAGTGGTACCTCAGTATAATACCAGTAATGTTTCTTCCTGCAAAAGGTACATCGCGCATTTGAATGTGTGCGCGCTGTGTGCGAACGCACTACAAGGAAATAAATAAGAATGCGTAAGAATGCTCCAGTATGGATCGCACTTACACAGACGTGATATCGCGCGTCTGTGTGAATATGTGTCGCGCGCTCCTAAACGGCCGAAGTTGCGACTACTTTTTCGTCTTTATACTTTGCTTGGGATTGGGGTCGTTTCTTGGCAAAACCACAGTTAAAACCCAACCCAACCATCAACATTTAATGTACCTGAACACATAGCAACACGACGCCCCGATTGGGATCAGATAACAAGGCTATTAAATGTTTGCGGTTAAGACATTTAGGCTAGTCGTGTAACACAAGGAGTCCGTCGCGACAAGAGCCATTAGTCTGATCGCCATAAAAAGTCATGTGGTTCTCTGAAACGGTTCAAAAAATGGATGCTCTGCTATTTTAATTCAATAGTCATGAGAATACAGAGTAATGTAGGATAAGGTAAAGTTAAAAGTTTCACAGCTAGGTATAGGAAGGGCCGGTGAAAGATAAAATATATTTCGATCATGGAAAGAAGTTAATTTTGTCAAGTCAAGATAGCCATCAAAAAAGGTATCGATAACAATAATATAAGGAACAAAAGAGTACCCAACACGGAGCCCTGTGGAACGCCAGCACAAATTTGGACTTTTTGGACGCCGGGGGATCCGCGTAAAACCCGACCATTTGCATTTTTCATATCGCTTTACATAGTTAGGAGTCGGCGAGCCAAATCCGCAATCTCCACAGTGCGACGACCTTGGTATTTTTCGAGCCGTTATGAATAAGCGAGTACAATGATAGAAGGTGAGAAATTTTGGGACATTTTGAGGTTATTTACTATTATTAATCTTGGTAACAAATTAATACTAAGTAATGGGATTTTATTTCTTATTTTAACAGCATCGGGATATTGTCTAAAACATGGTTGAAATTTCGTTTATTATCATATATATATTATTACTTTTTAAATCGAGGTCAGCGCACCGTTTCCGTAGAAATTGATGACGTAATTTTTTGTAATTAACCAATATTGACACCAGCGGTGTTTGTCTCTACTGAACTTTAAAAAAGTAAATTAGTCGTCACGTTTTCATCTGCCCACTGAATTTAATGTATAACGAACAAAAGTCAATGTTTTTATTATCTGATGGCATAGCGGTGCGGTAGGAAATCGCCATCAATTCAATAATTATTAATACGGGTCCTATTAATTTATTCGTTTGAAAGATATTTTAAAACGATAATCGAAAAGCATTATGCACTATACAGGATTAACTATCCATTCACAAGTATCAACTTTAAAACAATGCCATTTGTGGAATGATACAAAAGGTATCCATGCTTGACACATAACCTGAACTTATTTAACGAACTACACTTAAGTATGAATAAATATACAGCAACCCCTTTATCAATAAGTGGAACACATTACAATATTTATAACTATACCCTCTTTACAAAGGTCGAAAGGCATGCCGACATCATAAGGAATTAACATCACTCACTGTTAGGCAATAAACCAAAAGAAGCCACGAGAATTTTCAAAACGGTCGACTTATCAAAAATGCATTTCGCAAGTGCTTTCGTTCCGAAATGTAGGTCTGAAAAGGTCGCTCACTTTACAGACGCATAAGGGTTTCTTTCGTAGTATGATAATTGCAATTGCATAAGAGGTGTGGAATCACTTTGAGCGATGATGTTTCCACTTTGGTCTCTGTACCAACCAATAAAAACATCCGCGAAAATGAGAAATAGTAAAAAAATATGGCAGAATCTCACCAGCATACTTTGTAATGAGATATGTAGTAGCAAAAGTTAACAGGACGTAATAAAGATGACGCTTTGCATTACCCAATAACCTAATAAAGAATATTTAAACTTTTATCAATAAACTTTATATGCTGTTAAACGTAAGGGCACGTTTAGTAAGACATTAGATTTGACATATTTGTTCCTGAGTCATGGATGTTTCCTATGTATTGAAGTATTTGTATCTATTAAATATATCGTCGTCTAGTATCCATAACACAAGCCTTATTGAACTTACTATGGGGCTAGTTCGATTTGTGTAAGATTGTCCCCTAATATTTATTTGTTATTTATTATTAGACAATTTGGAGTTTCAATAAGAATGGATTCAAATCGGAACGGTTGGACCTCGACTAATTAGACAGCAACTTACTTAAAACTTCAAATAAAGTATAAACCTAAAATAGTAACTGCGCGCGCAGTTTTAAAGAATTTCTTCTCAAGCCAATAGCCATGTCTCGTTCACTTTTAATCAAATACTTTAGTATTACACTACAAATGCATTCAAATCGCTAGGAAATAATTTGTAAGTAAATATTAATGATATGCATTTCACAAGTTCAATTAAAAAGTTACTCATCGCCGCCCGTACTAAGTGGAGCCGCATCCAAGGGTGCTAACAACCGCTAAATTCTGCCAAAACCAGAGCGAGGTCCCGAATTGCAAAACCGCATGAGAAAATGTTCAGAAGAACATAACAATAGAATTAAATGTATCATAGTGCGAACATGCAGTCTAATTGGGCACTAGGATGAGAATCAATTATTCAATTAAATGTAAGATTGTATCGACGTACCTTAATAAAGATAAGGAATCCTTCACTGACCTGTAACAAGTAAAATATAAGTTAGTTTGTTAATTTAAAGTTGCTGTTAGTATGAATTTAAATAAACACACAGCACTCATGAAATATTATAATAATTTTATAAATTAAGTACAGGATAAATTATCCGTGGAACATATGCCATATTTTGGCTTCGGCGCAATAGATCTCTAGTTTTCTTTCTACCTGATAACGAGGTTGCAACATCGAAAGCAAAGTAAAACTAGCTAATTTTCATAAACTTCGTAGTCATTCACTAATCGATTAGAAATCAAGACCTTCTTCTCGGTATGTAAAGATTTATTAGGAGACCTAGAAAAAGCTGGATTCTGTTTAAAACGATGATGACAACCAAAGGAAATTTTTATAGTTCGAGTACCGTTTTTTACCAATGGTAATCAATCAATCAATCAATCAATCAAACTTTTATTTCAGGCGGAGCCCATAATGTTGTTAGTACTACAAACTTACTTAGCTATGTTATAAATACAGTAATGACCATTGGTAAAAAACGGTACTCGTAACGCAATTCCAAGGAAATACATCACAAAGACGTAAATTACGTATGCAAAACGAGGCGCCGTCACTAAAAATAAGAATGAGAAATACGTAGAAAAAAAGCTGTATTAGAATTACAGGATTGATTCATAAAGGGTCTTGGCAGACGTCGGGAGTAATACCTAGAAATGTAAAGATGACATTAGTCTTGTTGCGTATAAAGCTGTCATTATGATAAAGATGTACGTTTCTGACATCAGAAACAGGTGAAGGAAAGCTATTTGGAGCGATATGACGCATGGATATTAAAGTATCTATCGTGAATGAATACGTAAAATCAGAGGTTACAATAAATACTAATAAAGTTAAGCTATACATCTTAGGTCGAAGAGATCTAAAAAGTGAAAATCGAATGGTTAACAAAAATACACAGCCTAAATCCGTGAGCTCAGATGAATTATTTTAAATTTTCCATACAAGAATGCGCCACCCTAATCTAGGGAAATTCTCATTAGTACTTAGTGCAGCTGAAGATTGCACCCGGTAACTTGCCATCTCGTGATCTAATCACTACACCAACGCTCTTCCAAATCAAGTAATAGGCAATACTCTGAAAATCTATGACATAGGTACACTATATTCGTTAGATTAATATCGATTTAAAAACCTAGACACAAATAGCTCAAATAAGAATAGTGTAGAACATCCCAGGTGATAATTTAAAATCCACTATATTGCGACTTGTCACCTATTTAGTTATTTATCAAACCAGTCCGCAGTTTTGCGTCAAAATATCGTCATATCAAAAGAATTCAACACACCTCGCGTGGACAAATAAACGTATTTAAATGATAAGCACAATAACATCGAATCCGTTTCGAAATTAATAGAGCATCCTTGTAAATTTGTTAGCGTCACGGAATATTTATTTAACAGCTGTCGCGAATTTTAATGAAGACAATCTAACAATAATTAAGAAATGAAACGATCTAAGACAGCATAAGGAACCCATAATGAACCACGTAACAAAAGTACGATTTAGAAATAGCGGAAGCAATACATAAAGATATCAAAAAAAAAAGAAAAGAAAAAGGCACAGGTCAAAAATAATGAGAATTAGCACAGTTAAATCGATTCTATTTATCGATAACATCGCGACTATTACCACGCGCGGAAGAAGTCGATAAAAAGCAATGCACCCAAAGACATGAATATTCGATTACATAATTTAAGTGCGGCGCCTAAGGCGCATTTGTAAAAAAATAAAAATCGCGGTATCGTGCGGCGCCTTGCCGGATTCTATGGCGATACCGCGTTTTTTTTTTACAAATGCTGCCAGTCCAAAAGTTATTGCAACTGTTGTACACATATCTTTGAAGGTAAGGCAAAACTGTTTTGTATAGTGTAATTATCGGCATTAATATTTTATTGTTATTCAAATGCAAAGCCAGAAAGATAGTCAAATTATTTTTTTTATTTATAAACACGTGATGTCAAGAAAATCTGAACAAAACATGGCAAATCTGCATTTGTACAAATCAAATAAACGATTACCGTCATACGGTCGTGTGCAAATAAAATAATTTTTCGATAACGTCATGATTGAAGATCGATGGTCATTGGGCGACTGTCATCGCATTCCGAGGAATTCAAGTACATTCTGTCCGCATTCAGAACAGATGAGTAGACGAAGGTCCGTAGGACGAAGTTTACCATAAACAGACGTACTTATAATGACGTAGATGCCACAACGCCGGACTGAATTCCAATCAATTATCGGAGCTACGTCCCCTTGAGATGGGAAAAAAAAAGGACCACAGTAAAAAAAAGCTGGCACAACATGGAGAAGGAAAACCACAAAACGGTAGATATGATATGACCTACTAGAAAACGTCTAAGACTGATTAAAATTGAAAATCCAATCTGCTTGCAGGAATTGATCGAAAGAATCGATTATTATTTTCCGCTAGAAGGAAAAGGGGCTCATGTAACATATTTTTTCGAAGTTGAATTGTATAGCATTTGGAATCAGCGAAACTTACTGTGTATCAGTGGTGTGGCGTAGAAAGAACTCGATTCCTACCGGCTTGCCTATTATCAGGCATTTGACGACCTTATTCTACAGCTCTTAAGGAAAATGTAGGTACGCCAAATCTGCACCGGCATGCCCAAGGTTATCTTTTACGCCACGCCACTGCTGTGTATATACAACTCAGTTTCGGAAAAAAATCTGTGGCCAATCGCGTTATGGCGGCAGTTAATCGTCGATCAGGCGAATTCATTTATAGGAACTTAACTTGCCGTAAACTTCGGTACCTTCACAAAAGTTTTCAGGTTCTTAACGGAATCCTTTAGGCGTACAACTTAACTGAGAACTAGGATATTCGTGAAGTGATAAGAGGGCGATGATCAAGGATAACTAGACGAGCGTTTATCATATTTCATCCCCGCCCATGATAATGCACTATAGTATGTTGTTTATCCATCCTACACAATTTTAACAGAGTATAACAATGCGGAATCCACACCGAAGGTGTTAAAATTTAAAGTTATGGGGTGGTAGCGCCGTCTCGCCGTCGCCACCCAAACATGATTCGGAGAAATATATAAGAAACGATTGCGGACAACCCATAAATGTGGCGCCAGTAAGGACGTCTTCTATTTTTGTTTAATAATAGACGTCTAAAGGTTATAAATGCTAGATTATTTGGAAGTCAACAGGAAACGGTTAATTCGATGTTTTATGCATTCGTTCTGCTATGTGGGTGTAAGGAAGACACTAAAAAATTATTAATACCTATATTTTTCTCTATTATATTATAGATCTGATAGATATATATTCAAATCGACACATTTTCATAGCATAAATTACATTACAAATTGAACACATTTTGTCATGAGTGTTTATTTGATTTACCGTTCGAATATGTCGAGATTTCTGTGACTCCTGTTTAAACATTACAAAATGTTAATTAGAGCAAACCTATTTCGACATTATTATTTTTATGGACGAAAAATTTGTTGTTTGTCTATCTAATTTGAAGGGTACTCAGAATGAATATGTCTTAGTCACCTAAGACCTTTTCGAGTTATAGCGGTTTGAAAGTTAGCCATCGGGAACAATTGCTATGGTAACAATTTCTTTAAAAGTAAAAAATATATATATTAATTTAAGATATCCATCTGTAATCAAGTGGTAAGTTACAGTTCATTCGAGCTCTATATTTTGAGATTAAAATCTAATTTTCAAAAACAGATGACTAGACGTGTTCTTTCCGTGTACCATTCGATGAATTTTAAGGGAGTATTATAAAATCAAGTTAATTTCTCCAAGAAACTAATGTTGTAACTCATGCCGTTTTAAAATATTCATCTTAATTTAATCACCAACCAGTTATAAATGAGCTGTCATAATCTCAACACTGTCATAGTTGACATTAATTTTTGACTACCTCAGAGGTGTCTTTTAAAATGGTTATCAACTCAACATTAATTTATTTTGTAACAAACGTACGACGTACGAAGCAACCTATCGAATTTAACGGAAATAAAAAAACACGGTGTATACTTTGGTCTACTTTAATTTTTACTTTAGTAACTAGTTTTATATTATTTGTATGTAGTTTGATTTTCTGTATTTTCTGTTTTATTAAATACATATCTGATCAAATTTATATATATAATCTCGCCATCTAGTGACAACAAAAGGAGTGTAACGAATACAGGAATAACATAAAAAAATCACATAATAACTACAATTAACGCCGGGATATTTACCACTCATAAAAACAAACATACATGGTAAATATCCCGGTGTTAATAGTAATTATTATAAAAAAAAAACATAATTCAATAAAAATCAATTGACGCCAACAGCACTTGAATGTAAGGGACTTAACATGTAAGTACACTTGCCTTTAAGAGACCTATTTTTTTTTAAACACGATAGGAGTGTTCCGTTCTAATCTTCCAACTGCACGCTCTAGAATCCACATCTACTCTACACACAGGAATGCACTTCCAAGATCCGGGACGCCTAAAAAACAACTGTAAAACGTTTCTGTACACAATCATTATGCAAATCTGCCGTTCGGGGTATTCCGTGCGGGCCAGCGCGACCTTACGAGGACGCGGAGTCGATGACACGTTACGCAACCTGTTATAAGCACGGCGGTTTTAATTGGTTATTATCAAGTAATAAAACTTTAATTGTGATGGTGGACTTGAAGGATGGAACGTTGAAGCGTAATTAGGATCGAGACTTAGTGACGCGAGCGAAATTACCTGCGTGGACGTCCCTACTCCGATTGTTCAGAGATCACACATTAAACTTCTCATATTTCATAGTACAACTACGTATTAAAAAATCAAAAAGAAAAATTAGGTTTGTAAATCGAGGATGTTTAATAAAAAAATAAAAAAAAATCAATTTTATGCATTGAGGATGTTTTATTAAAATTTAGGCGGCTGATAATAGTTGCGGGAGACAACTGAACTGGATAGTACTTTTTCCAACAATGTATCATTTTTCTAGGCTAATGAAAATAAAGATTAAAGGCGAGTACCGTAAAATGGGGTGAGAATTGCGAGGACAGTTGGGTTGGGGAGAGTAGAGACGACAGAGGGGTGAGGTAGTTTTTAAAGGCTACTGCTACCTAAGTAATATATTCTTATTGCAAATGGAGTTGTAGTAATTTGTCCAACTTACCTTAGTATTAAATCCCTTCTCACCCCAACCACGAGGGAGTGAGGAGGGATTTTGTGTTTATTGTCAAAGTTATGAATTGGAACTACCCAAAATCATAAAAAAACTAAAGTACAAACGGCCGGAACATTTATTATGTATACAATTCAGTTTGCATATGTAAAAATAGAATTTTATCGAGGTTTGAATGTCCGTTTTGTCCCTACTCACCCTGTTTTACGATATATCTAAAAAAATCATGTTCGTACGTTTTTGTTTATTACCATATCAAGCTATCTTGCAACGAAAACAAACACAATTAACAAAAACATAAACAAAATTATAACATATTTTTGGCCTACTTTGATTCGAAAAAATAGCGTTGACATTTTTCAGTATTATGTCGTGAGAAAATCAGATTCTACCAAAAGAAATATTCATAGCCCCTAATATGTAGTTCCAGAACCAAGTTTTGGGACGTGGACTATCTTCCATTCTGTCTATTTTTCTATCCTTAAACACTTCAAAATTATTTACCTATATCATGTACATATTGGTACTTAATTGAAGAAATGTGTGACTCATTTTATATTAAAAGACCAAAGAAGGACGCTGATTGATAATTATATCGTAGGATGTAATTTATCCAAGATCCATAGCATAAACACATTACATCACCGTATGAACAATAGAGTACCTTACATGACATCCGTTTACACGAGGACGTTAGGGCTACCCCATCAATTTGGTATCAAAGGCGTCATTTGATGTTAAAGCATCGTGTGCGTGGATAATGTAAGTGTGTGCGTAGGCAGCGCACGCGCTACGGGCGGAGTATTTACTCCGAGCGCCCCCTACCACTGCGCCACTCATGCGCCGCGAGACTAGACGACCACACGTGTCACCCCACCATCGACCCTCGGGAGCCAGCATTCGAGCACCGACCGACAACCGCGACAGTTCCAGCCATGTGCCAGTGACTGATTTGTGATTAAAAAAAAAACTAAACTGTGAAGTGACTTTAGCACCCGTGTGATGTGCGAAGGGTGTATTTGAAGAAGTGTTGACATTAGCCGCAGCCTCAACCGTTATCAGAAATGTAAGCAGTTTTATGAATTTTACGGTTTTATCAGTTGTGACGACAATTCTGCATCCAGTAGGGCCCCGACCCAGATCTCACGAGTGCAACAATGACGCCGGCAACAATAAGGTTCGGTATCACAGAAATATTAAAGTCAAAGTTTCACAGAGCTCAGCCTTCGACATAAAACTCAATGACGTGCACGGATAAAAGAAACACCTGTGGGAAAATGCAAACAAACGCGCGTTTCAGCGAATCGTGTCTAGACTCGGTTTCCTATAACAACAATTATTCGACAACGTGACTAAACCTTTTATATTAATTCCGATAATCCGATGATAATGTAAACACGAACGGTTTCGCAAATGTATAACAATATGTACAGTAACACATGACCTGAAAACGCCTACAATGTCAAAATGTAACCCACGCGATGCACCGCTTCAAAACAATTCAAATGCGATAGCAAATCAAGCGTAGGACTTTATGAATGGATGTGCGTGTGTTAATGTTAAGTATCAGAACATCGTAACAACTCATTCAAAACAATCAGTGAATCGCTCTAAATAAAGACCACCTACAACGGGATTAGACATCTTTATTAGAAGTAATGAGTTTACCATAAGTTGTCTTAGCAGCATATGAGTGTAAATTCCGTTGCATCACACTTTGGTTAGGTTTTACTAATAAAGCACAATGGAATTACAGCTTCCAGTAATTTTACGAGCACAAAGCAGGCTTTTTCAAAGGAGTGTAAATACCGTTTTAAATCTAGAATTTTCTTTCTTTTATCGATACAAATTAGGTATTCAGATCTAAACAAGAAACGCATATCGTAACGGTAAAGCGAGGATACGTGTGTGCCGTGCTAATGGCACATTTGCATCGAACTATCGATACGAATTACGTGACTATTTAAGCTTGATTACCTTTGAATACGAGTAACTCGATTAACTTAACTCTTATGTCACGTATAGGCCCGTTAATAATCAAACCGTTAAATGTATCGATACATAATCGATAATTAGAGCGTTCAAATCTGGAGCAGGTTCAATTTTTAATTGCCAATCGGATTGCATTATTTTTTTTTAATCAAAGAAAGTCGGTACGAAATGATCGCATGTGAGTACATGAAGATGAATAATGATCGCATCAGCATTAGAGAGTAAATTGGATACTTCCGATCGTGTTCAGTATTAAAATAAATTCATCTACCTACAGCCTCCAAGACACACTCGATGACGTAACTTCGAAATAAGCTATGAGCGTAATAGTAGCTTATTTACAAAGGCAATACAAACGTGATATTAAAAACACTGAGGAAATAAACAACAACAATAGTAAACCCTTATCGTTTAAACGTTTAGGCAAATCGTGTGAAAATAACACAAATATCAATTAAAAACGCGGATACATGAGGTTTCGTTTATTGTATCCGTGAGTAAAAACCAGTTGAACGCGGCAAAAAAACCATAACATCACAGATTGAAATCGCGATAAAGCTGTGATCGCGGACTAATGGACGCAAATATGTGTTATGTTACACCGTAACTTATGACTGTTAAGTACAGTAGCACTACAATTTGAATGCATAGAAAGTAAAAGAGAATTTCACTTTTATGTAGAAACGCACACATTCGCCTAATATGAGATTCAACACACATAAGAGCGAAGCTAACGCGAAATGTGCACCGCTATGGTATTATATCAGATCTTAGCGATGACACATCGATATTCAAGTAGTTCACCTTCTTAAGTCTTACTTGACAATGTCATCTGCCATGTAAGAGTTGCCTTGAATTCGGAATGGACTTGGTGAATCAGACAAATAGGTACAAAACAATACTGAAAATAACAAACCAAGTAAATAATCTATACAAAATACAGTTTACTAATATGGCCTTATCTATTGAACTAGGGATTTTCCGATACACTCCGAAACACTGGTTTTTGTTCGCATATACAAAAAGATTTGTTCCACTTCTCCATCTGTCGAATGACAGAACTCAGTAGTAGTGTTCCAAATTCCTTTAGCTCTGGATAGCAATTCGGCCATACTTTCCAAGATCGCGATTCATATTTGTCATGTGCAGTATCAGATTTCGTGTGTGACTGAGTGGACAAGACCGGCGTCCTCGGTCTATTTCACACGGGGTTCGACAATACGTGCGCTTTAGTAACCCAGACGTTGCCAAACGAGACGTGAAGCGCGTGCCGCGCATCCGACCGTGATTATACCGATAGGTAATATGTAAATAATTATCAAATACCCATTTATAACCGCTCTTAAGTTTGACGTCAGTATAAGTTAAGATCCGGCTGAACGAGTGCAGCAAAAACTAAGAGACATCAGGAACCGAGGAGATAAAAAAAAAAGTAGAAACACAATGATTTTAGTAACCGCATGTAGCAACACCGGTGAGACAATAGTTGAGTTAGTCGCGCTTCGTCATCAGCGGACTAACGAGACAAAATAACCGCAACCATCACTCATTACAGCCATTATAATAACTATAACGTTGTCAGCCATAATGCCCCCGGTAGAAGCACGTAGGACCGTAACGCAAGAGATATAAAACTTTATGTTTACCTTGGAAATAATTACCGTAAACGATAATCTGATAGTTATCCAAATCGCCGTTAGCGTTGCTCGAAAATTATGTTACAAAATGCAGTATTAAAATATGCAGCTTTTCACGCGCACCGAGCGAAGGACTCGGGCGCAATCTAAGGTTGCCTATTGCCACGCTCCGAAAAACACCAAAAGGCAAAGCATAGTGGCGGAAAAATTTTGAAACTCATTGCAAAAGAGGCGCTCATATTAAACAATACAGAACTAACTAATAGCTAACATTATCTATGTATCAGCTAATTGATGTTTACCTCATAGAAGGTATATCACATGTAAGTGGTCTTGCTCTTACCTCTCGATCTGAATCGTTGGCCACTAATAACATACTCACCGAGATGATAGAGATACTAACTTACCTGTAACAATAAGGAAACATGTTAAAGATGCAGTAAACAAATTTGATGAAATTGTTTAAGATAAGGCAGTTCAGAAGTTAACAAGCCACGTATTTGAAGACGGAACGAACGTGGAAGATGTAAAATTTGAGAATGCTGTAACAGCAATTACTGACGTATGACATGGGAGCGCATTACACGGCAGATTACGTACAATAAAGCTGGATGCGACCACTTTACGGAATTACGAAACAATGAAACAAGAAAGCTGTCACTTAGTGGGAAAAGAAAGCCAAACTAAACGTAAACGCGTTAATGGTTATATAAATTTATGTTAAACTGAGATAGATTTGTTTAATTAGCCGGCAATAGAAAACATGTTTTCGTTATCACTATCAAGATCTGTGAGATTTAGTGATTAAATAATGGACACACGACATATTTGTTCGTTCGGAGCGACGCGAACAACAGTCGGTAGCACACGGAAGTTTACCAATTTAATTGGTGTGAAGGTTGTTCTTTTCTTAAACTCAAGGGTGAGATTCTATTGAACGCATGCATTTGAATAAATAGACGAAAAAACGTGCACATATATACAAATTGAGAGGCCTATTAGTAATAGGAGCATATGTCAATATCAGGGATATTTTTGCCATACAATACTGCGCAAATACAGTTCCAGATAACTAACTTAACCTAACCAATCCTTGGTAACCACGTGAGATACCACTTGAAAGAATAACCCGTAAATAAGAGTCACACGGATTAAGGTCTAATTGGTGGTTTATGTTCCTAATAATTATAGGTGCTTGCAAATATACTTGGGAGTATATCGTGCACATTATATTACATATAATATAATGTGATACAAGTCAAAATTACGCCGAGAGCGCTTTATGAGGAACATTCCAACCGAAACATTAGGCTTCAGTGATCTTGTGAACTTTCGGAAGCAAAGGGTTGTTTTTCAGTATGTGTAAGACCCATGAATCTTATAACATCGAAATGTACCAAAAGCTTTGTATATCCATTACTGTAGAAATGCGTACACAATGCTGTAAGTTACCTTGGAGTTTATAGCATTATAAATCATAAATCTGCCAACAATAGGCCACATGACAGAGCCCATAGAAAAATAGTTTGAAATATTTCACTTCAAACCGGCGCGTGCTCGCCGTACCCAGTCACGATTCAGAGAATTAGATCGATTTTACAAGGTGACCTCATACCATTAAATGAAAATAACAAAGATTGTTGACATGTACAGAACGACTGTGAATGATTTAGGCAAAACCAGACATGCTAAAAAGGATTTCGATAATCATTAAAAATATGGAACCTGATTTCTGAAATAAATGTTTTTTTTTATTAGAGGTAATGACTCGTAAAATCAACGATCATAAACGCCTACGGTGGATCTCGTTCCAAAA
Source organism: Eudemis profundana (assembly GCA_947034925.1). Lineage (NCBI taxonomy): Eukaryota > Metazoa > Arthropoda > Insecta > Lepidoptera > Tortricidae > Eudemis > Eudemis profundana. The sequence goes on along the minus strand of OX344806.1, from coordinate 3,218,059 downwards.
CAAATGAATTCGCACAAAGCAAACATGTTCATTACCTTAACGTTTTTCTAACAATCTGATTCAGAAGTAACGCCAAAGACATTATAAAGGAATTCCCACATTAAAGTGAATTAAAATGCGAGGTCAGCGCAGAGGGGACCTTAACCAGGCGTGGCGAATTTATTCATCATAGATGAACATAAATTTGTATGAAATTATAATACTTTGTTGTCTTGTTGCCACATTATCTAGAAACTGCATGGTTTGAGATGAAATGATGATTTTCAAAACGAATAGTTCCAAAGCATATAATTGCAATCATTCTAAAATTAGGGATACGATTCTCTCTATAGAATAAAGTATCAGTGCTGCAAAGGGTGTAACGTAAAAGTTCGAACAAATTGATGCAAATTAAAAAACATATAGTAAAACAAAAACAAATGAAGAATAAATTTGTAAACGTCATATAACGCGCGTGATAGATTTTGGGATTCCAAAAATTCTTGAAGATTATTGATAGATGCAGAAATAATTTATAACATCGACCCACAAAATAGCGAATATATCGCGTAACCAACGTACAAAATCGATAAGAATTAAGCCTTTAGAAAATAGAATATGCGTTTTATTAAACTAGAGATCGGTGTCAATTGACAAGATCATGCCTCCGCTGGATGCATCGTCCAAACAGGTTCCTCGCCTTGACCGCAACCATCCCTGACACTATTTGCATAACAATATAGAACAATACAAACTTAAATCGCAATTAACTACTAAGGCGACATTTGAGAACATCCACGATTTTAGCATTCAAAGGGTCTCATTCAACCTTTATTGATGTAATGACATTCCTTGACAGTCTGATAAATCACACAAGCGGTATGTATGGCTTAGTAAGGTCACACAATCTCGATATGAGATTTTTCTGCTATGAATTAATCAAGTAGAAGCTAATAAATGACTATATGTATAGACAAAAGCGTAGCGGGAGGTGAGTTTGACTGAGACAGAATAACTTGTACAGAAAGTTCACTCCATAGATCGATGCGAGTTCTCTCGCAATTGTATCAAATTGGCTTGAACCAAAAAGTACCTTCTATACAGAAGTACGATATACGTATTTTGTGATAAATTTTAAAGTAATCAAGCCGGTGAAAAAAGTGCCCGAACGCAGTAGAAATAGTATGTATTTACGACCTTTTTAAGTTAGTTTGGCAGATCGGTAATGAGGCCGTAGATCAATCAGACGGCACGCGCGCTCCATTAGGGTTGGCAACTACGCGTTACGCAAAATAATCAATTTGGTAATTTCAATTACAATTTTGTTTTTGCAGGGATTAGCCGAAGATGATTAGACGTAATGTTTTGAAATGTTTGAATTCGCTTATTAGTTACAGTTGCATTGAATTGAGTAAGTAAATGAGTGAATAAAGCTCTTGTGATATTATGATATCTACTACTGTAAAAGAGTTCACCCCTAAGTCATTATAACCACTCCAGGGCTTTCTAGTTATGCAATACCACTTATACAGGGTGATTGATAATTCGACCTATACTTTGAAAGGGGTTATACTAGAGCTCATTTGCAATAAATTTAGCTCAGTAAACTAGGGGTCTAAATTTGATGGTTATCAAGTTATTTGAGTTTTACGTTTTTTTAGAAAAAGCCCGCTTTTCGGACTAAAAATGATAATTATGAAAAAAGTACTTCCATTTGGCTGGTATAAACTTTGTTTTCTAAAAGCCAATGAACCAATGACTACTTCAAATAAAAATTTGTGTCAACATTTCAGAATTATCTTAGAAATAAACGGTCATGAAAACCAAAGTCATAATTTTTTTTTTTCGATTTTGTTACAACTGATGAGAATTACTTGAAAAAAATGTACGGCACTTGATGTAAAAACTACAGAAATAAGTTCCTCAATTAATAAGCTTTCCAAAAAAGTACAAATGTTGGCAACTTTTTCAAAAATCTTGAAAATAATAATAATAATTCCAGAGCAGGTAGCGGTTTCGCAAAAGGCGTACCTGGCCCGGAGCCGCGTTGTTTGTGTCACCTTTATTTTTCTGAGGGCTTCAATTGACCTGCCTCGGTATCTTATCTTACCTTATTAGGGGTGAGATCAGGGTAGATTGCGTTCAGGCATGTTCGTGACTAACCGAGGTTTAATTATCTTCATTCAGTAAGTGATCAATTATCTGCCTTCGACCTTCTTTCCAATTCAGACGTATCGTTGTTAACTTATTTATTTTACAAATGAAATGAATTATTGTTTATCAAAACAAAGAATAATAGCATGAACCTCGTATAATCCAACGAACTAACCGAGGCTAAATTATCTTCATTCAATAAGTAATCAATCAATTACTGTCAACCGTCTTTCCAATTGGACGTATCGTTGTTAACTAATTATTTTACAAATCATTAACTAACTAACCGAGGCTTAATTATTTTTTTCAGTAATGAGGTGACCAATTAGTTAATTATTGAAAGTAATAATGATACCTAATGACTGACAGAAATAAGCATACCGGACCTGAAGCCAGTCTGCTTACTTTGTGTTTCTTCATGCAGAAAGCACGATATTAATTTATTTACATCAAATGCTTGTTGGTAGGAATAAGATTGCAAAAGCAGTAAAATAACCAGTTTCTAAATAAAATTTTATTTTAAAATAATTAAATTATTACTAAACACAAAAAGAAGCACGCAGGGTAATGTTTCGCCATACGATAAATAAATAATTAAAATAAATTACAACTACAAATCTTGTTCGAATTGCCTGCCTCGGTTGCGAATGCAAGCACGAAGTCTTGTACGTACTTCACTGACTGTAACCCGCGTCGACAGACTTTCTTTAATAGTTTGGGCAGCTGCTACAATTTTTTCTCGTAAATCTTCTACATCACGAATTGGCCTGTCGTAGACTAATGCCTTCATGTGACCCCAAATGTAGAAGTCGCATGGAGTTAAGTCGGGACTTCTCGCTGGCCAAGGGATCGGACCACCTCGACCAATCCATTTTTCTGGATAATTCACATCCAACCAATGTCGCACACGCAGATAATAGTGAGCTGGGCAGCCATCGTGTTGATACACCATGGCTATCCTTCTGGCAAGCGGCACATCCTCCAGCAGCATAGGTAGTTCGTCCCTCAAAAAGTTCTCGTACGCGTCACCGGTTAATCGTGCCGGCAGAAAGAATGGCCCGATCAAATTGTCGTGCACAATACCCATCCAGACATTTAGTGAGAATCTGTGCTGGTGAGCTCCTTCTCTGGACCTCCGTGGGTTTTGATGTTTGGGGGCCCAAAAATGCAGATTGTGGTAGTTAGTTATTCCGTCGCGGTCGAAGTTGGACTCATCTGTCCACAAAATGTTCTTCAGGTACTCCGGGTCTTCGATGTCAGCATTCAACAAAAATCTGCAGAAATCGATTCTTCTTGCAGGATCTCCCTCCTCGATAGCGTGTACTGGAGTGTAGTGGTATGGATACTGCCGTGCTGAATGTAATGTGAACCAAACCTTCCACTGAGTTATCCCAAGCTGGTTAGCCACAATCCTTGTTGATGTAGTGCCATCCGCGCGGAAACACTCCAGGATTTGTTCCTCTTCAACCGGATCATGGACTGGAGGTCTTCCAGCATCAGCTTGACGACGTTGAACCGATCCAGTTTCTCGAATACGTCGATACGTCGCACCAAACACACTTAAATCAGGTAAACGGCGGTTGGGGAAGCGTCGTTGATATTCTCTGCGAGCCGCAGCGGAGCCGCCATCACAAAACCCGTAACAGTACAGGATATCCGCGTATTCTTCATTTTGATAAGCAGCCATTTTTTTTAAGAAATTAGTACGTCCGAGTTGGAAAGAAGGTCAAAAGTAATTGATTGATCACTTACTGAATGAAGATAATTAAACCTCGGTTAGTCACGAACATGCCCGAACACGAACCGAACGCAATGTACCCAGATCTCACCCCTAATTAGATAAGATAAGATACCGAGGCAGGTCAATTGAAGCTCTCAGAAAAATAAAGGTGACACAAACAACGCGGCTCCGGGCCAGGTACGCCTTTTGCAAAACCGCTACCTGCTCTGGAATTATTATTATTATTTTCAAGATTTTTGAAAAAGTTGACAACATTTGTACTTTTTTGGAAAGCTTATTAATTGAGGAACTTATTTCTGTAGTTTTTACATCAAGTGCCGTACATTTTTTTCAAGTAATTCTCATCAGTTGTAACAAAATCGAAAAAAAAAATTATGACTTTGGTTTTTATGACCGTTTATTTCTAAGATAATTCTGAAATTTTGACACAGATTTTTATTTGAAGTAGTCATTGGTTCATTGGCTTTTAGAAAACAAAGTTTATACCAGCCAAATGGAAGTACTTTTTTCATAATTATCACTTTTAGTCCGAAAGGCGGGTTTTTTCTAAAAAAACGTAAAACTTAAATAACTTGATAACTATCAAATTTAGACCCCTAGTTTACTGGGCTAAATTTATTGCAAATGAGCTCTAGTATAACCCCCTTCAAGGTATAGGTCGAATTATCAATCACCCTGTATATCAGTAATCATTAAGGTTTCTTATAGTGGCACATGCTCCTCACCCTGCATGTATTTTTTATGTTTTAATAAATAATAAAAACTATAATTATTCAATGGCATCTACATTCCATTATTAACGGAAAGACTCCCAAATTATTATCCTTCATTGCGTTATAAATAATAATTTAGTACACAATAAATGAATATAGGTACCACTTAACCGTGCACATCAAAAAAACGCCAATACACTAATTAGAAAACGAAAAATAACGATTTTTTTGCGTGGCTGCAACCCTAATTGAACCACGCTAACGACGCGACGCGTGCGCATCCTAAACGGCAAACCGGCCGCTCGCGCCGCGGACCCAAAACATTTACCGACTCAATTACGTGAAGCAATCTCACGTGTTAAATCCGAATTAAAGTTTCTTACTGAGCCTTAAAAAAAAACTTACGTATTTACTCAAAGACTGCGTTTTCGATAGATACATTAAAAATATGTAACATCAATTGGAAGAAAATCGTTTATTTTGCAAGCACGTTAACTTCAACCGTAATTATAACATTACTAGCACTTCTCGTCAAAAATAGTGTTTGAATTTAATATCATGGTCTCATATCCCAACTGGATTGCTGCATCCCTATTTCTGAAACAATTATCAACGAAGACTCAAGGTGGGCAATCCGATAATAACGATCACATTGTTACCTGCTACGCATACATACAAGACCTTATAAGGACAAAGTGCATAATTGAGTCGCTCGCGGCAACCAATGCCACTCAACAATTTGTTACAGTTTCGAAAGTCGCGACAAAACCAGCTCGCCACGTGTTCTTTTATAATATCGATTGATACGATCGAATTCTTGTTTTGTTGCACAATGTAACGCGTGTCCAGTGCAAACGTTATGTATGCCTAACGGACAAGTTATCAAACTAATAACAAGGTACGACTGCAGGTTGCACAGTCTGTACTTAGTGTATACTAATAAATAAGAGTGTAGCGCAGGTTTCCGTCGTTCCGCAAGCTCAAGGAGATCAATGCATGCTATTACTGCGGGCCAGAGACATCCATAATTACGGTAATAGCGACTAAACACACAACGCGCGAAAGGACGGTCTCGGCCGATTGAAAAATGCGTGTGACGAAACTACACATCCTGGTGTTTGTGGACGCGAGCACAGACAAAGGCCGATGGAAAGTCGCACCGAGCGCTGAATACAAATCGTCAACAATGCATCACCCGACCGTTTCCCAACGCTCGGTGAAAAGAGAACGTAAAGAAAGCTCAGCGTTAGAATCGCGAACGGTATTAAGAAAAACAATGGCTTTGTGCACCGATCGGTTAGGGCGTGCTCATGCTCGACCGCAAGGCTGGGCAGCATTGTTGAAAGCCGCTGCGACACTCCCGAGCCGCCGGTTTTGTTTAATCACTTCACGTTTTGTGTTGACCGCAAAAAAATCGGGCACCTTGCTGAGACAAGGCCGAGTGCTTGTCTTAGTTTCCATCGCTCATGTCGCCGCGTTACGACAGCCCGCTCGCATTTAATAATATAAAACTACAGTCTTTAGTTAGGCGGTAACAATCGCGACAATCGCGCGAAGGTTAACAAGATATTGTAAACGAAAGGATGCATTTAACGGAGATGCGTCGGCAAATGTCAGGTGCCTATTCAGTATTTACTTTGAACTTTACCAGAACATACAATCATATTGCAAAATTACGAATAAAACTTAGTTAACTCAGGTTGATATATAGTTTAGTATAACTGGTAGTTATCGGGTTCGGAAAGCAAACAGCCGGTGGGCGTTATGCAAGTGTTGCTCAACCGCGTCGACAATGCGATTATTAACCAAATCAAGGTTGTTGTGACTCACGTCTAATAAGCAGGCATTTCCCTCTTCCATGAAAATTCGACTAGTGTTCAGGTAAAAGGTCACAGTAACCTATTGGGGTAATATCATTTGCATCAATCTAGCGCAGAATCGAACCAATTAAAAACATCGATAGCGCAATATTGCAAGGCGCGGCAGGGCACGCGCGGCCGCCTATTTCTGTTTAATGGGCCGGTACACTTTCTGCCGCCGCAGCGAACGGACTCGTGTTCGGCTTATCGAAGGCGAAGTCGGGCAGTCGGGTGACCGTGCCTTTCACGGCGCCCTAGGTACGCCCACCGGACACCGGCGACTCAGCCTTCACTGCCCTAACGGCTCTAAATCTAGTTCCACCATTATACCACTCGATACAGCCTCCGAGCGCTTTCGCTGCAACCTCATAAACGCGGTCATTTCGCAATTTATAATGTCGTTTAACCATTTCGCGGTACATTCGGGTCCCGTGTCACACGTCGGCCCACGCCGCAATCATCTAAAGAGACGCGATTTTGCACACAACCGCAATGCACAAGGCATCGTGACTCCGACCATAAAATTGCATTACAAGCTCGTGCCGTTCGATATTGAAAAATTATCCGATCATTGTTTCAAAACTCGCATAGATTTCATGTCGTTAACGATTGCGCTTAATGAGCATTTCTCTCGAGTCGAGGCTAAAGCGTCTAAAGTGGGTCTAAAACAATGACGGGCCGAGATTGATTGAAACGAAAATGGAATACGGAGTCAAAGCCGAACAGCATGACACTCGGATTTTTCCTATTAAGACTGGCCTTCCTGTCTCGTGGTCATTACTGACCATTCAATTTCCAATTAAACGCTTGATTCTCAATGCCAGGCCAGTCGGGTCGGAGGTGGACTGTAAAACTTGATAAAAGGCGAGTGGCGGCGCGCGGCGCGGCAGTGCCCGAATCAGCGCCGCCTTTGTCTCCGCGTGTCCTTTCACTTCGCGCGCTCATGAGCGACAACGACGGAACGTATTTAAATAACAATCCGCTTACCTAGATGAGTTCATTCATAGATTTACAACACCCGTTCATAGTGTAACGTAATAGAGTGGCGTGTATAACTAAAAGGTGATGTTTTCTAAACTTTCAGATGGTGAGAGGGGCGGCGATAGCGCTCGTGCTGGCGCTGGCATGGGCGTGCTCGGCGCGCGCCAGCGTGCTCGTGCCGACCTACGTGCTGCCGCCCGACTCGTTCGAGCGCGATCAGCGCAGCGGCCGAGGGCCTCCGCCCGCCGACGCCGACCCCGCTGAGTCGCAGCGAACTATCAAGCGACTCATCGGCGGACATATCAAGATTAAACCCGATAAAGAGTACGGCAACTCCAAGAACTCCATAGCTTACGACGCCAAGAGCGAAACCGGCAAGTTTGTAGGCGTGATCGTACCGGACCAGTCGGGCGGCACCGTAGGATGGAACCAGGGCATATGGGACGATGGCATGCTCATGTCCAGCGCTGGCGAAGGCAAAGAGAATGTTAAACCCAAAGAGGTGGACGAGGACAAAAAGACGCTCTCCGATCAGGTGGCCGAAGGAAAATATGGTCTGATCCAGAACGAGATTTTCTCCAAAACACCTAAGCGCCCGGGAATAGTGAGTTACGAGTTAAACTCCGAAACCAGAGATAAGGACAATATCCAGACTCTAGGAGGACTAAAGAAGGACGAAATTTGGTTGGCGGAAGATCATCTGTTAGTGTTGAAAGGAGGTTCCTTCCCGGAGCGAACGAAAGAGACTGCTCGCAGGCCATGGCCACCAATCGACGATTACGAGGCGCCCAGAAGGCAAGTAAAGCTACCGCAGAAACCAAAAGTGCCACCGCCCTTTCCAGTACGACTCTCCGACGACGGACCGCTCGTCTTCCTCACTCCTAACGGGAGTGTCCCTGCGCCCCAATTCCCTCCCTACGCTTCGCGAGAAGGCGAAAGCCCTCTATATCCTCCGCCATTCCCCTTTGCACCAGGTCCGCCCTACCCCCCGGGTGAAAATCCGGGAAACACTTCTGCCGGGGGAGCGTCGCTGCCAATTCCTCCGTTCCCATTCCTACCTGGGAATGCGAGCGAAGGAGCATTCCCTTTCCCTCCATCCATGAACGGCTCTTTTCCAGAAGGCTTTCCGCCGGGCGCAGCATTTCTACCACCACCGAGCAACCAGTCAGACCTATACGACGAAGACGACCCTTCGATCTACTATCCGCCGCCTTACAATTTTTCTTACCGCGCTGACTACAATAATAGCGTGCCAGCTGGACCATTAGTGCCTGGAATTATACTGCCACCGCCTCCAGATTTCTTCGCTCCACTAGAAGATAAATCGACTACTCCAGCGACTAAATCAACCCAGCGACCGGCTACCACATCGACTTATACCAGGCCGAAACCGACGGTCAAACGGCCGACCACACCGTCTGTGCATCGCAACAAATACAAGACCAGACCTACCACTACCACGGAATACCCTAGAACAACCGAAATACCCACCACCATAACAACGCCACCACCGGTTGAAATAGTCACTACTCACAAGATGAGACATCCCCCGCAACCAGTGGTACAAATACCAAAACGAATCCCAGTGCGTGTGCAGAATCTGCCCGAAGAAATTAACCTAAGACCGAAAACAGAAAAACCGGTATATAAGATCAGAACTAAGGTCACTTCGAAACCGTTGTCTGTGTCCGTTATATACGACTATCCTGATTCCACGTACGACACAAACCCGCCTACTACAACTGAGAAACCTTACATCGTTTATAACGTGCCAGAGAAAACTCCCGATGTAGTCACCGACAATTTGGTGACGTCAACCCCAGTGCCATTAAGAGCATACTACTCGAACACTCAAAGCAGTAACGTCCCTATCACGAAACTTCAACCCGTGTATAACCGAAAACCGAATGACAACGCGCTAGCATCGTTCTATTTCTACGATGAACAACCCAAAACTTCGCCATCTCCAGCATCTTTCTTCGATGGAAGAAACTATTACAAGACTGTGCCAACACCGCAACACCAGCAACAAGCTATCAACAACCAACAAGGTTTCAACCCGTCAGTGGATGTAGCATATGGAGCGATCGACCAAGCGGATGCCTTGTTCTTGTGGCCACAGAAACAAGGCCCTCGAACGCTCACACAGGAATACTTCAGCATACAGAAGCCCGTGTACGTACAACCGCAGCCTAAACGACCTGAAGCGTTCTACCAGCAAATAGCTGACATACAGCAGACGATCGACTTGTTCACGACAAAGAGGCCTAAGCAACACAGGCAACACGCCCACAAACCTAAGGCTATCACATCAAGGCCAGTGCAAGTGCCCGTATACCAATTCAGCTATCAATCTAAACCGAGACCAGATCAATTCAGTTTCCGTGCACCGAAATTGGATCCCGAACCTTTCAGGCCTATGGTCAGCTACAGCAAGCCATTTAACTTGGATAACGAATTCAACGCCATCACTCCTTCGGCTTCGCCGGGCTACCACCACCAGCAGTATTTGATCGAGAATGTACAAGTAACCACCGAAACGCCAACTTCCACAAGATATTACCCCAAAACAAACACAAGAGACGAGGATTACGATGACAGTCCGATCATCAAACAAGTTCGCCCGAAAAACAACAGAAACCACATTCCGATACAAAACGACAAGCCCGCGCCACACCACGTCAGCAGCAGAGTTCCCAGCGTGACGCCGAGCCCTATCAGCCACGGATACTACACCCAGCAGGACGAGAGATATCTGGATGACATAACCAAGAACTCCTTTGATATCTTCGGCAAGAAGATCGAAGACAGTACTCACGACGTGAACGGTTTGGCTGTGACTCCTCCCATCGGGTCGGTGAGAACACCGATAGACAACAACATCAACTTGCAATACGCGTATGAAATCATCGAGTCCCAGAGTCCGAACCCGCCGTCGCTAGACAGAGATACTCTCGTGAACGAGCGCCATCCACGGCCGACCATAAACCCTAACAGCGAGCCTATCGGACACCAGAACGCCGAATTAGTCCAGCCTCCCAAGCCACCATCGCTAGCTGACGATACCCTAGTAAACGAGCGGTTGCCCCGGCCAACGATAAACCCCGATAGCGAGTTCATACCGATACCTAACCCAGGGTATCGAGCGCAATACAGGGTGCCTTCACAAGTGCAGAGGCCACAGTTCAGCGGTGAGCAATTCGATTTGAACAGGCCATCGTTGGCTGGAGACACGGCTGTGAATTACAGAAGGCCATTGCCGGCTATCCATCCAGACGCGGAGTGGATATCGCCTGTTAACGCCGCGGGAGAAGGTCGGCCAGGTTCCTTTGTATCATACAGACTGCCTGGTGAAGGCGCTCACGTATATTTCCTGACGCCACAAGCGGCGCAGACGAGAGAACGCGAGAGATACCGATCGGGCGGCTACGGACGGTGAAACCAAAGCTCTAGTCTGAACTATTGAAGCGAATATTGTAAATATAAAGCGCAAATGTGATGTTTAAGTGTCCTAAGTAGTGTAAGCGAGAGACTAGCGGGCGATCCCGCATTGCCATATTTAGAAAAACGATGGACGCGCGTCCTTTGTTTTTGATAGCGACGGTTGGACGCTCTTTTGATAAACGTTATTTATTAAATTATTTTAAGAGACTGCGGTGCATGCATAGTTTGTTATTTATTTATGTCAGTATTTTCGAACTGTTAGGAATGTGTGATATGATTATTATGATATGCGTGACAATGTACTGAGCATTGTTGTATAGTAATGGTAATGATTGTTATTTTTAACAAATTAATAATAACGAATCATTGTGATTTTGTACGTATTTTAATACAAAGAATATAAAAGTAAAATAAAACAATATAAACTTTTGAATGTTTTTTTCTTCATCACCCAAATCTAACAAAAAGTCAAACCTTTTGAACGCCGACGAAACCCGTTTGAGACCTACGCACGGGTTTTAAATAAAAAGTGGCGTTCAAAGGTTACAACTTTTAAACTCTGCACCAGAAAGGAGGATGCAAGTAAAAGTGCAAAACCCAAGTAATGTTCTTTAGGGGAGGCCTATGTCCAGCAGTGGACTGTCTTTCGGCCGATAATGACGATTATAATGATGAAACAACATTGGACCATAGAGTATGTGTATTATATTATGAATAGTTATTAAACCATGGGTGTTAGCTGAAACAACAATATAGTATTTCTCTTATCTTATTTCTTTACTCTTGGGCTATCATAGACATTATTATAAGAAAGTGTTAGAAACTGTTACCTTAGAACTCGTGCGAACTGTGGCAATTCTAGGGAACGTGCACGACGAAGGTGCTGCCAACTGGTGCCGCCAATCTAAATCATATACCCTCTCATGCTGGGGCCACATTGACGAAAACGCCGTTCATAACGTTAATTTATCGCGTTGAAGGACGATTAACGTCAGTGTAGCTACGACTTACTATATTTGACATTGACACTTACATATAATCATTGACATTGACAGCTTGATTTGACAGGGGCGATAGTTTCCTTTATTGTCCACCCGTGTCTCTTTTGTCGTTTAGTGCTGCCACCTATAGTTCGTGCACGTTCCCTATACATTCATGCAACAAGTTGCTCACAGCAAACTTTACCTGGACTTGGTCAGTGTACCGCCATCTTTTGGGCCAATTAGTAAACTAGATTATAACCTGTGCCCTTTTACTACACGTTGATGCGCGACGTTCAGGCGTCAAGACTCAACCGTGAACTCGATAGAGGAGGCTAGTGGCCAGTGTGAAAGATTCGTATGGGAACGGTGCAGCGCCACCTCTCGAACAAACTGGGTACTAAAAAGTACCTTATCTATGACCGGCTGCTGTTGCACGTTATCGCGCAGCGCGCCGGACGACGACATCTCAGCGGGATTCGAAAGAATCATCGCTGAGATGCCGTCGAACGGTGCCCGACGCACACAGCGTCGACCCCGCCGGCGGGGTCGACCTCGCGACAACACCACACAAGGGCCGCGTCCCGATTTGCCCCGACCCGAATGTCCTGGTTTAACTTCACTCCGACCTTGCTCGGGCCCAGCTAAGTTTCTTGCCGGAGTCTTCTTAGCTGGGCTAGGTTTAGCGAACCGGCAACTAAAACTCCCATTAGTTCGATACACACGTTCACATAAGGACAGGATGACCCGAGTCATCCTTCCCGCTGGTCCGCTGCTCACTCTGAGCAATCAGCGCAAAGTCAAGGTGGCCCTGGCCAAACGACCTGGTTCGACTCCAGGCGTTCAGCCCCCACCTAGCCCGATCCTATCGAGGTGGACCGGGACTAAGTGACCTGGTTCGACCTCAGGCACTCCCGGCTCCCACCCAGTCCGACCAACTCAGGGTGGTCTGGCTAGCGACCTGGTTCGACCCCAGGGAACGCCACGGCCAACCACCCGGTCCGACAATCACAATGCCCGGCATGGGTTGTGAGTATGTCAGGTTTAAAAAAAAAAAAAATATAAAAAAAAAAAAAAATCGCGCAGCGGAATAGCATCAAGGCTTAGCGAGTAGGCTTGCTATGGGATCAGTACAGCGCCACCTCTTGGACAATTGGTGAACTACATTATTACCTGTGTCAGGGTTTTGATGCTGGACGTTGTGGCGCAGCGGCCAATCGACTCTCAGCCGTGAACTAAGAGTTCTTCAATAAAGGCAAACTTTTTCAGGATAAATCTTAGCAGCGTGAAGATTTCTACGGGGGCGGTACGTCACTTCTGGGATAGTTTGTGTAGTAAAAAGGTGCTATAGGGCTCCTGTTGATGGACAGTCAGCATCGAATAGGACTTAGGAGAAATCTACACGATACGATGTACGATTCCTACGGAAAGGGTATAACGCCACCTCTCGGACAGTTCGAGTACTAAAAAGACAACTACATAATCGTGTCCGGCTCCTGTTGCTGCGCGTTACCGGAGAGTCATCTCGCCAAAGTATAAAGGCAAGTACCTAGTCCAACTTCGGCCGTTAGGATCGTGCGACACGCACGATAGCGCGTCTGTGTAAGTGCGATCCATAAAACTTAGCTATTCTTAAGAAGAAACAGTAAGGTGGAGAGAATTGAAAATTAGGTATTTGTAAAATGTGTCGCTGTCCCGCACTGCCCGCCTCTCCCGCGCAGAGCGCGATAGAGACAACTGCAGCTTGACCGAAAAACCTTTTAAAATTTCATGAAAACAACGTTTCGTAGTCCCCTGATTTCTTCCCCAAAACTTAACCTATTTAACTAATTTTTTCATTAAACATTAAAGAAAGGCTTTGGCCGTGTTCCTATGTTTTCATTTTTTTTAATAATCTAGTCAAATTTGTTTTCTGGATGTGTGAACACAGCGGAAAATTTGGCATTTTTTTTAGGTTTTTGAAGGTTAATATCTCTTTTGAGAATCAATTTATCCTAAAAAAGAAAAACATAGGAACATATCAATAGTAGCCATAGATTATTGGACAAAAAATTATTGCTCTACTGGCATTATCCAGGGAGGAAACAGGGGACTACGTTACCGTTACCGGAAATTACCGGTATCGTAAAAGCTACGAATTCATTTTATCACTACTCTCATTAGTTGGTGTCAATGGTAGAAGCCATTTTATAAATCAAGATGTGTCTGCCTGTGTTATCTTATTTATCGAAACGAGAAATTGGAAAATTAATCAGAAACGCATTTTGATATAGAATGGACCCCATGAATATAATACATTCTGATACGTATAGTGCCAAATCGCAATATCCGATTAATATTTCCAGCTTTCCGTTAAAATAAAGAAAAAAAAACAGACGTATACATTTTTACTTACAAAATGTCTTCTACCATTGGCACCAATCAATGAAAGTAAAAAAAAATAATTCATAACTTAAACAATACCGGTAATTTACGGTAACGGCAAATCAATATAAAAGCTTAACTACATCAGCCTGTATGTAAGTTGACTTTTTTTGCCTGTCATCGGCACGAAAAGTACGGTCCCTGGTTATAAGGAACGGTACAACGCCACCTATCGGACAGTTTCGCACTAAAGCGCATACCTGTGTCGGGCTCCTGTTGCTGCACGTTGTCGCGCAGCGGGCAGGCGTCGAGGCGCAGGTACACCTGTATGGCGGCGCGCGCGCAGCGGAAGTAGAACGGGTGCGCGCGCAGCACGTCCTCCAGCCGGAGTAGACCCACGTAGGACCGCAGCGTCATCTTGCGCATGCAGTACGAGTGGAAGTCGAACTGGTCCTCCATTATCTCTGAGAAGTGCTGGAAGAGACCAGTGTTACTTTAGTCATTTGAAGCTTATTTTTTTGTATATAAATAAATATGAGGGGTCAATCGGTATCGGTATCGGTATCGTTACATCCCTAATTATATGTATTTTTTTTTCTTCAATAATGAAGAAGTGTTATGTACTTGTTTACAAAATATTTGAATCCTCCCGTATAGGAACGTGACTCAACAGTGACAAGTGACATTACTTTCGTTCAATCCATTCGTGCCAGCTCTTGTGATTCGACCTGTACTAACTAATGATTGTACAATGGGGATGACGACTGGGTTAAAAATATATAATTCTATTTAGTCCGTCAGTTAGGTTATGGAAAAAATAGGACACGTATTTTTTGGTTTATCAAAATATTAAAAATCAACAAAGTTATAGATCATCAAACTTCTGGAGTGGGGGCTTGTGACGTCACTCCTAGGTGAAAATTGTACCTAGGAGTGACGTCACTCAAAACTTCTAAGCACTCTATCTTCGTAATTTTTTGTTTGTCAAACAAAAGAAAAAATACGTGTACAATATTTTTTAATAATCTAACTGACGGACTAAACAGTTTTTTTTTTGTCGTCTAGCCCATTCGCATGGCTCACCCTGTCGACTTCATGTGCCTTCTTTAAGGCCTCGCCCCACTGCCGCGCGCGCTGGTACGCGGCCGCCGCCTCGGTCTGGAACCACATGCACTGCATCTCGTTCAGGTTCTCGGTCGCCGGCACACCTGCGATACAATATAACGAGTCATTACAGGTTGTTGCACACAGTCATATGATGCAGATGTTAACATTGGACACAAGCCCGCGAGTTTATATCGTGCTGTCCTCCTACTCGAAACGGTATCAGCGTAATTCGTCCCATTCGTTTTTCGTTCAATTCGTATTTCGTTTCAGTAGGTTACCTTCTCTGGTGAACTTGGCGCACATCTGCCGTCCTCAAGGACGCTAGTTTGTATGAAGTATTATACAAATTAGCGTCCTTATAGTTTTAGGACGGTAGATATCTCCTCAGCACGTTGCACGTGTCCCGCACGGAGCATGTAGCGAGCGCATTTGCTGTTCACATAGCGATCGGCCGTGTCCATCAGTACAGCTAACTGTAGTATACGAACGCAGAGGTGTCGTCAAGGGCAGCAGGTTACCTTCTCTGGTGAACTTGGCGCACATCTCCTCAGCCCGTTGCACGTGCCCCGCACGGAGCATGTAGCGAGCGCATTTGCTGTTCACATAGCGATCGGGCGTGTCCATCAGTACAGCTAACTGTAGTATACGAACGCAGAGGTGTCGTCAAGGGCAGCAGGTTACCTTCTCTGGTGAACTTGGCGCACATCTCCTCAGCCCGTTGCACGTGCCCCGCACGGAGCATGTAGCGAGCGCATTTGCTGTTCACGTAGCGATCGGCCGTGTCCATCGCTTGGGCTTCTTCTAGCCACTGGTACGCTGATACTGGGTCGCCGGCGTGCTGGAAGAGTAATAAGAATATGAAGATGTGCTGTCATTCAGAGATAAGCCAACAACTAGACAACCACCAATCTAAAGGAACCAATAGGTTATTTGATAGTATGCATTTTAGTATGAAATACTGACGTATGTCGTCATGCTTAATATGGTGCCTTATTATTAGTTTTTGTCATTTTAAAATCATTGGTGGCATGAAAATTAGTGTAATTGATGTATCCGAGCAGTTTTGGAAATATAATTTGACCATAGTTATGCAGGAAGCTACCAGAGGCAAGGTTCGTATATGTACATGGATTATAATATAGTTTCTGCTTAACTGCGTAAAGTATATAATCCAAGTATAGCTTGCCTCTGGTCTCGTTCTGCATACTTTGGTCATTTAATGGTCAGCGTTAATTAATTTAGCGATTTTTTTTAATGCTGTTAAATACCGTATAGGGAACGTGCACGACGAAGGTGCTGCCAACTGGTGCCGCCAATCTAAGTCTTGTACCCTCTCATGCTGGGGCCGCATTGGCCGAAACGCCGTCAATTTATCGCGATGAAGGACGATTAACGTCAATGTAGCTACGACTTACTATATTTGACATTGACACTTGAAGAGATAATTTGAACTGACAGATTGATTTTACAGGCATGATAGTTTCCTTTATTGTCCACCCGTGTCTCTTGTCGTTTACGTGTACGTTCCCTATTGTGTTACTGCTGTAAGATAAACACAGGCGGAGAAACTGAGTCAGACTTGACTTGACTTTATCAAATTAACTTTTGAATGTTTATCTTCTGTCTTCGCTATGTAAGTAATCATTCCATTGGAGGAAGTCAATTCGATTGTTGTCAAATACTCTATTACTATTTCTAGAAACCCTCATAGACAAACATGTACCAACCTTGTATATCCTTCCTTTAACAATAAACAGCTCTATCAACGTCGGCGTGTGCTCTATCGCAGCATCGATATACTTCAACGCTCTATCCGTGTCCTTCTTATAGTCGAAGTGTTGTGCGGCGTAATAATACGCCCACAACAACGCACTGGCCGGTTGCTTCACTTCGCTCGGTTCAGAGCTAAATGTGCCCGTTTTGGATAAGTTCTCTATGTATTGCAGCACTAGATTCTCTATCGTTTCGGCTTTGCACTTGTCTGTGTATAGCGATCTGGAATTTGAATAAATTTTGGGTTAAAATAAGGCACAGTCAAACTTTTTTTTTGAAGCCTGACAAACTTGCAAGTGTTGCTGGCTGTTGCAAAAATCGGACCAGATAGCATGGCGTTCCCTGGGATCAAACCAGGTCGCTAATCACGGACCACCTTGAGAGGGTCGAGTCAAAACCAAAATTCACAAATCGCGTCTGCGTGTTACGAAATCAGTATAGTACATTACACAACTAGGGTGGTAGTACAAAGAAAGGCCGAGATCGCAAAAGTTTGCGGCCCGAGCTGCAAGCGAGGGACGTAAATATGCGATCGAGGGCCTTCTTTATTACCTCCCGTGTTGTGTACAGCATTGTATATCTACACTTGGCCAGAAAGCGACTTTATGGCCAGGTGTGGCATAAAAGAATTTTTTCTCAGATTCAGATCTCAGTAGGTGCCTATATTTATTTTGTAATTACCTATTTGATTAATTAATTGTATTCTGCCGTGTGACTATATTGACCTATAGTAGCATGTTGCATGTACTCGTATTTACTTCTGACGATGTATGAATATTACTAAATAAACGAATATGAATATGAATATATGGGCACGTTAGTCTGGATGCATGCGGCTAACGTGGTCCGGTTAGTCCCACTTCAGCCTCGCCAGTTGCGTGCACTCCGTAAAACAAAGACACAGCCTAACCTCTCATTTGTACCCCATAAAGGGTAGTTGTGTTACCTGATATCGACGAACAGCGGCGGGATGCCCTTGTGCAGGCCGTGGCTTGTGTACTGTCCACGAACCGCGTGCGTCAGCCGCCGCGGCGCTATTGCTTCGTATTGTATCGTAACGAACACACCCGCGTGTTACCCAGTCCGATCCACTCAAGATGGTCCGGCTAGCGACCTGGTTCGACCCCAGGGAACGCCACGGCCGACCATCGGGTCCGAATATCGCAACGCCCAATATGGGTCGCGAGTTAGTCAAGCTTATAAAATAAAATTTAAAAAAATAACCCTTGTGTTACCTGATATCGACGAACAGCGGCGGGATGCCCTTGTGCAGGCCGTGGCGCAGGTACTCGTCCACGAGCCGCGCGAACGCCGTCCCCGCGTGCGTCAGCTGCAGCCGCCGCGGCGCTATTGCTTTGGGATACTCTTTCCTGGAAACGGTTGGCATAATGTCATCCATCTACTCCAATGTCAGGTGGATAAAGGTGGTTTTCCACCGGCAGGGCGAGATGAGACGCGACGTGGATTGAATTGAAATTTGTATGAAATTTTCAATCCAATCCAATCGCTAGGAGAGGATTGAAAATTTCATACAAATTTCAATTCAATCCGCGTCGCGTCTCGTCTCGCCCTGCCGGTGGAAAACCACCTTAAGGAACTAAGTTTAAGAGTCTTTAAGACAACGGTATTTTTACCAAAACTGCAGTCAAAAATTATTTGACGGATGTATAGCGGCCGTTATAAGGTGACCGTAGCAACGTCAGCTTCCGAAGTTACTGTTACTATAGTAAGGCCAGTTTTTCCGAAAATTTCATGATCAGTCATTGGTTAATATTTATATAGTTATATTGGAGTTCTTGTTATAATTATAATATAACCAAAGCAACGTCAGCGTCATTGGTCAACATTTTGGTAAAAACCGTGATTGCAGTTATTTTCGAAAGTGTTCTTTGTACGAGTCCCGACCTCAATTTGCATAACACGGCTAAATTAAGAAGAGACAAAGTGGCTCAATATTCCCGTGTGGTGACTGTACCTCTGACATAACAACATTCCAATATTTGGGAATATAAAGTTAAGTAACGTTCCATACATTTATAAAGCATTTTTAACTATATATATATTATAGTAACTCACTTATATACATCGAAGAAGGCCACTTTTTCATCAGGATCACTAAGTTGTTTAGCTTCTATAAGTTTCTGGTAATACATCACATTCTCAGGGTTCCGTTTTAATAAGTCTTCGTACACTGCCTCCGCTTCTTTGAATCTGGAACATTATTGGAAAGAATTAAAACATATATTACTGTTGATATACATATTTATAGTCTATTAGACCTAATAACTGGTTACGCTCAGTAGAGGAAGATATCATCGCTATATAGGGATGACATGATTCCATTTTATTTTATTTTGCATTTGTATTTCAAACATTGTATCTTTTAATTGTGAGCATATTATATTTTAAATTTTATTTTATTTGACGATCATAGTATAAGATTCATGTAAATTGACATAGTGTAAATTATTCATAAAATAAAGTCGGGTTAGTTTATAACCAACCACCATTTATAACTCAAGAATGGGTAGACTGATTTTTATGATCTTTGATTTGTTGGGTTTGTCTCCGCCCGAAATAGCAGAATAATTATAAAAAATCAAATATTCTGAGGCGGAACGAAGTTCGCCGCCTGGGACGGAAGAAAAATTCGCCGCCCGGGACCATTGCCAGATTGTACACAAAATGGATAAAAAAAGGCTCATGCCCTGAATTTTGCCGCCACCTAAAAGTGACGCCCAGCCCCCTCTATGCCACTGCCTATATCCCAGCAGAAAGTATTAGCAAGAAATAGAAAGACCTAATAAACTTCCAGATAATCTACTCAACCCGGCAAACATTACAATCTAAAGATCACGAAAATGTTTAAACTGACAAACATGAATTAAAAAAAAGAATTATCCTTTTTCTTATTAATGATCTCATACAGCCTTCAAATAATTGCAACTGTCAAATGACAGTTTAAATCAAAACTCTGATAATAACTAAGATTTGGTGGTCTTTCTCCACCAAAAACCAAGCAATAACAGAAGAGAAAAACATAACTTACCTCTTCAACTTCAAGTAATATTCCCCGCTAGTTTCCTTCACCGATAACTTATCAAGAATCTGAGTTTGGAACTTGTGTAGATGCGACAAGGCCCTGTCAAACTGCCCCGACTCCGCCAGCACCATGTTCTGGTACAGCAGCAACTCCGAATGCTCATAGTCATACGGGCCCTTCATTTGGTTGGTACGGAAGGCATCCAGAATGCTATTCGCCATTTCATAGTCTCCAAGCAGGTGGTAGCTCATGGCAAAGCCAATCCAGGAAGCTCTCTGTGTTGGTCGGAGCATGAACAGTTGATACCGGGTGTCCTGTAATTTTTAACCATTTAATTAACATGCGTCAATTTATTTGATTTTTCTTTTAGTAAAATATTTGTGTGTAGTAAAATATTGTACAAACAAAGCCACTGTTAAGAGGAAACAGGAGGGCAGTTTTTCCATACAAACGTAGTCCCCTGTTTCCTCCCTGGATAATGCCAGTAGAGCAATAATTTTTCGTCCAAAAATCTATGGCTACTATTGATATGTTCCTATGTTTTCCTTTTTACGATAAATTGATTCTCAAAAGAGATATTAACCTTCAAAAACCTAAAAAAATGCCAGGTTTTCCGCTGTGTTCACACGTCCAGAAAACAAATTTGACTAGATTATTAAAAAAAAGGAAAACATAGGAACACGGCCAAAGCCTTTCTTTAATGTTTAATGAAAAAAATAGTTAAATAGGTTAAGTTTTGGGGAAGAAATCAGGGGACTACGAAACGTTGTTTTCATGAAATTTTAAAAGGTATTTTCGATCCAAGCTGCAGTTGTCTCTATCGCGCTCTGCGCGGGAGAGGCGGGCAGTGCGGGACAGCGACACATTTTACAAATACCTAATTTTCAATTCTCTCCACCTTACTGTTTCCTCTTAACTGACCACCCATAGACTTGCAATAAAATTCACATTCGTTTACAAATGTCCAGTTAACAGTATTGTCGATAATTTTCCCACCATTCTGGTGGCCAGGTTGGCTAAATCAGTAGTACATACACATAAATGGCATCAGAATATAATTATGAATGAAAATTTAATGGTGTTTGACTGTGTGACATTTATGTGTTCCATAGCTGATACTGATAGTGATGACACGTTTAGCCTAGTGGGAGTGAACCCGCCTACAAAGCTAGCGGTCCCAGGTTTAAATCTTGGTAAGAGCAAATAGTTGTGTGATGAGCACAAGTATTTGTTCCCGAGTCATGGATGTTTTCTGTCTATCAGTAGCGTGGCGTCTATAGAACTCGGTTCCTACCGGCTTACCTAATATCAGGCATTTGGGCACTTTATTCTAGAGCTCTTAAGGAAAATGTATGCCAATACAGCATAGCATGCAGCTCCCCATGGAGTCAAGTAGTCAAGAGCCTATGAATCCTGTGATATTTATTTACATATAGAATCTGATAATGAACATAAATCAAAGACAGTTAGCTAAAACCAAACAATGCAAAGTGCCATAATTTCAATGCAATAATAAAACTTGAATTACGATAATCCCTATAGCCAAAGTACCCATACAGTATTGTACATTTATTTAATCGTATGGCACATCGTAAGAACAGATCGAATACAAATTATAAATTAAGATTAAGATCTATTAGCCACTTAATGGCTTCGTCACTGAGAGAGATCAGGTCTTCAGGAGGGCCACCGGTATAGCGCGTTATGGGGCAGTCGTGGATGATGTGCTGGATGGACTGCTCTTCGGCTCCGCAGGCACAGGCCGGAGACTCCACCCAACCGCAGCGATGTTTGTAAAGAGCACAGCGGCCGTGACCAGTGCGAAGTCTGTTTAAATTGCACCAGTCACGCCTAGGAAGGTCAGACCCTTTTATTGCGGAGCCCGGGATAATCTCGCAGCCCAGTTTTCCTTCCATAGCCGAGTTCCATATCTGCAACCATTCCTGTTTGAGGTTGAAACGCTCATCAAGCAGTTTTGAGGCGATGGTGTACGATGCGTTCCTTGACTTCAGGCGGTGTCTGGTGGGCTCAAAAAACTCCGAGTTGATGGGGAGGCTTGGGATCTTTTGGATTTTTAGAGCTTCCTTTAGTAAGGCTTCTTTTCTCCTTAGTTCGGGAGGGGGGATCCGGCAAAGCACTGGTAGCCAGTGGCAGGGTGTTGATTGGAGGGTTCCAGAGATAAGCCGCATGGCCTTGTTTAGCTCGACGTCAACTCTAGTGGTATGTGCACTACCTAACCAGACCGGGGCGCAGTATTCGGCCGTGGAGTACACCAATGATAGCGTGGACGTGCGCAGTACTTCGGAACTAGCTCCCCAAGTAGTTCCGCTTAGTTTTTGTACGATGTTATTCCGGGTCTGGAGTTTGCGTGCTGTGCTGGTTAGGTGCTGATTGAAGGTCAAAGACCGATCGAGTATCGACATTAAGTATTGTACATTTACCCGTGGCAACAAGCATTGCATTTCTTATGAAAAATAGTAGATAATAAAGCTTACCTTGTATCCTTCTAAATCTCTCATCTGGATCTGAAGCAGGGACAGATCACGAAGGATCTGAATATTCTCCTTTTCCCACTTCAGAGCATTTCGATAACATTTGATGGCTTCATCATATTTCTTATCAGACCGCTGCAGCAGACCATAGACATGCCAGCACACTGGTGACTTGAGATCATTGCGAAGGCCCCGGCGCACATACTCGTATGCTTCATCTTTACGTCCCAGGCAGTTTAGTGTTAGGCCTTTCATTGCCAGTGTTTCTGAAAAAAAAAATACAATCATGCAACACCAACATGGACTTGGGACACTAGATGCAAGCACTTTCTGGACAAAAATGAATCAGTTTAAGTCAGGAATATAGTTATAAAAGATTATAATATTCAGTTGATAATTGTAACGTTTATTTATGCGTAAAATTAACGGAATGACAGACTCACCTCCATGTTCTGCGAATTTAGGGTTGGAGAGGATTTGCTTCGCAAATTTCAAGCCATTTTTGTATTGTTTATGTTCGTAGCAACGCTGAAAAGTACAGGTATTTAGAATTATTATTTAACCCTATTCATTCTTTTATATATAGGCACTCGAAGATGCAAGGCCAGTTAAAATATCGGAAAAATAATGACATTGAATCATTTTAATTGAATTTAAAGACACCGTTAATAGGTACTAAGGGTATCATACGATTGCATGAACCGTAAAATTGTCATTCAATAGATATGCATTATTTTATAATTCAATATAATCGCCGAGGATGACAAGCTATACTAAACCAAAATATATGTTTACAACTGCACTTACCAAAATTCTTTTAAATAGCGCATTTTCTTTGGGCGGCAAAGGATTACTTGGTGGCATTTTGTTCAAAGAAAACGAAGCGTATTTATATTATTTCACTAATAAATTGAAAAATAGCTAAAACCTCGTGGCTATAAACCAAAGAAGTCGATGAAGGATTGTCTATGGACTGTCGGAAAGATTATAAGTGGGTCACGTGACCAAATTAGGTGATACCAGCATTTATATAAAAATATCATATTTGTCAGTCGTACCATCCATAGCTGGCTTTATTTAAAAAAAAGTTTTTACTATGATTAGAGTTCATAAAGTGAGGTATTTATTTCATTGTAGTTTTTCAACAATATTGTCTTCCTTATACCAGTCATGTACAGCAATAATTTTATTTTGCTTGCATTGCATTACCGACACTTAAAATTAAAGGTTAAAGCAATATAAATATAAAAAATATTAAGTATTTCATTTTGAAATCTTAGTAGCTTAAATACTTATCAATCTTTACAAACATGCTTAACGTCATATCAATCAGCCAACCAGTGTCATTCATCAATCACTCGCTCGCTAATTTAGGGTTTTGACTCGAAGTTTGGTATATAAATATACTCGTTTTATTTATGGTACTGTGAATATAAATAAGTGTGATAGTTACATTTAAGATAGGTGAAATAATATGGGTATAGAAAACATGCGTCGCTGGCCCATGTATTTGATGTTCGCTGTATGCATTCTACTGGTCCTTTCACTATTAAATAGTGGCAGTATGCTTACTGTGTTGCGAAACCGAGTCGCCGAGATGAGCGTACAGCTTCAAGAGTGCTCCAAACAACAGACGTCTTGCATGGAAGAGTCCCTACGGCTCCTTGAACAAAAAGATGGATACGTTTTAAAACTAGACGATCTCGACAAAGAAAAATCAAAACTCACGGACGAAATCAAAGATTACAGACATAAAATTTCGGAGTCTGAAACTAAAGTGAACAGAACGAAAATGGACGAACAAATATGCCGGACAGAGCTCCAATCATTCAAAAATCTCCAACTGAGTAAAGAAGGTATAATAGAGACTTTGAGACTAGAGAAAGACACTTTAACTACCCAATTAGCAGATAGGAAGAAAAAGATTGAAGATTTAGAGAAGCAAGTAGAGACTTTGAAGGCAACTCTGTCTTCAATGACAACGAAACATGTAGCAAACATAGCGTCGTCTAAAGTGACTCCTGCTGCACAGCCGCCTAAGCTAAGCCCAGCGTTGAATGTCCATGAGCCGCTAAATGAACCCATCCTAGATAATGATGCCAAGGAAGATATTGATGACAATGCACTGAATGATGACCAAGCATTTGATCCACAGATGTAACATGTTAGTTTTATCTTAGTATTAGGAATAATTGTGTCGGCAATAAGAAAGCAATGATTTTTATGCCTCTTGACTGGCAAGAAATAGCCAAATTATGCTAAGATAATTCTCGAATAAAATGGCCAATTTACGAATTTACTTTATAGCAATATTTCAATGCTTATGGATGCATGGCTATTGTTTGGCTGTTTGAACAAATATGCACCCTTGTGCAATTATGACATGACATTATATCATTTATGATAAGAAATACATTTCCAATGCATTTACTACTCGGTTTTCTAGAATCTATTGTTAACAGTAAATAATTGAACCTAAAGAAATGTTATTGTTTCAGATGTAGGTTATGGGTCAGGATATGGGTAATCTATGTTTTTTTTACTCTAAGTACAGTCACAAGCAATAATATATGATGAAAATGTATGTAAAATTATCTGACACTAAGTAATTACGTCATATTGAATTAAAAATGGATCACTCATATTGTAAAAATACGAGACATCCACTTGACATTGGCTGCATTCGGCATTCCTTTAATTATGAGTATTCGCGAATGCTACCTGTCAAATGCTATGTCTAGCAGCTCTGTTGGGGCGGCTTACCCACATTTACAATGTGTTGAGTGGATGTCTTGTCTTTTGTACAATATGAGTGATATGTTTTTATTTCAATATGTTTGAGTCTCATGGTGATTTTCTGAGTATAATAACATCATGTCAGATATCGAGGCATGCCCTATTTCGTCATATTATTTGCCAGTGACAATTACTATAAAATTGCTGCTGTAATTGAAATGAAGGATGTGATATTTTGTCCCTATTCTTTTCATATCAATGATATTATGATATATTTAACTGGGGTAGGGGTCGGGTTGCATAAAGTTTAAGGTCATATTTTTGATACGCATACGAGGATTCGTCATACTCATCATTACGCATAACTGTAAATAGTCATACATTTATGCGCATAACGATTTTAATCATAATGTTTATGGACATACTGTGTAATGGGCATATAGTTGATATGCATACATTTATTCAAGCATACTTTATAATGGGCATACATAGATTGCTCATACAACACTTTAACCATACTAAGTAAATGCATAAAATGCTAAACGCATAAATAGGTTGCTCATACAACACTTTAATCATACTAAGTAAAAGCATAAATTGCTAAACGCATAAGCCTAATATTAAAAGTTTTTTTTAAGAGTTCTCTTTTACTTCTTCTTGCGTCACAGTTCTAACCTAATATACTTTTCTGGCAGCGATTCGGTTATGTGTGAGATAACAGTTCTAACCTAACCTAACCTACTTTTCTGGCAGCGATGCGGTTATGTGTGAGATAACAGTTCTAACCTAACCTAACCTACTTTTCTGGCAGCGATTTGGTTCTGTGTGAGGTCACAGTTCTAACCTAACCTAACCTACTTACCTGGCAGCGATTTAGTTTTGTGTGAGGTCACAGTTCTAACCTAACCTAACCTACTTTTCTGGCAGCGATTTGGTTTTGTGTGAGGTCACAGTTCTAACCTAACCTAACCTACTTTTCTGGCAGCGATTCGGTTATGTGTGAGATAACAGTTCTAACCTAACCTATTCTACTTTTCTGGCAGCGATTCGGTTATGTGTGAGATAACAGTTCTAACCTAACCTACTTTACTGATAGCGATTCGGTTATGTGTGAGATAACAGTTCTAACCTAACCTACTTTTCTGGCAGCGATTCGGTTATGTGTGAGATAACAGTTCTAACCTAACCTAACCTACTTTTCTGGCAGCGATTTGGTTCTGTGTGAGGTCACTAATATTGGTTAATGAGTAGAAATTAAAAATACTTCAATAATATAAATCGTTTCTTTTTTGAAGAACCATCGCAAGTCCATTATTAAAATTTATGCAATACGATTGTTACAATCATCAATATTATGGCTTGATAAATGTATGAAATTTACAATTATTACTAAAACCACTTATAATCATCAATGTTATGGCTTAATAAATGTATGAAATTTACAATTATTGCAAAAACGACTTATGATCATCAATATTATGACTAAATAAATGTATGACAATTTACATTATGGTTAAACCAATTATGACTCCGTATAATTATGACACGGAACAATTATGCCATAGGACAATTTATGCCAAAAAAAAAATATGAGCATCAACTTTATGCTTAAACTGTTATGACAATTAATAATATGACAAAAGTTGTTATGCAACCAGATGGGCCCCCATTTAACTGGCTAGCGGTTCATAATATATGGTTTTAAGTTGATGACATTGTAGAAAAACTGTTACATTTAATACAAACCGATGCACTTTCTACAATAATGGGCATATTCAGCGTTTTTCATCATCATCATCATTTCAGCCATACAAGTGTCCACTGCTGGACATAGGCCTCCCTCGTAGATTTCCAATTAGTTCAGTTGGAAGCAACCTGCATCCAACGTGAGTCAGCAGCCTTTTTATAGGTCTTTTTTTCGTCATTGTTGTCTCGTAAAAAATTGTTTAAAGAGATGATGCCTAGTGTTAACTTTTTATGAAGCCAAAAGGCAGTAACTACTAAGTTTGTAGTTTCATTGAGGTTGTCATGATTTGTCCATCCATTGTGGTAAGTAATTGAGACAACAATGACTTTTGAAATGGTCAAATGCTCTGAGAATCACCCTTTAAAAAAAATAAAAATGGTTTATTTCAGACCAGGTTTGATCCATATAAATGTTAGTAACATTTAAACCTTATAGCTATGTCCTTATCCTTAGGGCCTGTGCATAGCGTCACGTGGCGCTGTCTCTGTTTATTTTTAGGGTGTAAAAGGGACAGCGCTACGAAACGCGCGTTTACGTTTAAAAGATTCCATGAGCACAGACCTATAGATAAGCATTCCCTACAAGTCAATGTACCAACAACAGACTCCAACTACAAATAGTAATAAGATAAGAAACCAGTTTGTTTACCCAATGTTACGTTATCACGTAGTCGCAATATTTTGCCTGACGTTAAGTATTATAAGCCATTACGGTGCCAGAATGTGTAGTTTTAGATCTGATTTTTTACTCTCCTTGCTCAATATTTACAATTTCGTTGTTTTCAAAAATTCTGTTAATGTAACTGTCTACTCAATTATGTGTATTTTACTGTTAAGTCTTTGTTAAAAAAAACCTTAAGCAAACAATATTGATAGTATGTTACCAGTGAATTATCATTGGATCTAAGTTTATATGAGCTGCATTCCGGTAAATTCGGACATGGGTTAATAGGGATGACGACTGGGTTAAAACTATATAATTCTATTTAGTTAGTCAGTTAGATTATGGAAAAATGTGAGACACGTATTTTTTGGTTTATCAAAATATTAAAAATCGACAAAGTTATAGATCACCAAACTTCTGGAGTGGGGGCTTGTAACGTCACTCCTAGGTGAAAATTGTACCTAGGAGTGACGTCACTCGAAACTTCTAAGCACTCTATCCTCGTCATTTTTTGTTTGTCAAACAAAAGAAAAAATACGTGTACAATATTTTTTAATAATCTAACTGACGGACTAAACAGTTTTCTTTTTGTCGTCTAGCCCATTCCGAAATTTAAGAATGTCTATTTACTGTAACATGGCAATAGTGCTTCAACTAATTGCGCACCTTAAAAATCTTGCATGGTTCAGTAGAAATTCCTAGTTTTCGAAATTACCCCAATGCATCATGCTAAACTTCAAGTTTCTCCAATCATGTGAATTGGGTATGACTTGCTAGATTTGAACCTGGAAGGAGATGCAAATGCAGCTTCCAAAATCAAAACCAAGGATTAATTTTTTTGAAAGCACATGGTCAGGGTTTCTTAACACGTTCCCCGCCCCGGTGCCCCCAATGTGCGGTCATGAAGGTTTTTTTTAGGGGTCGTGCCTTGCACTATGGGGTCACTTTCCCATACTGATTGCACAGTTGGGACTTGTGACATTGTCCGATAGTTTTGTATGGGGACAGTGACCGTGTTAAACTGTGGTCCCTGAACCTTTTAGGACTGTGACACGAGTGTTAGAGGTTCAGGGTTACGTTTCCGTTCAGACTCAGACTTTTTCGGGCTATATTCAAAAAGGGTTCATTAGATTTTTGAAGTATTGTGTAGGTGGTCTGTGACTGTTTTTTCAGAAACCCTGATATAACTAGAATATGTTGTGATTGCTATATCGATACCTTTAGACTCAAAAGGCGTTAAACGCCATTATAACCTGCGGCGTTTACGCCCTTTGAGTCTAAAGGTATCGATATGCTCAGCTGGTTGAGCGATTGTATTCCTGTACCAATAGTTCAGAAGTACTGGATTCGAACCACTCTAGCATACTTTTTTTTGTGCCTTAGTATCTTTGTTACATGCGAAGTAGGTATGTGAAATAAAATTGGTTGCCTGTAAAGTCGGTATACGGGCGAAAGTTTTACGTGACAACGACTAACCATGCCCGAGTGGAAGGGACGCGTGCCTCTCACTCGCTCTCATTGTGAGCGCATAACGTGAGCGGAGCGTAACGCAGTTTCTTGAAGTGTCACCCGGCAAACCAATTTATAAGACGTTGTCACGTCAAAAACGGGAAAGAGTGAATTACCTTTAAACTGAGCGTTTTTAAAAAAAGTTTTGAAGAGTGGTTTCCATTTGTTCTATAGAACAGTGACGTCATCGGGCAAAATTATATTTTAATTTCCTAATTATTCCATAGAACATTCAGGATTTCAGATTAATAATTTGTTCTATAGAACTGTTGCGCCATGGAACAAAATGATATGTCAGTATTGTAAGTTGTTGTATAGAATATGTGGGAATTTTATTTTTTATTTGTTCTATAGAACTGACATTTACAACTAAAAAGCGAGAACACTGTACCGGTATCTATATTAATAAAAAAAACTCTTCGGTTCGGTTCCGTGACGAAATTAGTGTCAAATGAATACATTTTCGCGACACAGAGGAAAGTCAAACGGTATTTAAAATTTTAAACAATATTGAACTTTTTTGAAAAACGCTCAACTACAGAAAATCACCTATCACCCACTCGTTTTATTATAAGTCAAGCTTCATCACTGCTGCTACGAAGAGGCAAGGTTAAATGGAAGTCAAGTGCAACTTTAAATGTATAACATGTACCTGTGTTTTTGAAAGCATCATAGTGAGTGATATAATTAGTATTGGACATTCTTTTTTTTATAACATTATTGTGTTGTAACCCATTGTATACTATCGAATAAAGAGGAAGGAATTATATATTTACACTGAAAGTTTTATTTAAACACTCTCCGAATCTATATTTTAAACCTTACGGCTTTGTAATAGAGCCTCACCGTGACCCACATACGGGTCACGGACTGTGAACGTGTTAAGGATTGTACAGTCAGCGTCGAATAGTCCGTAGCATCCAAAGCGCCATATATATCGTAACACATATCTGTGATAAAGACTATATTGTACCAGCCAAAACGGTGTATGGCGAGGCATAAATTGAATCCTGAGCGTTGCGAGAGATCAAGTTTTAACGCCCAACTTATAAATGTAGTTTGCTCTCGTGTGATACATACTGCTTTCTACACCAACTATGAGATAAACATGTGTGCGTGCTGCGGGTAGTAGGAAAAAACTTGTTGATGTGTTGCTTCAGCTATCTGTTGCCGAGGCTCCGTCCGGCTATACATTTTAACGTCCTTGGTTCTTACTAATAAAAATAATACGAAAATGTATTTAAACAAGTTTATTGAGCTTATACATTTTAGCATAATGAAACAAAAAAATCCATTTCCCCATTACTTCAAGTAATGACTAACAACTTAAAAATAAGGTAAAGCTAAATCTCATTAATAAACAATGCATTCGTCAATCAAAAAAAAATCCTTTCAGTTATTCAAAATCATATAAATCTAATTTGAGTCGTTATCCTACATTAATAACTACGCCAGTACAAAAATAAAGCAAAGTTGCACAAATGTTCATTAGTATTAATGTCCCATAAGAAAACTTGCTGCCAATTTCTAATTTAACGAGATAGTGGCTTTGTCACACTGACGACGGTCTGCGGTCAGCGGGCAGGTCCAATGTATGAACAACATTGCCGGTGTCTATATATTTTGTATAGGGAACGTGCACGACGAAGGTGCTGCCAACTGGTGCCGCCAATCTAAATCATATACCCTCTCATGCTGGGGCCACATTGACGAAAACGCCGTTAATAACGTTAATTTATCGCGTTGAAGGACGATTAACGTCAGTGTAGCTACGACTTACTATATTTGACATTGACATTTACATATTATCATTGACATTGACAGCTTGATTTGACAGGGGCGATAGTTTCCTTTATCATCCGCCCGTGTCTCTTTTGTCGTTTAGTGCTGCCACCTATAGTTCGTGCACGTTCCCTATAGACCGCGTGCCCCCAGACCGCAGACCGTCGTCAGTGAGCCAAATCCTTAATGGTGACATTAATGTTAATTAACGGCTGTGCATCTAAGCATAAGACATACACAATATTTCAAACTTACATTCGAAATTATCTGCAAGAAAATTCAAAACATTTACGACTATTACAGGCATGTCATAAATTTAAAACTTTTCTTTATTACCTCCCGTGTTGTGTACAGCATTTTGTCTACACTTGGCCAGAAAGCGAGTTTTTCCGTACGCGTAGCGTGCGGTAAAAGCCACTTTATAGCCAGGTGTGGCTTAAACTAAAATAAAGCTTTTCATACATAGCGTAACTTAATGAGTTGATACAATCTAACATAACTAAACTAAATAAACTACCCCTAAAGAAGTCGGTGGTATATTGAAATAGACCCCTTAGTACACTGTTTTCTGCAGGCATTGGTCCCTTTCTTATTCTTACTAATAAGTACGTGTGAAAGGGACGCCTACCCTTAGTAGAGAAGAAATTAGAGGGTAGGAGGTGTATTTTGTCTTCACGGAGTGCAGGCCACTTTTGGACTAGGGGGTCGGGTGACGAGGGAGGTAAACCAACCATAAATTAACACGTGGCCATTGTGAGTATGAAACGTTTCGTTCATGTACAGTCAGATAAAGAACGAAGTGTGCACCTTAATGCCGCGTCCAGATTGGTGCAACACAACATATAATGCAACATAGTGCCTTTCATTGCATATTGGCTGCAAGCATAGATGTACCCCGCGCACGAACCACGCATCCATTTCCAACAGTATGCCGCATCGTGTCCGTCCACGCTTGTACCCCGCGCACACTTCCCCACCTAGTCCGACCCTATCAAGGTGGACCGGGACGGGACAAGCGACCTGGTTCGACCCCAGGCGCAGCATGCACGTCAAATGCCCAATTCGCGCGCGGAAGGCGTCCAGACTACGGGAATTTGTTGCAATGTGTATTACATTTCATGATACATTGCACGAATGTGGACGGCAAATTATTTTATGCCACACCTGGCCAGAAAGCGGCTTTTTCCTTACGCGCAGCGTGCGGAAAAAGCCACTTTATGGCCAAGTGTAGACATACAATGATGTACACAACACGGGAGGTAATAAAGAAAACCCTCGATCGCATATTTACGTCCCTCGCTTGCAGCTTGGGCCGCAAATATCTGCGATCTCGGCCTTTCTTTGTTTTACCACTCTAGTTGTGTAATGTACTATTATTGCATGTTGTGTTGCACCAGTCTGGACGCGGCATATAATATTATAAGCGTGTCAAGGAGGCTACTTAGTTTTGTTGCTGACTGTACGACTTGTGCGAGTATATTCGTAGTTAACTTGCCAAGACACGCAAACATGAAAAACAGGCACTATCTAGTGGCGCAAAAAGAACTTCGAATTTGAAATTATATTAGCACGTTCACTGTCCGTGACCCGTATATGGGTCACAAGCTTCGATTACAAAACCGTAAGGTCACAGAACTAGGTACAGAAGTTCGGGTCCGAGCACCGGACGGAACGCATAAAGCTGGCTCTTTCTAGTCGCTGTCTGAGCCCCTCCGGACGGCCAAAATTTGGTACTCCTGGGGCCCGTTTCACGAAGCTACAAGTTACAAATTACAAGCGGAAGTCTCTTTTACCTTTTGATAGAAAGAGACTTCCGCTTGTAATTTGTAACTTGTAGCTTCGTGAAACGGGCCCCTGGCAAGATTTACAATTCAGATTTGGATAGTGACCGTGTTAATATCCGTAAAAAAATGTAATGAAATGGGATACACAAAAAAATCCGACTCCGATTATTCAATGCAGATAGATATGTCGTAGCCAACTGGTTTAGTTAGCCATTCGGTTAACGGCCTAGCATTTTCACTAAA
The DNA here is from genome assembly GCA_947034925.1 of Eudemis profundana. Taxonomy (NCBI): domain Eukaryota; kingdom Metazoa; phylum Arthropoda; class Insecta; order Lepidoptera; family Tortricidae; genus Eudemis; species Eudemis profundana. The sequence goes on along the minus strand of OX344806.1, from coordinate 3,184,965 downwards.
TTATGACACGCCAGCAGGTCGACGAAGCCCCGCTGCGCGGGGCTTCTATTTCTGCTCTGAGGCACACAAGCTGGCTAACAAACCTAACCTAAAATAAGGAGTGTGTTTAATGAAAAGGCTAGGCAGCTAACCAAATAGCTAATTAAGCTAGTCGGCGGCGACAGATATACTACGTAGTTTTACCCCCCAACATCTTTTAAAGAGATCTAAAATCAGAGTGGAATCACATATAAAGACCCTATACTATATGGATCCCTATGTGGTATAGTGATAATGTAAGAACTAAGGTAAACGTCCCCGTGCTCGACACCCTAATGCCCAATAGTCGACGCTCGCTGTCAAGTCTATTCGCTGGGTGCGAAGTATAAGGTGGGGGAACCACGAAACGATCGCAGCGCGCGTCATGGCCAAAAAAGGAACTTTCGGCAGACCAGCTGTCACTTTTTACTAGCGAAATTTACGTTTTTAGTTGGCAAAGTGCCTTGCAGCAAAAGCCACAAAACAAAAAAAAAAGTCCGCCGTATTTGTAACCGCTAGTTGGCGCTGTCATCGCGCACCCAGCGAATTGCTAATGTAATGACTTTACATTGAAGATGGCAACTACTGGGACAGTGTCGAGCACTCGGAGAGACCTTACTAAGAAGATTTCTACCATTTTTTCAAACATGCAATGAGGGCTACCGTTTTTATGCCCACCAGTTGGCGCCACTGTCGAGTAGGTACTGAGATACAGCTGTCAGTTTGTTATTACGGGTGTGAAAACAAAGTTTACATTTCAATCGTATTTAATGGCTTCAAAACGTACCATAAAAATAACGAGCATACTGCAGTACGTTTAGTTCGGAAAAAAAGATGACATAAGTTTCCGAATGATCTCTGATGATGAAACTGTCTCAAACCACTGACATTCGTTTACCCGTAACTCATATTGGCCATATATAATCTCAGATATTGCAAAATATTGATAACATTATTCTAATAACAAATAAACCCGTGTATACCCCCACAGACAGTGATATTTGACATTTCGGAGACCACACGCTACACTAGCGCCTCTAGCGGTGAAATTCATTCGCGGTAGCCCTCATTACAAGCTCCCAATTTTAATACAAAATCGTCCCAATCAGTTCGGCTCTGAATGGTATTAAAAATAATAGAAATTTCACGCTATAGTAGTTAACTAAGGACAGGTGCTTATCAGTAGAAGTTAACAGCGATCAGTCATAAGTATGGCATAAAAATACAATTTAAGTGGAGTGTTTTACACTTGAACCTTTTTTGGTTTTTACAAAGCTGAAAGTGCATATTAATTAACGTCTACACTTTAGAGCAGCGATCGGCAACCTGCGGCCCGCGGGCCGCATGCGGCGCGTGAACCGCTCACTTGCGGACCTATATTCCGGTTTGTATTGCGGTTAATATATTCCGAATAGTCTAAAATCACAAATTATTAACAAAGTGCGGTCCGCGTCACGTTCCTTAGCTACTATGTGGCCCTTGGCTGCTAAGCGGTTGCCGACCGCTGCTTTAGAGGATAAAGAGTAATTATAGAACTGCATAATTATTATCTGTTAATACACATTTTCTTTGAAGCTGGCATACAATTGCAAAAATAAGACAAGAAATGTTAATACACTGACATTCCGTTATCTATATATATGTTAAAGCAATAAAAAACTATATGTACTGGCATCATTTTGTTGTTTAATTCTAATGACAACGCATTTACTTTTTAAACTAATGCTTGAAGTGGGATATAACTGCAGTTCCTTTTTCTAGCAAGTAGGCATGCTTCGTTGTCACTAGATAAAAAACCGTTGCAATTCGTTTTCTTTTTTAGTGAGATTTATAAGTTCTACAATAACTCTCTACTCTTACATTTCATATATTTCATAAGGCATTTTCTTATAGTCAAATTTATAATATAATAACTACCATATCTTGTAACAATAATTCATAGAGAATTAAACATGTTCGGAAGACAATCATAACATTAAATTCATACACCCTAAGGCTCTGTCAAAAGTTAAAGATATTCTTATATCTGGAACACCATACATAAAATAATAAACGTTATTAACAAAGAAAAATAAACTATCATATCACATGCTTAGCAAATGTATAAGAAAATGCATAATTGCAAAACTGGAATCGGCCGGCCATAACAGCATTTTGCGTTGTATTTTGTGACAAACATAGCATCATTTATAATATAATTCTATAAAATAAAAATGCAAAAACTACAACAGTAATACCTAAAATCACTTGATCCTTTTCGATTCTTCCTCTTTCGCCACCGCCTCAAAGGCAGCCATCAGATTTCTTCTACATTTGCTCTCATCTATATAGTGTAAAGACCAAATTATGTACTCTCCTACATTCAATGGGTCCTCGGAGTAACTAATTTGTACTTTACACTTCCGTTCCCATTTCATAGAGTCTGTGCTGCGTTTATTTCTAGTCCTTGTGAATTCAACGTACCCGTTACACTCAACTGCAAGTTTTGGCAGTTGAGCATTCAAAGCTTCATGCGAAGCAGTGTTATTACTTGTAGAAGGTCGGCAGTCTCCCTGGCCAAGCTCATTAGTCGGCGGTGTGACTGCTATACATTTCTGTTTAGGCCTCCTATCTGCAACGCCATCACCTTTGCTATTGATTTCAGAGTCATCTGCATGGACTCGTTTTAAACTGTTATGTTTATCATCATGTAGAGATTCAATGTGTCTGCTCTTTAGCCTTTTTCTTTCGGTAGTATTGATGTCATCAGGCTGGCAACCCTCGGCCCACTCTGGACTGTTACAGTTGGATCTGAGCAACCGTTTTCTGGCTGATGGCTTGGAATTTATTAACTCGGGTGAATGAAGTGGACTAGCAAGAACCGTTTCTTCCTTTCTGTAAGGTAAATAAGAATCTTATTAGAACAAAATATTTTTGTGTCTAATGTTTATGTACCTAAAGAGATTGGTGAACTTATGTGACAGAGTAGGGATTAATTTATGAAGTAGGAATATTTTGAAAGAAAACTTAATATAATTTGCTGAATAATTAAATTTATTGAAAGACATCATTAAAATACAAACCTTTTAATTCTCTCATGCCGTAACAGTACTTTATCAATGCTTTCAATAGTTGTGAAGTCATGTTGGGAACATTGCATGTCGAATCTCAGAAAAGATTGCACTTTCTTTCTGGTCTTAATCGTACGGCCAAACCACTCCAGGATGGCATCATCGGAGAGATATAATCCAAAGTTCTGCCGTTCATGGTCAATCATGCGTTTGTACCATGCAATGAATGTGCGAGCTTGCTGACGTTCTGTAAACTTGTTGGTGGCATTATTATTGTCTTCTTTGTAAGTCTTTAAGTTGTATGTTTTGGTTAGATTGCTTTGCTTGCGAGGCGTAGCTGGAGAGTTTGACATTGTTCAAATTCTGTAAATAAAAAGTAACATAATGGGTATAACTAATCCCATATTCACACCAAAAATACAAAGTGGAGCCCTAACGACAATATTTTCGATGGACTGGGGGGATACAGAGATTTCTTTCGCCTTAATGATGGTCAGGGTCCAAGCGACCCCTGAGCTTGGGGGCCTCTGAGCATGGCACCGTCTAGTTCACCGGTCGCTATGCCACTGAAAATAACATGCATATTGATCCACGCTTTACTACGAGTCACGGTAATGGGTTGCTTATCAGAATTTATTGGACCGTGCAATGCCTTCAATAATTTGCATAACATTTCTAAGGCCCAATAAGAATTAACGGTTTAGAAAATTATGGTTCTACTTGCATTTTTCAGAGAGTATTTCGAACACTTCTTGTAAACTTTTTGCCTGATGTGCGAGATTCAACCGCTGGTTCTGAAGGCGACTTTTACTCTCTTCAATATACGCAGTGATTGATAAATTAGTTTCCGCCAATTCTTTGTGAAACTGCGTAATGTTCTGGTGGTTCTCCACTATTTTCTCTGAAACAAAATAAACCATTGTCAATCGGTTGTCATGGTAAAGTAAAACAGTTGAATTTCATCAAACAAAAACTTTAGTGACATAACCTACTTAAACAATTTGTAACTTGCAGAGCCAAATGATCCCGGCTCAAATCTTCAGATGTTGTCGAATACATCTTATGGTCGCAGTTTTGAATATTAACATTCGCTGATTAATTCACTAAATACAATAGTTATTTCACGAAAACAAAAAAGTCTTTAGCGTCTTCTACAAAATGGCATCCATAGAGCACTTTTCAGTTTTTTTTTATCATAAAGTAAAAGATTCGTTACTGAGTAATTTATAGTGCAGTCAGTTACAATTTAACTTTATTTTATAGAAGTAAATGATAAAATAATTAATTCAATGACGCACAAAGCAACAGGAATATTAGAACACTTTATATTGTTGACATTACCCTAGTATAATAAGCGACACGTATATTTTGATGTATACGGAACAAACAATAAAACACCTAAAGTCTACAAATAATGTTGTCTATGACTGTACAAAAGTGATACCAACCTATAAAAAAACTACTGTTTCAGAAGTTTCTTTTTTGACAGAATTAAATAATCTTTTTTTCTCAGCTTTAGGTGTGCCATGTTGACATGTTTTTTTTTTTATTTTGACATTCATCATATTGATTTTGTTATTCAGTGCGGAAGGGCGCAACAATATTTGTAATTTTATTATTTTATACTTCTTACAAGTTATTAGTACCTCTACCTTTCTATGCCTTAGGAAGTCTAAAAAACGTATGTAAAAAATATCAAGGCAATTTTTTAATTTAATAAAAACTACTACATCAAATAATCTTCTTTTAGTTCGGTAATTGAATAGTAAAATTGACCAATAAGTATACTTACTTTTAAGTTTATTGACAAGATGAGTCAATTTTTGCAGGTTTGATTTCGAGAGGTATATAATTATGTATTTTTATTGGCCTGTAATACAGTCCGTTCTTATAAATTTCAAGTTTTTGTGTAGGATTTTAGTAGAGGCATTTTAAAGTTTGGTGTCGTCGGGAATTTTAGCTAAGTTTAAAATGATGTTGGCTTTTTCAAACAAAAGTGGCACCGAACCTGGACCGCACAGCAATAGGGAATATGCATGATATTTTTTATTTACTTAAATAAAACCTCATTCATGAAAAAAACAGTAGGAAAAAAATATTTTTCGAATAACTATACAAATAACCAAGATATAACACAACAAAGATTTATCTCTATCTCTTTCGCGCAAAACAGAATATAGTATGGAGATTGTATGGCGGCCGTGTACTATGACGTCATAGTCCATATCGGATCTCTCTCTTCAATCGCTGTCTGATTAGTGCTTTAAAATGTTTATATCTTCCGTATTTCTCGGTCGATTTCAATTTTATTTTGACTGTATGTCATCTTTTTTACAGTATTTTAAAATTTTGTTAAGAAATCTGTTAAAAAAAATTCATGCATATTCCCTATTCTTTGCAGCTACTACCGTGGTGCCCCCTGCTAGACAACAAACGAGGCTCTGGCGACCGGGCAAATGGCGGTATAACCATACACCTGGCTGGTTGACCAGCTGGAAGAGGCTACAGCGGCCTGAAGGCAGAAATAGCCTCCAAAATGTCTGGTGCAGAAAGCAAGGGGAAACTACTGCACTATTTTCCCAAGAAAACCACATTATGCAAAGTTCCCAAAAGAGATGTTTGATGTCATGTGATCCGACTGACCCTCGGCGCCATTGTGATTCCGGGTTGCATGGTGGGAAGTATGCTACCGGCCACTTGACTGCGGACCACCAGACAGGAAGTGGAAATATTGCTACTGGTCATGGTACAGGAAGAACGAAGGCCCCAATCTGTAAACATCTTCGCATTGGGACCTGGAATGTCAGAGGTCTCTTAAAGCCAGGAAAATTGGAAGTGATAGAGAGGGAGATGGAAAAGTGCAACATTGACATCCTGGGGCTCAGTGAAGTGCATAGACGAGGCAGCGGTCACTTTGTTACCAATAATGGCAATACTATGTATTACACTGGAGCGGAAGACCGTAGTGCTAATGGAGTGGGCTTCATCATCCCGAAGAAACTACATAGCTGTGTCAAAGGCTATGTGACTCAAAGTGACAGAGTGATAGCCATAAAACTCGATGCAAGCCCCGTACCAATCAACATCGTACAGGTATATGCACCTACCGCTCAGTCGGACGAGGAAGACTCCGACCAATTCTATGCTGATCTTGACACCCTCCTTCGAACATTACCATCTAGAGAAGTAACCATTGTGCAGGGTGATTGGAACGCGAAGGTGGGTTGCACTATAGGTGATCCGTTATTGGGCACAGTAGTTGGTGGATATGGACTGGGTGCACGAAATGACAGAGGCGAAAAATTTCTTCATTATTGCATTGAAAATCAGCTGGCTGTTATGAATACTTGGTTCGAAAACCATCCAAGGAGGTTGTACACCTGGACCTCTCCACAAGGGCATAGAAATCAGATTGATTTTATAGCAATTAAGTCCAGGTGGCGATCGTCTGTCACCAACGCCAAAACACTACCCGGTGCTGACTGCGGCACTGACCATCAATTGGTAATCGCTGATTTCAGACTTCGCCTTAAGAGTGCTCTACCGAAACCTCAAAAGGCCGTGTTGCTTCCTAAACCTGCACTAGACCACTTCCACGTAGCAGTGGACAACAGGATCAAATCACTGGAATGGGACCCTTTTGATTCCAGCGAAGCAGAATGGAATACTCTCAAGAAAGTGATATTGGATACTGCAAAGGAGAGTAGTGGTCTGTTTAAAGCAGTGACAGCGAAGGACGAGTGGATAAGCAAAGAATCTTGGGCGTTGATTGAGGAAAGGAAGATGCTGAAGTGTGGCGGTCTAGATTCCGGAAGTAAGATTGAACGCTATAACCGGTTACATGCTGAAGTACAACGATCCACGCGAAGAGACAAAGACAGGCACATCAATAACATTTGCAGTGAAATCGAGCGACATACTGTCAAGGCACAGACAAAAGATCTGTTCTTTAAGGTCAAACAACTGACAGGTACCTTCATACCAAAGAGTTGGATAATTGATGACAGTAGAGGCAACACCTTGACAGAGCTGGATAAAGTCTTGGATAGATGGAGAACCTACTGCTACGAACTCTATCGGGATGAAGAGGGCCTTGCACTGGAGAGGAGATGGGATGACCATATGAGGGAACCAGACCTACTGCTATCAGAAGTACAAGACGCCATTCGAAAACTAAAGCATAAGGCTGTGGGCCCTGATGGCGTGTCCTCTGCAATGCTTCAACATTTGGGTTGTGAAGGAACGAAGATCATCCACCAAATATGCAACAAGATCTGGAGAAGTGGCCAATGGCCAAAGGACTGGACACAGTCAGCTGTAGTGCCATTACACAAGAAAGGTTCGACAAGAAGGTGTGAAAACTACCGAAAATTGTCGCTCATGTCACACGCAAGCAAAATACTCCTGCGCATCATAAACGCACGGCTTTCAGTGTACGTAGATCACCAGATACCGAGTGAACAATCTGGCTTTGTAGCTGGAAAGGGTACTCGCGAACAAATCCTGAATGTCCGACTTCTCATTGAAAAGTGTCGAGAGTTTAAGAAACCGCTGGTATTATGCTTCATCGATTACGCCAAAGCGTTTGACTGTGTGCAGTGGAGGACGATGTTGGATGTGCTGGTTGAGATGGGCGTGCCTGATCACTTCGCTTTCCTAATACAGAATTTGTACCTTGATGGCTCTAGCTTCGTGAAATTGGAAAATCAGAGGTCGAATATTTTCCACACAGAACGGGGCGTTCGTCAGGGTTGCATTCTGTCACCCAAACTTTTCAATGTGTACGGCGAATATATCATGAGGAAAGCACTTGACGGTTGGGATGGCGGTGTTGTAGTGGGTGGTCGCTTGGTCAATAATCTGAGGTATGCAGACGACACGACAGTGGTTGCGTCGAGCGAATCCGAGATGGCATCTCTGCTGAAGATCATTGAAGCGGAGAGTTCTAAACTCGGTCTTAAGATCAATCATTCTAAAACCAAGATAATGGTGGTGGACCGAGCGCAAGTACTGCCTGTAACCGACGTTCTCAACAAGTACGAAAAAGTCAGCGAGTTTGTGTACCTCGGGTCGCTGATACCCGTGACGGTGGGTGCACCGAGGAAATACGCCGTAGATCCGGTATGGCCAAAAGTGCTATGGCTAATCTCGATAAGATCTGGAAAAACAGAGGTATTCGTCGTACAACTAAGGTTCGTCTAGTGAGAGCTCTCGTCTTCTCAATATTTCTGTACGGTGCCGAAACATGGAGCCTGAGAAGTCGCGATGTAGCGAAGATCGACGCTTTTGAGATGTGGTGTTGACGAAGATTGCTGCGCATACCTTGGACGGCCAGAAGAACAAACCAATCCATATTAAAAGAGCTCAATATCATTACACGGCTCTCCACAACATGCCATAATAGAGCCCTTAGTTTCTTCGGACACATAATGCGGTCCCCAATGCATGATCTGGAGAAACAAATAATTCTAGGCCAAATAAATGGCAGGCGTGCTCAAGGAAGAGCACCAGCAAGATGGTCTGACTCCATTAAGAAGTTGGCTGGCGGCAGCATGCAGAACGCGGTCCATACGGCCTATGACCGCTCTCTTTGGAGATCAGCAATGTGTGGTCGCGATCCTCAGCAATGAGGGAACGATGAAGAAGAAGAAGAAATAAGAATCTTATTAGAACAAAATATTTTTGTGTCTAATGTTTATTTACCTAAAGAGATTGGTGAACTTATGTGCCTTTAGTTATTTTCTTGTTAGTAGGTCAAATACAGAGTAGGGATTAATTTATGAAGTAGGAATATTTTGAAAGAAAACTTAATATAATTTGCTGAATAATTAAATTTATTGAAAGACATCATTAAAATACAAACCTTTTAATTCTCTCATGCCGTAACAGTACTTTATCAATGCTTTCAATAGTTGTGAAGTCATGTTGGGAACATTGCATGTCGAATCTCAGAAAAGATTGCACTTTCTTTCTGGTCTTAATCGTACGGCCAAACCACTCCAGGATGGCATCATCGGAGAGATATAATCCAAAGTTCTGCCGTTCATGGTCAATCATGCGTTTGTACCATGCAATGAATGTGCGAGCTTGCTGACGTTCTGTAAACTTGTTGGTGGCATTATTATTGTCTTCTTTGTAAGTCTTTAAGTTGTATGTTTTGGTTAGATTGCTTTGCTTGCGAGGCGTAGCTGGAGAGTTTGACATTGTTCAAATTCTGTAAATAAAAAGTAACATAATGGGTATAACTAATCCCATATTTACACCAAAAATACAAAGTGGAGCCCTAACGACAATATTTTCGATGGACTTGGGGGATACAGAGATTTCTTTCGCCTTAATGATGGTCAGGGTCCAAGCGACCCCTGAGCTTGGGGGCCTCTGAGCATGGCACCGTCTAGTTCACCGGTCGCTATGCCACTGAAAATAACATGCATATTGATCCACGCTTTACTACGAGTCACGGTAATGGGTTGCTTATCAGAATTTATTGGACCGTGCAATGCCTTCAATAATTTGCATAACATTTCTAAGGCCCAATAAGAATTAACGGTTTAGAAAATTATGGTTCTACTTGCATTTTTCAGAGAGTATTTCGACCACTTCTTGTAAACTTTTTGCCTGATGTGCGAGATTCAACCGCTGGTTCTGAAGGCGACTTTTACTCTCTTCAATATACGCAGTGATTGATAAATTAGTTTCCGCCAATTCTTTGTGAAACTGCGTAATGTTCTGGTGGTTCTCCACTATTTTCTCTGAAACAAAATAAACCATTGTCAATCGGTTGTCATGGTAAAGTAAAACAGTTGAATTTCATCAAACAAAAACTTTAGTGACATAACCTACTTAAACAATTTGTAACTTGCAGAGCCAAATGATCCCGGCTCAAATCTTCAGATGTTGTCGAATACATCTTATGGTCGCAGTTTTGAATATTAACATTCGCTGATTAATTCACTAAATAGGGGCAAGTGCTGTACGTGTGGACGGTTTTACCTGTGGACACTACTCATACAGAGAAAACGAATAACCATAGTCAAATACCAATCACTTATTTGAAAAGTATTTTTTTCATATGGCAACACTAGCTAATCGCCATCTTTACTGATTACAGAAACTGTGTGTTTTGAGGCTGCCGAAAGTTTTTGTGACAAAAAGTAATTTTTTACCTTCTTTTAAAGCATGTTTTATGTAAAATCTCTAAATGTTGCGGGTGTCTTTGCAATGGCATATTAATTTATATGATGTAAACGTTATTTCTACAAGATTTCGTTAATCGTAGGTAGCATTTATAGTGACCGGTATGAATTCAAAATAAAAACCGCCGAAATTGTACCTGTGGATACCTCCGTGAATGTACCTGTGGACTGTCCATAGGTACAGTTATACTGAATGTTCCTGTGGACAGTAAAATTAATATACAATATTTTTGTTTGTTTTAGTGCCTCGTAGTAAAGCTGGGAAAAATAGAGACAAGATATGCCTAGACACTCTGACTGCAGCTGTTTGGGAAGTAGAAAATGGAAGTTCAGTAAGGAAAGCCGCAGAGAAGTTTAAAATCCCAAAATCGACAATCTTTAAAAACATAAAATTAAATCACTGTCAAAATATTGGTGAAGAAGGCTTAGAACTCCTAAAAAATGATGTCAGGAGGATATTTAGCGATACTGAGGAGCAACAGATATATGATTACTTAAAAAAGCAGCATTACTACACACAGCATATTCTTCTGCTGACAATGGAGGCATTTTAAAATCCCATAATTATACTTGAGATTTTGCTAAGAATATTAGATTTCAAGAAGAAAAAAAGTAACTGTGATATGCAGAGCAACATATAATTACATGTTGTTTAATTGTATGTTGTTAATTACGTTATTCTAGAAGTTTATTCTGTTTAAAAGTATGTTGTTGATTAATGTCCGTAGGTACGTTACCGTCCATAGGTACGTTTTTGGAGTCCATAGGTACAGACAGTAGATGTACCTATGGACAAAATGAGTGTTTTTTTTAAAATGCTTCTATCCGCCATCTGCGGATAGCTAGCGTAGAAAACATATGTGGACTTTGAAGATTGTTTAATTGTGATTAAAACAAAATAAAGAATTCATTTATAATACGCGTAGTTTTTGTCTAACAACTGATTAAAAGTCAAATTCTGGAAAGTGTCCACAGGTTGAGCACTTGCCCCTACAATAGTTATTTCACGAAAACAAAAAAGTCTTTAGCGTCTTCTACAAAATGGCATCCATAGAGCACTTTTCAGTTTTTTTTATCATAAAGTAAAAGATTCGTTACTGAGTAATTTATAGTGCAGTCAGTTACAATTTAACTTTATTTTATAGAAGTAAATGATAAAATAATTAATTCAATGACGCACAAAGCAACAGGAATATTAGAACACTTTATATTGTTGACATTACCCTAGTATAATAAGCGACACGTATATCGTCGACCGTAGGCTGAATTAGCGTAAGGGACATAGTTTTGCCTGTCCCTTACCGTAATTCAGCCTACGGTCGACGATATTTTGATGTATACGGAACAAACAATAAAACACCTAAAGTCTACAAATAATGTTGTCTATGACTGTACAAAAGTGATACCAACCTATAAAAAAACTACTGTTTCAGAAGTTTCTTTTTTGACAGAATTAAATAATCTTTTTTTCTCAGCTTTAGGTGTGCCATGTTGACATGTTTTTTTTTTATTTTGACATTCATCATATTGATTTTGTTATTCAGTGCGGAAGGGCGCAACAATATTTGTAATTTTATTATTTTATACTTCTTACAAGTTATTAGTACCTCTACCTTTCTATGCCTTAGGAAGTCTAAAAAACGTATGTAAAAAATATCAAGGCAATTTTTTAATTTAATAAAAACTACTACATCAAATAATCTTCTTTTAGTTCGGTAATTGAATAGTAAAATTGACCAATAAGTATACTTACTTTTAAGTTTATTGACAAGATGAGTCAATTTTTGCAGGTTTGATTTCGAGAGGTATATAATTATGTATTTTTATTGGCCTGTAATACAGTCCGTTCTTATAAATTTCAAGTTTTTGTGTAGGATTTTAGTAGAGGCATTTTAAAGTTTGGTGTCGTCGGGAATTTTAGCTAAGTTTAAAATGATGTTGGCTTTTTCAAACAAAAGTGGCACCGCACAGCAATAGGGAATATGCATGATATTTTTTATTTACTTAAATAAAACCTCATTCATGTAAAAAACAGTAGGAAAAAAATATTTTTCGAATAACTATACAAATAACCAAGATATAACACAACAAAGATTTATCTCTATCTCTTTCGCGCAAAACAGAATATAGTATGGAGATTGTATGGCGGCCGTGTACTATGACGTCATAGTCCATATCGGATCTCTCTCTTCAATCGCTGTCTGATTAGTGCTTTAAAATGTTTATATCTTCCGTATTTCTCGGTCGATTTCAATTTTATTTTGACCGTATGTCATCTTTTTTACAGTATTTTAAAATTTTGTTAAGAAATCTGTTAAAAAAAATTCATGCATATTCCCTATTCTTTGCAGTTTGATGCATAATTTCCTCGTTGACTTCAAGATATCGCTTGTTCTTGCTATCGATTTAGTTCATTAACAAATATAAGTTTATAACATATAAATAAATATAAATAACGAATCTACTGAATATTCATAAGTCCTACAATGAAATAAAGCGATAAAAATGTATAAATATTTTTTATATAAACTGTCAATCTTGCCTATTGCCCCAAAATTATACGACTTGTGCGGATTTGCTGCATTAGTAGGGTATCCCAAAACGCGAAGCCAACCATAGACGAGATTTTAATTACGTGAGCGAACATTGGATAGTGGAACGGCCGCGCTTATTTGGGAGTGGTAATGCGCCGAACCAATCTACTGCGTTCCCGTGATCATTGACTTCGGCCATTGGTCTATCCTTTGTCAACCAATCATTGAAAAACCAGTGAGAAGACCCAATGTAAGTTTACAAATTTGACTGAATAATACTTTGGAAATGGACGTGCGATATTGGAATTATTTGAAAACTTTCATTTTAGACTGGAAAATGTGTTACATGTCTGAAGAAATAACTTGAAATCGGCCATTTTGATTACGTTGCCTTCGTTCTCGATTCTTGCGATTGACGTGAACATCTTGTGACGAAGTAGTTTTTGTATTCCACGTAAGGCATATCATAATCATAGTTCTCAAGAAATTACACCTTTTTATCTAGAATTTCTATACTTTGTCCAATTTAGACCTAACTTAAAAACCCAGTTTGGTAATTCAATGTACCTTGTTCGTACACAGAATATATCGCACCCGCCCGACACGAATCGTATAAGTACACTAATTAATCAAAAACCTTGGATCAAAATAATTAAACTTATCTTTGAGGTACAAATATGTTAAAATAGTTGCCGGTAGTTTTGTTTATATTGTGGCTTTAGATTAATATTGTATCTACAACACACTTTGTTCTTTATGATTTTAAAGAAAGTTAAACTAAACTACCCCTATTAATTAAACTATCTTTTCTAGATATAGCACTGTGCTAGGCTTATTGATGATTAAGAGCCTCTTGCAATTAACCTAATATATTTTCTTTTTGCCTTTTTTTTTGGTTGGTCTGTGTCCCGTTTGGTCAAAAATTGGCCACTTTGGGTGAAAGGAGAGGGGCGCAATTACTTTTTGCCTATCAAAATTCATACAATATAAAACCCTGTCCATTAGAATTTTTTTGCTCTCTGTTACCTACCTCTGTTCCCACCAATATGGCTTATTTATCAAGTAATAATCCACAAAATTGTAGTGAGCCATGGAGCACGCCCAGATCCAGAGCTCGGATGGCACACAGGTGATGACCATCAACGGGCAACAACTGCAGGTGTTGCAGATGAACAATACAGGGCCGCACATGATCCAGGGGCCCAACGGACAGCAGATTGTGGTGCATGCTATACCTACCACAGCACCAACCATTCAGGTACTTTCTTATAATTAAATATAGAAAAAAGTTGTGCCTACTCTTCTCCAATGCTTCAAGTCTTGTTTTAAATGCCTATTGATTTGTACAGTCAAGGGCACCAATATGTATACACCACAAAGTTTCAAAAATATGTATACAGGTCTTATAATTATGGCAGTAAGGTTTATGTATACATATTTTGGAACTTTGTATGAATATCTATCTTTGCCCTTGACTGTACTCAAATTCAAACTCATTTTATGCCTTGAAATGCTAAGACAAAGTTTGCGACCATGCTTTATAGAATCTCATCAGTCATGTCATACCTATCACTCTTTATTTATGAATTTCAGTCTGTCATCCAGTATTGACTGTGATGCGTGACTGTTGCATGACAAATACTAGCTATGCCTTCATTATGAACATATTGCGGATTAGCAAAGCAATATTTTTGTTTTAATTAATATGGATTTCCGGAAAGTAACGCCTGATTCAATAAATTTATTAAATACCTATAGTGCAAAAGTGCTCTATTATGAATAAGTAGGTACTGACTAGTAAAGTTGTGGCCTTTTGTGCTAGTCCTTCAATGATTCATGTTTTATTTAACTTTCAATGTGTGGGTTAAATCTTGCAACTGAAATTTAACACATTTACAAAATGGACCCCATAATTGGGTTCTTGGCACTGAATGTTTAAGCAGTTTTCCTTAAACAATTAAGGTAACAATGCGATATTATTATGACATTGGGCTGATCTGTTCATAGAGCATGAAGGTGCCCATAGGATCATCCAAACTTACATAACACTATGTAAGTTTGGTTTTCATGGTCGAAACAGAAACCGAATTTCGGCTTTGATCTCAGTTTCGGCCGAAATCGAAACTTCCATATAAAGTTGCGGGAAGAAAAAAAATGTCAATCATAATCAGTCAGTTTTCATTTTTGATTAACATACCTATTAATTATTTAGTCTGATATTTGAATTAATCATTAATATGACATTATTATAACTTATTTCAAATAAATTATCAGTAAATTTTATTAGAAGAGAAAAATTGAAAAATTATATGTCTCGGGCAGGATTCGAACCTGCATCTCCTCGGCTATCCGGGCCAGCAGGCGCCTTAACCAACTAGGCTAAACTCTGTCCAAGTCATCGAATCTTTCAACCAGTCCCTTCATTTGTGACGTCATTCTGGGTGACGTATGTAGCACCATCTACCATTGAGTCCTTACAACCCATATGTATGGCACTGTGGTCCCAACTCGTATTGAGAAATCCACAGTAACGGTGTACTACACTCCAAACATGATTTTTTATTAATTTTTCAATTTTTCTCTTCTAATAAAATTTAGAATTCGTTGGCAGTCGTTAATGCTTTAATAAAAAATTATCAGTGTTTTTTGAAATAAAGACTGTCCGATCGTAACGCGAAACCGATCAAATTCAGTTTCGGTTTCAGCCGTAGTTTCGGCTGGATGGCAGTCGAAACAGAGACATTAAAATGTAATTGATAAGAAAAATTAGATAAATACATACTGTTCTTCAAATTATTTATAGTGGCCAAATGAAAATTCTACTGATAATTATAAAAATTATCAATATAGGTAACTAAAATTTAAATACAGAAATGAATAACTTCCTTTATATAGTGATTTGTAATTGTGTATAAGTGTAACATTTTTCCATTTCATCTGTTCACGCATACATAGCTTGGAACTCCCCAAATCCAGGTAGTAGTATTGTATAAGTTTCCCTGCTTGGACCCTTCTACAGTTCCGGCCAAAAATATTATATATACCTAACCTTTACGTTTTTAAAGCAAAACTTTCAGGTAGTGGGTAGTATGTAGACTCCTTGGACGACCGATGAGAAAACCTGGTCACATATAACGAATGTTTCTAGGTCTTCTATAATTTTTGAACAAAATATAATGTGGTAAACGGTATTCTTTTGTTCGTAACACATAGGTGATATATTTTTGGCCGATACTGTAATATTTATCAAATGAAAAAATTGTACATTACACAACTAGGGTGGTAATACAAAGAAAAGCCGAGATCGCAGATTTTAGCGACCCGACCTGCAAGCGAGGGACGTAAATATGCGATAGAGGGCTTTCTGTATTACCTCCCGTTTTGTGTACATCATTTTATATCTACACTTGGCCAGAAAGCGGCTTTTTTCGTACGCGTAGCGTACGGTAAAAGCCACTTTATGGCCAGGTGTGGCATAAAAGACTATGTGACTACCTAATACTTAAATTAATGATTGAAAAACCTTACAGTATAACTATGTAGTTTTTTTATTGTCTTGTTTGGTATTTACATCATAAGATGAATTGTAATGAAAATTGTAGTCAGCTATTTTTTGGTTAAATAATTTACAAATATTCACCTCAGACAATTTTTTATTTTTACAGTAAATGTTGAATCTTTTTTTATACTTGACTTTTCTACTATACTTACTTGACTTATAAAATAAAGAAGGTGTACTTACCTATTGTTCATTTGTGTTTACAGATGGCGACACCTAGTGGACAACAATTACAGCAATTACAAGTTTTACCCCTATCAAGTCTTCAAGGTAAGAACCTAATGCTGATTATTCAGTTGTAAAAGTAAATTAGGACATTAGACATAATAATTATGTAATTTTAATTTGGAAAATAAATACTTCTAATTATTAAGAACTAGCTGTCTCGGCGAACTTCGTTTCGCCTCAGAATTTTAATTTTTCAGCTTTTTTTTGTTTTTGTTTTAATGGTGGATCTGCTATTAATCGGCGCTAGAGGCGACTGTGTAGCTCTTGCATATTACGCCTTTTGAGGCGCTTTTGGTAGGCCAGTAAGGTTAGTTGGCGGGCCAGAGGATTTGGATGGTGACTTAGGCGTGCTTGATACTTTCCCGACACTCTGCGTATTTTAAAAGTTTAGTAATTTTTCAGATGTTTTAATAGTTATTCTGTTATTCAGGGCAGAGAGAGACAAACCCAAAAAATAAAAGATCATAAAAATCGGTCCACTCGTTCTCGAGTTAACTAACCCCACTTTGTTTTGTGTATATAGATTAGAAGTACTTATTTATTTTCCAAATATCTTGAAAATGCGCATCAAGGGCAATACTTTCATAGCAATTTAAAGGCTTGATGATGCCTTTTATCCCTCATCAGGGACATAGGGCTCTCAGAAGGGATTACCACTTGTCACGATGCTGCGCAACCTCCTCCAGCTCCTCCCATCCAAGGCCAGTTGTTGCAGCCTCTTCTACTCTACAGCCTCCAGGTGGTACGAGGGTCCGGGTTTTCTTTTCCTAGGAACTTTCCACATCAACCCTTGCTTCGACAGCGACAGGGTTTTACCCTTGAATCGTAGACATATCATTTCATCAAAAGTAAATTTTCTGTGCAACCATATTTTTCTAGAAATTAATATAAAACAAACCTAACCTAACCTAATGGTATTTACAGGATGACTCTTTAAAAAATCCTGAAGGTTGACGGTTAAAGAGAAAAAAGTTGACGAAATGAAACAGTCGACGAAACAACAGGCACTGCAGCGACAGTCTTAGAGAGCAGATTTCAAGTTTGCTTCTGTTACTGAGAAGTAGGGATGTAACGATACATAATTTTGCCGATACGATACCGATACCGATATTTGTAGTAAATTATCGGCGATACCGATACCGATATCTTAGCTAACTAATGAAGTATGAACTTCAGATTTATTATTTGTATGTCCTTATTATACCTAAAACTTGGCTATATTTAACAGAGAGTCAACCTTGAAGGTCTAAAGTAAAAATAAATAAATCAATGCAATACTTTTTTTTTTATTATGAACCAAATATATAATTAACATAGTAATTATTATTGCACAAGTTAATAGACCAGTATATAAATTAAGTCAGTAATTCAAAATTACTTTTGCAGATTTTTTTTCATACAACAAATTCTTTTCGCGCTCTTCAAATATCGGTTGTATATTATCGGCGATACCGATATATCGGTATCGTTACATCCCTACTGAGAAGTAAACTAAAGATTATATAAGTACAGGTACATATGTATAATTACAGGCACAAGCAACAGTATCCAACCTATGCAACTGGTCCAGACGGCTGATGGTCAGACTTTCATCTACCAGCCGACTGCCAGCGCTCCCCAGCAAACCATAGATCAGCATCAGATCATACACCAACCTGCCGGTAAGGAGCTCTCTATACATTCATATCATGCGTTCTGCAGTATTTATAGCATGCATAATTGCATAAGCAACATTATCAATCAACCTTCCAGTATGGTTTCTGAACATTAATATATTGACCAGTCATAAGCAACAACCATCTATTGGGGCATTCTAAAATAATGTCGGCTACGTGACGCCATTTTTTTCATACTTCCAACAAAGTTAGGAAGTACATTTTTGGTATGTCAATATTTTATAACTTGGTTTCTGAATTGATAATGTCACTTAGGACTTTCTATTTGTTTTTAAGGTAGCTGCCATAGCCGTCACGTCGCCGACAAAGTTGACGTTTTCGTGGAATGCCCCTATTTATCCAACCTATACAGGGTAGCCCATTTCGATCGGTCAGTATGGGAAAGTCTGAAACTATAAGACATACGAAGATCTGTTCTTAGGAACCATGTCATCGATTTTAGGGACAAGAAAAACTGCATACATAGATTTGATTTTATTTTACTTTAACCGGGAATCGAACCCGGTCGAATTAGAGGGTGAGGCGTTAAAAAAATGAAACTTTTTTTTTGCCATACATTCGTAGTCACACCCTAAGTCGGGTCAAGGACCATTAAAACAAGAGGACTGTCATTCTCCATACAAAAAGCTGTTCCCCGAATTTACAACGCCATCTATGTATACGCTTGGTAAAAGAATTATATTATTTACAATTATTCAACTTTGCAAACGTGACACAGTATTTAAATGTTAGAATTTATTTAGTATTAGCTGTTTACGAACTAATTGTTACTGTACTATGTTTCTTTGTTCAATTATAACATCGTTAAATGTTTAGTTTTTTAGCGCCATCTAGTTTTTGCCCGGAAATCCCCTAGCGGTCGGGTTACGATCCAAAGTATGGAGAATGACAGTCCTCTTGTTTTAATGGTCCTTGGTCGGGTATTCTTAAGTAAAAATGCGGTAATTATTTTTCAGTAATAAATCTAAATGGCAACCTGGTGCAAGTGGCGGGCGTCGGCAACGCGGTGCAGCAGCAACAGATCGTCAACCAGCCTAACATTGTTATGGTAAGGATATTTTGCAGTTTTTAACGTTTTTCATCTTGCTACTTCTAACGTATGCGGAATGAAATTTGGACAAAGTTTGTAACACTTTTAAAGAAAAGTTTGTGGTATACACAATAAATTTATATATTTATTTAAACAATTAACTATTAAAATTTAATGTAGAAAGAAATTTGGACCCATGCGAGCTGCTTTGCGACAGTTGGCTGGTACTTTATCCATGGCTGCGGTGTAAGTCGATGTTGGCATTTTCTTCAACTCTAATTTTATTTTTCGAGTTAATGCTTGTATAGTTTTGGGCCGGAAATTATTTGCATATACTCGCCTCTTTAGATTGGCCCAGAAATCTTCGATCGGGCGAAGTTGTGGTACATTAGGTGGATTTGAATCCTTCGGTACATATGGGATTCCTAACTCCTCCATTTTGGCCAACGTTTTTTTCGAGTAATGGCTGGATGCTAAATCTGGCCAAAATACAACATTCTGTCCTCTATGATGTGTTCTCATAAAATCACGCACAACTGGCAAACAACCATCCATATATCGGTCAGCATTGACTGCTAAACCTGACTCAAAAAATACCGGCTTCGACATACCACGAGGGCTAATTGCAAGCCATAGTAAAACTTTTTTTGGGAATTTTGTGTGCTCCACATATTTAACTGATTCTTCAGTTTGAATATTGGCGTTTTCAAAATAAAAGTTACCCTGCCACTCATTACCGTCTAGGGTGAAATATGATTCATCATCCATAATACACTCTACTTCGTTTTTTGCGTAGAAAATGCTTTTTACCAAAGTTGCAAGTCTCTTCTTCTGGGTAAGTTTTTGGTTTTCGGACACGGTGGGTTTAACTTTTCTTGTTCGTTTCGTAATCCCCATGCCTTGAAGATGCTTTTTTACCGTTTTGCCGTCACATTTGAATATTTTTCCGAGTTGCCTGTACGATTTAGCTACACGACCCGCCGTAATTTTCTTTAATTGGCTTTTCTTCGATGATTGACTTAAAGTACTTACTTTGCCGGAACCGAGATTTCTAGTAGTACTATTTCGTAAGGAATAGGACGACAAAATATTATAAATAGTACTCCGGCTCTCCCCCATGTGAGTGAAATGCTTCACGATACTTGACTTCGTCCAGTCCGGGTGAGAGTCCCGAAAAATACACACGCTTTCTCGACGCCTCTCTTCGCTATTTGCCATAATAATTATTACACAAAAGCTAGTATCCCGAAATTTGTGCAATATTTTGACAGATAACAGAGCAAACAATTCATATTTTTAAATTTCAAATTTCGAATGCTTTACTTTTAAAACACCGAATGCAAACTTTGTCCAAATTTCATTCCGCATACGTTATTGGGCAAATACACAGAGGAGACCGAGTTTTTCGAAATACTATCAAACGATCATGATATGCATGCAGATTGTCATGGTAAGGATATTGTGCAGTGGTTTGTAACATTTTCCATCTTGCTACGTCTACTGGGCAAATTAATTAGACAAGAAAGTTTTCCCAAATACTATCCAATGGTCCAACAGCGAATGAAAGTTTGAAAAAGTCGGAAGTTCACATCGGACGTAGTCGCGGGGTAGCATCTAATAAATGGACGTAGTTATGCAATAACGTTCCAACCCACAAATCAAAGTATCAATCAACCTTCTGTCTTTAAAAACAAAGTCCATAATCCAACAAATTTTGCATGTGGAATGGAACGTTATTGCATAACTACGTCCAAATGAAAAGAAGAAGGCCTTAGGGCGCAGAGGACAGCATTCTTGTGTTTCTCTTTCACAACTTGTGATGAACACGAATATTTGTTCCTGAGTCATGGACATTTTCTATCTATTTATGTATGTATTTACTTATCTTTTTTTCATGTTATTTTACATGACAATAATAAATAACAACAACAATATAAAATCCTAAGTACTAACCTAATATTAACCTAACCTAATTCCAATATATGGGCTCGCCTAGGCCGACGCCCTGCGGGAGGGTGCCCATAAGGCTGGCTATGTTCCCTCGTTTACTTATCTAAGTATGTATATCGTCGTCTAGTACTCATGGTACAAAGATAAACATTGCTAAGGACTAGGTTGATTTATGTAAGATTGTCCCTCAATATTTATTTATTTACAATTTTCGACCAGTTTTCATGCATATGGCGTTGAACTCTGGCGACCTGGGCGATGCGTACGAACCCTTTTTTATGCTGAGGGGCTTAGCCAGCGATCAGAAGGAGCCCGCGTTATGCGATAGACAGAGACGATCGGATCCGGTGCGTTCCGTCCGGTGGTCAGACCCGAACTTCAATTGTGTTAGAGAGAGTCTTCTGAACGTATTACTATAGTATAGTTATGTCAAGGACCATTAAAACAAGAGGACTGTCATTCTCTATCTCTATACTTTGGATCGTACCCCGACCGCAAGGGGATATCCAGGCAAAAACTAGATGGCGCTAAAAAACGAAACATTTAACGATGTTATAATTGAACAAAGCAACATAGTACAGTAACAATTAGTTCGTAAACAGCTAATAATAAATAAATTCTAACATTTAAATACTGTGTCACGCTTGCAAAGTTGAATAATTGTAAATAATATAATTCTTATACCAAGCTTATACATAGATGGCGTTGAAATATCGGGGAACAGCTTTTTGTATGGAGAATGACAGTCCTCTTGTTTTAATGGTCCTTGCTATTACTTATTCTGTGGTTTCGTGTGTTAGACTAGATAAATAGCTTTAACACTTATTCTGTGATTTCGTCCCTTAGTAAAATAAAGGGCTCTGACTTAACTACAACTCTACAAATGTTACCAGATGGTGAACAACAACAATAACGCAGCCAGTACATCCTCGGCCCCGTCGGAGGGGGCCTCTGCGGCTTCCGACGAGGAGCCCCTGCTCTACGTCAACGCGCGCCAGTACAAGCGGATACTGAAGCGCCGGGCCGCTCGGGCCAAGCTGCACGAACAGGGCAAGATACCTAAAGAGAGACCTGTGAGTACTGACTAAACTAGGGGTCTCTAAACTTTTTTGCCAGAGGGCCATACATTGCGCGAGCCACATGACATGGTCGACTTGAAGTTACGTATAATCGGGGGGGGGGGGGGGGGGGGCATTGCTCTACGTCAGTGGTTCCGAACCTGGGGGTAATTACCCCTTTAGGGATAAAATTAGGGGTAATACTCATATTAAGTCGTTTTTCTTTGAGTACTTTCATATACTTGTCTGTATTAGCAATTTTTTGGAGGGGTACATTGTCAAAACGACCAAATCATCATAAGGTCCAGATCTCTAAAGGACCACCTCTCTAGAAAGCCCATAACTCCGAATGACTAGGTAGCAAAACGACTACTTCTTGAGAAGACCACATCGTTAATAGTCCACATATCACAAAGACAAGGGAGCAAAACGACTAGTTCGTGAAAATACTATTTCGTTAATAGACAACATCTCAATAAGACGAGGTAGCAAAACGACTAACTGAATTTGTGTCAGTGCAAGTACAGTTTATTGCATATTTTTTATTCATAACATAAAAACGCAGAAAAACAGTAAAATTAAATAGACTTTATTTATTAATTTATATAAACTTACAGGTAAATTAAATTATACCTATATATTCTTAATTTAACGTAGATGGGTAACCGTTATGACCCAAATAATAACTAATATGCAAACAAAAATTAAACTTAACACAAAGTTTTACGTTGGTTTATCATTTAGAACTTTTTAATCATATTATATAGAGGAAATCTGTTAGTTAAAGGTATATTATAAAATTTAAAAAACTATTAAAAATAAATAAATAGTTAGGTACATTACAATATGTAATGTAACAGGCATGAGGTTTAATTCAACAATGTCCAAAATGACCACTATTTTGTCTATTATTTAATAGTATTTTTGCGAACCAGTCGTTTTGCTCCCTGGTCTTTGTGATATGTGGACTATTAACGATGTGGTATTCTCAAGAAGTTGTCGTTTTGCTGGTGGTCCTTTAGAGATCTGGACCTTATGATAGTTTGGTCGTTTTGACAATGTAGTCGTTATGATCCCAACCCCAAGCGGATACTGAAGCGCCGGCCTGCTCGGGCCAAGCTGCACGAACAGGGCAAAATACCTAAAGAGAGACCTGTGAGTATAGGGTATTTGCCTGTAGTCAATATAAATTACTACACGCTAGCCATTAAATCAGCCTTCGAAAATATGCTAAAACGAACTAAACATCACCTATTTAGCGTTATAAACGATTTTTAAAAGATCAAAAACTATAAATATGATGATAATTTATACATATATAGATACAGGAAATCAAAGTACACAGAACATTTGAATGGCACTCGCCTGTGTACAGACCGAGAATCGAACCCGGTACCTCTGGATTTCCGGCCCAGTGACTCAACCATTCGTCACTCGTTGAGTCACTGGGCCGGAAATCCAGAGGTACCGGGTTCGATTCTCGGTCTGTACACAGGCGAGTGGCATTTAATTTTTCTGTGTACTTTGATTTCCTGTATCATGTAACAATAAAATGTGGTGTAAAATTTCCCGCATTAAAAACCAATGAAGAAGACAAAAAATGTTTCTTTCATATAAAGATAATTTATGTTTGAGTAAAATGACGTCATTTCACTTTTATTCCATACAAACTTCATACTATCTGAGCGTTTTGACACATCATAAAAAGACGGGTCACACGGTGCCGAGCGCTGCGCACGAAACGCTCGTTTCGAGTCTTAGATTGTCCCACAATAGTAAATTACACAACTAGGGAGAACTCAGGGTGGTCTGGCTAGCGACCTGGTTCGACCCCAGGGAACGCCACGGCCAACCACCCGGTCCGACAATCGCTACGCCCGGGTATGGGTTGCGAGTTTGTCAGTTTAAAAAAAAAAAACAACTAGGGAGGTAAAACAAAGAAAGCCCTCCATCGCATATTTACGTCGCTCGCTTGCAGGTCGGGTCGCAAACATCTGCGATCACGGTCATTCTTTGTTACCTCCTGTGTTGTGTACATATTTTTATGTCCACACTTGGCTAGAAAGCGGCTTTTTCCGTACGCGTAGCGTGCGGTAAAAGCCACTTTATGGCCAGGTGTGGCATAAAATTTATTTGTTTATTAATTTTTTCAGAAATATCTACACGAGTCGAGACACAGACACGCGATGAACAGAATACGCGGCGAGGGCGGCAGGTTCCATTCCGGCAGTAGAAAGTAAGTATCTATATACATTTTGGACAATCGTATGATTCCTGTAAATTAAGTTTTCTTATTTCTTTTTTTAAGTTTCATTACATTACGTATATTTCAAAAATAAGATTATGGCTTGGCAACTTCGTTGGTGACACTCACCTGTGTACTTTTTGCTCTGTGTAGCGGTAACTACTTACACAAGTTACCGCCAACACGAACGGCGACCGGCGGCAGGCAGCAGCCTCTGTCGGTCGCCGTTCGTGTTGGCGGTAACTTGTGTAAGCAGTTACGGCTGCACATAACAAAAAGCACACAGGTGAGGTGTCACCAACGAAGTTGCCAAGCTATAGCATTTTAAGAAAAGTATAAAGACTAGGGAGGCTCGCCAACAGAGAACTGAAGCCATTTATAATACGCCGGCTGCTTGTACTTACGAGCCGCACGCATATTTTTTTGAAAACTGACAAACATGCAAGCCTGCTATTGTGCGTGGCAAAAGTCGTACCAGGTGGGGGCCGTGGCGTTCCCTGGGGTCGAACCAGGTCGCTGGCCGGGCCACCTTGGGGGCGCCGGGGGGCGCTTGGAGTCGAACCAAGTCGCCAGTCGCGGTCCCCTTTGGAGAGAGGGTGAGACTAGGTGGCGGTCATAGCGCCTGGGGTGGAACCAGGTCGCTATGCCAGGGCCACCTTGAAGTTACGCCGATTGCTCGAAGTGAGCAACGGACCAGCGGGATGGTTGAAGCGGATCAACTTGTCCTTATGTGAGTGTGTAATCGAACTAAGAGCCGCACGCACACATCAACAAGTTTTTTCATATTGCGAGCAGCATCACATAGGTAGCCGGCGGATTAGACATGCTTCAGTTCTTTGTTAGCGATACTCCGTCCGGCTATTTATTTTGAAGTCCTTGATAGAGACGAACAAGCAGTGCAACTTTCGCCGGTCAGGAGCGCGATAGCACGTCTGTGTTAATTCGATCCATACCGGAGCATTCTTACGCATTCTTATTTCTTTGCTTGTTGTGCGTTCGTACACGGCGCGCACACATTCAAGCGCGCGATGTACCTTTTGTAGGAAGATTACTGCTGTTATACTGTGTTGTAAGCGCCGCACTTGGTTAGAACTGTTATAAAAGAGTTCGCCGAGCTCATAGGCCCGGTAATAGGTAAAAGAAAGGGTTATGTTTGTGTCATAAATCGAGCGTTTACACCGGCTCACTTTTGTGGACACGTTTTTCTCGAAATCCCTGCTGATTTTAATGGGATATCAGACTATTTATTAGAAGTCTGGGATCACTACAATATGCAGGGATCTCGACAAAAATGTATCCACAGGATTGAGGCACTTTACACGCCTGATTTTTGACCCGTTTAGACGAGTATTTTACTCATATACTTACGTGTTTTGAACTTACATGTGTAGGAACATGGACCACTCGGAGGCGCAATCAGAGGAGGACCACAAGCCTTTAGAAGACATCAAACCGGACACAGTCTCTATCACCATTATCCAGGTAAATATTGTCCATACAGTCGTTGTATTTTTTACAGTTAGGTTAGTCTATTTGCCGCTAGATGTTAAGTTTTGTAAGTTTTTTTTTTTATAATTAGCTAACCTTGACGTGATATTTCCAGGACGAGGAGTCCCAGGAGCGGCAGCGGAGCCACTGGCGGCGCCTCGCCCCGCACCAGCCCGTGCCCTCTGCGTAGCGCCCAAGCCGCGAGGGCTGACACCACACTCCAGACTGACACCCGAGGGTCAGGGTGCTGTAGATCTCACCGCCTTAACCTTTCCGACGCTACGTCGAACATACGGGTTCCAAACGCGGCCACAAGTGGCTCAGCGGCCGCACATTGGGCTCTAAACGCGGCCACAAGTGGCTCAGAACGGCCGCGCATTGGGCCGTGACGCGGCCACAAGTGGCTCAGAACGGCCGCGCATTGGGCTGTAACGCGGACACAAATGGCTCAGAGCGGCCTCTCATTGGGCCACTAAGCACGGTCACAAGTGGCTCGAGTGGCCGCACATTGGGTCGTAATGTGGCCACAAGTGGCTCAGAGAGGCCGCACATTGGGCGGTAACGCGGCCACAAGTGGCTCAGAGCGGCTGCACATTGGTTTTTTGGTATTTTTTGGTTTATCAAAATATTAAAAATCGACAAAGTTATAGATCATCAAACTTCTGGAGTGGGGGCTTGTGACGTCACTCTTGAGTACAATTTGTACTCAAGAGTGACGTCACTCCAAACTTCTAAGCACTCTATCCTCGTCAGTTTTTGTTTGTCAAACAAAACAAAAAATACGTGTACAATATTTTTTCATAATGTAACAGACGGACTAAACAGTTTCTTTTAGTCATCTAGCCTATTCTAACACATTCTAACCCCACTCTACCAAATTCTTTGTGTACATACAAAGAATTTGGTAGAGTGGGGTTAGAATGTGTTAGAATTCGTTTGGTCTAAATCCACCTTTAAATGTATCAAAAACCTCGCTCGCAGCTTGTGGCGGCTACTAGTGGCCCAATGTTGTTTTTTTTTTGAAGCCTGACTAACTTGCAATCCTTACTGGATGTAGCGAAAATCGGACCCGGTGGGGGCCGTGGCGTTCCCTGGGGTCGAACCAGGTCGCTGGCCGGACCACCTTGAGTGGATCGGACTAGGTGGGGAGTGGCCCAATGTGCGGCGGCTCTAAAAGCTGCAAATCAGACGCCATTTTAGTGTCAAAATAGAAATTGGACTGTATGCTGGTGCGTTAAGGTCTATATCGCTCTGTGACTGAATCCGTCGTTGGCGTAACCTGCGTTGGCGTCGAAAAGGTTAATCACATTATTTACTTATTTGTCAGGCCCGTGTTTGATAATTACTAAAAATCTTACCCTTTTGGACGCTAGCTGTGATCGGTATTAAAATCTGCAGACACGTTATTGTAAATAATCGACGCGACGTCGAAGGAAGTAGTCAATTTGTCACTCAGACGCCACGTCAAGTGTCAATTCATGTCAGTTCATGAGGGCCATATGGCTTTGGCTCCTTGGCGGAACCAGTCGAGTCTTTAATTTGCATTAGTTAAACATGAGTTTCGCGATTACATTAAATACGTCAAAAAACTGGTAAGATTTGTATGTGACTGAACGTATTTGATGAAATAGTCGGTATGATGTAGGGCACAACACGTATCTTCTTAAACGTAATGGAGCCGCGCTCTCTTTTACTCGTTTATAGACAAAGCAAGAAGGGATAATGTTCAACTTCATTTTTTTCCTATTTTCATCAGTCCTTTTAAACAAGGGTATAAGTACTGTTTAAAGAATAGTTCGCAGTAAATTTATCTATTTTGATAGACATCTCAAATCCCAAGTATATTCATTTCAACGTATGTATAAGCTTGAACGAAGATTTCTACTTTATCTCAGGGTTGGCAATCAATTGCTTACAAATCTTTGGTTTGATTTTTAGGCTAGATTTATGTTGTTGATTTTTTTTATATACTGTTTAAGAACCTGACTTATTTATATTTATGCTTGGTTGCAATGGAACGTTATTGTTTAGCAACTGGATGCAAGCTTAATATATAATTGGGTAGATCTAATTAAATTCTAAATAACTCCATCACTGCCTCTAAAATCATAGAATAACTCTTTGATTGCCATAGTCTGCTATACACAACAGACCATTTTCTCACATCAAATAGGTTAGCTTTTCTGACCGCGTCTGATCTGCAGTGGAGCGAGCGCACACAGTAGATGCTTATGCACTTTGGTGACGGCGTGAACTCGAAAGCGAAAATCATTTCATTGCGTCGTTTAATTGATGGATTGAACTCATTGTACTTAGATAGCCCGCGATGTAATGAAACTAAAAAGTTCTCCGTCTAAATGGAGCCTAAGGGCCTTAACACACTTGCTAATTGATGGCAAGTTTCCATACAAAACACGCCACGAGTTCGCCGCGAGCGACTTCGCTTCTAACTCGCTCGCAGCTCGCTCGCAAATCGCTAGTGTGATAATGCTCTAAAAGTGTCCGAGTTATATTAATCGGAAACGTTGACACCGGTAGTGGGTAAAGTTTTCGTACTAGACGTGCCCATTTTGAGAGTGATATAAAGACGAAACTATATAGAAGGCTGTGTCACTCGAAACGTTATCGCAGGGACAACTGAAGTTAAGTTTTATTTAGTGTGTAGTAGCTAGAGTAGACTAAATATTTAAATTACTAGTAATCTAGGGCAAATGTGCCTAAATCAATTTTATGTAAAGGAACATGAGGCTTGTTATTTCGTGACTTCGATTTTATTGCTGGTTATTTCATTTAATAGGTTGTTTGGCCGTTTACACATTATGCCGCAGCGGTAACGGCTCCGCTGCAGTAGTATCTAGGGCATGCAATACCGGTTTTACTTGTATGGGCCAATACCGAAAAACCGGTTTTATAGTCCCTTGGATTTGCATTGAGCCTTACACATGACGGCGGCGAGTTTCTGAACCGCGGCGCAGTATAATAGCGGTAATATTTCTTCGGATAAAAGGTACATCGCGCCGCGTGCCATGTACAGTCGAGTTCATTTACATCTACACACTTACTGGAACAAAAATATCTGAACACGACCCTATTGTCAGGAGCATAAAAGCGCGTTCAGATATTGTTGATCTCTTATATGTGTAAAACGAAATGAAATAATTTATTTCTGTAAGTAGGTCTCAAGGGCTCTTTCACATGTCTGATTCTTTCTTTTGGCGCTTCGGCAAATGACATTCTGGTGAGAAGAAGCGCCGGAAGAAACTCACCAGTTTCTCTTTTAAAATAAACATTGAGCATTACAATAATTGTGAAAATGCAATTTCAATATCTAATACAATTAATCAAACAAGTGCTTAACTAATAGCTATACATTTCAATAAACAATGTAGATGTAAATGAACTCGACTGTACGAACGCACTACAAGCAAACTTAAGAATGCGTGGCAATGCGCCAGTCGGGGTCGGACCGTCTCCGCGGTCGCTCGCTCCCACGAAATGTTTCGTAAACTTGTACAAAACATGTACATACCTTATACTTTCCATATATATTACTTTGACCGCGGCTATAGTGGCGAGTGTGTAAGGCGCCTTACAAATCTAAGGGAGACGACTGCAGTTTGCATATTGTATAAACCGCCACACTAAACCGGCGAGTTACATTCTTAGCCTCGTAATCGCTTACCATCAGACTTACTACTGAGGTTCATCGTTAGATTACTTATTAGTTAATGAATAAATCAAACTGCAGATGTTACTTTAATTACTTTAAATCGTTAAATTATTTGTTTCAAAATTAACGTTTTATTTTTGTTTTAAGTATGAATTTGAAGTGTTAGTAAAAATGTTAGACGAAATATTAGCATGTCGATAGGTTTTAACGTTTGATATTTCTACTGGTGGAGTTTAGTAATAAATAATGTTTTTTTATTTTTTTTTATTAATCGGTTATTTTTAAAGCAGCAATCAGTAGCGCTACCGATGTTTTGCTAGAGCATTCGTGAATGCTACCATTTTTTAAACTAGGTTGTTTGCGAAATAAAATAATTCTAAGTGTAAAACTTAAAGCTATTTTACCCACGTACGTAGAGTCTGTGCGGAAAGAGAATAGGCGTGGCGAAAAACGGAACTAACCTAACCAGTATGGCAAATACGGTAGAAAAACATTACAGCGCCCTCAAATCTAAATCCTATTCTCTTTCCGCACAGACTACTAGTGGGTACTAATATTATTTTCGATACAGTGTATTGTTGATTTTTACACTAATTAGTTTCAGAAATACGGTCCTTTTTTTGATCATCGTATTTCAGATATATCCTTTTCATCCAGATTTAGGGTCGTATATTTCTTTGTCATATTTACAATTTCGTCTGGCATGACAATCACACGGTATTTCACAAATACTCTGGCAATGTAGTGTCACAATCAATGACACATTTTTTGGCTATTTTCTTCTGTACTTACTTATTATTATGATTATGGTATTGCAATCCTAAATCCAAAGATACTTTTAATCGACGTTGGAATCGTATTTTGTCCGCCATTGTAAATTTACTATGTGCCTGAATGACATACCGTCGCCATTTTATCTTCTATCTCGTTCTTACTTTCTAGATCAGAACAAAATGTTCAGTAAGAGCGAGATGCAAAGTAAAATGATGACGTTTCTTTATCAGTTGAACGTCATAGTTTTTGTATGTATGTAAATAGAACTTTTTATATATCTAGAACTGAATGTAAACTTTTATATTGCAACTAAACAAATACAAAATAAAAAAATTACACCATAATATTGTTTTTTACTTATCTCCGTTTTTTTTTAATTAAATACAACTCCTAAAATAAACACTTCGGCCATGCTTCAAGAGCAACAGGCGTTAAGAGCCCCCTCGCCTGCAGGCGATAGGGAACCTGGGGCCCGTTTCACGAAGCTACAAGTTACAAATTATAAGCGGAAGTCTCTTTCTATCAAAAGGTATTGAAAAGAGACTTCCGCTTGTAATTTGCAACTTGTAGCTTCGTGAAACGGGCCCCAGCACGCACAGCGAAAGTGCTGCCAACTGGTGCCGCCAATCTGAATCATGCGTGGGCCACATTAACGGGAAACGCCGTTAATATAGGGAACGTGCACGACGAAGGTGCTGCCAACTGGTGCCACCAATTTAAATCAAGTACCCTCTCATGCTGGGGCCACATTGACAGAAAAACGCCGTAATATATCGCAATGAAAGACGATTAACGTCAGTGTAGCTACGACTTGCTATATTTGACATTGACACTTAGGTATTGACAGGGGTGATAGTTTCCTTTATTGTCCACCCGTGTATCTTTTGTCGATTTAGTGCTGCCACCTATAAGTTCATGCACGTTCCCTATCGCGATGATGGACGATTAACGCTAGTGTGGCCGAGACTTACTATTTGACATTGGCATTTATAAGCAGCAGTATTTTTTTTCAGACCTGATAAGTTTCTTTTATTATCGGCATAGTGTATCTTTTGTCGATTTAGTGCTACCACCTGTGTTCCTTTCCTGCACGTTCCTTATAGGTCACGCGAACGCCTGAAATTTGAAACCTGCTGACCCCAACTTGAGTCAAATGTGCCACAATGAATTACTCATTAATTTTATTATTGTAACAACAGGGCCTCGTCTCACGAAGCTACAAGTCTACAATTGCAACATTGGTCAAATAGAGCAACGCCATTGGTTGATTTGGCCAATGTTGCTAGTTTAGACTCATTAATTTGTAGCTTCGTGAAACAGGGCCCAGGTCTACTTACTGTCTGGTTAAGTTTCCATTTGCTATCTATATCGTGGCATGTTGTACACGTAAAGAAAAGAACATCGATTTCAATAGTTTATTATAAATCGTTAAGAAACTTGTTTCAAATATAAAGTTTCAGGTAGATTAATGGTTTGATAATCAATTGGCCTCACAGATGTTAAGAATATCTAATGATTAATTTTCTAAACAGTTAATGACTTATAATTACAACATTCATAAGACTAAGGTAGGTACAGCAAAAACATTTGTTTCTAAATTAACAATTAACCAAACGTCAACATAATTTCCTTTAAAATATCATTGTAACAAGAAAAATGTTCTATAATATCTCAATTACATCCATAAAAGTATGAGCATCATCATTAAGTATAATAATTTAATTTGTTATTCTTACTCAACTCATTACTTAAATATTAAAACTATTTACCGTCGCATTTTTAACTTACTTCTTACTTATTTTACTTAACTACCGTAAAACGGTCCTACTTTGCTCTTACAGGGATAACTATGCTCCAACCCCGAAAACATATTTAACGGGTTGTTTCTTGATATCTATGAATGTTGGTACCTATAAAATTAATATTGCATCCGATACGAAAACAACGACAGACGATCACACCACTTTTTGTATCTCTGTTATTTGTTTTATTACAGTTCCCATTTTATGAGCAAATTTGGTCTACCTTTGCTCCAGAAACATTTAGTATTTAGGAGCAAAGTATTGCCTCGTCTATGGGTAACTTTGCTCCGAATTTATTGTCTCTATATATTTGAGGAAATAGATAGTGGCGTATTTTTTTATTTGTAACTCGTTAGGAAATACATTTTTCTTGTTATATATAAGAACAATATGTCTGAAAATTCAAAATTGACAATTATATTTCGAATTTTCTAATTTTGGAGCAAATTTTGGTGCAAAGTAGGACCGTTTTACGGTACTTAATTTACTTAGCTACTCGCCTAAAATATGTCTAAGAACATGATTAAAACAATACCTACTTTTTTGCGCCTTTTTGTGATATACATAAGGTGCAAAACAAACCGTGTACTAACGTCAGTGGCATGGCATCAATGGAACCTGATTCCCATCGGCTTCCCAATTTTGCCGCCCCTGCACCGACATTAGCGCGGGGTCCACTGTGGGCGCCCACGGGGCCCGAGTTAGGGACTGACATGACATTGATAATACTAACATACATTGTTACGGACGATTTGAAATGACTCCCTAAGTGTTAGGCTTGTGTTGTTCCCTGACGCGTTGTATCTCCGTCTTGATGGCGGATATGAGGGGCAGCGCGGGGTCCTCGGGCGCCAGCCGCCCCTGCGCTAGGACTATCGCAGGGTTCACCGTGGGCGCCGCCGGCACCCGAGTTAGGGACTGAGAAAGAGAAAACAATAAAATTAAATTACTTTTGAAATAACCACATTTTTACTAAAAAAAACCCGACCGCGGTGCACTTTGAAACTGCATAAAATCCGCCATTTTGTTTGTTTTATTCATATCCAGTGACACTCGCACCATCAAGACGAATCTAATGATGTATCATTTATCAAAATCGGATATGCCGTTGAGTAGTTACGAGCGGACACAGGAACGGACATACATTACATACAGGTCAAACACATAACCCTCCTTTGGGCTTCGCCGCAGTCGGGTAAAAAATAGCAAATGTTGCTATTAGGGAATGCAATACCCGATCAAATATGAAACCCGGGTATTACCCGACTCGAAATAAAGTTAGTTACCCGGGTTGCATTATAATAATAATAATAATAAATACGCAGGGCAGCTTGTGGCGAGCTGTTGGGGAGTAGCGACCCCACGTACCCGAGTGCTCCGGGGGGTCCTTAGGGAGGGTCATGGGATTTAGTGAAAGGACCTCCGCCTCTGGCTTGCCTTAACTGGCCGTCCAGAGTGGAGTCGCGAGAGCTATATGCTCCAGGCGTGGAAGTGATAAAAGGCATAACGCCGCGAGTACCCTCGGAGAAAGCGCAGCACACCTCTCGACACCCTGCAGCCCTCGGCAGCGGTGTTGCCCCTGGGACATTGCTCATAATGTCGCTATTTAACAGGGGCCCATCAGCGGAGGGCAAGTCACGGTCTGTCAGTGCCGCGAAAGCCATGAGACACTTTTCCTGACAGGCGCCGTCATGTCTCAATCCATAGCCCAGTATCTAGTCCATAATTCCACCACCATAACCCAGTAAATTTAGATTCCATCAATCAACAATAGTCCTTGCATCTGGCGGGGGCTGTCTCTGCGTGCATCCTGTGACACAGGCAGTGACAGCATCCGCTGGGTGTTAACGTTGCCTTTCATTAAATTGTCGAAAGGGCCTCTACGCGTTGGCTTCGGCTCCGCGCACGCCTCCCAAAGGGCCGGGACACTATTGTCTCGTGTACGGGAAAGACATACAGATAATAATAATATTAGGGGACAATCTTACACAAATCGAACTAGTCCCATAGTAAGCTCAATAAGGCTTGTGTTATGGATACTAGACGACGATATATTTAATAGATACATACATACAAATACTTAAATACATAGAAAACATCCATGACTCAGGAACAAATATTCGTGCTCATCACACAAATAAATGCCCTTACCGGGATTCGAACCCAGGACCTCTTGCTTCATAGGCAGGGTCACTACCAACTAAGCTAAAGCGGTCGTCAAATTATCATTATTTACAATGAAATTGCCGGCCACGTTTATTATTTTAGAGTACTCTCTAACATATATCAAAATAAATCAGATCGGAGCCGGACAGTTGGGTACCTTTCCTTGTTAGGTGTTCTGTGACCAGGGGTTACTCACGTTAGGGGCGTTTGTCCTCCCGTGGCGGCGAGGGAGGGACCGGGACACCGTGTGTCCGGTGCCGGTCCCTGCTTCCCCGGGGGACGACCATTTGGTCGGGGGGCCATGCTACAGTGTGCCTTTTTCGGAGAGGGGTCGCCCTAGGGCGAAGGTGATGGACTGGAGGCAGTACGATTCCCAATCCATCACCGTGAAGGCACAAGTTGGTAGCATCCCTGGGTTTTAGTGGGTAGGCCAATCCCTTCAGGAGCGGAGAGCCCCACATAACCAATACGTAACATCTACGTAAAAAATCTATCCTAAATAATCTAAAAACCAAAAAAATAATGGGTAATTAACATATTATTTTTTTGGTTTCTAGTTTAGTTTTTGGAAGTCGGTTTTTATTTTTGTTTTAAAAATTTACTTTATTTTTAAAATTTTTATGCCACACCTGGCCATAAAGTGACTTTTTCCGCACGCTGCGCGTACGGATAAAGCCGCTTTCTGGCCAAGTGTAGGCATTAAATGATGTACACAACACGGGAGGTAATAGAGAAAGCCCTCGATCGCATATTTACGTCCCTCGCTTGCAGCTCGGGCCGCAAACTTCTGCGATCTCGGCCTTTCTTAGTTAACCCTAGTTATGTAATATACTATAGTGGCGCTGGAAAAATATTGTTTTAAACAAGTAGACTTAAGTCTATTTAGTTAAAAGAAAAAAAATCCAAATCGGTCTAGACGGTTTCAAGTAACCGAGGAACAAACCTACATAAAAATTGCTCTTTGTTTTGAAGTCGGTTAAGACTGGAAACTTATTTGTAATAAGAAATGCACGAGAAACTAAGAAAAATGCCAAAATCGCTATATATGTGCCTATGATATTTGAAG
The DNA here is from genome assembly GCA_947034925.1 of Eudemis profundana. Classification (NCBI taxonomy): domain Eukaryota; kingdom Metazoa; phylum Arthropoda; class Insecta; order Lepidoptera; family Tortricidae; genus Eudemis; species Eudemis profundana. Next base: position 3,149,455 of record OX344806.1, on the reverse strand, counting down.
AGTTCCCTCGATTTCTCCAAGATCCCATCATCAGATCCTGATTTGGTTGCAATGGGACCACCTCGGAGGTATACCCTTTAAAACAAAAAAAGAATTTTCCAAATAGGTTCAGTCAGCCGTCTTCAAGTAATCGGGGAAGAAACCTAGATACAAATTTACTCTTTGTTTTGAAGTAGGTTAACACTAGAAATTAGTTGCTAATAAGAGATGGACGAGAAATTACGAAAAATACCGAAATCGCTATATGTGTGCCTATAATATTTGAAGAGTTCCCTTGATTTCTCCAAGATTCCATCATTTGACCCTGACTTGATTGCAATGGGACCACCTCTGAAATATACCCTTTCAAACAAAAAAGGAATTTTCCAAATCGGTCCAGCTGTCTTCAAGTAATCGGTGAACAAACACACAAAAAAAAGAACATACAGACGAATTGAGAACCGTCCTTCTTTTGGAAGTCGGTAAAAAAAGGGGGTTACTCACGTGGGGCGGGGTGGGGCCCCAGGCGCGCGCGGGCGGCGCGCGACGCTCGGCGGGCCGCGCGAGCGACGTGCGCGGCCGGGACGCCGACGCCGAGCCCGGCGCCGCTGCGGCGCCGCCCCGTCTGTGCCATACCGAGGACCATTAAAACAAAAGGACTCTCATTCTCCATACAAAAAGCTGTTCCCAGATATTACAACGCCATCTATGTATTACCTTGGTATAAGAATTATATTATTTACAATTATTCAACTTTGCAAGCGTGACACACTATTTAAGGGCCTGATTCGGCGTTTTTACGGCGTTTTATTTTCGTCATTATTGTCTCAGTGAATATTGTTCAAAAAACGATGCCTAGGGTTAACTTTTTATGAAACCGAAAAACAGTCCCGAGCTTAAGTCTAGTTTTATCAAAATTGTCACGATTTGTCCTTTCGTTAAGTAAATAATCGTCGGACAATAATGATTGTCAAACCGCGCGATTAAAACGCTCGGAGAATCGCCCTTAAATGTTAGAATTTATTTATTATTAGCTGTTTACGAACTAATTGTTACTGTACTATGTTTCTTTGTTCAATTATAACATCGTTAAATGTTTAGTTTTTTAGCGCCATCTAGTTTTTGCCTGGATATCCCCTTGCGGTCGGGGTACAATCTAAAGTATGGAGAATAATAACACAGTCCTCTTGTTTTAATGGTCCTTGGCCATACATACAGGGTGTTAGGTAATTATGGATAACCGGTGATAGAGGGCACTTTAGGTCTATCAAATAAAGCTAATATAGGTTCAGTAAAAGTGTCACCATTTTTGGGATATTTTGACTTATGTAATTTTTCTCAAAATTGATACCCTTGCCTAGTTATTTGCTGTATGCTGTATATAGCAACACCTCCATTAAAACGCCACATTTTCATAGAAATTTGACTTTTAAACGGAGGTGTTGCCATGTTCCGCTCTGCAAAGTTATCGTAGTCGCACTCTAGCAACATTGGTCAAATACAACAACTCTAATGTTGCTAAAATAGGGTATTTTCCTCATTACTCATGACAGGTATTAGGTCAGAACACTTAGATAGGTAGTATGAAGTTTCTACGGAAAAAGTATTATGACGTCATTTTGCTCAAACATCAAATCATCATATTTGGGTGTATTTTCGCTGGCGTAATTTCTCTGGCCACCAATATTTAAAAGATTCCTCCTCACTGGACTGGCATTCGTTGGTTACTTGTTAGAACTTGACTGATTCTACATTGTAACCAAAAGTCCAATTCTAATAAGGCAGAATCTTCTCAGTATTCGCCAATATGTCATGACAGCGAAATTACGTTTCTGAAAATACACCCATTTATAGCTTTTAATCTTTTAAAAATCGTTGAAAACCCATTTAGTTAATTTTGGCTTATTTTCGAAAGCAGATTTAGGTACATGCTACCGTGAAAATAATTGGTATTCACGGTTCACGAAACTACAACTTACAATAGGGTACCTACTTGCCTGTGTACCAGTGGCGTGGCGTCCATAGAACTCTGTTCCCATCGGCTTGCCTAATATTAGTCAGTTCAGCACTTAATTCTAGTGCTCTTGAAGAAAATTGAAGCCAAAGCTGCTCCGGCTTGCTCAAGGATTTCTTGAACGTCACGCCACTGCTGTGTACCCTATTGTAACTTGTAGTTTTGTGAACCCAGGCCGTTGATGGGATGTGGCCGTAGCTGGCCGGATCCAACACGATGTGTCCAATTGTCCATCTATCTATGTGAATGTTATTTTTCTATGAAAGTCTGTGGGTATCTTCGATCTCTTTGGGCCTACCGGATCCGGTGTCCGGTAAAGTACCGGATCCGGCCGGATTACCGGATCCGCCGGACCGGATTGCAATCCCTAAACGCGAGTCATGCAGCTCACCCGGGCTCGGCGGAGCGGCCGCGGACGGTGTCCAGGGCTGTGTAGGGCGAGCCCGGGAGACGGACGTTGTCGTTGCGGGCTTGGGCTATTTCTCCCCCTGAAATCATCAATAGGTGTGTCATTCTTTGAGGATCTTATTCCTCTGTCCATAAATATTGGCGAATTCCCTATAAGCATAACCGCGCGGCATTTTTTGGTTGTTGTATAAAACTTGAAGTGTTACACGATTGCCCAACCCGAAAAGTATATGCTACTGAAGCAGGATCTACAGCAGAGTTTCTTAATCTTTTTTCGTTCACGGACCCCCTACGTTATTTCGAAAACCTTACAGACCCGTTCCGAATATAGTCAGAGAAAAAGTAAATCAAGGGCACATGAAAGTTTGTGTTGTATGCATGCATAGCCACGGACCCCGGCTCTCATATCACGGACCCCTAAGGGGTCCTTGGACCACAGTTTAACCCTGATCTACAGGTACGAGTAGAATAGGTTAGGTAGTAGATCATCATCATCAGCCCGTTGCAGTCCACTGCTGGACATAGGCCTCTCCCAAGGTACGCCACAGAGCCCGGTTTCCTGCTTTATGCATCCAGTCGCTGCCGCGCCCCTTATACAAGTCGTCCCGACTCCCGACATCTGGCCAGAGGGCGTCGCACGCAACGTTTGCCAATACGTTTACTCCAGAAGAAACTTACTCCAGCGGTTATCGGTTCTGCGACATATGTAACCAGCCCATTGCCACTAGGCAACTAGGTTTACTAGGTAGTACATATTTGCATATGCATTGCAAATGGCGCCAATTTGATTATATTATAAGCTTTGGTTTGCTTTCACCTACAGACATGTGGAATTGTGTAAGTTGCTGAAAGTTTTTTTTGAGCCTGACTAACTTGCAATCCTTACTGGATCAAAAATCTGACCCAGTGGGGGCCGTGGTGTTCCCTGGGGTCGAACCAGGTCGCTGGCCGGACCACCTTGAGTGGATACAGTGAGAAATTACCGAGATTTTGCCTAATGTTTTGTAGTACATCGGCACATAATTATTGTTGCACCTGTCCCTATAACTGTCACACACTTTCCGGAATTAGGACCGTTAGCGAGGTATCTACTTTTGCGTCTCACCTTTCTTCTCCCTCTCGACGACATAGGTCTCCTGTGAGTTGGGCGAGGAGCCAGCACTCCCGAACAGAGTGAAGGCATCGTCCATTAGCTCGTTGAAGCGCTGCCTCATCCGGGAGCCGTCTTTACGAGGCGTCGCGGACTTGGCTGGGCTTGGTGGTTTGGAGGCTAGAAAGTAAAAGAAATAACCACATTTTTATAAAAAAAAACCCGACCGCACCGCGTGCACTTTGAAACTGCATTAAATCCGCCATTTTGTTTATTTTAACGAACTTCATGCCCAGTGACACTCGCACCATCAAGACGAATCTAAAGATGTATCATTTATCAAAATCGGATGTGTCGTTGAGTAGTTACGAGCGGACACAGGAACGGACATACATATATACAGGCCAAACACGTAACCCTCCTTTGGGCTTCGCCGCAGTCAGTCGGCTAAAAATACAGATCCGTGTTTGAGAAGATGTCCTTCATCCTTGTCACTATTTTCTTCGATTTCTATGATTATATTAAGGTTATAAAAGGTAGGTACTTGATTTGCTTGAGAATAGTAGGACATACCTATATTGTGGGAAGAACCTGATGAAGTATTAGTACTTATACTTACATTACTTAACTTAGTAAGTTTGTTTGGCGAGTTCTGGGTGTCAAAAAGGCAGAAATTTTAGAGGTTTTGGCAAGATTGTGGGCTGGTGACTCGATGTCTACATGACCTACCATCCTTGATCCTCTGGCAGTGCAGGTCCCACACTAACGGGCCTATGACCCCAGGGTCCTTGTCGATACTGCCCAGTCGAACCAGCTGTGATGCCATCTGCCGCCGGGGCACCGCGTCTTTGGCTTTGGACCGCGGGCTGGTGACTGGAGAGTCGATGTCTAGGTGTCGAACAGAGACCGGCTCGAGGATGCGCGAGAGGGGTTCCACTACGTTACCTCTGGAGGAGAACATTTTTAAACTCTATCAACGCTTAATTAGACGGCCTACTCACCTACAATATTATTGCGCAATTTGTCTCATCCCATTCTGTTGCATGTGAAAATGAGACAGTTCTAGATAACATTGTAGATGGGTAGGCCTAGAATAATTATCAGTCTAGCACTTTTTCTCGTTTCTATGACGTATGTTTTTGGTCATGATCGTAGATGTGGTAGTTCAGGAAATAACCTGACTTTAAAGCGACTGCAATCTGACCTCAATAAAATTTCTGGCAGGGAAACCAGAGCGACGGGATCAGAGTTACACACTAAGTCGCCTCAATCATGAAGGTATTCTCACGACGATTTCTCTTACGGTACGAGTATATAGTAACTGCAGCAGTATTGCGGTAATATTCATAAATAAATAGAAAAACTAGTGCAGAGCAGACGCCGGGATACGAACCGGGATCTATTTTGATAAATAATTTCATCTCAAGACTGAAAATTAAGGTTTCATCAAAATAGTTTCAAGTGAATCTCGAACAGATATAAATTGTATCTATCTTATTGTTGATCTTGTTAATGGTGTATTTGGCTGGCAAATCCCTGTGCGTCAGTAAGAATGGTAAGTAGTGTAGTTTCGTGCTAATAGGTCTTATTTCAGTGGTGATATGACTTGATAAAACAAAGGTAACGGGTTAGGTATTCTAAAGAAATATGTCTGCGACTTATTTCTCTGTCTCCATACATTTAGTATGAAAAAGTGCCAGAGGAATAAGGTGACCGCAGACATATTTCTGAAGAATAACCCTAACCCGATTGTAACTACATGTTTGTAGAACTGCCGGACGGCATCGGTCGGTGTTACCGCCAAATTTCAACCCGGACCGGACACTTTTTGGACCATAGTACATGCAATCAATCATAACCAATCGTCAATTCCAATTCCAAAAATTCGACTTGACCCTTACAGGTGGCGGAGGAGAAAATTGTACCTATTTTTTCGCATTTTCACGCCGATCTGGCAACACAGTGCGCGCTGAGAAATTAACGGAATAATAAAACGTGCGTTCAAAAATAAGCGAAAAAGAAAGTTCTCTTTTAAAATTGCGTGTAAATTGTGTAATTTTATATCATACGCTTTAAATTACATGCAGGTACGTACACTTAGTTTAGGTAAATCAGTGAGTTATACTAATCATGTTGTAATTTTGCTAACCAATACAAAAAAAACCGAAAATTCGGATTTGCGATTGCAAGAACGGATCGTGAATCTTTAAAAAATCCGGATTTTCGAACTACGGATAATCCGGATGGCAATTACTAAATGCTTACCTCGGAAACGAATTGACTGAAGGCATAGACAGATACGACGTCGGCGTCTGCGGCGCGGAGGGTTGGCCGCTATCCGAACTGTCCAAGCCGGCGGCTTCTAACAAGCTGTCCGTGGTCCCGACGCGTTTCTTCTGCGGCAACCGCAACGCGTGCGGTTTCTTCTGTCGGCGGCGCACCGTCGCCAAGTCCTCTGATACTCCAGAGGACGTTGTGGATGAGCTGTTGGGATTCATCATCAGAGAAGTCCAGTGCTGGATAGCTTCCGCGAAAGATCAGGCTGTGTAACTTATGTAGGAAACTGTAGTTTGGCAGACGGACTTGCGATAGCAGTTATATTATGCAGTATACGACTCTTGACATGATTGTTCTAGGATGGAGCACCCTACTTATTCATTACCGTGTCGACTTTTGGTTTAAATAACACTGATTATTGTAATCTCATAGAAAAGCGTAAAATTGCCCTCACTATAGCTTTTTTAAAAGTAAATAGACGGTATGAAAGAAGCTTCCTTAAGATTTCTCCTGTGCGCACCTTAAAAAGTGTCACCTTGAAATTAGCTTGAGACACTTCGAAAATGAAATCTAAAATAAGTTCTCAATAGCTATAGCAAGTATTAGTTCGTTCATCCGATCGATCATCATCATCAGATGAATCAGTAGGTACCATACACGTAATTGTTGGAGATCACATTTACCTGGAAGCACTAGCTGCTCTGTAAATGGGTAGCAAAGTGCTGCTGGGCCGTGTCCTGCTGGGAGATACAACGCTGATCAACTGAAAAAACAAATGACATCAGCTTACCATGTGATCCAACAGAGCTATCAGAAAAAAATAATTATAAAAGCACCTCTACATTTTTTCAGAGTAGAGAATTAACTAAATGTAATATTATAAACATAGGGAAGGTGAGAGGAAAACAGGTAGACCGCTACGAAGATGGGAAGACGATTTAAAAGCCACGGCTGGTGCCACATGGAGGAGGGGAGCCCAAGACCGGAATTTGTGGAAGACTCTGGGAGAGGCATATGCTGGAAAGCAAGGCAATCTAAATTCCGACTTCTAAACCTAAAATATTGTAATTAATTAGTTTATAACATTGTTAATAAAGGCTATTTGTCATTGAAATTGAAATATCCACTTACCCTGCCATCTTTTTCTTCATGGACCTGCTTCAACTGATTTCTTTCTGTTTCTCTTATTAGCTCATTTCTGTACGCTCGAAGCGAGGCTGCTGATTTGACGGCTTTCCGCCTGAAGTCAAAAATACAAAATATTTCTTTCTCATTTCAAACTAGAGGTGTGCGCCGCGCCGGCGCGCCGCCGCCGCCGGCATTTTTCATCACGCCGCCGCCGCCGATTTCAGATCGGCGTGAAATCGGCGTGGCCCTGACATTAAATTTGATCACTGAGTGATTGCTATTTTGAAGATTAATATAGTTGCACTTAGGTTTCGACTTGAAACTAAATACTGCCGTTATTATTTGGTGTCATTTAATGGTAGTAAATGGCATTACTACCTAGGAACACGATTAGGGTGGTAACAAAGGCACGGTGACTCACATTTGGTTGGCCATGGCGCGTCGCCATCTTGCGCTTGCACATGTACCTGCGCCGTGTGCCGGCACTACAAAAAAAGCTGGGCCATTACCCCCTCCCAATCATATTGCTGTTTTGCATCCCTTAACTATGCACACTAATTGCATGGGATTAGTCTGTGCGCGCGGTTGATATAACTGGACGTGCTACTTTTTGGGTGTAATCATGAGTGAGGAACAAAGTGAAGATCGAGAAAAGACTGACATAAATAAAGTGAAATTAAAAGACATAAAAATTAATCCGTTACACTGCAAGGGTAAAAACAGTTATTGTTGGAAACATTTTGGGACTCTCATATTAGAGCTTGATGGAAAAAGGAGATCTGTACTTCCTGATCAGGTTTTTTGCAAGCCATGTCTGCAAAAGGCACAAGAGCAGACACCAGACAGCCCGTTCGGACAGTAAGTACTGTACTCCATAGATATATATATATAATACATCCACATAACTCCGTACATAGTTAAATTTGTTACATATTGTAGAAGATTAGTGCATGTGGCCATTTAAAATTATTGTGTTTTTCAAATAAAAAATTAAATGTCAATAGAGAACATCGCATTCTGAAAATTTAATTCATCATTTAGTATAGTTATTCAAGCACAAGTAATTAAATAATGAATTTAGTGAGACGCTAGTAAGACATAAGACCCACGTGGCAAACTGGCAATTAATTACGCATCATAATCAATTTATGTATTTGTTTATCAATCTCTGGGTTTACTGAGTCTTTGTTTCTTTAAATTAAAATATACAAAGATGAAATGTTGAGTAAGACGACGTAAGACTAAATTTAACTACATATAGGTACATACATCTCTTGGCCGTTAAGTTATGTCATACTTGTAATATTTAAACATGTTTTTTATCAACTTATACAATGGCTCATACTTGTCTTAAGTTATAAAAGGTAACTTTAAAATTTTCACAATAGAAATGGGTCTTTAGTTTCAATAAAAACCTCAATATAGTGTAGTCAATATATAAAACCGTTTTATATTGAATATAAATACTTTATTTTAATGTTACTTTTCTTTTCAGTGCCAAAATAAAAACATATGGCAGCAAAGTAAGCACTGGAAATCTAATTCGCCACTTAAAAGACGATCATTCGCTATTTGAGAGCTCTACGGCAGCGTCTGCATCGAAAAATATACATACGTTTTTCAACGTTATCCGGCCAACACCTTCTACATCTGCTGGTTCAAATACCCAAAAAAAATGGCTTCTTGCGAGAGATTTAGCGCTATGGTTTAGTCGTTCACTTTTACCATTCGACACAGTTTCCGACGAAGGGATGATTGACTTTTTAAGTAAATACCACGTCATCGCTAATAAACATGAGCTACCTGTGAGAACCACCATATCACGCGAAGCATTAACCGATGTTTACGAAGCTGTTTTAGAACACGTTAAAAAAAATGTGCACGACAAAATTGGGGCCCATGCTGCCTTCACAACAGATTTGTGGCAAGATGCTTATTGCCATAAAAATTATATAACAGTCACTTTGCATTACATTTCAGAAGATACAACTAATGTGCAAAGTTATACACTCGCTACAAGGGTTTTTAGCGACAAAAAAACTGGAGAAGCCCTAAGTAGTTTCATTGAAAACCTACGAAACACATTCGCACTGAATGATAAGTCGCTTCACCTAGTTACTGATTCCGGGGCGAACGTAAGGCGCATAGCACCTTTAATGTCAATGACGACTAGCCATCTCTGCCTGGGACATGGACTTCACAATTTAGTAACTGTCGATGGAATCAAGAACACAAAGGAAATACTGGACATAGTAGCTCAGTGTAAGAAGGTTGTGAAGAAACTACGATATCGACTACCAGAACTGGAAGAAGAAGCGGACAAAGAGCAGCGACGGATTCTAACTCAAATTGACGACGTTTGCACCAACATTGAAGAGGATGAACAATTTCCAATAGAATCTGAAAATAATTCTATGGAAGAAGAAGAATATGGGCACCCATCTTCTTCTACTCGTGACGCAATTAAGCCACCATCGGTAAAATCGGCCACACCAACTAGATGGAACAGCACTTCGGAAATGCTGCGCAGTATAAGTAGTAAATTTAATAGGCAACCAATCAATAGCCTACTAGGAAAGTATAATTTGTCAAATTTGAAGTTTCAAGAAAACCAATGGGAATTAATAGAAGACATGATTAAATTTCTGCAAAAAATTAAAGACGCTGTGGAAATTTTGAGTTCCCAGGAAAACTGTTCCATAAATCTGGCCTTAGTATTTCGATCAGAAATCAAGGAAGCATTGACATCCCTGCTTGAAAATGAAAAACTTATAATGAGGAGGTTGAAGCAAAACATGATGGCAAAATTGGATCATAGGTTTCCTATCACCAAATTAATTATAGCAGCTGCTTTATTGGATCCACGATTTGCTAATATTAGAGATATTGACGAGTATCTGGAAGGTATAAATGAAACGAAAGTGTCGTTTCTGAACGCATATATATGTGAAGTAGTTTCGGCCGCTGCTCTAGAAACTGCATATAATAAAACTGAACAAGATCGCCCGGGGCCATCAAGTGAAAATAAAAAAGCTGCTTTTCTAATGCAACTGGCATTAAAACATACCACGGAATATACAGAGCAGCAGGAAAATGTCGAAAAAGAGTGCTGGAAATATTTGGCTTCCTGCGATGCCAGTGACATAAAAGATGGCAATATTGTAAAATATTGGCAAGATAGACGCTTGGCATTCCCAATTCTATACTTATTTGCCAAAAGCATATTATGTGTTCCCGCCACCAGTACACCCAGTGAAAGGGTATTTTCAATTGCTGGTCTTACATTAACTGCCAAGCGTTCAAGACTGAATCCTACCCGAGTGGATAAGATTTTATTTATTCATGACAACTATAAACATTGCAAACATATTTTTAGTAAAGAATAAATGTATAATATCATTATGTACGGTCGGCCTCAAAAGTAGCTGAACATGTTTGTACCGAGGTGTAGTACTAAAGTGTCCAGCTACTTCTGAGGCCGACTGTACATCTCACTACAAAAGGTTAATATACCTACAATATAATCAATATTGTAGATTAATTCCATTTAAATTTTGTGTGCAATTTTTTGTGTCAATAATTTAATATTAAAGCTGAAAGTTTTAGAAATAAGAAAAAAGGCAATAATATCATATTCTTCATTACTAAGATTTTATAATTGTTGATTTTTTGTTATAATAACATTTGGTGTGATAAGGCTCTTCATTTTATTTATTTTAAGGTGTATTCATTTTAAGAATGAAAGTTGTAGTTTATTTATTACGGGAAAGGGTTTTATACGTTGATTTGTTATTGATTTATCATATTAACAAGATTGTTTATTGTATATACCTGTTTAATTATGTTTTGTTGATTTTTGAAATATTGAACTGTGATTTTACAATTAATCTTAGTGCTAATAAGTGTATATCGTGATGAATCTCATTTTTATTAAAAAATACGAATCAACCTTGGTTTTTTTTTCATAAAAATGAACAAAGTTTAACATTATTTTGCAACGCCGATTTCACGCCGAAAATACGCCGCCGCCGCCGATTTTTCGCCGAACGCCGCCGCCGACGATTTTTGGATCGGCGCACATGTCTATTTCAAACTTGTCAGGGGTACATCAGATATGATCGCAGATATCTTGACTTGGGATTATTATTGGTCTCGTAATTTAAGGACGGAGACAGAGCCAAGGAGCCAATGGATTCAATTGAATTCTCATAGAGTTCGTCTCAGTCATCATTTACCTCATTGGAACCGTCCACTGAATAGGGCACTCCGTACCATTTCTGTTACGTTCATGAAATGGGTTCTGCACAGTGAACTTAATTGGTAAGTCCATCGCGTGGATGATCATGGTTCTCAGCATGCTGTAAAGTAGACGAGTCCTTACCTTTGAGCCAGACACAGGAGTACAAACAGCACCAACAGCAGTAGGACAGCTATAGCAGCCCCCACAGCCAGCGCCCACAGTTCGGTCCCATGCACACCGCCCAAGGCAGCCTCGCCTTCGAGACCCTCCGCGGCCTTCAGGTATGCTGCTGGAAAGGTTCAGTTTTAGAACAATAGGTGTCCTAACTGACAAGGTGTCCGTCGCGCGATTGTCAATTAGGACACCTATTCGAGTTCAATATGTTTGATCGCGCGTTCGTACGAGTAAAATTCGCGCGAACTTACGATGATCGCGCATTCGCGTTCTATTAGGACGATGCCTATCGTTTGCGTCGTAAACGTCACTACAGTGCCCAATCCCAATCTGCCCCGTGTTCAATTCAATATAATTCCCGTCAACCGTAGGTTCAATTGGTGCAAGGGACATTGACTTGCGCAGGCAAATATCTCTACATCATTAGACAGCCTTTACCGTAATTAAGCCGATGGTTGACGTTATGTTCAATTTTGGAGTTTTCGGACTAGGGTGTGACCGACCAGGGAGCCAGCGAACGATAGGCTAATGTCTAGAATCTAGATGAAGACTACTTATTTATTTATTTAAACTTTATTGCACAAAAGAAAACTTATCGTACAAAAGGCGAACTTAATGCCATAAGGCATTCTCTACCAGTTAACCTTAGGGCAAAGCAGATAACTTGTGGGCGGTGCTACTAACAAAAAAAAAATACATGATATAATACATATACTAAAGATAATAGTAATAATAATTACATAGATAGGGATAACCATATAATATATAAATAAATACACATATATAAATACAGATGACACGTCTAAGCAGATACACTAAGAGATTTCAGTTCTACCAGCATAGAAATCACGCACAGATTTTTTGAACGCGAACTTATTTGGAGCTTGTTTGATTTTAAGAGGAAGACCGTTCCAGAGGCGCGCTGCTTGGACCGAGAAGGAGTAAGTCATAAATCCGGTACGATGAAGAGGGACAGAGAGGATTAACTTTTCAGAAGAGCGAAAGTACCGAGTTTGAGTCTCATTGACATAGTGAAAAGAAGTTTTGAGATATTCAGGGGACTGTGGATCGTTGAGAATCGAGAAAAGAGTGCAGAGCGTACGGACGTTACGTCGTTCTCGAATAGGGAGCCACCCAAGCTGAGAGCGGTTTGCAGACACATGATCGTATTTACGGAGACAAAAGATGAAGCGGATGCAATTATTAAGGAGACGATCAAGCTTATCAAGAAGTTCTTCGTTCAGGTCAGGATAACACACGTCACCGTAATCGATTATGGGTAGAATAAGGGTGTTAATCAATAGCACCTTGGTTTTAATGGGTAAAAAGTTTCTGAGTCGATTAAGTGCATGGAGCGAGCCCATGAATTTCCGTGAAATTTCGGCAACCTGCGTCTTCCAGCTCAATGTGCAATCCAAATGAACACCTAAGTCCTTTACACTAGGGCTGTAAGGAATAGGTGTGCCATTGAAATGTACTGGCGTGAGAGAGTCAAGGTCTAGTTTTGCTAGTTGACGAGAGCTACCCATGACAATAGCCTGACACTTTGTCGGGTTGACAAATAAGCCAAACTTCACTGACCATTGTTGAATGTGTAAGAGGTCTAAGTTTAACCTGTCAATAGTGGCCGAGATGTCCGTTACTCTACACTGGTCGTAGAGTTGTAAGTCATCGGCATACAAATGGTAGGAACAGCGAAAATCGGGGGTGATGAAATTTATAAAGGTGGAGAATAGAAGTGGAGAGAGAATTCCACCTTGAGGCACCCCAGTGGCTAGGTCACACCAGTCGGATAAGGACCGGTCAACTCTGACTGCCTGCTGGCGTCCCCGAAGATAGCTAGAGAACCAACTTAGGGCAGAAGCTGACACGTTCAGGTGGTCGAGTAGGGCAAGAAGGATATCGTGGTCGACAGTATTAAATGCGTTAGAAAAATCAATCAGAATAAGTACTGTGACCAGTTGCTCCTCCATGCCTCGTCTAACGTCCTCAGTTACCTTGAGAAGCGCGGAGCAGGTACTGTGGCCAGGTCGGAAACCAGACTGAAAGGGGCTCAACAGCTTATGTGAATGAATATAGTGCGATAGTTGTTTGTGAGCCACCGCTTCAGCAATTTTCGAAAGAAAAGGGAGAATGGAGATAGGTCTAAAGTTGCTAACTGTGGTGGGATTACTAATCTTCGGCAAGGGTATAACAAAAGCTTTCCGCCACATATGAGGAAACTCACCACAGCACAGTGAGGAATTGATGATATCAGCTATCACAGGAAGCACACAGTCGAGGACCGACACAATCATGTGACGACTGACATCATCACACCCAACAGCTTTAGACTTAATGGCCTTAATTATAGCCTTGACTTTGTGTAGTGGGAGAGAAAAAGAAGCTATCAGCGGTAGAAGGAGGCAAGGACAGAATTTCGGAGAGAGTAGTGGTCTTAACACTATTACCAACAGAAAGAGCGGAGGAAAAATGTCTGTTTAAATCATTAATGGGAAAAGAAGTGCCATCAAAACCATTAACTTGTTTACCCAGGCCAAGAGATTTGAGAAATTTCCAGACATCAGACATAGAAGAAGAGGACACATTGAGGTGAATAAACCGTCGTTTCGCTGCACGTACCATCTGATTACATCGGTTGCGGGCTGTTTTAAAAAGTCCCCAATTCTCTTCAGTGCGGTCGCGTTTAAAAATTCGGAAAGCACGATCCCTCCTCCTCATAGCCATGCGTACGCCCTCGGTGATCCAAGGAGCAGGAGGACGCCTGACTCTGACGGTGCGTATGGGAGCGTGCTTATCGAAAAGATTTAATACGGCAGTATTAAAATGGAGTACCTTTGTATCGGTTTGAGCTGCTGAGAGCACTGGAGACCAGTCAATCCCCCTAGCATCCATAAGGAGAGCATCGGGATCTACTTTATTGAAGCTACGCATCGAAATTAAGGCAGGTTTACATTTAGGTGGTTTAATTTTGTATGAAGCAAACACTAAATCATGGTGAGAGAAACCAGGAGCCAAAAACTGGCCATGCTTTTCAACATGAGCCGAGGAAGAAGTGAGAATGACATCTAACCATGTGTCAGAGGTAGCTGTGTGGTGAGTAGGTTTCAAAGGAAGAATAGAGAAATTGACAGACTTAACTAAGGACTTTAATTTACGACATTGTGAGGAATCTTTACAGAGGTCGGTGTTGAGATCTCCCATAATCAAGTGGTGTGTGTAATCCGAACTTAAGGATTCAAGAATTTGTTCAATTTTGGTAAAATAATCAACAGTAGGGGGACAGTAAACTACCCCCAGAACGATCTTGACCCCTTTGATATTTAGCTCAAGGAATATCCACTCCGCTGAGCCGGAATAAAGGGACGGAGAGCAATTCAATATTTTGTAGGGAATGGTACTTTTAAGGTAAATGGCAACACCACCGCCGGCCTTGCCAGTTCGGTCATTTCTGATTAAGACATACCCAGGCAAGGGATACGATGTTGAATCCAATGTGGGTTTCAACCAACTCTCCGATACCAGAACTGCGTGGATAAATTCGGATTGAAACGTATCAAAAAGTTCAGTGAAATGAGCGGGGATGCTTTGCGCATTAATATGGCATACGTTAAAGTTCTTTGAGTTCGAAAATGTATCTGTCAAAAGTGTACCCAAAGTGTGAGAAGTGTCAAGTGAATTTAAAGATAAAAAAGTAGAACTGTCATCACTAGCGGAATAAAAGGTTTCATCATCTGACATTAAAATTAATTATGTATAATAAATGTAATAATATATACGAGTATAAATATTTAATGAGTGTGTGTTTCTAAAGTAGAAGCACAGTTAAAAGCATAAAATCCTGCTATCCTGCCGGTTAGTCTGTGAGAGATAACAAAGTCTTAACATCTCAATTGAATACACAAGAAATGTTAACAGTAACATACCTACATTAAGTTCATAACTATTTATACAGTTGCTATCAACTGGCGGTTTAAAAAGATACTCGAACAAACTTAAGTTAAATTGACAGAACAGATGTCACTTATTAGAAAATCTCTATTTCATCGAGTGTTTCTGATATTTATCTGTGCTTATTTAGTTAGCGTTAACATTTGAACTGTGGCGCGCAAGATACAAGTCTATGGGAGATCAAAACGAGTTCATTTAGGATGATATGACTGTCTACTTTTTATGTAAGCTACTCAACCTGGACCTTCTGTGTCAACTTGTTGTTTCGATAAATCAGAGTCGCGGTTGGATGTAAGTATGGTAAAAACAACCGCAACTTGCCTACTGACTTTGCAATCAGTCGTCTCACGAGCGGTTGTTACATGTTAGTAGTAAAGTATCAAGATGAATAAGTATAAACCATGAATTGGCATTTCTTCAATGATTTCAGTGGTATTAACTTCGATACTATCATTAATATCGAAGTCCTGGGAAATTAGCATATTTTTAGATATCGATAGCGCAAATCTCCTAAGACTTCGACTTCGACATTAATGATGCCACCAAAATCAACGCCACTGAAATTACCGGAGAAATGACCAAATACTCACGCTCTGCTTTAGTAGTTACGATGGCTCCTAGTTCATTGGCGACCTCGGCGTCTCGCACGAGTCTCATGTCTCTAGCGGCTACTGCGGCGGGCACCGCTCGACCACCAACTAACACCACGTACACTATCTGAACGCTGCCAGTTTCTGTTGACTGAGGATTGAGGTGCTTTAACTCTTGATTCTACGAACTTTTAAATATGGTTTATATGTTGTTTAAATTCATCACGATGGCTATCTATTACGATTACGATATAGGTGTTAGAAGATTTTTTTGAGGATCACCGCTCCCGTTCCATATTATCTGCATTGATAAATCCGTCCTAAGTAATCTCTATGGACAGTTGATCTAGTGTGTGAATTATTCTTCAAGCTTGGGGTAAGTAGTGTAAACTCATATTTACGCTTTAAGTGAAATAAGAAGAGTAATGGTTTTTGGGATGGAAAGGTAGTTGCTACGTTCTTATTTTATTATTGATTTAGAATACCAATTTACCTCAGTTATATTCTGGATGTGAACTTGCACTGGTGGTTGCTGTTCCGGTTTAATAATCTCTCTTTTGAACAACATTGTCTCGTTGCTATTGTCTTCCTCTAACGGCATATCAATCAATTCTCCCTTTTCACTCTCCGCTTCTTGATCCGTCACTTCTCTTTTCCTGAGTACAACTGTAGGAGGAACTAAAACCCATGATTCGACTTCAGAAAGTCTTGTAGCTTTTATATCTTCCTTCAATGTAAGATTTTCTTTTTCTATAGGGATATTTATCTTGGAATAATCTAGAACCTTAGTTGGTTGTACGATTTCAACCATAGATGGAGCTATCATAGACCTATCGAGGTATCTTAGAGGCGTGTTGGAAGCACCGATTTTGTTGTAGTTTTCGTCTTTGTTGACTGCGAATGAGTGTACTTCGTGTTTCTTTCTTGTCGTTGGGGCATCTAATGACTTTATTATTCCTAGGTGACGCTCTTGCTGCCTAAAATTGTTCCAAAATACATTATGAATTTAAAATTATCCAGTTATTTTAGAACTATCGTAAAAAGTCTCCTTAAGCTTCAACGTCAAAATCTGATAGGGTCCAAGTTACAATTTTACAAGTCTAAACTAGCAACATCGGTAAAACAAAACAATACCATTGGTAAGTTTTACCAGTGTTGCTAATATAGACTTGTAAAATTGTTACTTGTAGCTTCCTGATTCGGGCCACTGATGTTTCACTCCCAAATCCCACCCGTATCAGCGACATCAGCTAGGATCATGTCATCATGTGCTTGACTCTAATTCTCTTACCTAAGAAACGCCTTCTGGTATAGCCTGGCTAGTCGTAACTGCAGGCTATCGGGGGTGGACCCTTGAATGACAGTCAGCAGCCAATACCGGCGGTCCTCAGGGATCTCTGGCTCCAAACTGCCAGGGGGAACAGGCTCGCCGCAGTTGAGGACGCATTCCCCTGTAGTTTTGTCTGTCACCGCCTGTATGCAATTAGTATAAAAGAAAGTAGATACGACGAATAGTATAATCAATCCAAGTATAAGAGGTTCTTCGCCTGCAACACTACAAGAGTACCTACGTTATTTTCCTTATTTAGCTTCATCAGCTTCACACTGGTGGTTAAATTCCACAACGTTTTTTTTGGGAATGTGATAACTTTCAACTTCATTAACACTACGATTATTTAACAGGTTTGTCGTTCCGTTAAAGGGTTGGCAAATTAATCCGCTCACTATGACAGTTTCCAAGAGTCTGTTTGTTTGTTGGTCAAGATCAATTTTATTGTTCACTATCACTACTTAGCGTTTTTAGGCTTTCATACCTATAAGATCACTTTTTTGTCCGTCTGTCTGCCCGTCCGTCAATACCCTTTATCTCGGGAACGCGTGGAGGTATCGAGTTGAAATTAAAACCATACTCAGGTCTACGGTCCCTTGTAGCTGTGCAAAAACCAAACTTCTAAGTTAACGTAAAAAAAGATATGACCGTTTATGCCGCAAAAAACGTACATTTTGTGACTCTCTCAAGGAAACCAACATGTATAGGGTACTTTCCGTTGCCGTAGAACTTTGAAATTTGGCAAGTAATACCGTCTTGTACTATAAGTATAGGGAAAAATCTGAAATCTATACAATTGTAATTAAGTCATGCAAAAATATAGTCTTTATTTAAAAGATATGTACGGAACCCTCGGTGGACGAGTCCAAATCGCACTTGTCCGTTTTTACCTGCGACGGAAATGAGTCCAGATAGACGGTCGCGAGCACGGTGGTCGTGTGCACGATCGGCGTCGAGGGCTGAGAGGGGACCGGCAGCGGTGAGTCTGGGGGCGGGGGGCCGTCTCCCGAGCCCGTCCAGAAGAAGTCCTCGAGGCGGGGCGTGCGCTCATGCTGGTCTGGCGAGACCAGGAAGTACACTGGTCATGGGAAAGATATTTAATTAATTAGGAAAAGCTGAAAACTGGGTGCTTACACAAACCTTTTAGTTCTTAGAACAACGTAGCTTTTAGATAATATAGGATAGGATTGACGTCCGAGTGCTTGACACTGTCCCAGTAGTTGCGATCTTGAATGTTAAGTCATTAGCAATAGAGGTTGACACCTTGCTGTAGCATGGTAACAATTGGGCATTAGCGTATCAAACACAAGGACTTTTACGCTTTACTCTAATATAAATTAAGTTTCTCTAAAAATGCAATTCTAATGTGGGGAATATTCGACAATATATGAGAGCGGAATCATTTTTTCGAAGTACAACCCATTATAGGGACCTGGCACGTGGTTTATTCTCATACTTCTTATAGTTTCAAATGGATTGCGGTGGGTAATTCGAAATAACTTAATTCCTGCCCCATTATTCAATAGAATAACAAGCAAGACGTCGATGACAGGTTAACCGAGCGCGATTGCATCGCGTGACGCATGGGATTCCGGGTTTATTGGCAGGAATAACTTCGGCAGGCTTTACAGGATATTTGGTGGTATAAAATAGGGGATGTAGAGGGATCTAGTTTATTAGCTGGTTCATAACAATTTTTAGGCACGGCGAAAATTACGAGACAAGTTTCCGTGATATGCAGCTAATTTCTTCAGAGTTTAAATCCGGTTAGAGCAGCTCTACAAACAATCCTTTCATCTAAACTTAGGCTCACACGAATAACCTGCGCAGCTTTAATTAGTGGGTCGTTTTTCGAGGCATTTCTAATGCTTACTTTTAGTCGTCACAAACGCGAGCCTCCTGGGTATTTTGTATGTAAAGGTCGCTATATTCAGAACTGTATAAAATCACGAATTATTAAGAAAGTACGGCCCGCGTCTGCTTCGTTAGCACCCATATTTTACACTTGACTGTACCATTGAAAATTCAGTATATCCTTGAACTTTCCGCAGTTTGCTCGTCGCTTGGGCCGCCCGTCAGGAAAATACTTTTGCACCAGCCCGTGCCATCCTCCGCTCTATATAAAAGAAAACGCATTTCCTGAACCATGCTACGGTATGGAAACGAATATAAACTCCTTCGGTGTTTTCGCACATACGAAATTCTGAAACTGCGTCTTATACTTACGTAATGCGTCGTACGGGCATCATTTATTATTTTTAAAAATAATGGGTTCAATATTTATTTAATAACGTTCAAAATTGCAGTAAATCAATCGTGTTTGAAATATGATTAATTTTATAGATTCTCAAGCGCCGCAAGTACTCTGCTTTATTTGAGAACTATGAATTTGCGGCGTTTGCGGTAGAAACTCTGGGGCCTTGCCGCCTTGGTCAGCCGACATGAAATCATTCATGAGGACCCTGTCATCCCGGCTGGTTGGCCTACCTGTCCCAGCGGATCGCTATTGCGGTCCAACGCTGCCAGTGTCATGGGGTCGATGCCGCAGACGGATCTCCTAGAAGGGGTTTTCGTTTTATAGTTTTATTTTATTAGTTTTAGTTTTAATTTTCTAGATTAGTTTTATAATGTTTAGTAAGTAGTTTTATGTAATTTAAATTGCATTGTTTTTCTGTATTTTACTGTTTATTCCCTGAAATATACGAATACTCTATATTCCTTTTTTAAGTATTTTATAGGTTGATATAATTTGTCTTCGCTCTCTAAATGAAGTTTTACAGATGGGACAACTTTGTGATTGAGCCTTACTACGTGGCAAAGTGCCAGGACATCGATCCTTTTGAACAGCTCGCTTCGTCATGGCGATAAAAAATGCAACGTTGCAGTCCCTACTTACAGCATGCTTATAGCTTACCGCTGAATACGAACAAAGTTAGGTACGTTTAGATACTAAATACCGTCGATAAGGAGCTTCCAAAACGGGACTAACATCGTGATAGTATAGTAGCCTCGTGATAGTATTTCGGACAATGCTCTTAATTTTATTTCTGCCGTAACAGTCAAAGATAATGAGGTCTGAAATGGTTGAACGGTATAATACGCTGCTTTATTTTAATTTGTTTGACTTAACTAAGAACACAGCTGTAAACGATTACACTATTAAGTGTCTTTATATCGGCATTGATTCTCTATCTCTCTCTTCTGACATACAATGATACAACAAAAGTTCATTTTGTTCAGTGCAATAATTGAAAGTGCTTATTTATTTTGCCATGCTACGTTCGCTTTCGACCATAATTTTGGACTTGGCTAGTACTGTGAGGTTCGTACCCTGATATACAAACCTCACTGTCCTGCGTGACAGACTGGCAGCTTTTGGAACTATCGAGTATTCAAAGATATTCGAATTCAGTCTGTCTCGCTCTAGTTTAGTAATTATGTATTAGTTGTGTCTTAGCTCTAGTACCGAGCACTTGAATAAACGAAGTTATAAAACATAAATCTTTTATCTTAAGCTGGCCACCTCCTACAGTACCTTGGAGTGACTGCCATCCAACCTCCGTAATCCCTAACAATCTTTTTCCAATTTTCCTGGGCGAATGTTGATTACTACCTAACCTACTAATGTCTACCTACTAATCTACAAAGTTTAGGTACAGGCCAAAGTAGCTGGACACCTTAGTACTACGCCACGATCCACGATCCAAATATGTTCAGCTACTTTTGACCGTACAAACTCTTCGAGTTCATCCACCTGGCTACTAGGCCACCAACGTTTTCATCCATTCTCTTTTCATCTGAATATGCAGTACCTACCAGTGGCGTGGCGTCCAAACAACTCGATTCCTACCGGCTTGCCTAATATCAGGCTTTTGACCACCTTATTCTAGAGCTCTTAAGGAAAATGTACGCCAAATCTGCACCGGCGTGCCCTAGGATATCTTTTACGCCACGCCACTGGTACCTACTTTTATAAAATGTTCCCTGTAACTACTAAACCGGGGCAGATTATGAAGGGAAGCGCGGGAAGCTTCATTTTATGGTTGTCGGCACGAAGCGTTGCATGTAGATAAATCGCATTTGAATCTATGATCGATAATGGCAATGGAAGTACAAACAATATAGGTACCAGTGGCGTTCCAACGTTGATTTTCACTAGGGTAGTGACGGGCAAACTTACTTCATGGAGGTAGTAATTTTAATTTCTGAGGGGGGCGGAATGTTGGCGGGCCGGCTTAAACCCTCCCAGGGGCCGGAGGAGGCCGGCGGGCCATACTTTGCCCACTGCACTAGGGCAAACTAGGGGCTAGTGCTCAGAGGTAATTCACAAAAGATCCCATTGGGTCAAGGTGTATCCGAAAGGACCCCTAATACCAAGATAAGATAAGAAAGGGGCTAGCCCCAGCCTGAGCACTAGTGCTCAGGGTGGCAAAGTTACGAGCTTGATTATAAAACCTTTGGTGCCCCTGTAGCTGTAGAAAACACCATAATCCGGCACTGATGAGGCGGCAGTAAGGGAGAATCTGGTCCTGGACGTTAACTTGCGTACAAAATTAAAAGTTTGTATTTTTCTGCTAACCTTAAAGAAATATGAGTTAAACCTTGGAATACCGAAGAACATGTTTGAAGCCACGCTCTTGATAAAGTACCAAATATGAAAGAAGAAACCGAAGAAGCTTGCCTTACGATGATGATGACGATTGTCAGAAGAATACCAGACTTAGAATTTGCGTGATCGTTCTTTCCAATCCGTAAGTACGTTAGGTATGTTCCATATGCACACAACTTACAAGTCTCACAACACAACACCTATACGATACATCATGCAAAGCAATTGACTCCTAGTATCAACTAATAGATCCCCCGTGCCCATGAGTTATATGCAGCACCAAGCTTCTTACGTGTAGCAAAGTTTTGAATTATTTTTACTTATTCGCTTCTTGAAGAGCTTAATGTCATAGCGCACCTAGATACATTAAGGAGCAACGTATTCTTCAGCCTTCAGGTATAAAAAAAACCAAGACAAGTGCGAGTTAGACTCGCGTGTGGAGGGTTCCGTACATTCAAAACAATTATACTTTATTGCACAGACTTCTTATAGGTTTTCCTGTAATCCAGGGTTTCTTAAACTGTGGTCTATGGACCCCTTAGGGGTCCGTGATACGAGAGCCGGGGGTCCGTGGATTTGCATACAACACAAACTTTCATGTGCCCTTGATTTTCTTTTTCTCTTATTGTATTCGGAAAGGGTCCGTAAGGTTGTCGAAATAATGTATGGGGTCCGTGACCAAAAAAAGTTTAGGACTATTATCCATATTTAAATTCTAGGTCCAATAGTTTCGGAGATAAGGTGGGGGGGGGGGGGGAATGGTCAATTTTTGCCTATTATCAAAACTATTAATATAAAAAATATATATTTGAGATTCTCATAGTGAGCCCTTTCATTTAATATGTCACACGATATAGGTTGCTACCTTTTTAATCTAACGAGTGATCCTATAAGGGTTCCGTTTTTTCCTTTTGAGGTACAGAACCCTAAAAATGAACGGCCTCATATACTACAGGTAATATTAGAGCACGCATCCTGTCAGTAACCAGGTTTTATAGCGACACACAATCGCATCAAAAAGGCATATAATAGCTGCATAAATGGCGGTGGGTTTACGCGGCCGTCCACGCGTCCTTTGTGTGGACAACGGATGTGGACATACTGGAGTCACCGGACCGTATAGAGATGACCCTTGCCTTTGATCGATTAAAAAAATGTTTCCCGCGTAATGAGGACAGTTGCTCAACGATTCAAGCAAGTCGTTTGTGACGGAAAAGGATATGTTCTGGCTGTATAGTCTGTAATCCGTGGTCTGTCTTATAGGTACGGTGATTAAGTAAAACCTTTATGTGCATAATGTTTATAGCACGATTTCAATAAAAAAGCAAGGTCTTCAGTCTGATTGTATTTTTTTTATTTATCAAATAATACGGAAAGACTTGTCGTCAACATAATTTTCGGGGTAAGGTTTCGGTTAAATCATTAGTATGGTGATTTCGACAGAGAAAAACCGTGGTTTTTTAATCTACCCGCGACCACGAACGCTGAAAAGGGTTACGAGATGTCGGAACATACAATAGGCTAGATGACTAAAAAAAACTGTTTAGTCCGTCTGTTACATTATGAAAAAATATTGTACACGTATTTTTTGTTTTGTTTGACAAACAAAAACTGACGAGGATAGAGTGCTTAGAAGTTTCGAGTGACGTCACTCTTGAGTACAAATTGTACTCAAGAGTGACGTCACAAGCCCCCACTCCAGAAGTTTGATGATCTATAACTTTGTCGATTTTTAATATTTTGATAAACCAAAAAATACGTATCCCATATTTTTCCATAATCTAACTGACGGACTAAATAGAATTACATATTTTTAACCCAGTCATCATCCCTATTGAAGTAATATCCGCGAAATATCCGTTAAACAATAAAACATGATTGTTTATTTATTTCTATCAAAGATAATGCGTTTTCTCAAAACTGTGTCTTTCTAATTGGGGAGTTATTAATACTCATAAGACTAACTCTACTGTATCTGTAATACATGTCGCTACTTATGAAAATATATAATTAAAAAAGAAATGACTAAGAGATCGTAACTACACACTATATGTCAATGCCCCCCGCCAGGCAATATGAATCTATGAATAATTTATCCAGATGAGGTTGTCACCAAGTAATTTGATTTTAATCAACCCAGGAAATAATTCCAAGCTAATGCAAAATCATGTACTTACTTCTTTCGTCATTCTCGTATTCCTCCCCCAGAATGTAAAAAATAAAACAACTTAATATTAAAATTAACAATTGAATAATTAACATGTTATATCAAAGTCTCACAACACTGAATTATTTTATTTCTATCGCGTGCAAAAAATACATTGATATCATATCGAGTATCACAGTAAATTAAAATGTTTTAAATAACCAACTAGACAAAATGTACAGTAATCCTAAAATGAGCCTTTAATGAGACTCGGACATTGTGACGAATGTTTTGTAAAATTGTATCAAAACCGACCAACCAACAAAAAAGCCCGAAAACTACTGTGGGAGGTGGATTGTTATCGCGTTGCCAAGCAACGAGTTTACCAAATTGAATATCGCGCGCGCGCCCGCGCGGTGAAAATGGTGCTACTAAAAATGTCTATGGACCATGTACATAATAAAAAGTTAAAGACGATTAATAAACTGGGATTGTCTTAAGAAGGAAAGAAATATTTTAATACATCGCAAATAGCGTTTGTTATTAGAGAAAATATTCATTTTTACAATCTCCAAATCTTAAAACGTCACTGATCTATTTAGTTTGTCTATGGTATGACAGTTATGAAAATGTTGTCACATAATAAGTTTACTACCAATCTTTTAATTTTCATTGTATAATGATAACAGAGAAGACTTATGAAAAAAAAGTATATTATTACGAACCTAGTTAAGTCACTCTATTCAACACATAATAGTACATTACACAACTAGGGTGGTAATACAAAGAAAGGCCGAGACCGCAGAAGTTTGCGGCCCGAGCTGCAAGCGAGGGACGTAAATATGTGATCGAGGGCTTTCTTCATTACCTCCCGTGTTGTGTACATCATTTTATGTCTACACTTGGCAAGAAAGCGGCTTTTTCCGTACGCGTAGCGTGCGGAAAAAGCCACTTTATGGCCAGGTGTGGCATAAACATATTAATGAACATTTTACCAATTAATCAATGTTATTGTAAAATCAAAAATATGACGAGTTGATATTTAGCCTCGAATATTATAGCGCAAAACAACAAGGGTTCACTCGTCGTTGCTTGTTTCAGAAAAAAATATAATTATTTTACAATTTAGTTGGTAGAAACTTTTTGTTTAGTAGGTGTAGTTGGTAGAAGGTTTTTTTAACAGACTTTCTGCGAATATCGTTATTTTAGTAGAATTTGTACTGTTACGCAGCAACACTGGCAGAGTGCCATCGCACCACCACCCGCAGCTCAATTCGTGTGAGTTCGTCGCTTGTGCTCGATGGGCGCTGTGCGACGTAAACGGGTGTGTGCGAAAGTATGAAGTGAAATCGTACCCAAAGTGTGTGAAATGTTTAGTGGTAGTTTTTACTGTGTTAAATATCCAAAATGAGTGCGAACGGATAGCTGTGTTTATTACTTTGCGGTTCCATAAACACTGGACTATAGTTAGAACACGTAACATTTTGTAGAAACGGATTCAAAATGGCTGTGTTTTGATGGACCCTTTGTCCGATTTCGTGTTTCTTTCAGCATGGTAGTGGGATCCTA
This sequence comes from Eudemis profundana, assembly GCA_947034925.1. NCBI lineage: Eukaryota > Metazoa > Arthropoda > Insecta > Lepidoptera > Tortricidae > Eudemis > Eudemis profundana. Next base: position 3,123,950 of record OX344806.1, on the reverse strand, counting down.
CAGTCAGAAATTTGACTTAGAGAGGTGAGGAAGAGGCTTGTAATGTTGTAGTGGTTTCCGGGTGTAGAAACTAGAGTGGAAAATACTGGTTCCCGCCGAAGTGAACTGTCGGAGCTGTGCTTTCTACCGAGCAAGCGATCCAAACCGCTTATTGACGTGTGAGTTTCTCTCATAACCTTTTGGTTTACCGTTTGTGTTGCTCATAAATGGGTTTGGCAGCCCCTATACGGCTTATTCACGCTCTTCTATAACTAACTTGTGTATGTTTCGTACTTTGAGACCAGCTGTCAACCGTGTAAACATATGACATTGCTTATTTTTAGATGTTTTTAACCTTTCTTATTGGAATTTTACTACGTGGTAAACGACCTAATTGGAAAGTCCCAATTCTTATAAAGGAACCATATGTAGATGATCAATGTTATAAAAATATCCTTTTAATGCTACTATAGCAGTAATTGCTGAAATGCCTATCCAAATTTCTGCTATGAATATTTTTGACGATTTTAAATCTTACTAACCAAATCTCGTCATACTCTCTGTTAGTATTAATTTGAGAAGATTCAATTATTGCACCAACAATTAATAATTTTCTATTTTGGTCTAACTTTTGGCTAATGTCCAAATGACCATTTGGTTTATTTCGGCTCTGAGAGCTGACAGGTACTCTTAAATCATAAACTAACTCATTCACCTAATTTTAAATGGTATTAAAAGTAGCGCAGGCCAGAGTCTCGCTTTGGGAGAGAGTATACAAGCATTTTAATTTATCATACACAATATACACTTAGCTATTAATTCTTTATGTTTAACTTATGTGGCATATAATAATGTTTCCTCATAATTCTTTTTACTAGATATTTATCAAATTTCCTTGAGATTATAACATTTTTTAAATCTAAAAATTTGTTAAAATTGTTCCATAAAGTATAAAGTAGGAAAATATGGCTGAATACTGTAAAATGGCAAACCAGTAGCAATCATGTTCTTAAACAACATACCATTGAAATTGAACTATCCTTCTTGCAGTTGGTAAAAAAAGATGATGCGTCAATATCAAATATAATCTTTAAACAGCAACATATCCATACTATTTACTTACAGAAAAACCAGAGTTTGTAGAAATAAGTTTGTAGCATAGTAGTTATGGAAAAAAGTATTTCTTGGATATTTTCTTTCTTTCATATTTTCTCTAGGTATTTCTTAAAAGCTAAGATCTTGTTCTTAGGTGGTTCTTCATAACTGAGGCATATGACCAAATGCGATAGCCCTCCATGCAGGCCAATCCTTCATTTTTTGGACAGCCTGATAGGGACTGTACTTAGTAGCCCGCAAAAAATTGATGTGTGACTTTTAACCTTTCGACCGCCATACCGTGAAGCAAATCGCTGTCATCTTGACGCCAGGACCAAAAAACCAAATTAAAGAGAAAGAAATTTCATTTAAGAAGGCGTATATTTAAAGTACTTTTGAACTGGGTGGCGAGTGTCGCATTTGCCGTCTTGGCATCACGAAATGTGAGCTACCGTTTTTGTGCTCATCAGTTGGCGCCACTGTCGAGCAGGGTCCCGAAGTATAGCTGACAGTTTATTACGGGTGTGAAAACGAAGTTTATATTTCAATCGTATTTAAAACCTTAAAACCGTACCATAAAAATATCGAGCATACTGCAGTATTGCGTTTAGTTCGGAAAAAAGAGGACATAAGTTTCCAAATGATGAAACTGTCTCAAAGCACTGACATTTGTTGATCCGTAACTCATATTTGCCATAAATAAGTTCAGATATTGCAAAATATTGAAACCATTATTCTAAAGGTGCTTCTAAACGAGCAATATTTTTCTGCAATTTGTGGCCCGGCAACTATGTGCATCTTAGTTTAGCATACGAAGTAAGAGAGAGATAGCAAGACTTGCCGGCCACAAATTGCAGAAAAATATTGCCCGGTTAGGAGCGCCTTAATAACAAGTAAACCCGTGGAGCTCCCCACAAACAGTGGTATTTGACATTTCGGAGACCTCACGCTACACTAGCGCCTCTAGCGGCGAAATTCATTCGCTGTAACCCTCATTCATTCAAGAATAATCCTTAATGATTTGGTTTAAATGTTTTCACATGTAAAATATTCTAAAGCCTCGGAGGCCTGATTTACACCTGTAAGTTTTACTTACTCAAGTAAGGACGCAGCTATACGTCAGACACGATACGTGAGACTGACTATCTGAGTCTAACGTATAGTGCGTGGACAAAGTATAAATACAACCAAGACACGTATTTACACAGACGCACGACGCCCGTCTGTTTGAGTGAACGCCATACTGTGGCATGCTCGCGCATGCTCAAATCCTTGCCTGTGGTGCGTCCTTACACGGCGCGCACACATGCGCGCTCCCGAAGTACTTTTTGTAGGAAGAAAAACTACCGTATACCGTGGCGTGGACGTGGACGTTAGACACGATACGTTAGACTGACTGACTGAGTAAGGACCTTACTACGTAAGTAAACCTTACAGGTGTAAATCCGACCCTAAGCTTTACCAAGTCCGTAGAATTATGAATTATAATATAATCACGTCATTATCCACAATACCTGCAGACATGACAGCGCCCAGCAACAAAGGTCGGCGAGAGCGCGAACGTGAAATGTCGCCGGACCCGTTACCCGGTACAGTTAGCAACTAAGTACGCCTAAACTTTAGCATTACACATATAATGCCAATCGACAAGTATTATGGACCAAGTGTACTGGTCATACCATACTTTAGAGCAGGGGTCTCCAAACTCTTTTTAGCAAAGGGCCACACTGCACCTTTAAAAAGGTCGCGCGGGCCGCACGAGATGGTTAAAGTATAAAGACGAACAAGTACTCCAAGCAGAGTTGGGCAAAAATTTAGTTGACTAAGAATAAGAATAAAATTTGAAATTTTATTCTCAATCAAAATATTTGAGTAAGATTGAAAATCATGAGCAAGTTATTCTGATTTGATTTAAAATGATTAAATCATTTCATTTTTATTCTAAATGACCAGTGATCGTTATCAACGTGCACTTTTCGTAGCACAGACAGAGTATGGTTGGCAGAAAAAACAAATACATTTGAATATTCACTTTTGTTCTTAAATATAAAATAAATACTTCTACCTCTAGATTTAAAACCTCTTTGCGGTATAAAACCTTTTCCGTCCTAATATATTTTTAAAACAATTTACGTCAAATGACATTAAATGTCACAATAATACAACTATCGTTGAAAATGTAATTAGTTTATTTTAAACTAAAAAATGTCCTGAAGAAAAACTCCGGTTACAGTACTGTAAATGTCGTGCAACAGCTGATTGAAGGCAAAGAGGTAGAAATGCCGGAGGGCATCAATAAAAATTGCGTGCAATATTTTAGAGACTTAAATTACCTTCCTGTGACATCTGTTAACGTAGAAAGGTCATTTAGCTATTTAAAATGGATTTTTTCCAATCGACGTGAACGACTGACACCCAACTGTGTTGAACAAATTTTAGTCGTTTATTCAGTATAGTTTGGATAGGTGATTATAAATAAATATGTATATAAATCTCATAACTTGTAAAATATATAATATTTGAAATTCCTACTTGTGTATTTGTTTTTTTGTCAACCATACTTTGCTACCAAAACAGCACGTTGAGTACGATCATTGTAAATGACGAATCAAATTTTGATTAATTTATTCAGACAGACTATTAGTTAAAGTAACGTTTTAGTTGACTAATTGATATTTAGAATAAGATTAATTTTATTTAGGTTCTTATACATTTACTTTTTAAAAGGCTTACAAATTGAAAGGCTTCAGCCCTTGTAAATTTATTGAGACTCCAAAAGTCTTTAGGCTCGACGCCTTTTTTTCGATAAATAAATCAATCAGAAGAATTCATTTTAACTAAAAAATCATGATTGAATTTATTTCATTGGTGATTAAGTTAGTTTTACTCAAGTTTTTGAGTGAAGAATAAATCTTAAGTGATTTAACCATTTCAAATTTATTCTGATTGAAACTGAAGTGATTTAATCATTTCAAATTTATTCTGATTGAAACTGAAATGATTTATTCTCACGATTTTTTATTCTGATTGACGATTTTAGTCATGATTGCCCAACACTGACTCCAAGTTTGGCCGTTTAGGAGCGCGCGACACGTACGTATTCACACAAATGCGTGCATTCTTAAAACTTTGCTTGTAGTGCGTTCGTACACGGCGCGCACACATTCAACTGCGCGATATACCTTTTGTAGGAAAAAAAAATACTGCTATTAAATGCGCAGCTTCATAGAAAATACGAATGAATGACATTACTTGTTGTTATGGTCAAATTGTCTCCTTATTTTAATTTTTTGTATATTAAATTCGTTAAAGGCAAGAAAGTAAGGGAATCTGGATATATTTAAGATCAGTTTTGGAAGCTAATTTTGGTAATTAACGTTGAATAATTTATTTTAACAACTTATTGTGTCGTTTTCAGGCAGATGGCGATTGGTTACTAAACGCCGCGCCGTTTGTCAATAGAGAAGATAGGTACCTAGGCCATGCCATCACCTACTACAATACATATATCACGGTATTGTGAATAGAAAGAGACAGACAATATTACGCGACCGCCTCTTGTTCTAACGTTAGAACCTAGTTCTTATGTTCCTTTTGTCTCTTAATTAGCCAGCCATCCTCCTCGAGTTCTGATAATCGTCTTTTCTGCACTAGTGAGTTCTATATTTTCATTTTCCTCGTTATATTCATACGGGCAAATGCACATTTCATCGTTGTAGTGGAAATTTCCCGGGATTAGGTAGTGCCTCTTGTAGCATGAAGTCGGAAAATGAACAGATCTATAAATTGACGGCTGTTCCTTATGTTCGCGTAGGTATGGTATGCAGTTTATCTAGATTCAGTTGTTGCTTCGTAAGATTAGTTTATAGACTACTAATCTGTTTGCACAAACTCCATTCTATTATGATTATCGTATGGATTTAGAGATAATAGATTAATCACATCACACTAATATTATAAATGTGAAAGTTTGTGAAGATGTTTGGATGTTTACATGTTTGGAGGTTTGGATGTTTGTTACTAAATAACGTAGCAACAACTGAATGGATCGAGCTGAAATTTGGCATGCAAGTAGACAAAGTCCTGGATTGACACATAGGATAGGTACTTTATATCATAGTAAAGAGTTCCCTTCGGATAATAACGGGAGAAACGCGGGCGAACCGGATGGGGAAATGCTAGTACAAAATAAACTTTTAAAAATAGGTAACCAACTTCAAATTAATCTTTTCTACCTATTACAGAATGCAAGCAATACTGTGACTAAAAAAGAAACGCCGAAATCGTTAGAAATACCTATAATATTTGAAGAGTTCACTCGATTTCTCCAAGATCCCATTATCAGATTCTGACTCGGTGAATGGGGCGAGACGACCTGGGAGGTATACTCTGTCGAACAAAAAAAAATCCAATTCGGTGTCCCCGTTTTCCAGTAATCGGGGAACATACATATGAATAACTACATTTTTACTAAAAAAAACCCGACCGCGGTGCAATCCGCCATTTTGTTTATTTTAACGAACTTCATACCCAGTGACACTCGCACCATCAAGACGAATCTAATGATGTATCATTTATCAAAATCGGATGTGCCGTTGAGTAGTTACGAGCGGACACAGGAACGGACATACATACATACATACAGGTCAAACACATAACCCTCCTTTGGGCTTCGCCGCAGTCGGGTAAAAAAAGATTCCGAATTCCGACGAACTGCGGACCTTCACTTTTTTGAAGTCAAAACACTCAAAACTAACCTATGACAGGAGTGGCTCACCCCGCAATTTTTCTTTTTTTTTTTTTTTCTAACTTGGCTCGACTAGGGCGCCTGCATGGGCCCTCTAACAGTATGGGTATTTCGCTGCGCGGCTAGTACCAAATTTTTCCCCTCCAGAGGGGCTTAGCCAGCGACCAGAAAGACCAAGCATTATGCGATAGAGAGAGACGGTCGGATCCGATGCGTTTCGGCCGGTAGTCGGACCCAAACGTCAGTCTTGTTAGAAAGAGACTTCTATGCGTAGTACTATTACTTATTCTCTGCCTATGTTATCTCATGACATGACTCGTAAAGTAGCTATAAGAAAAATCGCTCGTTGCTACGTTTCTACAGGAGCAAACAAACTGCTCAGGTTTGTAATGTGCATTTCCAAAAATGTCTGCATACCCATTATGATTTTAAAAGGAATATTTTATTAAACAGACATATCGAGCACGAGCCATTCTTGCCGATTTCCTGTTATATTCTGGTCCCATTATAATCCTTGGCCTCGCCACTTTCACTTGTAACTTCCAATAGGCTTTTACGTTAACCAATTTAATTTATTCTTAAAACGTTACCGTTTCTTTTGTGAATATTTGTCTCGAAAAGTTATGACGCCCTAAATGGGTTTTGGCTCTGTTACAAAACGCTGAATCCCGCTTTGTGCTGTAATAAGCAAGATTAATCTTCTGAACGTTAAAGGTACACTTTGGCATAATACTCTTTCGGTACTCGTTGCCGAAAAAAGAAAGCATTGTTGTACATTCGGCGATAATAACCCGTGATTAGTCTTTGTCAGACAAATGCTGTCGTCACGTTTTCGACATAACACGCGGTTACGACACGGCGTAGTATAATTACTGGGGCCTACTTTAATTCACTTGCAGGCAATTTGATGTTCAGACCGATACCTAACTTGGTACGAAATTGCCACACGAAGTTGCCGTCTACCTTTTGACCGACCTTAGGAGGAGGCTCTAAGTGCGTTCCTCGATGATTATCTATGTAACAATGTTCTTTGTTGTTATTTGTGTTTGCATAACCAGCAGTTTGTAAAGATCTTAATTATTAAAACATAAACTTCACTAGCTTTAAACAAATAAAAAGGTCAACCTCTATTTTCTCCTTTTGCTATTAAAGAGTTCTCACCGTTGCTAGTAGTGGTATTCAATTGCATACATAAGGAATGTTGATACTGTCAACAATAGGGCGATGCTATTGCTATACCACCAACTACCAGTGGCGTGGCGTAAAAGATATCTTTGGACAAGCCGGTGCAGATTTGGCGTACATTTTCCTTAAGAGCTGTGGAATAAGGTGCTCAAATGCCTGATATTAGGCAATCCGGTAGGAATCGAGTTCTTTGGACGCCACGCTACTGCCAACTACACTCGTAATTACGCGTCGAATAGATCCATTGACGACTAAACAAAACAAAGAGAAAGAAATTTCCGTGAAATCTTTCTTTAAAGTACCTACAATAATTGTGGTTGTGCTATCCCACTTCTGATAAAATGTTACTCTGAACAGTGAACCTATGATCACCAGCCAAAGTCGCCATGCAGTAACGGGCCCCGAAAGCAGTCTGTATGCTGTGTGTAATATAGGCGTATAGCCGCGAAATGAACAGGTTCGTCACTTTTATACCTTAAGAGGAAACAGTAAGGTGGAGAGAATTGAAAATTAGGTATTTGTAAAATGTGTCGCTGTCCTGCACTGCCCGCCTCTCCCGCGCAGAGCGCGATAGAGACAACTGCAGCTTGGACCGAAAATACCTTTTAAAATTTCATGAAAACAACGTTTCGTAGTCCCCTGATTTCTTCCCCAAAACTTAACCTATTTAACTAATTTTTTCATTAAACACTAAAGAAAGGCTTTGGCCGTGTTCCTATGTTTTCCTTTTTTTTAATAATCTAGTCTTCTGGTTTTCTGGTTTTCTGGATGTGTGAACACAGCGGAAAATCTGGCATTTTTTTTAGGTTTTTGAAGGTTAATATCTCTTTTGAGAATCAATTTATCGTAAAAAGGAAAACATAGGAACATATCAATAGTAGCCATAGATTTTTGGACAAAAAATTATTGCTCTACTGGCATTATCCAGGGAGGAAACAGGGGACTACGTTTGTATGGAAAAACCGCCCTCCTGTTTCCTCTTAAGGCACGAACCATAAATCGCTGCAGATCTGCGGTGCCTCAGTCGCGCCTTGAAAGCGTTCTTTGTGTTTATTGGTTTTTATCGTTTTTTTTCCACAACAATGTAGTTGTAATAATAAGACTTGTTCAATTTCCATGCAGACACTTGAAAATCTCGTACTAATTGTGGTTATTTACGTCACACGGAGACATTTCAATCCCGCGGATTCCGCGCCTCCTACGAAACGCGATTTATGGTTCGTGCCTATAAACTCAATGACATAGAGTCACAAAGTAACACACCTTTTCATTCCGCGACTGTCTACGGTCGACAGTCGCGGAATGAAAAGCGTTCTTATACTTTTCAGCAAAAATTTGATCAAAAATATGCAAACACGACACTATTGTTAACGGCGTAGAAGCGTGTTCAGATATGTTTGACTCAATTTTTGCTCCGGGATATAAAGTATCCTATGTTTCAGCACAACTTGCTCTACTTGTATGACAAATTTAATCTCTACCCATTTGCGTTACTTATTAACAAATATAACCTGTCGCCAAAGAGCAGTGTTCGCACTGTTGTGTTCCGGTGGGGGGTTCTATGTTAGTCCTCAGGGTTGGCAACGCAATTGTAATATTAAGATTGCAAATGTCAGAAGTCACTCACCATCAGGGCCTCAGACCACTTACCATCAGGTTACATGTATGCTCGTTTGCCTTTCCCATGAAATTACAAAACATCCAAACCTCCAAACATCTTCACAAACTTTCACAATTATAATATAGGATAGGATTAGTTAGGATTTAGATTGAATAGTTATATAGCTAGCCCCAAATTTCTTAAACTCGACGTCCATAATCGTCGGGGTCGGGTCGCCCACGTTTAGAAAGTCGATGGTGCGATAGCCGCTCGCGTTACCTTTGTTCTCGCACCAACAATAGGATCATAGGATATCTTTCCGAGACCTGTACCTCTAGCACAACTGTGACACGCGAATCTTTGTCGCGCGACAAATACTACTTATTTCTTTCCACTCAATATCGTGTGAGAGTGACAGGTGATACTCTGTCGCGCGAGATACGAAGTCGCGGCCAGTTATGCTAGACCAGTGGTTTTCAACCTTTTTCATGACACGACCCCCCCTGGTAAGAAAAATATTTCGCGACCCCCCGACCCTTCGCTCCTTGATCATGTGTGACGTACATGAAAGCCATATTTTTAAACTGTATCGTTTTTTTTATTGAAGTAGTCCTCTCGACCTCTTGCGACCCCCCCTAAAGAAGCCTCGCGACCCCCCAGGGGGTCGCGACCCACACGTTGAAAAACACTGTGCTAGACGTACTGCTCCGCACGCTATGGCGATTTGGCGAGGAAATTGTTGTTTTGGAATACCTTTGATCTTTTGCGTTAAGTGACAAATAAATCAATTGTCAGCAAAAAATTATCAGTCAAATAAGTTTGGTTTCGGACTGTATGTTTGGATAGAAATGATGGAATAGTTCATGTTCTGTACAGTCCGTTTTTGTATCTGAAAAACCCCATTTGTCTCTCATTAGCTGTTGCCCGCGACTTAATAGTGCGTAGAATTACAATTGTAGGTATATCTTTTGCTTTAGAAGTGATTGATTTCCTCATACAAACTTCCCCCATAAGGAATGAAATTCGGTTTAGTAACTATCGTATTTTCTTCCCCGAGTCTCGAAACTATCTTCATCCATACCTAATTTCATCTAAATCGGTTCAGCGGTTTAAGCGTGAATAGGTAATAGACAGACAATAGTACATTTTACACAACTATGGTGGTAAGACAAAGAAAGGCCGCAGATATTTGCGGCCCGAGCTGCAAGCGAAGGACATAAATGTGCTATCGAGGGCTTCCTTTATTACCTCCCGTGTTGTGTACATAATTTTATGTCAACACTTGGCCAGAAAGCGGCTTTTTCCCTACGCGTAGCCACTTAATGGCCAGGTGTGGCAGTGGCACAAAGTTATAATATTAAGTTTGGATATCGGAGAATTTTAAAAGAAAACAGACGAGCCTCACTGGTTTGGAATGTAATCAATGGAAATCCAATAAAACCTGCTTGTTTAATTTCATTACAAACAGCTTATCGTATCGCTATACAATGAGGAAACGTGCATAATATTGTCATATTACGCATTTCCTTATTCACCTACCTTAGTTAGCACAAGTAGTTTTAATTTAAGTAACTCTAAAAATTTTATTGAATTGAATAATTACGACAACGACACTTTCATTCCTTCCAGCATTTTTTTCCGTGTTTAAGAATGTATCCGCACTTCAAGGTTATTAAAGGAATCAGCGTTGTCATATGATTCAAACAGCTTTTGATACAGAAAATTATTTCACGGTGAAATTGCATGCGACTTTTTATGGCACCCTAAAAATGAATACAAATTAAACACCTCCATTAAAAATGAACAAACGCCAAAGGTAAAAGCCATCAGATTCCCTTTGAAAAGGCCGTAGCAGGATAAGGGAGGAAAAAATGCCCTTTAATGATTAAGAGCTGTTTATTTTTTCTATAGTTGCTTTCATTTAGTTGTATAATTGTGCAAAGTTTGGTTGAAAAATTCCCAGTGGTTCAGCCGGGAAAAAATAAAAACAAAATTTATGAAATTTGACGTATCTCTAAAACTATAAATCTTTATCATAATATCTTTAATTCATTTTGGTAAATTGATAGGTATGTATGCCTTAAAAGAAAATTGAGTCTCTATCTTTGCAATTTCTGTAAAAAACACGTAAGTCAAAATTTCAAAAAAAAGTTTTTTTGATACCTGAAGGAGTGACCACTCTAAGTGACATTTCTAAAAAAGCCTTATTTAACGATCTGTCAGTCATATAAGTTTGACGGTTAAAATCGAAAAGCAACAGTGTCAAAATTAAAAAACTATGTTGGTCGGATTCTGTTACATTTTATTCTTATACAATTCTAATACAGCCAAAGAACTTAAACATAAATATTCTTTGTTAAGAACTAAAAATAAAATAAATTTATGGCATTTACTCGTATATGTATCAACTTAAAAATGTCTTTTACTTCTTATTTTAATCACTATCGCTATCTTCATTAACGGTAACACTAATACCGTTTCTCAAAAAAGGTCCACTAAGAATTTCGGCAGGCTGAATAATTTTTGATAAATATCTTGCGTGCGATAGGTAGTACACAATTGCGGCAATGTGTGAACAACACCCTACCTACGAATGAATATATCTGGTGAAACGATAAGTAAGGCTTAATTAGAAATAATGATGATTACCTATTTGAAAAAAAAAAGGTTTTATAAGTTAAAAGGCGACAATTAATACAAATACAGGCTGGTTTTCGATAATCTGTACATATTAAAAGGGGTGAAATTTCATTTAATTTTATCGGTAAAAATGACTAATTTTTGTTTCTGGGCAAAAAAAAATTTTTTACAGATTTTTACAGTTTGCTATGAAATTTTGGGCAGTACATCTGTTTGACGCAGTATAACTTTTGATCTTATTGTTCAAAGCTGTAAGAAAAAAATGTTTGTAAGATCACAATTAAGTGCTAAACGAAGATAAGCATGAAAAAATGGTCACAATATTCGCAAACTTTCGAGAAAAACGGTGTTTTCCGTAAAAAAAACTGAAGTTTTGCAGCCGTTTTTCACAATTATAATTTTTTGACGAGTTTTTCTTCAAGTCGGTGGTTTATTGTTATTGCTACTAAATAACGTGTCTATTGCCATGACCCTGCAATTTTTTCTTACAATTTTAAGCAATTAGTTCAAAAGTTATACCGTGGCAAACAGATGTACTGCCGAAAATTTCACTGAAAGTTTAAAAACCTGTAAAAAAAAACGAATGACCACAAACAAAAATTAAAATCAGTTTTACCGATAAAATTGGCCGAAATTTCACCCCTTTTCATATGTACAGATTATCGAAAACCACCCTGTATATTTTCAAGCCAATATTAATGGGAATGTCAATAATTGATTTATTTTTAATTTCTTACAAAGAAGATTTATTTTTAAGTTCTTTGGCTGTATTAGATTAGAATAGTATAAGAATAAAATGTAACAGGATCCGACCAACATAGTTTTTTAATTTTGACACTGTTGCTTTTCGATTTTAACCGTGAAACTTATATGACTGACAGATCGTTAAATAAGGCTTTTTTAGAAATGTCACTTAGAGTGGTCACTCCTTCAGGTATCAAAAAAACTTTTTTTTGAAATTTTGACTTACGTGTTTTTTACAGAAATTGCAAAGATAGAGACTCAATTTTCTTTTAAGGCATACATACCTGTTAATTTACCAAAATGAATTAAAGATATTATGATAAAGATTTATAGTTTTAGAGATACGTGAAATTTCATAAATTTTGTTTTTATTTTTTCCCGGCTGAACCACTGGGAATTTTTCAACCAAACTTTGCACAACTATACAACTAAATGAAAGCAACTATAGAAAAAATAAACAGCTCTTAATCATTCAAGGGCATTTTTTCTTCCCTTATCCTGCTACGGCCTTTCATATTTTTTAGCAATGTTAGACTTTGACTTGCGCCGAAGAGTTGGAGAGAGAAGAACAGTGACTAAACGCCATTGAGATTGAGATCTACACATCCGTCATGATATCTCAGTACAGTTTGGTGTATCGAATGTCCAATGTCCACGTTTAAAGCGGTGCTTAGCGGCTGAAACCTTGCAAAAGGCTGCTCCGATTTTATTATAATAAGCGGATTTAACTGTTCCGTCGGGCTGCGCAATTCTTTGTCTCTGACTCAAGGCGAATCGGGTTTCATTGTAAGTCTAGATTGTTTTGATCCGCTCATGTTTCCTTGGGTCTTGTCTGTTTAGTATTCTGTTAAAGCGGCTACTGGTAACTTTATAAAATTTCATTCGTTGCATTTGAAATGTGTGATAAAAAGCGTTCTGTGCTATTTTTACCCGACTGTCGCGAAGCCCAACGGAGGGTTATGTGTTTGACCTGTATGTATGTATGTATGTCCGTTCCTATGTCCGCTCGTAACTACTCAACGGCACAACCGATTTTGATAAATGATGCATCATTAGATTCGTCTTGATGGCGCGAGTGTCACTGGGTATGAAGTTCGTTAAAATAAATAAAATGGCGGATTTTAGGCACTTTTAAAGTGCACCGCGGTCGGGTTTTTTTTAGTAAAAATATTTTTGTCTCAATCTTCGGTTTATTTTTTTCGTCGTAGAGATTAGGACATTTTTTGATCAAGTCTATGAGATCCTATTCTACTGATACACATCATCAACAACTTCACATTTGGCTTCTACTGTTCAAGTCGTCACGGAAAGAAAGGAACACTTTATTCAGCGCTCTAACACGCAATACTCATACAAAAATATAAATCTATAAAAAAAACGGCACTAAAAGCTATATTGCTTGCAAATATTTTAAAAACTGGAAATATAATTTAAATCGATTCACTTGGGTATGCCAATTATTTGCCTGAAAGTCTGTGGTACAGTATACCGGTTTACAATTTGTCTTTCGTTCGGCACGCTGCCAAGAGTGGCAAGGAAAGGATCTTAATATTTTTCAATTTCTCATTATAACTTGCCGTTGTTCACCAAGCTGCGCATTATTTACGCCAATTTTAAAAGGTTGTAGATGGCTTTAATATCCATTGCGCTTACGTTGTTTTCGATATGCAACCGTAGTTTTACAGGTGCAAGTCACGTTACGGAGACATGCCTCATTGTAATGGTGGCTCTTAGCAAATGAAAACTCGATTTTACGACGCCATCCACGATATTGCTTCGCCGCTAAAGCCGAAAATATTAAAATCGCCCCCACGCTCTTCGGTCCGACGCTCTTTGCGAGTCTCGTTATGAAAACGGCGTCCGTTTTTGAAATTATGATAAACACCTAAATTGTCTATTATTGACAAGTTAAAATTGTGTTCGGCCGGTAATTAATGTTTTGAAACACTCGCGGAATCTCTGTAATTTCAGCATTGTGGGTTTGAAAATGTTCTGTCGACATTAACGTGTAGGTATTTGGTTGAAAATGTCGCCGACCGTAGGTTCATTTCTCGTAAGGGGCATTACTTTACCCCAGTTGAATCTACGGTCGACTATGAGACAATTTTCTACGTCACTTTTCCCTTTGCGTCACTACAATCATCTCGCAAACACGTTCACGTTCGAAAATATCCGAAAAAAACTCGTGATCCACGCGAGCAGCATAAATGTAACCGCAAAAATATCACCACTCTTTCGTTGGTAACAACAATATGCAAAACGTGTCGAACACGACAAACACAAGTGTAACCAACTGACAAATACCAAGTTTTCACACTTGGAGATCCATTCGCGTCTGGCTCTGGATACCTACCGAATTTCTTAAAATACTATCCTAAAACGGAAAGGGAAAATTGCTTTTGCCATAAGTCAACGTTGCGCACATGTGTTTTCTCATTCTTTCATCCGTATTTAAACTTTCCAGGAATAAGAGTGCCATTTTATATTTAGGTTTTGAATCTTGTAGATACATAATACCACGAATTAAGAAGGGTCCGTAAAATCCGATATTTATAAAACTTATATTGCGATAAAATATATACTTGTACTTGAGGCTACATACGAAATCGCCATGAAAATAGGCGCATATCAGATGACGAGTTACGGAAAACGAGGGCGCACAAACCTAAATCTAGAATGAAGATCCACCTTTCTTAAACATCAAGATAAAGGTTCTATGACGTATGCAATGTTTGAATTAGAGATGGGCCGAATACGGACTTTGCCGAATACGAACATTCGGTTCAGGTCTTACCGAACCGAATATTCGGTTGCGCCGTATATAGCTAGAAACAGGTAAATGATTGTTACTGGTTATTTTCGTTACTATCGTTCCTAATGTTTCTAAATGATCGATAACTGATAAAGGTCATTAATAAAACTTACTTAATTAAAAAATTAAAACAACTCTGGTTTTTCTTACTTAATCCACGGTTTTTTACAAAATATATGTACTGAATGCATTTATATTTTGACCCATATTTATCTCTTTTTGATACGAGTAGTTGGTTAGAATGCTGAAATATGATGTCATTATCCGACGAATTACAAATCAACCTACGCTAGTTATTTAGTTTGTTTATTCGGTAAATATTCGGCAATGTAACTGAACTATTCGGCCGAATGCGAACATTGGAAATCTTGCCGAATATGCTGAATACCGAATATTCGGCTCATCTGTAGTTTGAATAGATATAGTAATCGAAATAGATCTCTGTAGACTTTTCCCTATTTTTTTCCCTCCAAGGTTCTGTACTAATAAGATATTTCTTCTCCAGGGAATGCATGTCATGTACCCGGAGCCGACGGCGCAATATCGCAATCATCCAACCAGCCACCCAGAGTACCAGCCGGCCGTGTCGCCGGCCCGCCACCAGCCTAAAAAGCGCCGCGCGCTGAGCCCACTCACTCAACACGCGGGTCCCGATAACACTGGCTACAAGGTGAGATAGAACATCTTCAGGCATAGAGAAATAGAAACCGGTGTTTTCTGGTTACGACTGGTTCAGTCAGCTTAGAATTATACGATTCTATTAGTGAGGTTGTAGCACGTCAGGTATAATACTTTATGCCACACCTGGCCATAAAGTGGCTTTTTCCGCACGCTGCACGTACGGAAAAAGCCGCTTTCTGGCCAAGTGTAGACATAAAATGATGAACACGGGAGGTAATAAAGAAAGCCCTCGATCGCATATTTACGTCCCTCGCTTGCAGCTCGGGCCGCAAACTTCTGCGATCTCGGCCTTTCTTTGTATTACCACCCTAGTTGTGTAATGTACTATTTAAGCTTGCTGCTGAACGTGGGCTCACCCTTATATATTTTTTTTATATTCCACTGAATTCATACGAAGCTTTTCGCGTCTACCAATCTCATGAGGATAGCAAAAGAGTGGAACTTCGTTCTAGCGAACCTTTTCTCGATATAATCTGAACCTCTTCAAAGTCGAGAGTAAAGGCACTATCTAGGCAAATATTTTCCACTTCTACCTCATCGTCACTTATAATGTATAAAAAACGAAGACTCTTTACTACTTCACTCCATTAATTTTACTAGTCTATTTCTTTTCTATTATTTTCATTGTCTTGTTTTGACGCCTAGAGACCCTTTGACATCTCTAAAAATGTAGTTTTAAGTTTAATGTAACGTATTAATAAGCACATGTGAATGTGATATGTCATAATTCTTGTTATATCTAATATTTTGAAAAGAGAAACTGGTGAGCTTTCCGGTGCATCTTATCACCAGAAGGTCACTCACTACCCGAAGCGCCAAAAGAAAAGAATAGAATCAGATTAGTAAAAGAGCCCTTGAGATTCAAAATAATTTATTTCAGAAATAAATTATTTTGAGAATTTAAAACTTTTCCTTTCAATGTTCATGACAGTTCCAGCTTTGTTACAAATAGATTTAGTTGTCATTTGAAGGGTTGATTTGATCTAAAGTTCATAGTAATAAAACAACTTAAACGGATTAAATCGCGTATATTACTACATTTTAAGTCCCGACGTTTCGTAACCCTTTTCAGCGTTCGTGGTCGCGGGTAGACACCCGCGACCACGAACGCTGAAAAGGGTTACGAAACGTCGGGACTTAAAATGTAGTAATATACGCGATTTAATCCGTTTAAGTTGTTTTATTACTATGAGTGATAATCGCGGAAACCGAAGACAATATTGATCTAAAGTTGCTACAAATTGTAACATTCTGTCGCGGTTAATAGAAAATTCAATTTTAACATCGTTTACGTACGCGAAGTCTCATTATCGAAGTTTAATTAAACATTTCTAGTGACGTGAGAAACCGCACAATATTTACATAGCGAAATTTATGGACCGAACACGAAGGTCACAATAACATCTTTCATTTGCGTTTTTCATATCAGCTAGAGCATAATATTAATGTTCTTTATTGTCGTTATTGTTGATATGTTCTGACAAATGTGCTTTATTTCTATATCAGTACTATCAGTTCGCGTTTTACAACTAAAAGGCGCATTATCATTTCAGAAATCTGTGAAATCATGATTCGTTCGTTTGACATGTACCATTCGGAATGTATTAACGTTTATGTTACTGTTTATGGCATCATTTTCTGTAATAAAATAAAACACGATATCAAACCGAACGACCTTTAAAAACTAGTCTATCCTATAGAATCACGGCGACGAATCATCGAAGCCAACAAAATTCTGCATCTGAACTAATACCTATTATAAATGCGAAAGTAACTCTTGTGTGTCTGTCTGCTGCATGCATGTTATCTTGCTCATATAAACCGCTGAACCGATTTAGTTGAGGTTTGAAAATCGTTTGAGGCGCAAGGCAGGGCGTATGATTCTCGTCATTTCCGAAAATCTTCCCTTAGGATTTAAAGGGGGGGATAATGGTAGGGTAAGAGATATAAAATTTTAATTATACGCAAACTAAGTCGCGGGAAAATGATAGCAATAAATAAACCACGTATTAGCGTACAAATACTGACTGTTAAATGATTAATTTACGATATCGACTTGTAATTACGTCAAATGACTCAGAATGAGTGCTTGTCCAAACGAAGCAAGCATATTTCAAATTAATTATATTGGACGCCAGTATAGCGTGTGGTTGATGAAAATGATGAATATTGAATTTACCACATCGCTTGCCTTGCCTAGGGTTGCCAGACGTCAGGAATTTTGGCCATTTTGTCAGCAATGCGGCCGGAATACGACATTGTCACAATTTTTTATATATTTTTTTTATGTACCTTTTTCATTAGCGTCAAAAGAAAAGAATAGACTCAGACATGTAAAAGAGCCCTTGAGGGCCTACTTGCAGAAATAAATTATTTCGTATTTTTTTTATTTACATACGAAATACATTAAAACCTCTGTTTTGTACTGCTTTTAACACTTTCGGTGACAGTACGTCAACAGGCGTAGCATATGTAGGCTTAACAACGCTTGAATTGATAGCACAAACTTGTGCAAATTATTAAAAAAAAAACTGGAAAAAGATAATTATTAACACTTGCATCTTAACAGTTGACCCGAGCGTCAGTCATTCATTTCATTTTATTCGCAAATCAGGAATTTTGTCAGGTATTTCAAAATTTGTATTTGGTAACCCTAGCCTTGCCTGTCGGCCCGCGTATCGCGCAGGGCGCGGCTGGGAATCAGACGAAGCGTAAAATTTCCATGGAAATTGTTCAGTCCTTGTACTATTTTCCAATGGAAAATCTTGTCTAATGATGCGTGGACTAAGGCGACTGGACTCGAGTTCATTCTAGAACAGTTAAGTCATGTTATTTTTAAACCATTTATTTATTCGAATATCATGGAAATCTACTAAGAGACCATTCTCTCGGGTGGAAAAAATAACTCGGGAATGTTTCCTTATTGCTGTCGGGCCAGCATGACTGACCGTTATTTCGTTTGTCGTGTGACAAAATCATGGCTCTACACTGTACTGACAGAAAATTTCACATTATTGTACAGTCGCCATCAGATATATCTGAGCTGTCAGTGTACTCATAAATATCTGAACACGGCTCTAATGCTATGAAAATAGAGCCGTGTTCAGATATTTATGAGTACCTACACTGACAGCTCAGATATATCTGATGGCGACTGTATCTCCGTTAGTTATTGAAGTAAAATAATGTTTATCATCCAGACTTTGAACTTATAGCTGACCAAAATAAACTCGATCATTTTGAGAACACACAATAGTTACGTGTGATCAACGGCGCATTTCAGTGGCGCAATCTGTTTTTGGTAGGTAGAAACCGGATCGGTCGCTATACTTCTGCCACCTGCGAAAATACCAGGGATTCAAACATTTCAACATGATCTCGGTGACGGGAATTTGAGCCGATGTTTGAAACTGCAAAGAGAACGTTAAAACAGTGTAGCGAGGAAAGCTGAAAGAAAATAGACGCCCGATCAATCCGACCATAGATCAATCATCATCCTGTCGACATGATTGATCTATGCAGCGTGCATACGGACAGCAATTTTAATTTGAAGTCTTTCTAATCTGGGTCTGTAATCAAGTTTTACATTGCTAGATCTACTCCGTTTTCCATGTAGAATGAAATAAGATTTCGATTCAAATCTTACTCTAAGAACTTCACAAGGTGTTTTAGTAGTATCTTATTAACTGGCTTGGTGTATACCTGAATTGGACCCCAGGTACCCAGTAAGTAAAAGTAGCATAGCATGCCAAATTTCAAGTCAATCTATATATATTACACGAAGGGGGTGGAAATGAATTAGCAAAATTTAAATTATGAAATAGATCAATTGCATATCGTCGACCGTAGGCTGAATTACGGTAAGGGACAGGCAAAACAATGTCCCTTACGCTAATTCAGCCTACGGTCGACGATATGAAGGGTCCACGGAAAGAACATGTCTAGTCACTTAAGTAACTTTTTTGAGTTATAGCGGTTTGAAAGTTTGTCATCGGGAACAATTACTATGGTAACCATTTCTTTAAAAGTGAAAAAAATATATAATATTTTAAGATATCTACCTGTAATCAAGTGGTAAGTTATAGATCATTGTGAGCTCTACATTTTGAGATTAAAATCTCATTTTCAAAAAAAAGTGACTAGACATGTTCTTTCCGTGGACCCTTCATATTCCAATCCCTACCTTTTTTTAAAATCTCGTTTCTAGTGCAGTAAACATTTATAAAATGAAAAACGATACAAGTGCTGAGCGAACGTTAAAAATGGCAACTTTCAATTAAAGCGGGTCGCGACTTAAATTTAAAAATGGAACGCTCGCGTCGGATTCATTATCGCCTCCTCGCATGCGACTCATATTGGGTTGAAAAGGGATTACTTTTCACAATTATTCGCCGAATGCAATATGCATTCGCGCATCTGTCGCGGGATGGCCTCAGTACCGTTAGCTGGCATCTGGGGCAACGTTGAAAGTATCCGCCTCGTTGCCTTCCTCTGCTTTACAACGCACCGAAATCTTGTTACGGTCCTTTATTGTGTTCGGAGCCTACTTTTACCCGGAATATCGAATTTCCTTTGTAAAATTCCGGTGCTAATTCAAGATTTCTTGGCGCTTCAGGCCGTGTTGTGAGGTTTTTGGGTGATACTTTTTATCAAAACGTCATTGAAGTCTTGACATGCGACATTATGGGTTGTTTAGACACAAAATATTGGGCGGTGCTGGTTTTTTCAAGATTGTGTCTTCACTAAAGTTTTTGGGTAGTTTAGTGCTTGGACACGCATTAGGCCTAGGTATCGCCCTCAAGTAATGTTTTTATGTGTATCATTGTCTCGTATCAAGTAAGTAGTTGGTATTATTTTATTAGTTTATATTGTTAGATACGTACACAATTTCAATAAGGCTTACGGTAATGAAGAAAAATAATAGCGTAGGAAGGATGATATTAGACAAATACCAAAGTCAATAAAATCTTTTATCAATAGCTGTCTGACTATCTATTCGGTTCCCATACCACCCCTCCAACCAAGGCATT
This sequence comes from Eudemis profundana, assembly GCA_947034925.1. NCBI lineage: Eukaryota > Metazoa > Arthropoda > Insecta > Lepidoptera > Tortricidae > Eudemis > Eudemis profundana. Next base: position 3,103,437 of record OX344806.1, on the reverse strand, counting down.
TCAAGTTAGGTCCGTAACATTCCCTATTCTGTATTCATGTGTTCCATTTTCCCTCACGCGAACGTTCAGCTGACGCGAAAGTCACGTGACGAAGCGGCGTAACTGATTATTCTGTTTTTCGACTAAAGGCCGTAGCAGGATAAGGGAGGAAAAAATGCCCTTTAATGATTAAGAGCTGTTTATTTTTTCTATAGTTGCTTTCATTTAGTTGTATAATTGTGCAAAGTTTGGTTGAAAAATTCCCAGTGGTTCAGCCGGGAAAAAATAAAAACAAAATTTATGAAATTTGACGTATCTCTAAAACTATAAATCTTTATCATAATATCTTTAATTCATTTTGGTTAATTAAATAGTATGTATGCCTTAAAAGAAAATTGAGTCTCTATCTTTGCAATTTGTGTAAAAAACACGTAAGTCAAAATTTCAAAAAAAAGTTTTTTTGATACCTGAAGGAGTGACCACTCTAAGTGACATTTCTAAAAAAGCCTTATTTAACGATCTGTCAGTCATATAAGTTTGACGGTTAAAATCGAAAAGCAACAGTGTCAAAATTAAAAAACTATGTTGGTCGGATTCTGTTACATTTTATTCTTATACAATTCTAATACAGCCAAAGAACTTAAACATAAATATTCTTTGTTAAGAACTAAAAATAAAATAAATTTATGGCATTTACTCGTATATGTATCAACTTAAAAATAACTGGCCAAGAGCATGTCGGACCATGCTCAGTGTAGGGTTCCATAGCCAAGGTAAAAAATACGACGTAAAAAAGTACAACAACAAAAGAGCGTATCTTCATAGCAATTACGTCCTTTTGTTGCGAAGCGCAGTTTATCGGCAATAATTCAAAAACGGTTAATCCGATCTTGTTGAAAATAATTTTCGTTGAAAGTATTAATTGAGCGTTATCTTTGTAATTTTTTTTATATTTTTCGGACTCACGGTTTAGAAGATAGAGGGGGGGGGGACACAATTTTCGCAACTTTCGGAGCGATTATTTCCAAAGGTATTCACTTAATCAAAAACATTACTTAAGAACCTTAAAATGTTTTCAAAAGAGCTGTCGAACTATGTACCACACGTTGACATTTTGTGAAAAAATTTTTTTTTAGATTCTGTTACATGTATGGAGTGCCCCCCCTAGATTTTTTTATTTTTATTATTTAACTACCAAACTTAGTTGCGGCATCTACAAGACATCTGTATTCCAAATTTCATCAGTATATGTCTTGTAGTTTTTGAGTAAAATGCCTGTGACATACGGACGGACGGACGGACGGACGGACGGACGGACGGACGGACGGACGGACATGACGAAACTATAAGGGTTCCTTTTTAGCCATTTTGGCTACGGAACCCTAAAAATGTCTTTTACTTCTTATTTTAATCACTATCGCTATCTTCATTAACGGTAACACTAATACCGTTTCTCAAAAAAGGTCTACTAAGAATTTCGGCAGGCTGAATAATTTTTGATAAATATCTTGCGTGCGATAGGTAGTACACAATTGCGGCAATGTGTGAACAACACCCTACCTACGAATGAATATATCTGGTGAAACGATAAGTAAGGCTTAATTAGAAATAATGATGATTACCTATTTGAAAAAAAAAAGGTTTTATAAGTGAAAAGGCGACAATTAATACAAATACAGGCTGGTTTTCGATAATCTGTACATATTAAAAGGGGTGAAATTCCATTTAATTTTATCGGTAAAAATGACTAATTTTTGTTTCTGGGCAAAAAAAAATTTTTTACAGATTTTTACAGTTTGCTATGAAATTTTGGGCAGTACATCTGTTTGACGCAGTATAACTTTTGATCTTATTGTTCAAAGCTGTAAGAAAAAAATGTTTGTAAGATCACAATTAAGTGCTAAACGAAGATAAGCATGAAAAAATGGTCACAATATTCGCAAACTTTCGAGAAAAACGGTGTTTTCCGTAAAAAAAACTGAAGTTTTGCAGCCGTTTTTCACAATTATAATTTTTTTTGACGAGTTTTTTTTCAAGTCGGTGGTTTATTGTTATTGCTACTAAATAACGTGTCTATTGCCATGACCCTGCAATTTTTTCTTACAATTTTAAGCAATTAGTTCAAAAGTTATACCGTGGCAAACAGATGTACTGCCGAAAATTTTACTGAAAGTTTAAAAATCTGTAAAAAAAAAACGAATGACCACAAACAAAAATTAAAATCAGTTTTACCGATAAAATTGGCCGAAATTTCACCCCTTTTCATATGTACAGATTATCGAAAACCACCCTGTATATTTTCAAGCCAATATTAATGGGAATGTCAATAATTGATTTATTTTTAATTTCTTACAAAGAAGATTTATTTTTAAGTTCTTTGGCTGTATTAGATTAGAATAGTATAAGAATAAAATGTAACAGAATCCGACCAATATAGTTTTTTAATTTTGACACTGTTGCTTTTCGATTTTAACCGTCAAACTTATATGACTGACAGATCGTTAAATAAGGCTTTTTTAGAAATGTCACTTAGAGTGGTCACTCCTTCAGGTATCAAAACAACTTTTTTTTGAAATTTTGACTTACGTGTTTTTTACAGAAATTGCAAAGATAGAGACTCAATTTTCTTTTAAGGCATACATACCTATCAATTTACCAAAATGAATTAAAGATATTATGATAAAGATTTATAGTTTTAGAGATACGTCAAATTTCATAAATTTTGTTTTTATTTTTTCCCGGCTGAACCACTGGGAATTTTTCAACCAAACTTTGCACAACTATACAACTAAATGAAAGCAACTATAGAAAAAATAAACAGCTCTTAATCATTCAAGGGCATTTTTTCTTCCCTTATCCTGCTACGGCCTTTGCGGCACACGCTCCCCGTCAGTCCACGTGCCACACGACGGGCCCCGTGACCGAACAACGTGATACCGCACACTGCTCTCCTTAACGAAAGGACTAATCAATGTCAACCGTCCCACATCTCTTACGACTTTTCAACTTTAACACCCAGACATGCGGGTAAAATTGTTTTATGGATGAACGATAGGAATGGAAGATTTCAAACTGCATTCATGAATGAATATTTTGTTACTGAGAATGTAAACTTTCGTTTTAGTTTTATTCTGCCCTTTTTATTGCAATCTGTGAAGTTAGTATGCAAGTACACGATTATGCATGCGCGCAAGATGCACTTGACCCCTTTTAATTATTTACTGTTGAATACTTAACTCGTGGATTTATTCCATTGCAATAAATAAGCAAGCATCACGCATGGTATACATCATGGAAGCCTGTTTAATGGAATTCGCGAATTTAACCCTACCATGAAGGCCAGTGTTTCGTTAAATTAAATTCCTACAAATTACTGGCAAAGCGAAAATTTCGTGAATAACAATGTAATCAACGGGCCGTGCCCGTTGGAATTCGTGCTCTATCAGGAGGTGATTGAGCCTGTTTTTGTCTGTCGGGCGCTGTGACGCAATAGTGTTTGTTTACACGAGTGGAGTGGCTACGTGCATGCGGGCCTCACGACGTTGCCAAGTCGTGCATTAACTGCGTTTATCCCTGCTATGACCCCAAATTTGCGAATATTTTGGTTATCTCCCTGTGCTTCTGATTAGACCTCCACTCGAACGACGACCTTAGCTATAGTTTTTCTTGAAAACTTTCCATAAATGCGCCCCCACAGAAGTGAGTAGTAACAGTTTTTAAAGTTGGACTCCTATATAGGTGTTTATTTGGTATGAGAATGTCTTCAAAAACCTGGCTATTTCGATAACGTGTCATTTTCTCCACGAAATCTGGAAACGAAATGGAAATAATTACAGCGGCACTGTCAAATTTGGCTTATTAAAATGGCGTCTGTGACAAGGCGCCCGGACCGCTTTTTGTCACTAACGAGCACGATAACGTGTTAAACCAAAACGTCGCAAAAGCAAAGAGGCAACCAACATTTATACATCGTTATTGCAGCACGGAGCCTCGGCACCAGATCTTGTTTGCGATGCGATAACCGCCCGTCCGGCTAGTTTGCCAAATTACCTTAACTCGGTTGCTTTCCACCTGGCTGTTCGGGTTCCAGATTACAATTTAACTTCCAACCAAAGGCAAATGAAATCTCCACCCGACTTGCCAGGATTCTCATCTTCAATTCTTAATAACAGCCGTAGTCTTGATATGGCGCTTTCCTCTTTTTAGAGAACCGTTGGTCTAACCCACGGGTCTCCAAACTACGGCCCGGATCCGGCCCGGGAGCCGGTCCAATCCGGCCCGCGGTCTTCCCATGATCAGGCCTGCGAGAGCTCGCTTTCCAGTAAATACACCCCCGCTGTCCCCCAGGATTACAGCGGCCTAGAAAAAAGATTACTTAAGTCCTTGGTCGACCATGTCCTGTGGCCCTTGTGAGATTTTCAAAGGTACAGTATGGCCCTTTTCTAAAAAAGTTTGTGGACCCCTGGTCTAACCTAGCAGATAGTTTTTACCGACGATTTCGCTCGATAGTTTCGCAACGCAATCAATTTTCAAAGTCACGTTTGTTTCATTGTTGCGACGTTGCCACTCGTCCGAAATTTCTTACGCTGTGCTGATTTCGCGGATCGTTGCACAATCATTAAAAAACTTGTGCGCAGCGCAGCGTTAAAAACGTACGAAAAACGCTAGGTTCCCTTCCCGGATGTCGCGTCAGATGCCAAGCAATTTGCCCGTTCTTCACGTCATTTCGTCGTCTTCCTGTTCTGATTAAGTTGGAAACCCCAAGGTGTTTCCTGTGGCGGCCATTTTGATCTGATAATAATTATATGCCCAGGTTTTCTTGTGCGTTTGCGTTGTCCCCTAGGTAACGGGCCGCGTCCGGGCTGTGGCAAGTCTTTCCATTCCGAGGATGTGGCCTTAGAAATATTTGTTGCTTCAACTTACTGCTGTTTTATAACACCAGGCTGTCTAGCACAATTGGCCGCGACTTGGCTTGTCATGTGACAGATTACGACCTGTCACTGTCACATTATATATACAAGTGGAAAGAGAGGTAGTACAAAGAGTCGCGTCACAGTTGTTCTAGAAGTACAGATAGAACTAAAAGCATCTTGGCAACACAATCCAGGTTCACAATCACAGGTTCGCGCTCATCTCGGTTAGCTTTGCATCGTTTGTGCAATGATGTCGTGTGATGGGCGAATTGGCACCGGCGGACCATACGGGTCAGTAACCCTGGTGCTTCGCCCCGCGCCCCTCCCGCTCTGCTGTTACGTAAGCGCTGTTGCCACATTGACTGCGACATTGCCAATGCCCAAACTCTGCGCGTGCATGCTTCCCTGGTATCTCGCGTTATCACCGACTGCTTTATCGCTGTTAACAGAGCCAAAACTTACATCATCGTCTTAATTTTAGTTATTTTGGCTATACTACGGAATAGTTTCATAACATCACAATTTTGACACAATTATCATCACATGATATCCGATAAATCTGTTTTTATACAACAGAATGCATGATAAAACCCGAATCTTAAATATACCAGGTGTTGCCTGTACTAGGAGCAAATAATTAAAACGTAGATTGTACCTACTCCTTTTTAAACGTTGTTGAAAGAAAGTTTTATTGTTTTACGAGTAGAATCTGCGTTTTAATTATTTGCTCCTGTTACAGGCGACACCCGGTATATCATTCCAATCACCAGTAATCACGAAACGATAACGATACTTTTAATTATCCCTGCACGTATATATAAGCAGTTTCATAAGTCTCGGTGGTTGATAACCATCTGGCCCGCAATCTATGTCAACTGTAACACATAACTGACATGACATTTTGGATGCGTTATGAAACCATTGTGATTTATCTTCTATTGTTTATTATTTCGAGCCTATTGCGATATATTTATGGGTCGTCATCGCAACAATATAAGTGCTTGCTTTAACAACTTTCGGGATCTTTTAGGCCTTATTGTTTTTAGACGGGCATTAAGCATGTGCCCACTCTTTTTTTGTATGCTCGTAGACTAAGATCTTGTCGACGACGATAAGTTGCTTTGTTTTGATCATCTCATTTGTTAGGCTATGGATGCCCTATTTGGGTGCCCGTTTTTCGTTGTTAGGGTTCTGCATTTTTCATTTCATCTTTCGCGCTCAACACTTCACCTGCTCTTTCATTTCATTTCGTTCCTTTCGCCTCATTCTAGTGTTAAGTTGTAAATATGTTTAGAGATTTTTACTGATGTGTACATAGGTCTCCGGGTGCGGCCCACCGGGCCGTACCTGCGTTATTAGCCAGTGTTAAAGGGCCCAACTAAGTTCTGGGCCTGTGCACAACGTAGGAGTAGACAATGACAAAACAATATAAGGAAATGGCTTGAAAATTGGCCTGGTTTATTACTAAATGTCAGCTCATCTGAAGAGCGGGCACTTTCGACCGAACCATCAACCACTTCTTTTTATTCTGTGGCCGTACTACATTTGTCGACATCATCAGTCGTCATCACCCCTCTTGTATCTGAAGGAGACGGATAATTTTTACGGCTGACAAAGTTGCACGGTCAGTTGTGCTGGTCCTTCGCGCGACTAAATAACATCTCTATTGTTCTACACGCTATGCTGTGGGAGGGATGAGTGCCTTGTGGCGTGTGAGACGGCGTCTAGGCTAGCACAATAGCCTCTCACTACTTTCAGTCCTTTGTTTTGGATTGGTCATAGCTCAAAAGTCTGCTTCAGTCTTGTAACGAGAGCCAAGTTTTGCGTCCCTAGTTTTAGGCTAGCAATATCTAAGTCTTCTCTTACCTCTTTCTGTTTTCTATCGTACTCTTCTCTTCTGAAGATGATGGACTGTTTATTAGACATTATAATAAGCACCAACTACTTCTTTAGGTGAACGTACACTCTAAAAAAAATTGGTTGTTCCTAACAAGATTGTGATAGTTATAATCAAGCATCTTGATTCCATACGAGCCTAACAAGACGTTAGATGCACCAACCAAGATGATATTGATTGTTTATCATAGTTCAATTAACCATGTTCTGATTTGATTCAACAAACATTGATGTATCAGGTAACTAATTAAACATGATCGAATCATACAAAGAAGAAAATAATGATAGAAACAAGGAATATATTTGTTAAAATTATCAAGATTCTAGATTGTTGTTTTAATCACTAATTAACTTGCTGTTTTAATGAATCAGCTTTCATTGCGTTGATATGCTTAATATCTTGTTTGTTTTATTTAAGTTAACGCCAACAAAGAGAAAATCTCTCTTAGTTGGTTCAGACTTTTTAGGGTGTATTCTGCGAATTTCCAGGTTTTGTTACGATCCGCGACAAATCGCTCAGATCAGACGTCTGAGCGTTCTCTCTTGGCAGCGTCGTGGTAAACTTTCTTCGTGTTTAGCCAAAACGTGCAAAAAGCGCCGCTCTGACACGGCCGATTAGTCTGTGTCACAAACTTTCACCTCTCGAGGAACATCAGGCATGAACAGAACTTTAGCCTCTCAGTAAATATTAGGGATGTAATGATACGGATACCGATATATCGGCCGATATATCGGTATCGCCGATAATATACAACCGATATTTGAAGATTTTGAAGAGCGCGAAAAGAATTTGTTGTATGAAAAAAAAACTGCAAAAAGTAATTTCAATTGCTGACTTAATTTATATATTGGTCTATTACCCTGTGCAATAAAAATTACTATGTTAATTATAAATTTGGTTCATAATAAAAAAAATGCGTTGACAATTTATTTATTTTTCTTTACACCTTCAAGGTTGACTCTCTGTTAAATATAGCCAAGTTTTAGGTATAATAAGGACATACAAATAATAAATCTGAAGTTCATACTTCATTAGTTAGCTAAGATATCGGTATTGGTATCGCCGATAATTTACTACAAATATCGGTACAGATGTAGTGAATAATCCTTTCCTTTCGTATTTTCCCGGAAATGTTCGTTTTTGTCTTACTACTTCACTCGCACTCAGTACCCATCGAGACAACGTAGGGAACGGTCGCATTGCAAGAGGAAGTATCTATATAGAGTAGTTAATACCGCTGTCATAATCGAAGTCGTTCATCCAATCAGAAAATCATATTTATTTATATTAATTTCTCTGCTGGTTTGTTTTGTTTTATGTTGAGGTGTCTTTTTTGTTATGTCATAGTATTTTTAATTAATTAAAAAAATTTATTGTTATAAAAAAGGTCTGCAAAATCCTATTGTACTTTTGACTTATAGTTAGACTTTTGGGGTTCCAATTCTTATAGAATCATTAGATCATCCCAACCGGAATTTGGTTTTTATCAGTGCGTTTTATTGAAATAAAACGTCCTCGGTAACTAGTTATATTTTTGTTTACCTAACGAATTCTTTATATGATAGAATCGTGGTGGTTTTAACATCTCAGTGTAATATACGTCAAACGGGCAGTTTGACATTTGACATTGATAAATAAAGTATGCGATTTATTTCATACCTACACGTAATTTAATAATACAGTAATTCATAGACACATCGGCAACATTCGGGTGTTATCGTTGTTCCGAGTTTTGCCGATAGGAAAGGATTATTCACTACATCTGTATCGGTATCGTATCGGCAAAATTATGTATCTGGGACGGAAGAAAAGGTGAAAAAAAGGAAATTGGAGGCAAACCTGGTTCTTTCTTTGCCCCGCGCGTGCTTGATGTAATTGGACGCGACGACGTACACTCTTTTTAACTTCTTCTGCCCCAGGGCGTATGATCGGCGATATAATCGCGCTGATTTGCTTGTTTTGTCCACTCGCGGTATTTTATGTCGATGGGAGCGTGTGCTCGACCCGACGCGCGCAGTAGTAGAGAGAGTTGTCATGATTTTTATTTTCCTACCCCCCAATTCAGGTATGCGAATGTATGGACATAGGATGGGATAAAGGGGGTAGTTTTACCTAACTAGTGATGGGATGAATCGGCATTTGCCATACCGCCTCCCGAAGAGCAGATGTGCTCTTGAAAATATCTGTAATCTCTTGCACAGATTTAAAAATTTGGGAAAAAATGGATCACTGAGTGTTGACATTTGCAATGGAGCTTACATAACTAGACTAAAATATTTGAAACTTAACTAATTGTATAACATGGCTTGATTGTTTAGTAGTTATAAGGGTTTAATTTTTATTCAGCGGACACAACTTAACCACTGGGCGCATGAATGTACCAGTGGAGGTTTTGATTTCTACAACCCTAACGATCCCGTCTGATCCGGGGCATATTTTTGACACACGGGCCCTGCGCCATTGCAGAGGAGTAGTGTTGGGTTCGATGAGAAGCACCAGCTCTCCGACTTGTATATTGGGTGTGGGAGTGAGCCATTTGTGTCGCTGCTGCAAGGTATGTAGGTATTCGCTATGCCACCGTTTCCACAAATGTTGTGTTATCTGCTGCAGCAGCTGCCAACGACTCAGACGACTAACAGGAGCTTGCTCAACGTTGTGCTCGGGAACGCAAAGAAGCGGTCGACCAATTAAAAAATGTCCTGGGGTCAGAACGTCAAAGTCGTTGGGGTCGCTGCTAAGCGGACACAGCGGCCTTGAATTGATAATGGCTTCGACCTTGGTGAAGACGGTAGTTAGCTCTTCGAAGGTGAGAACGCGCTCACCAATGATACGTGTAAGCAAAGTTTTAGCGGACTTCACTGCATTCTCCCATAAGCCGCCGAGATGCGGGCCAGAGGGAGGATTGAAGTGCCATGTGATCTGCTGTGGTGCAAGTTTTTGCTGGAGCTGAGTTTCATCGAAGTTTTGGTAAATTTGTTTCAGATGATTACGAGCACCTACAAAATTTGTGCCACAGTCCGAAAATATGTCTGACGGCAAACCCCGTCTCGAAACGAAACGGTCCAAACACGCCAGGAAAGCGTCAGTGGATAGCGCAGACACGACCTCTAGGTGTACTGCCTTGGTAGCAAAGCAGATTAAGACGCAGAGATACGCCTTGTAAGTCTTGGGCGTACGCATATGCGATGCTCTGACTGTGAAAGGGCCAGCGAAATCAATACCGACTTTCTCAAAAGGTCTGGCCTGCGTGACTCGACTAGCAGGAAGATTTCCCATGAACGGGGTTAACGGTTTCGCCTTAAGCCTGTAACACCGTTGACATTTGAAAATCCTATGCCGGACAACTCTGCGTGCTGATAATATCCAGAACCGGCGGTGAATCACAGTTAATAGCGTATCGGCACCTGCATGGCCGTGAAGCAGATGATAATGGTCGATCAAAAGATGAGTCAGATGATGCGAGTGAGGAAGCAGTAAAGGGTGCTTATGGGCGTAAGTTAGCCTGGAGTTCACGAGGCGTCCTCCCACTCTAAGTAGACCATTATCGTCGATAAAAGGATTGAGGCGAATTATCCTAGTCTTGGGTGCGCGCTTCTCGCACAACACTTTGATGGTGTCGTGAAAAGCTGCGGATTGAGTGAGTTTTACGATAACCAGCAGGGCGGTATTTAACTCGCTGACAGTTAAATAGCCTTTGATTTCCTGTGTAGGCTTTCGCATGTTGTTTATAAAGCGCAAACACCAACCGACGGTAGTTTGGAGCTTTGAGAACGAACTAAAACGCGCGATAAGCCAGGGTTCCTCAACGGAGCTGCAGGCGTTGCCGGCAGCCGGAGGTTCATTAGGTTGCTCGACAGCTTGCGCAGTAAGCGCAGCAGCTGGAGAATAATCGTAGAGTTGTTCGACGGTTCGGGCAGAATGCGCTGCAACCGGAACAACATCTTTTAACCATTCAGGTCCCCACCACAGATTGTGATTCAACAGCTCTGAAGGGAGCAGTCCTCTGCTTGCTGAATCGGCAGGGTTCAGATCCGAAGGTACGTGCATCCATGGAACATCTGGGACCATACCCTGTATCTGAGATACACGATTGCCTTCGTACGTCTGCAATCTATGCGGCGCCGTTTGCACCCAGCTCAGAACGATGCTGGAATCGCACCAAGCTGTGGTAGAGTCAATTTTAATTTTTGCCGTTAAAATCTTTAGGACGTGCTCAAGCAGTCGCGCCAGAAGTACAGCACCGCAAAGCTCCATCCTGGGAATCGTCAGCTTCTGTTTAACCGGGGCTACCCGCGACCTCGACATGATCAGATGCACGCTCACTTCAGCCTCAGTTCTGACAAGGAGATATACGCAGGCAGCGTAGCCGCGCTCAGAGGCGTCGCTGAAACCATGAATATGACATTCATATGGCTGGTCAGCAAGCACGAACCTACGGATGCGGACTCGATGTAGAGCTTGGAAATCGTTGACGAATTTTGACCAATACACTTGAGAATCAGCAGGAATCGGATCGTCCCAGCTGAGATCAATGAGCCACAGATTCTGCATGAACGATTTTGCGGCGAACGTGACTGGAGTTATGAAACCGCATGGGTCGTACAGTCGGGCTATATCCGACAGGATTCCTCGCTTGGTTGTTGTACGTGACATCTGGGCCACACGATATAAAAAGTTATCATCGGAAGGATTCCACTCGATGCCGAGTATTTTGAAGATGTTATCACCCGACTCCTCAAAGCGATATGGAGTCTCACGATGATCCAATGGAAACTCACTTAAGATCTCGCTTTTGTTGCTAGACCATTTCCTCAAATGGAAGCATCCTTGACCGAGCACGTCGACGAGTTGATGTTGTAAAGCCTTGGCGCTCTCTATAGTGTCCGATCCACTTACGACGTCATCGACAAACGTGTCCTCCCGCAGGACGCGCGAGGCTTCGGGGTAGAGTTCGGAATTTAAGTTCGCTAACTCGTGAACGACCCTAATGGCCTGGAACGCGGAGCTGGAGACTCCGTATGTGACAGTAGTAAGTTCGAATTCTTGCAACGGCTGATCTGGGGACTCGCGCCAGAATATTGTTTGATAGCGCCAATCTTCCGGATGCAAGCGCACATTGCGGTACATTTGTTTAATGTCGCATGTGAATACGACGGGGTGCAACCTGAATCTTAATATTACGTCCTGGACATTTTGTTGCAGCTTAGGACCCGACATCAAATTTTGATTAAGCGAAACCCCAGTAGAGCTGGGTAGAGAGGCGTCAAAGACCGCGCGCAATCTCGTGGTGCTGCTCTCCTTCAGGACTCCATGATGCGGGATGTAGCACCTCTCAGCCTCAGTGTCAGATGACCTAAGTTGCATATGACCAGAATTTTTATAATCGCGCATGAACTCTACATAGAGTTCGCGTAGGCGTGGCTCTTTCACAAGCTTTCGCTCTAAATTGTGAAAGCGCTTTAAAGCAGCGGGGCGCGTTTCACCCAGCTGTTTGTGCTCTACCTTGAAAGGCAAACGAACAATGAATTTTCCATTGATATCGCGGCTGTGGGTATCAACAAAATGTTTCTCACAGGCAATGTCTTCAGGATCTAAAATAGGTATCACCGGAGCCTCTTCATCAGTCCAAAATCGATTTAAAGCAAGTTCTAGCCGAGAGTTGCTTGATACTAAGTGGGTGTGTTGATACCCTCTAGAAGTAACAGGCGAAGGTCCCATCACAACCCAACCAAATATTGTCGAGTGTGCAGTAGGCAATCCTTCTCCGAGCTTGCGCTTGTCTCCTGTGAATATTTCATCGAACAGGTCAACTCCTATCAATAAATCAATGCGTCCGGGAATGTGAAATGTACTATCAGCCAAAGTTAAATCCTTACAACTGTTTGGTACTAGAGAATTTACTTGAGTTGCTGGTTGATAGCCAGTGATGCGCTTCATCACAATAGCCTCTGTTGATAGGCCATGATGTTGTGAGTCCACAAGCGAGGTAATGTGACAATCCACTTTTCCACAAGTGGCCTGCCGTTGCTCACCTACACCAACCACATCACAGGATCGGCGGCGCTGAAGCCGCAGCTGCTGAGCCAGGTACTCAGTCATGAGAGAAATCTGAGCACCGGGATCAATCAATGAGCGAACCACATGAACATGACCACTTGCGTCCTGGACTCCGACAAGAGCAGTACCTAGCAGTCCCGTAGACATGGGCTCTACATTGAGTAGGATCGGTTTGCCATCAGCATCATAAGATGGCTGTGATGACAACATGTGTGTATTCATTACGTTGTTTAAACTTTGATTTGTGCTACCTGTTGGTATGTTATCGTTGCAAGCTTGCATATCAGCTTTAGGCGAGACAATGGCCCTGGTGGTACTGCTTGTCGCTTCAGCTGTATGCAGTTTTGTATGATGCTTGCCCCCGCAGACCAGACAATGTGATTTCGACATACACTTTGAGACATGATGGGGACGCAAACAATTATAACATAAATTCTTGCTCTTGATGTATGACTTTTTGTCATCAATAGAATTGAATTTTTGACAATGGTAAATAGGATGACTTCCACCACAGCAGATACAGGCTGGCTGTTGAGCCACATGTAAGGAAGTGGGAACATCGCTTGAAGTCCCTTTTGCAAGGACATTTTGAGTTTGGAAAGCTTCTAAAACCCTTAAATGATTTTCAAGAAAATCCAACAAGTTCTCAAAGTCGGGTAATTCATTTACTTTAAGAGTAAATTCAAATTTTGTACGCAGCTCTGTAGGCATTTTTCTTGACACAAGATGGAATAGTAAGAAACTCCATGAAACCGTATCAAACCCGAGCGCTTTGAGAGCTTGTGTATTCTCTTTAAGTGTGTTTACAAACTTCCGCAGGTTTTTGTGTATCAGTGTATGACAACTAGCAGAAAGTAAGAGCTCTAAGTGTTTTGACGCAATCAATCTCTTGTTTTCATATCGCTCCTGCAGTAAAGAATAAGCAATCTTGTAATTCTCATTTGATATAGGAAGATGCCGCACCAAACTCAAAGGTTCACATTCGAGTACCGTTAACAAGTAATGAAACTTTTGTACAACACTTAACTCTGCATTGTTGTGTATCAAACTATTGTAAATAGCTATGAAGTTGGGCCATTCCGTGTGTGTACCCTTGAATTTAGCCAACTCGATTTTAGGTAGATGGAAACGAGTGCTTTCCATACCATTTGATTTGTCGATTTGAGTTTGTGTTGTAGAACGAGGAAACAAGTCTTCATACATCGTTTTTATAGAGTAAAATTTCTCGTAAAATGCACTATATTTTGCTTCTATATCCGATTTATCCTTAACCTCAACTACAGTCATAATCACGGAGAAAGCCTCATCCATTTGATCTCGCATACGATCTGCGTCAGCATAACGCACTTTAAAAGCCCTTAATTGTTCCGGTGTCTGATTTACATTTGTTAAGCTGGAAGCCATGTCATACAATTGACTAACGAAACTATTTGAAATATTAAATTTCACGACTGAAACTTGAGATTCCATTGTATTTTGGTACAATTAATACGATAAGTTAGGTTAAGTATTGGATGTAAATAAACCGATACAGATAAGATTACTATGCAAGTGTCAAACTCGAGAGATGTATTTTTCTATGTAATTTATTCAGATGCTTGAAAATTGGCCAACACAATTAATTAATTTCGTTAGTGTGGCCAACCTTGAAAATTGAATGAATTGACAGACTATGTTGAGAACAAATCTCAAACGAAAATGTTTCTTGTCTGTGGCAGACAAAAATGACTTGCGAATTAATATGAAATGTAATATGGAATGTTGAATTTAATTTTGAAAAACTATTATGTTTAGATCAAAATATACAGTTATACTGTTCGTAAGGACCAAAAATGGGACGGAAGAAAAGGTGAAAAAAAGGAAATTGGAGGCAAACCTGGTTCTTTCTTTGCCCCGCGCGTGCTTGATGTAATTGGACGCGACGACGTACACTCTTTTTAACTTCTTCTGCCCCAGGGCGTATGATCGGCGATATAATCGCGCTGATTTGCTTGTTTTGTCCACTCGCGGTATTTTATGTCGATGGGAGCGTGTGCTCGACCCGACGCGCGCAGTAGTAGAGAGAGTTGTCATGATTTTTATTTTCCTACCCCCCAATTCAGGTATGCGAATGTATGGACATAGGATGGGATAAAGGGGGTAGTTTTACCTAACTAGTGATGGGATGAATCGGCATTTGCCAGTATCGTTACATCCCTAGTAAATATAGTGGATCGGAACATTGATGTGACATTTATGTATGTATGTAAACACTTTATTGCACCTAAAATTACACAGAAACAGTACAAAAATCAATGGTTATGTACAAAGGCGAACTTATCCCTGTAAGGGATCTCTTCCAGCTAACCTTCCTTTTTTTTTTCATTTATCATTGTTAGATACAGGAGAAACCCAATCTTATGTGTCGTTATAAGCTTCATCTCTGCCAGATGTAAATAGTTCACACGTTCACGGTTATACGTAGATGAATACAAAACTGTCGCCAGTACCTCTAGCACAACTGTGACGCGCGACTCTTTGTCGCGCGACAAATGCTACCTATCTCTTTCTATTCAATATAGTGTGACAGTGAAAGGTCATGCTCTGTCGCGCGAGAAACGAAGTCGCGCCCAGTTGTGCTAGCAGTACTGGAATCCCCATTATGATCGGCTGTTTCCTTAAAAATTTCCCTTATTTTCATAGTGTAATTAAATTTATAAAATTCGTGACTTTGTCTTTGATGTTAAAATATTATTTATGCCACACCTGGCCATAAAGTGGCTTTTTCCGCACGCTGCGCGTACGGAAAAGCCGCTTTCTGGCCAAGTGTAGACATAAAATTATGTACACAACACGGGAGATAATAAAAAAAGTCCTCGATCGCATAATTACGTCCCTCGCTTGCAGCTCGGGCCGCAAACATCTTCGATCTCGGCCTTTCTTTGTTTTATCACCCTAGTTGTGTAATGTACTATTTTCATGTGCTCAAGGATAAAATGCAAGGAATCCCTTACAGGGGTAAATTCGCCTTTGTATTTATATTGTTTCTGTTTAATTTTATGTTCGGTAAAGTGTATAATCGTACGTACTCATATCATACAAAATCGAGCTTTCATTTAATTGTAGGTAATTACTGACTATTCGACGCAAATAAAGCTAAATTATTACAATAACAACATTATTTGCGCAAATAAAACGAAGTTATTACAACTTCACTTTATTTGCGTCTAATGACAGGTCAGTTTAATTAAAGCTGCATATTAAAAAACAACTATCTCAGGCCGTGGTACTCGCTATAGCCAAAGATCGTATACGCTCAAGATCTGTAATGACACATACGTTTTTAGTTCACCAGTATTGAGGTGGTTTCTCAAGACTAGACGGTACCGACTCGGCTCCCCGTCTCCATCGATGTCGCCCGATCTGTGCCGCCGGCCTCATAGCCTACCTGGTTTCTTACGAGACATCTAAAAAGTGGCATGAATCTCTTCTGTTCGTGTCACATTTTCTTGTACCAATGGCTTATGGCATGGTTTACCAAATTTTGAAAGGTTGGTGATTGCGTTAAACTGCTTTTTTATTGCGAGCTCGTAGATTATCAAAGAACTGTACTGATGCAAAATTATCTTGTAAACATTAATTCTGTATGAAATATAGGCTTTTTACCCGACTGCGGTGAAGCCCAAAGGAGGGGTTATGTGTTTGACCTCTATGTATGTATGTATGTATGTCCGTTCCTATGTCCGCTAGTAACTAATCAACGGTACAATCGATTTTGATAAATGATACATCATTAGATTCGTATTCATGGCGCGAGTGTCACTGGGTATGAAGTTCATGGAAATAAACAAAATGGCGAATTTTATGCACTTTTAAAGTGCACCGCGGTCGGGTTTTTTTAGTAAAAATATTTAGTTATTTATTTTATTTATTTATACTGCTTGAATACCTACGCTCGTTTAGTTATGGTCGTCATCAATAGCCAAAATACGTCCTCTGCCGATATAGTCCGTGTTTACTTATGGATATAATAGTTGAAAAATATTTCTCATTCAAATTTTACCACCCAAGTATCTATTTCTATTTTGAATTACTTTTTAGGCTCTATATTGCGTTATGATAGGTAATTGATTTTAAAATGAGCTCATTTATTCAAGCCGGTTTTAGTGGCTACCCGCGTAAAACCATGGTCACATCGCAGTTTCTAGTTAAGTTTTATTCACAAATATGGTGTGGTTTGGAATCGCATCGCAATGCGCGATATTAAATAGTAAATTTGCAAATGGAGAACATCTACTTTTGTCGCTTACGTAACGCTATGAAACAGTACCAATCTTAAAGCCAAGTTATGATATTTCCGTACCGATATTCAGTCACACGTCAAAAGTACTTGACACAAACACGGTCTGCTAAATAAAACCATTTCAAAAGGTAGTGTCGCTTACGTAACGGTTTCGTGGAATGCCCCGAATGCAGTAGCATTTGCAAGCACTTGTGTGCGCTTCTGATACAACTTAGCTAAATACTATATATCAAGACATGCCTATTCATGGGACAATTCCCTACGTAGAAGACTTAAAGTGTTTATTTTCATCCATAAATATATATGGTCCACATATATGGTCATATGTAAGATATCGGGTCGCGCCCGCGGCTAAGACACGGCTTTACCAGACTGCATTAAAGACCTAGCGTATAAAATTAGCCCTCATTATAATCTCGTTAGCTCCGTTCTCACCGCGCAACAGCAAAGCCAACGTCATATTTCACCGATTATATGTCGTTGTAAACACAATCTTACCCCATGACGATAAAGTTCGCTTTTCATGAAAGTGCTGCAAGCTACGATTGTCCCACGAGTAATCTAGAAATAATCTTTGTATTTGAATGTTTGTGTGTCTAGAAAATAAAGTGAAATATGCCTGTGTTTGAAGGACTTGTCATTACGATTTCCTGCTTCTTGTCTAAATATATTAATTCTCGTTTCTCACGCATTTATATCGTTACAAAAACGTACCATTATTTATTTGATTTTCTGGTATCAAAAGAAAAAGAGCTCTTTATATTTTTACTCTATTCCTTTAGGTTATTTTTATCTCTATAAATCAAATGTTTATTAAGATATTGGTATAGTACAGACATAAAATCCCGGTATTGAGATTTGTTTAGGTAATCAGTTACGATTTTGGCGCGTGTTCCAAACATTCTCTCCAGAGATCTTATCAACATATACGAAATATGTACCTACTCGTTGTCTAAACTAAAACTCGCGTAGCAAATCAAATTGTATGGATTTCTATGTTTTTCGTGTGCCCGTTATGGCTAACATGTGGCCAAAAAATTGCAGGATCGGTTATTGTGAGTTGTACTTTTTGAATTTAGTTACTGACATGACGGCAAAGGTTTTTTGGAAGGAACAAACAACTTCAAGGAATTTAGGAAAGACGGGGTGCAGAGGCTTCCCGTTTCTTAATAATAATTTTATTATGGCCTTGGATACTTACTTTGAAAATATTAACACCAAGACTGTCCGCATCCCATCTTTCGGCTCACGGTTTCTATATACCTAAGAACATAGAACTCAGTAGACAATCGAAAACATGCTGACCACTTGTGAACTTCATTATTAGTTTTAAAAATGCTCTTTAAGCTGTCTACGGTTCTTCTATGGTACTTGTGCCTTCCACGGAGATAAACTATAAAAAGTGATTAATTCGACCGGATGGACGTGACGTGTGGCGGTTGGCGGCGTCGTGGAACCATAAACGAACTATTCCTTCTTCAATACAGTATTTACCTACATTAAACTGGAGTAATTCTTCGTTAAAACATAGAAGCATAGTATTAAATAGCTCACCTTTACCATGTTTCATGCATAGTAATAGTTAATTCTCTCTGGTAAAGTTGTAAGCTGGTTTATGTGCTTCGTCGCTTCAAGCTCCGCGCTAACTACTCGGGGAGAGTTTCTAATTTCATCACCGTCTCACCCTTATCTTAATTAACTTTGACGCAGTATGAACTGATTTGCAAGCTACTTTTGCAAGATCATATGTTATTACGAATGTTGATTAAGCTTTTTGATCTAGGTTTGTCATGCGTGGTTCTATCCAATACTTCCGCGATATAAACTTAACGTGTAATACCCATCAGCTGGTTACGATACACATTAACTTGACAAACTGACATCGCTAGAGACGCTGTAACAAGGGATGGAGCATTTTGGAAAAGTTATGCGGAATACCGTATTGAATGAACCTTAGATAGAGTATCATATAAGACCTAAAGTGACGTTACTGGCCTAAAATGCAAATAATGAAATAATTTTGAGCACGTCCAAATTCTATACTTCGTCATATACAATAAATTAATTAACATTATCTCATACGTAATCGATCAAATTCAATCATTTTTTTAAGTAATTGGCTTAATTGCTTACGATGGTTGAGTAACTCAGTGTTAATTAATTCCTTAACAGAAAATCTGATAAAACAAATACAAAAACTCGCAAAAGTAATTACAAGAATTGGGGCCGGATCTGATTGAATAAAACTGTTTTCGAGGTACTTTTCCATCGGCCCAAGGCGACTAAAGTGGGTGATTCGTGAGGTCAATCACGTACTGAGTACTGACTTGCTAAGTACCCGTGAATATAATACGCTGTCAGCGTAGCTTACGCATCGTTGGACGATTTTTCTAATAAATAAACCTCGTGACTGTGATGGATTTAGGCTCCACACAGTTTGAAAGTAGGTTGGATTGTGCTATTGACGACCGATGAACGGTGTCCACCGTTATATTTCTGAGCATTTTCGGTGTTTCAGTTTCGGCCATCGACCTGGTACGATCCCAGGGGACGCCACGACTCCCACCTGGTCAGATTTTGTCAGGCTTAAAAAAAGTGTTTCAGTATTCTGGGGCACAATCCTGATAAATATAAAGTCGGCCACTGAGTATGGATTACAGGGGCAGAGCGGAAAATATTCAAAATTTAAAAGAAGCAATAACATGTTTACGACGAAATGTGTAACGTGTAACTGCCAATAATTAATCAAACAAATAACCCAGCTCATACTCGCGTGCCATGGAAATTGTTTTCACATAACCGTTTTTACGGCAGCCTTGGCATATCTACTCTTTATCTTTTGTTCTGCGATATTTTCCACCGTCGAGCATCGGGCATTGTATCCAAGTGTGCCGCTTGTCTCTCGGTATATAGATAGCATTCTATAATGGAACCGTTTGTCCATATGTATGCTGCGGGTACTTGGGCCACGCTATCTATTGTGTTCAATGTGGACCGTAATGTTAATACATACGTACGTAGCCGTTAAACTCATGGTTGTCACGTATAATAGTTTGGAGAAAGCTTCAGTAATTTGGATGAGTGTGGGCGTGTGGTGCGTTCGGGTTATAGTAGACAAATTTACGGCGCGGCGCCTAGAAATTACCATTTCAAGTGGTTTGATTATTTTTCAATTATAACTGTCTGCATGATGGGCCTGTGGGCGAATGTAATTTATCTTTTATACATTGTCTTTGAAAATTCTGGAGTTAGATTGGATTTCGTCTACAGCAGTATTATGAAAGTTTATTACCCAGAAACATCTAAGATAGAAGATTTTGTTTCAAACATTGTATTGCTTTTTGTTAGAGTTGGCTAGGCTACAAATTCAGCGACCAAGGCCCCAAATTAAACTTCACTGAGCTGTCGCGCGAGAAACTGTCGCACTTCGCATTTGTGCTAAAGGCTCAGATAAATATACAGATCGAAGACTGTTGCTTATCACATTAATGAATTTAGCGTAGTACTAATCGTAGTTCCGTGGCTATGGCACAAACATACAACGACAGCCTAAACGAGTGAAGAGAGGGATGAAATTGGAACCCTACTTTTGTAGATGACCTAGAGGTGCACTAAGAACAGTTCTTTCGAAACTGAACCCTTAAAAGAATTCTGCTAATAAAAGTTTGAAATTCACGCGGCGCCGCGGCGCGGTATCTAATCGCTCAAACTGGTGCCATGAGCCAAGTTATGAAGAGTATCGTTTTACGCAGCAGTATCAGCTTAACCCTATTAGTTTTCTAATAAGGTCTCACAGACATGAGTGACACAGAACGGGTACGCGGCTGACGCATGCCGAGGCCAGAGCGGCTGCATTGAGCGAGTGCATTGCTCCCTAGAGCGCGAATGCTTGTCTATTCGTCGCGTACTAGATAACAGACGATTGTTCGAAACGTCTATACGGCTAAATGTAACTATACTTCAAGTGAATACAGTCGCATCAGCCTGACATTTTACTTACAGAGCCTCACCAGACAAAAATCAACCGTAACTATGATTTTTGTCAAGTACTGCTCCGATCAGCGATGGTGTGTTCGTTCCGAACCATTCCTGAAAGTTCATTAGCCAAGTCTTTATATTTTAAACTGTAGTGATACCGTAGGCATGAGTTTGTACTTCATTTGACGTCATTTTTGATCCGATCGAGGTAGCTTGCTACACGCTAATGTTCAGCATACGAATTCATTAAAGTTCCTTTTGGGGTATGATAAGCACAGTTAATTTTTCCAGGGGTAAGGCTTAAGGTGTCAGTATCGGTCTTTACTTAACTAAACTTATGCACATTTCTTAACTTTTCTTATATTTAGCATAGTAATACTCATAATATGAATTAAAGTACACAAAATACCAATCTCCGCTAAACTAACTTTTAGTTATTTATTAGCCGGCTATGGTCGGATAAGATACTGAAGTCCCATGTAGATGTCAATGACTTTGTCATTCTGTTTGTTTTGCTTAGAAACTTTCGAAACTTCGCTCGTTGGTGTTCCATGCATCGTCGTTAAATGAATGGAGCAGATAATTGCAATATTGTAATTAACTTCATAACTATCGGAGTTAATCGCTATGTAGAAATTCCGCCCACTTGAATAGGACAGTGACTAGTACTTGCTGTATGCCAGAAGACGTAGAATAAATAAATATTGTGGGGACAATCTTACACCAATCGACCTAGTCCCAAACTAAGCAATGCTTGTATTATGGGTACTAGACGACGATATACATAGTTATATAGAAATAAATATACTTAAATCGAATGCGACCATTATGTGCTATCACCGAGGTACACCTCATAGGCAGGGCATAGGCTTCATTGAGGGGTACGCCTGAGGTGCGGGCGACAGGCATGACAAATCTCGAGTAGTCAACGTAGCCCTCTCCCCGCATTCTCGCATGCCCCTGTTGGACTAGCACAGCTTACCGCGACTTTACATTACCTGTCACACTATTGATATGAAAGCGAGTATATGTTAGCGTCATAGTGTTGTGCTAGATGCAGGTTGTGTAGTTGTACCCCAATTAAGTTGCACGCCTATCAGTGGCGTGGCGTTGAAGAAATCCTTGGGCAAGCCGCAGCAGCTTTGGTTTCGATTTTCTTTAAGAGCACTGAACACAGAGCACAGAATTAAGTACTGAACTGCCTAATAGTAGGCAAGCCGATGGGACTCGAGTTCTATGGACGCCACGCCACTGACGCCTATATAGTACCTGCGTTGTACCTCAAAAGGGACGATGCAAAACTGAATAAGTGAAACGCGTGTACTTCGCCATATATGCGCCTGCGGTGCTATGTACAATGGTCTCGTTAGCCGCGCTAGATAGCATCGAGTGGATGCCACAACGCGATTGGTACCCATCGATCACTACAGTGACCATTCGATAGAAGTTTCTCGACTGCCTCACAGCTTAGAAGTGCTATATATGACGTATTTCTATAGCGAGATGTGCTAACGCGCTAAAAGTATGTACGATAAAACACTGTTCTTCTCTGCTGCTGATGATGTCGTTGGAACTCGACTATGTCATAAAACATATCGCCGACCGTTCAGTTGGCCTAAGGAACATTGTTTTGCCGGTTCCTCACACCATTTGAACTTACGGTTGACGATATGAACGCATATTATGACAGCCTGCTTGGTTTCAGGCGTTTCAGTCTTCCGCAACAACTTATTAACGAGATTTTTTCAATAGATCAAGTATAGCATCCAGTCAACTTTTTACATAAGCGAAAGTTGTTACGGGAGCATACGCTACACATCGAATTTAAATAAACAATTGATCATTTGTATAATTGATCAAACCCCGACCTATCGTCGTACCTTGTTCTAGATTATTCTAGAATTATGCAAACGTATGTAAGACGTGCATTTGCAAATCCCATTTTCCCTTTAAAAGGAATGTCGCGTGTTGGCTGCATATAGCCCGGGCCGATGGGAGTTTCCTCGAACTGCCGACATTATTATGCATTGGATGAACTTACTATGGCAACTCGTTCGGAAACCTCCGTTATTTCCTTATCGTTTAATGTGTATGTAAAAACATTCCACATTAGCACTAAAGGTACATGGAAACTAAACTGTTGAAGTAACGAGTAACATGCACTGAATATTACCAATCTACAATTAGAATAAAAAGTACCAAGTTATCGTTTGTAGGGTTCCGTACCAAAATGGTAAAAAAGGAAACCCTTATGGTGCTACTCTGTCTGCCTGTCCGGCCGTCTGTTACAGCAAGATATCTCTGCTATCGACTTGAAATTTGGAATTGTGTTAAAAATCGCTAACCCAAACCTATTAAACACAAAAAAAAATGTTATACCTATAATCAAATAAGATCAAAAGTAGAGCTATTATATCGAGTGGTATATCAAATGAAAGGGCTTAATGTGTAGATTCCAAAAATATTTTTTTTTTCTTAGACATGTAGTTTTTGATTTAATACAAAAAACGTTAAAAAAACACCATTCCCCCCATTATCTCCGAAGTTACGGAATAGAAAAATCTGTAATAATTACCGATTATTAATATCATCCTCAATATTACAGGAAAAATAAAACGGTTTTCCTAACTTGCAGCGTTTTTTAGAAATTCGCAAAAATTGTAAGACAAATTTATTTGCTCCTACTAAACTAACCGCGACATATGTCGATGTATAGGGACAACGGTTTTTCAAGAGAAAAGTAGTTTGTCTCACCATACAGTTAATCTTGAATTATCCACGTATCTACTGACGAGTTTGTACGGAACCCTCGGTGCGCGAGTCCGACTTGCACTTGCCCGGTTTTTGTATGTGGTGTAAATAATGGCTTGAGGTTTTTTATGTGTCACACATGTCAATGATATTGTTAAGTCTAGATTATACGTTCAACGTAAACATAAGCTGGAGCCAGAAGACCTCACACAATGTCGCTATATGTTTCTCGGGTGAAATATTTTATAGTTTAGTGTACTAAATTAAAACTTAATCGGTCAATTATGATGTGGCAGTGTTATTTGTCACTGTAGGAAATTAAAAGTCTGTTAAACTAAATATTGTAAAAGAAGTGATCCATTATTATTTTAGCGAAAAGTAAGCAAGTTCCAAGTCGTAGCTATTTACAGTCGGAATTCATTTAGAAGGGATACGGTGGACTGTAACTGGATCAGTACTAACCCCGTTTCGCGTAATTCCTGTAATTTCCTCTCTAATAAAGGACTGAATCGCTGAATATTGCATTTGCGCTCCGAAAAGTTAAATGTAATAAGCGAAGGTACATTTACGTTGAACATTGTATAGAATACCTAAATTCTAAGTGATTATTCCGAAAGAAAGTTTTAATTCCATTAAAATTACGCCCGACGTTAAGTGAAACGTCTAGAAGTTAACCTAATTCGTTCCGCACTAAGTAGTCTGCTAATTAAATTTATTCAAGTTGTTTACTTACCTTTATTGATATTTTTTTTCTCTGTTTCAGGTAAACAACGCTGTACGGAGAATATAGCATAGGCGGGAATCGAGGTCGGTAAACAACGATCTCAATTTGCCAAGTATTTATTGGATCGTGGAAATTTTGTGCGAACTTTCATGTAATCTATCAAACTGAAACTTGGATCATGGGCGTGTACAACAATATGGTACAGAGTTTTGTACTTAACTAGTGAGTGTGTATTAGGTAACTGTATTGAGTTCGTACGTTAATGGGTTCTGCCATTTTACGCCTACGCCCGTCGAGATTTAGAAATTTACCATTCACCTTGAAACGTGTTTTGGAACTATTCTATATGAGGCAGGCAAGGATTGTATGTATAATGTCGAATAATATGTTTATAAAATTTACAAATGCCAACGAAGACATAACTGGTTTGTAGAACAGTGACGGTTCATATTCGGTGCTTACTCAGTACAATTTTAACTTAATTGGCAATTTCAAAAAACTGCGTCATATTGGAATCCGTAATTTGAGTAACTCGTGTTAGCCAATGTGCTGATGAAAAAAATACATATATCCAATTAAAAAGCATGAGTGTGTGTGATCACAACCTGATAGCCAATTTCACATTAATTAGAAACATAATCGTTCGTAATACGGAAGCCAACGTGTGAACGATTATTCACTGAGTTGCCTCATGAAAGAATGAAAAAAGTTATATCAGTAACGGAAGTAAAAAACAGGATTTACAGCAGACGAACCGAATATACAGATTGCGGACAACAGAATGAGACCATGAGGACTGCAAATAATATTTTATAATATACTATACTCTACTCTATAGCATATACATTACGTTGTTCAAGGCAGTCCGTCTCTTACGCCGATTCTTTTAGGGGTAGAGGTTTATTTTTCTGAACCGATAGTAGACTGACATTCATATGCCTAAATTGAAAAATAAATAATTCTGCCTTTGACTAAAAACGTTTTCTAGCGTGAAAAATTTAGCAGCTATTTGAATTCAAACGTGCTTTGTTTTTAGATTCAAAATCATTTTCATCGCCTGAAACATTCACACTTTCGATCGACCCATAAGTTCGTTGGCATCTAAATCAAATCCACAACTTCAGTCTATTATTAACTTCAATAGATTCTGCGCTAAATCCATTGAAACATTGCTATCTCTTCGTTAATTAGCTGAGATACACCCACCAAATCATCCGCCTTAGGAATCAAGGAATTATAGTCTTTGTCTGTCTTCTATGAGCGTCGACACAGCGATCTGAGAGTCTGAGAGCAAAGGAAACCCAAGTAGTAATTTCGAATTATTCTAATTTATGACTTACTGCCTCAGCAGTAAAGTATATATTACATTTGCATTTGTTGCACTTCAATCATTTTCACATAGGTCTCGTCTCGATGTAGCTGATAAGTTGGCCGGTCCGTACGCCTTTTGCTATGACGTGGGTTTCTCAGTTCTCATTGTGAGGCGTGAGACCGAAGCACATGTGCTAGAAATATGCTTGGCTTCTAATTATGTTACAAAGAAACGGACATTTTTTAACATCCGCATGAATGCAATTGCGTGCAGGTTTAGAATGAAACGTGACTGGTCTTGATTTTGAATCAGAACGCGTTCGGTTATTATGTTTTCCTCTACGAACTGATTTTCTGAAATGACCAAGCTACGTGGAATTTCATAACGCCACGTCAAGAGTTGTCACCACAATAATGTTGGTGTTACACGAACTTTAACCTTATGCCTTGTAGCGTAAGCACCGTTTGCTCTTAGGGGATAAAACGGATGAAAAAAGGACATAATAGAATTTATAGATAAGTGTTGCCAATTGAGACTGTGCAACTGTTCTGACAGTAAATTTTCGACTTGTCTCGTTGGCTATTTTGAACTTTTACCGGTAGACATCCATAGTGGTATCCATCGCACACGACAAGTTGCGTCTCGTCCAGAAGAGACCACAATTGTGGTAGTTAATTCGTAAGGACTTTAAAATAAATAGCCGGACGGAGCCTCGCTAACAAAGAACTGAAGCATGTCTAATGAGCCGGCTACCTGTGTGCGTGCTACTCGCAATAGGAAAAAACTAGTTGATGTGTGCGTGCGGCTCGTAGTTCAAGCAGCCGGCTTATTAAAAATGGCTTAAGTTCTCTGTTGGCGAGGCTCCGTCCGGCTATTTATTTTAAGGTCATTGCTTCTCCGCTATAGGTGTGGTGGGACAATTTTATTAAAGACGTAAAATTCACTTTGCTCCATTCATTTCTCACGTGATGTGACTGTATTGCTCTGTCTGTTAATAACGTGACTACACGTTAAAAGTAATACTGCTGGGAAAATGCGTCAGTTTGATAACGACAACTCAAGATTCCAATCTGCGATGGATGTTTTATTTTAGTTTTCTATTGCGTCTTTTGTCTTTATCTCCCTTGTTCTTACGAGTAACATTATTGTGTCTGCTCGGATGCTTTCTAAAGTCGTTTCTGTTAGAAACTACTATTCACTAAAGCATTTAAGAGGAGTCCCATTCAATATGGCTTTGCGTTGGAAGCGTTTATTTAATTTCGTATTTTTCCGACACCCACGCTCCCGACGGTTTAATGAATCGTTCTCACTAGTTTTGTAATTTATTTTTTATTTAGTTGTTTTATATAAATTCGCCTTGGAATTTTACTAGTTGACTTTGAAACGTTCGATGGTTATCGTCGTTGATTTTCTAACGGGGACACAATTATTTGTATTGCTCGTCTCATTGTCAAATCAAATTGTGTCTCAATGACAATCACATGCCTAAGTAGCTTGAATATAATATAATACTGCTTACATGCAGGATTTTGCTTGTCGTCAACTCAATACTCGACCTCAGCCAATTAATTATAACAAATGAAGTAACGAAGCCAATTACAGTTACAATTCAAATTTTCCACAGAAACGGCTGTACACATGTTTCGTCTTCGTCGATTTCGCCTTCGTTCGCAAGTGCCCCCCGCTCGGGGTGGCACGTGACGTCACGCCTTCCCCTTCGGGTCCCCCTGGCCCCTAAAAATAGACGGCTGAGCCCGGGAGCGCTCAATGGAGGCTCGGAGTGCCCCCTGCCCCGGGAACCAGACGAATGAGGGCCATTATGATTCCGAGCATGCATTCACCGGCCGAGGGTACCTATCGCATATCGGCCCCATGTTTGTATCGCAATGTTTTTATAAACAAATGACGTTGTGCAACGCATTCGACGAGAGATCCTTTTAGCCTCACGGCGGTTTCACAATGTTATGATATTTTGAGCTTTGAACCTCATTTGAATATTAAACGTGCCGAACTCGTATGACATTGAAATTTAGAACCAATTTTATTACCATCAATTCGATCCATCCGTCAATTGGACTTCCACGTGACGCGTAATAAATAAATTTCGGAATATTTGACGGGCCGGCGATAAAGTATGATTGCTGTGTTCCAAGGTTGCCACAAGGGCTTGCAAGGTTGCCACGGGCATCAGACGTTTTACGGCGAATGCGGGCATAAAAATAGACCGCCAGACTTAGTGATTCTCAATGGCCAGACCAGCCCCCTCGGCGAGGGTGGACCTGGGTTTACCCGCATCGCCTCGCTTAAACAACACCGGTTTCGATTAACGACTCCAAACAATGCGGGCTTATACTCATCAAAGGTCTCGATTCCCGAGCCTACCTGGAGGCACAAATGGAGGTGTCAATATAATGAACACATACATACGGCACACATCTACGCAATAAACAAGGCGCTTGCGAAATCGAGTGATATGTAAGGGTAGATACAGCGGATCGTTCGTCGTAATGCTCAATTGTTTTAATAAATTAATCGAAAATAATTTAATCAAATAGTTTAGCTTATGTGAAGTATCATTCGAGTATTATTAATCGTATCTCAAACAATTACTAAAAAAATGAAAACAAGCGACAAAATAATGCTCGTTGAAAACAACAATAACGAGGAATCGCACGTGAAACTGTAGCCAAACGATAATAAAGACGATGTTTAAGCCGTGGAAGGGGACAAAAGGCCTAAAACGCGTTTAAATATGTAACCGTCGGGCATTAGTGTCGCGCTGGCCTCATGTATTAACCAGGGGTGTTGTATCGATTGCATTTCATTAATCTATACTAGCGCTAGTATACGTGTAGAACCGTGAAAATGGAGTGCATGAATGATGCTTGCTTTAGGACTATTTTACGTTTTTAGCGTTAGATATTTGAAAACGAACTGTGAAACCGAAATTTTATTAACATCTCTAATTAATGCATGAATTTGCTATTGACACCAACCTATATGTAGAGTCATACTCGTACTTTTAAGTGGCCTATTACCTAACACATTTGTCGAACTGAGTGTTTTACCATAGAATTTTGCGGTACTGTTATTGAATTTACAGTGAAAGGGAACCGGTAAAAGCCGTCAAAAAGATATCTTGTTGACTTCCTTCTGAAAGACATCAAAAACATCTTACTGAAATCTTTTTGATTTCGATACGACAGCTGTACGTCTAGCATAAATGACCGCGACTTCGTTTCTCGCGCGACAGAGCATCACCTGTCACTGTCACACGATATTGAGTGGAAAGAGATTGGTAGCATTTGTCGCGTGACAAAGAGTCGCGTGTCACAGTTGTGCTAGAGGTACTGACAAGAAATCGGTCCCTAAATAAATTTAGCGTCTTAGCCTCAAGATATACTCAGCCTGTTGGCAAATTCGTCACTATCACTTATTTTTTCGATTTGCACCCAGAGAACAAAAAACTAAAGACCAGCAGCTAGGCAAAGGTGAAACGTACGACCTCAAGAGTTGAGCAACAAATCGTGCTTCCGTTTCCAATGCGTAACCTTCGACTTTGAGGACAATGCGTATTGAGAGTCTGAGCTGAGAGATCGGTCCGTGGTGCATGCGAAATAGCTGCTGAATGCAAATTACTGAAATAATTTACAGCAGGTTGATTGTTCAGACGTAAATAATGTTGAATGAAACATATCAAAACTTGGTACAGATGTAGTGAATAATCCTTTCCTATCGGCAAAACTCGGAACAACGATAACACCCGAATGATGCCGATGTGTCTATGAATTACTGTATTATTAAATTACGTGTAGGTATCAAATAAATCGCATACTTTATTTATCAATGTCAAATGTCAAACTGCCCGTTTGACGTATATTACACTGAGATGTTAAAACCACCACGATTCTATCATATAAAGAATTCGTTAGGTAAACAAAAATATAACTAGAGTCAGGCTACGCTAAGTCTGCAGAGGTTGAAAAAAGGTTTTGTTGCAAAAAACACACATGGTAACATTAACATCACAAGCAAGATGATTAATTAATCTTGATACTTGAAATAAATATTCGGGACAGTCTTGCACAAATTGATCTAGTTCCAACCAAAACTAAGCAATGCTTGAGTATACATGTACATATTTAAATATAATATTTAAATACATTGAAATTATCTAAGACCCTGGAACAAATCGCTTAGTTTGGTTGAAACTAGATCGATATGTGCAAGATTTACACAGATATTTATTTTAGTAGGTATGTAGACACATTTTGTAATAAACGGAAGAATTATTGCCAAGAACCAAGATTAAATAATCCTCTTGCTGTAGTTTACGCATGTTGCCATATATATATTTTTTAATAAAACCTTTTTTCGACCTCTGCAAACTTAGCGTAGTCCGACTATAGTTACCGAGGACGTTGTATTTCAATAAAACGCACTGATAAAACCCAAATTCCGGATGGGATGATCTAATGATTCTATAAGGATTGGAACCCCAAAAGTCTAACTATAAGTCAAAACTACAGTAGGATTTTGCAGACCTTTTTTATAACAATTAATTTTTTTAATTAATTAAAAATACTATGACATAACAAAAAAAACACCTCAATATAAAACAAAACAAACCAGCAGAGAAATTAATATAAATAAATATGATTTTGGCCTCCGAAACTCGTTTTTGGACTTTACAAAAGTAAGCAGTATAGTTGGTATCTTTGAATTTATCATTTTCAGTTAGGAAATATAAATAAATATTGAAAATAACTTCGCAGGCTTGCCGATCTAAACGTTTCCCTTTTCTTAGTGCTTTCGGCATGTCTGTTATAAATTGTTAATGTGGATCGAATAAAATCAATGTTTATTATTTACAAAAATGACAGACAAGAGTGACATGTAAAAAGTCTATCAAAATATAGGTGGCCAGCATTAATACACGAGTCCATGAAGTTTATCACAAAATCTAACATAAATATCAACAAAATATTTCTGTGGTATTAACTACTCTATATAGATACTTCCTCTTGCAATGCGACCGTTCCCTACGTTGTCTCGATGGGTACTGAGTGCGAGTGAAGTAGTAAGACAAAAACGAACATTTCCGGGAAAATACGAAAGGAAAGGATTATTCACTACATCTGTACGTCAATTTAACAAAATACATTTATAAGGATTGAGTCAATTTTGATGGCAGGGGCCAGGTGGACCGTCGCCCTGAAGAGAGTGGCAGGACTAGACGTGTGTCGTTCCCGGGAATATTCCCAGTTCGGGCGGGACTCTTGCTTCGGTGTAATAAAATCCACTCCTTTTTAGTAAGACGTAAACGGCAGGTGCAATATAAGCTCAACGGGTTAGCATGTCTTGTTCACATTTTTGTACATTTTTCTCTTATTTCAATGCCAGATAAGCATAAAAAAGTGATATTAACAACACTATGTACTTAATTCTGTTCTACGTTTATCTCTGATCAGTTGCCGTTCAGTGCAAACAAACACTGTTATCTACTTATCGTTACCGATACGTATACGTAGGTATTAGGTATGAATAATACCCGCCTTGTTCAGGGCTTATACAATCAGATTTCAGGTGAAGTTATCTTTATATTGGTATTCTACATTATTGTGAATAAACTAACCATAGCAAGGTGATAACGCATCTCATTTTTAAATTGTAAAAAATCTCATCTGTGGTAATTCCCGCAATGCTGTAGTAGAAAAAACGTGCAATCGTGATAATGTATGATAGTTTTTTTTTTACAAAAACTCGCAGTAATAACAGTTTTAATGTGTGGAAACTGAATGTGACAAGGTTCTAAAGACTAGTAGTTTATTCTGAGAGTACAATCATATAAACAAGGCAGATAACGTTATCTAGTTTGCCCCGCCTTATAGTTTCATTCGCACACTCAGGTATTTTCCACAAGTACACGTGAGCACACATTGTCATGGGCCTCGAACAGCCGGAGGGTAGATTCGATTCACACATGTATACCTACAATATGTATGTACATAGATGATATATAAGACATGTTTATTCCTTCATGCCACGCTAGATGGTAGAACATTCATGGCTATTTTCCGCTCGCGGCTTGTCTACATGACAAGGGTGTCGTGCATTTTCCAGTACCTTTAGCACCATCTAGGTTCATGTTCTGTCACACAAGCGAAATCGCTATACCAGTTGCACTAACCTGGCAGGATGGAAAGTAGCCTCTTGTCAGGGATAGTGCAATAACGCGTAAGTAGCATATGTAGATAAAGTTTGTTTGAAACTAAAACATTATTTACAGGATTCTTGCATTATCCTCGGCGCTATGTCACTCTCCGATCTGTACCGTTTACCTGTGTGTCCTACTATAAACAGATTGAATTTGTATGTGTACAATCGTATGTCCGTTTTGATTGATACATACACATTTGTTGACATATTGTGAGACCGACGGTAAACGTTTGTAATGATATCAAATTGATTGTTAATATAAATGTATTTAATCAATTCTGTATCGGTTGAGAATTTTCCGCTATTAAAAAAAAGCATTAATTATCTCAAGTGCAATAAATAGTACATTACACAACTAGGGTGGTAATACAAAGAAAGGCCGAGATCGCAGAAGTTTGCGGGCCGAGCTGCAAGCGATGGACATAAATATGCGATCGAGGGCTTTCTTTATTACCTACCTCCCGTGTTGCAGGGTTCGGAAACCGATATTTGCTCCATACAAAAATACCGGTATTCTTTCCGTTCTTATCGTTCTTTGGATTATTATTTCGTTTTTTTTTTTAACCAGACAATCTAATAATACGAAATCATGACTTAAATACATTACTGAGCTCTACATACAAAACATAAAATAATTCAAAATATTGGGCTATTTCGAGGTTTTTGCAAAATACCGGTTTCGAGCCCTGCCGTGTTGTGTACATCATTTTATGTCTTCACTTGACCATAAAGTGGCTTTTTCCGCACGCTGCGCGTACGGCAAAAGCCGCTTTCTGGCCATAGCATTAAAACTTTTTACGTTCATGAAAAGCACTCCATGTTACAAAAAATACTATATAAGCACATCGCGGGCGGCTGTAAAAGAAGTTTAAACTTATGTTTATCACATCTAGTATGAATCAAACATTTTATTTGTATATTTGTACGTATATCCTCAAACGTATAGGTGAGTCACTCGCGTGCGTGTCTCATTGAGCTGGCTGGGTATCGACGCAGCCCGCCGGGGGAGGGGGTGACCTTGACCGTGACTCCCGGCCTAGGACCGCAACGCCCCGGGATAGGGCTCCCGCTGAATGAGAAATTCACGTCTCCACTGTTGTTTTTGGAGATGTTTGTTTAGCTCCGATACTAATAGTTCTGTGTTTATGCCAGAAATATGCTACGCTATTATTAGATATTCTGATAGTATCCGAATCAGTTTATAAATGTTTGATATTGAGAATATTGACAGCCCTATTTCAACTGCGTCGCGGCAAGCGAATGGATTTTCTTCGTTCCATCAATACGCCATTGAGAGAGGAAATCGAAAATCTTCCGTACATATATATTACGTTACAAAAACTCCCGAGTTGTAAGTAGTACTTACCGCCCGACGTGCGAGCAAATAATCTCACTTTCTTACCAATGTAAGTCGTAAAATTGTGTACAGAATACGACTAATAGCTACGATCTGAGATAGGTTTTGGGGTTTTTCCTGTGGGGCATTGATAAACAAATGATACAGCACATAACGCATCCATTATAACAAGGTCATAAACAAAAGAACTTCAGTAGGGTAATTCACAACTCCATCATCAATATAGTCCTTAATATTATTTAACCCATGGAATTAGTAATAATACTTCGTAATCTGTTGAAATGTGACAGTTCATCCGTCTTTGACGAACCATTATTAGCAGCAAGATCTCCGATTACAAACTGTCAATGCTAGATCACGTGAATTGATCATGT
Organism: Eudemis profundana; assembly: GCA_947034925.1. Taxonomy (NCBI): domain Eukaryota; kingdom Metazoa; phylum Arthropoda; class Insecta; order Lepidoptera; family Tortricidae; genus Eudemis; species Eudemis profundana. The sequence continues at coordinate 3,069,594 of OX344806.1, read as the reverse complement.
GAATTACCCTACAGGTAGACTTAGATAATTAGAGACCGGATTTGAAGTAGCGATATCAATATTAATATGGATATGACTGGTATAATTAATTATTTTTTCTACACACAAAAATAATGTAAATTATCGGAACAAAAAAGTAAAAACCTTTTTGAAAGCTTTTGTAAATATTGGGCAAAAATTATGGTGATAGGTAATAAATAAAAACATTGATTGTTAAGTTTTGAAATAGTTTATATTTTAAGTTCTTTTTCTTTAATATTTCTACTGCACAATGCACGCAATGCAGTAAAAATTAAGACCTTATATAACCAACATGACATGTATTTAAGAAATGGCACTAGTCATATCCATATTAATATTGAGATCGCTACTTCAAATCCGGTCTCTATTGATAATTATACATATTTCGTAAGTACTGTCAGTAAACAGTGGATGAGACTAAAACCGGCTATTTTGTTTTTATTATTTGTTGTAATAGCGGCAATAGAAATACACATTTTGTGAATATACTAAGCATCTACCTATTACCATTACTACAATCAAGCAAAAAAGGCAAGAAAAAACACGATTTTTTAAATGACCTCCTTTAATTCTTGATTGTTTGTTTTGTTTTCATTATTTTATCTCTACCTATTACGGTTCAAAAGTGAAGCCTATGACAGATCGACAGAAACGTCTTTCTTGTAAAGGAACCCCCTTTTTTAATTTTATTTTGTTTATATTATTTTTTGTTATAGCGGCAATAGAAATACACATTCTGTGAACATTTTTAAGTCTCTACCAGTGGCTTGGCGTCCAAAGAACTCGATTCCTACCGGCTTGCCTACTATCAGGCATTTGATCACCTTATTCTACAGCTCGTATGAAAATGTATACCAAATCTGCACCGGCTTGCCCAAGGATATATCTTTACGCCTCGCCACTGATCTCTACCTATTAAGGTTCAGAAGATGCCCTGTGCCTGTGACAGACGGACAGACGGGCAGACAGCGGATTCTTAGTACTAGGGTTCCGTTGGCACCCTTTGGGTACGGAACCTTAAAAATGAAAGCTTTATGCAGAAAGACCTACATAACGGCAGCGGGTACAGGCCGGGTAGATAGAAATGAATAGGGATGTAACTATACCGATACCGATATATCGGTATCGCCGATAATATACAACCGATATTTGAAGAGCGCGAAAAGAATTTGTTGTATGAAAAAAAATCTGCAAAAAGTAATTTCAATTACTGACTTAATTTATATATTGGTCTATTACCTTGTGCAATAATAATTACTATGCTAATTATATATTTGGTTCATAATAAAAAAAAAGTTTTGCGTTGACAATTTATTTATTTTTACTTTACACCTGCAAGGTTGACTCTCTGTTAAATATAGCCAAGTTTTAGGTATAATAAGGACATACATACAAATAATAAATCTAAAGTTCATACTTCATCAGTTACCTAAGATATCGGTATCGTATCGGCAAAATTATGTATCGTTACATCCCTAGAAATGAATAATGTGCTACCTACCTCTGTACGCACGTGTTACTAAAATGATCATTATTCATCCGCGAACACGTTCAATCTATCAATTTCCGAGCGCCTGTCGTGTCTGCTTATATTTACCCGAATTTCCTCGCACCCGAATAACCCGAATTAAATTGTAGCGAAAGGCCCCTGGATACCATGAATAACTGAATCATTGGGTCCCAGTTAAGCTAGAAATAAATTAGTAGCTAGTGAACGCTCTAAAGACGAAACGTGTACGTCTGAGGACTACCTAAATAGAGTCTTTCAAGACACGAATACAAGAAACAGTACAATAAGGTACGATGCTAACGAATTAGCTTGGAATAAGTGATAATAGCACCCGTTAGCAGCCTTTTGTTCTTATACATATACGGACGCCAAAAGAAGTTAATCATGAATTCATGACAACGGCATCTCCGAACTGACTTGTGGTGTTTCGTCTTTCGAAAATGTGTACTATCGGTGTTCTAAAGCGTTTGAAGAGCCTAGCTACTGCTATACCGTAGGTCGCAACAATTTGGACTTTTGTATTAACTTAATATTCTGATTATAATATCTATATCTATGTTGGAATGGAAACTTTAGCAAAGTTACGAAGCAATTAAATTCCACGCCTGAAACTATTTAAGTTTAATCCCAACTATAGCAGCTAAGGTTCGACTTCTAGCATTGCAATATGTTCGTTTGACCTTTAGTTAGTTTCATCTTCTTACAGTTTCAAACAAATCTATACAGCACTTGATACTGACGTCATATGGTTCTTAACTACAGCTGTACACGCATCATACGTTAGTTATAATCAGAATATGTTTCGCTACTACTGATAATAAACATATGTTACATGTGTATAGAATACAAACACATGTACAATGGAACATACTGTTAACTGTACATTTGTAAACGAATGTCAACTTTATTGCAACGCGTTAAAGTCTATGGGCGGTCAGTTAACAGTGGCTTCGTTTGTACAGTGAGCCAAGAAAGTGGTCTACCACATTTGGATTTTATTGAGCGGTATTAGGCACTAGTCCTACAGTAGCGTAGGCGAGTAAGCGAGTAACAATTGCGGGCTGACCAGTGCAGCCAGCATGCAATGTGATGTGTCCGTCAAGATAGCGTACACCGTAAAGATATTCAGAATCTGATGCAGCCAATAAATAGTACCCAAATAGTACCGACGAAATACCTAGGTGAAAAAAATAGTACCCTTAAACTTTTCGAAATATAAGGCCTGTTCACGGTGTACGCTACCGGCGTCAAGCTGGCGTACACCGTTTGTATCTCTGGAACGGCTTTGTTTTTGGAAACGCTTTATATCTCAAAAAATAGTACCCAAATAGTACCCTAGGGCCCTAAAATTTTATTTCTCTAGCTATCGTAGAAGCCGAGATATAGTGAGCTCTTTCTATAAGGAATTCCCGGGTACGCCAGCTTGACGGTGTGAAATTTTGTACACCGTTAAGTTATGGAATATCTCGGCTTCTACGATAGCTAGAGAAATTAAATTTTAGGGCCCTAGGGTACTATTTGGGTACTATTTTTTGAGATATAAATCGTTTCCAAAAACAAAGCCGTTCCAGAGATACAAACGGTGTACGCCAGCTTGACGCCCGGTAGCGTACACCGTGAACAGGCCTTATATTTCGAAAAGTTTAAGGGTACTATTTTTTTCACCTAGGTATTTCGTCGGTACTATTTGGGTACTACTTATTGGCTGCATCAGATTCTGAATATCTTTACGGTGTACGCTATCTTGACGGACACCAATGTGATCAATCGACCTTTCCACATCCGCAATGTAATGCTACTCGCCCAACTTTACTCCCCGGCGGTGGGACCAGTGCCTTTGAGTTCAAGAGTGGTAGACCACTTTCTTGGCTTAAGGTGTGTAAAAGGGCCCAACTGAGCTCTGGGCCTGCGCACAACGTCAGGGATATGCCAATGCCATGCTTGGCTTAAGGTACAGTCATCTGCAGAGAAAAGTAATCTCCTTGTATGTTACGAATGTTACAGGGGGGTTCCTTTTATCTGAAACTGGGCACGCATAGTTTTAACATAATAGTGAAACGGAACGTTCAAACTTAGCTCTTACTTTTTTTTTATTTATTTATATAAAATATATAGTTACATGTAGCGTCAGACGTGTGCTACTATCTGGAACCTTAACTTATAATACCGTTATTTAAATTAAGGTAATGTATACAAAAATGTATATTTCGTGTTTTTTCGAATATATACGTAAGCTAGTTCCATTGGAAGCCTTAAGAGCAGCGGTCGGCAACCGTTTAGCAGCCAAGGGCTACATAGTAGCTAAGGAAATTGACGCGGGCCGCACTTTGTTAATAATTTGTGATTTTATACAATTTGCAATATAGCGACCGGACCGGAATATAGGGACGCGAGTGAGCGGTTCACGGGCAGCATGCGGGCCGTAGGTTGCCCACCGCTGCTTTAGAGTTAAGATTGTTAAGAATGTCTGCATTTCGCTCAAGATACCATCTAGTCTAATGCCAACTAAAAACCCATACGGCATAGAAATCTTGGAACTGATTTTATCATTTCTATTGTGTATTGTGTATTCTTGCGTGTACTTATTTATTTTGATACGCATCAACATTCAGCAGACTATTCTGCCTTTCATCAACAAATGGACGTAACTTCCATACTTTTCGTATTAAAGTTAGCCCTTTCGTGTTAGTACCAACTTGTAAGCTAGAATAAGTCATATACTCGACACCTAAGGAGATCAGAGACACGTTGCTATCTTATTGTTATATTGAAAATGTATGTGTTGGAGAAACGCCATTGAAAAGTAGATCTCATTGACAATGACGTACCTACTAGTCATAGATATCTAGTTATTTTAGGGCATTTCTCCAGAAATACGACTGCGGTCACCTCATTCATCTGGCCCTTTTTCATACTAAATGTATGGAGACAGATGAATGAGTCGCAGACATATTTCTGGAGAAATGCCCTTTAACGCTCCAGAGATAAGACCGCCTGTTTATTATTTCTGTTTGCTCATAATCATCTTGCAATTGTTTGTGTCCGTCAAGATAGCGTACACCGTAAAGATATTCAGAATCTGATGCAGCCAATAAATAGTACCCAAATAGTACCGATGAAATACCTAGGTGAAAAAAATAGTACCCTTAAACTTTTCGAAATATAAGGCCTGTTCACGGTGTACGCTACCGGGCGTCAAGCTGGCGTACACCGTTTGTATCTCTGGAACGGCTTTGTTTTTGGAAACGCTTTATATCTCAAAAAATAGTACCCAAATAGTACCCTAGGGCCCTAAAATTTCATTTCTCTAGCTATCGTAGAAGCAGAGATATTGCATGACTTAACGGGGTACAAAATTTCACACCGTCAAGCTGGCGTACCCGGGAATTTCTTATAGAAAGAGCTCACTATATCTCGGCTTCTACGATAGCTAGAGAAATGAAATTGTAGGGCCCTAGGGTACTATTTGGGTACTATTTTTTGAGATATAAAGCATTTCCAAAAACAAAGCCGTTCCCGAGATACAGTCAAGGAATTTAATTTCCAACCCACCTAAGGTCCAATATCGTATAGCATACTGTCATCATAAGAGCTAGCTAGACTACGACGTTACTTTGACATATCACACGCATTGTTTTGTGTCAGTAACTAGGTAACAGATTAACAACGTTGACATGGTGAACTGAAATTTGGAACGTCAAGGCACTATCAAAAAAGGTCGACAACCGCGGAATCGAAATTCGAAGAAAGTCCATCTTTCTTGCTCTTGCAAGATTCGAATGAAAGGAACGCAGATAACGAAATTTAGATTATCGACGTTTGTGGTAGACTTTCCGGAGTCTGGATTCGGAATTATTTTAAAATGTTCTCGATTGACACTGACACCAACTGACACGTATTCGTAATTAGATGAGCAAATGACTTCGCAAAGAGGTTATCTTTAATATGCAGTGACAAATAATACGTATTGACATTTAAATACTATTACTGAAATAGAAATTTCGACCTTAATGCATTGTGAATGCTTAACAACATTTCAATGAAAAGGGTAGGAAATTAAATTCCTTGACTGTACAAACGGTGTACGCCAGCTTGACGCCCGGTAGCGTACACCGTGAACCGGCCTTATATTTCAGAAAGTTTAAGGGTACTATTTTTTTCACCTAGGTATTTCGTCGGTACTATTTGGGTACTATTTATTGGCTGCATCAGATTATGAATATCTTTACGGTGTACGCTATCTTGACGGACACCAATTGTTTTTATGGTTTGTATTTTTAGGTATGCAATATAAGTAACATATAAAGACGAACAAGTAGTCCAACTTCGGCCGTTTAGGAGCCCGCGACACGTACTCTGTGTGAATAGGTACCTATTCACACAGAAGCGCGACAGTAGGTACGTCTATGTGAGTGCGGTCCATACTGGAGCATTCTTACGCATTCTTATTTATTTGCTTGTAGTGCGTTGGTAGACGGCGCGCATATATACATGAAAAGCATAAAATAATTCAAAATATTGGGCTATTTCAAGGTTTTTGCAAAATACCGTATCCGAACCCTGGTAGTATGTGGACTTATTTATATTTACACGGCGAAAAGCGGAGTGGATATTTTTTTCATCTGACAGCCGGGGGCGGAATATGAAAATTCCAGCAACGGGTTGGCATTAAATTGTAATACATTTGCAGAAATCTAAAAGAGAGTGCCTCGACGGATGATATATGGCCGGGGTTGTCATTTGCGAAACTGTAATTTTAAAGTTTGGAAATAAACATACTGTTTATTTTAGGGGCTCGATTATCTAATATTTTAGCACATACCTACATATACATTATAAAAATAAAACTACTTCAGCCAGGATACACTTTTTTCTGATAGACACCGTCATGTCTCATCGAATAAGCCCAGTTTTCTGTCCATATTTCCACGACCATAGTCCAGAAGATTAAGATCCCAACCATTCACAGTAATCCTTGCATCAAGCGGGTGGATGTCTCTGGTTTACGGCACTTACTTACTGGGCGCACTTTGAATTCCATTAAATTGACGAAAGGGCCTCTACGCGTTGGATTTGGCTCCGCGTACGCCTGCGAATGGTCCGGGACACCATTGTCCCGTATATTCCGAATTGTATAAAATCACAAATTATTAAAGTCCGACCCGCGTCTATTTCCTTAGTTACTATGTGGCCCTTGGCTGCTAAACGGTTGCCGACCGCTGCAGTTTAGCACTACGGTGAGCCACCCCATTCTTTGTCGTGCGACAAATACTACCTTTCTCTATCCATTCGATATAGTGCGATAGTGACAGGACTTGGCCTACTTGTATGCAAAAAAGGGCCATTGAACTTATGTCACCTCCGTAAACAACGTTGCGAGCACAGAAATATATCGAGGTAGGTACAAGGAAAAAGTGTATCGCGTGCTAAAAAGAAGTGGCGGCGACCTACTTTGCACGCCTTTAACTTCAACTGCCGTCAATATTATTATCAGATTTGAAAATCTGATAATAATGGTATAATTAATTATTCAAATACCACCAAATGAAATCGAAAATTAGGGATGTAACGATACATAGTTTTGCCGATACGATACCGATATATTGTAGTAAATATCGGCGATACCGATACCGATATCTTAGCTAAATAATTAAATATGAACTTCAGATATTTTTATGTCCTTATTATACCTAAAATTTGGCTATATTTAACAGAGAGTCAACTTTGAAAGTGTAAAGTAAAAATAAATAGATTATCAACTCAAAATTCAAATTTATTTTTTAAAAAGAACCAAAGATTTAATTAACAACAAGGTAATAGACCAATATATAAAATAAGACAGTAATTGAAATTACTTTTTACGGATTTTTTTTCATACAGCAAATTCTTTTCGCGTTCTTCAAATATCGGTTGTATATTATCGGCGATACCGATATATCGGTATCGTTACATCCCTATCGAAAATGTATGTTTTCCGTCACTAAATTACATTTTTGGCGTCAAATGCCAAGCTAAAATCGTTACACGCTTGGAGCCCATATAAATCGACGAACATAACTCGATATTTTTCTGTGGTTGCGAGCATCTTCTAGTCATTAAATAGTAGGTAAGCCACGTTAAAAATGAATAACGTTTACGTTATGTTTACAAACGTCTTGACCCACATAGGTATACCTGATTGAAACGTTTTGAATTGTTAATGTCGTAATAAAATTACACTTGAGGCCGACTTAGATCGTAATTATAAATTTAAAAAAGTAATTTATTCCGTATTTTATTATTTACTTGGTTGATCCCGGCTTTATTCAGAACTGCTTAATTTAAAGTTAATTGTTAGACCTTCGTTAAGCATGTATGTCTTATTGTAATTAAACCGAATTCCTCAGAGAGCAGATACCTACAAATAATAGTACATTACACAACTAGGGTGGTAATACAAAGAAAGGCCAAGATCGCAGATGTTTGCGGCCCGAGCTGCAAGCGAGGGACGTAAATATGCGATCGAGGGCTTTCTTTATTACCTCCCGTGTTGTGTACATCATTTTATGTCTACACTTGGCCAGAAAGCGGCTTTTTCCGTACGCGTAGCGTGCGGAAAAAGCCACTTTATGGCCAGGTGTGGCATAAAAATTTTTATTTTTAAATGCTGTTCGTCACTAAATATATAATTTGTAGACTTCCATGTTTATATTATCATCTCGGTGACTTTTCATTCCTTCCACTTTTGGTTCAGCTCATCTAAGCATGTTATTCTTAAGTTCTTATTTCGTTTTTTTAATCACTCCATCCGTCCCACGCGTATCATTATCATCAACCATCACCATGACAAAGTATATAGACGTACAAGTAGTCCAACTTGGGCCGTTTAGGCGACAAGTAGTAGGTTGGGATCCGAACTGGAACAATCTTACGCATTCTTAAATCTTTGCTTGTGGTGCGTTCGTTCACAGCGCGCACACGTACAAGCGCGCGATGTACCTTTTGTAGGAACAAAAGATACTGCTATTATATTGTGACCATGAGCCTTGTGAAATTGCCTATATATAGTTTTAAGGAATAAATATCGAAGTATTTCAGGAAACACGCCTTTTACTCCGTGTCCGATATTTAAATACTTATATTGAATTTGAAAACTGAATAACATGTAAGTACCAATTTTGTATTGTAATCTAATAATTTTAATGACAATTCCTAACTTAACCACATTGTACTCTTGACATACCATGTAAATAATTCATCATCATTGTTACTTTATGGTGAAATAAATCTGAGCAATCCTGTTACACCCACAATAAGCGGATTCCAGCATCCTTTCACCAGGTCATCAGTTAGCCTTATGCAGCGCCTTCCGACTTTAAACTTCCGAACTTGGACGGATTCAGGCAAGACGTCTTTTAAATGTTCTTTGCGGCACCATCAGCAAAATATTCAGGCAAAAAAATCCAGTGGTCGTTAACCTAATCCGCATTGAAAAACAAATCCATTCTAATCTCTTCGTAATAAGTTATGACGTGACGCACAACGAACACGCGAGCTGTCCAAGCTAAAATAAAGCCGTGTCTTGGTTGGAGGCCGCTGAAAATACACTCGGGCCTAATTATAGTATGCGCCGTGGCTAGATGCTTCGGCTTTTTAGTTTTTAGAATAGGTTATCTAGTGGGGGTTGTGTTGTGACCTTTTGGTCTATTTACGTATGTTCTTGAGTCTTTAAACGACTCTCGCAGCTATTTAATAAAAAAAAAACATTCGAAACGACTCACGCAGTTAAGAGTTATGGTATTACAAATTTAGATAAGTAAACAGAGTTCGAAGTTGTAACACCTCTCTTTTTACGTCGGGCGTTAAAAAAGTCCTTCCTCCCAATTTGCGCCAACCTCTAGATCGCTTCAAGTTGTCTGCATTGTTCTCGTTCTTATTTTATTATTAAATACGTTCCAATTTTATTGAATGCATTCCAATGTGCACCGATCCAAGGTGTGCGAAATTAATTGTTTATAAATGTAAGAATTTAATAACATCGCGAGACAACCTTCGCACGACCGCATCTTAATCTTGTTGTTACAAAAGCGACTTTATTCTATGCAAATACACTCTAAATTTCAGCAGCTAATGTTGTAATGTGAGCTTGCGAATGTTAACCATCGATATTAATAATTGTCAGCATTCCAGTACATTCATACACGTGCATGCCTCCGCGTCAAGCCTCTCGTTCTATATTAAAAAGACGTTATGACAGTCTATTAAATTCCGCTTATATGCATTGTCGAGGACGTGAATTCTATAGTCGACACCTGACAGGAAATCAAAGAGTAGGGGAGACCGGGGCGCGACTTAACAAAATGTATATTTTCCGTTATAGCTTCAAAACGCCTAAACATTTCGCAATGATTTTTGTGTCAAATGATGTCCAAACTATTCAATAACCATATCGTTGGTTTTAATTTGACAAGAAATTGATATCTTTTTAAAAAAGTCGATTTTACCCAGAAAAGTCAGAAATTAATACTTACCCCGCGATCGGGGCTACAATTAACGGTTCCGAGGTAAGTATTAACAAAGGGGGCAACAATTAACATTGTAAGTATCTTCCTCTATAAATAAAGAAAACGCAAAATTATAATGTCATTTTTTTTATTATGCAATACAATTAATATCACACTTTGTCCCTGCAATGCAACAGTCATATAAAATAGAGAAAGAAACCCAAACAAAACCTCTTCATAATAACAAAACTCAACTAATAGCTGAATGATTTCTTATTAACATTTACTTATATTATTTAAGGAAACGTTATTTTTCAATTTAATCACAATATCCACTTAGTGGAACAACAATTAACATTATGCTTAAGAGTTACACATAACACAATTACAATACCTATTTCAAATATCAATGAACAGGAATATAAACTCAAAGAAAACTCTTTCAATAGAAGAACAAAAATCAACAAATCTTTAAAAACCATTTTTACTCTTATTATTAAATTAACAGTGTTTTAAGTACTTTAATCAGACTTATGTGTGTTATCGAATAACAATATAATCAGCTTAAATGAGGTAGTAAACAGCTTATTCTTAAACGTAGCAGTCTTTATATCAAATCTCTATCTAAAGCAGTCTCGATAAAGTTTAGTTTTATTATAAAATCAACATTTTAACAATATATTCTACTAGGAATCAATCATTTTCATAAAATCACAATAAATGTTTCATTTTTAATCATATTCATCGTCTGAATCACAATTTTGGCAAATGTATGAAACAGTGTTGCCTCTGATACATCCGGATTGAGCCCACTGCTTGCATAAGATGCATTGCACCCAGTCTGCACCAGAAGTGTCTTCATTATATGAGACACCACACATTATACAGAAATATTCATCTTCTGCACTATCGCTGCTTTCTTCCAATATCCTTTTTTTTACCTTTTCCACTTGTGATGTTTCCTTTTGTTTCCCCTTTTTAGCTACTTTTCCTTTACCCTTTCCTTTTCCCTTACCTTTACCCTTTCCTTTATCATTTTCTTTACCTTGCTTTTTTTTCTTTGCATCGTCTTTATTCGGCGGATTTTTTCTTTTTAAATTTCTATTACTTTCTATCTCTTCTAGTGCTTGTTTTTCCGGCGTGTCGGTGAGTATGGCAGATTTTCTGCTGCGATTACGATTCAATTGAACCCGTGGCTGAGCTTTTGGGAGAGGTCGTACGGATTCGATTACAAAACAGTTATTTATTTGAGCAGGTGAAGGACCAGCAGCCGCTTCCATAGGTTTTATAGGTGTTTGCGATCGTACTTCAGACAAATTTACATTTGTATTGGATGAATTTAAACCATTTTCTTTTTGCATGCCTGAGGGTCCAGCCACTGGTTCATTCGACATTTGTGCTATCACTTCAGAAACGTTAATATCCAAACTAGGCATGTCATTTAAAATCTCAGGATTTTCTAAATTTAATGACACGTCATCAAGCAAGTTGTCGCCTTCAACAGATGGTGTAGTCGCTACGCTAGGACCGCTTTGGGTGGGATCTGGACGATCGGTGACAAAAGATGGTGCATAGTCTGATTCCTGAAAGACGTCTTCATTGCATGGCCAAATACCAGCTTTCATGAAAGCGTTTGTCACATTCATGGGATTTAATGCCAACGGGAGCGAATCTCTGACTATCTCTGGGAGATCATAAATTGTCATGGTTTTTCCTGGGTTGTTGGCCATCCAGTTGGTCTGTTTTCTGCTTATGTAATTTTTTAAGGGACCGTATACTCCTACATCGAGAGGCTGTAAATTATGCGAGCAATGTGGTGGAAACGACAAAAGAATGACATGGTTTCTTTTCGCTTTGTTGACGACTTCAACGTTTACATGTGAGTTGTGGTTATCCATTAAAAGCAAAACTGGATCCTCTTCCGACGGCTTCACATGATGAATAAAATGATCGAGAAATTTCAAAAACTCTGTTTGTGTCATCCATCCTGATTTATTACCAACGCCTATACATTCTGGTGGTCCGTTTCTAACAAACATGTCATTGTAACGAATACGGGGGAAGACAAACATGCATGGAATCGAATTGCCAATTGCATTTATGGCTACAGCCAATGTAACCAAAACGCCTCTTTCGGCGGATGTCACAGCACCGACCTGCTTTATGCCCCTTCCAGCAACAACTTTTTTCGGCTTTTGCACTGTAGTTACACCCGTCTCATCCATGTTCCAAATTCGGGATGGGCTAAGTTTGTATCTTTCTAATACAGATCTGTATTTTTCAAAAAATGCATGCACATTTGTTCGATTGAAAGATGTCGCCCTACTTAAACTTGTCGCTTCAGGGCTTCTAATCGACAACATTGTATTTCTTTTCATGAAATTCGTGAACCAGTCATCACCCGCCTTTTCCTTAACCTTCCATGATTCTGGCAAGTTCGGGATTTTGTAAAAAACAGCACACTGGTAGGCTAATTTTTTTACTTCCGCAGGTAGCAGCCCGAAATAAATATTGGAGCACTTTAATAAATAATCTGATATTTGTTTTTCCTGCTCCGAAGTGAATACTAATCGGGTTTTTTTGTAGCCTACTTCTACTGGAACTCCTGCTTTCTTCTTTTTCACAAAATTGAACAGCGACACGTGACAAATTTGAAATTCTGTGGCTACTTCTCTGTAGTTCCTTTTCTTGTCAATTATTTCTAAAGCAGCTGACTCGTAGGTCGCCAGCGAAGTCATGCCTCGAGTAGTTTTCCGCTTGTAAGTCCTCATGCTGCAACGTTTAAGATAAATAAATAAATAATTAGATACCGTGGTGAATATACCTACAGCTCTTTAAAGTTAGGACAGATGGACGGACAGACGGAAACAATCCAAAGGTATATACTGTTAATACTAACCTCACATACGGGGTAAGAATTAACATGTTAATACTAGCCCCGTATGTTTTGTTAATTTTAACCCCAAGGATACCTTTTCAATAAAAAAAATTGTAATTACGAAATAGTGTACATTAGCGTGAGAAAAGTTATGTAACATTATTAAGAATAAAACAAGCAACTATGGAAAAAAAAATATTACGGCGAAATCAAATATTCAACACGTAAATCAAAAAATCGTAAAGTGAAAAAAGTTCGTTACCTGGTCAAAATGAACGCCCATCACACAACTCACTCCCACGGCGCACTGAGCGGAACTGACGAGTCTCAACCTGTAGACCGCTGTCACAGGGACGAATTTAGGGAATCACTAGTGACGTGCTGTTTATAGTTTCTTAGAAATTCGCTTGTTAATACTTACCTCTGTTAATTAAAGCCCCGGCCTCCCCTATATATAGAATGAAATTGCGTGAATCAAACGAGAAAAGATGTTTCGTCAATGTCACTGGGATTTCCCTGCGTTTCAATTTAATCCTATGGGGGGGGGGGGGGGGGGGGGCAATGAATCGAAGCACAATTTTCTAGGAATCTCTTCTTTCTTTATACTTTAGTATTTACGCACACATATAGGTAAGTACAATATATAATTTAAATATCAGTTCTTAGCATATGATTACCACGCTATTTTAACCTTAAATAATAATGAATTAATGAAGGAATCGAATTAAAATGTGTTAAGAATATGAAATCGAGTGTAGATTCCGTTGGCGATGTGTAAAAAGTTTCCATATCTTTTGGTATTTGAACGAGCAATATATTGAGGAACGGGATTTGTTTCTTTGATTTTACAACTAGGTACATAAGCTTCGCACGTTGCAAGATATTTGGGCTGTGTATGGTACAGAACATTCTATAAATTCTACTGGACGAATTTAGTTATCATTTTGTAAGCCTCAATTAACTCCTCTAAAAAGATAAAAATTAACTTTAACATTAGTATCGCTATATTATTATGAATATTCGAACACTTCTAATGGGCAGTTCAAAGGTTCAAACCTCAGTAGAATCGTGCACGATGGTCGTTAACAACTTTGAAACACAACAGTAAAAATAAGAATCCAATCCACTTTACGACTTCACTAGTAATTTACTTTGCTTCGATACAATACAACGTACGGAGTTTAAAATTGCTTTCTCTGTGTTTAAAACTTTTTAATTCCTTCAATGTGTCTGTTAAATTTTATCTCAGCCTTGCTCAGCCGGACCGTGGAACCGGTTGGCCGAGGTTGCTCTGTACCGTTGTACTTAGACCCCTCTCACCCCCCCCTTGCATTACAGTTTTCTAGTGTGGGAGGGGGAAATGCGTATGCGTTTGTAGGTCTTGTTTGTCTGGTCGTGTTTTGACATGTCGGCCCGGTCTGGCCACGCACTTGCGTGTGCGGCGTTAGCGTTTGAAGATCATGGTGTGTTTAATTTAACTGTGTTGCTATCACGGCTAGTTTTTTAATCGACTTACTCTCAATTGAGCGTAACTGCTCTTCTTTGCACAATGAATGGTTTTAAATAGTTCGGTTGGGACCGATGGCAGACCGTTTTGATCAGGGCGGAACTGTATCAATTAACCTTTTTTATTTTATCGTTCCTTGAGGATCGTGGTCATGAACTTAAATGAATGATTTGTCTATATTGGTTTCTATTCATTGCATTACAACTGACAAAAATTTGTAGGAAACGAGTCGATTATGCTTAGCCTAGCCAGATAGACAACATGGAAGGAGATCAGCCTCGAACCTGTGTTTCCAAATACCATGAAACATTTCAGGCCTTAATAATATATGTTATTATTTATCAGCCTTTTTTACGAGTGTCGGGTAATGTACCTACCTACCTACCTAAGGGGTCATCCAAAATTTACGTCACACGATTTTACAGATTTTTAGACAGGGGGTCTACCGTCCCCGTCACACTTTTTCCTAACATATTCCATCTTTTTAATATAGGCTGCAATGGCGTGGCGTCCAAACAACTCGATTCCTACCGGCTTGCCTAATATCAGCATTTTGACCACCTTATTCTACAGCTCTTAAGGAAAATATACGCAAAATCTGCATATTTTATAACATTCGCATTTGGCTACTGCTTTTAGAGCAAGAGCTCTTATAAATAGCCTGTCATGAACCAATCATCGGAACTATTCAGCCGGTAACGTACCCGTTACCGTCGGTGTCGCGGCCTTCGGCTCTTGACACGCTAGCGGCATCATGCCAACCTGACGATTGAAATGACTTTGACGACACCGACACAGCTTTTTGTACTAGGTAGCAGTAGCGTGGCGTCCCAAAGAACTCGATTCCTACCGGCTTGCCTAATATCAGGCATTTGAGCACTTTATTCTACGGCTCTTAAGGAAAATGTACGCCAAATCTGCACCGGCTTGCCCAAAAATATATTTTACGCCACGCCACTGCTAGGTAGATAACGTTATAAAAGGTAAAACAAAAAAATCACTCTGGAGTGGTTTTGTCAGAGAGAGGCACAAGTCTCGATTGCCCAAAGTGGCCAAATTTTTGACCAAACGGGACAGACACAGATCCATAAAAAAAATTACCCTGGTATCACCGAAAAACGTTATATACAAACAGAACCTGAAAAAGTTACGGTTTCAGAAAAAAGTTGTTGAATTGAAAATTCGATGAAATGGAATATTCGATGACACGTTTGTTGACATTACAGTAGGCACTATAAAAAAATAAAGTTGACAGTAGCAATACATGAAAATCATAAAATAAAATAGAGATCAGTATTATACGTTATTTCGTTTCAAAAAGACGGTCGGATTTGCAGAATGTCACATTAACAACAGTAATAAGAACAAGCAGGCTTATTTCATAATGATCCCTGAACCCTGATGGTTATTAGCTGGCGTTATGTTTTTTTATAATTATTTATTTATTGCATGAGCACATAAGCACATCTATAGGTATGTCCAGGGCTATATACCATATGGCTAGTTTTACTAGCGTTTCAATCGCTTCATTTTTCTGACCAACGCCAGTAGAACTATCTATAATGCTGAATTTCAGACACATAAAGGCCTTATGACACTTGCGATACGCGGGCGAGTTTCCATACAAAACCAGTCGTGCGAACGACATTTGTATGGAACTTCGCTTCTAACTCGACCGCAAATCGCAAGTGTGATAAATTACAATGCAAGTTACAACACTTAATAGAAGCAACCTATATAACCATGCAAGCCAACATTGATGATATTATCAGCCTGAATCGAATGTATCTTTAAAATAATCACATTAAATTAAACATACATAATAGAACGATTGCTACACTGTAATGTAAATGCTACTTTGTTAACTGACATAAATATGTATATAGAAGTACGGATCGAACAGCAAACACGTTTTTATCATTCGACGATCGTTCCGAAGGAACGGTGCAACAATGTTGACGATGATCAATGTCATCTGCAACGTGAATCTTGAATGAAAAATATCTTATTCTAGAAATGTGTTTTCATACAAAGTACTTGTAATAGTTGTAATCAATGTCTTGCTTGCACTTGCAATAGGCTAGACGACTAAAAAAACGGTTTAGTCCGTCAGTAATTAAAAATATTGTACATGTATTTTTTCTTTTTTTTGACAAACAAAAAATGACGAGGATACAGTGCTTAGAAGTTTCGAGTGACGCCACTCTTTGGTACAATTTTCACCTAGGACTGACGTCACAAGCCCCCACTCCGGAAGTTTGATAATCTATATTCTATACCTTTGTCGATTTTTAATAATTTAATAAACCAAAAAATACGTGTCCCTTAATTTTCCATAATCTAACTGACGGACTAAATAGAATGATATATTTTTAACCCAGTCGTCATCCCTATTGCCGCACGAGTGCAGTCGTAAGGAATGCGCTAGTGCTTTCATGATCGATAATTCATTACGCTACTGTACTGTACTAGGGTATAGCAGGACATCCCAATCAAGGGGGCAGGGAAATGTCAGGGGGGGGGGGCGTAGTAGGTACGTTTACATTTCCGAAAATAGTGTAGTGTACTATTTTGGTCCGGGGACGCTCGGCCAAATAAAGGTTGGGAAACCCTGGTATAGGGTATAATGTGTAAAACTTAATTTCTGATGTTCATGTCAAATTCCTTACAAGCGTCTTTGTGGGTCTTTAAATAGAGGTTTACGTTATTTCCTCCCTGTTCATAAATTATCAATACTTGTGGGGAATAATCGTTGAAACCGTCATTATTTGTCCATAAACTACACGAACCGGACGACTAACATCAACAAACGAACTAAAACTGTTCGTAGCCGAACATTAAATCACGAAAATATGAATGTTTGAAGAACAACAATAACGGGTAGTTCAGCGTACTTTTAAGTTTCAACTAGAGATCGTAATGAATTGTGGAAAATATAATTGTAATAAATTGTGGAATTTGTCTTTGCAAAAAAAAGCAAAAAAGCCTCAGTTGACATACGAAATTAAATATTGTCAACTCGATGCTATTTATTTAACCACAACAATCCTGAACTAAACGGTAACATCCAAAAAACATCAAGATTCGTCTAGCTACAATGATAAAGAAAATGGTCTAAATCGATGAGTTTGAACTTAGGCTATTTTGTCTCTGAATTCTATGATTCAAGATGAGTCTTAATATTTCCTCGTCAGTAGAGTCCGACTACGATAACTTTGCAGAACGGAACACGGCAACACCTCCGTTTAAAAGTCAAATTTCTATGAAAATGTGATTTTTAAATGGAGGTGTTGCCATGTTCCGCTCTGCAATGTTATCGTAGTCGCACTCTAGCACCTTGTGCAGCAGGCTTTTGATGCTTTTTTAGATGGATAAATATACTTATATATACATAAAACAAAGTCGTGTTAGTTACACCATTTATAACTCGAATAACAGAATAACTACCTATTAAAACTATTAAAAAATTGTGAGGCGGAACGAAGTTCGCCGGGACAGCTAGTATAGTAAATGATAACATGAATGTATTGATCTATAACGTTCTGAAAAGTATGTAAGTGTGAGTGACTGATGTTTTATCATTTCTTTATCGATCGACAAAGCCTAGCATCTTAGTCTATAAGCTTAGTCTAATTCAGCGGTCGGCTACCTTTTGGCAGCCAAGGGCCACATAGGGCGAAATTGACGCGGGCCGCACCATGTTAATAATTGGTGATTTTATACATATCTGTATATATCGACCTATACATACAAAATAGCCAGGAAGGCTCGCGGGCCGCAAGTGAGTGGTTCACGGGCCGCATGCGGCCCGCGGGCCGCTGGTTGCCGACCGCTGGTCTAATTCATAACTCCGGCAACATTATGAATCACTGCAAATTTCAAGCTGAAATAGTGTTTTTCCACATCGTCATAATCACGATTGAAAACATTTATAGTACAGTACATTACACAACTAGGGTGGTAATACAAAGAAAGGCCGAGATCGCAGAAGTTTGCGGCCCGAGCTGCAAGCGAGGGACGTAAATATGCGATCGAGGGCTTTCTTTATTATCTCCCGTATTTTTTTTTCCCGGCTTTTTCCGTACGAGCAGCGTGCGGAAAAAGCCACTTTATGGCCAGGTGTGGCATAAAACTATTTATTCACACATACACCTCAGATCCTCTCGAGTGTAGGAAAAATTGTCACTGTTGTTGTCACATACTGTTGCGCACCCAACCAAGTTCCCTATACATTGTAGCACTTGTACCTATTACGAATGTATCGCAGCACGATAGTCTGCATTCTAGTGGCCGGTTTTAGTCGCTTATTTGGCTTCCCGTTCTATTTTGGATAGGTCGTCGTGTCACTCGGCGGCGTTCATAGCACTGATTCTATGGCACACCAGAAACACGATATTCGTGTTTATTATACACTAGCGACCCGCCCCGGCTTCGCACGGCTGCAATGCTGATACCAAGGACCATTAAAACAAGAGGACTGTCATTCTCCATACAAAAAGCTGTTACCCGAATTTACAACGCCATCTATGTATAAGCTTGGTAAAATAATTATATTATTTACAATTATTCAACTTTGCAAACGTGACACAGTATTTAAATGTTAGAATGTATTTATTATTAGCTGTTTACCAACTAATTGTTACTATACTACGTTTCTAGTTTCTTTGTTCAATTATAACATCGTTAAATGTTTAGTTTTTAGCGCCATCTAGTTTTTGCCCGGAAATCCCCTAGCGGTCGGGTTACAAACCAAAGTATGGAGAATGACAGTCCTCTTGTTTTAATGGTCCTTGCTGATACTAAATGCATGTATTATACGTATAAACCTCCCTCTTGAATCACTCTATCTATTAAAAAAACCGCATCAAAACCGTTGCGTAGTTTTAAAGATCTAAGCATACATAGGGACAGGCTGCGGGAAGCGACTTTGTTTTATACTATGTAGGGATAAGAAACGTGTCTATTAAAAACCCTTTTCTATTACCAGATGGAGACGAACACGTGCGTTGGATGTATTCGTGCGTTGAAATTACCTTATTTAAATATTACAAGATGCCAAATGAAAGTTCGTCCGAGAAGGCCAAAAAAAAATGTTAACTCCATAAAAAAATGGAGTCCCCTTCAAAAATCTTAGTCCCTTATTTGGCTTTATCGTAGGCGGATAAAAAGCATCCTCTATCCATCTCGAGATGTCCACTTGACCCGTTTGATTTGTACCAAACATGTTTGAAATACTTTCCACGTGATTTTGCTTCAAATACACCGACATACATACAAACTTTGACACTTTTGGACCGGGTGTGTCGGGCCGGGATCTACTTTTGATAAGTATTTAGTTCTAGTAGTTTATAGTGGTCCATATAGTATATTTAATTTTAATTTAGTTTTATCTTTAGGTAGTTACTGTTTTTATATTTTATCTTTCTGTTCAATAAATAAGTATTTGAAAAAAAAAATACAAACGCTCAAAAAAAAATGCTCAAAAAGTGTGTTGTTGAGCATTATAGAGCATTCGAGTACGCCATAAGAGTTATAAGCTCTTTCAAAATCTAATCATAATAAATAACAGCAAGTAGGTATGTTAATGACCAACAGTGTAAATCAATTGATTTTCATTGTTCAACACGAACAATAAAAAAGATAATCACACTCGACCGCGATTGTACCGGCTGTCATTATTCATAATTCTTCGTATTTTGCGTAAAAAATTAATTAACACTACTATAAGAAACTAAATTTCCATCACATTGTTCCCTTCATTTGAAGCTGATGCACGATTTCTTGTAATGTCACTATGTTAAGTTGAAATTATTTGTGTTTGTGACAAATAATGAAGAACTAGTGTAAAACTCAAATCGACAACATCAAGTTATCTTGTTTAGAGAGAACGTAGCTGACATTAATGTAATTTCATTGATTTTTATTGATTTAAAAACGGATCACTCGCATTGTAAAAAGACAAGATTTCCTCTCGACATGTTTCGACATCCCATCCTCGTCGCCAATGAAATAAATTAAATAAATACCAAACTTGGACGTTACACTATTCCTTTATTCCAAAGCAAACTGACATTGACACCGAACAGCCATAGAGTCAATATAGTACAGGGAGCATTCGGATTAAGGGTAATCATGAGTAATCGCGAACGATGCCCGTCGAATACAATATTTAGTTTATACCACAACTGGCCATAAAGTGGCTTTTACCACACGCTACGCGTACGGCAAAAGCCACTTTCTGGCCAGCGGTAGACATACAATTATGTACACAACACGGGAGGTAATAAAGAAAGCCCATCGCCCATTTACGTCCCTCGCTTGCAGCTCAGGCAGCAAACATCTGCGATCTCGGCCTTTTTTATTTTACCACTCTAGTTGTGTAATGTACTATTTTTAGTAGTTTTCTGAGTAAAATATTCTCATTATTATTAAATCGTATTATATTTATGTGCCTTAAGGCCATATACGAGGGTGGATCAAAAAGTACCCGTGTTAGAAATGAAGACGCAATTTTTTTTAAACTTTTTTATTTTTTTTTATATTTTATCTCCTTCTAGGTCCTTACACTTTTCCCAGCGTTTCGGCCACTTCTTTAACCCTTCCAAAAAGTAGGATTTGTCAAACTCTCCAAAATATGCTTCTGTCTCAGCTATAAGCTCCTCGTTAGACCTGAATTTCTTTCCCCCGAGCCATTTTTTCATATTGGGGAACAGAAAAAAGTCACAGGGAGCCAGATCCGGTGAATAAGGTAGGTGTGGCAGCAATTCGTATCGTAGTTGAGTCTGTTTGGCAGTGACAATTCTGGAAGAATGTGCTGGTGCGTTGTCGTGATGAAACAACACTTTCTTCTTTGCCAAATGGGGCCGTGTCTCCTTTATTTTTTTATCGAAACGGTCCAATAACTCACTGTAGTACGGTCCAGTGATTGTTTTCCCTTTTTGTAAAAAATCCATAAAGATAACTCCCTTAGAATCCCAAAAAATCGTGGCCATGACTTTTGCGGCTGATGGGACCGTTTTGGCCTTCTTCGGGACAAATTCGTCAGACAAAACCCATTGTTTAGACTGGCACTTGGTTTCTGGTGCATTTAATGGATCCAGGTTTCATCAACGGTAACGACACGACGGAAAAACTCCTGCGGATTTCGCTCAAACAAGCCCAAAGAATCCTTCTATAATGACAGCCGTAACTGCTTATCTTCATCCGTGAGCAATCGCGGCACCCATCGGGCGGACACTTTTTTCATGTGTAATTTGTCGTGTATTATATTAATTGCTGTTCCGTACGACACCCCTACAGCCTCAGCTAATTCGCGCACTCTGGTACGTCGATCGGTGAGCATCATGTTCTTTACCTTTTCTACGACTTCTTCGGTAACCACGTCTGTCGGGCGCCCTGGGCGCTCCTCGTCGAAAACTGATGTAGGACCTCATTTAAATTCATTTAACCAATATCTCACGGTTGTCATAGATAGCGAAAGACCTCCGTAGACAACATCTAACTTAACTTTTATTTGTTCACATGTTTTTCCATCCAAAAATAAGAAGCGAATTACGGGACGATATTGTTCTTTCTCCATATTGTACGAAAAACAAAACAAGTCTTACAAAATTTGCCGCCAAAAAAAAACTAAACCATACACAATTGTCAGTTTTCATTTTTTTAATTGATAAAGGCTATAACTACACGACGGTAATGCCAACTCTCCTAAGCAACGCCATTTGCCATCAAACGCGGGTACTATTTGATCTACCCTCGTACAATAGTTGCGATTAGGGATGTAACGATACACAGTTTTGCCGATACGATACCGATACCGATATATAGTAGTTAATATCGGCGATACCGATACCGATATCTTAGCTAAATAATGAAGTATGAGCTTCAGATATTTGTATGTCCTTATTATTACTAATGGCAATGACTACTGGCTTTATTTACCAGAGAGTCAACCTTGAAAGTGTAAAGTAAAAATAAATAAATTGTCAACTCAAAATTCATTTTTTTTTTAATTAAGAACCAAACATTTAATTAATATAGTAATTATCATTGCACAAGGTAATAGACCAATACATAAATTAAGTCAGAAATTGAAATTACTTTTTGCAGAGTTTTTTTCATACAGCAAATTCTTTTCGCGCTCTTCAAATATCGGTTGTATAATATCGGCGATACCGATATATCGGTATCGATATCGTTACATCCCTAGTTGCGATCATTACATATTCTGATAAATTTTCGTTTTACATCTTATATTTTCTAAGCTTGGATCTAACGATGTTTATATCTGCTCACTGCTTTCATTTTCCCCAGCGTTTCTCATTATTCAATCGTCTCGCCTCGAGAGCCCGGTATGATTTAGTATTATTTGTTGTTCCTTCTGGGTTTCGTGTAATTTTAGCCTCAAACATCGCCCGGACAATTTACGAGGTAATTTGCAAACTTACTTACCTAAGTGCGTATCGCGCTCGATAGCGCAATTTAGAAAGCAACCTTGTTGTTTAGAAAATAAGTTTCACATTTCAACAACGCGAAATCGAGATAAGAGATTGTGAAAAGCAAATTGTTTGCGACGGCTTATATTTGGTCAAGTCGCAACAACCTTCGAAGTCCGCTGGGCTCTCAAAGAAATTGCGGCTTTAAGACGGAAATTATGATGAAATATTATATTAAGGCCTTGGATTTACAATTTCTGTGAATAAAAACAAGTGTTTTGATTCATTTCTTATATAAGCTTTCTTATCACTACTAGAAGATCAAATGGAATGAAATTAACGTTATTTTGCTGTTTTCAATGCTACAAATTGGTACCTCAGTAAGAGTCTAAAATCTGAAGGCCGGGAATTATAAGACTATATAATTATACCAATTTCGTGTTTCGTATTTTGCGATTCTTTTTTTTCCTGATAATAGAAAGTCTAGCCTTACATAAAGGTTTACGTAATTTAAGAACTGCGAATTCTCCATAACTCGTGCGAACTTAACGTTCCGCAGAAACAACGTGAGCGATTTGATCGATAGACATAGCGACAGAGAAAGGTAATAAGAATGTATACCATTCCTACATTTTTAATGCCCTTTCGACTTGTTCCGAGTGCCCTTGGGCATGCGTTCTAATGAATGTACGGGTACTGATATATGATAAGTTCAAGGCTCAACATGACAACGCGTCCATAGGGCTATGTATGCCTTGTACGGGGGTATGTCATGCTCCCACGCGGTTTTATTATGGAAATGCGCGTCAGCCGCCGAATAGGGGAATTTAAGGTGTACAGGTAAACTTCCACTCATCTCTTCCTTTCTCGAATACGAAAGAGCTTAACTAAACCAGAATGACTTAGTAAAAATAATAAGCTATGAGCTGTCTTCCTTGTATAACCTTCTGTATAAGCAAGACATCACTAGGTAAACATTTTGACAGATTACCAGGTAAGTTTTTGTTGGCGTGGAGCGCAGAAGCTATAAGTGTTAACAGGTTTTGTACGCAAATACTAAAATGTTAAAAGTATTGTGTAACTAATGTCCGTGTATTCCTCACATTTGCAGAAGTAAAATGACAGTTTTCGCGGTGTTATTTCGGCAATTATCCAATAATTCAATAACAATATAGTAAAATAAGAACTGTAGAGAACCGCTGATATTAAGTTAAACTTGTATTGATAAAAATATATCAGTTTCCACCTGCAAAATAGATATCCTACACAGTAACTTTAGATTTACACACAATCTGCCAAAATGCATCCCACTTCAATGTACGCTATATAATATTCATAGAACTGACATTGATTTTATACCAACTCACAACAGATCGACTACTTTATTATAGATGGGTAGTTCTCTGCGATTTCTTACCGTTTTGCTTGCTTCATTACCATCGCCACTATTATTGGCCGTTTTATAAAAGCAATCAGGATCATTATGATAAAAATAGCAGAGGCACGCGACTTCTACAAGATAACCGAAAACGACGCCATAGTTTATAGGGAGCTCATCCATAATGTGGCGATGGTAATGATGCTATTGGTGCGACTGTTTAGTTGCAGAGAACTACTCAGATACACACATAGATGAACAATGCAAATATTAATCTCAGTATAAATAAAATTGTCATCTTACTCAAAACAAAACACTTACGACACGAATATTTACATAAAAACATTATTACGTGTCATTTGTACACTTTTAGAAGAACCCACAGGAATGCGGGCTCCGCCTCCGATAACGCAGTCTACGTAAAAGAAAAATTTACACAGTATCTTGTAAGAAAAAAAGACGCTCGTCAATGAATCTCGCACGTTCTTACGTCATTTTTAGATCGTTCAGAGTTGTATCGTTGCGTCAGTGGAGGCCAGATAACAACGCCCTGCGTCAGAGCGATCCTGAAATAAACGAGAAACTCCCTCTTGGGTCTTGTGACGGATTTCTAGTAAAATTCCCAAGAAAGTTAACTGTTACATCAAGATATTATTCTACCCACGCCTGCGTAGGTAGAGGTCTACCAGGGCTCAGTATTTACACGTTGAGGTTACGTATACCCATCTAAAGTTGATTGCGTTTACTTGTAATGTTTAATTACTTACCAAATTCGACAGCTGGATTTGGGTACTATGTGAATTTTACTCTACATACAGTTGTTAATTTAATCGAACGGCCGACCTAAGTCATTTGACTGGCGCCTAAAACTTGAGCCTAATCGGTCTCCTTACACATGACGGTTCTAAACCAAGCCCAAAGGTCAGAACGAATTTTTGTTTCTGATATTTCAGAGCATTTTAACCGTGGCGTTAATTGTCGTTCGTTGGCTAACATTTTACCTTAAGTTGCTGTGGACTTTTTACTTCATAAGAAAAAAAAGGTTACTGATTCGGCTTCTGGTTGTATCAATAGTCGTAGTCGCTTGTCTTTTGCGGTTCCTTTGCCCAATCTTTGACGGCGAATGAAATATGATTCAGGCAGTCGAACCGCTCTTAAATTTACACTTGTTTACTGTCTTTGCTTCAACTATTTCGCAATATACATGACGAGTGTCGCAACACTGCCGCAGCGATATAATATGCGCAGTGAGGTCACTTGACTAGATGACCGCTCTGGTTATTTATGCAGAGCTCATTTGACTATGTGCGCAGGTCAGTTCTGCAGTAATAACGTGTTATGACTGGATTGTATTGCAGCTAGACATGCTTAGATCTCGACAGAGTATGAGTGCGCAGGAGGCGTGCAAGGTAAACTAGAACCAGGTAGCGAGTGTAAGTTTGTGCACACTTCTCTAGCAAAGAATTGCACGCCGGAGCAAAAAACGCGTACACTATGAAATAAAATTTTGTTTACTCTTGATGATTTATGAATAATTCCATGTCTATAGTAGCTAATTAAATCTGAATTGGTCGTTTACTTATTACGAGTATGCTTAGAATCCGTGTAATAATAATAAAGCATTGGTAATTGTAATTGCATTGAAGCTACTGCTTTTTGTACAGTGTGAAGGGTTAGCGAATCTGTCTCTTTCTATTTCATACCGTTTGATGGAGATAACTTGACTGGCGGCCAGCTGAGCGAACCCTTTTATTAGTAGTAACGGCCACGATAACGTGAGTTACACTACATAGTTCGCGTATTCCTCATTTGGCACGCCCCTGCGTAGGCGTTGTGCCAACTATACCTATCGCGAATGCCTTTTTTGTAACGAAATGTAGTCATCACGAAAGGGGTCATTACCATTCGGACAAGTTACTTTTTTCACTACGTAATTTGACTTGCTAAATAATGGCGTTTTTTTCTGAGTGCGCTTGTTTCATGTGTTGTAAGCGGTGAAGTTATTTCGGAGTTTGTTCTATGCGTGGGGTAGGTACTTTATGGTTTGAAAAGAAATTACGAGGATGTTCATTATCAATATAACATAACTCGTTAGCCTATCGCCTTTCGCGTCTTATATTTATTCGGCACGTTTAATAAACTCTGTGTGTATGGGACTTATTTAGATACCTTTATATACCCTTGCACTGATGTACTTTTTAATTACAGCTCTCAGTATTGCGATTGCGAAACGTATTAGCTAAACTTTCACAGAGCATCCTACGTAAATGTTAACACTCTTAATTATAATACGCCCTTTGAGACCTTACTAATAAGCTTGTGCTGTTGACTTTTTAACCTTAATGAAATCCCACTATGCAGTGGGATACCATAGACTTAAGTTTAATAGACTGGGCAAGTTCTAAGCGTGCAGGTATGAATTGTACAATTACCTAAATTTTAAAGAAACTTCCCGCAGTAATAGTGTGTAATCACACAAATAAATTTGACTTGTGTAAAAGTTGATTTATCCACATAATATAATATATCCATATTATATTATGTGGATAAATCAACTTTTCCTTGCTTTATGCAAAGATTGATCTTTCTCCTTATTTGGTCACCTTTTGCATGTTTTAACATGATTTAAATGGAACAAGATCTTACATCTAGAGATAGATTAGGTAAAAATAAAACTCGTTTTTAACAAATAAATGGCGTGACCCAGCGGACGAACCCTTATTTTCATACTAAAGCATAAATACAGCTATGTCCGCTGGGTCACTGCTTATAAACAAGTTATAATAAACAAATTATAATAAAAAATATTTGCGTTACGTAGCTTTATTATCTGTCTTTTAAATGAGCATACACTTTATTCAAAAAATATCCCCATAAAGATCCTTTAAATTTTAATTGGAGAAGGTGAAATTTTGTTGACAAAGAAAAGTTGATTCACCCATGTATATAAAACCCGCGGCCTGTGACTAAAAATAAGATCTACCATTAAAATTTCAAGTTGTAAACTTACGGGCAAATCACTTAGACTATTTTAACGAAGCCTTTTCTACACATGGCGTTTCTATGTCCCAAATACTGGCACGCCAAGAATCCTTGCAACGTGTCTTCAAACTAAACCCGCCATACACCGTAAACCAGCCGAGCGAGTCTGCAACTCTGTAACATAATGTGCGCCTTACAAAGTAAACGCAAGGAGGCGCAATCTCCTTAGTAAGCTAACCTAAGAAAGGAGGTTCACTGTGCCTTCTTGAAAGTTAAGAGTCGACATGTGACAGTCGAAAAAGTTAATACCAAGCCTTCTAATTAATTGAATTTTATCTGTGTTTTGCTCAGTGTTAAAGATTCCTATAAAAAGAAAAGGTGTTGATCGTTATATATACCGAAACATTCACAGCTCGGCTGAATACAGACGTGAATATGCGATCGAGGGCTTTCTTTATTACCTCCCGTGTTGTGTACATCATTTTATGTCGACACTTGGCCAGAAAGCGGCTTTTTCCGTACGCGCAGCTTGCGGAAAAAGCCACTTTATTGCCAGGTGTGACATAAATATTTTTATGAAGAAATTATTAAATTTATGCCAAACTTGGCCATAAAGTGGCTTTTTCCGCACGCTGCGCGTACGGAAAAAGCCGCTTTCTAGCCAAGTGTACACAACACGGGAGGTAATAAAGAAAGTCCTCGATCTCATATTTACGTCCTTCGCTTGCAGCTCGGGCCGCAAATATCTGCGATCTCGGCCTTTCTTTGTATTACCACCCTAGTTGTGTAATGTACTATCAATAGCCAGTAGATAAGTTTCTAATATACTACTTATAATGTAATAGCCTCATTGTGCAGCCTGTCAGGACGACCTTTAAACCCGATATGAAACAAACAGCGCATTGTTCGTGTCAGTATACTGCTTAAAAGCATAGCTCTTAGACGACGGACCAACAAAGACGATGTCCATCTTAAATGTTACATTAATTTTATCCTCTCTTTGTGGTTTCTAATTATACTAATTAATATATAAATATACTACACTATGCCTAACCTACGACACATACCTACTTCAGTAGCAGGGCTACTGTTTTGAAATTGTCTGTGTGCTCTCGGGCGAGGCTTTTACAACTACATAGCTTGTAGGCAAATTTCTATATACTCACTATATACTCGTAGATCAGACATAACCACATAGATACCGGGTAGTTTTTAGGGTTCCTTTCCTCAAAAGGAAAAAACGGAACCCTTATAGGACCACATTGTTCTCCGTCCGTCTGTCTGTCAAGACCCTTTATCTAGAGAACGGGTGGAGGTATCAAAGCGAAAATAAAACAGTCTACAGTCCTTTGAAGCTGTGAAAAAATCAAACTTCTAAGTCAACGTAAAAAGAAGATAATGGCCATTTAAGCCACAAAAATAGTATATTACACAACTAGGGTGGTAATACAAAGAAAGGCCGAGATTGCATATGTTTGCGGCCCGAGCTGCAAGCGAGGGTCGTAAAAATGCGATCGAGGGTTTATTACCCCCCGTGTTGTGTGTACATCATTTTATGTCTACACTTGGGCTTTTTCCGTAAGCGCAGCGTGCGGAAAAAGCCACTTTATGGCCAGGTGTGGCATAAAAGTATATTTCGACACTCTCAAGGAAACCAAAATGTATAAGGTACCTTCCGTTGATCTAGAGAACTATGAAATTTGGCAAGTAATATAGTCTTATACCACTAGTATAAAGAAAAATCTGAAAACTTTTGTAATTAAATCATAAAAAATATTGTCTTTATTTAAGGTCCAACTTACACTTGTCCGGTTTTTTTTATTGCTGTGGACTGGCAAACAGGTAGACGTCCCACCTGACTATCTGTATGGAGCCCACAGACCACCTCCACTAGACGGAGCATGCCATACGACACGAGCTCACCACGCATATGTGCGATTAAATATCGGTAGATATTACTAATACAACGCGTGTTTCACATCTTTTTTATCATTTTACGTTTCGAGATTGTCGTCGGATTGAACAGAAATATTTATTTCACGTTTGGTGCACACACAAGTCAGAAACATGGTCGCAACTGAAAGAGCGGCCGGTCGCGTAATGTCGTAATGCTATACAAGTGACCATATCAGATGTGAGCGCGCGCCGCTCAACATGCTCCGTCTAGTGGAGGTAGTCTGTGATGGAGCCACTGCTCACAGTTTCGTCGACAAACATTTCATGTTTGAAATGAATGTCTAATTTCCTCGACTACGTATTTTTCTGTTTATCAAAGTATTGATTTGATAGTTTAACTGTTAAACTATCAAATCAATACTTTACAAAACTAAACTTTAACAGGTCAGATTGTATAGAAGCCATTATGTTGGTTTTGTCTTACAATCTCAGAGATTTACAGGAAACCACTTTCGTCTACGAAATGGAACAATCTATGAAACGTCGGTAAACTGTATGGGGATATTGGGGATTTACGTCAGGATATTTCAAAGCTAATAGCACACTAGGTCAGGATTAAGAAGATAATGGCTCATCGGTCCAGGTGTCAGCGGATCCGCCATTAATCCCGGCCAGATTAAACAGTCGCGTGATAATTAATTATTGGCGTAATAATGTAACACGACCGTGGGAATTAATTGAATAGTCCGTAATT
The DNA here is from genome assembly GCA_947034925.1 of Eudemis profundana. NCBI lineage: Eukaryota > Metazoa > Arthropoda > Insecta > Lepidoptera > Tortricidae > Eudemis > Eudemis profundana. Next base: position 3,039,750 of record OX344806.1, on the reverse strand, counting down.
CAATCATTGCGGTAATCGCGTACAGTCGCCGAAATATACATACATATTAGGATTATTAGGGGTTCCAAACTCGGAATTTTTTGTATGGCCAATTGGGATCCCGGGATTGGCCGTATAAAGAAACTCGGGATTGGAAGCTCTGATACATATACGTATGAAGAATTCAAGATTATCTCTATACGTGTCTACTGACAAAAGCTAATAAGTTTTTTATTACTTTTGCTCATCGATAAAGGTTCCATCGAATGTTTCATTTTATCGATAAGCATACTCCTCTGAAAATGTTTTTTTTCTTTGGATTGAAATACTTAAAACAAACAACGTAACGTTACGGTTACTATTTGATCTTTGTCGAAAATCACGAAAACTCCGTTTTCAGAGAACAAATTGTCAACGAAATGAAATTCTATGAAATTCATCGCATCATTCGAAGAAACGTTTTTGGACAAAATAGTGGGTACCCCTTTGTGAAGGATTACCACATGCCGGGCGATATCAACGTCCTTGTGGATAAGGGCGATATCCATTGTCAGTCATTGAGAATTTACAAGTAATTTTTCGAAGATATTCGGTATGAAACAGAACTTTTGTAGACTAGTCGACAAAAGTACGACAGACATGTAGCGTAGAGTAGGTAATTGTAATTACGTATGACAGAACTATTTTGAAAGTTCTACTAATTAATCATTTTCTTTTACCGACCTACAGTCACATTTGATGAATGTTAAATGATGATGTGAATTGAAGAATGTTAAATTAATAATCTTGAACGATATTGGATTTAACCTTACCACATAAGGAAAATAGCAAATTTGTATAGGATTCAATTGATTCGAGTTTACATGCGACGATATAGTATTCCCTACACACTAATTTTCGTTAATTACCGTTTCGTAGTCCAATCAATGTTGCTGAGTTGCGCGTAATTCAATTAAGTTGTACCAAGAATGTTCGTGTTAATGATACACGATTAGTTTGTTGTGCACCCGCATGCCATTGACATCGAACTATGAACAAACTAATGAACCGATCAAAATCATTTTCCGAAAGTATAATTCTTCAGATTTTTTTTGCTCTGAAACCCATGTTGCCCTCGAAATAATTTTTATTCTATCAAAATATACTAACTATCCTAGCTTAATTATATTTTCTGATACCGTACTACGCCCAAATTATGCTGCATGAAGAAATGTAGCGTTCCGAATAATGAAATTTCGGAAAAATAGGATCAACTCACAAAATTTGATAGGAGAAATGTCTGTTCTTTTAGTAAATATGGTCTAAATTCGTGTGTGATAGTAGTTCCTGATGTTTGATGTTTCCAATAACCTCGAGGTTTAGTCTGTACCGTATATGTGTGCCCGGTTGCCGTCAGTGTCAGTGCATTATAAATCATACTGATTGGAAATGCGCTTGGGCTTCCTCGAGTACTGGTGTTTTCGTTTCTTTATTGCACTGCACATGCAACAGAACATTCTGCATAATTCGCGTCGTTTGTTTAAATATATGTTTTTTTGTTTTATCAAATAGAGAAAGTACCTACTGCTAATCATTGACGTGGCGTAAAAGATGCTTGAGCAAGCCAGTGCAGATTTGGCGTTCATTTTCCTTAAGAGCTGTAGAATAAGGTGCTCAAATGCCTAATATTAGGCAAGCCGGTAGGGCTCGAGCTCTATGGACGCCACTCTACTGTTGCTAATTAATATCAGAGGATTATCTAGGAATGCTAGAAATAAAAGCCAGGCTCTCGGACCTTGTTAATAAAGTTATTTTTATCTTTTCCAGGTATGAAGACTGTTCAGCGCGTAAATTGAAACGATCTGGGATTTATATGAAAGGTAATTTCCCGTCAGACGTCTATATCCGCTTGCTAACCACCAAGCATCATCATCGCACTGGACTAACCAATCTCGGACAATTAGCACAGTAACATATGTATTCGTTAATCAATATTTCATTTTGCTAACACCTTATCTTTAAATATCCGATGGTATGTAACTCAAATATGCTAGAATTCCGATATAGATTTCACATAATCATTGGTATTTTCAATAGACAAAGACATGGAAGTCAAATAACATAAAAATAATCGTTAGCTTTATGTGACATTAGAATTGACTGTTCATATCATAACTTAAGAAAGTATCATATAGATTTTGTAGTGTGAGTTGAGTTTTCACGTCTTTCCTGAGTGGGTACATCACTTATAGGCACGCAATACTACTCTACTACTTAACTTTATGATAGAGACAATAGTGATATGTATTCGGACCGCTAAATACCATTATATTGTCCACAAGTATTACGGTTATTTAAAATCTGTATGTCCCACATTTTAGGCCCCACACAGGCCTTAGGCCTCATTATACAAGTCATAGAACAAAATTCATACAATCAATGAAACCTCTTTAAAGATCATAGATCTGCAGTAAAATAAAGTAACTCCGCTAATCAAGAGACTGCCTTTAATTCAGTTCACCTTTTTCTTACATTCTCCGAAGGGAAATGAGAGTTTTCATCAGAAAAACCTTTTGTACACACCACTGATGGAATTTACCGAAGCAATACCGCCCCGGCCGGCTAAGCTCAGCTCAATCGAATGATGGAATTTTCTTTTTAACCGACTTCCAAAAGAAGGCCGGTTCTCTATTCGTCTGAATGTTTTTTTTTTTTTTTTTTTTTTGTATGTTTGTTACGCGATTACTCGAAGACGGCTGGACCGATTTGAAAAATTCTTTTTTTGTTTGAAAGGGTATACTTCCGAAATGGTCCCATTGCAACCAAATCAGGATCTGATGATGGGATCCTGGAGAAACCGAGGGAACTCTTCAAATATTAGAGGCACACATATAGCGATTTCGGTATTTTTCGTAGTTTCTTGTCCATTTCTTACTAGCAATAAGTTTTTAGTGTTAACCGACTTCAAAAAAGGAACAAATGTTTATGTAGGTTTCTTCCCCGATTACTTAAAAACAGCTGGACCGATTTGGAAAATTATTTTTTTGTTTGAAAGGGTATACTTCCGAGGTGATTCCATTGCAACCAAATCAGGATCTGATGATGGGATCTTGGAGAAATCGAGGGAACTCTTCAAATATTAGAGGCACACATATAGCGATTTTGGTATTTTTCTTAGTTTCTCGTGCACTTCTTATTAGATATAAGTTTCCAGTCTTAACCGACTTCAAAACAAAGATCAATTTTTATGTAGGTTTGTTCCCCGATTACTTGAGGCTAGACCGATTTGGAAAAATTTTCTTTTAACTAAATAGACTTTAGTCTATTTGGTTAAAATAGTATTTTTACAGCGCCACTAAAAATTTAAAAATAAAGTAATTTTTTAAAACAAAAAAATAAAAACCGACTTCCAAAAACTTAAACTAAAAAGCAGAAAATAATATGTTAATTACCCGAAACAAATGGATAATCAACGATTCATATATACATGACGAAGCGTGAATTTAATTTGTAGTCAAAATCCAATTTAAAATGGTAATCAATAATGGAAACATGTTTTAATCATTTGAGAGCGGGTAATTCAGTAGCCCGAATGGAGTTTTTCGTTGAACATTTGACAGTCGTTTGACAGCTATAGAAAACGCGCGCGTACTTGGCTATATGTGGGGATTGAGGCTGTGGTGTTCGCGAACTAAACCATTGGCTCTTAAACTTGTTTTAAAATCACAGTAATTAGTGGCAAGAGTGTTCACATGAACCCAAGTGATTAGTTGAGATAACGAAGTGTGTCCATTTCCGAGTGTTTCCTTGACATACGCGCCCAAATAGTAACAATGATTGAGACCGATCGGCTAAGCTATTTAAGGAATCTCGGAAGTCACATACAGATCAGAGTGAACATATTTCACATAAGTATGAGTGCAAACGATGAGAATCTGCTTTTGGTATGCAACAAGGAAAGTGGACTTGATTCAAGCGATACACTACAACATTCACACGCTGCTGATCCAGAAATAGCATAAACCAAGTGGTATCTTGATAATCATCTGGCTGTCGACTACAGTAGAGGTTGGGAAATCGAGTCACTAAGAAATCTTCTGTCGGTAAGGTTGTGGAATTATCATATTTGATGATTGAGCACTTGGATAACAGTAAGTAATTAACTTCTCTCTCTCTCTCTGATAAATCTTAATAGAAATGGTAAGTAGGTACATAATCATTGCCCGTGAGTGTGCCCACCAGCCCCGGGCTTGGTGCGGGCTAGTTCTCGGATGTTAGTGAGCAGGCTGTGGTCCCCGTACTGGCACTATGCAGTGGTACATAATTATTGGCATACTCTGTGTCAAGTACATTATGTGTTCATCATCAGCTTAGGAGGTCTTATAAATTAAATTAAAACAGAAGTACTTAATACAGCGATGCAAGACTGGTAAGCATGGCATGTTTAGATGTAATGTGCTCTCCTCTTTTGTATGTCTGTGATCATGATTAAATCTAATTTGATTATTTATTACTCAAATTAAAATTGCAGTATAAGTTGCATATCATGTTCTGAAAATTGAGATAAATTAATGGAATATGTGATTAATACACGGAGGACTTTGGACACTTCTTTTAATCAACTATCACTCTATTTTAATCACAATATTGATTATAAACAAATCTCTATACAAATGACATTTATCTTGCTATCCTGAAGGCTGGGACTGGAGTGAATTGACATGTCGTTCAAAGAACGACATCAACATTCTTACATTCAAATTGAATATGAATCATTCAATTCTAAGCGGCCAGAGTTAATTGTAACAAAACTTTATTACAATATCAGTATAGGTGAAGTAAACTTTTACAAGTTAATATCTAAATTTCCTAGCTTTGATATTTCACACATGCTATAAAGAAATGGTATTCTAAAAAAAACAATGATTATGGGTCAATAAATTCACAGGGTTAGGATACACATGTGTCAGAGTAATCGGAGTGCATAGGGTATAATGGTCATGTTAGTTAATAATAAGGGATTCGTCATGTTCGTCACGTAGATGACTATGACAAGACTGTGTGACAGATACTAGCCTGTGTGGCACATACTAGCCTGTGTGGCACATACTAGCCTGTGTGGCACATACTAGCCTGTGTGGCATATAATGGCCTGTGTGGCACATACTGGCCTGTGTGGCATACACTGATCTGTGTGACACATAGTAGCCCGTGTGGCATACATTGGCCTTTGTGGCGCACTCTAGCCTATGTGGCACGCATTAGCCTATGTGGCACGCATTAGCCTGTGTGGCACGCATTAGCCTGTGTGGCGCTGACGAGCCTGTGTGGCGCTGACGAGCCTGTGTGGCGCTGACGAGCCTGTGTGGCACTGACGTTAGGTGGAATTAAATTTCCTATGTGGTAGGGTAGGTATAGCAGTCATCATTTTGAAATAATCTTGTGAGCTAAGTAGTATTTGCAAATTAAAGGAATGAACATTCTTTCTGAATAATCAATCTAGCTGGGGGTGCAAATGAGTGTTAGGAATAGAGTCATGCAACATAAGGTTAGTCAGGGTGACCGAGTGGCGTATGGTATAAACCATTGTCTATTATTCAGTCATAAATGCTAAGTGTACGGGAAATAGATTTACACACGAGGACGTGTGACTATGCAGGGTGGCCGTGACGAAGCGTGAATTTAATTTGTAGTCAAAATCCAATTTAAAATGGTAATCAATAATGGAAACATGTTTTAATCATTTGAGAGCGGGTAATTCAGTAGCCCGAATGGAGTTTTTCGTTGAACATTTGACAGTCGTTTGACAGCTATAGAAAACGCGCGCGTACTTGGCTATATGTGGGGATTGAGGCTGTGGTGTTCGCGAACTAAACCATTGGCTCTTAAACTTGTTTTAAAATCACAGTAATTAGTGGCAAGAGTGTTCACATGAACCCAAGTGATTAGTTGAGATAACGAAGTGTGTCCATTTCCGAGTGTTTCCTTGACATACGCGCCCAAATAGTAACAATGATTGAGACCGATCGGCTAAGCTATTTATTCACTTCGATATACATATACAGATATTTATAGTTTTTAACCTGCTTTTTTGAAGTCGGTGCCAGCTAGTAGCCGTGGCAGGCACCGACTTCAAAAAAACAGGTTAAAAACTATAAATATCTGCATATGTATATATGAATCGTTGATTATCCATTTCTTTCGGGTAATTAACATATTATTTTCTGCTTTTTAGTTTAAGTTTTTGGAAGTCGGTTTTTATTTTTTTGTTTTAAAAATTTACTTTATCTTCTCTATTTTTTGTAGTAATAAGTAGTCTTTACAGTACTTGGTGAGTACAGGTATTTATTGTGGCAGTTATCAAACAGAGGTTGGCTTTGATCAAACGTCTAGTTGCGTTCGGTTTGTTTTGGCGAAATTGGTTACGTAGTTTACTATCGATTCGATCATCCACTAGCTGACGATCATAAATATAATATCTCTGTATTCATCAGCAACTTACAAGGATCGGTTGATAATGGTTGTTAGAAATCTTCATTAAATTTAGTGATAGCCGTTTTTACACGATTGCTTTTTAGTTCGCACAACTTGAGATTTTTCCCGTCTTGCCTCATGTTCCTTATTGTCGCAAATCGCTTTGTCTGCGACACAATTGAAAGGGCCCAATGTAAACCTTTGGAAACTTCTCACGAGCATTACTGTTCTAAACGGTTTCCCAACCCATTGTAGCTCTTGTAGACAAAATGTTTTGCTGTTGCGACATTCCTGGGTGGGTACTACTAGCCTAAGGTGTGATAAACATAAGTATGGGGCTTTCCTTGTCCTCCCCTGTCAGGACGTGGGATTTTCCTACTACGTAGTAGGTTATCAGTATGTACACGTACTACTAGGCCCGTCCTGTCATCATATTATTTGCCAATTCATAGGTCAATACAGTTTATATTAGGCTTTAAGTTAGCTCTCACACTTTTTTTTTCTTCACAACTTGATTGATCTGATGAACTTCAGAAAATGACCAAACGGGACACAGACCAACCAAAAAAAACTCTCATTGCACACTTTGTTGAACAAGCGTTTTATAAACAATCGCACTGTTGCCTTTCCCACATCCTTAAACGCTATTGTATGGCTTTTTAAATCGAAGTAAACTTAGTATTATCTATTCCGACACACCTACTATAAAACCCCTAGCGGTTTTATAGTAGGTGTTTAATTAACATTGTTTAATTGTGGCTTATCGATATTGTTTGAAAAAAGAGTTGACACATCGCCTTCGCAGTCACTGTTGCGTGACTAGGACCAAGCGTACGAAATCGGCATTTTTTGCGCTGAAAGTAATTTATATTCGCGATAATATTACCAGTTACCAGGTCATTTGTGCAAATACTGACATCTGAGAACTCGGCGCATTCGCAATCCAATTTATACTTCCTTACACGAGAACACTTATCAGATATCAGTTTCTCAGCACTAGAATACGATTTCCGTTTGCTCGTTTATTACAACGATACGTTATTTCCTTCCATTAAAGATAATTTCGCTAACTAAGGATAATAGACTTTATGTTTTAGAAAACAGGTTTCCGAATCCACAGACTCGTGCAACGGTCGGTGAAACAATGAGAGCGCTTGATTATTTAGACGCGGATATTATTCATGTTTGTTGTTCTCGGTATTGTGCTGAGCCCTTGCGTACCGCTAAATACTGTATGAATACATGCCAGATCCCTTGACTCAGTAATGGAGACTTAAAATATGACTTATCCTGCGTCTTGTTTACATTAAAGCACGAGCCAGAACGACGCTTTGTACGAACCTACAAAGGCACAGAAAACTGCACAATAAATATTATCAAAGTTTCATAGTTGCAGTGTTTCCTTATTTATGGGCCTGAACGCCGTCTCCCCTCTTTACGGCATATAGCCTCTTGATATATCGTCTATATTTACACTTTGTTCTTTCAAGGCCAGTCGTTTGGGAAACTTTTCATTATATCTTCACTCCTCCGTTGTCTTCATAATTTCCTAGTACGTGAAGATGCTCAAAAAAATCTTATTTTATATTCGGACAAAGTAAACTTTTGTTAATGTATTTTGACATTGACGCACGAAGTTGAATGGTAACATTCTGGAAAAACCTTTTATGTCCTCGATACTACTTGCCACGTCATTCAAGGGTCTAAAACAAGGCCGAACTTTCGCAGTAGTTTTGCAGAGTTATGCGCACGTCGTTGCTACTCTCAAAGAGGTAGATTCCTCTTGTTTCGTCAAAACTTCCACTAATCTCGGCTATGTGTGTAGTTCCTGGGAGTTAACGCGAAAATTAGGTACAATACCTCTTAAGCTGTTGTTTATTTAGTAAATTTTGCCACCATCATTAATTAACTTATACCAGTAGTTCAAGCGAGTTCGGGTTATAACGATGTTAGATTTGAGACCTTGTCCAACTACTGACTTCTTGTGTTGTTGACAAATAACTTTGGGTACGAATTATATTTAAATGGATTGTTATGGTTATGTCATTATTTAAATGCTTAATGCCATAATGATGTATTTTTCGAGGCGGACTAGGAACAGCTACGTTACGTTCAGAGCAATAAGACAGTAACGCTGTAATAGGAATTGAAACATGTTTATTCTTACTGCATTTGATGGCAGAGCTTCTCCCATGATTAATCTCGGCCAGTACAAATGTACGCCAATTAAATTCGCAAAAGTACATTCAGCAGAAGCGACCTGACAAATTGCGACTCGAGCTGGCCATCCGATGAATGAGATGAGATACGAGGGCCATTGAATCCGGGGCTCTTACTGGACACAATCTTTAACTCTCATAATCCAGTGATTCTAAACTAAACTACGTTAAGCCTATCTCAGCCATGCAAACAGCAACCTTAACACAGACATATTCGATTCATAATCCTACAAACGTTAATTCTGATTTGTTATTTTGTTTTTAGCGCGTACTTTCAAGCCTAGTACGTTATCGTTTGCGTTTTCCATCAGATATTGTTTGAGTTGCCTAACTCATCACCTACGCATGGCTGGAGTGTGCTGGATTCATTCGCGCATATTTAGATAGACGCGATAAGCGCTTGCGTCAATTTTACAGCAACACCTACTTACCTAGCCTAGGTATCATGCGAATAGTGTAAAACTGCACAGTTACAGAATTGCATATAGAATAACAAACCATAAATAATCCTATTTTGGAATTTAATTCATTCTGTGTTGAGGAATTACACAGTTTGTTCTGCAATTAACATTTGATGACTAAACCGATCTACATAAACATTGCGTGACATTCCTAACTAGAATAACTGTTGACGGATCGGTGAAATTTATAACTTTTTATGAAGTTTCAGCACTAATTACTTTGATTTTTTTACCAGTGTAGGAGCATTCCACGGAAACGTTACGGAAGCGACACTAGCTTTTTAATACTTTTGTCTTTTTTAATTAGAAATCTGAATATCGCTATGTTAACATATCATAACTTGGCTAAGTTTTATTAGGGTAGCTATCATAGCGTCACGTAAGTAAGCAACAAAAAGTAAATGTTTTAATTGAATGCTCCTGTAACATTAATTGATACCGGACTCTCTAACAAATAATCGCGCATCGTGGATATAGTTTCTTGTACCATTTTGGTTTAATCGGATATCAATTCATTCACAAGACATGTAATAAATAACTGGCCAAGAGCATGTCGGACCATGCTCAGTGTAGGGTTCCATAGCCGTAACTATAAGGTAAAAAATACGATGTTAAAAAAGTATAACAACAAAAGAGTGTATCTTCATAGCAATTACGTCCTTTTGTTGAGAAGCGCAGTTTATCGGCAATAACTTAAAAACGGTTAATTCCATCTTGTTGAAAATAATTTTCGTGGAAAGTATTAATTAAGCGTTACCTTCGTGATTTTTTTTTCATATTTTTCGGACACACGGTTTAGAAGATAGAGGGGGGGGACACAATTTACGCAACTTTCGGAGCGATTATTTCCAAATGTATTCACTTAATCAAAAACATTCCTTTGAAACCTTATAGTGTTTTTTAAAGAGCTGTCGAACTATATACCACACGTTGATCTTTGCTGAAAAAAAAAAATTTTTTAGCTTATGTAACATGTATGGAGTGCCCCCCCTAAAAATATTTATTTTAGTTGTTTAACTACCAAACTAAGTAGCGGCTCATACAAGACACCTATATTCCAAATTTCATCAATATCCATCATGTACTTTTTGAGTAAAATGCCTGTGACATACGGACAGACAGACGGACGGACACGATGAAACTATAAGGGTTCCGTTTTTGCCATTTTGGCTACGGAACCCTAAAAACCTACAACTATATTTGTACGAATAACATTGTGAAACAAGTTCTTCAACATATTGCCCAACGCGTTGGGGGTCGCCAATTAATCAGTACTGCTAATGACATGAATGTATTTATCTAATGAAACGTGGGCGTAAGTCACTTGGAAAATGCCGTTGACAGTTAAAACTAAATGTCCAGTTGTGACGAAACAGTTTCGTTCTATACTTGCAAGTGGGTGGCTGAGTGCTGTCCAATATATGTGTTGTCATAATGTCCAAGTTCTTTATTCTTCAATTTAGGCATAATACAATGCACCTATGAATGTTTGTCACGCTTTTGGACCTAACATTATTATAGCGCATGGGTGGTTTAAGCAAAGCCAGAGAAGATTCTACTCAAAATACCATATAGATGGTTATTATTTTTGTTAAGACCAACTAAGCAATCGCTTAATCTGTCCGCCACACCAGTAGCTATATCAAAACTGAGAATAAAACATGATAGAGTAATAGAATACGCAATTAAATCGCGTTATTATAGAAATATAAACAAGTTTTTAAGCGTTACGCCTATTAACTTACATAAAATAATTGATATAGATAGCGCACCACGAAACATGTATGAAACGCTAAGCGTGCAGCATGGAGTGGAGTCATATAAAATTCAATCTTAGTATAACTCTGGTGTCGAGACTTCATGGTGCTATGCACAGCACAAACACTAAATAAAAAAATCTGGTATCTAAGATTTTTAAGTGATACATTAGAAAAAGCCAAAGCCTATATAATGTTTTATGAAATCGTTTTAATCAGCAATTTGTCTCGGTAATCTGGCTTATCGGCTACCTTATCGTATTTACTTACGTTATGGAAGGCGTAATCGATTTGTAACCGACTTTCACCTTTGACTTTGACATCTGTAATAGCATTTGTGAAAGTTATGTCAATATGTGTTTTCATTATCGTTATGACGTAAATCGGGGTGCGCCAAAGTTCATATAAAATTGCAAATTCGATTATTGGAACTCCGAAAATGTATCTCATAAAATTTTACAACCTAATGATCATTGTACATATTTATTTTTAGTCATAGTCATTGGAACTCCGAATGTATTATAATCATAATGTTGTTCAACATAAATAACTTTGTTACTATAATTTATGTATATATAATATTTCAATATAACGTTTTCAAGTAATAATATTTGGTGTAATATATATTTCAAAATATATCGCTGCTTAGTCATAATCTATTCGTATATATTTTTTCCAAGTTCACATTTTTAAGCAATAAGCTTTTGTATAATATATTTTTCAAATTATACTGCTATTTATAAATGACCCTAAAAACGAAACAGCTCCCAAAATAGGTAGGTTAGGGTTATTTTTTTTTTATGACCCTAAAAACGAAACGGCTCCCAAAAATAGGTAGGTTAGGGTTATTTTTTTTAATGGCCCTAAAAACGAAACGGCTCCTAAAAATAGGTAGGTTAGGGTTATTTTTTTTGATGATCCTAAAAACGAAACGGCTCCCAAAAATAGGTAGGATAGTGTTATTTTTTTGATGACCCTAAAAATGAAACGGCTCCCAAAAATAGGTAGGTTAGGGTTTTTTTTTTTGATGACCCTAAAAACGAAACGGCTCCCAAAAAATATGTAGGTTAGGGTTATTTTTTTTATGACCCTAAAAACGAAACGATACACGTTGTGAATAAATAATATAACTTCTAAACATTATGAGCAAAATGATTCTATGAAATAAGTTGAATTATGATTGCATATTATGCGTTACGATACACGTTGATTTCAAATTATATAACTTATAATCATTATGAGCAAAATAATTATATGTAATAACTTTATTAATTAAGTAATTCTTGCTAATAACATTATAGGTACAGATAACATCTAAATAATAACATTATGTGTACAAAAATTCGATTTTTTTATTATTATAGGCAATGTAAGTAGTAGTACTAATAAATATTAAAAAAAATTATGAGCAAAATTTTTCGGAGAAATGATGAGTATAGTCACAAATCGTTATTTGTATAAAAAATCGAAATACCAATTTTATATGAGCCAATATGGACCCCGTAAATCGTGTTGGTTGAGACCACCCTAGTTTGTACACTTCATTGCCAAGAGGCTTCTCTCAATCATTGTTAAAAAGAGACAGGAATCCCTAAGCATGGTTTCTTAGACCATGTCCGACCAATGACCATTACACACATGGCGTTGTGAGAAGATTAGGAAGGTACGGCATGCGTGTCACGCCCGGTCTTGCCAAGTGTTTCAGCAGGGGATAAACACATCTGATGTCTTTGTTGCTTAACCGCCCACTTAATTTTCGATCGACGTCACAGCCTAAAAGTAACTAATATGGAGTGTAAATTAAGAACTAAAGCGCCTCCATAAAGGGGCAGTAAACCAAAATTATAGCGTTCTTGTTGTACTGTGAATAAGTCGTTTAAAATTCCGTGAGATGTGAAATGACCTTTCGTTGATCGAAAACAATAGCGACCAAGTGGAAGACCAAACAAAACCTATTCAACCGTATTACTTATCAGAGCCTCGCACGCGGCGTAGAATCTACTAAGTTTTTAGGGTTCCGTAACCAAAGGCTGCCAATGGGGTTCTATTATGTACTAAGCTTCGGCTGCCTGTCCCTCCGTTACAGCGCAGACCTATATTACAGAGCTGTCTTTTGAACTGTAATATTATGTAGACGAGCGTTTTCCAAAAAAAATACCGGGGTAGCTACTTTCTCAAAATATGAACTTGTGAGGTTTTTTGGCTCAGAATCGTTAGTACTTTCTAACCTTATACGTAAAAAAAAGTGTCCCAATTTTTTTTTCCATTACGTCACCATTTTGCATTGTGTTTGTATGAACGTGACGTAGTGGAAAGAAAAAAATCCCATACAAATTTTGGGACACTTTTTTTACGTATAAGGTTCGAATGTACTAACGATTCTGAGCCAGAAAAACCTCACAAGTCCATATTTTGAGAAAGTAGCTACCCCGGTATTTTTTTTGGAAAACGCCTCAGACACTTGAAATTTTCACAGAGTGTGAGATTGTTAACAACAAATAATATTTTGTTGAAAATTGAACCGAAGCCCCTTTGCGTGTAAGTGCGACTCACACTTTTCCGGTTTTTATCATATACTTCCAAAGCTATATGGCGACCATATTGTTTGCTATACTCTCGTTTACAAGTAACCCAATAAGTAAGAAAGAGAGAAGCATAAATTGTCTACTCGTAACGAATCCAGATGTATTCTCTAATTACTCGTATGATTCATTTGATTGATTGAGTCGTTACTTCAAATGAGTTTGTTTTTAGGCATTCCACCTGTTCCGATACTTAGTTTGCCAACAAACAGTAACATTCTGTTTTTCCTAAGACTGATTATATTACAGGAATACTTAATGGCTCTGTTCAGTTTCCTGGGATCCCTGCCAAAGCCAGCGATAGCGATAATAGAAGACATAACATAAATCGATTGAGATTATAACTTGTGTTCATGTGGACTTCGGTGAACGTCATGTTTTGGTGATTATTTGGGTCGTGTTTGGTTTTTTCTTCATTCACATGTAATTTTATCCATGGAGTAGGTCATCGCTGTTTGTTAAATGATGTGTTTTGAGTAAGTATAGACACAATATAATAGCAGTCATTTTTCTTCCTAGAAAAGGTACATCGCGCGCTTGAATGTGTGCGCGCCGTGTACGAATGCACTACAAGCAAAGTTTTAAGAATGCTCCAGTATGGATCGACGTGCTATCGCGCGTCTGTGAACATGTGACTCGCACTCCTAAACGGCTGAAGTTGGACTACTTGTTTGTCTTTATACTTTGGTATAGAAGAAAGTCGCCTATACAACAGGGGGGGTTTACTAAAGATCTTCGCAATATTAGGCATGAGTCGAGTCGCCGTTGAGTTGTTGTAATGTGCGAAGACCTTAATTGTGCCTATTTATATCGCATGATAGGTAGGCATGCCAGCATCAGCACTAGGTTAGGTTATTTTAGACGTACAACCAACGTTACCTTTCGTGTTTCTCTATCAATACATATACGTATCAAGTATTTTACATACTGTTGCTCCCCTGTTTTCCCCTACATTGCTCTTTGTTATTTATGACTGTGCTCAGAAGTTTTACGCTCCACAAGTTTTAAGTGGTAGTTCAAGAGACAGGTGAATTGAAATATGAGCCTTTTATGTACAACTGGGGGCTTCCTCTTTCATCATCATCAGCCTACGACGACTACGTCCCACTGCTGGACACAGGCCTACTCTCATAGCTGAGAGTGAATGGCCTGTAGTCTAGACTTGTGTAGTACATGTACTCGATACAAAATAATGAGTTCCGCTGACTGTACTAGAACGAACTATTCCGTTTCGATTTCGCTCTTTAGTACGTTTAGTACATTAACCGTTCAAGTCTGATCAACCGCCGACCGACATCCGACATGTAACAGTTTTGAATGAAAGAGAAAATGGAACGCAACAGCACAGTGCTGGAATAGATCGGTCGGTCTTATCCTGATCAGAACGACACGGGAGCAACGCTTAGATAGAAACAGTAGTGTACTAGTGAACTAAATGAACTAAAAGACCGAACTAGTACGTTAGCTCGATTGTACTAGTTCGGAGCGATCCGTCTAATGAACGAGCGCGCACAAGCTGACTGTAGTCCCCACCACGCTTGCCCAAATGCGGATTGGGGACTTCACATAGGTACACATTTAAATTTCTTCGCGGATGTATGCAGGTTTTCTTCTAAGAGTGTTAGCATGCAAATACAATACGTTTCATAAGTAACATCAAATTGTATTAGTATCTATTTTAAACGGGTGCAACTCGGACCAGCTCGCGAATTTAATTATTCTCTAACTAGTCTAACTGTTAGAGTTAGGTATTGTGAAGTAGAATGTTTTCCCAGTAACGGTCCCCAGTTGAAGCAAACTGAAGAACAATGAAGTCGAATAAAACGGTACTTGCATATACCTGTGCTACTAGTCAAAAATCCCATGCTGCACAAGAGTGTCGCGACATACCTCAGTCACTCAGTTTTCAAAGACAACTTTTTGTTTTTGTGATTTGTTTTTTTTTTCTAAAATAAAGTTTTTGGCTTTTGATTGTCTGTTACATAGTTTTCGTCGGGATTACCTTCTCTGGACAAGATTGGCTGAAGTTGGCTTTAATTTGGATTCATTATGTAACTATATCTCTAGCCTTCTGTGTTACGCGTTTGCATTAATCATATTCATACATTACTCTATGCAATCACGTCGGTTTAATTAAGCAATTATACATAATTTGTAGGGATGTAACGATACCGATACCGATACCCATATATCGGTATCGCCGATATATCGGTATCGCCGATATTATACAAACGATATTTGAAGAATTTGCTGTATGAAAAAAAATCTGCAAAAAATAATTCCAATTTCTGACTTAATTTATGTACTGGTCTATTCTATTACCTTGTGCAATGATAATTACTATGTTAATTAAATCGTTGGTTCTTAATAAAAAAAAAAAAAAATTGAGTTGACAATTTATTATTTTTACTTTACACTTTCAAGGTTGACTCTCTGGTAAATATAGCCAGTAGTCATTGCCATTAGTTATAATAAGGACATAAAAATATCTGAAGTTCATACTTCATTATTAAGCTATGATATCGGTATCGGTATCGGTATCGCCGATATTAACTACTATATATCGGTATCGGTATCGTATCGGCAAAACTGTGTATCGTTACATCCCTAATAATTTGCATGCATAGTTATTACAGGCTACTTCAAGCTATGGAACAGTGGGTAGTTCTTAAGTCGTCAGGCGTAACGAGATATTTCGAACAATCCTTTTTTATACCGTTTAACAATGGATTATAATTTTTCATTCAAATTTCTAAAACTGACAACGGCTCGTGATTGTAATCGGTTAAATTTAAATATGCTAATTTTGTAACTGTTTTGTCTCCGTGCTAAAATAAATGTTTACCCGTAACATGACTTGGTAGATTATGGTCTTATCTTAATAGCTTTGGTGCCGTTTACTTTTTTCTAGAAACTTTTATTAATGTTTACTGACCTAATAGGCACACGTTGTTGTAAGTTTCGTTCGGTGGCTTGTTCTATAATACGAAAAAACCTAATTGGTAGGTAAGATTGAAATTTTGGGGATAAGAAAATCCATTCTGCAATATTTTGTTAAAAAGTTTGTGGACCTCTGGTCTACACGACACTGTATTCGCAATGTACTTGGCACGGGAACACCCAAATACTCCGAATTATTTTATTCCGAATTTACTTATTCCGAATTTCAAAACTCCGAATTTCATAAATCCTAAAAAATAAAATTCCGATTATTGAAAAACACGATATTTATTATACCGAATTTCAAAAATCAGATTTTTCTATATTCCGACATTTATTTCTCCGAAAAATTAAAAGCTCGATGTACCCTTTGTCCGGAAAACGGAATTCCGATTTTCATTTGTCCGAAATTTCGTTACTAATTCGGAATTTTGTCATTCGGAGTTTTGAAATTTTGTAAACTCTTAATATTATTGAAATATGAGGCGCAGGTTTTAAAGTCTGAAGAAAGTCAGGACTTTTTTGACAAAATTTGATAATTATTTTTATAGTTTTGCCTTAAAAAATACGCTACGTTCAAATAATAATAATGGCTGAGATAATATTGTATTTTATATGCATATTTTATAGGGACTGGTTGAAGGATTCGATGACTTGGACAGAGTTTCGGTAGCCTAGTTGGTTAAGGCGCCTGCTGGCCCGGATAGCCGAGGAGATGCAGGTTCGAATCCTGCCCGAGACATATAATTTTTCTCTTCTAATAAAATGTACTTGGCACAGTATAATAGCAGTATTTTTTCTACCTACACAAGGTATACATCGCGCATTTGAATGTGTGCGCGCCGTGTACGAAAGTAATACAATAAAAGTTTTAAGAATACGTAAGAAAGAATCCATACTGGAGTATGGATCGCACTCACAGAGACCTGCTATTGCGCGTCTGTGTGAATACGTGTCGAGCGCTCCTAAACGGCCGAAGTTGGACTACTTGTTCGTGTCTTCATACTTTGTACTTGGTAGCTTTGGTGGTTTGCTACAGCATTATAGCAACAAGAAGCATTAAAATCCATCGATCATATTGCTGTCGTCAACTTATGTATATCTATACACTTAAAGGTCGTAAACGCCATGGCGCTAACAAGTGTTTACGCTCTTTGAGTCTGTCCAACATTGTGATTGGTGGATTCATGCCTCGTTTATTTTCGCGTGATGCCTATTCGGCCTTACAAGTCGCCGCAAAAAACAGTTGCTTGTTCTCACGTGCCACGTTGAGCGAAAAATTGCAATCATCGCTTCTCGAGACGCCTATACAGTGTGTAGAGATCGTATGTTCTCCTATTCATAGACACAAGCCCCACGCGTAGGTTGAACTGCGTTGGTAACGTTGGTATTTTTCTCTCTGAGGTCGACTGTATCGGCTAAAGGTCGCGATACGTTATCGACTGGCGGGGTCGACTTGTTAACGTTTTCATTGTCTCTCAACAACCGTTAATATACGAAACGGATAATTTTTACTCCTCGAATTTGGGCCTTGGCTTTCGGAATTGCTCCCGTGGCCTTAGTTTGCGCGTGCGTAGCGTAGCGTTTGCTATACTGATGCAATACCGGAACAAGTTTAGGCCTACGAAGAATTTTTCTTTGTGGTCATTTGGCACAAAGGAACTACATTTAGAGTTTTCGAGACACATACTGACTGTATACCATCTGGTTGTTTGAATTTTGATCTTAGACATTAGAAACTATATTTTGTTCCGATTCTGCACACATGAATTGAGTTCGTAAGCTATAATGAAAAATATCTCATCAAATAATGCATGGCAGATTAAGTTTGGGATTCACCAACTAAAGAAGGTGTTACATTGAACGTAATACAACTCATCTACCTGATGCTAAAACCCTCTGCTAGGTCTCTTGTTGTTAAAGTCATCCTATTTAATTAATATCACTGTTTTAATTATTCATATTTTTTTGGTCTCCTCGTGGTTTTACTCCGAGAGTTCAGAGAAAAAAGTTTGAATTTAATTTTGTACTGAACACTTACCTTTTATCTTATCTAGGCCGATAATCTATAAATAAAATGCATTCTGACACATTATTGAAGTTTTTTGACATAAAAAATAACAAACAGGTCAGTTAAGCGTGACGTCATGATGGGTGACAACACTACGAGATTTTAATTTCTTTGTTCTGTTAGCAAACTAGCAAAAGTTAATTATGACGAATTTTAATAACTCAATTTATGCTTTTTGTTCTCTGTCTTTAACTGAGCCGGAATTGATTAATTTGTATTACGTTCAATGTAACAAAACAACATGTAGAGAGGGTACCATGCCCATATACCTAACATATGTTTCACAATTTTGCTATAGGTCCCCCAGTGTAGCGAATAAAAAAAAAGAAAGATGAATTGTTGGTTGAATGGATGTGGTGCTAACTTACAGAGTGGTAATACTTCCTTTTATTCGCCGCAGACGTTGTGGTACTATAAATGCCTGGATAGTGATCGGCCGTGAGGCATCAGCCTTTTGCTTCAAGGACCGTCCTTTGGGGTTGATGTGATTAGGGGATGGAGCCAGAAAAATACTAAGTAATGTTACAATCTATTTAATGGGGGTAGCGCGACATGGGTGCGGACTCGGTGCAGAAGGCACCTTAAACTCTAGGCTTAATACTAAACGCACTCCGCGCACTGGTGGTGAATTTACGGTACTCTAAAGGGGCCCCTACGAGGATATTTATTGTTCGTGCACTCACATACGTGTCGGTGTCAGGAACGGAGGCTCGCTGCGCAGCTCGGGGTGTGTCACGGGCGTCGCCGAACCGTAGGCTGGCGCGCTCGGTAGCAAGGAGGGCGGCGGAGTCCTCGACGCGGCTAGTCTAGTCGCATGAGACTTACGCCACCAGGGTTGCGCTCCGCAGCGAGGGAGATGTGATGTCTCTGGCTTCGCGCCGGCGGAAGGCGAGCCAGGTCGGCGCTGTGCTTCACAAGCGCGGGGCGAGCGCGGGGCGAGCGCCGTGCCACGAGGGGCGCTGCACAGCGACGAGGGGAATCGCCCTCTCCCGGCGCCACTGGGGCCGTCTCCGATGAACCCCAGGCCTACGAGGAAGGCTCTATGCGAGCCCTCTGCCGCGCATAGCGGCTCTGAAGGGCGAGTGTCGACGAGGCCTCCTTGGCGTCGTGCCGATGGCGCAGCAACGAGCGCGCCGGCATCCACGCGCAGCGCGACGTTGCTACGCGGCCGAACACACCCGGACCACCCGCCGGAATCCGGGGCCTACGGAGGAGCAGGAGGGTCTACGACGGCATCAGGCGTCGCATGGCGTGGTGTCTCGCCGCCTGTCCGCGCGGTCGGCGCGACGACAGTTCCGCGTTCACGCCCGGTCCTGCGTCGGCGCAGGCCGGGCGGCACTACGAGACAATATTTTGATACTACGCTACCGGTATGCCAGTCCCAGTCCTCAGAAAATCACTCCTAGCACGCTTCTCGTCTGGTCACGGCCAAGCGCACCCCGGAAAAAGCTATCGCTTATCTCAAAAGGAAACCGCGTCTTCCCGACGCGTCTCGACCCGGAAAAAACAACCACAGACTGCATGCGTTTTGTTTTTCCGCTACTCGCGAGTCTTTGGAACTAAACGCATACAGCCAAAATGTTTTCGGTTTAAATTCAGATCGATCGCTATACATTATCCCAAGGCCTCACGAACTCACGCCGCAACGAAACAAACGATATCTCAGTGAAAACAACCAACGTTTTGGCTCGAGCATACGAAAACGTTTAAATGTAACTTTATCCTAAATACAACCAAGACGTTTTCCTACATAGCTCGAACCACGCGTCTCTCTAATCTATGGTGCGGTGTTGTGACAGTGACAGATGTCGGAGGTTATGTTTGCAATGATAAGATTGATAAGACCAAGAACTATTTACGTAGTTATTTCAGCGAAAGTTCGTGATTTTCGATGTTTGGAAAGATGTTAGTCGACAGTGCGCGCCGTGCCGCCCCGATGCCTTTGGCCCGGGCCGCGAGACTGCGGCTGATGTCAAAGAATTATGTCCGTTTTAATGTGACCGGCAGCGGGTCACTTTTGGGACACATAACAGCCCCGGATCGCGATCCCAGAGGCTGGAATCGTGATAATTGTCTTCGCGAGGGAAGTAAGTGAAAGGCCATTGGCTTTTGTTGTGCCAAAAATATGTTTTTTGGCACAACAAAAGTCATTGCCGAAAATCGTATTTGTGTGCGCCGGCTGTGAAGAACCAGTCGCCACGACACCAGACGATGCAACGATACAAACTGGGTGACAAATCAGTGCCATAAACTGGTGATCACGGTCTATACAATTTAGATCCCTATTCTCTTGACATAAGCTCTATACCACGTACCTACATTATTAGTCGTGATTGTACTCAGTTCTAATTCAAAGTCCAACCGCCTGTATAATCTTCCAATCATGTGGCACTGGTCACTTGAATCTATCGCAGCAATATATAGATACCAACTAACTTATAAATATAGTCGATTATACCATTGAAACTCATATGATAGCCCTTTCATTCCTGCAGAGACACTGCAAATCCAAAAAAACTAGCTCCCTATAAACTCCACAGTGATCACTCTGCCCTGCTTAGGGCATCTTATAGTACATTACTTACCTAGAGAGGTAAAACAAAGAATGTTTTAGATCGCAGGTATTCGACGCCCGAGCCGAAGGCGATAAATATTTATTAGCTCCCGTAGTAAGTACAACATTTTACGTCTCCCCCAGGCCAGGAAATTGGATTTTCCACTTGCCACTTTGTGGCCAGGTGTGACGTAAAAGCCATTGTAGGCCTGCTCAAGTGATTTCCGTGAGCTGCTCTTGGGGCGACACGGTGTTCGCCTATGCTAGGGTCGTTAGCCTAGTGCTTGAGGCCCGCCGCGAAACTCGCGACCCCGATGAACCCCTTAACCGCATTTACAACAGAGGAGAACGTTGCAGAACTATTCTTGGACCGTATAGTCCCATACGGTTGATGCTCTTTCAGCCTTGTAGCTACACGTTACATAACGCTTCAAATGTTGTGATTTTCCAAACAGTGCATCAGCGTATAACGATGTCACATAAGGATATCAGTAACGTATCGTCAATAGAAGATGTTTCCAACCAACTTGCTTAATACATATAACACGTAAATCATATATAAGGATGAGTAAAAGTGAAGTGATCGCACTAAGTTCACTTTAAAATGTTACGTCTAACCACTGATAGATCTTACTTATGTTTCATTTACATTTTCAGTAGCATTAACCTCAGTGGAGCACGTTAATGTTGAAATAAGTCTGGTTGTAAACTGTTTCCGTTGTAACGATTACATTACATTTCGTTTGCATGAACAGACGAATTTATCACCGTGAATACGTGTTAAAGATTTTAATGGCGTTAAATTAACGTTTAATACAGATATTTACGTGTATGTGTAACTTGCGTAATTTGAATTGCACTGGAATTTAGAGTAGACATTTTTAAAACAAGATAGATGGTGACAGCCGGCATGTTTCTGGGACACGAATTGCATAACACACCTCTTCCGATTTTGAACTATTTCAGATTTCTAAGTCATTATCATTATGAACTCAGCCCCGTATCGTTTAATTTAGATATATCTCCCAAATACAAACTTACTTAAACAAAATGTCCAAGAGAAAATAACTTTGCTTATTTTTTTGCTTCCTTGTTGAAAAATATTGTTCTATAACTTAAAAAAAAGAACCCCGCCGCAAATAATTCCGCAAGAACAATTCCCGTTTAAACAACCAAGTTTTCATTGCCCGGTAAACCCGTGAAAGTCATTTAAATTTTTAGTTTAAAGCAATTT